>CM060439.1:40482062-41732062 GCA_030545235.1 Helianthus tuberosus | reverse complement strand
GGGTCAGAACTGAAAGTCAAAGCAAAAGTCAAGCTTTTGCGACTTTCGGTTGTGAACCGACCCTAAACTCAGAATTGTCGGGTTGAACATGCTTAACCATGTTCTAATAATAATTACCAAGTTATTAGAATGATAAAATATAATTTATAACCTCCACATTGTTAGTTTTGATTATTATTTCACATAGCCATATTCGCCTCGAACAATGACTAGACCATTTGTGTTTAAACCAAGAGTCAAAACTATTTTACGTAACTTTGACTTTTCGGTTTTTAAATAAGAAAACTGAACTAAAGAGGGGGCTAAGACACTTACAAAGGGTCCTAGCAATCTTTTCTACTAAAAAATGAGCTTCCTTATGACCAGGAATCCCTGAATGCTCAGGAAAACACTTGAACTAGAGAGAAGTGTGATTTGAGTGAATGGTGCAAGTGAAATGGCTGCACTAAAGGTCCTATTTATAGTGAATGGAGACCCTTTATGATCATCACAGGTGTTTAGGAGGATTGTAGGATGGCTCTAGGTGTCTTGGTGGTAAAATAAAACCATCAACAAGCCATGGTTTTCGATATAATTGGATTGGAGCACAAGGAAGAAGAAGACCAGCACCTGTCCTCACTGTTCTGTCAACATAGAGCCGTCGCGTCACGCGATGGCATAGGACCTTCATGGTCGCGCGGCGCGACCCCCTCCTTTACCAGCCAAACAAGTTTCATTCATGGCATATTCAGTCCCTGCACCTTTGTAACTTCAATATCTTTCGTTTTAAGCATAATAGGCCCTTGTAGTTAGTTTGTAGATGATCTAGGGAGTATAACCAAACACTGTTAGGCCCGGTTTCGATAAATGATCATCGAAAACATAAATTTCGCCTCGTTGACGCTTTTAACCCTAATTCTTGGGAATTCACGTAAACAACACATAATGATCTCGAAACCTCATGAATTTGATATCACTTATTCTTGAGAGTATATTTGAATATTACGAAGCCCCGGGTTCGTTAAAAGGTCACCCAGAGGTAAGAATTAACATGTTGACACGTTTAACCCCTGTAGTTTATAATATTTCGATTATTTTCACAAACGGCTTCTTGTATTCGAATAATTACTCGTTTAAGAATATATTCTTTGTGTGTGGTCATTCAGAGGCACAAGTTTGGCATTTTGACACTTCTAGTCCCTTCGCATACATAATTTCATCGTTTTACAACTTTAGTCCTTCAAACTCAATCTTTCATACGATTAGGGTTTTGGACACGTGTCTTCACATAATTGGACACGTTTTTACGAGGTGTTACAATATTGTTGATGTTAAAAATGATCAACTTTATAAACTGAACACCCCCATTCGTTATTTCCCATTGTAACCCGCATTTCCGTTGCAACACAAGGGGTATATAGGCCTGTAAATGAACCGAACGAACATGAACATAGGCATGTCCGTGTTCGTTCATTCAACTTTAACCGAACATGAACATGAACATGAACATGAACACGAACATACAATCGAACACATTTTTTTTGTTCATGTTCGTTAATTCATTAAGAAATCGGGCATGTTCCTGTTCGTTTATGTTTGTTTGTTTAAAGCCTAAACGAACAGTTCACGAACACAAATGAACATAGACGAACACAAATGAACATAAACAAAATAATTAACTGAACATATTTGAATAAATATAAACAAACATAAATTAACATTATTGAACAAACATAAACGAACACAAATGAACGTAATTAAACAAAAGTGAACACAAACAACCAAGTCGAATTTAGTAGTTTTTTATATCAGAAAACACATCTAAATTAAGGTTTCTAGATACTAAAATTAAGTAGTTTTTTTATATAAATATTAAGTAAGTGATCATTTACAATCTAAGAAAAATTTTAAAATTTCATTTTTTATATTAGAAAACTGAATTACTAATTAGTTATATTTATATATGTAGTTAGAAAACCTAATATTTATATAAACATAACTATTTATGTATTTACTAAAATTTAAACGAACATAAACGGACGTAAATAAACAAACATAAACGAACGTTGTCGAACATAAATGAACGAACATAAACGAACGTTCACGAACATAAATGAACGAACACAAGGAGTGTTCATGTTCGTTTATTTAATTAAATGAACACAATTTTGTATTCGTGTTCGTTCGTTTATTAAATAAACGAACATAAATGAACTTTTCACCGAACAAGTTTACGAACAGTTCATGAACGGCAGGTTCGTTTATAGGCCTAGGGGTATAATACTAGTTATTATTATTAATTATACATTTTCCCAAACACTTTGAAAGTTTGATAACTCAAGTCCTAACATAAAAGGATGTTATGTCGAAAATATAAAATTGATATATTTAATTACACTCGGTAATATGATAATTCTGAATCTAATTTCAGTAAAACATTTGCAAGTTGAGTGAATACTAACTTCATTTTTGTTTTTTTAGTTCTAATTTTATCTCTTATACAATAACGCTAAACCTAATTTTAATTTTAATAATAACTTTATTTATTTATTTATTTATTTATTTTTTCATTCGAGTTTTATCCTTTATACAAAAAATAATCTACGCTTTTAACCTAACAACTGTGTTATCGTTTATTGGTTTTTGTAGAAACTAAACACGCTATGGTTAATTATTATTCTTGACATTCTGATATCAATTCTGATGAAAATTGAGTTATATTCGAAACGTTACCGAACGAATATCATCGGTACTAGTATCGGTGTTATCAGAACAGATATCCAGATTCGTTTTTATGATTTTTGATCGATGTAAAATATGACTTTATTTTTTAGGTTACATCCTACAAATTTTGTGTAATAAAACTATTGTAAATAAACTTTTTTTATAGTCGTCAAAACCGAGCCTTACAAATTTTAACATCCTCGACACAATGTGTGTGTCTCACCCCCTAACTACGTGCTTTTCTCGACATTCCTATATAAATTTTATTGAAAACGTAGTTGTATTCAAAATAGCAGTATGGTGATGCACCTAGCGGGTACCGACCAAACAACATTGCTTTGGTTTTCGATCGATGTAAAATACAACTTTATTTTTTTAGGTTACATCATACAAATTTTGTGAAATAAAACCACTATAAATAAACTTTTTTTATAGTCGTCAAAACCGAGCCTTACAAATTTTAACATCCCCAACACAACGTTATCAGAACAGATATCCAGATTCGTTTTTATGATTTTTGATCGATGTAAAATATGACTTTATTTTTTAGGTTACATCCTACAAATTTTGTGTAATAAAACTATTGTAAATAAACTTTTTTTATAGTCGTCAAAACCGAGCCTTACAAATTTTAACATCCCCGACACAATGTGTGTGTTTCACCCCCTAACTACGTGCTTTTCTCGACATTCCTATATAAATTTTATTGAAAACGTAGTTGTATTCAAAATAACAGTATGGTGATGCACCTAGCGGATACCGACCAAACAACATTGCTTTGGTTTTCGATCGATGTAAAATACAACTTTATTTTTTTAGGTTACATCATACAAATTTTGTGAAATAAAACCACTATAAATAAACTTTTTTTATAGTCGTCAAAACCGAGCCTTACAAATTTTAACATCCCCAACACAACGTGTGTGTTTCACCCAATAACTACGCGCTTTTCGCGACATTCCTATATAAATTTTATTGAAAACGGAATTGTATTTGAAATAGCAGTACAATGATGCACCTAGTGGGTACCGACCAAACACCATTGGTGTTATCAGAACCGGTATCAGTATTTGCTTTGATTTTTGATTGATGTAAAACACGACTTTATTATTTGGGTTACATCATACACCTTTTGTGTAATAAAACCATTGTAAATAATTATTTTAGTTGTCAAAACCGAGCCTTACAAATTTTAGCATCCCCGTCACAATGTGTGGGTTTCACCAACTAACTACGTGTTTCTCTCGACGTTTCTATATAAATTTTATTGAAAACAGAGTTGTATTCAAAATAGCAGTATGGTGATGCATCTAGCGAGTACTGACCAAACAACATTGGTGTTATCGGAACCGATATTAGTATACCCTTTGGTTTTCGATTGATGTAAAACACGACTTTATTTTTTGGCTTACATCATACACCTTTTGTTTAATAAAACCATTATAAATAAACTTTTTTAACCATTGTAGCCATACAAATTTTAACATCTCGATGCATCACGTGGGTTTCATCCCCACTAGTTATGAAATAATCTCATTAAATACAACCATTAGTTATGTAAATGCAAACCTTGTTTGAGTTCATTTAATTAACTTATGAGTGTTCGAGTATGACTCATTTCGAGCTCTATTTCTAAAGCTTGAGTTCGGCTCATGGATACTCTTTCAAGCTCAAGTTTGGATCGAGTATAACTCATTGGAATTATGGATTTTAATAATCCCAACTATTAGCCGTTGGTCGGTGGGACCACCACTGGTTATTTTTGAAGTTGGCACTGTTGCCGACCGACGCCTAATAGTTGGGATTATTAAATCTAGGGTTATTGGATTTTATCACCCCTAAATATTGGCTATTGACCGCTGCCATCCCCAACTATCATTTTGACACCCGCCACCCCTAACTTAACACTTAGTGTGTTCTGTCACCATGTCGTTAACTGATCACTAACTTTTGATCATGTTTCTTTACTTTTGGGGGTGTCCTAAGATCCCTAAAACCTCCCTAAGATCCCTATGACACCCCTAAAAGTATAGTAACAGGATTAAAAGTTAATGATCAGTTAATGACGTGGTGACAGAACACACTAAGTGTTAAGTTGGGGGTGACGGGCGTCAAAGTGATAGTTGGGGGTGCCATCGGCCAATAGCCAATAGTTGGAGGTAATAAAATCCAATAATCCTTAAATCTTTTATTCCTAACTCATTAGTTATTCATTTATATATTGTTTTATTAATTTTTATAGAAGTTTATAATTACATTATTTATATCACTACTAGAAAACTAGGTATTTGGCACCAGCCATGACTAAATCGAACGTAAATCGAACGTTAATTGGGTGACTTCATCACGTCAGTCCAATAATAGAAAATAATATATATTAGTGACACTGACCTATATTTCTATTTCACTGCCTACTCCTATGGGTATTCATTGGTTCAAATATCGGTTTATTTGGTTTTCAATTTTTTTTTGGTCCAATCTGAACTAGAAATGTGTTTGACCGAACCAAATTCAATTGATTAAATCGATTTATTTGGTTTATTCGCTTTAGTTATCTGTATAATCAAGATTTGTGGGACCAATAACTGAAGTGAAAAACAGACTTCAATCATTGTGACAAACCTAGGAACCGAGCCGGAAACCAAATTCACGATCCAGTTCGTTTTTTGGTTATAAAGTTTTCGGGTTTTTTACAGCTCCCACATCCTCTTCTTGTGCCCTCACCATACGGCTATGCAATCAAAATCCACGAATCAAGTATTCTATATATATCATGTCACAACCCCCGACACCACCCTGAACGGGAGCCGTAAACAGATACAAGTGGTACCAGTGTTTTTTAAAAAAATTATCGCAACAGAATTTTCATCAAGCTCGAGTGTCAGGAAGAATAGCAGAGTTTTCAAAACACCGTAGTTTTCATTTCATAAACTGTGGGATGAAACCCATATTTACATAAAAGATTTTCGTAGGGATAAACCCTTGATTACAAAACACGTTTTATTTAGGTTACATAGCCACTTATTTAAGCTTGAGTGCCTCATAGCACATTTCCATCTCTTCACAGTAAATCACCTGAAACGAGTTTTAAAAATATTTTATCAGCGAAAAATACTGGTGAATTCATTCAGATTTATAAAAACACATTCTTTTAATTACAACATTAAGAGTTTTTACTTTTGTTTATCTACTATTGGCTAACTCGTTGTCCAATAGTAAAGAAGTTACTTTTAATAGTATTTGTCACTCACCCATTTCGGTGACTAGTGGTCATATCATTATTTTGGCAAACTCATTGTCCAATAGTGATGCATAACAAGTAGTGTATACAAAACCCCACATACAGGCAGTAATACTAATTCCATAATACAAAAACTTAATCACTGTAATATATAAGTAACAATTAGAAAACATTTAGGGTTTTGAAAGCAATTGATAAAAGAGAATGACTCACTTTGCAGATTTAGGGTTTTCAGGGCGTAAATATATATATATATATATATAGGGTGGGGTTCTAGAGTGAACGCTAGTGTATTTGCGAACTGAGTGAACAAATCCTGACCATTGATCTACACATGTGTATGGCCAGGATCTCATCATCAAATCGTAAAATACACTAGTGTATTTCAACATCAAATCCTGGCCATTGATCTACACACGTGTATGGCCAGGATTAGTTCACTCAGTTCGCAAGCTACACTAGTGTTCACTCTTGAATCTGATCCTATATATATATATATATATATATATATATATATTGTGAAGTTCATTGGGGAACACTAAAAAAGTGGGGAACAGTGGGGAACCGACTCAAACGAACTCCGATTGGACTTATTCCAGCGGCGTTGGAACCGTCTCGTCGAACCCTAACTAGGATCTCTTAACCCTAAATCATAACCCCTAAACCCTAAATATATTAGTGTTTGGCTTTTAGGGTTTAGCCTTAGGGTTTAGCTTTAGGGTTTAGAGTTTAGCTTTAGTGTTTAGGGTTTAGCTATAGGGTTTAGCTTTAGGTTTAGCCTTTAGGGTTTAGCTTTTAGGGTTTATAGTTTAGATTTTACGGTTTAGCTTAGGTTTTAGCCTTATTTTTTAGCTTTAGGGTTTAGAGTTTAGGAGTTAGGATTTAGGGTTTAGGGTTAAGAGATCTTAGTTAGGGTTCGACGTGCTGGTTCCAACGCCGCTGGAATGAGTCCAATTGGAGTTCGTTTGAGCCGGTTCCCCGCTGTTCCCCATTTTTTTAGTGTTCCCCAATGAACCTTCCCCTATATATATATAGGGTCGGGAAACCAACAACCACCGCCATCATCTTCACTGTAAACCAACACAACACCATCCCCATACCATCGCACCTGCAAAAAAAGAAAGAAAAATGTGATTTAACCAAAATTCACCTAAGTTAACTAAATTTTTTGAATGGAGTTAGTGGGTAGGATGAAAATCGCAAAAAAAAATTGACAAAACATAGGGAATTAAATGGCAGAAAACAAAACTATGTTGACTAAAATGACAAGAAAAAAAACTGTTTGGACTAAAGTGACAATTTTGGTCAAACCTCATGGACTAATGTGGACCAAAATGGCTAGGATATTCTTCTCATTTGAGCCTCCCATATATATATATATATATATATATATATATATATATATATATATATTGTAGGGATGCTAAGAGAAGTCTACCATATTCAATGTTGTAGAAGGCGCTAGGCGCTAGTCGGGCGGTGAGGTACAGCCTAGGGATTAATCGGGATTAACCGGGATTAATCGGGATTAATCGGAATGGGATTTTTATATGTATTTTTTCAAAATTATATATATATACCCAATAATATAAAAATAATACTTCAAAATTCACATAAATACTTCAAGTTTCAGATAGTATGGTTCGATTTTGACCGATTGTGACCAATTCTGACCGACTAGGACCGCCTAGGACCGCCTAGGACCGATTTTTTCCGATTTTGTCCGATTAATGTAGACCGCCTAGGACCGATTTTTGACCGACTAGGACCGACTTTGACCGACTAGGACCGACTTTGACCGACTAGGGCCGCCTAGGACCGATTACCGATTAATGGACCGACTAGGCTATAATTAATCAGTAGACTAGCGCCTAGCGCCTAGGCGGCGATTAATCGGCCGCCTAGGCCGATTTCTACAACAGTGACCATATTTGAGAAACTTGAAAAGCATTCTGGACCACACATTTTCTTAAGCTTTTCGAAATATACACATATGTATAGTTTAAAATTAACTATATACATATATGTATATTGTCAAATCTTGAATTAGACACATGTATATATAGTCAAATCTAAAGTATACATATGTGTATATTACAAAAAGCTTAAGGAAAATGTGTGGTCTAGAATGTTTCTCAAGTTTCTCAATTAGCAAATGGCCATCATTATGTTTCTTAAGGAAAATGGGGGTTAGGTTTTTAGGGGGTGGGGGATTAGGTTTTTTTTTTTTTGGGGGGGGGGGGGGTTAGGTTTTTGGTGGTGTAGTGGGTTGTTGTGATCACATTGGTTCTCGCGGTTCTCGCATGTACCCTATATATATATATATATATATATAAAATGTACTTTAGCAAATGGCCATCATTATCATTTATATAATATTGGAACAAAATATATTAAACCTTATAAATATTAGTTGGTAATTGTTGATAGACTGGTTTACTCTTATTAACTAATAGAGGTTTCCCCTTGGATGTATTTAAGGAGATAACTAGCAAGGGTTTTAGGTTAGACATTAATCATAACATCACTAATATTCGACCTCCTCTCCCTTCCCTAATATCGAATTCTTAACCCTAGAATTTATAATCACTATCAGTAACATACATCCTAAATGAGAACCAGATCAAGCTGACAATCATGTCTACATCGATGTCTGAATCAATCACTGATTATCTGCTGGCCTGAATGTTGTAACAGGTATTATTTACATGTTTTCTATTACGTATTAACATAACTGATCAACACACATAAAAACTTAAGATAGGATATATGAACATCAAAGAGACAAATCTATCGAAAATCATCGCAAATTTAAAAACTAGACAAAATGATCAAACATAAGTCAGTGACAACAAGAGAAACCAGAGAAACGGGAGAAGATGAGTCATCATCGTTGTTTCCTTAGTTGATGCCAAGGTAAATCGTTATACTCGTAGCGAGAAAGTATCTATGAGGCTACTCGGTATGGTGATGGACCATCCTTGGAGGATGATCCGCCACGTAGGCGCCACGTCATAGTCCTCCCAAGGATGGTCTATCCTTCAAAACTAGAGGGCATGGGAGGATGGTCCTAGTCATAGTCCTCTACCACTTTTATGTTTTTTTTTTTTAATCTTCAACTTTTTTTTAACATTTAACAAATAAAGTAACAAAATATTTTCATTAATATTAAAAAACATTACATAAACTTAAAAAAAAATTAAACTTAAAAAAAATAAATTTAAAAAAAACATAAACTTAAAAAAATAAACTTAAAAATATCCTAATATATTAAAATAAGCTACTAGTCTTCGTCTTCCATGTCGTGGCCGGGTTCGTTTTGAGCGTTGTTCCAAATGTACTCCACCAAGTCCGCTTGTAGGTTATGATGTGTGTACTCGTTACGTAGAGCGAACATGTTCAAATCTTGTTGTTCCGCACTAACTGGAACAGAATTTCCAGTAGACGCGTTTTCGTCGTACTCGCATATCGCTCTACCTTCGTCTTCAATGACCATGTTATGAAGGATGATACAAGCGTACATAATGTGTCGTAACCTCTTTGGTGTTTGCGAACGTGCTGGATGTTCAATGATGTGCCATTTTTTTGTAGAACACCAAAAGCCCGTTCAATATCTTTTCTCGCACCCTCTTGAAACTTCGCAAACTTTTTTCTTTTGTCGTCTGTCGGGTGCGGAATAGTTTTAACGATTGTCGAGTACTTTGGGTATATCCCATCGGCTAGGTAGTAACCTCGCCTGTATTCCAACCCCGAAACTGTAAAACTTGTGTCTGGACCTGTACCCGCCACTACATCCTTAAATATCTGTGACTGGTATATGATGTTAAGGTCATTGAGCGAACCAGGTAGACCAAAAAAAGCATGCCAGATCCAGTGATCCTGTGACGCAACCGCCTCTAGAATAATAGTCGGATGTCCATGATCTCCCCTAGTATACTGACCTTGCCAGGAAACTGGGCAGTTCTGCCACGGCCAGTGCATACAATCAATGCTCCCGAGCATTCCTGGGAAACCATGTCTCTGTTCGTGTGCTTGATATAATTTTTGAACGTCGTTTGCGTTCAGTTTCCGCAGGTATCGCTTGCTATACAATTTTACAACCCATTCGCAAAACTTGTGCAAACATCGACGTGCGGTTCTTTCAGACATCCTAATATACTCGTCTAATGCATCGGGTGCGTAACCGTATGCAAGTTGGCGAATGGCCGACGTACATTTTTGTAAATTACTGAAACCCCTTTGCCCCCTAGCGTCGTTTCGCAATGTAAAAAACGGATCAGACTGGGCCATGTCGCCTGCAATACGTAAAAACAGTGGACGACTCATGCGGAACCGATGTCGAAAAATCTCGGCTGGGTACACGGGTTCGTCGGCAAAATAATCGGCTAGTAGTTTATCGTGGCCGGCTATAAATTTAAAACGAAACATAAATGAAATTAATTATAAAATACATTTTCAAATCTATATAAAACATAAGGAAAAAAAAGTAAAATACCTTCTTGGTCTCGGTTATATTTTGCTCGTCTAGTTAGCCGTTGGGATGAGTCGATAAAAATGACAAAACGTAGGGACTAAAATGGCAGAAAACAAAACTCTTTGGGCTAAAATGACAAGAAAAAAACTGTTTGGACTAAAGTGACAATTTTGGTCAAACCTCATGGACTAATGTGGACCAAAATGGCTAGGATATTCTTC
Source organism: Helianthus tuberosus (assembly GCA_030545235.1). Lineage (NCBI taxonomy): Eukaryota > Viridiplantae > Streptophyta > Magnoliopsida > Asterales > Asteraceae > Helianthus > Helianthus tuberosus. Next base: position 41,721,423 of record CM060439.1, on the reverse strand, counting down.
TCATTTGAGCCTCCCATATATATATATATATATATATATATATATATATATTGTAGGGATGCTAAGAGAAGTCTACCATATTTGAGAAACTTGAAAAGCATTCTGGACCACACATTTTCTTAAGCTTTTCGAAATATACACATATGTATAGTTTAAAATTAACTATATACATATATGTATATTGTCAAATCTTGAATTAGACACATGTATATATAGTCAAATCTAAAGTATACATATGTGTATATTACAAAAAGCTTAAGGAAAATGTGTGGTCTAGAATGTTTCTCAAGTTTCTCAATTAGCAAATGGCCATCATTATGTTTCTTAAGGAAAATGGGGGTTAGGTTTTTAGGGGGTGGGGGATTAGGTTTTTTTTTTTGGGGGGGGGGGGGGGGTTAGGTTTTTGGTGGTGTAGTGGGTTGTTGTGATCACATTGGTTCTCGCGGTTCTCGCATGTACCCTATATATATAAAATGTACTTTAGCAAATGGCCATCATTATCATTTATATAATATTGGAACAAAATATATTAAACCTTATAAATATTAGTTGGTAATTGTTGATAGACTGGTTTACTCTTATTAACTAATAGAGGTTTCCCCTTGGATGTATTTAAGGAGATAACTAGCAAGGGTTTTAGGTTAGACATTAATCATAACATCACTAATATTCGACCTCCTATCCCTTCCCTAATATCGAATTCTTAACCCTAGAATTCATAATCACTATCAGTAACATACATCCTAAATGAGAACCAGATCAACCTAACAATCATGTCTACATCGATGTCTGAATCAATCACTGATTATCTGCTGGCCTGAATGTTGTAACATGTATTATTTACATGTTTTCTATTACGTATTAACATAACTGATCAACACACATAAAAACTTAAGATAGGATATATGAACATCAAAGAGACAAATCTATCGAAAATCATCGCAAATTTAAAAACTAGACAAAATGATCAAACATAAGTCAGTGACAACAAGAGAAACCAGAGAAACGGGAGAAGATGAGTCATCATCGTTGTTTCCCTAGTTGATGCCAAGGTAAATCGTTATACTCGTAGCGAGAAAGTATCTATAAGGCTACTCGGTATGGTGATGGACCATCCTTGGAGGATGATCCGCCACGTAGGCGCCACATCATAGTCCTCCCAAGGATGGTCCATCCTCCAAAACTAGAGGGCATGGGAGGATGGTCCTAGTCATAGTCCTCTACCACTTTTATGTTTTTTTTTTTTTAATCTTCAACTTTTTTTTAACATTTAACAAATAAAGTAACAAAATATTTTCATTAATATTAAAAAACATTACATAAACTTAAAAAAAAATTAAACTTAAAAAAAATAAATTTAAAAAAAACATAAACTTAAAAAAAAAATAAACTTAAAAATATCCTAATATATTAAAATAAGCTACTAGTCTTCGTCTTCCATGTCGTGGCCGGGTTCGTTTTGAGCGTTGTTCCAAATGTACTCCACCAAGTCCGCTTGTAGGTTATGATGTGTGTACTCGTTACGTAGAGCGAACATGTTCAAATCTTGTTGTTCTGCACTAACTGGAACAGAATTTCCAGTAGACGCGTTTCCGTCGTACTCGCATATCGCTCTACCTTCGTCTTCAATGACCATGTTATGAAGGATGATACAAGCGTACATAATGTGTCGTAACCTCTTTGGTGTTTGCGAACGTGCTGGATGTTCAATGATGTGCCATTTTTTTGTAGAACACCAAAAGCCCGTTCAATATCTTTTCTCGCACCCTCTTGAAACTTCGCAAACTTTTTTCTTTTGTCGTCTGTCGGGTGCGGAATAGTTTTAACGATTATCGAGTACTTTGGGTATATCCCATCGGCTAGGTAGTAACCTCGCCTGTATTCCACCCCCGAAACTGTAAAGCTTGTGTCTGGACCTGTACCCGCCACTACATCCTCAAATATCTGTGACTGGTATATGATGTTAAGGTCATTGAGCGAACCAGGTAGAGAAAAAAAAGCATGCCAGATCCAGAGATCATGTGACGCAACCGCCTCTAGAATAATAGGCGGATGTCCATGAAATCCCCTAGTATACTGACCTTGCCAGGAAACTGGGCAGTTCTGCCACGGCCAGTGCATACAATCAATGCTCCCGAGCATTCCTGGGAAACCATGTCTCTGTTCGTGTGCTTGATATAATTTTTGAACGTCGTTTGCGTTCGGTTTCCGCAGGTATCGCTTGCTATACAATTTTACAACCCATTCGCAAAACTTGTGCAAACATCGACGTGCGGTTCTTTCAGACATCCTAATATACTCGTCTAATGCATCGGGTGCGTAACCGTATGCAAGTTGGCGAATGGCCGACATACATTTTTGTAAATTACTGAAACCCCTTTGCCCCCTAGCGTCGTTTCGCAATGTAAAAAACGGATCAGACTGGGCCATGTCGCCTGCAATACGTAAAAACAGTTGACGACTCATGCGGAACCGATGTCGAAAAATCTCGGCTGGGTACACGGGTTCGTCGGCAAAATAATCGGCTAGTAGTTTATCGTGGCCGGCTATAAATTTAAAACGAAACATAAATGAAATTAATTATAAAATACATTTTCAAATCTATATAAAACATAAGGAAAAAAAGTAAAATACCTTCTTGGTCTCGGTTATATTTTGCTCGTCTAGTTAGTCGTTGGGACGACCCTTCATCAGCCGCCATGAAGACCTGAGCCGCGTTCATAATCATGTTGTGCATAATACCATCCTCTTCCGAAGATGATGAATACCACGCAGACGAAGACGATGAAGACATAGAAGAAATTGAAGAAATGGGAGAAGGTGAAGAAATGATAATTTTTGAGCGAGAGATGGGGTGGTAGCGGGTAAAAAATGGTATAAAATATGATGAGTTTTTAAAAAAAGGGAAGAGTGGTTATAAAATGTGAGAGAGATGGGGTGGTAGTGGGTGAAAAGTTGTGAAAAAAATGGTTAAAGAGGTGAGTATTTATAAAAATGAAGTGAATTGGGGGATTTTTTGAATTATTACCGTTTGAAAATTTAATTTTAATTAAAAATTAAATTTTTTTTTTTATTTTCAACGGTTACTTTTGGTTGGGCCCCACCTTTTTTGGACCGTCGCAAACGGCAAGAAGTGGACGAGGACGACGGGACGCGGCGGGGGCGGCACGGTGTTCACCCCGTCGCCGAACCAAGACGGACCGGGGACGTACCCCATACCGAGTAGCCTGAGACTATGACATGAGAAAATTTAACAGCAGAAAAACAATCGGGTTACTTGTTATGTTGTGTGTTGTTTAAAAAGAGAAAGAACAAATATTCATGTTACTAAATAAAATAAAGAACACTTGATTTGTCATACACGTTTTCATTTTTATTTAACTTTCTCTACACATCGTATATATACTATGTAATACATTTCGTATAATAACAAATTTTAAAGCCTCTTATGAACAGTGGCCTTTTTTTTACGTTTTTGACTCTTGTCAATAAGTGTTTTTTTTTTTTTTTTTTTTTTTTATTCTTTCTATCTTGTAGTGAGTTAGTCTGTGTTTTACACCGGTTTTCAGTATAAGGTCGTCCTTGTTTTTGCCTATGTTTTAGATCACGTGATGATATAATTCATGTTTTTGTTTTACGATATTTCTCAATTTTGGTCGTCATTTGCTTACTACATAGCACAAGGTTTTACGACCCTGGCGTTCGCAACGCGGGTGTCAACATCGATGCATGTATTGTATTTGTTTTTATGGTTTTTCTCAACGTGCCAGTATAAAATTCGTTGAACAAGAAGTTGTATTCGTAATAAAATTTTTGGTATTGTAACAAATCGAACCAATACCAACCGAATAACAACGGTACCGGTCAGGCCCGGCTATCAGTATGGGCAGGTAGGGCATTGGACCCAGGCCCAAAATTCTTGAGGGCCCAGAGTTTTTAAAAAATATCCTTATTATTGGGCATTTGGGCCTTTAACAGTTTAAGTGTTTAACTGGTAACCTAATTATTTTAATCGACCATTCGGCCTTCATCTTTGATTGACGTGAATCCAGAATCTCAAGCGACGACAGAGGAACAACGTTACAGCCGAACAGGCAGCGCACACAGACAGAGGAACAGGCAGCGGCCACGAAATCTGTGATTCGGAATCGGAACGACAGAGGAACGGCGATTTTGTTTATTGTCAAAAACGTAAGTGATTTATCGTATTGTCAGCGATGATTTTGTTTATTGTCAAAGAATGATATAATAATAATAATAATTGAACCCTTGGCCTTTGGGTCACACGATATGTGATGCTATGTAAATATCAGTAATATCATGTGAATTCTAAATTAATATAGACCGTAGATAGTTGGAATTGAAACAAAAATGAATAATTGTTAATATAATCAATGTCTAGTTATTTATGTATTCACAAAAGGGTTTAGAAAAATCAATTTCTTGTTAATCAGAAAGATAATCACAAAAGGGTAAAGGAAAATATGGTTAATTGGGTAAAGACAAATTTCTTGTGTGATTCGGGTTGTGCTCAAGTGTGATTAGAAGTAATCGCTTTGTGCTCAAGTTTGATTCGGGTTGTAATCGCTTTGTGTTCATGTGTGATTCGGGTTGTAATCGCTTTACTCATATTTTTTTTTCTTTTCAGAAATATGCCTCCTAAATACAAACATTTGTCCGGTTGTCAAAAACGTAAAAGAAGGAAAATAGCGGAAGAAAAAAGAAGGTCTCAAGAAGGGGCAATACGCAAGTTCTTTCAAAAAGAACCACAAAGTTCTAATGTTGAGAAAGACGAAGTTAATTGAAAATCCTAGAGCTTTATATGTTGCTTGTGGTTGTCATAGTCTTAATCTTGCATTGTGTGACATGGCTAACACGTGCACTAAGTCTAGAGATTTTTTTGGAATAATACAACGGTTTTATACCATCTTTGCCAATTCTACAAAAAGGTGGCAAATTTTGAAAGACAATGTTAAAGGATTGACTCTTAAGTCTTTGTCTGCCACTCGTTGGGAAAGTCGTGTAGATAGTGTTAAGCCTATTCGAACACAACTTGTAGATGTAAGAAAAGCTTTGCTTACAGTTAGGTTTACTGACAATGATGCTAAAATTCAAAGCGAAGCTAAATCACTAGCAGAAAAAGAACTTGGTGAATTTGATTTTTTGGTAGCAACCGTCATTTGGTATGAAATATTAACAACGGTGAACGTGGTAAGCAAAAAGTTACAATCGAAGGATATGGTTCTTGATGTTGCCATTGATGAAGTGGGCAAGTTGATTAAACATTTCAAGAATTATAGAGAAGTAGGGTTCGATAAGGCGATTAATGAAGCTAAAGAAATTGCAAATGAAATGGGTGTTGATACGGTATTCCCTCAAAAACGTCTAATATTTAGGAAACAACAATTTGATGAGACTTCAACTGGACAAGAAGTTTTATTTTCACCCGAGGAGGATTTTAGAGTCAATTACTTTTTATGTATCGTGGACCAAGCGATTGCTTCTCTTGAAACAAGATTCGAACAATACCAACAATATGAAAAAATATTTGGCTTTTTGTTTCCTAAAAAGTTGAGGGAACTTACTGAAAAAGATCTCAAGTCTCGTTGTTATGGTCTTCAAGATGCATTGAAGTTTAAAGACGAATCCGATGTTGATGCTGATGAACTTTATGAGGAGCTGAAATTGTTTGAGACATTTTTACCTAGTCATATTGTTTGCCCTTTTGATGCTTTCAATAGTTTAAAGAAGATTGGTTTTTTTCCTAATGCATTAATTACATATAGAGTGTTGTTGACCATTCCGGTAACAGTAGCATCGGCAGAAAGAAGCTTCTCAAAGTTGAAGTTGTTGAAGACTTACTTACGATCTAGTATGTCCCAAGAAAGACTCAATGGCTTAGCAATGATATCTATTGAAAACGACATATTAGAGACTATGGATTACGAAGACTTGATCGAAAGCTTTGCTTCCAGAAACGCTAGGAGAGCCGCACGATTCGCTTAAGTAGGTAAATTTAGATCATTTTGGTACAATACTTTTATTTTGATGATTGTTTTAACAATTAGTGCCATATTATAGTTTTTTTTATATATGATTATTGTGTTTAAATTATATGGGCCCGATTTATTTTTAGTGGCTCCAGGCCCAAAACGTTTCGAGATTTCTCGGAGACGGCACTGGTACCGGTACATATATTCGTTTTTATGGTTTTCAATCGATATAAAACATGTGCCGATTGCTATGCTGAGTGTCAGTGTCATGTTGTTGTTACTGTAATGAACCGAACCGATACTGACTGAAATCCTGCCGCAAAGCACGAGAGAATCCCATTAGTTAAAAAACAACTAAACAATCAAACCGTAAATAAACAAATGTGTCTGGTCTAAAAAAGAGAAAAGGGTGAAGGAAAACAGGAGTACCCCTTGAAAAGGAATGTTCTTCCTAATATGGGACCGCAATTGAATGAAATTTATGTCATTAACCAACTTACCTAATACATCTAGATACACCTTTTATAGCGTTCTTAGCCTTTTCGGTATACTTTAAACTATCTTAACTCCATCTAAGTGCAACATCAACCTTTTTTCCCCGTTTCACTTTGTCTCACTTCAAGGAAATTGTTTAATCCCATTAACTTCATCTAACCTTATCTTTTAGTGATTTTTGGTCTAAAAAAGAAAAGAATAATTAATTCAATCTCTTAACATTGGGTTAACATGTTAACACATAACCCATTTAATGTCCTTTAACCATAGTTGTTAAAAACCATCGCCTCTTGCGCCTAGGCCCAATTATATAACCTCACCGAAGGATCGCCATGGGTGAATCTGTATGTAAATGAAAGTCTTTTCATTTATAGTGTTTAAAAGTATTGTTATTAGTACCTTTAAGATCTAACAAATTTAAGAGTATTTTTCATCTTGTTACATGTGAAGTTTAAAAGTTGTTTATATTTTGACGTGCATGTGAAAATTGAGATATAATACACACTTGAAGGAGTAATTTGGGATATTTGATGAAGAAGGATGTAAGATTGAAATAGCTAATTGAATATTGAGGCAATATGATTAGAGAGGAAGATTGTTGATGAAAGTTCAAAGAAATATGAATATGATGTACAACATTAAGCTTTAGGTGTGTTCTAATCATAACAACTTTAAAGATGAAAAGAAAGAAAGTTCTGATGTGAAACTGATTACGAAAGTGAAGGAAATTCTGTTTGCAAAATCCCAAAGGATTTGTTTCGAATTCGTGAAATTATTGGTCAAGAACAAGTTGATGATAAATAAGAAGCGAGTCGTGAAAGGAAATAGAAGTGTGGTTTCGAATTTGAATATGGAAGGAACGATTGCTAAGTTTGCAGAATTGGTTAAGCAGGTATGTTATACAGACAATTGAAGAGAAGGAATAAAGGCACAAAAATAAATATTTCAAAATTAGGGGATGAATGAAGGACTAATCTTGAATATATTAACATTTGTTACTTAAAGACATTGAGTCATATTTTAGGAATTAGGAGTACATTGTATCTTTAAAACAAGTTAGAATAGTTTTATAAATAGGATCAAATTGCTTTAGTTTTAATTGTACTCTCGTTTAATTCAAATACAAGAAAACAGTCGAATATCTCCATATTTATTCGTTTGTTTGATCCAATTGTTTAACTATCTAGGCCAACAACACTAATGCATTTCTTTGTGTTTGATAACATTTTGCACCCTTAAGTGTACGGATATGTAAAAACCATATAAAATCAAGTTATTTAGTGCATTTCCTTTTTGAGTGTATAAATACAAAATCAAATATTCATATACATTTTGTTTGCAAAACACCGTTATTTATAAATTCATAAGATCTTATTGATACTCTACTATCTAATACGACCAGGTAAAACATAACCTATGATATTGAGGCGGTCTCAAAGTGGCAATATGGAGATATCAACCTGCGCTATATGAACTCAGCCGTTTACCACTCCGTCATATACATGTACGTGTATAATCATATATAACTAACGAGCATCACTAAATTATAAAATTTTAATCACGAAAGCTCTTTACCAAAATTTAAAATCAAAACTTAGAACAAACTTTTTCCATTTTTAAGTAGGAATTTGTTTTATTCCCTTTCACGTTTATGTAAACTTGTCTACAACTATATTACTTGTGAAAATCATTAAAAGTAGCGTTAAATAAGGAAACTAAATTATGGGTTTGACTAAAACCCTTGTGTTCCCACCAACATTTATGCGTGCATGAGTTATTGTTTAGTTTTATTTCTTATTTATATTTAGGGTAAGGATAGTGTAAAAATGGCCTAAAGTGTGAGAAGTATTATAACACTATATATAATACTATATAACACCATATAAACACCGTATAACAATATGTAACACCATATAATATCATATAACACTATGTAACACTATATATCATTATATAACAAATATAACACTATACATCTATCATAGACATGTTATCAGACAACCTATAGTGTTATATTTGTTATATAATGATATATAGTGTTACATAGTGTTATATGGTATTATATGGTCTTACATATTGTTATACGGTGTTTATATGGTGTTATATAGTATTATATATAGTGTTATAATACACTTCTCACACTTTGAGCACTTTTTACAGGATCCTCTACCTTTATATTTATGTATAAATATAAATACATACATGATACATCAATCAAGTGTTATGAAGTCGTTGAGCTATCTATCTATCTACAACCCTTCTCCGGTGGCCAGCCACACTTGTTTTCATTTAATGACATAACTATCCACCATCTGCCCACCCTACCCTTCCCTTCCCTTTTTATAATCCATTCCAAATTCCCAATTCATCTTCATTTTCCTTTTCATTTTCATCTTTACACAACTCTTTTGATTATTTATTTGCACCATGGATACTACTAATAATAATACGGTTGATATGGATAAGGAGAGGTTAACGGCGGAGCTCGCGATCAAGGATTCGTCCTCCGTCGTTATTAAAATCCGGCGAAAGCTACCAGATTTTTTACAATCGGTTAAACTGAAATATGTGAAGCTTGGTTATGGATATTCTTGTAACACTGCAACTCTTGTTCTGCTTCTCATTCTTTTCCCCTTGATCATAGCCACTCTCATTCAGCTCACCGGGCTTAATCTAGACACGTTCGCCTTGATTTTCACCAGTGTTGATACCGTTACTAGTCTAACTGGTGCTGTCGTCTTGTTCTTCATATCAGGTTGTTAGCCGAGTTTATTATCTATTATATATATTATTTGAATTATTACTTCAATTCAATTTGAGTTTGTTTGTTAGTTGTTCGTCTGTCTTTCATTAGTCTGTAATCGTCTCTGTTTTAAATATTTTGAACATTCCGTTTTAAAAAAAGTTTGTTGCTTAATTATTCTAATTTTAAATAAATGTTTCTGGAACGGAAAACGCCGCCCTAAATTATACTCCTAAAATTTACCTAAAGGACTTGAACTTGCACTACTTTAGTGAGGATAAACGCGGACATCAACTATTTTTAGATTAAATATAATAATAGTTTTTAACATTTTACTATTATCATAAATTGGTTAGCTTTATTATTATTTTTTTCATTGCAATTAATATCTTGTTTTTAGTTATTTAACACGTAATATATTATTCACCAATATCGTTTTGTTTTTTTAACAGGGGTTTACTGGGCGAAACGTCCCACTCGGGTTTATCTCGTGGACTTTGCTTGCTACAAACCCGACGACGAATGTAAAATCGCGAACGAAGCGTTCGCGAAAATGTCCGAAGAATCCGGATTTTTCGAACCAGATACGTTGAATTTCCAGAGACGAATTGCCGGTCGGTCCGGGTTAGGAGACGAGACGTATTTACCAAAAGGCATCACAGCTCGGCCTCCGCAACTCACCATGAAAGAAGCAAGAGCGGAAGCCGAGCTTGTGATGTTCGGTGCCCTGGATTCGCTCTTTAGCAAAACCGGGGTCCGACCACAGGAAATTAGCATCTTGATAGTGAATTGCAGCTTGTTTAATCCAACCCCTTCACTATCCTCCATGATCGTTAACCATTACAAGCTTCGGCCCGATATCATGAGCTTTAACCTCGGCGGAATGGGCTGCAGCGCTGGAGTTATCTCAATCGACTTGGCGAAAAACCTCTTGAAAGCGAACCCGAACTCGTACGCTGTTGTATTGAGCATGGAAAATGTCACTCTCAACTGGTACCCTGGGAATGAACGATCAATGCTTTTGTGTAACTGCATTTTTCGTATGGGCGGCGCCGCCATGCTGCTCTCGAACAAATCGAGAGACCGCAGGAGGGCGAAGTACGAGCTAATGCACACGGTTCGCACACATAAGGGGGCGGACGACAAGTGCTACAACTGTGTTTACCAAAGAGAGGACGATAAAGGTATTATATATTATTATTATTATTATTAATCAATTACATATAACAACATTTATAAAGGAATATAATTAAATATCTTCTACCTGTAGAGTAATTGTATAATAATAAGCCCTAACAATATCAATTAACAAGAGAGATGACGATAAAGGTATCATTGTTGATTTTTAATTAACTAAATATATAGGAATAGTTACAAATAAAATATAATTAAATTATAACTTTTTAACTATTGTAATAATAAAATAAACAAAAGATCAAATACAAATAATTTTATCATACAAAACGTATGAAAAGATAAAAAAACGCGGTGACATTTTCGTAATTATTTACTCGTAGAGTAATTATCAAAATTACCCTACAAATGATCTTGTAGAGTAATTTTGATCTTGTAGGTTAATTTTGTAAAATGTTCTTGTAGGATAATTTTGATCTTGTAAGATAATTGTGATCTTGTAGGGTAATTTTGTAGAGTAATTATCAAAATTACTCTACAAGTGTATCAAAATTACTCTGTAAGTTTCAAAATTATCTTACAAGAACATTTTATAAAATTACCCTACAAGAACATTTTACAAAATTATCCTACAATATCAAAATTACCTTACAAGAACATTTTACAAAATTACCCTACAAGATCATTTGTAGAGTAATTTTGATAATTACCCTACGAGCAAATAATTACGAAAACGTCACCGCATTTTTTTCATGTCTTTCATACGTCTGTTTGTACGTGAACTTAAGTCTAATAAAATAATAAGCCCTAACAATATATTCTCTCTAATAGGTATTATCGGTGTTTCACTTGCACGGGAACTCATGGCGGTCGCTGGGGACGCACTCAAGACAAATATAACAACTATGGGACCCTTAGTGCTTCCGTTTTCGGAACAGTTGATGTTTTTTCTAACACTCGTGAAGCGAAAAGTGTTTAAAATGAAGGTGAAGCCGTATATTCCCGATTTCAAGCTCGCGTTTGAGCATTTCTGCATTCACGCGGGCGGGCGGGCGGTCCTCGATGAGATCCACAAGAATTTGAACCTAACAGACATGCACATGGAGCCGTCGAGGATGACGTTGCACCGGTTTGGAAACACGTCTAGTAGTTCTTTGTGGTATGAATTGTCATATGCGGAAGCCAAAGGACGTGTTTCAAAAGGGGACCGCGTGTGGCAGATTGCGTTCGGGTCGGGTTTCAAGTGTAACAGCGCGGTTTGGAGAGCGTTGAAGTCGGTTCCGGCCGGGTGTGAGGGTAACCCGTGGGCTGATTGCATTGATAAGTACCCGGTTAAAGTTCCGGTTTAAATATTGAACCTTAAAAGGACCAAACAACCTTAAAAAGGACCAAACAAAGTTTTATTATAAGGATTATTACTACGTATAGTAAAAGTCTTCTTGTTTTGTTCACACAAGAAGTTGTTGTTTGTATATTCATGGTGGAAAAAAGAATCACTAGATAGAATTTTGGGTCAAGTGTTTTTTTTAATTCCCACATGATTATTTGATGTTATATGTTTTGCAATTGTATTCGACTTACAGAGAGTGTCATTTATCATGTATTTAAATTTGAATATATATCTATTTAGTTATTTGAAGTCTTGGATTTGTCCATTTTTTTTTTTTTTTGGATTAGGTGGTTCAGAAAAACCAGTTTTAACTTACAATTAGCGAAATTGTTGAATTCATTTGTCTTGAAAGCAAATTCGAATAAGACAATTGTTGTCATGCAAGTGAATTAAACCGGGAAGGTAACAAAAAAAGTCATTCACCAACAAAAATTTCAAAAATAGCCTTTGAGGCGTCTGAGTTGAGACTCTACACCAATTGTAGCGTCTGAACTCAAACGTCTCATCTTTTGCCCATTTCTTTCATTTTCACCATGATTTTTAAACGGAAATATTTTTTTTCATAAAATAGTGTTTCTTTTTTAAATTACACCAAATTAAAGAGAATTTTATCATTGTTATTTTGGTGAATTTTTAAAAAATATTATATGAAAAAGTTATAAGCATTTAAAAATCAGAGTGGAAAAGAAAAAAAAGGAAAAGACTGGGACGTCTGAGTTTCGACTCTACACCTGCTTTATAGTTTTTTTATAATTACACCAAATTAATAATAATCTTTTATTTGGTGTAATTTTTTTTAATATTACAGTATCAAAAAATTATGCCTGTTTAACAATCATGATGGAAAAGAAAAAAAAGGGAAAAGGCTGAGACCAGGGGCGGACCTACCCACACTCGTGGGTGGCGGCCGCACCCATTGAAAAAATAATTTTTAGTGTTAATTTTTCGATAAAATCTCGACCGCACCCCTTGGATATTTCAATCGCCTCCCTTAGACAAAAAAAAATCATATTTTTTATTTATAAAATAATTGTAATAAACACAGTTTTTTTATAAAAATATAACCTAAACATTGGCTTTTATAATAATATAACATCTTTTATAAGATTGTAACCCACTTATTAAACAATTTAGCCCAACCCAAGCCCACTTAACCCAACCCAACCCAACAAAATTTGAACTATAATAAAATAACCCAACCTAACCTCCCTTCCTATTCTGTTTCTCACGCTCTCTCTCGTGACCTTGTCTGCCTCTGCGATCCTCTTCCCCAACGACGCAACAGCCAACAACAACCATCCAATTCCAATTTCTTGCCGGAAATCGCAAACATCCGCCCACCAAACTCAACAGAATCCAAACAATACAAGGTACCTACGTTTTTTATGATATTGTTGTTTTATGTTGTTTTTTTTTAGAAGAAATAGAGTTATAGAGATGATACAAAAATGTTTGAATTTTTATGTATTTTGATTTTTTTGGTTGTTCTAGACTTTAATATGGTGATTTTGTTGTTTAGATAAGTTTTTGTTTGTTACAACTTAAAAGACATAAATAATCGACAATTAGTAGGTCTTGAAAAGAAAATTGAAAATTATGGAGCGATAACTTATGGAGTGATTCATATGTTTATTACTTTAGTGTTGTTTTATTAACTTAGAGATCGATTTATATGTTTGGATCGATTTATAAATTGAAAAGTAGCTCTATATGATGTTTTGGAAAGATTTCAAAAAATGAAAACCCGTGTGGCGACATTTTAAATATGTTTGTGACGACGTTCGACATGTTTTTGATGATTATATAAATTTTAGCTTGATGTACTTTTGTTTTTTACATGACCCGACCCGATATGAACCGAAATTTTTTTATATACCTATGGGCCTAAAATCTTTAAAAAATTTCCGCACCCCCATGAAAAAATTCTTGGGTCCGCCACTGGCAGAGACGCCTGAGTACAGACGCTACAACTGGTGTAGAGTCTTGGAACCTGTTATACACGCCTTGAATTCGCTTATAGGGGAAACAATTTGTCTATTTCTACATCGAAAGACATTCAAAAACCATGTATATGTGCAATCCTAAGAAAATCTCCTTGGGACTATCAGTTTTGGTGATGAGATTTCATAATATATGATCATGGTCATACTTGTGATCGCGATTGCTGCATCAGTTCTTTAAATTGTAGTTTTTTTGAATTGGATGATACTTTGATATTGGTGGCCCTCCCTCTATTTGTGTACATATATACATACACATGTATGTATTTGTTAAATTTAAATGCTTTTAAATGAAACTCGGGTATGTAACATGTGCCCATTACTATAATTAAGTTTTATGGATGGGAAGTCACCTACCCTTACCGGCCTTCTTAATCCCTCCACTTATTATGAACCTTTTTTTTTTCATGGATCCGACCCAGTTTGCTTAGATGGTGTTTAATTTTTCCATGAAATGATTCACATTTCTATATATTTTTCATGAGTACATGCTTATCCTTTTGGCTATGATTTAATGTAAACAATTTTGACCAGGCCCGTCTAACCCTTTTTTTCTGGGTTCACCAACGTTTTGGGATAACATATATAATGATAGTGATGTGGTGGTCAGCTGGTGTTTGTGAGTGAGTGTCAGGTTAACAAGTTTTGGATTGAGTAATTTTTGCTTGACGGGTTACATCTAAACATCAACATTGCTCTGAACACACTTAAAGTTATTAAACTCGAACACGATTTCTTTAATTTATTTATCTAAACGGATCAAACAAGTTGATATGATTTAGATGTTTTGAGGGATGGTAAACTGGATGTAGTGAAGTTATAAACGTATTAAATGGGTTGGAGAGTTGTAATAAGTGGACTGGACGGGTCGTAAACGTGTAAAGGAATTGATTAGGCCATAAACGAGAGTGAATGAGTTGATGTATTTGATTAAATAGGTTGATGAGTTGTTTAAAGATACCGATTAAATAGGTTTATTGATGCACTAGATAAAACAACGACAAACTGATTATTTTTATGTAGTTTTAGTAACTTTTAACCATTATTTAACTCTCACTCTTTATTTATTTTGATGTAATGTAATCCGTAAATTACCAATCTTACGATTCACTACTATTACTATTACTATTACTATTACTATTACTATTACTATTACTATTACTATTATTATTATTATAATATTATTATTATTGTTATTATTATTATTATATTATTGTTATTGTTATTATTGTTATTATTATTATTATTGTTCTTATTGTTATTATTATTATTATTATTTCACTGTGATATATCTTTTTCCATTTCTTGTTTATGCTTCTGTATGGGTTTTCTTGTATATGTATCATTGTGTATATTGTTTAACAACTCAACAACCACCAACATATTTCTTTGCTACAAGTTTTAGTTTGCTAGTTTAAAAAAATAATAATTGATGATGTCTTTGGTCGATAAGACAAAGTTAGTCTATTAATGATCCCCAGTTTGCATTCACGCATAGCGGCTAAAGATAATTAAGGCAAAGACTAAATTAATTTAATGATTTATAATTTTTTTCCTGAACGGCAAATGTTAATTTTCTTATAATTTACACCAAAATTCTAAACTACTTTCTTGTTCAAATTCATACTTGAGACTTTCTCTTTAAAAGACATATGTCACTACTAAGTGGGCTAGCCCTACTGATGCAGGCCCAAGTGTGGAGGAGCGGGTCATCTTGTATTTAGAGGCTCAAGATCGCGTGACAAAAGGGGCTTCACTAAAATGACTCTAACTTGGGCTACAGGTGTCCGTTTTTGGCGTGCGACCAGGCGAATCGATCGTGAGAACGAAGCCCATCTTTCTACAAACACCGTAGGTGGTTTGGGTCATCATTCGGGCACAAAAACGCTTATTTCTATGAGTTATTTATCTTTTTATTTTTTAGTGTTTTTCATGGACTTTTATTTCGTTCTAGCTTTTGGCCCAAGTGTGTTTTGAGGCCCGTTTTCAATTTACGTTATTATTTATATGGATGTAATGGGAGGAAGCTAATCAGTTTTGAATTATATGAAAAGTCATTTTTCTCTCCCAATTCACTGTTGAGTGTTTTGTGTGTGAAACCCCCAACTTTCGGTATTCTTCGTGAATCAACGAATTTTGGAAGAATCGTTCCTGGCATTATGTGAGAATCAACAGGTCCGATTTCGTATCCCGTTTACTAGTCTACATCACCTACATTAACTAATGATTTCTAATGAACAATTGTTTTGATACAAGTAATAATAGCATTTTGATTTAGTAATAAACTAGCCTAAGACCCCGCGAGCTTCGCGGGTGGCTAAACACCAACTAAACACATAAAATAATTTAAACGTAGAAGCGTTAAAGTGTGATTTGTTAAGCCTAATATTTTGAGACGTGCTATGATGTTTTCATGATGTCTTCTTTAACTCCACTATCGCATTCATCCTCTGACATTATCAATTCCAATCAGGACGACTTAGAATTTAAAGCTCTATTGCTAGATTATTAAAAAGAGTTAATTACTGTTTTCGTCTCTGTGGTTTGTCAAAAATCACTATTTCAGTCCATTAGTTTAAAAATTGCGATTTCAGTCCTTGTGGTTTCACTTTCGTAACCATTTCAATCCACCTCGTAACCATTTCAGTCCCTGTACTTACAAAATAAATGGATTGAAATGGTTACGAAAGTGAAACCACAGGGACTGAAAATGGTCACGAAAGTGAAACCACACGGACTGAAATCACAATTTTTAAACTAATGGACTGAAATAGTGATTTTTAACAAACCACAGGACGAAACAGTAATTAACTCAAAAGAGTTAATTACTGTTTTATATACATGAAATTAATTTGAAAAAAATAAATTCTTACTTAAGTGTAAGAACAACTCAAACGGGTTCTTAGAGATATCAACTGGTTGGCTACCCTCCAACACTTGATTTGCTATAAATCCCTTTTACTGTTATAGAAAAAAATAAGGTTATAACCCGGAAATTTTCCAGGTAGGAAAATTTAATTTATAACAAATAAAAGTATAAAAATAACACTTTAACATCTAAAGTATCATCTTTTCCTTTTCTCCATCATAAATTTTTAATTGGTTTCTTAAACTTTTTCTTGTTGTAAAGAGCCATAAAAACATACAAAAGCAAGAATGTAAAGTAAACGTCTATATTTAGAGCATTTACATTGGAACCTCTATTCTATATTATATAGAGAAAATAATAGAGGAAACAACAAAAATACCATCACATTGGAATTTTATAATAGAAAAAAATTAAAGTAAAGTACACCTCTATATTTATAGGGTCACATACATTCAACCCTCAATATTATTATTCTGAGTGTGTAATATCTAATATGATTTTGAAAAGCTTCATTTATACCACAGCCTCACCAATTTTGAAAAGACCCATTTTAAAAAAAAAAAAGACTCATTTCATCACAACATGTTTTAATCGAGTTAATCACAGGTTATCCTCTAAATATCTTTTGACATCTATACATAAAATAAATACAAACAAACTAATCATAAGTCCGTCTTTAAACAATTTTTCAAAGTTTACCTACTTGAGCAATTAGAGAAAAATATAAAGCAAATCACCCGTTAGGTAAAAACAGTTGAAATTGCGTTTTTTTTTTTCAGTAAACCAAACTTTATTAATCACCAAAAGAGGCATACAAACAACAATTAAGCTTCCAAAAAAACACACTAAGATACATCCAAAATACTCTTACCCCATTACACATCCAATCACTTTAAAAAAACTATCTATACACATACACTAACCAAAGTCTAAACCAGAGAAAGTGGACCAGATTGAGAGATTGACGCCTATCGATATGTTAATCATCCACCAGAGAGTAGCCTCCTTAATGTCTTGCACTATTTTAGTTTGAAAAGCATCGACCCCTTTGAAGATCTTATCATTTATCCTTAACCATAGCCTTCATACTGTCATGAGAAATACAATATAAATCGGCCTTTTTTTTTCGTGGGCGTATCCAGACTAACTCTACATACACAAACCTTCCAACATATTGATTTAGCGAAGATACGTGAAGCGAACAAAAGACAGGAAGAGCAGCTTTTATATTTTTTTATCATACCTGTAATCATTTTATAAATAATGCTATACAAAATTACAGGAAGAGAAACTGTTATAGTTATTTTTTTTATAATATCAATCATAATGTTATACACACCTTGTCGTAGCTTAAACACATTTCTTCAGATTATGGCCCAATTTGATCAGATTCTAAAAAACGAAGAAAGATTATCATGAGATACTGTAAAACTGGGGTTTAGGATGTAAACCATAAAAATAACAAATTAATTTAGATGATTAGCCTTGCAGAAAACCCAAATCGGGAAAGTTTACCTGAATCGTTAACGAAAAAAATCAGACTCAGATTGGGTTACTCAAGCGGATATTAATCACTGGAATAAGATCGGGTATCAAACATAAGAGCACACATGAGTTGATTAATGGAACAAAATGGTGAGGAGAAGAATATACATCAGTGAATCGAATAGAGATCAATTTCCCATAGGATCCCATTTAAGATATATAGATATATAGATATAGATAAAGAACGGTGCAAGTTATACCTTTCCTTCAACTTCTCATAGGATCCCATTCAAGAGTTCCTTGTAGGGGAAGGAGTCTGAAAGAAGCTCATCACCTAAAATTACAAAACACAATTTGAATTAGATATACAACTCGAGTACAAAAACAATAGTCGAAGAAGACTCGAAACATCCCTAAAATTACAAATAATATAGTCAAAGCATCTCATAAAAAAACATCAAGATTTCAAAGCGTTCAAAATTTAAAATCAAACACAATAATGGTTTACTTCAAAATTTAAATTTAAAATAATGATTGACTTCAAAATTTAAAATTTAAAATCTGAAAATCAAATCACTAATATCCAATCCCGTAAATCAAGCAAACTTATTAGGAAAGTCTAACTTTTCAAATTTAAATTCAATTTACAGATTCGAAATTTAAAATCAAACACATTAATGGCAAACTTTCAAATTAAAATTTAAAATAATAATTGACTTCGAAATTGAAAATTTAAAATCAAACACAATAATGGTTTACTTCAAAATTTAAATTTAAAATAATGATTGACTTCAATATTTAAAATTTAAAATCTGAAAATCAAATCACTAATATCCAATCCCGTAAATCAAGCAAACTTATTAGGAAAGCCTAACCTTGCCAAGCAAAACCAACCGACATAGAAACAAACTCAAAAGAGAGGGAAAAAATATAAAACAAACAAAAGGAGGGGTTTCAAAAAACGTAAATGAATTTATTTATAGAAACACTACAAATTTTCCCGAAATTAATACAATACCAAATTTATTAGTAACTAAAAAATACAGCCAAAATTAAATGAGCATAAAGTATGAAACCAAACATTATACCGGATAAAAAATAGGAAAAAAAACAATAAAACTAAAATTTTTGATTAACATGTCCGACGAAGTTTAATAGTCCGGCAATGGCATAAAATTTAGGGTTAACCATGAAAAAATAAAAAAACAAAACAAAAGAATCATTAATACATATTAATACAATACAAAATTTATTAGTAAAAAAAACAAAGATTTTCAAATTTAAAAAAATATCATAGTTTGATTTGCCAAAAAAAAAAACAAAATAACTTAAAAATTATAGAGATTAGCATAAATGATGAAAACTATCATTATACCGGATCAAAAAACACCAAAAAAACGATAACATTAAACTTACCTCTTGTGTTCGAAGAAGATTCAGACTCCTGCAATTGCATAAAAATTAGGGTTTATCATGAAAAAACAAAAAATAAAATAAAAAAATCAGTAAGAGCATCACTCTTTCAAAGACATCAAGAATAGATCCATTAATAAGATTAGATTCGAAAAATTTAAATCATCATCAGCAACACAAAAATATAGAAAAATGATTAAAAAAAGTGCGATTAATCATTTAAAATACATAACAATCTAATCTAGTTTACATACCTGCAGAATAAGTGGAATGATCTACAAAAAAAGAAGAAGAACAAATTCTGAGAAACTTGAAAATTAATGTGATTGTCGAAAATTATGGAAACTAACACAAAATTTGGAAGCAATTAAAACTTTAATATAAGTTATCTTGATAAATTTGGAAATACGTTACAATTTAGACAACTTTGATAAGTATCCATAATTGATATAAATTTCAAAAATTCAAATTTTGAAATAATCAGTCAAAACAATTTACCTAAATAGTTAAATATTATTCAAACTTAAATTCAAAACCAATGAGGTAAATATATTCATAATATAATCAATATCTAAATGATTGTGAAAAAAATCAATCACAAAAAATACATAAAAATGATTAAAAAAAGTGCGATTAAGCATTTAAAATACATAACAATCTAATCTATAGTTTACATACCTGCAGAATAAGTGGAATGATCTACAAAAAAAGAAGAAGAACAAATTCTGAGAAACTTGAAAATTAATGTGATTGTCGAAAATTATGGAAACTAACACAAAATTTGAAAGCAATTAAAACTTTAATATAAGTTATCTTGATAAATTTGGAAATACGTTACAATTTAGACAACTTTGATAAGTATCCATAATTGATATAAATTTCAAAAATTCAAATTTTGAAATAATCAGTCAAAACAATTTACCTAAATAGTTAAATATTATTCAAACTTAAATTCAAAACCAATGAGGTTAATATATTCATAATATAATCAATATCTAAATGATTGTGAAAAAAAATCAATCACAAAAAATACAGAAAAATGATTAAAAAAAGTGCGATTAAGCATTTAAAATAGATAACAATCTAATCTAGTTTACATACCTGCAGAATAAGTGGAATGATCTACAAAAAAAGAAGAAGAACAAATTCTGAGAAACTTGAAAATTAATGTGATTGTCGAAAATTATGGAAAGAGTTAATTACATAGTTAGTCCCTGTGATTTGCATAAAGTAACATACTTAGGTATTAATAGTTTAAAATCACATTCTAGGGTATTAACTTTTCATTTTGTAACGATTGGAGGTATTAACGTTATTTGTAGGTTTAAAATCACATTCTATTAGTACCCAAGTATGTTATTTTGTGCAAACCACAGAGACTAACTATGTTAATACCCTAGAAGTTAATACCTCCAAACGTTACAAAATGAAAAGTTAATACCCTAGAAGGTGATTTTAAACTATTAGTACCTAAGTATATTATTTTGTGCAGACCACAGGGACTAACTATGTAATTAACTCTTATGGAAACTAACACAAATTTTGGAAGCAATTAAAACTTTAATATAAGTTTTCTTGATAAATTTGGAAATACGTTACAATTTAGACAACTTTGATAAGTATCCATAATTGATATAAATTTCAAAAATTCAAATTTTGAAATAATCAGTCAAAACAATTTACCTAAATAGTTAAGTATTATTCAAACTTAAATTCAAAACCAATAAGGTTAATATATTCATAATATAATCAATATCTAAATGATTGTGAAAAAAAATCAATCACAAAAAATACAGAAAAATGATTAAAAAAAGTGCGATTAACCATTTAAAATACATAACAATCTAATCTAGTTTACATACATGCAGAATAAGTGGAATGATCTACAAAAAAAGAAGAACAACAAATTCTGAGAAACTTGAAAATTAATGTGATTGTCGAAAATTATGAAAACTAACACAAAATTTGGAAACAATTAAAACTTTAATATAAGTTATCTTGATAAATTTGGAAATACGTTACAATTTAGACAACTTTGATAAGTATCCATAATTGATATAAATTTCAAAAATTCAAATTTTGAAATAATCAGTCAAAACAATTTACCTAAATAGTTAAATATTATTCAAACTTAAATTCAAAACCAATGAGGTTAATATATTCATAATATAATCAATATCTAAATGATTGTGAAAAAAAAATCAATCACAAAAAATACATAACAATGATTAAAAAAAGTGCGATTAAGCATTTAAAATACATAACAATCTAATCTAGTTTACATACCTGCAGAATAAGTGGAATGATCTACAAAAAAAGAAGAAGAACAAATTCTGAGAAACTTGAAAATTAATGTGATTGTCGAAAATTATGGAAACTAACACAAATTTTGGAAGCAATTAAAACTTTAATATAAGTTTTCTTGATAAATTTGGAAATACGTTACAATTTAGACAACTTTGATAAGTATCCATAATTGATATAAATTTCAAAAATTCAAATTTTGAAATAATCAGTCAAAACAATTTACCTAAATAGTTAAGTATTATTCAAACTTAAATTCAAAACCAATAAGGTTAATATATTCATAATATAATCAATATCTAAATGATTGTGAAAAAAAATCAATCACAAAAAATACAGAAAAATGATTAAAAAAAGTGCGATTAACCGTTTAAAATACATAACAATCTAAACTAGTTTACATACATGCAGAATAAGTGGAATGATCTACAAAAAAAGAAGAACAACAAATTCTGAGAAACTTGAAAATTAATGTGATTGTCGAAAATTATGAAAACTAACACAAAATTTGGAAGCAATTAAAACTTTAATATAAGTTATCTTGATAAATTTGGAAATACGTTACAATTTAGACAACTTTGATAAGTATCCATAATTGATATAAATTTCAAAAATTCAAATTTTGAAATAATCAGTCAAAACAATTTACCTAAATAGTTAAATATTATTCAAACTTAAATTCAAAACCAATGAGGTTAATATATTCATAATATAATCAATATCTAAATGATTGTGAAAAAAAAAATCAATCACAAAAAATACATAACAATGATTAAAAAAAGTGCGATTAAGCATTTAAAATACATAACAATCTAATCTAGTTTACATACCTGCAGAATAAATGGAATGATCTACAAAAAAAGAAGAAGAACAAATTCTGAGAAACTTGAAAATTAATGTGATTGTCGAAAATTATGGAAACTAACACAAAATTTGGAAGCAATTAAAACTTTAATATAAGTTATCTTGATAAATTTGGAAATACGTTACAATTTAGACAACTTTGATAAGTATCCATAATTGATATAAATTTCAAAAATTCAAATTTTGAAATAATCAGTCAAAACAAGTTACCTAAATAGTTAAGTATTATTCAAACTTAAATTCAAAACCAATAAGGTTAATATATTCATAATATAATCAATATCTAAATGATTGTGAAAAAAAAATCAATCACAAAAAATACAAAAAAATGATTAAAAAAAGTGCGATTAAGTATTTAAAATACATAACAATCTAATCTAGTTTACATACCTGCAGAATAAGTGGAATGATCTACAAAAAAAGAAGATGAACAAATTATGAGAAACTTGAAAATTAATGTGATTGTCGAAAATTATGGAAACTAACACAAAATTTGGAAGCAATTAAAACTTTAATATAAGTTATCTTGATAAATTTAGAAATACGTTACAATTTAGACAACTTTGATAAGTATCCATAATTGATATAAATTTCAAAAATTCAAATTTTGAAATAATCAGTCAAAACAATTTACCTAAAGAACAATAAAGAAGACTCAAAATAACACCAAATCTATGGAAAACGAACCTGCTTGCAATCGATTGGAAGAATGATCAGCTCTCTAAAGGACCTGTTGTCAACAAAGACATCACAATTTTAAGGATTTAAATAGAGAATGATGGATGAAACATTGCTTAAGCTTAAACAATAATCTGTACTATAACCTTTCTGGTATGCCAAATCATCACTCCCAATTGTTGAACTGTAATAGTGTCAGCAAACAACGTCACCTCTGACAATTGCTCAAAATCTACTTCAATACGTGAATTTAATCGGAAAACCTAAAGATGAACATATGATAGAGAACATCAAACAGGAAGCGACATTATCAAACATGAATCGATATTTGAAGAATTGTTACCTATTTGTTGAATCGTTTGGAGAAGACAGTGATGGATCCCATCTTTCAAAAAGCACCAAATCTTGAAAAATATCACAGAAGCACTCAAGAAATGAATATAGGTATTGATGAATGCATAAGTTAGAAATCACTGAAACCCTAAGAAGAGGCGGCGGCTAGGTCTTCCAGACACCAACAACGCCCCAAAAAGAAAATTGAAAACACGGATACATACCTTATACGCCGCATAATAAGGACTGGTTGCTTCCACTCGCGATTGAAGATGAAGAAATCTAGGGTTCAGGAGATTGCAAATAACATATTAAAGATCGATAGATGATATCTAGGGTTTAAGGAAGAAATAGATAGTGTTTAACAATGACAAAGAAAAATCAAAGAGGGAAAAGAAAAATAACATACCTATGTTTTTCGAAGATCAATCGATGAAGAAAGAAGAACCGGATGCAGGAGATGGGTATTAGGGTTTTGGAGTGAAGTGAAGCGTATTAAAGAAGCTAAGGAGGATGGTTTTGGCGGAAAAAGCAAAAAAAAGTGGTCTAAGCAAATGCCACGTGGCAAGTAATGGCTTAAGCTAATGCCATGTGGTTTAAGCTTGTTTTGCTTTATTAGAAGTAGTAGATTAAGCATTATAACTCATTAACACTTAACGTAACCTAGTATGGTCCTATATGTTCTATTATGAAACATTATGTCTCATTAACTTTTAAAATTCAAAGTGGCTCATTAAGACTTAGATATTATAATTATAAGTTATTACAAATCGTTTTAAGAGTTAATCCTCTAATAAAATCCATCATGTCCCACTAAGAGCACTCGTGACTACAAGAGATTCAAGATCCGTTAGTTGTCATTACTCGCATTGTGCACCCATTACAAGTCATTGTAGTTTAATATAAACCTTTACATCCCATGACATTTACCCAACATGATCTATGAGATAGTTTCAAGTAAAACAATTTTTTTTTCAAGAACACACATAACAATTATATAAATAATTCATTATTTTAATCTTTTAAAAATTAAAATATACAAAATGGTTGAAATGTAATCATTCATTTTTCATGAAATCCAAAAAAATAATAAATAAATAAATAATCGACACATTTTGTTTATCTATAGAATTTATACATGTGTAAGTTGTGTGTAGGTTATATTACGTACACATAACCTATGAATGTGTAAGTAATATGTTATAATAAAAAACAAAGAAACTTATACATGTGTAAGTCGTTTGTAGGTTATATTACCTATACATAACCTACAAATGTGTAAATAAAAGCATATGAACACTTCAGTTTGATGTTTTTTTATACATACATGTACTTAAAAAATGAATCATTGATAAAAAAAAAAAAAAAACAATTTTGGTTTGTTATTTTGTTCCTTTTGTTCTTGCAATAATTTAGTGTTTTGTAAAAACCTTGACACGATATGATTTATTAAGACCGGATCACTCTTAATCCTTCTTTTTAAACCTCCCCTCCTATATATTACCTGTTATAACAAACATGTAAAAGAACTAAGAAAATGACACTTGACATCTATTTTATGAGATAGATGTATAACAAAAACAAGTGTAAACATATAAGTTTTATTGTTTTACTTTTTGAGTGTTCGGTATGTGTAGCTTTGATGTTGAAAATGTCATGAGGCTCCATACATGGAGGACGTAGATTCGTACATTTGGTAGCAATTACATGAAGTGGTAGGTTAAAAGTGAATGTATGAGGTCTACTTTTGTCACATGCATAATGCCATGGCGCGTCATCATTAATATTATATTCATGTAGTAAATTTGTAACCCAACATATATTTATGCATGTAGCCATGTACCATATATAAAACAAGAATTTACATCAACAAATCTTATACCATTTACTAATTAATGAATCACCAAATATTCTATCAATTATTCAATTATCCTTTAGCAATTAAACACCAATAAACAAAAGGACTAGTTTTTTTTTTTTAAGGAATATTGGATTTTAATAATCCCAACTATTCGTCGTTGGCCGTCAATAGTCCTAACTTCAAAAATAACCATTGTCCGTCCCAACTATTAACATATTGGCTTCCAATGGACCCTGACTAACAGAACCCTAACGCCGTTAATCTCCGGTCGCCGGAGAAACGTTTTTGGCTGGAAAACTCATTTTTGGCCGGAAAACTCAACATTTTCGTCCAAAACCTCTTTGTAACCTTATTACGGACCTTTAGGAACATTTATCTAGTAAAAACCTCAATTATTGAAGTCGCTGGAAAACTCTTTTTTTCGTTGGAAAACTTATTTTTGGCTGAAAACTCAACCTTTTTGGCCGGAAAACTTAACATCATCGTCCCAAACCTCTTTGTAACCTTAGATTGGACCTTTAGAAGCCTTTTACTGGCCAAAAACGGTTTTCCGGCGATCGGAGACTAACGGCGTTAGGGTTCTGTTAGTCAGGGTCCATTGGTGGCCAATATGTCAATAGTTGGGACTGCCAGTGGTCATTTTTGAAGTTGGGACTGTTGGCGGCCAACGGCGAATAGTTGAGATTATTAAAATCCAATATTCATTTTATTAACAATTAAACACCAATAAACAAAAGTACTAGTTTTTTTAAATGTTTAAATTACACTGAATCTCCGTACAAGACTTGAACCTTAACCTCAAGAAGAACACATCTTATCTCTAATGTCATTGCCAATTGGATCCAACCTCCCACTCGAACAAAAGGACAGGTGTATTCAATAATTTTCACTTAGGTTTGGATTCCTTTTATCAGCTAACGTAAACACTTTCTGATCATACTCTCCTAAATCTACTTAACTACACGTTTGTTTTAATGAGACCTCAACCATCGACTTTAAGGAGGACACCTTTTTCATACATCTAAGTATCACTAGGCTACAAGCAATGTTATAAAATAGAGTAAATTACAAAAATCGTCATTTATGTTTACACTAGATTGCAAAGTGTGTTATTTTTCTTCAAAAAGTACAAAAAACGTACTCAATGTTTGCAACCCCCTACACATTATGTCCTTTATCGCTAACTTAGTTATTTTTCATTGTTAAGTGGGTGTGAAATGACTTAAATGCCCTTACTGTTAATAAATAACTAAAAAGTTAAAAGAAATATAATTAATAGAGTAAATTACGTTTTTGGCCCCTGTGGTTATGTCAGTTTTACTATATTAGCCCAAAATAAGATTTTTTAACGTTTCTGCCCCCATGGTCCCTATATCTAACCATTTTGGCCCCTGAGACTAACTCCATCCATTATCCTGGTTAATTATTAATGCACATGATGGGTAAATTGGTAATTTCCCCTCTCCTTTTAATTATTTTATAAAAAAAAACCCTAGTCATATGTGCAGTCCTACTTTTAGCTTCATCATCTTCAACCATCATCATCCCCACATAAATCATCATCTTCAACCATCATCATCTGTGCAGTCCTCCGATCACCCCCTTTCTCCGATTCCACCACTATTCATCACATCCTCCGTCGCACAACACCGACAACCATCCTCCACCTTCGATTTCACCTACCACCGTCGCACAACACCACCATCAACCACTACTATTCATCACCTCCCTCCGATTCACCACCACCGTTCACCTGAAACCCCCATCAACAACATCTACTACTGGTTTCTCCTCCACTTTTTCACCTATAGAGCTTAACAAATCAACAGTCGTTAAACCACCACCATACACCCCCAAATATGGCTGCCTTCCACATGTCTTCACCCAACGGCACACCGCCGGAGAAGTCCAAGTTTCTGCAGACTTGCAATCGGCTGAGCCTGTTTCTCAAAGAATTCAACACACATGGGGATTTTGATGGAGTAATTACCTGCGGAATAGGCTCTTTCAGTTGGTTAATCGATAGAACAACATCATCAAAGGACATTGCAGTCGCCGGCTTCAGCTTTGTACCCAGGTGCGTTGACTCCACTTCCATCGGTTGAAGAAGATGATGGGAAAATGGAATCTCAGATTGGGGGTTTTGTTTGTGTTAGGTTTGTATTTAGGGTTTCATAGGTGTGTAATCTAGTGATTTGCTGTAACACCTCGAAAATTCGTGTTCAATAATATAATGACACGTGTCATGTAAGACAAAAAGCGTTGTAAACCCGGATTTAATAAAGATGTTTTGGCAGGATTTAAAAGTGGCGTCATGTTAATTTTTACCTCTGAACGACCTCATTTATAAATCCCAAGACCCAATTAAATATTACACACATCCATCATATCTTAAATCCAGAAATGTGTTGACAATAATTTAATTCGAAGTGCATGATAGGTTCGTATGGAAATTTCTACGGTAAACCTTCTTGTTCGGCACTTTTGAAAAGGATACAAGCAAACATAACATAATGGTAGGGTATGTAAATGTTAAAGACCCATAATAGAGGCCCCAAACTGACAAAATAATGTCCCAAAGTCGAGATAAGTGGTTGCCCTTTCGAAACACCAAAGAACAACAAGTTTTTGGCTGCTGAGGGAGGCTTGCGCACCGCAAGCATGACCCTTACGGTGCGCAAGCAAGTTGCCAGCGACAGAAACTTTGTTGTTTGCTGTTTAAACGCATGGAACTGATCTTAAACGATTTTCCTCATATCCCTTGGCCCCTAAACAACCCCTAAACATCTAGGACACCTGTGGGAATGTTATGGTCAGTAGTAGACTTATTTGTCAACACTTTGTGGTGCCTTGGTTTACTATATAAAGCTCCCAAGTGCAACACATTGATCATTCATTCTTCAAGCATCTTCTGATCAATTGTGGAGCACAAGAGCACCTTCCAGGCCTTCCTAATCAACCATTAGACACTTGTAAGTTTGCTTGACCTTTCTAAATTAAGTTTAGCTTAGTTATTTAGCTAAAAGTCAAACCATCGTAATTACGGTTTGACTTCGAGATTAATTAATAATGGCTCAGTCAAATCTCGAATTAAAAGTAGTTATAAGTTGGTAATTATGTGGGTAATAAACCCTTAAAAGGGTTCCCCCTGATTCCTACTCTAACTAGGTCAAATGTCGGGTCAAACGTGTTAATAAAAAGTCAACATAATGTTTAAATTACAATTTATGCATGATTAGCAATGTAGAACACATATAACCTGTTTGATCATTAATATAACTTGGTAATAAGTGTAAGAACATGTCTAAACATGTTCAACCCGGTAATTTTCTGTTTAGACCCGATTCGGAACCGAAAGTCGCATAGTTTGACTTATACTTTGACTTTCAGTTCTGACCCGTTATGGTATGTTTTAGAAATACCTTAGAGCTTCATTTGGACCAGGTTACATGATAGTATAACCCTCTGTGATTATACACCTCGGATAATTAGTTATCCAATTAATACGCATGATTCCGTTAATTGCTCATATGTTGACCATTATGCCCTTATTATCTTAAAACATGATTTTTGGAAATGTAAAAGAGTAGAAACTTTAATTATTGATATATAAACTTGTATGCAAAGTTTGACATCAGTTTGAAGTGTAGATTAAGAGTTATGCTCGTTAGCGTAAAATGAAAGCTTTATGTTAATAAAACGGCGTAATTAGCGTATAGCCTAGTTAAGCCTACTTTTTGATATCAAAATCTTTACCCACTGATTTAATATATTATTTTGGGATTTTTAAAGATTTTTAATTAATTTTAGGCTGAGCATAACTCATAGTCGTAGGCTTAATCCGGTAATTGTCGGTTTTGCCCTTACGGGCCATAAAATGAGTTTTACATATCTAAACGACTCCGAACCTTTTGCTACTGATCACACTTGATAAATAAATTATTTTAAGCCTTCTGGAATAATAAAAATATCAGCTTTAAGTATCGAACCCGTAAATGGCTTTTAATCGCCTTATTAAGCGTTTTAGCGCATAGTATGTGCTATAACTATATTAAACATACAAGGGTTGATACCTACTGATATTTGAGGCAAATTATAATATTTTAACAGTAAGCAAAAGTTTTCAAACTCAGACTTCGGTTTTGAGCTTTTCGGCTTATGTGAAATTACCAAAATGCCGCTACGGTGCATAGTTTGGTTAACATTGATAAATTTCACATATATACTTTAACCCACTGATATAACTTAGCAAATTGAGTATATTTGCTGATCACATCAGGCCTGTAAATCAGGTTAACACTTAAACTCTTTTACAACCTTTAAAATGACCAAACTACCCCTACGGGGCATAGTTTGTGTTTAAATTCATTTCGGGCATAATAAATGATATCTTACTGACGTCACAACATATATGAAGCATATTAACTTAGGAAACCTGTAAATGGCTCTCATTATTACCCGTTACGCTTATTACGCGTTCGGTTCGGTTTATGTAACAAGTTTACATAAATTAGCCGACACGGGTCAAACCTTATCGGTTTTATCTCAAAATCCAGAATGAGCATGAAGGACCCATATTAAGCAAGTCTCTGAACTTGTCGGGTCTAAATCACATTCTATCCGGTCATCGCTTAATCATGCGTACAAACCGTGTCTTTGAAACTAACCGGTCTAAGCTTAAGCTTAACTAAAGACCCGTTAGGATTCTAATAGGTTATTATAAACCTTCGTTCCAGATTAGGAGTACCAGTAAAAGCTACTTGCGTTTGCTTATTGTGATTTATACATTGCTCAGGTAAATACTTTTAACTTATTTTCCCTATACGGGCTTGGGTTACGGTATATAGAATACCGCTTGATCGGGCATCAAATCTTCCATCGTTTGGTGGTTAATTGAATAATTTGATCGGCTCGTTTAAACAGTCTTGTTACTTAAAGCCTTTGGGGGGTTAATGACCATGTCCCGGATATCCTTGGCATCATTTTACGAAATGGCCACGACTTATGCGCGGGGTGTAGGCGTACACCCGTAAGTGCACAAAAGAATAATGTCGTGTGTCTATTGATCTTTAACCCGGACAAGATCCGGGCTACTGAACGCACAAGGAACATGTAATTCGTTCACAAGATTATAATATTAAATAATTCTCCCAAGTTAAATAAAATGTTTATGCCATGTGCATCCAAACCAATTTTCAATCATTTTCCAAAATGAGTCAGTTGATTGTATTTACCAGTGTAAACCGACGTATTTTCCCAAAAAGATTAAATGCAGGTACTAAGCGTAATTGGCTGGGATTTCTCCTTAGCATCAATAGAAGTCTCGCAAGCTTAAGATGCCTGAAGTATGTTGAACTACTAATTCCATTTTATTTTCGATCCATCTGTGGATAAACTTCCGAATATTGTGACATTTGATATTACAATATTAGATTCGGTTGAAACTTATCTTTTATATTGCTTCCGCTGTGCATATTAAATATTGTGTTGTTTGACTATTATGTTGCCAACCACGTCACGATACTCCCCCACCGGGCCCACCGGTGACACGTGGAAAGTCGGGGTGTGACAGGTTGGTATCAGAGCCAACACTGAGTGAATTAAACACTAGCCTTTTGTTTTTAATCTCAGTTACACAATTGCACATATCTAAACTTTCGAGTCTAGACAAATAACTTAGGACAAATTCTACCTTTTTTGGTTTTTGTTTTGTCCTTTAATTTAAATATATTGTTGTTGTTATCTCATGCTATATTAACAGGATTTAAAAATGCCGCCAAGATTCTTCCGAAGAAGAGGACGATGAAAGGGGCCAATCACCGCCCCCAATGACAACGAGGCAGGACCTTCGAATGTACGAGCTCCTTCTACCACAGAGAGTGACGATCCCTGGCAGAACCGGAGGAACCTCTTCGAGCTGGCTAGACGATCGGTTTCGCACAGTTCAACACCTCCTGTCCAAAACCCTTATGGGCCACAGCCGGAGTATGAGCCCAATAACCCTCAACCCTCCTACATACCGTTACAGCGATCTTTATCGCATAATTCTTTTGGTGACCCTACACCTGTTTTTAGGGGCCGGTTTAACCCGGCAAATTTCGTACAAGAACCAGTGGGTTTCAACCCATTGGGACCGGAGGACCATTTCTCTGGCGATCACGCGGACGATATGGACGAGGATACAGACCCCGTCGAACCTGCCAGTGGTACACCAAACCACCCGATTGAGATCTCTGATGGATCTTCTTTCCACGGATCACCCTATGTTGGTCCAGATAGCTTTCAAGTTATGTTTACCAGGCACGAATGGTACTATACACCTCCTCGCCATTCACCGCCTCAGCAGCAGCAGGATCCCTCTGTGGATTCAAGATTTGTGGCAGTCACGCCACCACCTCCACCGCCACCAGTTCAGCCGGCACCTCCGCAACCGCCAAGGCGAAGGAGATCTGGACCGCGTATGTCTACACGGGGATGAGACTTTCATTTCAGCTCTCCTCGTCAGTCTAGTGGCAGCCACTATCCGCCACACCAGGAGGACCCACAAATGGGTGGACCTTCTAACCCAGCTGTACCACAGCCACCACCGATGGGTTTTGACAACCCAATTCCAGCATACACGGGTTCTATAGCATACAACCCGTTTGAACCACCGACTCACCACAATTATGGTTACGCAGAGGCCGACCCCTACATGGTAGCGGAAAATTACAACGCCTTTAACCCAGAAGGACCCTATGGCGCTCCTTGGAAAGTAGGGTACCCGACTTGTGGGTACCAGATACCTGCCAGACCTATTATACGGACGCAATCGCAGCCGCCACGATTTTCTCCCCCAGAACGGGAGGAAATTCTTCAGAGACTGGATCAGGTTGAGCGGGACTATCGCCGCGACCGCCAGGAGAGACAAAGCTTCTTCCAAGGATTGACAAGCTTGATCAAAGGAAAGAGCAAGAAGGACCGCTGAATCCTTCCAATTGTTGTTAAGCCCCTGCGTGGGCCAGTCTTGCTGTATAAGCCCCTGCGTGGGTATGCTTGTTTGTTTTGACCCCTGCGAGGGTCTATCTTTCTGTTGACCCCTACGAGGGTATGTTATTGTTTAAGTCCCTGCGTGGACTATTATGTTATTTGTGTGAGTCCCTGCGTGGACTATTATGATGTTTGTTGTCAAAGCCCCTGCGTGGGTAATTCCTTGTTTGAACCCCTGCGTGGGTAATTCCTTGTTTGAACCCCTGCGTGGGTAAGTTTGTTTATTAAAAAGTCCCGTTTAGGGCGATATGTAATATTTTGATAATTAATGGAATGTAAGTTTATAAATTTCATGTTTGCCATTACGTGCATAAATAAATTATATATGAAATAAATAAATTAAAAATCATTCCTTTTAATAAAAATCTGCCTAATAATTATTAAATAAGAATCTTAAGAGTGAAACCTAGCCTGAGTGTCATTATAAAGACCTGGCCAAGATGGTAAGACCTGTTTAAAAGATTCAAATCCCTGTTAACATCTGTAAACATGTTAACGCTCCTGGCAGATGTGATTCATTAAAATCACACACGTCATTTATAAAAGGATTCTTTAGAAGATTCCTAACCCAACTAAATAATCTCTGAATCATGGGTAAAATCATCAATTAAGATGATCATATTTTAACCATACGTGGTAATATAGCGCCTATGGGCCTTGCTCATTTCTACATGAGCCAAAAGACAGTGGTAGTAATGACTCCCTGTCAGAAAAAGGTAATGAACTAGGTTCAAACCTTCAAGCCTTGATTCTCTGAAATCATGGCTTATATCATCCTATAAGATGCTCATATTATAAACATCCCTTGGAAGGGAAGTGCCTACGGGCTATAGTTAATGTCCTCTGAGACTAAAGACAGTGGTAGCTATGACTCCCTGTCAGATAAAGGTAATGAACTAGGTTCAAACCTTCACGTTTTGATTTTCTGAAATCATAGCTTATAAATTTAAAATGTCCATGTGACTAGGACTTTTGTGCCACAAATAAAACTGTTATTATTTTATAATTAGGATAAATTTTGATAGAAATCCTAAATAAATATGATTAATAAATTAACCAAATATGGTCTCTGTTTACCATGGTTAATGAATTACCCTAAGGGGCAATTCCATAATAAACTCCCAAATAAACTATTGTCCTTGTTTTCTGTAACAGTTCAATTAAAATGGCTAACTCAGACGAAATTAATAGCCATCCGGTGGAGAACATTGATAACGCCCGGATTAATTTAACGGGTGCTGAATTGAAAGCGTTGGTAGACGACGCAGTTACAAAGGCATTGGAACGGCAGTACGAAGAGTATAGTGGGACTCGTAGTAGGACCCTATCTACACAGCCTTCAAAGCCACCGTCCAAGAAGGACGAACTGAAGAAAGATGATGATCGACACTCCTCAAACCACCACAGTGCTCCATCTCAGCAGAATGTACTAAAACAAGAACCCCGTGACAAGGGTTGCTCTTATAAATATTTTGTTTCCTGCAAACCCTGGGATTTCACTGGGGAGAGGGGAGCCATTGACTGTATGACGTGGATGGATGAGATGGACACAGTTGTGGATATCAGCGGATGCGCGGAGAGGGATATAGTCAAGTTTGTGTCGCAGTCTTTTAAAGGCGAAGCTTTAGCCTGGTGGAGATCACTGATTCAAGCCACCGGGAAAATCCCATTGTACAACATGTCATGGGATCAATTTGTTGCCCTTATCAGGGAAAATTACTGCCCTCAGCATGAGGTGGAGAAGATAGAGTCTGATTTTCTATCATTGGTGATGACAAACCTTGACTGTCAAGCTTACCTCACGAGCTTCAACACGATGTCCCGGTTGGTTCCGTATCTGGTAACCCCGGAACCAAAAAGAATAGCTCGTTTTATCGGTGGTTTAGCCCCGGAAATCAAGGCAAGCGTGAAGGCTTCTCGGCTAGCTACTTTTAGATCTGTAGCTGACATATCCTTGTCCCTTACTTTGGATGCGGTCAGGCAAAGATCGCTGAGGAATAAGGAGGCTGAGAAGAGAAAACGTGAAGATGATAGTTCACGAAGATCGAACAAGAAACACCGTGGGAACGGTGACAACAAGAAAGGATCTGAGTCAAGGAAAGAAGGGCATCATTCTGGTGAGAAGCCCAAATGCAAAATTTGCAAGAAACAGCACTATGGAAAGTGCAGACTCGAGTCAAACTCGCAGACTCAGTCAAAAACCTATGCTTGCGAGATATGTAAGTCCAAGGATCACAAGACCTTGGATTGCAAAAAGCTGAAAGACGCAACTTGCTACCGTTGCAATGAAAAGGGGCACAGTAAAACCAACTGCCCTAAATATGCCAAGAAGCCTGAAGAGGCTAAGAAGACCAATGCTAGAGTCTTCAGGATGGATGCGAAGGAAGCGGTACTTGACGATAATGTGATTACAGGTACTTTCCTTATAAATGATGTCTATGCAAGAGTACTTTTTGATTCAGGCGCTGATAAGTCTTTCGTAGATCATAAATTTTGCAAATTGCTGAAATTACCTGTCAAAACCTCAAGTGTGAATTATGAGGTGGAGTTAGCGGATGGCACCCTAGAAACCGTCTCAACTGTGTTAGATGGATGTGTTATATCCATTAAGAATCATTCTTTTCCTCTGTCTCTACTTCCATTTAAATTAGCCGGTTTTGACATAGTCTTGGGCATGGACTGGTTATCTCATAACCAGGCCCAAATTGTCTGCAACAGAAAGCAAGTGGTGATAAAGACTCCGTCTGGTGAATCACTTACCATTTGGGGAGATACCCAGTATGGATTGCCTGAGCAAGTGACTATGCTCAAGGCTTCCAAGTGTTTAAAGAAGGGTTGTGTCATCTACATGGCACAGGTGGTTATTGATGAGCCTAAACCAAAGATAGAAGACATCCCTGTCATTTCTGAATACCCAGAAGTTTTTTCGGAAGAACTACCTGGTTTGCCACCAGATAGGCAAGTGGAATTCAGGATTGATATCATCCCCGGAGCAGCACCGGTTGCTAGAGCACCTTATAGGTTGGCGCCCACAGAAATGAAGAAATTGAGGACACAACTGGACGAACTGCTAGCTAAAGGTTTCATTAAACCTAGTTCGTCTCCATGGGGAGCGCCAGTCCTATTTGTGAAAAAGAAGGATGGATCGATGCGTCTGTGCATCGATTATCGTGAACTTAATAAGGTCACGATCAAGAATAGATACCCATTACCAAGGATCGATGATTTGTTCGATCAATTGCAAGGGGCAAGTTATTTCTCAAAGATTGACTTAAGGTCAGTCTACCATCAACTGAAGGTTAGAGATGAAGACGTGCACAAAACAGCATTTAGGACTCGTTATGGTCATTACGAGTTCCTAGTGATGCCTTTTGGGCTCACTAATGCACCGGCCGCGTTCATGGATCTCATGAATCACGTTTGCAAGCCGTACTTAGATAAATTCGTAATCGTCTTCATCGACGACATTCTCATTTATTCTAAGAATCAAGCTGACCATGAGAAACACCTTCGTTGTATTCTCAAACTTCTACATCAGGAGAAGCTCTATGCCAAATTCTCTAAGTATGAATTTTGGCTACGAGAAGTCCAATTTCTTGGACATGTGGTCAGTGAGCGTGGTATCCAAGTGGATCCCGCTAAGGTAGAAGCAGTTATGAACTGGCAAGAGCCAAAGACGCCTACAGAGATTCGTAGCTTCCTGGGATTGGCAGGATATTACCGGCGTTTCATTGAAAATTTTTCAAGGATTGTTGCACCCCTAACTTCCTTGACTAAGAAGAAAGTAAAGTTCGTTTGGGGCCCCAAGCAGCAAGAATCCTTTGATATCCTTAAACAGAAGTTGAGCAATGCTCCTGTATTGACGTTACCTGATGGAATCGAAGAATTTGTAGTTTATTGTGATGCATCTCACACTGGCATGGGGTGTGTGCTTATGCAAAAAGGCAAGGTTATTGCCTATGCTTCAAGACAGTTAAAGGTGCATGAAAAGAATTACACCACCCACGACTTGGAATTGGGTGCCGTTGTATTCGCACTAAAACTGTGGAGGCATTATCTTTATGGAATTAAGTGTGTGATCTATTCTGATCACAAGAGCCTCCAGCATCTGTTTAATCAGAAGGATTTAAACATGAGGCAACGCCGTTGGATGGAAACTTTAAATGATTACGATTGTGAAATCAGATACCATCCCGACAAGGCGAATGTAGTCGCCGATGCCTTGAGTCGAAAGGAGAGGGTGAAACCCATCCGAATCAATGCCAAGCGCATGGAGATAAAGAACAGTTTGATTGAAAGGTTGTTAGCTGCACAGAAGGAAGCTGTGTTGGAAGCTAACTATCCTAACGAAAAGCTAGGGGTAACTGAGGAGCAGTTAACTCTTAGCAAGGACGGAATTCTAAGATTAAATGGACGAATATGGGTTCCAATTTATGGAGGACTTCGAGATGTCATCCTCCAGGAAGCCCATAGTTCCAAATACTCCGTTCATCCTGGAGCTGATAAGATGTACCAGGATCTAAGGGCAAACTATTGGTGGATAGGCTTGAAGAAGTCTGTAGCCACCTATGTAGCTAAATGCTTGACATGTGCACAAGCCAAAGCCGAGCATCAAAAGCCGTCAGGCTTGCTACAACAGCCTGAA
Organism: Helianthus tuberosus; assembly: GCA_030545235.1. Taxonomy (NCBI): domain Eukaryota; kingdom Viridiplantae; phylum Streptophyta; class Magnoliopsida; order Asterales; family Asteraceae; genus Helianthus; species Helianthus tuberosus. The sequence goes on along the minus strand of CM060439.1, from coordinate 41,684,187 downwards.
CTTCCTACGTGGAAGTGGGAAATGGTAACTATGGATTTTATCACCAAGTTACCCAAGACAAGGAAAGGAAATGACACAATATGGGTTATAGTTGACAGACTGACTAAGTCAGCCCATTTCTTACCCATCAAGGAGACTTATAGCTCCGACATGTTAGCCCAGTTGTACGTTGATAAGATTGTAGCCTTACATGGCATACCTGTGTCTATTATCTCTGACAGAGATACTAGATACACGTCACATTTTTGGAAGAGTTTCCAACAATCTTTGGGCACGCGTTTGAATTTCAGTACGGCTTACCATCCTCAGACAGACGGCCAGAGTGAGCGTACTATTCAAACGTTGGAAGACATGCTACGTGCATGTGTGATCGATTTGGGTGGTAGTTGGGATAAGCACCTACCACTAATTGAGTTCTCCTACAACAACAGCTACCACACCAGCATAAAGGCTGCGCCTTTTGAGGCCTTATACGGTAGAAAGTGTAGAACGCCAGTTTGTTGGGCGGAAGTTGGAGATGTCCAATTATCAGGACCAGAGATAGTGTTCGAAACGACGGACAAGATTGTCCAGATTCGTGACCGTCTCAAAGCTACCCGGGATAGGCAGAAGAGTTACGCAGATCCAAAGCGTAAAGCTTTTCACTTCGAAGTAGGTGACAAAGTGTTGCTTAAAGTATCACCCTGGAAGGGGGTGATGCGATTTGGTAAGAAAGGCAAGTTAAGCCCGAGATACATAGGACCTTTCGAGGTTATCGAACGTGTCGGGTCAGTTGCCTATAAGTTAAACTTACCGGATGAGCTCAGTGGAATTCACAATGTGTTCCACATCTGCAATCTGAAGAAGTGTTTCGCTGATGAATCACTGGTAATACCACATACAGAGGTGCATATAGATGAGAGCTTAAAATTTGTGGAAAAACCTTTGTCGATTGAAGATCGACAGGTAAAGAAGCTTCGAAGCAAACATGTACCAATTGTAAAGGTCAAATGGGATGTCCATAGAGGTCCCGAACATACGTGGGAGGTTGAGTCCACGATGAAAGAAAAGTACCCATATTTATTTCAGTAAATCTCGGGTCGAGATTTATTTTAAGGGGGTGAGGATGTAACACCTCGAAAATTCGTGTTCAATAATATAACGACACGTGCCATGTAAGACAAAAAGCGTTGTAAACCCGGATTTAATAAAGATGTTTTGGCAGGATTTAAAAGTGGCGTCATGTTAATTTTTACCTCTGAACGACCTCATTTATAAATCCCAAGACCCAATTAAATATTACACACATCTATCATATCTAAAATCCAGAAATGTGTTGACAATAATTTAATTCCAAGTGCATGATAGGTTCGTATGGAAATTTCTACGGTAAACCTTCTTGTTCGGAACTTTTGAAAAGGATACAAGCAAACATAACATAATGGTAGGGTATGTAAATGTTAAAGACCCATAATAGAGGCCCCAAACTGACAAAATAATGTCCCAAAGTCGAGATAAGTGGTTGCCCTTTCGAAACACCAAAGAACAACAAGTTTTTGGCTGCTGAGGGAGGCTTGCGCACCGCAAGCATGACCCTTACGGTGTGCAAGCAAGTTGCCAGCGACAGAAACTTTGCTGTTTAAACGCATGGAACTGTTCTTAAACGATTTTCCTCATATCCCTTGGCCCCTAAACAACCCCTAAACATCTAGGACACCTATGGGAATGTTATGGTCAGTAGTAGACTTATTTGTCAACACTTTGTGGTGCCTTGGTTTACTATATAAAGCTCCCAAGTGCAACACATTGATCATTCATTCTTCAAGCATCTTCTGATCAATTGTGGAGCACAAGAGCACCTTCCAGGCCTTCCTAATCAACCATTAGACACTTGTAAGTTTGCTTGACCTTTCTAAATTAAGTTTAGCTTAGTTATTTAGCTAAAAGTCAAACCATCGTAATTACGGTTTGACTTCGAGATTAATTAATAATGGCTCAGTCAAATCTCGAATTAAAAGTAGTTATAAGTTGGTAATTATGTGGGTAATAAACCCTTAAAAGGGTTCCCCCTGATTCCCACTCTAACTAGGTCAAATGTCGGGTCAAACGTGTTAATAAAAAGTCAACAGAATGTTTAAATTACAATTTATGCATGATTAGCAATGTAGAACACATATAACCTGTTTGATCATTAATATAACTTGGTAATAAGTGTAAGAACATGTCTAAACATGTTCAACCCGACAATTTTCTGTTTAGACCCGATTCGGAACCGAAAGTCGCATAGTTTGACTTATACTTTGACTTTCAGTTCTCACCCGTTATGGTATGTTTTAGAAATACCTTAGAGCTTCATTTGGACCAGGTTACATGCTAGTATAACCCTCTGTGATTATACACCTCGGATCATTAGTTATCCAATTAATACGTATGATTCCGTTAATTGCTCATATGTTGACCATTATGCCCTTATTACCTTAAAACATGATTTTTGGAAATGTAAAAGAGTAGAAACTTTAATTATTGATATATAAACTTGTATGCAAATTTTGACATCAGTTTGAAGTGTAGATTAAGAGTTATGCTCGTTAGCGTAAAATGAAAGCTTTATGTTAATAAAACGGCGTAATTAGCGTATAGCCTAGTTAAGCCTACTTTTTGATATCAAAATCTTTACCCACTGATGTAATATATTATTTTGGGATTTTTAAAGATTTTTAATTAATTTTAGGCTGAGCATAACTCATAGTCGTAGGCTTAATCCGGTAATTGTCGGTTTTGCCCTTACGGGCCATAAAATGAGTTTTACATATCTAAACGACTCCAAACCTTTTGCTACTGATCACACTTGATAAATAAATTATTTTAAGCCTTCTGGAATAATAAAAATATCAGCTTTAATTATCGAACCCGGAAATGGCTTTTAATCGCCTTATTAAGCGTTTTAGCGCATAGTATGTGCTATAACTATATTAAACATACAAGGGTTGATACCTATTGATATTTGAGGCAAATTATAATATTTTAACAGTAAGCAAAAGTTGTCAAACTCAGACTTCGGTTTTGAGCTTTTCGGCTTATGTGAAATTACCAAAATGCCCCTACGCTGCATAGTTTGGTTAACATTGATAAATTTCACATATATACTTTAACCCACTGATATAACTTAGCAAATTGAGTATATTTGCTGATCATATCAGGCCTGTAAATCAGGTTAACACTTAAACTCTTTTACAACCTTTAAAATGACCAAACTACACCTACGGGGCATAGTTTGTGTTTAAATTCATTTCGGGCATAATAAATGATATCTTACTGACGTCACAACATATATGGAGCATATTAACTTAGGAAACCTGTAAATGGCTCTCATTATTACCCGTTACGCTTATTACGCGTTCGGTTCGGTTTATGTAACAAGTTTACATAAATTAGCCGACACGGGTCAAACCTTATCGGTTTTATCTCAAAATCCAGACTGTGCATGAAGGACCCATATTAAGCAAGTGTCGGGTCTAAATCACATTCTATCCGGTCATCGCTTAATCATGCGTACAAACCGTGTCTTTGAAACTAACCGGTCTAAGCTTAAGCTTAACTAAAGACCCGTTAGGATTCTAATAGGTTATTATAAACCTTCGTTCCAGATTAGGAGTACCAGTAAAAGCTACTTGCGTTTGCTTATTGTGATTTATACATTGCTCAGGTAAATACTTTTAACTTATTTTCCCTATACGGGCTTGGGTTACGGTATATAGAATACCGCTTGATCGGGCATCAAATCTTCCATCGTTTGGTGGTTAATTGAATAATTTGATCGGCTCGTTTAAACAGTCTTGTTACTTAAAGCCTTTGGGGGGTTAATGACCATGTCCCGGATATCCTTGGCATCATTTTACGAAATGGCCATGACTTAAGCGCGGGGTGTAGGCGTACACCCGTCAGTGCACAAAAGAATAATGTCGTGTGTCTATTGATCTTTAACCCGGACAAGATCCGGGCTACTGAACGCACAAGGAACATGTAATTCGTTCACAAGATTATAATATTAAATAATTCTCCCAAGTTAAATAAAATGTTTATGCCATGTGCATCCAAACCAATTTTCAATCATTTTCCAAAATGAGTCAGTTGATTGTATTTACCAGTGTAAACTGACGTATTTTCCCAAAAAGATTAAATGCAGGTACTAAGCGTAATTGGCTGGGATTTCTCCTTAGCATCAATAGAAGTCTCGCAAGCTTAAGATGCCTAAAGTCTGTTGTCTGTTGAACTATTAATTCCATTTTATTTTCGATCCATCTGTGGATAAACTTCCGAATATTGTGACATTTGATATTACAATATTAGATTCGGTTGAAACTTATCTTTTATATTGCTTCCGCTGTGCATATTAAATATTGTGTTGTTTGACTATTATGTTGCTAACCACGTCACGATACTCCCCCACCGGTGACACGTGAAAAGTCGGGGTGTGACATTTGCGTTGGGTTTTGGGCTGTTGTTAGTTGGTTATTGCATGATCAGTTGTGTGTTGTGGGGTTTTGATTTGTGTTTGAAGTTTATGTGGGGATGATGATGATGGTTGAAGATGATGAAGATCTGAGGATGATGATGGTTGAAGATGATGGTTAGATTTAATTGAAGATGAAGATGGTGGTTAGATTTATAAAATAATTAAAAGGAGATGGGAAATTACCAATTTACCCATCATGTGCATTAATAATTAACCAGGATAATGGATGGAGTTAGTCTCAGGGGCCAAAATGGTTAGTATAGGGACCATGGGGGCAGAAACGTTAAAAAATCTTATTTTGGGCTAATATAGTAAAACTGACATAACCACAGGGGCCAAAAACGTAATTTACTCTAATTAATATCTAAAAATTTGTATGGGAACCACCACCCACCCCACCCTTTTCATCTTCCCCAATCTTGACCACCTCCTCCTTTCACCACCGCCACCACCTCACCCCCGGAAAACGCCACCACCTCACCCAATTTTAGAACTTGCCATGATAAATAGGATTCATACGATCACAGTACATTATCCATACAATTAAAACGACTACTAATTTCTAAACCAACAATTTTATAAAATAAACAAAACATGAATGGATCAAATACCTTTGCACAAGTATTCTGAAATTTAAAAGGAACACTCAAATCCGCTTGATCCGCTTTCACTGTAACATAATCAACCAATTATATAAACAACAACATCCATAAACAATAACAATAATAATAATGCTTATAATTTCTTCAACAAAACACAGATCTATTACCGCAAACATTCGGCCACAATCGTCTCCGCTTTCGAGCATACGTAACCTCAACATTCTCCCACACCCCTCTTCCTCACACATTCTCGCATCATCTCCGAACACAGTGATGAGGATACGTCCTTGGTCGGACCGAATGCCTAACGAACGTAAAGCCGAACCAAAAACTCAAAGGGTCAGTTCGTACCTAATACCATAATCGGAACGATCGGACACACTGATCCGTCATAACTAACTCAGGGCCCACAGCTTTAACTGCCATGACAATGACTGGTCCGACCCTAACTAACTCGCCACGTCAGCATCCCCCAAAAGTATAAATATCCCACCAAGACTCCACACCAAAGGTAATCGCTACTTTCTCTCTCTAAACTCCTCTCTCTCTCCCTGGCCTATTTTCTCCTCAAAAATACTTATTCTCACGCCCGAGCTTGGTCACAGAGAGGCCCCCCTCCCTGTGACGAGGCTAACGGTGTGCTTCTTTCCTTGTGATCTTGCAGGTTCTAGCCAATGTCATCTGAAGCTCTGCTCATACCAAGTCGGACCAACTGGTTTTGAGTCTTCTGTGGCGCCATCCCCTCGAATTCACACAATTCACTTTGTTAATTCTGTTCATTCGAAATTATGGAATCCACAACAACTGCCTCCATAAGTACCTTCCCGTCTTACAACGATATTTGGGAAGGAAGTGTTGCACCCGTAACAGCTGTTCCTACAACAGTTACCACTTTAGCAGTCCTAGCAGGATCGGCAACAATACCTCCACCTACAAGTTCTGTAATCGCGAGCTCTATCACCACGTTCTCAGTTACTGCTCCAGTCGCCACGCCGTTGCCTAGTTTCGACAACGCTTTCCTTTTACGGAATGCCGACTTACTACGGCAACTACAGCAGCAACAGCAGTGAGAGGAAATGTTGCAGAGTCTCCGCACGAACTTGTTCAATAGTGCTTATCCAGGGGTTAATCCCGTCTCCATCGGAGCTTTCACCTCTGGATCTATGGTAAGTCCTATAATCTCCACTCCCATAACATGTGTTTCACAACTTTCCTCACTTACGAGCGCTCCAATAAATAACCGTCTTTACGACCTGTTTCGCCAGGGATCTATGGGTTTAAACCCTCAAGATCAAGAGTTAATCATGCCATACCATCCTACGTCTATGACTTCTCAGTCGAAGTTCACGTTAAAGATCGTTAATGTGCCGCTCCCAGCGAAGCTGAAGATGCCTCCGACACTAAAATTTTATGATGGAACGTCCGACCCGGACGATCATATGTTCGCCTTCGCCGGAGCAGCTAAGGTCGAACAATGGCCCATGCCAGCATGGTGTCACATGTTTGCTCAGACTCTCACCGGGTCAGCAAGGGTGTGGTTCGATGGTTTACCGGAAGGGTCGATCGATCATTTTGAAGACTTCAGGCGTATGTTTTTGCAAAATTTCTGTCAGCAGCGACGCTGCAAGAAAGACATCACCGAAGTTCACCACATAAAATGCCGCGAGGGAGAGTCCGTAGAAGATTTCATCGATCGTTTCAATCGAGAGAGCATGCAGATAAGCGGGGCAGTTGATCAGCTCCGTGTTTCCGGATTCTGTCACGGAGTCCGAAAACAATCAGCTCATAGAAAAGCTCCACGAAGATCTCCCGAAAACCATGGAGATACTTATGGAACGAGCCCGAGCCTTTGTCCGAGGAAAGAGTGCTTGCGGTCAACCGAATGAAACAGCAGCAAAAAATGCCAAGGCTCGAACCGCATCATGGAGACGGAACGCGTCACCACCAAAAGATAGAAGCAGCAATTGGAACAGAAGTCGTGGCCCGTATCAAAAGTCTGATAGAAACAGCTTTCAAACCGGTAACGTACGTTTCAACACTTTCTCCGAACTAACTAAGTCACCGAGCGAGATCCTTAGTACGGAGACTACGCGTTTTCCTACACCATCGAAGCAGCGGCCGACGTCAGATAAGCACTCCAAAAAGTATTGCGAGTATCACCGAGATAAAGGGCATACGACCGACGAATGTTGGGCACTAAAACAGGAGATCGAGAAGGCCGTACGGTCCGGAAAACTCTCCCATCTCGTGAAAGAGGTAAAGGATGGGAAGAAATCTGCATCAGCGACTGACAATCCGAACACCGAGGCCGGAATCAATATGATTCGGTCTACCGAACCAAGGGGTAAAGTGGTCGAACCAACATATGGTGGCTTGGATGCACCAACCTACCTACTTTCCTCCGATCGATCCGGAAGATGCTCGAGATGGACCGATCACAATATCGGCCGTAATTGCAGGACACTTGGTCCGACGTATTTATGTAGACGGAGGAAGCGCCTTCGAGATAATGTATTTGCAATGCTTTCAACAGCTGAACCCCCAAACAAGAAAGAGGTTAATTGAGGTATCTACTCCTCTAATAATCTTTTCGGGAGAAGTAGTTCGCCCAATAGGTCAAATCACCCTTCCGACCACGTTCAAAGACAATGATCGAAGCAGGACCATTCAACTAACCTTTTTTGTCGTTGGAACTCACTCATCACACAACGTGATACTTGGGCGACCTGGGTTACGAGCTCTAGGAGCAATTAGTTCAACAATACACGGAGCCGTAAAATTCCCCACCGAAGCAGGGGTTGCCACTATCCTTTCGGAATCAAATTCATTCGTCGCAGAAGTAAGGCACGCAGCAGAAACGAGCTCCAAAAAATCTAAAGTACCTACAGAACTCTGGGAGATCAATCCAGAATTCCTGGAACAACAAGTGGCTATTGGCGCTCAGCTCCCAAAACGAACAAAGAAGCTCTTATGGGAATTGTTGAGTAACTCAGTCGATGTTTTTGCATGGAAGCATTCCGATATGCAAGGGGTTCCTAGATCCATGGCACAGCACCATCTGAACGTAAAAGAATCAATCAAGCCGATAGCGCAAAGGAAAAGGCACATGGTACCAGATCGAGCCAAAGTGATTGCCAAAGACGTGAAGAGTCTCCTAGATGCCGAGATCATCCGAGAGGTCTGGTATCAAACCTGGGTGTCGAACCCAGTTATGGTACGAAAAAAGGACAACTCATGGAGAATGTGTATCGATTTCACTGATTTGAATGATGCGTGCCCGAAAGATTGTTTTCCATTATCGGAGATCGATGAAAAAATCGACTCCGTCGCCACGTTCAGGCTGAAATGCTTCTTAGACGCTTACAAGGGGTACCATCAGATACAAATGGCGGTCGAAGACAAGGAAAAGACATCCTTCATTACTAATGAGGGAGTCTATTGCTTTACAAAGATGCCTTTCGGCCTGAAAAACGCCGGTGCTACGTACCAGCGTTTGATGAACAAAGCTTTCAAGGACCAGATCGAGCAAAATTTAAAAGTATATGTTGATGATATCATGATCAAGAGTCACGACGAAGCGGCCATGTTGAAGGAAATACTCGAAACATTCACCCGACTCCGAAGCATCAACATGAAGTTAAACCCTAAAAAATGTACGTTTGGGGTAGAAGAAGGGAAGTTCCTGGGAGTCATGGTCGGATCACGAGGCCTACGAGCCAACCCAGACAAAATCGATGCTGTCCTTACCATGGAACCTCCAACTTCGGTCAACTAAATTCAGTCCTTAAATGGACGGTTGGCCGCTCTCCACCATTTCTTGTCAAAAGCAGCCGATAGATCCCTCCCATTTATGGATGTGCTTAGAAAAAGTTTCAGATCAGAATTTAAATGGACCGAAGAAGCTGCACGAGCCTTTCAAGAACTTAAAGTCTATCTGGGCACATTGCCAACCCTCACCATACCGGAGGAAGACGAGGTACTCACGGTTTACTTGGCCGCGTCACGCGGCGCCATCAGCGCGGTGTTAGTCGCCCACCGAGTTGGAGCTCAGATCCCAATTTACTATGTAAGCCGAACGTTGAAGGATTACGAAACAAGATATCCAAATCTGGAAAAACTAGCTTTGGCACTAGTCCATGCTTCAAGAAGGCTTCGCCGATATTTTTAAGCCCATCCAATAGAGGTCCGAACTGATCAAAGAATCCAGCACGTTCTCCGACGACCCGAAGTGCCAGGTCGCATGGCAAAATGGGCGATCGAGCTGGGTGCTTTCAACATCACCTTCAAAACCAAAGGTCCGTTAAAAGGACAGGTGATAGCTGATTTCCTAGTCGAAATACCGGAGGACAAAGAAACGGAAGGAACAGAGAAAACTCCAAACAAACCTTGGTCGTTATATACGGATGGGGCTTCGAGCGCCGAAGGTGCAGGAGCAGGTTTGATTCTCACCGATCCAGATGGGATAGACATGACGTACGCACTCCGTTTAGAGTTCAAAAGCTCTAATAACGAAGCTGAATATGAGGCGCTGTTAGCTGGATTGCGTTTGGCAGCCAAAGTCGGAGCAAAAAACGTCATGGCCCATGTTGATTCATTACTCGTGGCGAATCAGGTGAACGGAGAATATGAAGCAAGGGAAACTAACATGATCGAATATCTGGAACAAGTAAAGCAAGCTTTGGCATTGTTCGACTCATGTTAGGTCGAACATATTCCCCACAGCAAAAACAAGAAGGCCGATGTACTAAGCAAATTAGCATCGGTGTCGTTCAACCATCTTGCTAAGGAGGTACGGGTGGAAGTGTTGACTGTCACACCCCAATCGATGGCGGAATCATCGGGGCATGGCACTGAGCGAAACAAATTGTCCAGAAGTTTCCATAACAATTATCAATACCATTCAATTTAAATAATACGTCCCATACCGTATCTCAAACAGTAAAACAATTATTACAGGCAAAATCTAGGCAAATATTCTGTTCCGACAACTCAGATTTAAATAGACAGCAATTGTTTATCTGCTTCTAGGGACCCTTAGTTCGACCACTACAGACAACTATTTGTTGGGCTCTAAAGCTTTATTCTAGCTTCAAGTTCCTACAAAGTGTGCGTCCTAAGCACCTGTCACATACGTTAAAGTAAAGTCAATACATAAAATGTAAAGGTGAGCATACAAGTTTGATAATAGCATATAGAGTTCGAATTCGTTTACGCATAACCAGCACGTACACATAGTGAAATGAAGCACGTTAGTTATCGACATAGATCCATCGATACCAATGACTGCGGGTTGACTGCCCAAGGCAGTTCGCAATACATGATTACCACCGTAATCCATGCAAGTAATGGTCCTTAACAACCCCCGTGTGAACGGGTGCTGAGTCCAAACTATAGTACTATCGTTGCTAAGGCAGGTAGACAGCATTCCATGTGTAAACATAACAAACAAGCATTCATAAGCCATGTATAACATGCATTAACGGTTAGCGTTCAAATACCATTGAGTAGTGTGTTTGATGTGATTCGAATAGTTGTAACGTATGTAACACCCAAAAGTGCTTAAAGCAAAAAGGGATCGAGTATACTCACAGCGATTAATGGATTGAAGGGAGCGCTTAGCGAGTAAGAATAGCCTGAGTAGATTAGATTGTATAACGATAAGTGATGCGTAAAACGTCAAAAAGCATGAAGGGGTCGGATAGTGGTTCGATCGGATGGTAATCCGATCGGACAGCAATCCGTGCGGATAACAATACGTTCGGGTGGTCATCCGTTCGGATAGTGGTCCGGTCGGATGACGATTCGAGTGGATTGTTTCTTCCTATAAGAAGTATGTGTTTGTGTATGATGGCTTGACTTTGGAAGTTTTCGTTGTAGTATTTTGAAAACATGGAAGTATCTCTATCTTTCAAGTCGGTCGATCGGATGACTAGTCGTGCGGATGACAATCCGTTCGGATGGTCATCCGGTCGGATAATGATCCGGTCGGACGGCGACTTAGTGATGAGGTTACTTATTGAAGACAAGTTCACTACAGAAGTGTCATTCGATCGGATGGCGATCCGATCGGATGGCAACCTTATTATTGTACATGTTGAAAATTGTTTAAGTCTTTAAAGTCTTAGTATCTCATGATCCGAATAGTAATCCAGTCAGATGGTCGTCCGATCGGATTGCAATTCGTTCGATACTCAAACTTCAGCTAAGATTGTTTAAAGGTGGGACCCAAGTGTGATCCGTTTGGATGACAATCCGTTCGGGTGACCTATCCGATCGGACAGCAATCCGGTCGGACAGCAATCCGTTCCGATTGTTCCGATCGTCCTACACTTGATCGTTTTGATGGTTTGTCGTTATGTCGAGACACTTTGACAACGTGTCAGCCAACAGAACCCTCAGTTCGACCCAGATGACCAACCCGACCAGGAATCACCCTAGTCCAGCCGGTTACCGGCTCAAGACGGTTGGTCTTGGCTAACCCGAAATCGGTAGTCTCGTGAGTAGAATCCGGATCTTGAGCTAGTACAACACTACAATCGAGTAGAAGACTAATTCAGGGTCGGATCCTATCGGTTTTGAGTACTTTGAGTGCAAAAGAATTGAAAGAAAGTTAAAACCATCCTTCAAACCTTTCACATCATTATTGTGTCGAGATCTTTACAAGATCTTTGTATATTTGCGTGAAAACCGGTTAGATCTCGGTGGTTCTTGGTGGATTAAATTCAAAACATGAAGTTCTTGAAGAACACATGATGACGTCACCCTAGAACACCCGAAATCTAGTGATTTCACGGTTAAAAGTTAAGATCTAAAAGATAGAAAGGTGTAGGAGTGCGTGTAGATCAAGAAAGTACAAGATTTAGGGCGAGACCTTACCTGGATTGAGAGAAATCGAAGAAAAGGTGAGGAACACGAATGGTTCGGACAAGGACTTCCAAAAATGGAAAGAATGACAATGACAGGGGTATTTATAGGATGCCAAAAGAGGAAAGGGCTGTCCGGTCGGCCAGCACATCGCCCGGATGACTGTCCGGTCGGATGGCATCTCGGTCGGATGGCACCTGACACCCTTTACCCAGTGGCTATCCGGTCGGATGGCTATCCGGCCGGATGGCACTTGGTTTGTGTGTTTGACGCGAAGATTTTTGCTGATTCGATTTCGATTGCGATCGATGCGATGCGATAGAGTTTCCTATTCAAATTACTTTTAGTCCCAACTACCATATCTAGCACATAGTTTGATTTCGACTGAGTTCGATTGCGTTTCGAGTTCGATTGTGATTCAATTGATTACCACACATAACAAAGTAAACATGCACAAGTAACATATAAGGCACACACACACATATAACCATAACTAAGATGTATAATTCGAGTTACGATTCGGAGTAGGTTCGATTAGCATAGCTTGATTGTCAGTTGATTAACTTTATCGCATTGTTACTTCCTATAGTTCACAGTCGTAAGTCGTTCGAATAACACATCAATAACTTGTAATTAACAACACTTACTCCACATAATACAAATAAAATAAATAAATTTCTATAAATTAAATTCGTATAACCGGTCGTTGACTTTGACCTTGACTTTGACTTCTGAAAACACGGGGTGTTACAGCCTCCCCTTGTTTAGGGAATTTCGTCCCGAAATTAAGCTGGAAGCTGTACAACACCGTGAATCATGTTTGAGAACCTTCTGTTTAGACCGGTTTTGTCTCCGAAATGATTGTGAACCGAACGTGTGACGTGCGGAATCCGTACACGAACGTGACTGAACACACGAGAACGTAATATAATCGGTGATTCTATAGATTGATATGAAATCGTACAAAGCACTTGAATCACAATGCCACTTTCTCTCTCTAGCTTCTCTATCTAAACAACTGAGGGTACTTCGCCTTCATGTCGCTTTCGAGTTCCCAAGTGAACTCTGCGGCTCGTTTGCCTTCCCATCGGACTTTCACAATAGGAATGCGAGAGCGCCTGAGTTGCTTGGTTTGGCGATCCATAATTTCGACAGGCTTCTCCATGAAGTGTAATGTTTCGTTTACTTGCAGATCATCGAGAGAAACGTGTAAGTCGTGGTCGGCTAGGCACTTTCGGAGGTTCGACACGTGGAAAGTCGGGTGGACATTACTAAGTTCCTCCGGTAGTTCGAGTCTGTAGGCGACTTTTCCGATGCTTTCCAGAATCTTAAAAGGTCCAACATATCGAGGCGCGAGTTTTCCCTTTTTGCCGAATCGGACTACACCCTTCCAAGGTGATACCTTTAGGAGTACGTAGTCACCAACGTCAAATTCGCGGGGCTTGCGTTTCTTATCGGCGTAACTTTTCTGTCGATCCCGGGCTTTCACTAGGTTGTCTCGAATTTGGAAAATTTTGTCTGTCGTTTCTTGTAATAGCTCAGGACCGGCTAATTGCGAATGACCGATCTCGTGCCACACAATGGGCGATCGACATCTTCTTCCGTATAATGCCTCGAATGGTGCCATTTGGATGCTAGAATGATAGCTGTTGTTATACGAGAATTTGACTAACGGCAGATATTTATCCCAATTACCACCGAAGTCTAAGACACACGAACGGAGCATGTCTTCAAGAGTACGAATCGTTCTTTCAGTCTGACCGTCGGTTTGAGGGTGGAAAGCGGTACTTAGATTAAGCGATGTACCGAGTGCCGTTTGAAACGTTTCCCATAGTCGCGAGGTCAACCGAGCATCACGATCAGGGATGATGTCACGAGGCGTCCCATGATTACAAATGATCTCGTCGGTGTAGATTCGGGTTAATCGTTCTACCTTGTAGTCTTCCCGTATTGGCAAGAAGTGAGCTGATTTGGTCAAACGGTCAACCACAACCCAAATGCTGTCGTGACCTGATGACGTGTGCGGTAGTTTGGTTATAAAGTCCATAGCTATACTTTCCCACTTCCACATGGGAATTGGTGGTTGTTCGAGTAAGCCAGAGGGTCTTTGATGTTCAGCCTTGACTCTAGCACAAGTTAGGCATTTTCCGACGTAGAGAGCGATATCCCTTTTCATACCCGGCCACCAGTACTTATAACGAAGGTCCTGGTACATTTTATCAGCACCGGGGTGAATAGAATACCGGGATTTGTGGGCTTCGTCCATCAAGATCTGTCGTAAATTGGTTCGTTTGGGAATCCAAATTCGGTGCAGAAAGTGGAATATCCCGTTTGATTTGCTCACAAGCTGGGCTCCATCGTGGTAGATTCTTTCTTTCTTCAGAGTGCGTTCGTTAAAACACGCATGTTGAGCGTCGCGGATGAGGGTTTCGAGATCGTGTTGGGTTTGAACATTATGAGTGCTAAGTAGATAGCTCCGTCTGCTAAGTGCGTCGGCAACAACATTCGCCTTTCCTGGGTGATAACGGATCTCACAGTCATAATCGTTGAGAAGTTCTACCCATCGGCGTTGACACATATTAAGTTCCTTCTGATTAAAGATATGTTGTAGGCTCCTATGATCGGTGAAGATCGTACACTTGGTACCATACAGGTAGTGTCGCCAAATCTTTAATGCAAAAACAACTGCGCCTAGCTCGAGATCATGGGTTGTATAGTTCTTCTCGTGGACTTTGAGCTGACGAGATGCGTAAGCCATGACCTTGTCCCGTTGCATAAGAACACAACCAAGACCAAGGTTGGAAGCATCACAATAGACAATGAAATCATTGTTTCCGTCGGGCAATGTGAGAACAGGAGCGTTGCAAAGCATGTGCTTGAGGGTTCGAAAGGCAGACTCTTGTTCGGTTTTCCAAACAAAAGGCTTGTCTTTATGCGTGAGAGAGGTAAGTGGCACAGCGATCTTTGAGAATCCTTTGATAAATCGTCGATAATAGCCCGCTAGTCCGAGAAAAGAACGGACTTCAGACGGGTTCTTAGGCGTAACCCAGCTCTTGACAGCTTCAATCTTCGCAGGGTCGACGTGAATGCCTTGACTATTAACAATGTGACCCAGAAATTGAACTTCCTCTAACCAGAATTCGCACTTGGAGAACTTGGTATAGATTTGGTTCCCCTGGAGTAACTCGAGAACCAAACGTAGATGCTGCGCGTGTTCGGCTTTCGACTTGGAATAGATCAAGACATCATCGATAAATACGATGACGAAACGGTCGAGATACGGTTTACAAACGCGATTCATCAGATCCATAAAAACCGCTGGTGCGTTGGTTAAACCAAAAGGCATATGGGTGCGAAACACGGATTTGGGTATATCCTCCTCTTGAATACGTAGCTGGTGATATCCTGAACGTAGGTCGATCTTTGAGAAACACGTAGCGCCTTGTAGTTGATCAAACAAATCGTCGATGCGAGGTAGGGGATAGCGGTTCTTGATAGTTAACTTATTCAATTCCCGATAGTCGATGCACATCTTGAACGACCCGTCCTTCTTTTTGACGAAAAGGACTGGCGCGCCCCAAGGAGAGGTGCTCGGGCGAATGAAGCCTTTCTCAAGTAATTCCTGGAGTTGGGTTGAGAGTTCGTGCATTTCGGACGGCGCGAGTCGGTAGGGAGATTTGGCAATAGGGTTGGCTCCAGGAATGAGGTCGATACGAAAATCGATATCACAGCTTGGAGGTAGTCCGGGAAGATCCTCTGGAAAAACATTAGGAAATTCTCGAACCACAGGAACGTCTTTCACTTCCTTCTTCTCTTTCTTTTCCTTCTCCGCTACTACAATGTTAGCCAAGAAAGCTCTGTATTCCTTGCGGAGATACTTGCTAGCTTGGACACATGACATGAGCTTAAGTCCTTTCGAGGCAGTTTCACCGTATACACACAATAAATCACCATTCGCGAGCGAGAATCGAATCATCTTATCGTAACACACAACTTCAGCATGGTTTTCGCGTAGAAAGTCCATGCCTACTATAACGTCGAAACTTCCGAGTTGCATCGGAATGAGGTCGATTGGGAAGATGTGATTGTTGAGCTCAAGAGTACAATCACGGATAACGGAATTGAAGGCGATAGTTCTTCCAGTGGCGACTTCTACAACGAACGTCGAAGAGAGTTTGGAGTGTTTACGACTAAGGAGCTTCTCGAATTCGAACGACATAAAGCAATTATCGGCTCCAGTATCAAACAAACATGATGCATAAATACCATTCACAAGGAACGTACCATTAACCACGTTGTTGTCGGCTTGGGCTTGGCGCACGTTGATGTTGAAGGTTCTGGCGCGTGTGGCCTGTTGTTGTTGTTGCTGCTGTTGCTGCTGCTGTTGAGGTTGTTGCTGCTGGGGCTCTTGTTTCACAACCCTGTTTGGGCACATGTTGGCGAAATGGTTATGATCGCCACATGCGAAGCAGGCTCTGGCCTTGACCGCGGGTGCCGGAGGAGCTTGTTGACCTTGTGGGGCGGTGAGTAGAGCTTGATGAGCAGGAGCTTGTCGAATACGGCAGTTAGCAGTGAAATGACCGTACACATTGCAATGAGCACAAAAACGGCAAGCAATTGCAGTCGGGTGATGGTAGGTACAAGTAGGGCAGAGCGGATGTGGCCCAGTGTATGCACGCTTAGCAAGAGGTGCATTGGTCACAGGCGCTGCCACTTGGCACTGTTGAGCTGGTACGGCTTCAACTGGTGCAGCAGTGATCGCACAGTTCTTGTTGCTGGAGCTGTTCTTTCTCTTATTCTTCCTCTTGTTGCTCGATGAGGTGGGTTCAGCAGTTGGTGAGGTAGCGGTAGCTTGATGCTGATGCTTCGAAGTCTTATCCCAGACCCCAGCCTTAACCCGCTTGTCGTTGATCTCAGCGGCCAGTAGATAAGTTTCCTCGATCGTCGCAGTCTTAGCCGCTTGCACGAAATCAGCAACGCAGTCGGGTAGGGCCCGGATGTACTTCTTGATTGCCATGTCTGGAGTCTTGACTTGGTCGGGACAGATAATGCTGAGCTGTTTGAAACGAGCAGTGAGACCAGCATTGTCACCATCCTTTTGCTGTATGTGCCAAAATTCATCTTCTAGCTTTTGACGTTCGTGAGGAGGGCAGAATTCCTCTAGCATAACTTCCTTGAGCTCATCCCACGACAGACCGTAGGCTGCATCGTTCCCTCGCTTGTTCCTCTCGGCCGTCCACCAGTCTAGTGCACGAGACTGGAAAACGCCGGTAGCATTCAGAGTACGGAGGTCATCAGGGCAACCACTCTGTCGCAGAGTAACCTCAATGGAATCAAACCAGTGGAATAGTGTAGTAGGACCTCCCTCGCCAGTGAATTCTTTTGGCCCACACTACTTGAATTGCTTGAAACCGAAGGTCTTCGCGGTAGCTTTAGGAGCTTCGGTTCTCGATTCCTCAGACGATTTGCTGGCATTCTCATATACATCACTCACGGCCTTTGCTACACTCTTAGCGATGATGGAAGCAAGGCGTTTGTCTCTCTTTTCTTGACGAGAAAGTGTGTGACGGGATCCAGACGACATTGTCTGCAACAGACATCGTCACAGGACTCAACACATTGCATTCGAATCTCACCTCACACGTCTATTACTTACTAAAGCTCAGTAACACGCACCGCGTAAACACATAGACATATAACCATGTAGGGCACAGAACCATATAATCACATAATCACATAAACACATAGCACGTAGAGCACATAATCACATTATCACATAAACACGGAATCACAGAAACATTTTCAACACAAGAGGCAGTCAGAATACAGAAACCTATCATTCAAAGTCTGCGATTATTCGGGAATAGCGTAGTATAAGCATATATCGTAGCATAAGTCGTTCAAAATTTCGCGATTTGTTGGCGTTTTGAGGTAGAGAAGCAGTGCGAGTCGTGCGTGTCGATCGAGTGAAAGCGAAATCGAATAAATACCCAAAATTTTAAACACATAAACAGGTAAACACACATATAAACTTATAAAATCGACGAATTATTAGAGTCGGCAGTTGCGGCTCAGAGTCAAAACACATAAAATTCGAGAAGTAGATTGTCTGCGGCTAGTAGACTTCGACTAACCAAAGCGATTCAACTATTCGCTAGGACTTGTTGTCTACGTTTGACTTTCAGGACTGTGTCCTCGCCTCGATTCTTGGGCGTTTGGCACACATCCCGTTAGTCATGTCATGACTTCAGGTCGTTGGAGTCCGTTGAGACTTTGGTGAGAGTTTTGTAAAATGTGCGGAACAAGTCGTCAAGGTTAGGGTTTCACCCCTGGCTTAACAACTTCGTCCCTGTTGTTGATAAAATAGAGGGGATTATTCATCAAAATATGGATTTCACTCCTGATTTGGTATAATTCCCCCGTTGAATAAGCGTTCGTTATTGGAAAAGAAAGAAGAAATCATCGATAAGTTGATAAAACATCATTAATTCAAGCAATTTAGTCAAGAGTTTGTGGTTTTCACCCCTAATCTCGACTTTATCGCTTGTTTATAGCTGTAGATTCGAGTGTAGTGATAGTGTAGCATAAACGAAAATAGCGAGGAATAAGCTCGTACATAATCCCTATTGGTTATACATAATCCCTAAGACATCGACCCGGACTAGGTCGTGTCTTGCCTAATTCCCTATAGTTATGGCTCTGATACCAATTTGTCACACCCCAACCGATGGCGGAATCATCGGGGCATGGCACTGAGCGAAACAGATTGTCCAGAAGTTTCCATAACAATTATCAATACCATTCAATTTAAATAATACGTCCCATACCGTATCTCAAACAGTAAAACAATTATTACAGGCAAAATCTAGGCAAATATTATGTTCCGACAACTCACATTTAAATAGACAGCAATTGTTTATCTGCTTCTAGGGACCCTTAGTTCGACCACTACAGACAACTATTTGTTGGGCTCTAAAGCTTTATTCTAGCTTCAAGTTCCTACCAAGTGTGCGTCCTAAGCACCTGTCACATACGTTAAAGTAAAGTCAATACATAAAATGTAAAGGTGAGCATACAAGTTTGATAATAGCATATAGAGTTCGAATTCGTTTACGCATAACCAGCACGTACACATAGTGAAATGAAGCACGTTAGTTATCGACATAGATCCATCGATACCAATGACTGCGGGTTGACTGCCCAAGGCAGTTCGCAATACATGATTACCACCGTAATCCATGCAAGTAATGGTCCTTAACAACCCCCGTGTGAACGGGTGCTGAGTCCAAACTATAGTACTATCGTTGCTAAGGCAGGTAGACAGCATTCCATGTGTAAACATAACAAACAAGCATTCATAAGCCACATATAACATGCATTAACGGTTAGCGTTCAAATACCATTGAGTAGTGTGTTTGATGTGATTCGAATAGTTGTAACGTATGTAACACCCAAAAGTGCTTAAAGCAAAAAGGGATCGAGTATACTCACAGCGATTAATGGATTGAAGGGAGCGCTTAGCGAGTAAGAATAGCCTGAGTAGATTAGATTGTATAACGATAAGTGATGCGTAAAACGTCAAAAAGCATGAATGGGTCGGATAGTGGTTCGATCGGATGGTAATCCGATCGGACAGCAATCCGTGCGGATAACAATCCATTCGGGTGGTCATCCGGTCGGATAGTGGTCCGATCGGATGACGATTCGAGTGGATTGTTTCTTCCTATAAGAAGTATGTGTTTGTGTATGATGGCTTGACTTTGGAAGTTTTCGTTGTAGTATTTTGAAAACATGGAAGTATCTCTATCTTTCAAGTCGGTCGGTCGGATGACTAGTCGTGCGGATGACAATCCGTTCGGATGGTCATCCGGTCGGACGGCGACTTAGTGATGAGGTTACTTATTGAAGACAAGTTCACTACAGAAGTGTCATTCGATCGGATGGCGATCCGATCGGATGGCAACCTTATTATTGTACATGTTGAAAATTGTTTAAGTCTTTAAAGTCTTAGTATCTCATGATCCGAAGAGTAATCCAGTCAGATGGTCGTCCGATCGGATTGCAATTCGTTCGATACTCAAACTTCACCTAAGTTGTTTAAAGGTGGGACCCAAGTGTGATCCGTTCGGATGACAATCCGTTCGGGTGACCTATCCGATCGGACAGCAATCCGGTCGGACAGCAATCCGTTCTGATTGTTCCGTTCGTCCTACACTTGATCGTTTTGATGGTTTGTCGTTATGTCGAGACACTTTGACAACGTGTCAGCCAACAGAACCCTCAGTTCGACCCAGATGACCAACCCGACCAGGAATCACCCTAGTCCGGCCGGTTACCGGCTCAAGACGGTTGGTCTTGGCTAACCCGAAATCGGTAGTCTCGTGAGTAGAATCCGGATCTTGAGCTAGTACAACACTACAATCGAGTAGAAGACTAATTCAGGGTCGGATCCTATCGGTTTTGAGTACTTTGAGTGCAAAAGAGTTGAAAGAAAGTTAAAATCATCCTTCAAACCTTTCACATCATTCTTGTGTCGAGATCTTTACAAGATCTTTGTATATTTGCGTGAAAACCTGTTAGATCTCGGTGGTTCTTGGTGGATTGAAGTCAAAACATGAAGTTCTTGAAGAACACATGATGACGTCACCCTAGAACACCCGAAATCTAGTGATTTCATGGTTAAAAGTTAAGATCTAAAAGATAGAAAGGTGTAGGAGTGCGTGTAGATCAAGAAAGTACAAGATTTAGGGCGAGACCTTACCTGGATTGAGAGAAATCGAAGAAAAGGTGAGGAACACGAATGGTTCGGACAAGGACTTCCAAAAATGGAAAGAATGACAATGACAGGGGTATTTATAGGATGCCAAAAGAGGAAAGGGCTGTCCGGTCGGACAGCACATCGCCCGGATGACTGTCCGGTCGGATGGCATCTCGGTCGGATGGTACCTGACACCCTTTACCCAGTGGCTATCCGGTCGGATGGCTATCTGGCCGGATGGCACTTGGTTTGTATCTTTGACGCGAAGATTTTTGCTGATTCGATTTCGATTGCGATCGATGCGATGCGATAGAGTTTCCTATTCAAATTACTTTTAGTCCCAACTACTATATCTAGCACATAGTTCGATTTCGACTGAGTTCGATTGCGTTTCGAGTTCGATTGTGATTCAATTGATTACCACACATAACAAAGTAAACATGCACAAGTAACATATAAGGCACACACACACATATAACCATAACTAAGATGTATAATTCGAGTTACGATTCAGAGTAGGTTCGATTAGCATAGCTTGATTGTCAGTTGATTAACTTTATCGCATTGTTACTTCCTATAGTTCACAGTCGTAAGTCGTTTGAATAACACATCGATAACTTGTAATTAACAACACTTACTCCACATAATACAAATAAAATAAATAAATTTCTATAGATCAAATTTGTATAACCGGTCGTTGACTTTGACCTTGACTTTGACTTTGACTTCCTAAAACACGGGGTGTTACATTGACCGCCCCCTTCAATTGCCATTCCACAAGTCATGCAAGTGGAAGCTCCGTCACAAACGTGGATGACACCAATAATCAACTACTTGGTGCACGATGTTTTGCCAGTTGATAAAGTAGAGGACAGAAAAATCCAGATCAACTCACTTCAATATCAGATGCAGGAAGGGGGTTTGTACCGAAAAACCTTCCTCGGGCCTCTATTAAAATGCCTTGATCCGGAGCAGGCCAGCTATATCATTAGAGAAATACATTACGGCATTTGCGGGATCCATGCCGGACCAAAAATGATCGTAACAAAGGTTAAAAATGCAGGGTATTATTGGCCCAGGATGCATGAGAGTGCAGTTAAAGAACTCCAGCAATGTGACGAATGCCAGAAGCATGCACCAATAAGCCTCCGAGCGAAGAACGAGATGATCCCAGTAACCGCCGCATGGCCTTTCCAGAAATGGGGCGTTGATATAGTCGGACCCTTCCCACGATCAAGCGGAAGCGCTCAATATTTGTTAGTAGCGGTGGATTATTTCACCAAATGGGTGGAAGCACGACCATTCACGGTTATCTCCAGTTATAATGTGACGAGATTCTTCTGGGAGCAGATCGTGTGTCGTTTCGGTCTTCCACTCTACATTGTGAGTGACAATGCAAAACAATTCGCGGAGAACCCATTCAAGCGGTGGTGTGAGAGTCTAAAAATTAACCAAGTCTTCTCCTCGGTTGCACATCCCCAGGGGAATGGACAGGTCGAGCAGATAAATCGCCGAATCGTCGATGGAATAAAAAGAAGGCTGGGTTACGAAGGAAAGGGATGGGCAGACGAGTTGCCGAACGTATTGTGGGCTCATCGAACCCTGCACAAGACTAGTAACGGAGAAACACCGTTTAGTCTCACATACGGTACCGAGGCTGTGATTCCCGCAGAGATCGAACTCCCAAATCAGAGATGCAAAAACTGGGAAGAAAATGAACAGGAGCTTCGATCTAACCTCGATCTATTGGAAGAACGCCGGAACATAGCTGCGATCAAAGAAGTACGGTACAAAAAGAAGATCGAAAAGTACTACAATGCTCGTGCCAAACTTTACAAATTCAAAGTCGGAGATTTTGTGCTCCGAAGCAACGATGCAAGTCGCGTTGAAGCTCCTGGGACCCAAATTGGGAGGGACCGTATCGCATAAAAGAAGCAAGCAATAAAGGTTCCTACGTGCTCGAGAAAATCGATGGAACCCCCGTTCCTAGAACATGGAACGGGGTCCATCTAAAAAAGTGCTTCATGTAGACGCCGTTCCGCTACGGCCTAGAAAGATCGCTATTTTCTATTTTTAAAAGCATTTCCTTCTTTCCATGAAAGAATCGGGAGGGTAATACCCCGAACATATTTCCATTTCCTTGTAAACCAGGAGGGTCTGCCCCGAAACTATGATTATTGAATTATTAAATAAAGTGATCTGCATTTTTATAAGTATAAAACATAGCATATCCATGTATAAGTTCGAACGATACAAAATGTGCACGAACGGGCCTCGACCCATGCCTCGCGCCGATCGAGAAGGCTTAAATAGTTCAAAAATAACAAAATCTATTAAGCAACAGGATCAGATCCGATCCGGCTATAAAAAGTATAAAGAGTCTAAGCAAGAAAGAACAAACTTATAAAAGTTCTTGCTACGATCCGGTCAACCTAGATGACCCAACAAAGTTTTGGCTAAGTAGCAGAAGTTTGGACGCAAACTAAAACTAAGAAGCCAAGCATTGAATATCATGGTCAAAAGTACGGTACCATAAAGTCAAAAGGAAGATGTTAAGCAGATCATAAACAGAAATTAAATTGTACGGTTACATGCCATAATGAAAGTAAAACATAAACAGAAATTTCCTTGACGATGGGAAGTTCACTCCTTTGTTTTATAACAGACAAAGGCTCGTTCACCAAATCTGAAACTTTGTCGAGGACCGATATATGAAAGTTATCAAAAGCCTTGATCGTGACATCAAGGGCATCCTTGGCTCCCTCATCATACCCAAGGACCTCCTCAGCAGAACGAGCCGAATCTCTAGCGGCTTGAAAACCTTGTTTAATCCCCTCATTCACACCAACTGCGTTGACACTGATCACCAGGTCCGCAACTACCTTCTCCAACTCAGGGCTCTGATGAACCAACTTAACAACCCAAGCAACCCCGTCAGTCAAGAACCACTGTTTGGTAAGCATGAGTTCTGATACACAGCCGTACAACTCAACCATCTCGCCATCA
The DNA here is from genome assembly GCA_030545235.1 of Helianthus tuberosus. Classification (NCBI taxonomy): domain Eukaryota; kingdom Viridiplantae; phylum Streptophyta; class Magnoliopsida; order Asterales; family Asteraceae; genus Helianthus; species Helianthus tuberosus. The sequence continues at coordinate 41,660,462 of CM060439.1, read as the reverse complement.
CAACAGGTTAAAATATCCTTCGCTTCATCAATCGTTGCTTGATGTGACTTGATAGCCCTATCACGAGCCCTCTCAAGCTCAGCTTTATCTGACAAGAGAAACAAAGGATTTAAAAAAGGAGTCTAGAAAAGGAAACAATAAAGAGCGTTTTATGAACGAACCGTTAATCAAACGATGATGATCGGCCAGAAGTTGGTCGTAAGAGGATCGCATTTCCTTCAGCTCCGCCTTATTTCTCTCTTCGACGTTAGATAACCTTTTCTCCAACTCCCCAAACTTTAGCTTCATATCTTCCAAATCATGGATAGCCTTGTCACGAGCCTCGTAGGCAGCCGCAGCCTATGCCTGCGAAGCCTTACTGACTCCCTTCGCCTCCGAAACTTGCTCCTTCAACCGGTCCACCTGAGAACGAAGAGTAGAGATCTCCTGTTTCATCTTCGACCGGATGCTATCCTCACTCTTCAAAGAGGCAACCTCACATTCAAACCTGCAACAATTCGACTCTGATTCAACCCAACGTTTATAGGTCTCAACCACCAGAGAGTTAGATTGAGCTTGATTTAGCATCAAAGCATTCCCAAGCTCCGGACCACTCATCTTTCGGTGATACGCGTGCTCAGCAGGGGTTCCAAGATGAAATAGCACCATCTTTGCAGAAAGAGCATCCACAATCCTGTCTTTATTAACCAACGGCCAATCAGGGACATACTTCTCCAAAGCCTTAGATGTGTCCACACCCATCTCCTCGCCCGAACCTAATTCTCGACAGAGGAAAACAGCTTCAGTCTCGTACCATAAAGGGGACGAGGATGCGCTATCCCCACCATCAATCGGTTGAGGGCTTGGCCTCGACACATTAGAAGCAACACCCGTTGTGGGCTTACCCGAAGGAGAAGGTTAAATCTTCTTGAAAGATAAAGGATCAGGCATATGAATGTCTTCAATAACTTTGGTGGTCGGCCCTCTAAAAGATAACGGGCTCGTTGGAAGATTGACCGGTTGATCCCTCGGAGTTCTACCACCGTGAAGATGGGCGTCTAAGTTCTCCAACAAGCCCCCGGCAGTAGAAAACCCGGTGGCCTGATCGTCCTCATCGTCCTCCAATGTAATTGTTTTAAAATCCAATTTTTCTTCTTTAGCTGTTTACGATTCGGATCAGGTCTGGAAGAGATGGTCTGCCCTTTTTTCAAGCTAACTTGAGGACGCGCCTCAACATCATCACCGTCACCTTCATCTTCAACGTTCACTCCTTCATCCTCCATAGAGAGGTGTTCAGAACCGTACAAAATAACCTTGGAACCAGACCCCTTCGCTCCGCTTGACTCAGTTCTCTTTCCTTTGTCACCACCAACCACCGCAGCCGCCTGAACCGGAGCTAAATTTACCGTCCGTATCGAAGGAACTGAGCCCGAACCCCCCTGTCCAGCTGAACCTCCTTGATTGACCGGGGCAGTTGGTTCTCTAATTTGATAAAGATTTTCTTGCACAACACTCAGATACGGTGGATCGCCTTTCGGTGTCTTGGTGGCTCGAACATCAAGTTCGGCGGAATCGAAGGATTTCAACCTCAGAGCATCTTTCAAACCCATAGCTGCACAAAACAAACAACAAATAATATCCATAGTCCGGCATGACAGAAGCACATAACATGCAATAAAATAATCAATAAGCAGTACGAGAAACACCATATCTAGTTAAAAGTATAACTAACCCTCTCCGTTCCACCTAAGGGTGGGATACCATTCCGGTTCGGCCCAAAAAGGGCATAATAGTCATATTTAAGCATAAATCGGAAACATGCATATGAATCGGATAAGTGTTGAACCAAGTTGTAAAATCTCAGAGAATTAAACTTATATGAAAATTGGTCCAAAATATGCTCTAATGCAGATCTCAAACATGCATGAACGGATCAGAACTGAAAGTCAAAGAAAAGTCAATTTATGCGACTTTCGGTTCCGATTCGGGTTTAAACTGAAAATTGTCGAGTTGATCATGTTGAAACATGTTCTTACATTAATTACAAGGTTATTTTGATGATCAAACAGGTTGCATGTAGCCTACATTGTTAATCATGCTTAAATTTGCAAAAACACATTCTGTTGACTTTTTAAGAAAAACTTTGACTCGACAATTAACATACCTAGAGTGGGAATCTGAAAATACCCTTTTGAGGGTTTGTTACCCACATAAATACCAACTTGTAGGTACTTTCAATTCGAGAAAAGACTGAGCACATTTCGTTTAATCATGAAGTCAAACAGAAATTATGATGGATTGACTTTCGGTTGAATAACTAAGCTAGAACGAATTTGAAAGAGTTATGAACACTTACAATGGTCCTAAATAAGCTTAGAGATCACTAGGAAGATGCCTTGTCGTCCAGAGAGCTCCAGAAGTTGTCTTGTGATTTTTAGAAAATGCAAGTGTTCAAAGTTTACTACTTCAAGACACTTTTATGCAGATTTGATCTGTTTAGAGGCTGCCATGTGAGTCTAGGATTGTTGTAAGAAGTATACAAGTGTCCCTAGCTGCATGAAAATCGATTGGTGAGGCTCTGGATTCGACAACAGCTGGTTACAACTCGCCAAACAGAACTGACTGGCAGCTGTGCATTGTTTCGTCGCTGGGCAGGTCTCGCGTGGCGCGAGGCCCCCCTCGCGTGGCGCGACCAAGCGCAGAACAGGTTAACATGTTTTTGAGTTTTACATTTCAGTCCTTGACCTTTGTAACATTGTTTTGACGATTTATCTTGCACATTAGACCTTAAAATATTATTTTTAAGGGCCTTGGGACTTTTACAAACATGGTAAAGTCCTCGAACAACTTTGTGCTTACCCGAAAAGTCACGAAATCAACGTTAACGTATTTAACCCTTCGTGTACGGTTTTGATCATAACTTTCTCATACGATCACGAAACTTCATGAAATTTTTATCACATATTCTAGTGAGTATATTTTATCATTAAAAAGCTTCGAGTTTGCCAAAAGATCACTCAGAGGTATACTTTCAACATGTTGACACATTTAGCCCCTGTAGTTTGTAATTCCTCACTTTCTTTCATTTCTCGCTTTGTATGATCCATGATTTATCCGTTTAAGGTTATAAACATCATGTTGGGTTATTTTAGAGCCTATTTATCCATTGTTGACACTTTGGACCCTTATATTCACATAGTTTCACTGTTTGTCAACTTTGGTCCCTCTAAAGTATGTTTTCACATATTCAAAGCCCATGACACGTGTCAGTACATTATCGGACATAAATTTTCGAGGTGTTACATCCTCACCCCCTTAAAAGAAATCTCGACCTCGAGATTTACTGAAACAAATGAGGGTATTTTTCTTTCATCGTGGATTCTACCTCCCATGTGTATTCGGGACCTCTACGGGCATCCCATTTGACCTTAACAATAGGTACATGCTTCCTACGAAGCTTCTTTACCTGTCGATCTTCAATCGACAATGGCTTTTCCACAAATTTCAAGCTTTCATCTATGTGTACATCCGTATGCGGTATAACCAGTGATTCATCAGCGAAACACTTCTTCAAATTACAGATGTGAAAAACATTATGTATAGCACTAAGCTCTTCAGGCAAGTTTAACTTATAAGCAACTGACCCGATGTCACAACCCCCGATCCCTTTTTCCCGGGAACGGGCGGACGTGATCACAGAGTTTGGTGGTACCAGGTTTTATTTAGTCTCGCAGCGGAATTTACATCAGGACCGTAGTTAGGAAATGTTTATCAGAGTAAAACCACCATACTTGATATTAATAAATACATGGGCAAAACCCAAGTTTCTTATTACAATACATTTATAGGGACAAACCCTATTTTATTGAATTTAAAAAATCGTTTATTAGGTAACTTTTATAGCCACATTTTTCCCAAGCCTTCAGTGCTCTCCAGCTGGCTTTTCATTAATTGGCTGTTCACATTGTGTTACCTGTAACGCGTTTTAAAAACATTTGTCAGTCGGAAATACTGGTGAGTGAATCCCAGTTTAATCAAGAAACATTTTATCAATTAAAACAGTATTGAGAGCGATCACATTGTTTATTTCTACACAATTACTCATTCAGTATTTGCCACTCGACCGGATCTATGGCTATGGTCAAATTACCCATTGGCTAACTCGTCGTCCAATGGTAATGCACTGTCATTCAGACTTACTACTACTCGTAGTAAATTTTGTATACAAAACCCCATAATACCGGTAGTAATTGAAGAACTACAAAGACTCAATCACCGCTTAATTTCATATTAAAACATTTAAGGTTTTGTAAAACATTTCAAAAAGTTTAACAAAAAGAGGATAAACTCACAAAAAGGAGTTTATAAAAAAAATAGGATAACTCACATTGCTGTCTTAGGCTTTTCGTAAGGGTTTCCTGGCTATAATCTATAATTTACACAAATGTACATTGATTAGTACCATAACCCTTTGAAATTATTAATGATACCCTCCCCGAGACGGTATTCCAACAACTACGTCGGGCAGAACCACGACAGTTGTTACGGAACCCTAAATCAATCGGGCAGCGTAACTATTATGAAACCGGGGTTATAATACTTACAATGAAGCAGAACCTCGCTAATTAGGGGTATAATACCCAAAATATTACTTCAACTATTTAGAATTCGAGATTGAGAAAAGAACGTGAGCGACGGAAACTGAAATCTGATGCATGCTATTTATACTTGTGAAATCTGATCCTCACGCGGCCCGCGTTCGAAAACGCTAAACCTAAAGCGGGCCGCGTCAACATAAGTCAACGCGGTAGCTTAGCTGAGTCGTTTACTAGACTTGACACGATTACGACACGTGTCGACCTCTGGTGCATTCGCGTAACCAAGTCACTCGCGGCCCGCATTAACTTAACTAAAACCTAAAGCGGCCCGCTTTGACTAGAAAAGTCAGCGAAGTCAACACCTGGTCCTAATTCGGCCCGCGTGAGATTGAGGTGGGATCCTACGCGGCCCGCCTCAGCTCTATTTTTCTTGTTTTTATTTTATTTAATAATTATAACATAACTAGGGCTCGGTTTTCACATACGGGGTATAATATAAAACATATTGAGACATTTTATAGTATATTTTAGAGAGTCGGAATATTATAAGGGTTTTGGTTTTACCGAGGGTTGTTACATTCTCCCCACCTTGTTTTAGAGCTCGTCCTCGAGTTCTACTGAAACAAGTGCGGATATTTCTTCTTCATTTCTGACTCGAGCTCCCAAGTGTATTCAGGTCCTCTTTTGGAATCCCATTTCACTTTGACTAGAACTAGTCTTTTGTGTTTGAGATTCTTGACTTTCCTATCTTCAATTTGTAGAGGTTTTTCTACAAACTTGAGTTGTTCATTTACCTCTATATCCTTAAGAGGCACTATCAGTGATTCATCGGCTAAACACTTTTTAAGATTAGATACATGAAACACATCATGTATTCCTGCCATTTCCTCTGGCAATTGTAGCTGATAGGCTACAGGTCCTATTTTTCTAATAATCTTAAAAGGTCCAACATACCTGGGACTTAACTTCCCTCGTTTGATGAATCTTACCACTCCTTTCCAAGGAGAGACTTTCAACAATACTCTATCTCCTACTTGAAATTCTAACGGCTTGCATCGGTTATCAGCATAACTCTTTTGTCGATCACGTGCAGCTTTTAGTCGTTCCTTGACTTGAATAATTTTGTCAGTTGTTTCTTGCACTATCTCAGGTCCAGATAATTGTTGTTCCCCAATTTCTGCCCAACAGACTGGGGTTCGACACTTTCTTCCATAAAGTGCTTCAAATGGTGCAGCGTTGATACTTGTGTGATAGCTATTATTATAAGAAAATTCTATTAAAGGTAAATGTTCATCCCAATTACCTCCAAAGTCAATTACACAAGCTCTAAGCATGTCTTCCATTGTCTGAATTGTTCTTTCACTTTGTCCATCTGTTTGTGGATGATAAGCCGTACTTAGCTTTAACTTGGTTCCCATTGCCTTTTGGAAACTTGACCAAAAACGAGAGGTAAATCTACTATCTCTATCAGAAACAATTGATAAAGGAATGCCATGTAAAGAAACAATTTCGTTTACATACAATCTAGCTAATTGTTCCATGCTAATTGTTTCCTTTATTGGTAGAAAATGAGCTGACTTAGTTAGTCTATCTACAATCACCCAGATTGTATTATTTCCTTTCCTAGTTTTGGGTAATTTAGTAACAAAATCCATTGTTATTAATTCCCATTTCCAAACTGGCATTTCTAATTGCTGTAACAAACCTGAGGGTTTCTGATGTTCAGCTTTAACTTGTGAACAAGTTAAACATTTAGAAACATAGGTTGCTATGTCCTTTTTCATTCCTATCCACCAGAAATTTTTCCTTAAATCCTGGTACATTTTATCACTTCCTGGATGCATTGTATACTTAGATTTATGGGCTTCTTCTAATATACAATTACGTAAATTTCCTAATTTAGGTATCCATATTCTCTTTTCATGGAATCTCCATATCCCATCTATTCCTTGTTTTAATTCTTTTAACATACCTTTTAATTTTTCAGAATCATCCTTGATTACTGATTCTTGGGCTTCTCTTATTTGATCATTTAAATCTATTTGCAGATTTAATTTAAGAGAACGTACCCTTTTTGGCTTTTCATGATACTTGCGGCTTAAAGCATCTGCCACTACATTTGCTTTTCCTTCATGATACTGGATATCACAATCATAGTCACTAAGAAATTCCATCCAACGTCTTTGTCTCATATTCAATTCTTTTTGCCCGAAAACATACCTTAAACTTTTATGATCAGTGAATATGGTAAACTTACTACCATAAAGGTAATGTCTCCAAATCTTAAGAGCAAAAATTATAGCTCCTAATTCTAAATCATGGGTTGAATAATTCTCTTCATGATTCTTAAGTTGTCTAGATGCATAAGCTATAACTTTCTGACGTTGCATCAATACACATCCATAACCTAATTTGGAAGCATCACAATAGACTATAAAATCTTCAGTTCCTTCTGGTAATGCTAATATAGGTGTATGGGTCAATCTTTGCTTAAGAATTCTAAAGGCTTCCTCTTGTTTTAATCCCCATTCAAACTTAACAGATTTACAGGTTAACTTAGTTAAAGGAATGGCTATTTTAGAAAAATCTTTAATAAATCTTCTATAATAACCGGCCAATCCTAAGAAACTTCTAACCTCAGTTGGTGATTCAGGGGTTTTCCATTTGGTAATTGCCTCGATTTTTGTTGGATCTACATGAATTCCTTCATGATTGATTAAATGTCCAAGGAATTGTACCTGTTCTAACCAAAATTCGCACTTTGAAAACTTAGCATAAAGTTTTTCCTTTCTTAACAGACTTAAAAGTATGTGCAAATGTCTTGCATGATCTTCTTTATTCTTAGAATAAATTAGAATATCATCTATGAATACAATTATGAATTTATCCAAATATGGCTTACATATTTGGTTCATCATGTCCATAAATGCAGCTGGGGCATTGGTTAAACCAAATGGCATGACAGTAAATTCATAATGACCATACCTTGTCCTAAAAGCAGTTTTAGGAATATCCTCTTCCTGTACTTTTAATTGATGATATCCTGACCTTAAATCGATTTTAGAGAAAAATCGAGCTCCTTGCAATTGATCAAACAAATCATCGATTCTCGGTAATGGGTACCGATTCTTAATTGTGACCTTGTTTAATTCACGGTAATCAATGCACATACGCATTGATCCGTCCTTCTTTTTAACAAACAATATCGGCGCTCCCCATGGCGATGAACTTGGTTGTATAAATCCTTTTTCTAATAATTCATCTAGTTGTTTCTTCAATTCTTGCATTTCTGCAGGTGCCAAACGGTAAGGTGCTTTGGCAATTGGTGATGTTCCTGGTATTAGGTGGATTCTGAATTCAACTTCTCTGTCTGGAGGTAGTCCTGGTAATTCTTCTGGAAAGACATCTGAAAACTGAGATACTACTGGAATATCTTTTAGTTCTTTTTCTTTAGTGTTAGTGATTATAGAAATCAAATACACTATAGAACCTTTTCTAATACAACTTGCAGTTTTCATCACAGATATTAATTTTGTAGATCTAGAGAACTTATCTCCTTTAATTGTGATCTTTTTACCTTTTGATGAATTTAGTTGGATTAACTTTTGATCACATAAAATACTAGCTTTATTGGCTATTAACCAATCCATTCCTAGAACCACATCAAATCCTACCAGATTCATGGGATAAAGATTTGCAGTAAATTTCTGATTTAAAATTTCTATGCTTGCTCCCTGCAAGATTTCAGAAATTCTAATGGTTTCTCCATTTGCTGTCTCTACTACACATTCTTGTGGTAGTTTAGTTAATGACTGATTTAAAAATTTGCAAAATGATGTATTAATAAAACTTTGGTTTGCACCAGAGTCAAATAATACCTTAGCAAAGACATCATTAACTAAAAACATACCAGCTATAACATCTGGAATCATTTTGGCTTCTTCTGCAGTCAGAACAAATGCTCTAGCATTTTTAGTATTCTTGTTATCTGGAGCTGGAGCTAATTTTGGGCAATTCAGCTTGATATGACCTGGTTCTCCGCAATTGTAACATACCCTGCTATTAGCTTTCTTCCTGCAGTTTTCTTCCTTGTGTCCCGACATTTTGCAAAAGTTACAGTATATGGAACATCTCCCAGAATGTTTTCTTTTGCAGTACCTACAGTAAGGTGCAGAGGTAGAACCTACATTTCTTCCACGGTTAGAATTTCCAGAACGAAATTCTTGAGTCAATTTCTGGGTTAGGCTCCTTCTTTGATCCTCTTCCCGAGTACGGACTAATTCATCAGTCAAGGTATTGGCTAGTTCTACAGCTTCCTCTATAGTTTGTGGTCTAGCTGCCTTAACTACATGTCTAATTTCCCCAATTAATCCCCAAATATAACGGGAAATTAACACTGGTTCTGGTGAAGCAAGAGTTGGCACTATCCTAGCATATTCGAAAAATAGCTTTGTGTACCCTTTGCTATCTACACCAGTCATCCTAAGGTTTAGGAATTTGTTTGCTATCTGTTCTTTTTCATTGGGAGGGCAGAATTTCCTTTCTACCTTGTTTTTAAATTCTTCCCATTCCATATTATAGGTTTGATCACTTCCTCTTGTCTGGAGGATAGTGTTCCACCATTCCAGTGCTGCATTCTTAAACAGATTAGAAGCAAATAGTATTCTATCTTCTTCAGCACACTTACTAATCCTTAAGATTGCCTCAGTCTTCTCTATCCAGCGTAAAGTTGCAATGGCCCCTTCATTGCCTGTGAATTCCATTGGTTTACAGGACCAGAATTCTTTATAAGAACAACCGTTAGGCACGGTTCTTCTTCTTTTAGGAATAGGCATTTGAAGTACAGGTCCATTGTTCACGCTGTTTTCTGGTTCAAGTGGTCGCTTACTGCTATGTCTACTTTTATTATCAGCATCCTTAACAGTTTGAAGTATAAATGGCATTGCATCTATAATTCCTTGTGCTACTATATGTTGGATAGCACTATTGTCCACTTGATTTCCATTGTTATTGTTGTTCGGGTTCTCGTTATTCAGATTATCGTCATTCTGAATATTATCATTCTGGATTTCCGGGTTATTATCCAAATTGACTTGATTTTCTTGGTCGGCCATCTGGATTTTAAACATTTATCCCATATTAATATCACAAATAATATATTAATATAATTAATCACATGACACGCAGTTTTGTCAAAAGCGTAGATCATTGCTACTTTTACTCTTTTCATATACTTATGCGTCTATTACACACTAGTACAGGAATGAAATTACAATACCAACAGAAATAAAATAATAATATGCATCCGTACACACATATCTTATTTTATTATATTATATTATTATTACTACTGTGTCCTTCATTTTAACATTCATGGATATGGATTTATCCAGAAATCCATATTGCGCTCATCGTATTTCCATACGAGACGCTCTCCCACCTGGCGCATCCTCTCACTACTTTCTAAGATCTCCTCCCCGAAAGTCCTAAGTTCTTGCACGTTTTCTGCACTCATTGGGGGTGCAGGTTCTCGGACTGGGTTTGGAATCTGGGGTACGGGTTCCTGATATGGGGGTGACATTTCCTGAAATTGGTAAGGATCCTCTAATATTTCCCTAATATAGTCATTTTGATAATAGGGATCCAAAGGGTCCATACCTGGGTAAGCTTCTATGTTCTGTATGGGTGGATAATCCTGGATAGGGTAACGTTGCACAAAGTCTCTATTGTCATCCCACCAGGGGTCGTAATTTGGGTCTAGTGGGTTTGGTGCAGGTACCCGGGGAATTTCTTCTGGGTTAAAGTCATGCATTTCTACTTGATTTTCCTGATTTTCTATTTCCATGGGTTGTTCTGGGTTTTGTGGTTGTGGGGCTACTAGTTGTTCCAGACCTGGGTCAGCAGCAGTCGTAGCTAAGATATGGAAATTAGCTAGGCTTCTATTAAGTATTTCTTGAGTTTGAGCATCTGTCTCTCTCTTAATAGCTGCTAAAGCCCTTTGCTGTTGCAATTTCCTCATTCTTTTCCTACGAGCAAAAGCTTCTTTACTGAACCATCCTCGTTTCTTAGTAGGAAATGGTTCTTCAGATTGAGCTCTAAAAGCAAATATCCCGTCTTCCTGATCAGCAACATACCCCGAGAGGGCAGGCTGTGATGATGTACCTTCACTCCTAGGTGAATCAGCTAACTGACGATTCACGTCTGATGGCCCTTGATCACTCATACTGAAAACTAACAAATAGTCAACTAACACATAACCAATAATTACAGTTATGCACATATTTCCGTAATTATTTCCTAACACAAAATTTAGAATTTAAGTGTCAGCAGAACACTTCTTTGGCTCAGACCAGTGGCTTGGCTCTGATACCACCTTCTGTCACAACCCCCGATCCCTTTTTCCCGGGAACGGGCGGACGTGATCACAGAGTTTGGTGGTACCAGGTTTTATTTAGTCTCGCAGCGGAATTTACATCAGGACCGTAGTTAGGAAATGTTTATCAGAGTAAAACCACCATACTTGATATTAATAAATACATGGGCAAAACCCAAGTTTCTTATTACAATACATTTATAGGGACAAACCCTATTTTATTGAATTTAAAAAATCGTTTATTAGGTAACTTTTATAGCCACATTTTTCCCAAGCCTTCAGTGCTCTCCAGCTGGCTTTTCATTAATTGGCTGTTCACATTGTGTTACCTGTAACGCGTTTTAAAAACATTTGTCAGTCGGAAATACTGGTGAGTGAATCCCAGTTTAATCAAGAAACATTTTATCAATTAAAACAGTATTGAGAGCGATCACATTGTTTATTTCTACACAATTACTCATTCAGTATTTGCCACTCGACCGGATCTATGGCTATGGTCAAATTACCCATTGGCTAACTCGTCGTCCAATGGTAATGCACTGTCATTCAGACTTACTACTACTCGTAGTAAATTTTGTATACAAAACCCCATAATACCGGCAGTAATTGAAGAACTACAAAGACTCAATCACCGCTTAATTTCATATTAAAACATTTAAGGTTTTGTAAAACATTTCAAAAAGTTTAACAAAAAGAGGATAAACTCACAAAAAGGAGTTTATAAAAAAAATAGGATAACTCACATTGCTGTCTTAGGCTTTTCGTAAGGGTTTCCTGGCTATAATCTATAATTTACACAAATGTACATTGATTAGTACCATAACCCTTTGAAATTATTAATGATACCCTCCCCGAGACGGTATTCCAACAACTACGTCGGGCAGAACCACGACAGTTGTTACGGAACCCTAAATCAATCGGGCAGCGTAACTATTATGAAACCGGGGTTATAATACTTACAATGAAGCAGAACCTCGCTAATTAGGGGTATAATACCCAAAATATTACTTCAACTATTCAGAATTCGAGATTGAGAAAAGAACGTGAGCGACGGAAACTGAAATCTGATGCATGCTATTTATACTTGTGAAATCTGATCCTCACGCGGCCCGCGTTCGAAAACGCTAAACCTAAAGCGGGTCGCGTCAACATAAGTCAACGCGGTAGCTTAGCTGAGTCGTTTACTAGACTTGACACGATTACGACACGTGTCGACCTCTGGTGCATTCGCGTAACCAAGTCACTCGCGGCCCGCATTAACTTAACTAAAACCTAAAGCGGCCCGCTTTGACTAGAAAAGTCAGCGAAGTCAACACCTGGTCCTAATTCGGCCCGCGTGAGATTGAGGTGGGATCCTACGCGGCCCGCCTCAGCTCTATTTTTCTTGTTTTTATTTTATTTAATAATTATAACATAACTAGGGCTCGGTTTTCACATACGGGGTATAATATAAAACATATTGAGACATTTTATAGTATATTTTAGAGAGTTGGAATATTATAAGGGTTTTGGTTTTACCGAGGGTTGTTACACCCGACACGTTCGATAACCTCAAAAGGTCCTATGTACCTCGGGCTTAGCTTGCCTTTCTTACCAAATCGCATCACCCCTTTCCAAGGTGATACTTTTAGCAATACCTTGTCACCTACTTCGAAGTGAAAAGATTTACGCTTTTGATCCGCATAACTTTTCTGCCTATCCCTGGCAGCTTTCAAACGATCGTGAATCTGGACAATCTTGTCCGTCGTCTCAAAAACTATCTCTGGTCCTGATAGTTGGACATCTCCAACTTCCGCCCAACAAATGGGCGATCTACACTTTCTATCGTATAAGGCCTCAAAAGGCGCAGCTTTTATGCTGGTGTGGTAGCTATTGTTGTAGGAGAATTCAATTAATAGTAGGTTCTTATCCCAACTACCACCCAAATCGATCGCACATGCACGTAGCATGTCTTCCAATGTTTGAATAGTACGCTCACTCTGACCGTCAGTCTGAGGATGATAAGCCGTACTAAAATTTAAACGAGTGCCCAACGATTGTTGGAAACTTTTCCAAAAATGCGACGTGTATCTAGTATCTCTATCAGAGATAATAGACACAGGTATTCCATGCAAAGCTACAATCTTATCAACGTATAACTGGGCTAACATATCGGAGCTATAAGTCTCCTTGATGGGTAGAAAATGTGCTGACTTCGTCAGTCTATCTACTATGACCCATATAGTGTCATTTCCCTTTCTCGTCCTTGGCAACTTGGTGATGAAATCCATCGTCACCATCTCCCACTTCCATGTGGGAATTTCAGGTTGTTGTAACAGACCTGACGGCTTCTGGTGTTCAGCTTTGACTTGCGCACAAGTCAAACACTTAGCTACATAAGCAGCTACAGACTTTTTCATACCAATCCACCAGTAATTGGCCTTTAGATCCTGGTACATCTTGTCAGCTCCAGGATGAACAGAATATTTGGAACTGTGGGCTTCCTGGAGGATAACATCCCGAAGTCCTCCATAAACTGGAACCCATATTCGTCCATTCAATCTTAGCATTCCGTCCTTGTCATGGGATAACTGCTCCTCAGTTACTCCCAATTTTTCTTCAGGATAGTTAGCTTCCAACACAGCTTCCTTCTGTGCAGCTAACACCCTTTCGTTCAAACTATTCCTGATTTCGATGAGCTTGGCATTGATTCTTATTGGCTTCACTCTTTCTTTTCTACTTAAGGCGTCAGCAACTACATTTGCTTTGCCTGGATGGTATTTTATCTCACAATCATAATCATTTAGAGTTTCCATCCATCGTCTTTGTCGCATGTTCAAGTCCTTCTGATTGAACAAATGTTGAAGGCTCTTGTGATCTGAATAGATCACACACTTGGTTCCATATAAGTAATTCCTCCATAGCTTTAATGCAAATACAACGGCACCCAGCTCCAAGTCATGGGTGGTGTAGTTCTTTTCGTGTACCTTTAACTGTCGTGAAGCGTAGGCAATGACCTTGCCTTTTTGCATGAGTACACAGCCCATACCAGTGTGGGATGCATCACAATACACCACAAATTCTTCTATACCATCGGGCAATGTTAACACTGGTGCATTGCTCAACTTTTTCTTTAAGATGTCAAAGGATTCCTGCTGCTTAGGGCCCCAATCAAACTTAACCTTCTTACGTGTCAACGAGGTTAGGGGCGCAGCAATCCTAGAAAAGTTTTCGATGAAACGCCTATAATATCCTGCTAAACCCAGGAAGCTACGGATTTCAGTGGGCGTCTTTGGCTCTTGCCAATTCATAACTGCTTCTACCTTAGCGGGATCCACTTGGATACCGCGCTCACTTACCACATGTCCAAGGAATTGGACTTCTCGAAGCCAAAATTCGTACTTCGAAAATTTGGCGTAGAGTTTCTCATGATGCAGAAGTTTGAGAATACAACGAAGGTGTTTCTCGTGGTCAGCTTGGCTCTTAGAATAGATGAGAATGTCATCTATGAAGACGATGACAAATTTATCCAGATAAGGCTTGCAGACGCGATTCATGAGATCCATGAATGCGGCCGGTGCATTAGTGAGCCCAAAAGGCATCACTAGGAACTCGTAATGTCCATAACGAGTCCTAAACGCTGTCTTGTGCACATCTTCATCCTTGACCTTCAACTGATGATAGCCTGACCTCAAGTCGATCTTAGAGAAGTAGCTTGCCCCTTGTAACTGATCGAACAGATCGTCGATCCTGGGCAAAGGATACCTATTCTTGATAGTGACTTTATTAAGCTCACGGTAATCGATGCACAGACGCATCGATCCATCCTTCTTCTTGACAAATAAGATCGGCGCTCCCCAAGGAGACGAACTAGGTCTAATAAAACCTTTGGCTAGCAGATCGTCTAATTGCGTCCTTAACTCCTTCATCTCCGTCGGTGCTAACCTATAAGGTGCTCTTGCTACTGGTGCAGCACCAGGGATGATGTCGATTTGGAATTCCACTTGCCTATCTGGTGGTAGACCAGGTAGTTCTTCGGGAAAAACTTCAGGATATTCCGAAATGATAGGGATGTCTTCAATCTTAGGCTTTGGCTCGTCTATAGTAACTTGTGCCATATAAATGACACAACCCTTTCCCAAGCATCTAGATGCCTTGAGCATGGACACTTGCTCAGGCAATCCATGCTGAGTATCCCCTTGAATGGTAAGTGACTCCCCAAACGGGGTTTTGACTATCACTTGCTTCCTGTTGCATACAATCTGGGCTTGGTTATGCGATAACCAATCCATGCCTATAACTACATCAAAGCTGGCTAGCTTAAAGGGAAGTAAGGACAAAGGAAAAGAGTGATTCCTAATGGATATAACACATCCATCTAAAACAGTCGAGGCGGTCTCTATGGTTCCATCAGCTAATTCCACCTCATATTTCACGCTTAAGGGTTTTACAGGTAATTTCAACAACTCACAAAACTTATTATCTACAAAAGACTTATCTGCTCCAGAATCAAACAATACTCTAGCAAAAACATCATTTACAAGAAAAGTACCTGTAATAACGTTGTCATCTTGAACAGCTTCCTTAGCGTCCATCTTGAAGACTCTCGCGTTGGTCTTCTTCCCATCTTCGGCTTTCTTGGCGTACTTTGGGCAATTAGACTTAATGTGCCCTTTTTCGTTGCAACCGTAACATGTTGCATCCTTCAGCCCCTTACACTTCAAAGTCGTATGATCCGTAGATTTGCAAATTCCACAGGGTCTCGTTTGAGACTGGGACTTCGACTCAAATCGACACTTTCCAAAATGGTTCTTCTTGCAAGTTTTACATTTGGGCTTATCCCCCGATTGTTGCCCATCTCTCTTAGATCCCGACCCTTTCCTGTGGTCGTTATTTCCTCGGTGTCTCTTTTCTGATATTCGTGAGGTATCGTCCTCATGCTTTCTCTTATTCTCTTCTGAGTTCCTGAGTGCTCTCAACCTGACTACGTCCATGGTGAGAGATAGAGATAGATCAGCTACTGATCTGAAAGTTGTAGGCCTCGATGCCTTAACACTTGCTTTAATTTCAGGGGCTAAACCCCCGATGAAACGGGCAATCCTTTTCGGTTCTGGGGTTACCAAGTACGGGACCAACCGAGATAGAGTATTGAAAGTGGTGAGGTATGCCTGGCAGTCTAAATTTTTCATCACCAAAGATAAGAAGTCTGACTCGATCCTTTCAACTTCATGTTGTGGGCAAAAATTCTCTTTAATAAGTGCAACAAACTGATCCCATGACATACTGTAGAGTGGGATCTTTCCAGCAGTTTGTACGAGAGACTTCCACCACGCCAGTGCGTCTCCTTTGAACGATTGGGATACGTATTTCACTACATCTCTTTCAGCACAACCGCTGATGTCCACTACAGTATCCATTTCGTCCAACCAGGTCATGCAATCGACCGCTCCTTTTTCCCCAGTAAAGTCTCTGGGTTTACAAGAAACGAAGTACTTGTAAGTACATGATTTGGTTTTAGTATCAAACTCTTTCTTCTTCGAGGGAACACTATTTTGATTTGATGAGTGTCGATCATTATCCTTCTTGGGTCCATCCTTTTTAGGTACCTCTTTCTTAGATGGCGGTTTGCTATGAGCTTCCGAGTTAACCCTCGGCTTGGAATGTGGTGCAGATCGGGTCCTACTTCGGGTCCCGCTCGATTCACTATACTGTCTATTTAGCGCTTCGATAACAGCATCATTCACTAATGCTTTCAACTCCGCACCCGTTACTAATATTTTAGTATTATCAGGGTTTTCTGCTGGACGACTGTTTAATTCTTCAGACTTAGCCATGTAGTCTAAATTGCTACATAAAAATAAGGACAAGGTCTATTTAGAAGTCTAAACAGTATTATCGTTCTTGACGATTTATTAACCATGGTAAATAAAAGCCATATTAGTTAATTTAATAATTTCATTCAGGATTTTTACTAGTAATCTTTTTAGAATGAAATATAATTTTGGCATAATAAGCCTAGTCACGTGGACAAATTTCTAAATTACAAATTTAGATCTTATAGGATTAAAGTTTGAATAATTAAAACAAATCAATCCTTTTCTTGGCAGGGAGTGTATAAACTACAACTGCCTTTTGTGTTATATGACATTAGTTATAACCCGTAGGCATTATGTCACAACCAAATATATAAAAATATTAAACTTGGATAACTTATTAAAAGGGTGACATGTGTGATTTTACGGATCACATTAGTCAAGAATGTTAACATGTTTACAGATGTTAACAGAGAATTGAATCTTTTAAACAGGTTCTACCATATTGGCTAAATTTATGACAGCATAGCAGCTAGGTTTTACCTTTTAAGATCCTTATTATATTATTGAGATGGTAAATCAAAATATTAAATGTTATTTTTCATTTATTCATATACTATGTTTATGCACATAATTTAAAAATGAAAAACTTAAATTAACCATTCAAAATAAAATTTAAATCAGTACGAGTTTGCCCTAAACGGGTCTTTTACATAAACCACATGCCCACGCAGGGGCCAAATAACAAAACAAACAAACCCACGCAGGGGTCAAATAAAAAGATATGCCCACGCAGGGGCAGAACAAAAGAAATACCCACGCAGGGGTAGAGTACTGAAATAAATGAACAAACAAAGGATTCAGTGATCCTTCTTGCTTTTACCCTTGATTAAGTCTACCATCTTCTTGAACATCCCCCGGTTACGTCGACGATCATGTCGCAACTCCTGCCGAAAGTCCTGCCTCACCTCATTTATTTCCTGAAGGATTTCCTGAATTTGCGGCGGTGACATCACCGGTGCCTGAGGTGGTTGCTGATAAAGCGGGGGTTGAGGAGGTTGCGGTTGATAATGTGGAGGTTGAGAAGGCTGTGGCTGCTGATACCCATATGATGGGTACCCATAGGTCGATTGTCCCGTAGCCCAAGTACCTCCGTAGGGACCTTCTTGATGGAACGTGTTGGAGTTTGCTGCTATCCAATAGGGGTCTTCCGTAAAGTTATACCCCGTGTGAATCTGCTGCTCGAAGGGGTTGAATGCTGCAGCACCGGTGTAAGTGGGGATTGGGTCTCCAAAACCCAATGGTGGCTGTGGCGCGACTGGCGCAGTGTTCACTTCTGAGACGGGTTGTGAAGATTCTCCCATCTCTGGTTCTTCGTGAAGTGGCGAGAACCGGCTGCCACTTGAATGTGGAGGGGTGCTGATGCGTATTCCCCCTCGTGCGGATATTCGCACGGTAGTTCTCCTTCGCCTCAGGGGCGAGGGAGGCTGAAGCAAAGGTGGTGCTGCTGGCGGGGTGACCGCTACAAGTCGGGAATCCTCAGAAGGATTCTGCTGCTGCTGTGGCTGCTCCTGCTGGTGTAGGGGAGAGTGATGTGGCTGGTGCAGGGGAGAGCTATGGTAAGACTGGTGAAGAGGAGAGTTATGGTATGACTGGTGCAGGGGAGAGTGATGTGGCTGGTGCAGGGGAGAGTTATGATAGCTGGGGGTGAACACCCAGTCGTACTGCTTGAAGTTCTCCTCAAAGCTGTCGGGACCATTGTATGGTGATCCCATGAAAGGTGACCCATCAGAAATCTCGATGGGGTGATTCGGTGTTCCGGAGGGTGGCATAGCAGGATCAGTATCCTCATCAATGTCCATCGGGTTGCCACCAGAAAAGTGGTCTTCTGGTCCAAGTGGGTTAAAACCCACTGCTGCTACTAAGTAGTCATCAGGGTTGAACTGACCCTGGAAGACAGGTGATGGTTGGTTAAAAGGTGAATTGTGTCCTATTAAGGGAATGTAGGACTGTTGTGAGTTGTGGGGCTCATTCTCCGAATGAGGCCCAAAGGAGTGCGGGATGGAAGGTGAGGTACTCAGTGAAACTGAGCGCCTAGCTGGTTCAGTAAAGGATCTCCAAAGATCCTGAGCATCTGTGTTGTGAGGGTCCGATGGTGTTCGCCGGTGTGATGGTCCGGCCTCGTGGTCATTTGGAGCTACATGTGCTCCTTGTCCTCGGCCTCTACCTCTCATACGTGGCGGCATTCTGGTGATCCTGTAAAAACAACAAGTGATACAACAAAAATATATATAAGACAAAGTTAGAAATAAAAACCAAAAATTTGGAAAATTCCTAAGTTCTTTGTCTAGACTCGAGAATCGAGGATTGTGCAATTGTGTAACTGAGATTAAACACAAAAGACTAGTGTTTAATTCACTCAGAGTTGGCTCTGATACCAACCTGTCACACCCCTATTTTCCACGTGTCACCGGTGGGCCCGGTGGGGAGTATCGTGACGTAGTTGGTATCATCATAGACAAACAACACAATATATAAATGCACAGCGGAAGCAAAGATAGATTCATTTCAACTTTAACAAAGTGTAATATTAAATATCACGAATAGTTTAAACGGATCCACAGGCGGATCAAAATAAAAATAAGATATTGTTCAACAGTTTATTGTCGTCCAAGCTTGCGAGACTTATTGTGGACGCTCTAGAAGACAGCCAGCCTATTACGTATAGTACCTGCACTTAACCTTTTGGGAAAATACGTCAGTTTACACTGGTAAATACAATTTAACTGACTCATTTTAAAAACGGTTGAAAATTGATTTGAATGCACGTGGCACAAAACATTTTGATAACTTGGGATAATTAAGCAATATAATCTTGTAAAGGATTTACATGTTACTTATGCGTTCAGTAGCCCGGTTCGTGCCGGGTTAAAGATCAATAGACCCTCCACATTAGAGTTATACACTGACAGGTGTGCGCCTACACCCCGTGCTCAGGTCGTGGCCATCTCGTAAGATGATGCCGAGAATATCCGGGACATGGTCATTAACCCCCCAAAGGCTTTAAGCAATAAAACACATTCAAAACAAGGCATCTCAATAAATTTAACCTCTATTCGATTAAAGAATTCAATGCCGGACCAAGCGGTATTTTATATACCGTACCCCAAGCCCGTATAGGGAAAATAAGTTAAAAGTATTTACCTGGGTATAGTATAATTCTCAACAAGCAAAAAGGCAAGTAGCTTTTACCGGTGCTCCTAATCTGGAATGAAGGTTTATAATAACCTATTATATTTCTAACGGGTCTTTATTTAAGCTTAAGCTTAGACCGGCTAGTTTAAAGGACGATACGGTTCAAACGCACGATTAAGCGAAGACCGGATAGATTGTGATTTAGACCCGACAAGTTTGAATACTTGTATAATATGGGTATACTAAATACATTCTGGATTTTGAGACAAAAATGATAATGTTTGACCCGTCTCGGTCAATTTATGCAAACTAGTTACATAAACCGAACCGAACGCGAAAAGAGCGTTACGGGTAACCGTAAGAGTCATATGCAAGTTCCCTGAGTTAATATGTTCTAAATATGTTATAATATCAGTAAGATATCTTCTATTATGCCCATAACGGATTTAAACACAATTTATGCCTCATAAGGGCATTTTGGTCATTTAAAAGATTATAAAAGAGTTTATTTGTAAATCTGAGTTACAGGTCTGGTTCATACAGTAAATATACTTAATTTAACATGTTATAACAGTAGGGTATGACCCATAAGTGAAAATCATCATTTAAAACCAAACTATGCACCTTAGGGGTATTTTGGTAATTTCACAAGGGCTAAAAATGTCAAAATTGGAAACCTGAGTTTATAAATTTGTACTTACTGTTATTTTATAAAAATATACTAAAAACATCAGTAGGTATCAACCTTATATGTTTAATATGGTTATAGTACATACTATGCGTTATAAACGCTTAAAAAGGCGATTTAGAGCCGTTTCCGGGTTTTTAAAAGAAAGCTGATATTTTTGTATTTCCAGAATGCTCAAAATATTTTATTTATCAAATAAAATCAGTAGAAAAAGGTTTGGGGTCAAAAGGATTTATAAAACTCATTTTATGGCCAAAAAGGGCAAAATCGTCATAACCGAATCAAACCTAGAGACCTATGTTATGCTCAGCCAAAAATTAAATAAAAATCTTTAAAAATCCCAAAATATTATATAACATCAGTGGGTAAAAATTTTGGTATCAAAAAGTGGGTTTAAATGGGTTATATGCTAATTACGCCATTTAAGTGACATAAAGCTTTCAATTTACGATAATGGGCATAACTCTTATTCTGGACCTCAAACTGTTATCAAATTTTAGGTGCAAGTTTATAAATCAGTAACAAATGTTTCTACTCTTTCACTTTTTCAAAAATCACGTTTTATAGCCAAAAGGGCATAATAGTCATATTTAAGCATAACTCGAAAACATGCATATGAATCGGATAAGTGTTGAACCAAGTTGTAAAATCTCAGAGAATTAAACTTATATGAAAATTGGTCCAAAATATGCTCTAATGCAGATCTCAAACATGCATGAACGGATCAGAACTGAAAGTCAAAGAAAAGTCAATTTATGCGACTTTCGGTTCTGATTCGGGTTTAAACTGAAAATTGTCGAGTTGATCATGTTGAAACATGTTCTTACATTAATTACAAGGTTATTTTGATGATCAAACAGGTTGCATGTAGCCTACATTGTTAATCATGCTTAAATTTGCAAAAACACATTCTGCTGACTTTTTAAGAAAAATTTGACTCGACAATTAACATACTTAGAGTGGGAATCTGAAAATACCCTTTTGAGGGTTTGTTACCCACATAAATACCAACTTGTAGGTACTTTCAATTCGAGAAAAGACTGAGCACATTTCGTTTAATCATGAAGTCAAACAGAAATTACGATGGATTGACTTTCGGTTGAATAACTAAGCTAGAACGAATTTGAAAGAGTTATGAACACTTACAATGGTCCTAAATAAGCTTAGAGATCACTAGGAAGATGCCTTGTCGTCCAGAGAGCTCCAGAAGTTGTCTTGTGATTTTTAGAAAATGCAAGTGTTCAAAGTTTACTACTTCAAGACCCTTTTATGCAGATTTGATCTGTTTAGAGGCTGACATGTGAGTCTAGGATTGTTGTAAGAAGTATACAAGTGTCCCTAGCTGCATGAAAATCGATTGGTGAGGCTCTGGATTCGACAACAGCTGGTTACAACTCGCCAAACAGAACTGACTGGCAGCTGTGCATTGTTTCGTCGCTGGGCAGGTCTCGCGTGGCGCGAGGCCCCCTCGCGTGGCGCGACCAAGCGCAGAACAGGTTAACGTGTTTTTGAGTTTTACATTTCAGTCCTTGACCTTTGTAACGTTGTTTTGACGATTTATCTTGCACATTAGACCTTAAAATCTTATTTTTAAGGGCCTTGGGACTTTTACAAACATGGTAAAGTCCTCGAACAACTTTGTGCTTACCCGAAAAGTCACGAAATCAACGTTAACGTATTTAACCCTTCGTGTACGGTTTTGATCATAACTTTCTCATACGATCACGAAACTTCATGAAATTTTTATCACATATTCTAGTGAGTATATTTTATCATTACAAAGCTTCGAGTTTGCCTAAAGATCACTCAGAGGTATACTTTCAACATGTTGACACATTTAGCCCCTGTAGTTTGTAATTCCTCACTTTCTTTCATTTCTCGCTTCGTATGATTCATGATTTATCCGTTTAAGGTTATAAACATCATGTAGGGTTATTTTAGAGCCTATTTATCCATTGTTGACACTTTGGACCCTTATATTCACATAGTTTCACTGTTTGTCAACTTTAGTCCCTCTAAAGTATGTTTTCACATATTCAAAGCCCATGACACGTGTCAGTACATTATCGGACATAAATTTTCGAGGTGTTACACAAAGTCTTCAGGAAGAGGATCTGGGAGGCGTGACTTTTTCAGTCTCCATGACATCTCGGGCGGAACGCACCGGTCATCAATCAGGAAGAAACGGTCTTTCCGGTCCTTTAAGCTAGAGGTAATCCATGTGTAGCAACATGCGTTTTTCTTCATAACTTCAAAGGTATACCAGCTACCGGACCGATTCAGCTTATAGAAAGCCCGGAACACATTCAAATCCGGGTCAGAATTCAAACCACGACAAGCCAGCTCAAAATGACACACCTTCCCAAGGCCAAAGGGGTTCATTTGAGAGAGATGAACCTCATGAAACAAAAGAACTTCGATCAAGAACTTCGTCAAAGGAAGACGATAGTTGCAGTAATCGAACATCCTGGTGTAAACACCAATTTTTCCTGGAACGAACGGATATATGGTCGTATCCTTCGCAGGAAGAACAAGGTTCAAGGAAGCAGGAATGGCATACTGCTCCACATACCACTTCAGGCCATTTTTATTTAGAATATTAAAGCAACCGGACAAGTTGCTTTTATTCGCCATAATAAGAAGAAGACACTAACCTGATCAGATTCTCTGGTTTAGAAAAAAGAAGAGAGAGGAGAAGAAGATCAAGCAGGTAAAAAGTAAAAAAGAGAAACAATGTGACAACTCGAGTTTCCAAGAATTCCATCTTCACTCTAGTGCACGTAATTGATTAGATTGTTTGCTTACGCGACTTCTTGGTTTTACAATTGGACACGTTTGTAATACATTAAATCGTATTGTGACTATATATTATATCCGGTGTGTTATCAAGCATGTTTATTTATTTAAAGTGCAATATAAGTTGTGAGGCGCAATATGGGTGTATTGTGTTATATGTTCAGTAAGAATATGTAGTATACTTATTAGCATATGGAACCTTGGATTGTTTACCCTACCCCCACAAGAAAACACTTAGCCGAAAACCCCCCTCTCCTGCGAAATCTCCATCACGAAAACACAATAGTGTTTTCATCAACGTGTGGGCCGGCGAAATCAAAATGGGCTTTAGGCCCAGTGGTGGATCAGTTTTTATTTGTGCTCCAAACTTTACGTGAACTATTTTTTGGAAAACCCTAATCACATCTTATATTATCTCTCTCTCTCTCTCTCGTTACCCTTGGAACCCGACGGCAGCCCCCTCTCGGTCGAAGCCAAAACCCTCCTCGTTTGACCGCTGGTTAGTAACATCACATGTTTAATTGTTATGTATGGATATATGTGGTTATGCACAAACTCTTATGCATATTGTCATGTGAATTGCATAGATAGTGCTGTCGAAATATTGATGTTTGCATGTGATTGTATGGAAATGGTCGGCTACTTTGCAGGTGACCACATATTCATAATTAGCTAGTTTGTTTTGTAGCATATAAATGGTCTATGGACATGTGGGTGTTATGATTATGCCTTTTATGTTAATCGATTAATATCACATGTATGCCTAATCAATTACTTGCATGAATTGTTAGTATTGAATGATGATATGATGGAATCGGCATGAGTACTAGATGATAACTATGTTTGATCATGTAACTGCAAGCGATGTTTAAGGTTATTGTAGGGTGTAACTGTTGATGATCGATGATGTTGATGACGGCTGTTAGCATGATTAGGGTTTGCTGCATGTAAATGATTGACGTAACTGATATACACACGAAACAGGTTTGACGAAACAGACCTCTTGGCGAAACAGAAAGTGTTTCGCCAAGGGCAATCGGCGAATTAGAATCCTGTTTCGCCAAACAAGACTATGGCGAAACAGAACGTGTTTCGTCAAATTGTGTTTCGCCAACTTATGTGTTTTGCCAAAATGTGTGTTTCGCCATATGTGTAATCAGCACAGTAACTTACTTTAATTCTGTTAAAAGTTAACCTGGTTAGTTAACTGCTGTTAAGTGTTAACTGGAATATCTAACTGCTGTTAAACGATATACATGACTTGTGTGATTGTGAATACGTACTACATGCTTATACGTGTACCACTCGTGACTACAAACTGATTATTCTATACGTGCATACTCTAGGACGTGATTGATTTACTTTGAGCACATACTTTAGCATACCGAGCAAACCAAGGTGAGTTCACACTCTTACCAAGGCATGGGATTCCCCGGTGGGTTGGGAATGGGATTGAATGATTACTTGTACTTACATCACTACTAGACTACTTACCACGGTCCTCGGATTGGGAAGGATGCCTGTGCCAAACTCTACGTAAAGCCTACGTACTGTCCTCGGATTGGGAAGGACACCAGCACTAAACCTACATAAAACCTACGTACTACCGTCCTCGGATTGGGAAGGACGCCAGCGCTAAACCTACGTAATCGCTACGTACTGTCCTCGGTTGGGAAGGGCACTTACGTAAAACCTACGTAAACTTATACTTACTACTATCCTCGGATTGGGAAGGATACTTATGGTTACGAATAGTCTAGTGGATATACAACTTGGGAAGCCCCCACCAATAGAACGTACTATCGGCCCAGTAGAGCCACATGTTACATACGAACTTACTATTACGCATTTACTTTCTGTGAACTCGCTCAACTAGTTGTTGATCCTCTGTTACATGCCTTGCAGGACCTTAGGTACTTATGGAGCTTGCACGGGAGGCGCAGTCGTTGTGGACAAGGATCGTGAATACTTGATTAGACATTATGACATTTCATACTTTATTATGTTGGGTTTATTTATACGCTTCCGCTAAACAGTGATAACATATTTCTGTTTTGGAACACCTTTCATATGGATTGGTTTGGTTAAATTGCAATTACTTTAACTTTATACATTGTTCTATATGATTGGTGGCTTGATCCTGGTCAGTCACGCTCCCAAGCGGTGGTACTCCGCGTGTGGATTTTGGGGGTGTGACAGATTGGTATCAGAGCCATTGGTTATAGAGAACTCGGTTTTAATAAGGGGAAAATGTTTTTATTAAAACCAGACTATAACCAGTACAGTGCTCAACGATCCACAACGACGCCTCGCTCCACGTGCAAGACTCAACATCTTAGGTAATAAGGTTTATGTTTATTGCCTACATGCTAGAATTACATAGAACTTTGCTCATGTCTATGCTTAGACACACACAATCCTTATTGCTTGAAAATATTTGTGTGCTCACTCTTTTCTGTCATCGCACTATTCGCGAACCTCTCTTACTCATGTTCTCCTTGATGTCAAGATCATGAGTGGACACGTTAACCTAACTCAAGCCCAGTTGGCGGCTTCGGTCAGTGAACAAGTTACTGCAGCACTCGCAGCTGCCCAGGCAGGAGGTGTAACCTGCCATCACCACTTACTCTAGGATCTTTAGATCCTACTTTCGTAAACCGACACTTGTGCTTAATTTTATTTACTCTTACGCACACGACAAGTCAACACGCTCAACCACCTGTATGCACATTCAAGACGTTCGTGGACTGTCATCCTAGTACTTTTAGTGGCACTGAAAGAGCCGTTGGACTCCTACATTGGTTTGAAAAGCTCGAGTCCGTTTTTGAGATGCGTGAATACCCTGAGACTCGCAGGGTGAAGTACGCCACTGGTACTCTAGAAGGTATTGCGCTGACTTGGTGGAACGCGCAAGTTCAGATGCTGGGGCTGGCGGCTGCCAATGCCACCCCATGGAATGATTTTAAGGAACTGATCAAACGTGAATACTATAGTCGTGATGACGTCCACAAGCTGGAAGTGGAGTTCTTTAACCTGAAGATGACGGGGTCAGAGCTAGAAGCATACACGAAATGATCCGACGAACTGGCAGTGTTGTGTCCAACTACGGTGGATCCTCTCATCAAACGCATTGAGCTGTACCTCAAAGACTTAGTACCAGAGATTTAAAGTCATGTGACTTCTACCAACCTTGCTACCATCCAGGATGATTACTCGTCTTGCTCATCGTTTCACAGAACAGGCAGTGGAACAGAACAAGCTGCCTAAATGTATCAGCGCTACTACTACCACTATTACTTCAACTACTTCTGCTACCCCCAGTGATAACAAACGAAAGTGGGATGGAACCCCTAGCAAGGGTTCGACTACGGTTCCGTCCCAGGCACAGCAGCGAAAGATCGATGACAACCAAAGTCCTGGTCAACAACCTTTTAGTAGTCAATGGCAGGGTGGATACAGGGGAAACCACCCTAAGTGCAAACGATGTAACTTGCACCACAGCAGGCAGTGCAACCGAAATCATTGTCAATGATGCAACAAGCTTGGTCATGGAGCCAAAGATGGTAGAAACTCACGTCCTGCAAACCAGAGCCAACAACAACAGCCACAAGATCTATAGAATCAGCAGCAACAGCAAGGTAACAAGGGATGTTATCAGTGTGGTGCTGAAGGTCACTTCAAAAGACACTGCCCACGGTTGAACCAGAACCAGAATCAGAACCACAACCAAGGAAATGGGAACTAGTGAAGACAACAACGGGGGTAATAACGACGGCAATGGTGCCAGGGGTCGAGTGTTCGTGATTGGGCAGGGTGATACTAGGAATGACCCCAACGTTGTGATGGTTTCGACATCGATATTGGTATGGATTGGCTACCTCAACATCGAGCAGAGACTCTTTGTAAATAAAAGATCATCCGCATTCCTCGTGCTGGTTAAGAACCTTTGGTAACTCATAGTAACAAGCTCCAGGAGCAGCACCCATAGCTCGAGCACCTTATCGCTTAGCTCCAACTGAACTGGAAGAACTGTCTAAGCAACTGCAAGAACTCTTGGAAAAGGGTTTCATACGTCGTAGCTCTTCGCCTTGGGGAGCTCCAGTACTATTTGTAAAGAAGAAGGACGGTACCTTCCGCATGTGTATAGACTACCGCGAACTGAACAAGGTGACTGTGAAGAATCGCTATCCTCTTCCACGCATCGACGACCTATTCGACCAGTTGCAAGGGTCGAGCTATTACTCGAAGATTGACTTGAGGTCAGGGTATCACCAACTGAGAGTCCAGGAGGATGACGTCTCCAAAACAGCATTCAGAACACGCTATGGCCATTACGAGTTTCTGGTCATGCCATTCGGGCTAACGAACGCGCCTGCGGTTTTCATGGATCTTATGAACAGGGTGTGCAAACCTTATCTTGACAAGTTCGTCATTGTTTTCATCGACGACATCCTGATCTATTCGAAGAGTCAGGAGGAACACGAGCAGCACTTACGACTTATTTTGGAACTCCTTCGAACGGAACAGCTGTACGCCAAGTTTTCAAAATGCGACTTCTGGCTTCGTGAAGTCCACTTCCTAGGTCACGTGGTAAACAAGGATGGGATTCATGTCGATCCATCCAAGGTAGATTCGATCAAGAACTGGCCTGCACCTCGCACACCAACCGAAATACGCCAATTCTTGGGTTTGACGGGTTATTACAGACGGTTCATCAAAGACTTCTCAAAGATTGCACAGCCGCTTACACTACTGACACAGAAAGGTGTTGTTTACCGGTGGGGTAATGCACAGGAAACGGCGTTTCAGCACTTAAAGGATAGACTCTGTAGCGCACCTATCCTCTCTTTGCCTAAAGGCACGGATGATTTTGTAGTCTACTGCGACGCATCTATCCAAGGTCTTGGATGTGTATTGATGCAAAGGGATAAAGTCATTGCTTATGCTTCGCGCCAACTTAAGATTCACGAACGGAATTACACTACGCATGATTTAGAGCGGGGAGCTGTTGTCTTTGCACTTAAGATATGGAGACACTACCTGTATGGTACCAAATGTGCTATTTACACTGATCACAGAAGCCTCGAACATATCTTCAAATAGAAGGAACTGAATATGCGACAGCGACGATGGGTCGAACTGCTAAATGACTACGAATGCTCAATCAGGTACCACCCAAGCAAAGCCAATGTTGTGGCTGACGCCCTCAGTCGAAAGGACACCGCGCCTAAGCGCGTGCGAGCTTTACAACTCACTATACAGTCTAGTCTTCCATCCCAGATACGAAATGCTCAGGTAGAAGCATT
Organism: Helianthus tuberosus; assembly: GCA_030545235.1. Taxonomy (NCBI): domain Eukaryota; kingdom Viridiplantae; phylum Streptophyta; class Magnoliopsida; order Asterales; family Asteraceae; genus Helianthus; species Helianthus tuberosus. Next base: position 41,631,735 of record CM060439.1, on the reverse strand, counting down.
GAAACCAGAAAACGTCAGGGCTGAAGCCCTACGTGGCTCAAGGCAACGCTTAGAACAGAAGGAAGATGATGCTTATTACGTAACAGGACGCATTTGGGTCCCACTTTATGGCAACTTACGTGAGCTAGTAATGGATGAAGCTCATAAGTCTCGCTACTCGGTACATCCTGGTGCGGATAAAATGTACCATGACATCAAAACTACATATTGGTGGCCTAGTATGAAGGCCCACATAGCAACATACGTTAGCAAATGCTTGACTTGTGCAAGAGTCAAAGCCGAATACCAGAAACCATCAGGTCCACTTCAATAACCTGAGATACCACAATGGAAATGGGAACAAATTTCCATGGATTTTGTTACAGGCTTACCTAGATCTCAGCGCGGAAATGATACTATTTGGGTGATCGTGGATCGACTCACAAAGTCTGCTCACTTCTTGGCTATCAAAGAAACAGACAAGTTCTCTACCTTAGCAGACATTTACTTAAAAGAAGTGGTCTCGAGGCACGGGGTGCCCACCTCCATCATCTCTGATCGTGACGCACGTTTTACTTCAGAACTGTGGCAAGCAATGCATAAATCTTTTGGCTCTCGTTTAGACATGAGCACAGCTTATCATCCTCAGACAGATGGGCAGTCTGAGCGCACTATTCAAACTCTAGAAGACATGCTTCGAGCGTGCGTAATCGACTTTGGCAATGGTTGGGAAAAACATCTGCCACTTGTGGAATTTTCATACAATAACAGTTACCACACCAGCATTAAAGCTGCTCCATTCAAGGCATTGTACGGGCGTAAATGCCGGTCACCTCTCTGTTGGGCAAGAGGTGGGAGATAGTCAAATCACAGGTCCAGAAATGGTAGTTGATACTACTGAAAAGATTGCTCAAATACGACAACGCATGGCGGCAGCACGTGACCGTCAGAAAGCATACGCTGATAAAGACGGAAAACCACTCGAGTTCCAGGTTGGGGATCGAGTGCTACTCAAAGTTTCACCCTGGAAGGGTGTGGTTCGTTTTGGCAAACGAGGCAAACTCAATCCACGATACGTTGGACCATTTGAAATTATTGAGAAGATAGGCAGGGTGGCCTACAGATTGAACTTACCAGCTGAACTCAGTGCAGTTCACAACGTCTTTCACGTGTCGAATCTGAAGAAGTGCCTGTCAGATGAGACCCTCATAGTTCCTTTAAAGGAGCTCACTATCGATGAACAGTTGCGATTCGTCGAGGAACCAATTGAAATCACGGACCGGGATGTTAAGGTCCTCAAGAACACGATAATCCCTCTTGTACGAGTTCTTTGGAACTCCCGTCGCGGCCCAGAGTTCACCTGGGAGCGTGAAGATCAAATGAAACTCAAGTATCCCCAGTTATTCGGAACCAATGCAACTACTACTGAGGCTGAAGCTACTACTGCAGAATTTCGGGACGAAATTCCAAATCAACGGGGGGATGATGTGACACCCCAGGAAAACCAGTAAACGATTACAACTCACCTAGCTTCCTCAGTAACCGCATGCTAAATTTCGGGACGAAATTTCTTTCAAGTTGGGGATAATGTGACAACTCGAGTTTCCAAGAATTCCATCTTCACTCTAGTGCACGTAATTGATTAGATTGTTTGCTTACGCGACTTCTTGGTTTTACAATTGGACACGTTTGTAATACATTAAATCGTATTGTGACTATATATTATATCCGGTGTGTTATCAAGTATGTTTATTTATTTAAAGTGCAATATAAGTTGTGAGGCGCAATATGGGTGTATTGTGTTATATGTTCAGTAAGAATATGTAGTATACTTATTAGCATATGGAACCTTGGATTGTTTACCCTACCCCCACAAGAAAACACTTAGCCGAAAACCCCCCTCTCCTGCGAAATCTCCATCACGAAAACACAATAGTGTTTTCATCAACGTGTGGGCCGGCGAAATCAAAATGGGCTTTAGGCCCAGTGGTGGATCAGTTTTTATTTGTGCTCCAAACTTTACGTGAACTATTTTTTGGAAAACCCTAATCACATCTTATATTATCTCTCTCTCTCTCTCTCGTTACCCTTGGAACCCGACGGCAGCCCCCTCTCGGTCGAAGCCAAAACCCTCCTCGTTTGACCGCTGGTTAGTAACATCACATGTTTAATTGTTATGTATGGATATATGTGGTTATGCACAAACTCTTATGCATATTGTCATGTGAATTGCATAGATAGTGCTGTCGAAATATTGATGTTTGCATGTGATTGTATGGAAATGGTCGGCTACTTTGCAGGTGACCACATATTCATAATTAGCTAGTTTGTTTTGTAGCATATAAATGGTCTATGGACATGTGGGTGTTATGATTATGCCTTTTATGTTAATCGATTAATATCACATGTATGCCTAATCAATTACTTGCATGAATTGTTAGTATTGAATGATGATATGATGGAATCGGCATGAGTACTAGATGATAACTATGTTTGATCATGTAACTGCAAGCGATGTTTAAGGTTATTGTAGGGTGTAACTGTTGATGATCGATGATGTTGATGACGGCTGTTAGCATGATTAGGGTTTGCTTCATGTAAATGATTGACGTAACTGATATACACACGAAACAGGTTTGACGAAACAGACCTCTTGGCGAAACAGAAAGTGTTTCGCCAAGGGCAATCGGCGAATTAGAATCCTGTTTCGCCAAACAAGACTATGACGAAACAGAACGTGTTTCGTCAAATTGTGTTTCGCCAACTTATGTGTTTCGCCAAAATGTGTGTTTCGCCATATGTGTAATCAGCACAGTAACTTACTTTAATTCTGTTAAAAGTTAACCTGGTTAGTTAACTGCTGTTAAGTGTTAACTGGAATATCTAACTGCTGTTAAACGATATACATGACTTGTGTGATTGTGAATACGTACTACATGCTTATACGTGTACCACTCGTGACTACAAACTGATTATTCTATACGTGCATACTCTAGGACGTGATTGATTTACTTTGAGCACATACTTTAGCATACCGAGCAAACCAAGGTGAGTTCACACTCTTACCAAGGCATGGGATTCCCCGGTGGGTTGGGAATGGGATTGAATGATTACTTGTACTTACATCACTACTAGACTACTTACCACGGTCCTCGGATTGGGAAGGATGCCTGTGCCAAACTCTACGTAAAGCCTACGTACTGTCCTCGGATTGGGAAGGACACCAGCACTAAACCTACGTAAAACCTACGTACTACCGTCCTCGGATTGGGAAGGACGCCAGCGCTAAACCTACGTAATCGCTACGTACTGTCCTCGGTTGGGAAGGGCACTTACGTAAAACCTACGTAAACTTATACTTACTACTATCCTCGGATTGGGAAGGATACTTATGGTTACGAATAGTCTAGTGGATATACAACTTGGGAAGCCCCCACCAATAGAACGTACTATCGGCCCAGTAGAGCCACATGTTACATACGAACTTACTATTACGCATTTACTTTCTGTGAACTCGCTCAACTAGTTGTTGATCCTCTGTTACATGCCTTGCAGGACCTTAGGTACTTATGGAGCTTGCACGGGAGGCGCAGTCGTTGTGGACAAGGATCGTGAATACTTGATTAGACATTATGACATTTCATACTTTATTATGTTGGGTTTATTTATACGCTTCCGCTAAACAGTGATAACATATTTATGTTTTGGAACACCTTTCATATGGATTGGTTTGGTTAAATTGCAATTACTTTTACTTTATACATTGTTCTATATGATTGGTGGCTTGATCCTGGTCAGTCACGCTCCCAAGCGGTGGTACTCCGCGTGTGGATTTTGGGGGTGTGACAAACAACTCTTTTATATATAAAGGATTTCCTCCACCGCCATAGGGTGTCCAATAGGGAATCGACACGTCATGATAACTGACGCAAGTCAAACGTCGCGTCAGATAAGGGGAAGATAAAACGACCGACAGTCATATAACCAAAGTCACCGCCAGAATTCAAATTTCAAAAATCAGCAAAACTTACGCCAAAACAAAGGCACACTGAACAAACGCCACGAACTAGGGGGACTTGATGAGGATACGTCCTTGGTCGGACCGAATGCCCAACGAACGTAAAGCCGAACCAAAAACTCAAAGGGTCAGTTCGTACCTAATACCATAATCGGAACGGTCGGACACACTGATCCGTCATAACTAACTCAGGGCCCACAGCTTTAACTGCCATGACAATGACTGGTCCGACCCTAACTAACTCGCCACGTCAGCATCCCCCAAAAGTATAAATACCCCACCAAGACTCCACACCAAAGGTAATCGCTACTTTCTCTCTCTAAACTCCTCTCTCTCTCCCTGACCTATTTTCTCCTCACAAATACTTATTCTCACGCCCGAGCTTGGTCACAGAGAGGCCCCCCTCCCTGTGACGAGGCTAACGGTGTGTTTCTTTCCTTGTGATTTTGCAGGTTCTAGCCAAGGTCATCTGAAGCTCTGCTCATACCAGGTCGTAAATATTAATTATATATTTTTTAAATTTATTAGTTATTTATTTAACAGTAAGGGTATTTAGGTCATTTCACACCCACTTAACAATGAAAAATAACTAAGTTAGGGATAAAGGACATAATGTGTAGGGGTTTGCAAACATCGAGTACGTTTTTTGTACTTTTTAAAGATAAAGGACACACTTTGCGATCTAGTGTCAACATAAAGGACGATTTTTGTAATTTACTCTATAAAATAAGGTCTTGAAGGCCGAGTAATCGGTACAAGGTAGGCTGCCGAAGCGTATTTCTTCAATTCCACATAATTACTCGGAATTGACCAAACACGGTCAAAGTCGGCCTGAATCGGATCTAGTAGGTCAACTTGGGCCGAGTTTGACTTAAAAAAATAAAACGTAATTCTTATATCTATCATATTAATGAAATGGATATCATTTTTTAGTAAAGTAAACAGATGGTCCCTGTGGTTTATTTTGGATTTTGTCCCTAACTTTTCAAAAGTACACGAATGGTCCATGTGGTTTTCACTTTGTAATGCATGTAGTCCCTAGCTAACAAATCTAAAGGCTTTAGCATGTCCAAGTTAGGGACAAAATGCGTTACAAAGTGCAAACCACAGGGACTATCTATGTACTTTTGGAAAAAGTTGAGGACTAAATATGTTACAGAGTGCAAATCACGGGGACCCTCCATGTACTCTTGGAAAAAAAACTGAGAACTAAATGCGTTACAAAGTGCAAACCACAAGGACCATCTGTATACTTTTGGAAAGCTAGTGACCAAGTCCAAAATTTTGGTAAACAAAGGGACCATCCATGTACTTCACTCGTCGTTTTTATAGGAATTCATATCAATTTTTGAAATACTTTACTAATTGAACATGCATTCTTTATTTATATTGATATTCATGTAGTTATAAATAGAGTAAATTATGATTTTGACCCCTATGGTTATATCACCTTTACTCTTTTAGCCCAAAAAGAAATCTTTTAACATCTGAGCCACCAATGTCTTTTTTTTCTAACCGTTTTGGCCTCTAACATCTTTTTTTAACCCTTTTGGCCCCTAAAAAACTTTTATGGTAGCTTAAAAGATTCTTGTTTAGGCTAAAAGAGTAAAAGTGATATAACCACATGGGCTAAAATCGTAATTTACTCTTATAAATATTAGTAAACTTATGATATGTATTTTTTCATAATTTAAAATGTCCGAGTACTTCCAAGTACTCTCCGCCTAGGCCGAATACTCTCAACTCCACAGTCAACTGATTGATTAGTATCCACATCAACCGATTAGTATGCATGGCCATTCAGGCCTTGCTATTATTTGATAACTTTGTTATCTATCAGGTTTGAACAGTGGCGGACCCAGGATTTTTTTCCTGGGGGTGCGGAAATTTTTCGAAGATTTTAGACCACTAGCTATAAAAAAAAATCGTTTTATAGCGGGTTGGATCGGGTCGGGTCATGTAAAACAAGTAAAAACAAACAAACAAAGTTTCATAGCGGGTCGAATCAGATCAGGTCGAGTCCATTTCAATTCTCAAACTATCAAACCCTAGTTCCTAACTTCCTATCACATTAACAAACAAAAAAAACATCAAAGTTCAAACCATCCCTACTTTTATTTCTCTTAATCAATTAATAAAAGAACAAAAAAACTTATCTATAACATACCTTGGTCTTTAATTAGAATAATCCCGCGAAAAAAAGTGATTCAACCCCTTTCCTCTTGAGAAATCGCGGCATAACTTCCCTGCTCATTGTTCATTCCTAATCCTATCACATACAAAATAAACAAGGATCTTCAAGTGTTCAACCATAGCCCATGTTCCTTAATTTTCAATTTAAAAATTTGAATTTCAAGTCCTAGTAATTATTATTTGCCAATCAACAAACATGTTTGCCAACCAAAATTTTGAATTTCAAGCCCTAGTAATTATTATAAGCCCTAGTAAAAAAACATGTACCTGTCAGGGGCGGCCTGAATTAACCAGTTTGCAGCTGAAATTTTGCAGTCGTCGGCCGGAATTATGCTGTCGCTGGGCGTTGAAGTAAGGCAGAGGGAGGGCGGGAGTCGCTGGCAAGTGGCAGCGATTTGGGTTTTTTTATTATGTGGATTGGTTTGTTTAACAAAACTAGTAGTTGGGTTGGGCTTGAATGGGTATTAAGTTATTGGGCTTGATGGATTGAATTTAAGTTTCATTAAAGGGGTTAGTAGGCTAACTTGTTTACATAATTTGATCGGGTTTCAATCAGTGTTCACAATTTTTTTACATAAATTCCTAACATTTTTTTCTAAGGGGTGCGGACGAAAATTTCCAAGGGGTGCGGTCAGAATTTTTCAAGGGGTGCGGACAAAAATTTCCAAGGGGTGCGGTCTGGATTTTTCGCGAAAAATACCACTAAATTTTTTTTTTCAAGGGGTGCGGCCGCCCACCCACCCCATAACTTGGGTCCGCCCCTGGGTTTGAAGTGCTTTTCTCATTTTATATTGTTATCATTAGTAAATAAAATTGTAATCGTTTGAATAAATAGTTAAGGTTGTGCTAAAAAGCAACTGATAAAAGAAAAAGAATTTGGATTTGTTGGTTAAAACAATGATATGATACGCGCTATTTTATACACCACACACATCGTCGTTATATATAATATCAAATAAAAAGTTGATTTTGCCTAAGTAGGATGAGAAGGAATCTTAACCATTCATTTTTCAAATCAATGGTTAAGATGAAAGTGTAGGAGAAAGGATGAGTGCAAGGGTATTTTGGAAAAATCCTATTTATGGACTTTCTCTCTCCACATGCAAGGCACATGCATATTCTACCCCCATTTTTTAAACGTTCATAACTTTTTTATACGACATTATTTTTTCATAAAAATTTCACTATAAAATCGAGCGTCTTTTTATCTTTAATTTGAGTACCATATTGCTATAGAAAATATGAAGACTAAAAAAACCCACTAAAATGTGTGGTATTTCTATGTTGTATAACATTTTTTGTGCTGAATTTTTGTACTATATTTTTGTGTTAAATTTTTTGTGCTAGATTTTTTTTATCTTAAATTTTTTTTCCTCATTTTTTTGTGCTGGATTTTTTTGTACTACATTTTTTTGCTGAATTTTTTCGTGCTATATTTTTTTGTACTAGATTTTTTTGTGCTATATTTTTTTGTACTACATTTTTTGTGCTATATTTTTTTGTACTAGATTTTTTGTGCTAGATTTTTTTGTACTAGATTTATTTTGTTGTATTTTTAAAAAACAAAAGGGGTGACACATGTCATTTTCACTCCTATTTATAAGGACCAAAATGCCCTTCATTCCTACTTATTAGGAGTGCCACATGTCATCATCACAATCCTTCTTAGGCTACTTAGGCAAAATTCACTTTTTAGTGGATCCTTTATACCCTATACCCATATTTTAACCAAGACTAAAAAATACTTGTGGTCAAAAGATAAAGGTAAAAAAGTGGTTGAAAGTAAAAAACTAAGACTAAAAAACATTGTGGTAAAAAAGTAAAAGTAAAAAAGTATATTGTAGTTTCTGATGTTATTTAATCTATATAATAAAATATAATTATACACATTAAATTGGTCTACTAGATACCTAAACAGTTGAACTTCAACATATTTAACTAGAGATGCTAAAAAAACACTATATGGAATCGGACCTGAAAAACAAACCCAAAACCAGTTATTTTTGTACTTGGATATTTTATACTTGTAACCGAACCCGATCTTACCTGCAGGTATCGATAGGGTATTATACAATTTGAGATCAATACCCGTACCTAAAACCGTACCCGATTTATACCCGAAAATACATGGAACCGGTCATACCCTATACCCGAAACTGATTATACCCTATACCCATATTTTAAAGTATATCTTTATGTTTACTTTAAATTTTTATATTTAAAAGCAAATAATTTGCACTTAAGTAAATTTACGTTATTCTAATTTATTTTAATTGTTTTTACAAATTACAAACAAAATTTAATTTTTAAACAAATTTATTTTTGTGTAAAATAATTAAAAAAAAAACTTATTTTTTAGAATCGACTATCAATACCCGAAATCATACTCAGTTCCAATACCCGGTTATACTTGAACTTGTTCATACCCTACCTAGGTATATTGGGTATGGTTTTTCTACTCAATAATTCTGCATGATTTCTCTTAGGCCATTGGGTATGGGGCTTGGGTTGGGGGAAACGCCCAAGGCACCACCCCGGGTGGGCTTGGGTTGGGGCGTGGCCCTTGGGGCTTGGCTTTCAAGCCGGGCGTGGGGCGGGGGAAGCGAGCTGACATGGCGGGCTGTGTATGGCCAAAAGAAAAGAGCCGTTGGCCAACGGCTATACTAAAAAAAATAATTTTTTCTTCCATTTTTTCACTATAAAACTCACATTTTTCTTCCATTTTTTACCACATTCAACCACATCTTCTATACATCTTCAATTCTCCTTCTACAAAACGAAAAAATGCATCTTTACAACCGTCCTTTTGACCCGAGCAACCCGTATGGATTCCAAGAAAATAATCCTAGCCCACCACCCACTCGTCCAATAGCTCGTCCATTTTTCATACACTCTCCTATGCCCGACATGGCGGGTTATGCATCGTATATCGGGAATCGTGTGTTTACTAACTTCCCACACACCGACGATTCGATACCTACCCCGTTTTCACAATCGCCCATCGACCTTTCACCAACCTCCATCGACCTTTCACAAAACGAATCCGTTCCCGAAACTCAACCACCCAATGATGGTCCTTCCGCATCGAAACCCATCAAAAAGAGAAGTCATAAGAAAAAAAACCGAGGAGGATAAAGTAGTTGAAACCGCCAAACGAAAACAACAAAAATGGGTTGTTGCTGAAGAAGTTGCATTGGCGAGGGCTTCGTTTGAACAATCTCAACATTCAACTTTAGGTATTCTTAACCTTTGTTTTTATTAATGGTTATTTTTATATAAGTTTGTAATATACTAATTTTTTTTATTAAAATAGGAAATTCGCAACATCGAACCGCCCTGTGGGAATCGGTTAGTAGACTATTCCATGAAGAAATGGGTAGGGAGACTTATCGTGAAAACGATAGCTTATCCTCAAAGTGGAGCAAGATAAGCACCCAACTTACAAAATTTAATGGTTTTTTAAATAAAGCAAAGCAAAACCCTAAAAGTGGTGAAACCGAAGCCGACATTTTGACACATGCAGTGGTCACATTCAAATCAGATGTGAAGACCGACTTCCGTTTCATGCATTGTTGGGAGATTTGTAAGTTACATCCAAAGTGGGCGACTATCCCCATTGGTAGCGAAACTAACTCGTCTTCCAAAAGGTCAAGTGTCTCGTCCCAAGCCCAATCTGATGCACGAGATCAAGAGTTTGAGGACCTTTTGGATGATTCGCCAAGCCCAAACCGACCAGAGTATGGAAGAAATGCCTCAAGAAGGCGTACTCAAAAATCTAGATCTGATACGGCATCGCCTTCAGCTGGGAGTTCTGGCTCGCGTAGGGGAATATACAACGAGCAGTTGGATGACATTTCATGCAAGTTGGATACATTCAACGTATTCCAACAACAAAGGGCCGAAATACGAAGGAGCAAAGAAGCTAGAGATGCCGCTAGAGATGCCCAGAAACAAAAACGGGATAATTTGAAATTTCTATCCTAGCCCATTGATCACCTACAGGGTGACGAGTTACAACTAGTCTTGGCGTTGAGAGAAGAGATAAAAAACAAATATAAAAGTTAGGAATTTTTATTTTTTTTTTGTAATTTTCTTTATTTAAAAATATTAAAAAAAATTAAATTTGTTGTTTTAAATAATATTGAAATAGCCCAGCGGGTCAGCCCAGCGAAGCCCACCAAACCCACGCCCCAAACCCCCGCCCCACCATACCGTGTTGAATGTGGGTTTAGCCCATGTCTGCCACCCATTCCACGTGTCAACCAATGCCCAACACACGCCCCAACCCAAGCCCTACCATACCCCACAGTCTTAATGCCTGATCATACCCGGAACCAGTTCTATACTCGAAACCAGCCACGTCTATATTAAACTAGTTTTAAAGCCCAATATTATTTGGCATTGCCCATTGGACTACAATTTGGGTTTTTTAGGGTTCTAATTCCGTCCAAAAACCATGTGGGCCAACACCACCTTATCCTCCATCTTCCGGCCAATCGGCACCACCACCGCCACCTACCGGAGCAACCGAGCTCCGTTCACCGTCTCCGCCAAGCACCCACGTCCTCAAAAAAACATCAAATACGACTACGAAGAAGAAACTGAAACAGAAACCGATAGAGAACTAGAACTTTTGAACCAGCGAGAAACTGAGGATCCAAATGCATACCCTGCTACTTCAGAGAAAATTAGCGGGTCTGCAGTTCTGTTAGCGCTGCAAAAAGCGAGTGCTCAGAAAACATCGAAGAAGATGAAGAAGAAGAAGAAGAAGAAGATGATGAAAAGCGTGAATGAGGATGAAGATAGTCGGCGGAAACAGGGAGATGTGATTGAAGATTACAGTGAGGTGAAGCCGTTGTGCATCAAGAGTGATTGGAAAGATCGGTTGGATGATCTGGAAATGCAGCTTCATCAACTGGTTCATCATACTTGATGTGTTTATGGTAAATTAAAGTTACAATTTCATGTCATTTGATAGTTACAAAAGTTATATTAATTAAATAGTTATTAAACATCAATTGTATATTATTTTCAAAAGTTCCTAAAATGCATACACATTGCATTATCAATGTGAAAAAAACCTGAGTTTGAACTTTTGTAATCAACTGAATTGCGTACTCAAAAGAACCGAATCAGTCAGGCTCCGGTGAACTTTCTGACTGATCCGCTTTATGGGAGGTCTATTCTTCGGCCAGCTGATATTCCTGGGTTTGGTAGGCCAGGGAAAACATCCTTACAAGAGTGTCCACTCTTGTTGGGCTGGATAATGGGTTTGTTGCTGGCCAGGTAGCATTGAAGGCGGAATCAGGTAAGATCGTTAAACACGGGAAAGCTTGTTTAGAGAATCAACACGTGTCGTGAATAGTAATCTTCTGACCCTTAAGAGTCGTGAAATTCCTGAATAGGGTCCAACGGGTCGTGAATAGTAATCTTCTGACCCTTAAGAGTCGCTTCGTCTTTAGTAGGATTGGTTTTGCATTTCAAAAAGGGGTTGCAGTGCAGTTTGTTGTCCGTTTACCTGCCATTTGTTTGTAATTTGTTATTTGCCATTTTAATGACAAGTTATCATAAAACAATCTAAAAAATGAAACAATTATCTAAAATCTCTCGTTATTAAAAAGGCGGAAGATGGAAAATGGAAAAAAATGTGTTAAAAGAGAGCCGACCCAACTTGAACCAGTTTGATTCGACCCTTAGTAAAATATGACCTGGTTTGACTTTAACGCATTTTGACTCGTTTCCTAAACCACCCAACCTTCTTATCTTGCCACCTCTATAAAAGATTAATCGCTAAAAGCTGATCCATACAAATGGTCTTAGTTCGCTTTGGTTTAGTGCAACTCCCACATGCCATAAGTAAGTGCTAAAAGAGAGTCAACTCAACCGGAAACAGTTTGGTTCAACCCACACTAAAATATGACCCGTTTTAATATCTTGCCATCTGCCACAAAATCCTGCTACATAACCCATAACATACATTCATAAGTAATTATGAACCTGTAATATATTATATATTATAATGAAGTTTTCCTGCGTGAAAGTCCTGTAAATTATGACTCTTATTTTCACAAACAGCTTAGTTACACAATTAAGTTGACTATTAGGGATATATGTTGTTCTTGTTCAGTTTCGATTTGGTATTGATTCTACTGCAATAATGTTAGTGATGCACATGAAATTGAAATAACCTGTCCGTAAGACCGTAACCGAAATAACTAACCAACCAAACCTAGGTTAAAACTGACGGTTTGGTTTTATGTTTTTTTTCCTTATAAAATTTTGGTCGGTTTTGGTTTTTACATGTACCGGAAACTGAAAAAACTGAACCGCACCTGTAAATCCCAAACTAGGTTGTGGATCTATCAAAAAGGGTTAGCGGCGCAGCTTGTTGCCCGCTTGCCTTCTATTTCGATGTAATTTTTATTTGAGGCATTTAAGTACGCATTTAAAATAAAAGAATAAAAAAGAGATCGTGTTAAAATAAATAACTGAACTTAACTAAAAAAAGAAATAACTTACTTTTGTTACTGTATTTATGGATTAGTCTTTATTTTTAAGTCTTTTGTAACTCATAATTAGATTTTTTGACCTAATTGTGTAATAATCTTTTTTTTTGACAACAACTATATATATAGCGACCACCAAGAAGCTAAGAAAAGAGAACAAGTTACAATTGTGTAATATTTAATCATTAGTTAACAAAATGGATTAAATAGTTTAGGCCCAAATTCATTCTTTTGGGCCTTTTTTTATTCGGCCCCAAACTTTTTAAGCCTAAATGACAAAAGGCGAAAAAAGCGAAACCGAACCTCATTATGCAAACCAAAAACCGAATGATTTTCATAAACCCAAAAACCGAATTTTCAGTTTTTTGTTTGATTTAAGCCTAAAACCGACCCATACACACGTCTAAATAATTATTCAACTTGTTAATTTTTTGGAAGGCAATTATTCAACTCAATGACCGACCATATAATTGAATTGACCACCATGCTGCACCCTGCACATGTGGTGTACCCTGCCCAATCCATGGATACTGTTTGTTTGGAATATAGAAATGCTCTGCAACAATAATTTAAAACATTTAAATAAATCTATTGTTTTATCATTCCAAGACCCACATATATTTATATTATTCAAGAAAATATGCAGGATGCATGTGACTTGTTGCATTTACATCAAAAACTAGAAACCACTACAACAAATTGCACATCCAATTATATAAAAATTAATTAATCACAACCACACACCACACTTTAACCTTTTCCTATTGTAGTTTCTACCTTGACCAAAACTAATGAATTATATCAGCATTTTAACTAAAGAATTGAAAATCAAAACAACCATCAAACATCTTCTTATCTTAGATCTTAATCAAATAAAATGATCAAAGTTAGATTTTAATCTTTTATTATTAGATTAATCACCGCAGCCACCGCCTAAGATCGGTGGTTGAACAAGGAGACACTTCGCCGCCTGCAATGCTCTCGGTATAATAAGATGAGTAGTTAGACTGCTGCTCGATACCCATGTACGCGTATGGTTCGTTCACACTCGTAAAGCTTGGACTCCGTAAGTTCTGTTGGTTGTATACACGTCCATTATGCGGGTCTGGAACTGGGAAAGATAGGCGTTTCTTGGCTGACCCGGGTCTATCTCGTTCAGGGGTCGAAGGTCTTTGTCTGGGTGCGCTTTGGGACCGGACTCGAGCCTTAGCTGACTCGGTTGCAGCCATGTAGTTAGGCATTGACCCTCCACTGGTTGAACCCCTATGTTGTTGATGTAATGTAGAGTTGAAACTGTAGTTTGACCGTAGACTCGGGGTTTGACTTCTGGTACTGTGATAGCTTCTGTCGTCTCTAACATAGTTCGGGCTGGCGGATCGCACTTGTATAGGCCGTGTTTTGGATGGTGAAGGTGTTACGGGGGCTCGGTGGAGAGGCGAAGCGGAGGAATTTCGTGGATTTTGGTGGTGGTGGTGGTGGTTGTGGAGGTTGTATTGATAACTTGATCTTCTGTAATGGTTAGGTGGTAAGTTTGAGTAAGGTTGTGAGGTGTCGACTTCCACTGTTTTGATACCGTCTCGTTGATCTGTTGAGGCGCGAGCCATGGGCCTGGTTTCCCATGGTTTCGAAACCATCCATCTATCTAGCCATTGGTGTCTATCTCCAAGACCGAGCTCGTTATCACTCTCCATTGATGGATTCCTACCGTTTCTCATCTTTTCCTGACAAATAATTTGGACAAATCAGCTACCTTTTTTTATTTCAATATGTGAATTTCTATTTAGGCTTGGTTTTAAAATGTGCGCATCACATGTTATGTGCTCTAATGTGGCGTCTTATGCAGTTGACCAGTTTTTGAACAAATTATACTGTCAATTGGTTTGAGTTTTTCAAATCTGATTGAACGAATATGACCATCGATTGAGAAATGGGTCAAGTATTTGAACAAATTAGACCATCGATTGAACAAATTTAACCATATATTTTAGTGTTTGAAAGTTAACAAGTTAAAATTTACCGATAAGTAATTTTCAATATTTTTTTTTATTGAAAAATGACTTGCATCTGCTTTTGGGATCCAAACGCGTTGAAGCGCAACATGCTTTTTAAAACGAAAATTTTTTTTAGGTAGCGAAATTTGCAGACTAGTTAAGAGGGAAACAGGATTATAGTGAGACGAACCTCCTGAGAGAAGGCTTGCGATAAGGTCTTATCACGTCTAGCAACAGCTCTATGATGAAGCATTGCTTTCACTTCTTCGATAGTGTGCGGGCGTTCATCCCAATCATCAGCGATGCTACTTCCATCTCGTGACTAAAAGTTACAAAATCCAAACTAAGTTCATATAAAACATAGATAGATATATAGATATGTTCATATTCAAGGGTTAATGAAGCACCATAGATCTGCGGTCAGAAATATCTTGATGATAACGCGAACCCCATGCGCTATTAGTGTCACTAAACGTAGATTTTCGACTACTCTGATCGGATTGCTTCAAGCGTTGATCAAGAACACGAGCCTGCACTCTAACCAAAGCTTGCATGCATTGAAGTGTCATTTTGGCTTGTTTTCTCACATTGTGACCCCTCACTAATGCTTGCAGTTTTACCAGCCCTTTAAGTGCACGAAGAGCTCTCCTAGCCTGTAAAGACAAAAAAAAGGACGCATATAGTAAAAACAACGAAGTTTTATCGGTTTATTATGTGTGTTGCTAAATGTACCCCTCTCTCACAAAACATCATAGGCCCACCATTAAAAAAATAATATCCCTCTCACATGGGGTATGTTCAGTTGAGGGGTATGTTTAACCAGACCCTTTATTAGCTATCAAATATCATGTTTGAAGTCAAAATGCAAACTTTGGAATTTACATTTTCCAAAAAAAGATTGTGGGTGTGTGGGTGTAGGTCATGGTCCATGTGCATGTGCTCTTGCTGCTTTCAGAGGCATCTTTCCATGTGCTTTTTATCCTAAAACTAAACCAATTTGATAAAGCACCTTTTTATAGCTTTTTGTCTTCACAAATATGCTAAAAGATCATGGAGTGCTCTTTTATACCATCTGATTTCCAAGTTTCCAACAACTCATTATATAGAACTCATTATATATATATATACACACACACATGTATAGGGATACGTTCAATTTATAACCAGTTTTTAGTAGATAGTCGTGAGAACCGCATAATGCTGCTTATAAGGATATAAGAAAGAGAGAGGGGTAGACGGTTAGATAACCGCCTTAAACGTCACATTTAAACAAAAAGGTAAAGTGTTTATGTGGTTCTCGTAGTGTTCTGATGTTCGCAAAAATATTCTAATCTAAAGTTAATTATCTTCATTCCAACTAAAGTTAATTTTTTTTCATTCCAATATTGAATGCATATTAAGACTAATAGAGTAACAGCTAATGAACCTGATGGGAAAGATTCAAAAGTTTTATTAATAATAATAATCACAGGAATATATCTGTTTAATAATAGTGAATGAAAGAATGTAGGGCCCTAGAATTAAGAGCACAGGTTTATTAAATGAAGATAGATCTGTGCTTTCACATGTTGACAAAACAGGGGCTGCTATTGCTCTAGGTTGTTTCAAACTACAGCTAGCTAGCAGTAGCAGCTAACAATTACATTTTTTACCTTCATACTAGTCAAAATCGCACAATGCGCGCCTAGGCGTTCACGCGAGACACGCAAAATGAGCTTCTGTGTGCGCAACTCAGGAAAGGCACACACGAGGTGAGGTGAGATCCAAGACTTCTTAAGCTTTAACCATTTACGGACCGTCGCAAGGGCGTTCCCTTTAACCCCACAAGGGAGCGCAGCCCCCTAGACTTCTTATATCTAGGACTAGATTAGCTTATATGGGCATACACGTTAAGACTACGTCTTAACGTGTAGAACCAAGGTTTTCAAAGCCTGACCAACCACACCGGGAACCTGATACATAACCAGCCCGGTTGAGTCTGTTTGAACATCCTCCATCTGAATCGATCGGACATCCAAAATCATATTTATTGATTCATTTACCAGCTTAAACTCAATATATTGTTTGATTAGGGATTACTTTCTTAATTAAGCTTAGAAATTAAAAAAAAAAGAAAAACAAAACTTTTGATTTACCAGCTAACTCACATACCTATGAATCCTACTTCTAAATCTACATCAACCATAGAACCTGAACCCTCAACCTCAAGGAGACGACACATTTTCGTCAAGCTAGAATTTATGACTTATAATAAGTCCTTTTCACTGTTCAATAAGCTAGAATTTCTTGCTTATTGACTTATTGCCTCACATACACACATTTCCCAAACACTTCAATAAGTCATTTTCACCCCTTTTCACTGTTCAATAAGTCAATAAGTTGAAACAGAAGCTAAGCCAAACACCCACTATATATGAATAAACTGGTTTCATATTTTTATTAGTTATATATATTTTAAAATTTTGAATTATTTATGACGTTATCTGGTTTTTTGAAACCGGTCACTATTAGTTACCGATAAGGCAACCGGTTTACTACCGAGTACCGCTCCGTATATGAAAACATTTTTTAACAACCTTTTACATTTAAATACCACTTAACCTCACACAATTTGCCCGTTACGTGTCATTGTTATGTAATTTTCCTAACTAAATAGTTAACTGAATGATTCAAAAACTAAAAAAATAAATAAATAAAAAATCTGAAAACTCAAATATCACACTCACCAGATAACCTCTAAAAGCCGTCTGTATTATAACAACTGCATAGTGCTCCCTAGAATAACTAGCCGTCTGCCTACTCATCCGAGCCACTTCCATTGCGGCCTGGGCGGCTGCCGCAGCTGCGGCAGCCAACGCAACAGCATGCCTCTGCTCCGCAACGGGCGCTTCTACTGAAGCGCCCGCATTAGCCACCTTCGGCAACGGAGCAGCTGCTGCCATTGTTGCATTTTCTGGGGCCGTATTCGCCTTTCGGAACAACCATCTCCTCTTTTCTCGTTTCTACATTAATTAAAAAAAAACCCATTAGCAAAATCAGTTAATGAAGAGTTAATTAAGTAATTAATAATAAGAAGAAGGAGGAGAAGAAAAGGTACCTTGTCATCTTCTTCTTCATGAGGATGATGAAGATGATGGTGTGGAGTTTTAGTGGGAGTAGTTTTTTTATCGGAGTCTGGTTTAGAAGGAGATCGGAAAGCTCTTTTGACAGCGGTGAGCCATGAAGATCCACCTTTCTTACCCATTGATAGTGAAATGATGTAGAAGAAAGCTATGAAAATAATAATAATGATGCTGCCATTACAGCAGAGAGAGAGAGAGAAGATGTGCAACAAGCAAAGCAAATCAAAGCAAAACACTTTTTATATCTGTAAAGGAAAGAGATGATGTATTAATATATGAGAGAAGAAGGATAGTGTGTCAGTCATGTGTAATGAAAATGGTGGTGGTGGGGTTTTTTGTGTGAGACAGATATTTAGGGTGGTCACTCCTCTAAAGGGGGAGTGACCTCTCTTACACACACTCAATCAGCACGCATCACGTCAACTCCCCTCTTAACTCTCCCCACACCCTCAATTTGATGACGACACTCCTCTTTTGGGGGACTTGTTTTTTATTTTTTTAATTAAGTTGAAAAAATCAAAAAGAAAAAAAAGGAAAATACTTGATTGGTTGAATCAATGGTGGGCCACCCTCTCCCTCTCTCCCTTCATGCGGTGAACACCCACCGCTCCCCACTCCCCGCTTACGCTCCCCGAGGGGTCGGCGGTGGTGTTCCCGCTCGGGGACTCGCCTCACCGAACCCTTCCCCGCAAAGCGCCCCGTTCACCCTTATAACATATACTGTTTTAGGACTAAATATAAATAGTAAACTGCCATTTTGTTCCTGAGGTTTGCCTAGTTTTGTCACTTTACTCCAAATTTCAAACATTTTGCTATTTTAGTCCCTGTGGTATCGTTTTTTTTGCCATTTTGGTCCAAATTTCAAATTTGACCAGATTCTGCAACTTAAAACCTATATTTTGTCTTTATCCTTAAGGGCATTTTGGTCATTTTAGAATTATTATAACACATTTTTAATTAAAACAATACAAATAAAAGCAACACATGTCTTCATCTTCCCCAAAAGCAGAATACCACCACCGCCACCTCCTCTCTCTTCTCACCACCGCCACCTCATCCCCCTTCTTACCACCGCCATCATCAACACCCACCCATCAACACTTGATAAAAATAAAAACGAAAATATGAAAAAGAAGAGGCTCAAATCTGTTAATAATAATCAAAACAAAGAGGAACCAACCACCATGGCTGCAAACATCGCGTGACGGAGCCAGTTCCGGTAACGGTTTCAAGCACCACATCCACCACCACCGCCACCACCTCCCTCTTCTCACCACTGCCACCTCCTCCCCCTTCTCACCACCGCCATCATTAACACCCACCTATCATCATCATCGCCTCTGAAAAGCATAACTCCGTACTATCACCACCACCAATCTTAATCCCATTCTCTTCAAAACCACCCCCATCATCAACACCCACCTATTATCATCATCGCCGTCTATCGTCGCCGCCTCGACGGAGTGGGGTCGGCTCCCCCTTCTCCCACAGCTCTCTCTCCTCGTACTCTCTCTCTTCGTCAATCTCTTTCTCTCTACTCGTCTCTCTCTTCTTCGATCTTCCAACCGAAACCACCCACCATAGTTGGATGGTGGTTGTTGGGGTTTTGAGAGGATCGTGATGTTGGTGGTTGTCCAGAGGTGGCGGCAGTTGGATGGTGGTGTTGGGGTTTCAGTGGGATGGTGGTGTTGGCGGCAGTGGGATGGTGGTGGTGGGGATGATGTAAGGACCTACAAAAATGTCCCAAAACGACCCGTAAGTGAAAACCTGGACCCCTGAAACCCTACTGTACATGAAAAACCAAGAAAAACAGATTTTTGAGTTTCACGCGGGCCGCGTAAGAGTAAGCCTAGGCTTACGCGGGCCGCGACAGCTCATAAAATCTCCGGAGCAGTGAACAGGCCACGTGGCAGGCCTACCGATGACACGCTAGCCCTAGTCTACGATTAACTGGCCCTCGCGGGTCGCGTAAGATTGAAAGGGAGCTTACGCGGGCCGCGTAAGACTCAAATTTCAGCTATAAGTAGCCTGGACCTGGGGCTTTCATTCTGTGTCGAAAATTTCATACAAAAACGAAGTATACTGCATAAAATCGAAGTTTTAAGGTATCGAGGTGCTGCTACGATACAGGGTATTAACTCGATCGCTGCTACGATTCAATGTCCGATTGATTGAAATCAATCCAATGGATGTTTAAGTGCTGCCCACATTAGGGCTATACTTTGTCATTCGTCGTAAATTCGATGGATGTTTAAGTATTGCACTTTGTCATTCGTTGTGAGGATTTTAATCTCGTGAGTTATCGTAAATGCTGTATTAGTTACTAACATAGTTCGTGTGCATTGTTATTTAAATTAGGTTACAAGGCTAATCAGTAGGCTAAACTCTGCCCGTTTAAATCTGCAATGTGAGTCATTCTCTTTTTATCAAATTGCTTTACAAAACCCTAAATGTTTTCAAGGTTATAATTACAGGGATTAAGTCTTTGTAATCTTCAATTACTGCCGGTATGTGGGGTTTTGTATACATTACTTGTTTCCCGTCACCATTGGACAACGAGTTAGCCAATGGGTGATCTGACCATAGTCACAGATACAGTCGAGTGACAAATACCGATTTGGGGTAATTGGTTGATATAAACAATGTAATCACCCTTAATACTGTATATTATAACAATGAGTCGTTTTGTGCAACTTGAATGACTCGCCAGTATTTCCCTGCTGATAAAACTTTTTTAAAACATGTTTCAGGTGATCTGCTGTGATCCAGGAAAAAGTGTAGTGTAGCACTACAAGCTTGAAGAAGTGGCTTAATAAAAATAAAGAAACATGTTTTTGTAAAATAGGGATTTCCTAGTGAAATTCCCTTATTGTAAATTATGGGGTTTGTCCCTAAATTATGAAATAAAATAATCGGGCATTTTCAAGTTTTAAACGATCCTGTTAATTATTCCGCTGCCAAATTAAATAAATACCACGGGGTTTCTGTCCCGCGGCTCCTGGACCGGGTCAAACCGGGCCGGGGGCCGTGACAGATGATGCGGTGGTGGGGATGATGCGGTGGTGGGGGTGGTGGTGGTGTGGTGGTGGTAATTCAAAGAGAGAGAGCAGAGTGAGAATAGGGTGGTGTGGTGTGGTGTCTGTATGTGTGTGTATTTTAGGGTATTATATATATAATTAGTTATAATAATTCTAAAATGACCAAAATGCCCTTGAGGATAAAGACAAAATAGAAGGTTTTAAGTTGGGGAATCTGGCCAAATTTGAAATTTGGACCAAAATAGCAAAAAAAACGAAACCACAGGGACCAAAATGGCAAAATGTTTGAAATTTGGACTAAAGTGGCAAAACTGGCCAAACTTAGAGAGCAAAATGACAGTTTACTCAAATATAAATAGGTTTTACAGTACAAAGCTTATACAACAAGTATGCTGTGACATTTTTGTAAAGTATTAAGTTATAGTTTTGAAATATAGAGTAATGATTTTGCGCTAGTTCATTTTGTTGTAGTTTAATCATCTTTTGGCAATGTAATTACGTCAGTTTTTTGCACACTTCACACGTTACATCTATTTGTACCTGCTCTACCCATGTATATACCACAAACACATATTAGACCGTGCTATGGAGAAACGAATAAAGACACTGGAAATCAAATATGTTTGTTTTTTAGTTAAAAAAAGCCTATAGCAATATCATACTCACATTAGAGAGAATATAATTTTCATTTAAAAAAATCATTATAAATGTATAAAAAAATTATAATCGTTTAAAAATCGTGATGAAAGTTGATTTAAAAGTCAAGTCAGTCAACAATATCTTTTAAAGGATTTTCTCATCATCATCATTATACTCAGTAAATCTCAACAATAGCAAAATAAACCTCTACACCATAGGAATAGAGAGGCTGCCTCCAATAAGACCCCCGGCTCGATAGTAGTTTTGCATCAAGTCTTGGACATAAGGCACATAACACTCAGCAATCGGGACATAAACCGATTAGTGCATGTACCCTTTTGTCTTTCAGCTATCAACGCCATCAAATGATGCATGATTAACCATCCTCGGCTTTTAACGTTATTTTCATGAAATTATTAAAAGAACGTTAAAATTAGTGCACTTTCACTTTTGACCCCCGACGACCCACATATATATACATTATATACGCATACCGTAAGCGGAACGTTTTAAAAGGATTTTATCATATAATCTAAAAGCTGTATTACTGGTTTACTGAAAATTATTATTTTTTCTTATATATAATAGAGAGAGAGAGAGAGTGGTCAACAGTTTTGCTTTGAACAACTAGCTAACCTTATTTAAATGACTACTATCAGAATCATTCCTCGATTACTTACAGATTTGCATATTAATCTATTATTTTATCTAAATTCGTTTTTTTTTTTTTTGCAAAAAGACTTTCATTAGCACAGCACCGACCCGAAAACCGGGCCGGCAAACAAACAAACAACAAACCAAAACTACATAAATACAAATTTACACCAGTCGCTCCATCCTATCGACTGAAAACGGGACCTATGCTTGAGCCAAAAATAACCCATTGATCTAATCTCGCTAAAAACATCTTCCACTTTCGCCCGATGGTCCGCAAAAACCACTTTATTTCTCGCCGACCAAATGCACCAACAAGCGATGATGATGATGCCTTGGAGAGCCAACGATTCCGAGCGTCCCAACCTGCTTGATTTGTGAATTTCCAAAAGGTCCTTCATAGAAAACGCGAAAATCGCAGGAATACGACACCATCTACTAACTTTCTGCCAAATCAAATCCGCGAAACAACACGAAGTAAAAAGATGAAGCACAGATTCATCATCACCGCCGCATAGAGGGCAAGACCCAACCTGGTTGATTATGCCCCTAGAAAATAACGCGTCGTAAGTCGGCACGCGATTCAACTCTAATCTCCATGCCAGAATATTACACTTAGCCGGGATCCATTTGCACCAATCAAAGACGAAGGTATTCGGGTCACATCTATCACGAACCAGAATATGTTTTGCTGATTTTACCGAGAAAATACCCGTTGCATCGCCCGTCCACTTCCATGTATCTCTACCGACACCAAGGGCAATATTAGATAACATCCCCGAAATCGAAGCCAGCTCCTGAACCTCCTCAACCGTATCCGGCTCGTGTTTCCAAAGCCACAAGACGCCTCCAGACAAACGATCATTAACCGAACAGTTTTTAACTATTTCCAGCCGAAATAGACATGGGGAAGTCTCCTTAAAAGGAATCTCGGAACACCAGGGGTCTAACCAAAATAAGATGTCAGAACCTGAAACAACCTCACCTTTGAAAAAACTGCGCAGCGGCTTGTTCTCCACTAAAGGCTTACTAATAACGTTGCAAATATTAACCCAGCATCCCCTAAACACTTTGTTACAAGGTAAGAAAGTCCATTCCGATCGCCCCGAGTGAATAGCATTTATGACTTTAACCCATAAGCTATCGTGTTCGTTTTTAAACCTCCAACCCCATTTGCAAAGCAGCGCCAGATTAATGTCCATTAATTTACTCAACCCCAAGCCTCCCGCTTTCTTCGGAAGAGAAACCTTGTCCCACGCCACCCAATGAGTTTTCCTAACATTATTCGACCCGCCCCAAAGGAACTTTTTTATAATACTTTCCAAATCTTTGATGACCCTCACAGGAGCTTTGTATAAGGACATAAAGTAATTTGGCAAACTTTCGAGAACCGATCGAATTAAAGTCACCCTTCCTCCTAAGGATAACAAAGCAGCCTTCCAAAGAGATAAGCGCTTCTCGAACATATCATAAACCGGCCTCCAATTGTTAATACGATTCATATTGGCGCCGACCGTCAACCCTAAGTACTTAAAGGGGATAGAGTCAACCTTACACCCAATCCAATCCGCCATTTCCTCGACCTCCTCGATAGGAACTCCAATACCGAAAATACTCGACTTGTTAAGGTTGATCTTAAGACCCGAGCACACATGGAAACACCGCAGTATCCTAATAACGTTAGAAATGTTCTCTTTGTTCCATACCCCCATGATCATTGCGTCGTCAGCAAAGAATAAGTGAGAAACACTAACGTCATTGACGGGAAGATTGATACCTTGAAAAACGTTGACCTCGCAAGCCTTGTTGAATAAACATGAGAGCGCCTCCATAACCACAACAAAAAGAAACGGAGAAATCGGATCTCCTTGCCTCATACCTTTACTACATCCGAACTCGAAGGTGGGCGAGCCATTTACCAACACGGACGCTCTAGCCGAAGCCAAAATGCCCGAAATCCAACCACACCACTTTTCCCCAAAGCCCATTTGTTGAAGGATATCCAACACGAAGCCCCAATTCACGTTGTCGTAAGCTTTCTCGAAATCAACTTTGAGAAAGAAGACCTGTTTCTTTTTTTTTTTGGCCCAGGAGTGTAGCTCATTAATAATCAACGGCCCATCCAATATGAATCTACCCCCAAGAAAAGCCGATTGAGAACTGGACACTACCTCTTTGAGAACCGGCTTCAACCTATTCGCAAGCACTTTAGAAACCACTTTGTTGATAACACCAACCAAACTGATGGGACGATAATCACTCAACCCCAAAGGATCTCTAATCTTAGGGATAAGGGCAATGAACGCCGACCCACACCCCTTACTTAATTTACCATTCACAAAAAATGCCTCCATAATGTTATAGAAGTCGGACTCAAAAAGATCCCAAAAGTGGGTAAAAAATCTAAAGTTAAAGCCATCGGGGCCGGGAGCCCGATCTTTACCGCATTCGAAAACCGCAACTTTTATCTCCTCCTTAGAAAAACGAACCTCTAAGCTGGCCGCAACTGACGAAGAGATCTGTTTCATACTAGAGCAAATCAGATGGGGACGCCTCACTGCCTCCTCCACAAATTTATCTCTGAAGAAACGGAAAACTTCCTTTTTAACAAGGGACGGTTTGGAAGTCCAAACCCCGTTCACTTCGAGACCATGGATCGTGTTACTTGCTTTCCTGTTGTTAATCATCGCATGGAAAAACTTAGAATTTTCATCACCTTCTTTCGCCCATTTGATCCGGGATTTCTGTCTAAGATCCATAACCTTGGTTTCTTCCGCCTCTCGAATAATTCTTTTATTCTCATAAAAAATCCATTCCTCTTCCTCGGTTAAATCTCTGTGATCAAGAATAGCTTCTAAAGTCTCGTATTCCGCTTTAGCGCCCTCCAACTCTTCTCCTTCTTTGCGAATCACCGCATCTCTCCAAACTCTCAGGCGATCCCTAATGAAATTTAACTTCTTAATGAAAGAGACGTCAGGATAAATATCCATCGAATCGAACTCACTAACAGCTTTAGTAACGGCCTCTTCAAAGCCCTGTTTACCAATCCAGGAATTGAAAAACCGAAAGGGACGCGGCCCGAAGTTCTTCGAACTACACACCAAAACAATTGGGTTATGATCGGACCAACGTCTAGGGAGAACCCGACAATTGGCCGCCGGCCACATGTTGAAAAAATCGGAATTAACTAAGAACCGGTCGAGTTTGCTGCATTTATTGCCTCTATCAGAACAGAATGTGAAATTCCTGCCACTCATACTATATTCAATTAACCCCGAATCAAAGATAAACTCGTTAAAATTATTAGCACAGGTCTGTTTAAACGAACAATTTCTCTTCTCCTCTCTAAACCGAACTGCGTTAAAATCACCCGCAATGACCCATAATCCTTCATTCGATTCAATAATAATTTTCAAATCTTCCCATAAAGTCTTTTTAGCCGCCACCCCTTGTGGGGCATACACATTAAGAATATTGACAGAAGAAACACATCCAACCACGGTCCCTTTAACATGCAAGAAGTGCCTATTCTTAGTGCCACCCGTCTGTCTAAAAATTTTTTCATCCCAGACACATATTAAACCTCCCGACAATCCTACAGATTCCACAAAGTCCATCCCGAAGTCCTTTTTTCCCCAAAACGAATCGATGTCAGAGCGAGAAACACTAGAAAATTTGGACTCTTGAAGAGACATAAACGATATCTCATGATCAGAGACCATACCCTTCACCCAGCCAGATTTAAACAAACCCCCAATACCCCTGATATTCAACGATAAAAAATTCATAATCGAACCGCATTAATACCTGGGTGGATAGTCCTCCTGATTAAATCCGTATGGTCGGCGATATCAATTCCGATCATCAAGCCGACTCTAACCGTTTCCGCCATTTCCTTCTCCAAACCCGAAGTCCCCAACGCGTCGGCTCCCTCCGAACCTTTACCTCCTTCTTCCCCAGGAACTGGAAAAACCTCACCCGCAGGGGTTTCATTCGACTGAGCATTATTGTTATTCTCCGTTGAAGCCAAATTGTTCAAATCAAAAAAATATTGCTCGAACCCTCCATTATTACCTTTACCCCCTTCGCCCCCTGATTTCTCCTGGCTACCAGACAAAACATCCTCTTCTAAAAATGACCTGGGCCTCTTCTTGGGTCTTTGCTCCTCAACAGCACAAACTGCACGAACTGCCCCACCCACACCTTTGTTGGGCCTGTTGTATTTCGATGATATCTTTAATACTTTATTGGGCTTACCCAAATTGGACTTCCCTACTATGAAATGAAAAGGATTTCCTTGGTCCACTCCCCCTGCCTGACATAAACTTTTACTGATAGGATTATTATTATTATTAAAAGAAGAATATTGGCCCTCATTCCCATTCAACTGAACTCCATTAGCCTCGGAAAAATACCCGCCGCCCGAATTCTCTCTCTGCATGGGAACATGCATGTCACCAAGAGACTCTTGATTTTCCATCGACTTTTCAGTTTCCTCATTGGAAGGTACCCCGGCCTGATCGTCTACCTTATCACTAGCATCATCATTCTCCGGAACCGCCGAACAACCGCCCAACTCCGATGAAGCCGCCACTGAATCCTCATCATCGTCAAGAAAATCTGGGATCCAATGATCGATCTCTTCGACCACCCACACCTTATATTTTTTGTCTTGCCAACTAAGATTGAGAAACCCATTAATCCTATTGCCCGAGTCGAGAAGAATCCCCAGCCGATCGAAGGATAGATCCCCATCCGTATCAAGAAACTGAGACGGTTGAACTACCTTACCGTACTTGCTACCGATCAAATCAAAGACACTTCTTGACACGAGGTGGGGAGGAACGCCTAGAATATTAACCCATGCGAGTCTCTCGTAAGGGAGGGCCTGACCCAGCCACGGTTGAAGCAAGGAAAACCACCGACACCAAATGCCCTTCTCGTTGACCAGTTTAGTGGTCATATCCACACTTTCAAACGATAACAGTACGGAGAGACCTCCCAGGTACTGAATGGAGGCTCCCCCGAACCCCGCACACTTCAACGACGCCTTGAGAGATCTAAGTTCGAGAAAACCCAACGTTCTTCCGACCACGGCTCTTCCAGATATACTAGAGAGAGAAAAAATTGAAGGATCCAGCACCAATACGTCTTCGTCTCTCTCCACACTGGATTTGTTAGTAAGAATGTCCAGGAATGAGACCCCATTTTTAACGGAGTTCAACCCCTTGGCCTTCTGAATACCCTCCTGAACTCTATCAGTACCACCTCCCGTCGACTTTGGTCTACCCCCATTCCCAGTAGCATGTTTAACGACTCCATTCTCTTTAGCAAATAAGGCCATGTTGACCAAGAGCTTGTTACCACCCAGTTTAACATTAGACAAGTTACGTTTTAGATCATCCAGGTCCCTGACCCCTTTAAAACTAACAAAACCGAAGATTCTGCCTTCCTTATCTTTCTTTTTGGCTATAAAAGCACCCGCAATCTCCCCAAAATCTCTGAACGCGTTAGCTAAATCCCACGGGCGACAACCTTGAGGGATATTAGTCACGAAGAACTTGAAAACCTCCTGGCTGGAGCCGACACCAGCACCTCTACCTTTGCGTCTACCCTTTTGCACCTCCCACGTGTCATCGTCGGCGTCCATGGAGAAGAACACAACCGGGGTGGTCCCTTAACCCGGATAGCGAATGGAAGAATCGGACAACCAGAATAGAAGAGAAGGAAAGAATGAACCACAGAGATGACTATAGTCCGGCAGTCCTCGCCCTCTATTCCAATGACCTCCCCTTCGTCGAGCCGCCGGCCACAAGGAAACCACAACAACGAAGAAAAACACACAGAACCGAATCCCGAACGGCGAATGGGAGAGTCGATGTCGAGTTAGGGAGAAAGGTCCAGCTCACACAAGCGACCTCGCACACTAACTCAAGGTTCTCCTCTCCGTCGAGCCACCCGGCGACCGGAAGAAGAAAGGTCGTGAGAGTGAGAGAGAGAGAGTCGGAAGATGTTCGGTTGCTTGTTTTTTTTATTGTTCATTCTTACAGACAAATGGTCATCTTGATCGAAAGACTTTATACTTTGATATAAAATAATCATATGATTAAATATTGAGAAACTCTAACCACACCATAAAAATTACTAGACCTTTTGTAAACCAGCATGTACGTTGTGGTAATGTGGTTGGAATTGAGTCAATAAGACTTATATCCACTCTCAGGTTATAGTTAAATTGTTGGATCAGTTCTGTTTAATTATAATGGAAAACATGAAAACATACCTGTTACAGCAGACAGTGCAGTGGAGAATCCAGTGATAGATGATGCCATCGAGTTCGACATAATTGTCAGTGTGATCTGGTTCCTCCTTAGGGTGCTGACTGATGATGGTGATGATGAGAACCGAATAGGGGATTCGGTTATGGAGAAGAGGCCGATTGATGTTATGCTTATTAGGTTATGTCTAAGTGTGTAACTTTGTAACCCTTTAACCTCCACATAAGTCTCCTTATATAAGCACCCAGAAGGAAACCTAATTAGTTAATAAGGGTAATATGGTCCATCAACAATTACCAACTAATTATTTAATAGGTTGTTATATATTTTGATCTATATTATAAAATGATTATAATGGCTACTAGATTAAATATTAAACATAATATATTTAATCTTACATTCTCCCACTTAACCAAGTAATCATTTACTATGAGTATTAGATAAGCCTGATCAGGAGTTAACACTCATTTTAGCCTTAAACAAGTACTATAGCAGAGAAATACAACCGTTGAATCATTATGCGACTCAGGACCCCCATTAGTTGTGACACCTGTGTCAACTCAACCATCAAACAAATTCCAAACCAATGAAATATTGTATTTCATACTTGGGATTTGTAAAAATATGTGTATCGTTTGCACATATCGATTCTTGTTCGATTTCAAGCTTTAAATCGTTTTCTGGAGGGTTATACGCGCACTGATGCGTAAATATAACCAGTTTAATGCAACAAACACTCCGGAATAGTGAAATAGGCTTAACATACCTTAAAGAACCTTCACATAACTTAGAAATAAGTTTTGGATGGTTTGGTGTGTTGAAATCAAGTTTGTTCGATCGCAGGGACTAATTGTGTCAAACTGCGAAACTATACCGATTTGTATGGTAACGAACATTCCGGAACTTGATCATAAGTTAAACATACCCTAAATATCCTTTACATAGCTTAGGAATAGGCTTTGAGGGGTTCGGTATGCTAAAATAAACTTTATTGATCAATAGGGACTAAAAGCGTCAAAAAGTGCACAAGTTTGCATTTTCGCGCATATCTTACGTTCTGAATACATCCAAACATCCAAAAATTTATGTAATCATTAAAATATTATGTTTTAGTGATTGGATTGATAAAATTCCATTCGTCGCGTAATTTGGATCGTTTTTCGCATTCGTTCGTGTTTCGTCGTAATTAACCGAACAACGCAACCGTACGACCAAACGAACCGACATCCGAGATATTTTTGAGCATGTTTTGAGTTCCCTATACTTTAGCTTCATTTTAGAGCCTTGAAATGAGGTTAACGGGGCTTAAACGTGTCAAAAATGAGCCGAAATGCAAGATTCTGAAGTTCAGGGACCAAAATTGTCATTTTGCCATAGTTATCTTAGGAATGGACCAAAATGAAAAATCTAAATTCCAGCTTGTTCCAGCTGTTCCCCTCATTTGCACATGGTTTTAATGAAACTATGGGCTCCCATGGTTTCACAAAACCATGGGCACATGTGTACGGATGAGATCGAAGCTCGTTTTACGATGAACGATCCTAACGGTTCTTGAATTCCTATAAATACCCACCTCCTTTCACTTGCAAAACCCACAATGATCTGATTTTGGCCCTCTAAGTTGAAGTTTATGCTTCGTACCTGAGAGTAAATCGGATCAAAGCTTGCGTGGACCTTTTGTAAGTATTCTTTCGTTCTTTTATCGCTTTTCTAGTCTGAAAGTCAAACTGCGTTTGACTTTCTGCATTGACCAGTTTATGGTCAATGCGAAGTTCGTTTGAACTTCATAACGTGAGCGTAATCACGATGGGTATAGTCCCAATACCTACTGATTACCACGTTATCTAGGTTTAGTGACGAGTCGTAGTTTCGGCCAAAATGCGTATTCTCACGTATTTTGTAACCAAACTACTTTTAGGTATCAAAACCGTTTGTTTTGATACCAAACCTGTTTTCTAACTTAACTAAACATGTTTTAGCATGTTTAGCTCGTCACTTTAGGTTTAGTGCTTATGTAGAGTCGTAAGTCAAACGGTCTAAACAACCGCTTAGACTTTCGAACTAGACCCGTTTGGTCGATCATTAGGATCCGACCAAACATGTTTAGTGACCATAGTTGTATAGGAAATAACCTTCCGAGGTTATACCTTATGGTCACGTCGTTTAGCTAGTTATATGATAGGTAGTTTATATGCCTTAGGAAAATTACCAAAATACCCTTTTTATGCATAATTGATATTTAAACATATGTAACCCAAAATTTTGTCACTTAACTGATTATGCAACATAATTAAACATGTTTAGGCATATAATACTTGTCATAGGACTAGTTAGGCAGTCCGAACGCGTTTTGCGCAAACGACGCGTTAAAGTAGCATAAGCTACCTAAACGGGTCATAATGGGTCGTAAGCACTTAGGTTAGGTTTCCTTTTAGTATGTAGGCCTTGTTAAACCATATCATATGAGATCCCACACTCATTTGGTTTACGAGACCTCATCCTATCCGATCTTCCGATTTAGGCCCGGTTTATTTATGTAGTTACCTATATTAGGTGCCGTTCGATTTCCGTGCTCACTCTAGCTTGCTTGGTAGTTGTTCAAGACTTCTAAGCACCCTCAAGTGAGTACATAGTCCCCTCTTTTACTGTTTTCAAATGTTTTGGGGTGAAGCATGTGTACCTATTTGTTATGTTCTTGTTTTCAAAAGTATAATTGATTATACATATTAGTACTTATCTTTTTACAAACTAAATGATTATTTATGGTTTAAACTCTAATTTTTCCAAAGATTTTAAAATTAAATTGTTGGATAGTACTTATTTTATGTTCACCAGACCGGTTGGTAGTATGATATAGCGCTATAGGATTTGACACCCCATTCCTGTTGTCATGGAATGTCTGAAACCAATTTATTTTTCTCCATCCAAATAGGGATTGCCTTTGTGGTATTTCTATAGTCTCAAAGGTGTATTTTTATGCACTAGGTCTGAATGAATTCTTAAATCACATTATTTTTGTATATTTAGTTATACTCCCAAAAGTATAATTTGATATGCTCTCATATGTGATAATGTACAAAACCAACATATATTTTGTTAATCATCAAAACATAGTTTAATATGTTATTTATAAATCCAAAGTATACTTTTAACATACTACTGAAAATTATTATTTTAACAACTAAAGTATATTTAATATACTATTTGTTTTACAATTGGGTTTTGGGTTAAGTGTTTAGATAATGGGACGGGTGTAATATGATGAAAACATGGTAGATACGCCGCTGGTACTTCTTATATATAAGTGTTTTCATCACATTACATACCGTGGCGTTATTTAGTACACTTGGGTTAACGACATTGGAACTGAAATATATTTTAATATATTACTTATTCGACTTTCTTAAAACCAAAATATATTTTTATATATGCTATAAACCTTTTTATCAAAATATTGTTTTTCAAACAATATATTTTATACAAACTCATTTTACTTAATTATTTAATTTCCTATGTATTATTATTTTATATCATCCGATTTCTTATAAATTTTAGTATGATTTATAAAAGAAAACCTTTTACAAGAATCATGACTACTTTTGTTAAACAACTTTTTTTCTAAACTTATAAGTCATGAATCCTAATTATAATAAAACCTATGTATCTCACAGGCTTTTTTATGCTGATGTACCTATTTTTACACATGTTTCAGGTGCTATTATGTGATGATTGATGGTGCATGCTATACATAGGATGGACTCGTGCCTTAGCGACTTTAAAATTTGAAAGATAATAGTTGTATTTATCTGATTTGTAATAAAACAATGAGTTCATTAATTCAATAAAACGAAATTATTTATTCCATGGTTGTGAAACAATGATTCTGTTACAACACTCCCCGACGTTTCCGCCACGTTTTGTTGTTTTACGTGGTCGGGGTGTGACATTAGTCATACTATAGCCTTAATTTAAAACCTAATCGTTATGATCAAAATACGCATAAGCCCTTTGTTTGATTTGTAACTTTATTTGTCTATATGCCATTATACCAGTTGAACATATTCTAAGAGACATACAAAATCAAACTGAGGAAATTTCATTAATCATAAAACATAAGCTAGTACAATATGCTTAAATAAGGTCTTTACTAAATTCCATATTCCGAACATGTTCTTCGTAAACCTTAGGATGGAGACCTTTAGTCATCGGATCCGCAAGCATATCTTTAGTACTAATATACTCGATACAAAGATTATTTTCCTCAACTCGTTCACGTACGAACAAATATTTTGTATCGAGATATAAACTAGCTCCAGTCGAACTGTTACTGTTCGAGAAACTAACGGCAGCTGAATTATCACAATAAAGCTTCAATGGTCTAGAAATGGAATTAACGATTTTGAGTCCAGTGATCAGATTTCTAATCAACATTCCATGACAGGTTGTGTTATAAACAGCAATGTACTCTGCCATCATTGTGGAAGTTATGGTTAACTGTTGTTTATGACTCTTCCATGAAATAGGGCCGCCTGCTAACATAAAGATATAGCCCGAAGTGGATTTCTTGTCATCTTTGCATTTGGCAAAGTCAGAATCAGAATAGCCCAACACTTCTAAATGATCACTTCTTCTATAAGTCAGTTTATAGTCTTTCGTCCCTTGTAGATATCGAAGTACCTTCTTAGCTGCTTTCCAGTGATCTAGGCCAGGATTAGTCTGATAACGGCCTAGCATTCCAGCAATATAAGCGATATCTGGGCGAGTACAGACTTGAGCATACATCAAGCTCCCAACTACTGACACGTAAGGTATCTGGCTCATTTGCTCCTTCTCAACCTCTGTTGTCGGACACTGGAATGAACCGAAAACATCTCCCTTAACTACTGGAGCGACGGAGGGTTTGCACTGTTGCATGTAATAACGTGTAAGGACACGATCTATGTAAGCCCTTTGGGACAATCCTAAGATCCCTTTGTGTCTATCTCGATGAATTTCGATGCCAATGACGTAAGATGCATATCCGAGATCCTTCATGTCGAAGTTATGCGAGAGTAACCACTTCGACTCATGCAACATGTCTAAACTATTACTTTCCAATAGAATATCATCTACGTAAAGGACAAGTATAGTAAAGTTCCTCCCACTCATCTTGAGGTAGGTGCATTGATCCACTTGATTCTTCATAAAACCTTGTTTCTTCATGACTTCATCAAACTTGAGGTACCACTGACGTGATGCTTGTTTTAACCCGTAAATGGATTTCTCCAACTTACAGACTAGATGCTCCTGACCTTCAGGTTTAAAGCCTTCAGGTTGTTTCATGTAAACATCTTCGTCTAAGTCTCCGTTAAGGAAAGCAGTTTTAACGTCCATCTGATGCAACTCTAAATCAAAATGAGCTACTAGGGCTATGACGATCCTTAATGAATCTTTACGAGAGACAGGTGAAAACGTCTTGATAATCAATTCCCTCTTTCTGAGTGTAGCCCTTTGCAACCAATCTCGCTTTGTAGCGTTCAACGTTCCCATTCGGATCCAGTTTTGTTTTGAACACCCATTTACATCCTACTGGTTTGACACCGTTGGGTAATTCTACCAAATCCCAAACGTCATTTTTCTTCATGGATTCAAGCTCATCAATCATTGCTTTATTCCATTCAGAAGACTGATCACTGCTAATGGCTTCATTGTAAGAGATGGGATCATTGAGCTTTCCGGGATCCATTTCAGTCAGGTAGGTTACATAATCATCCCAATTAGTAGGCCTTCTTTGCCTAGATGACCTCCTGAGTGGATTATCGGGTTCAGCGTTGTTTTGGTTTTTAGCGTTTGATGTGCCTTCGTCATGAGGTATAATGGGTTCTGATTGTAGAGGTAAATTTGGAGTTGGTGCAGTAGCTTCAGGTGCAGTAGTTGCATTGGGTACAAGAGGAGTAATCGGAGTAATGGTAAGCGACGAGTCTCCCCCCCCGCGTCTTGTACTTCTTGCAATTCTTTGTAAGGGTTGGTACTGCTCCCACTGACCTTGAAATCCTCCAGGAACGCAGCACGCTTGGTTTCAACAATACGGGTGACATGAGAAGGACAATAGAAACGATAACCCTTTGAGTTTTCAGGATACCCAATAAAGAAACAGGTAACTGTTTTAGGGTCAAGTTTCCTTAGGAAAGGATTGTAAAGTTTTGCTTCAGCAATGCAGCCCCATACTTTCATATATTTAAGACTCGGTTTCCTTCCTGTCCCAAGTTCATAAGGAGTTTTAGGGACAGACTTAGAAGGAACTCTATTGAGTATATGAACAGCTGCTTTTAATGCTTCAGTCCAGAGGAATAATGGTAAATTAGTGTTGGCTAACATACTGTGCACCATGTTCATAAGGGTACGATTCCTTCTTTCAGCGACACCGTTCTGCTGAGGTGTACCAGGCATGGTGTATTGGTTCACAATCCCCTGGCCCTTACAAAACTCATAAAATGGACCAGGAGCTTGACCCACATCAGTATGTCTTCCATAATATTCACCTCCTCTATCTGATCTCACAACTTTAATCTGACGATCTACTTGCTTTTCAACTTCAGCCTTATAATCTTTAAAAGTTGTTAGAGATTCAGATTTCTCCTTCATAAGATACAAGTACATGTAACGAGAATAATCATCAATGAAGGTGATAAATAAAGTATGTCCTATTATGCCAGCGATTTGGTAGGGACCACTAATGTCAGTGTGAATGAGTTCTAATAAATTAGAGCTCCTAGTGGCACCTTTCTTATTCGCTAATGTCATTTTACCTTTAAGACATTTGACACATGTTCCAAAATCACAGAAATCAAGAGGAGGTAAGACTTCATCCTTTATGAGACGATTTAATCGTTCTCTTGAGATGTGGCCTAAACGTTGATGCCACAACATGGACGAAGTCTCTAAGTCTCGTTTCTCTTTCATCTTTGTGAGTGATTCATTAATGTTATATGACAACAAAGATTTGGAAAAATTATCATCTAGTTCTAACCTATAGAGACCACCATCCAGAATACCAGTACCATAAAGAACAGAATCATAGAGGATAGAGAGTTTGCGATGACCATGGGAAACAATAAAACCGTCCATGTCTAACTTTGGTCCTGATACAAGGTTCCGAGTTACATCAGGAACATATAAGGTATCATAAAGTTTAATACATAAACCAGTTTTCATAAATAATTGTAATGTTCTAATGGCCTTCACTTCTAATTCTCGATCATACCCAACCTTAAGCGTTCTTTGGTTTCTTTCCAGCTTCCGGATTGTAAGGAATCCCTGAGTTGAATTTGTAACATGAACCATAGAACCAGAATCAAACCACCAAGAATTAGCAGGAACACTTAAATTATAGGACTCAATGTAACAACTCTCATCAAAAGTCCTAATTATTATATTATTTTATTAGGAAACCCTAATTAAGACACCCAAGTGATTCTGCACAAACCCTAAAATTTTCAGAACAATCGGAATCAGGATCAGGGCCCCTAAAACTCAAAGGGGGTAAACCCTAGTTAACGATTATCTAAAATACTCGTTGTCAAAATTCGAAATTTAAGAAACTGTCAACTCAGCAAAGCTAGTCCCAACCGTGGCTACCCTATAACCTATTTTCGACCCTTACGGACCGTAACATTGATAGGCTTACGGTCCGTAAGCACCCTTACGGACCTCAACATTGGGAGGCTTACGGTCCGTAAGCTAGTCAAATTTTGAGTATAAATAACAGACATTGGCAATCGAATTTGGGAGTTCAAACGACGTAAAATCTCTTTACGTACACTGAGATACGTTCTGTTTACTACAATTAACACACACAAATCACGAAGTGCTGCAGCAATCAGGGTAATAACTCGATCGCTGCTACGATTCAATGTCCGATCGATTAAACTATCCAATGGATGTTTAAGTGCTGCCCACATTAGGGTTTATGCTTTGTCATTCGTCGTTAAATCGATGGATGTTTAAGTATCGCACTTTGTCATTCGTTGTGAAGGTTTTAATCTCGTGAGTTATCGTAAATGCTGTATTAAGTTACTAACCAAATTGTGTGCCTGTTATTAAACTAGGTTATCAAGGCTAATCAGTAGGCTAAGCTCTGTTAAAAGTTAAATCTGCAATGTGAGTCATTCTCTTTTTATCAAATCTGTTTACAAAAAGTATGTTTATTTTTATAATTACAGTGATTAAGTTTATGTAGTCACCAAATTACAGCCGGTATGTGGGGTATTGTGCACATTACTGTTTTTATCAATTTAGGTGGGCGAACCTAATTAATGATACTCGTTACTATTGGGTGAACGGACTCAATAGTAATATGACCACAGTCACCGAAATGAGTCGATGACAAATATTGTGGGTATTTGGTTGAAATAAACATTGTAATCTCTCTTAATACTGTGAATTATAACAAAAGAGTCATTTTAGCAAAATGAATGATTCACTCAGTATTTCCCGCTGACAAAACCTTTTTCAAACATGTTTCAGGTGATCTGTTGTGATTCAGGAAAAGTGCCGCGTAGCACTACCAGCTTAAAGAAGTGGCTCAGTATTAAATAAAGAAACATGTTTTGTAAAAATAAAAGATTTCTACGTGAAATCTCAGGGTTGTAAATTACCGGGTTTTATCCCGAGTTGTGAAATAAAATAAACGAGAAATTACTGTTTTGAAAAGATCCTGAAATAAACTTCCGCTGTTAAACTCAATTAAATAAATACCACGGGATTTCTGTCCCGCGGCTCCTGAAACGGGTCAAACCAGGTCGGGGGCCGTGACACTCAAGTATCATAAAATAATCATTACCTTTCTTAGCCAGCCACTCCTTAAAATCAGGGCATTCCTTCTGCATATGTCCCGTCTTTTTACAGAACTTACAGTGGATTCTGCCTAAGGAGTTCTTAGAGCTGGAAGGTGCACTTGTATTAGGATTGGGCCTTTGGACTTTTGAAGCATCCTTCCTCTGATGATTGCTCTTCCTTTTCTTAGAGTTGGAGGTGGTGAAGTTAGCAACATCAGTAGTGCGATCCATCCTCATATGCTCTTCCTCCTGTACGCACATGGTGACCAGCTCACTCATCGTCCATTTGTCCTTCTGAGTGTTGTAATTGATCTTGAATGCTTCAAAGGACGAATGAAGCAAATTAATGATGAAATGAACAAGGAAACCATCACTGATTTCCATTTCCAGCCCCTTCAGCTTATTGGCCATGTCATTCATCATCATGATGTGCTCGCGAATGCCGCTCCTCCCATCATACTTAGTTGTCACCAGCTTAAGGATAAGAGTACTAGCGTGTGCTTTAGACGTCCCCTTGAACTGCGCCTCCATAGAAGCCAAGTAGGTTTTAGCATCTTCAGAATCAGGAATGGCTCCCCTGATTGCATTGCTTATGGACTGCTTCATGAACATAAGAGACATGCGGTTACACCTAGTCCACTTTTCATGAGTTAACTGCTCAGCAGCAGTACTTTGTGGGGTAAGGTCCGCTGGCTTATTCTCTCTTAGAGCATAGTCAAAGTCCAGCAATCCAAGTGTAAGCATGAGAGCATCCTTCCATGCAGCAAAGTTATCACTGGTCAAAGGTGGAATCCCGCAATTGGGCGCTGATAGTGGAAATAAGATGAGCAAGTTATGATACTAAGGAAGAAGTCCTAATGTTATCTAAGGGCATGTTAAACTAAGGCAGGCATAAATAATGACCATTTTACATTATGAAGCTGTGATATTGTCTATTACTAACATCAAAATAATAGACTTAGTTAAAATTCTACTTAAACGAAAACAAATCAGCTTTGGCCAGAAGTGTAATCATTTAAGCATGTGTGCAAAGTGTATGTGACAAATCAGCTTTGGCCAGAAATTGAAACAATCACTTTAGTTATGCACTCGTTAAGTGTGCCATCTATGAAGGAATTAAATCGGCTTTGGCCAGATATTAGGACATTCATGTTTATGATGCACACTTAACATAGCTTTCGTAATACTTGAACGATAAGTAGATGTATCAAATCAGCTTTGGCCAGAAATGATACATCAAAAGCTCATTCAAGTTAAGCTATTTTGGTTTTGTAAAACATTATCTTTTATTTTTTTAGGGTTCATCATGTTGTTAAACAACCTAAAATAATGAGGTTTCGAGTGAGATCTCGACTCAGTTATGAGGTCTCGCGTGAGGTCTCGAGTCAAGTCTCGACTCATCTTGCAACATTATGAGGTCTCGACTCATTAATGGTCTCGAGTCGCAACCTCAGTGTCTCGAGTCGTAATCATGGTCTCGACTACTGTGTTTTATGAGATCTCGAGTGCTTGATGAGGTCTCGAGTCGCAACCATGGTCTCGAGTTGTGAAGATTGAAGCCCCTGGTCGAAACCTTAGTGGTCTCGAGTCGAAATCGTTGTCTCGAGTTGTGAATATTTGAGAACATTTATGATATCTAGTCGAGATCTCGTAGTCTCGAGTCAAGATCTTGTAATGCTTGTTGAAAGGGACTTCGAAACTTCCTGTTAACAGCTGTTAATGTGATAATAACTGAAAACTCGAAATTTAAGGGATTGTGTGATAGTGTTTCCTGTTTTATTGTTGATCTAAATTTATCAAGGATTTCAAAAATTATAACTGTATATCTTTTTAACAGTTTTCGAATAAACTTAAAAGATAAAATTGGATCAAACAGGAAAAAAACACTCATCAATCCTAATTACATTCCAAAACATAAATGAATTTTTGAATTTTCCTAAGAACATGATGAACCCTAAAAAAATAAAACATAAATTCTGGAACCCGAAACCTGAATTTTAAGACTTTTCTAAACAGATTTCGGTCATAAACATAATCCAGTTTATTTCGAGTGAACATATAGTTAATCTTTTTCCGAAACAATGATCTCGGGTCGTCCTTTATGACTCGAAACTGGCTGTTGGTTTTATTAAGTTATCAAAATTCCATTTTCCAGATTTCTATCCCAGATTTATGGATGCAAAACAGAACCGACTAATCAACATATGCTCTGATACCACATGTTGGATCAGTTCTGTTTAATCATAATGGAAAACATGAAAACATACCTGTTACAGCAGACAGTGTAGTGGAGAATCCAGTGATAGATGATGCCATCGAGTTCGACATAGTTGTCAGTGTGATCTGGTTCCTCCTTAGGGTGCTGACTGATGATGGTGATGATGAGAACCGAATAGGGGATTCGGTTATGGAGAAGAGGCCGATTGATGTTATGCTTATTAGGTTATGTGTAAGTGTGTAACCCTTTAACCTCCACATAAGTCTCCTTATATAAGCAACCATGAGGAAACCTAATTAGTTAATAAGGGTAATATGGTCCATCAACAATTACCAACTAATTATTTAATAGGTTGTTATATATTTTGATCTATATTATGTAAATGATTATAATGGCTACTAGATTAAATATTAAACATAATATATTTAATCTTACATAAATTAGACAATTTAGAGTTGAATTGGCCATAAAAATAAGTGATTTGGTTTTTGATTGTGCACAAAGAAGTACACTAATTAAGTTGGATTAACATATTAGTTAATCAGCTGTGATTTGTGTTACACAACCTACAGTTTTCTATCTAAAGCATAGACATAGAGTATAACTAAATGTTTGTTTAGATGTTAAAGGCTGTAAATGAACGAACAGTTTGTGAACCATTTGGCGAGAAGTTCATTTATGTGCGTTTGTTAAATGAATAAATGAATGAACATGAACATGAAAACTTGTTCGACTAGTTAAATGAACTAACATGAACAGAGGTCTTCTTCGTTCAATTGTGTTTGTAAACGTCCGTTCATGTCCGTTTGTTTATGTTTTCCATGAAAGACTTTTTTACCCATTATTTATTTTATCTAAACTTTTTATATTCTTTAAATTTTATTTACTTTGTTACCCTAACAATTAAAATAGGAAACCCTATTCTCACATTGTTCATGCGTCGTTCCCCGTTATTTCCTCATTATTCACATCAGCCAATAATATTGACCTCCGTTCCAAGATTATGGGTTCAAGTTCCAACGTTGGTCACTCCGCCATAGACTTCTAGCCTCCGTTGCTTTCGCATATTTTATTTGTGTTTGTGAACCAACCGCTCTTGATATATCTTTATGAAACCCACTTAAGTTTTATAATCAATTAATTTTTTGTAAATATTTATATATTTTTATGAAAATGAGTGAAAATGATAAATGTTTAAAGAGAAAAAAAGAAAAGAACAAGGTTCGCTCAAAGATGTATTGCATCCTCGGTAAATATCGTTCTCCCCTTTAATTTAGTTAACACTTAACCTTCACATATGAAATTAGATTTTGGCTCATTACAATAATAAAAATATATGATTTCGTTATCGCTTTTTCATAAAACGTTACCGCTATGAAAATTTTCTAGATCCGCTCACATACTCACTCGGGCTACTATACACCGTTATGTAAATTACTATACACATTCGATATCTTTCTCTTTCTTGCTTATTTTTGTTTTCAACAAATATTCTATTGAGTGATATAAAAATTGGTAACAACAAATATTCTATTGAGTGATAAAAAAATTGGTAACAGTTTTACGAAGTTACAAAATAGGTTTGCATGTATAGGTAGAGGATCCTGTAAAAAGTGCTCAAAGTGTGAGAAGTGTATTATAACACTATATATAATACTATATAACACCATATAAACACCGTATAACAATATGTAACACCATATAATACCATATAACACTATGTAACACTATATATCATTATATAACAAATATAACACTATAGGTTGTCTGATAGCATGTCTATGATAGATGTATAATGTTATATTTGTTATATAATGATATATAGTGTTACATAGTGTTATATGGTATTATATGGTGTTACATATTGTTATACGGTGTTTATATGGTGTTATATAGTATTATATATAGTGTTATAATACACTTCTCACACTTCTCACACTTTACGCCCTTTTTACACTATCCTTACCCTGCATGTATATTGTTTTACTTTATGATTTTGAGTGAAATCAATGTTTATAATATGACGTTTCTTGTCGTATTCAATATCATTATCTCCGTAAACCATATGTATGTATGAATGTTGCTACATTGGGTTAGGTGCCAAGAGGAGAG
Source organism: Helianthus tuberosus (assembly GCA_030545235.1). Lineage (NCBI taxonomy): Eukaryota > Viridiplantae > Streptophyta > Magnoliopsida > Asterales > Asteraceae > Helianthus > Helianthus tuberosus. The sequence goes on along the minus strand of CM060439.1, from coordinate 41,590,171 downwards.
CTTTGATGGTTTAGTGTTTGTTAAAGACTAGTGGGTTGAAAAACTCAAACGAGGAGTGTAATGTTTTCGAACAAGTTTGACGTAGAGCCTGACCGTAGGATAAACAAAAAAATAGCAGAGCTAATTGATGAAAAGCAAAGCTGAACTGCAGCTTGAAATCAACGCGCTTTATGCGCGTTACATTAACCCTAACAACGTTCGTAGGGGTTATGTTTAGGTGATGTATGTTTTAGTAATCGTTGATTATTATTTTGTTGTAATTAATAATAGTAAGCAATGATATGTTAATTAACATTGAGTGTTTGAATTATGAGTTATGAAGTCGGAAAAAATAAAGACATTTCCTGCCGCATTGTGGCAGGGCTAAAATCTATTTTATTAGAAACTAAACATCGTGAATACATAGTGAAACATATCATGGTAAGTAACGTCGAAATAACTTATTTCGTGAACTAAATCGACCAAAAATATCAATAGTCGTTAATTTATATACACGTACATTTCCTTGTGCATCATAAACCAAAGCAAAAGAAAAAAAATATAAACCCCCAAAAAATAAACACTTAGAACATTGCTTGAACAGTAGAAGTGCGACATTTCAATTCTTGGATCAAAATTTGACATACCAAGATAACTAATTAACCCCGTGAGATATCTTGTAAAAACATATGATAAAAGTCACGTAACATCAGAAAAAATTTAAATGATTATTGTAGTATAAAAAGTAAATGACATAATGAGTTATCTAGAAAAAATATTGGACTAGCACATTTCCCATTTCTTATCGCTACAGATTTAGGTGCTGTTTGTTTTTGCTTCAAACAGCTGCAAATTGCTTATGTCTGCAGGCGGGCAGACATAAGATGTTGAAGACTGTTTGTTTTTTTTTTTTAAACAGATCTACAAATGGCTTCTTTCTTCTTCAAAAAAAAGCTTAGAACATTTGCTTCACACATCTTCACAAAACATCTTCTGATACATCACCTCCTACAACACCACCTCAGCCACCTCCTCCGCCACCTCCTCCGCCACCACCACCTCCGCCACCTCCTCCGCCACCTCCTCCGCCACCACCTCCGCCACCTCCTCCGCCACCTCCTACATCTCAGCCACCACATCTCCGCCACCACCTACATCTCAGCCACCACCTCCTACATCTCCGCCACCACATCTCAGCCACCACCTACATCTCAGCCACCACCTCCTACATCTCAGCCACCATCTCCACCACCACCAAACCATCGTCAGAGAGAGAGAGATCTGTGTGAGAGAGAGAGAGAGAGAGATCTGTGAGAGAGAGATCGCTGAGAGAGAGAGAGAGAGATCTGTGAGAGAGAGAGATCGGTGAGAGAGAGAGAGATCGGTGAGAGAGAGAGAGATCGGTGAGAGAGAGAGAGAGACCGTAGAGAGAGAGAGAGGCGGTGGTGTGATGGCGGAGGTGGTGCGGTGGTGGTGGCGGAGGTGGTGCGGTGGTGATGGTGGTTGTAGAGAGAGAGAGTTTGTAGAGAGAGAGCAGAGAGAACTGGTGTGTGTGTGTTGTGTGTTTGTGTGTGTGAAGTTGTTTTTAAAGGAAAAAAACAAACCCTCTTCTTCTTGCAGACTGCAGACATTTGGTCCACATCTTCTCTTGCAGATGCCTGCAGATGTGGTCCACAGACTACAGACATTTTACATCTGAAAAAACAAACAGCACCTTAGTCTAGATATAGTAAGCCTAAAGCAGATAATAAAACTTAGGTCCCATTCATAAAAAATAAAAGAAAAAATATTGCTTTAGATCATGTGATTTATATGTCATCTCTATCAGAGACGGTCCTAAGGATTCAGGTGCCCCGGCCGAGCCAGAAAAAATATGCCACTTACCCTTAGGGGGGTGGGGGTGGTCATCACTCATCACTCACAACACCCAATCAAGTTCCGCCATGTCATCAACCATTTTTCCATCACTCATAACCTTTTTTAGTGGCAATGGTCATCACTCACAACACCCAACAATAAACCCTCACACCACCTCACATCCATTTATCACTCACAAGCCATAACGCGTGAAATATATCACGCACATCATTCCATCACTCGTTGAATATGATGGTGGCGGTGGGAATTTGTGGACTTCCACGCGTGGTGGATTCCCTATCACGCACCACCCCCAGTCCCCTTAGGCCTTAAAAAGTTAAATAATGTAAATTATAATTTTTTTAAACAACTATTAAATTTATAGCAATAAACAATCATTCGCATCTATATATAACCGAAAATTTAAAAAATTTTTGTGCCCATGAAAAAACGTGCCTTGGCCGGACGCCCACATTGCCCCTCCGTAAGCCTCCCCTGATATAGACATAAATCTCAATGTATCAACAATCTTAAAGCCAAAATTAGCTTACATATAATATGTTTTTAAGAATTTGTGACCTTAGGGAAGTGGAGGCCCAGAGCGCTTGCTTTATTTTGCTCTCCCTTGAGCCGGCCTATGTACCCTGACCTTAGGTATAACTCCTTGACATTCAACTCCTCTTCCTCGTAAAGATTTAACATCATAGATTGTATTCTCAAAAATTTTAAACATGTATCAAGACTGATGCATATCATTAGCGTGGGGCTCAACATGGGTTGGTGGAGATTGCATGGGCTTTAGTGAATAAAGCTTTCGTGAAGGGAGATGCGTTAGGAATTGTACCTCTATTTTTGGGATTCTCGTTGGAGCACTTCTAACCACAGGTTTTGGACTTCGTATGCTTAGGTGGCAGATGGATGCCATTGGAGGATACGCGTGTCTGAACATTTGTTTGTGTACATTTGCATATTCTAACATAGGGGCTGTTTGACAACATCTGAATGGTTAACTGTTGAGCTAGTAAGAAGTCTGAACTATTAAGTGCTGAACCGGTAAGAGGTCTAAACCCCATTAAGAGTCTGTATAATGCTTAACCGTTAAGAGGCAAATGTCTGACCAATTCAGATTAGAGGTCTTAACCATTCAGACTATGTATAATGCTTAACCATTCAGAGGCAAATGTTTGAACTATTCAGAGGCAAATGCTTAACCGTGTTTTCAGAGAAGTCAAAGTCAAAGTCAAGGTCAAAGTCAACGACCGATTTCGCGCAACTTGACTAATAATAAATTTCTTTTATTTTAGCTATTATGTGGAGTAAGTGTCTATAATTACAATAAATCGACGTATGATTTTTCGCTATTCGATCGATCGACGACTGTGAACTATAGGAAGTAACAATGCGATAAAGTTAACTAAACGATAATCAAACTAAGCTAATCGATATCGAATCGCAACTCAAACTACGCACTTTGGTTATTGTTATACGTGTGTGTGTGCCTTATGTGTTACTTGTGCATGTTTATTTATGTTATGTTGTGGTACTCAATCGAAACTCGAAATCGAACTCGAAACGCAAACGAAACGCAATCGAACTCAATCAAAAATCGAACTACTATAATTGGTGGAGAAGAGATAGCGCGAGATATGAGTGGTTGGGATTAAAAGTAATTGGACTAGGAAAATCTATCGCATCGCATCGATCGCAATCGAAATCGAAACATCAAAAATCGTCGCGTCAAACACTCGAACCAAGTGCCATCCGGTCGGATAGCCATCCGACCGGATAACCATGTAGCCATGAGTCAGGTGCCATCCGACCGAGATGCCACCCGACCGGATAGTCATCCGGGCGGTGTGCCATCCGACTGGACAACCCTTTCCCCTTTTGGAATCCTATAAATACCCATGTCACTCTCAAACTTTTCTACTTTTGGAAACCTCTGTCCGAACAGCACGCTCAGCTCACCTTTTCTTCGATTTCTCCCAATCTCGGTAAGATCTCGTCCTAAACCTTGTACTTTCTTGATCTACACGCACTCCTACACCTTTCTATCTTTTAGATCTTAGCTTTTAACCGTGAAATCACTAGATTTCGGGTGTTCTAGGATGACGTCATCATGTGTTCTTGAAGAACTTCATATTTTGACTTCAATCCACCAGGAACAACCTAGATCTAACCGATTTCCACACAAATACACAAAGATCTTGTAGAGATCTCAACATAAACATGGTGAAAAAGGATTGAAAGATGGTTTCTAACTTTCTTTCAACTCTTTTACACTCAATACACCCAAAACCGATAGAATCGGACTATATTCTAGTCTCCTACTCACTCTTAGTGTTGTACTAGTTCAAGATCTGGATTCTACTCACGAGACCACCGATTTTGGGTTAAACAAGAACAACCGTCTTGAGCCGATAACCGGCCGAACTAGGGTGATTCCTGGTCGGTTTGGTCACGCGGGTCAAAATGGAGTTCTATTGGCTAACACGATGTCAAAACGTCTCGATAAAACTACAAACAAAACAACCAAGTGTAAGACGGCCGGAACAACCGGAACGGAATGCTGTCCGAGCGGATAGGTCGTTCGACCTGATTGTCATCCGAACGGACCACACTTTGGGACCCACACTTAATCTACTTTACCTAGAGTTTGAGTATTGAACGAATTGCCATCCGATCGGACTACCATCCGACCGGATTACTCTTCGGATCATGAGATACTAAGACTTTAAAGACTTAAACAATTTTCAACATGTTCATTAACAGGGTTGCCACCCGGTCGGATGGACATCCGACCGAGTGACTCTTCTGCTATGAATTGTTCCCACAAAGTAACCTCATCACTAAGGTCGCCGTCCGACCGGACTACTGTCCGACCGGATGACCATCCGAATGGATTGTCATCCGCACGACTGACCGTCCGATCGACCGACTTGAAGGATAGAGATACTTCAATGTTAACATATTCATCTCATAGGAAGAAACAATCCACTCGAATAGTCACCCGACTGGACTACCGTCCGACCGGATGACCATCCGAACGGATTGTCATCCGCACGGATTGCTGTCTGATCGGATTACCATCCGACCGAACTGCTATCCGACCCTTTCACACTTTGCATCGTTTCATGCGTCACTTATCGTTATGCTATCGAACCTATTCAGGCTAACTTTACTCGCTAAGCGCTCCCTTCAATCCATCAACCGCTGTGAGTATACTCGATCACTTTTTGCTTTATGCACTTTTGGGTGTTACATACGTTACAACTATTCCAATCACAATCAAACACACTACTCAATACTATTTGAACACTAACCGTTAATGCATGTTATACGTGGCATATGAATGCTTGTTTGTTATGTTTACACATGGAATGTTGTCTACCTGCCTTAGCAACGATAGTACTATAGTTTGGACTCAGCACCCGTTCGCGGGGGTTGTTAAGGACAATTACTTGCATGGTTACGGTGGTAATCATGTATTGCGAACTGCCTCGGGCAGTCAACCCGCAGTCACTGGTATCGATGGATCTATGTCGATAACTAACGTGCTTCATTTCTCTATGTGTACGTGCTGGCTATGCGTAAACGAATTCGAACTCTATATGCTATTATCAAACTTGTACGCTCACCTTTACATTATATGTATTGACTTTATTTTAACGTATGTGACAGGTGCTTAGGATGCACACTTGGTAGGAAATCGAAGCTAGAATAAAGCTCTAGAGTCCAACAAATAGTTGTCTGTAGTAAATGAATCAAGGGTCTCTAGAAGCAGATAAACAATTGCTCTATTTAAATCTGAGTTGTCGGAACAGAATTATTTGCCTAGATTTTTATCTGCAATAAATTTGTTTACTGTTTGAGACATGGTATGGGACATGTTATTTTAAATTGAATAGTAATGATAATTGTTATGGAAACTTCTGGACAATCTGTTTCGCTCAGTGCCACGCCTCGATGATTCCTCCATCGGTTGGGGTGTGACAATCACACAAGGATGAAATGGACATTTAGACTTAACGGGTCAAATGGTGAAGCTATCACCATTTGACGATGTCGACTAATGATTGTATTGTTAAGCATTAAGAATTCACAGGGAGAATAGCGAAAGGAATTGCGTTGCTATTAACTAGCATCTTAGTGGACGACGTATTAAAACGGGTCTTAGCTTTGATCCGAGCCAGGTACGTGTGAATACAGTTGTAGTTATGTCGTAAGTTTGGTTAAATACGCAATGAATTTCTTTGTTGTAAAGGATGGAGCAAAGTTGACAAAAATTCCCTTGATAGGTATATCGGGCAAACGACCTTAAAAGTCATTTGGAAACAAGCTATTTGATTAGAGTAATGTTTTGGTCAAGTATGAAAGCGGAGAGTATGGTTTTGTATGTCCTAGATCATTTAATGCGCAATTACCCATAACGGGTCAAAATAAACTTTTGAGAGAAATTGGGTTAAGAGGATGCAAGACATCCATGAATTTAATCTTTTACGATAGACAACGTTGAAATTATAAGGTTCATGAGAAATTGAGGTCAAATAAACAGATAATTTTGATAAATGCATGAACGGGTCAAAACTTTGTAAAAAGGTGATAAGTCGATAGCTTAAAAGTCTAGAATTTTGTTAATCCGGATGTCGGATGTTAACTCCATTGATGGAGAATTAAATTACGATCACGTAGGAAAAAGAATCGGGTAAAACGGATAAAAAACAAGAAAGTTATGCTCGTTTCCGTAAAACTGAGTTATGCTGGGAATATGCAGCAACAGCTGCAAGCATTCTAATTATTTTGGGTGGTGGCGCGACGCGACGGAGAAGGCAAGTTGCCGTCGCGCGACGCCACGGGCTCCAGATTTATGAAAAATTTGTATTTTGTTTGATTATGCAATGCAAATCCGTTTAGACCGTTTTTAAACGCTTATAAGCTAAGAATGACTAATTTATTCCTTGTTTTAGGAAATGTAGATACATATGAAGGTATGTATGTATGTATAAATATAAGTTGTATGTGTGAATGAATGTATGTTTGAATTTATGCAATTAGGTATATATGAGCGTATGCACGTATGTAGCCATGCGTGAAGATATGAATGTGTGTATGTATGTAGGTGTGTATATAGGTAGTATGTGTATGTATATGTATGCAAGTGATTATGTACGAATGTATGCACGTATGTAGGTTTGTGTGAAGGCATGTAATAGGTATGTATGTATGTAGGCATGTATGTATGTAGGTATGCACGTAAGTAGGCACGTACTTATGTATGTAGGTACGTATGTATGTAAGTAGTTATGTGTGATCGTAGGCATATGTATAAGTATGTTTGAAAGTATGTACGCATGCATTCAATGAAATTGAGTACTAACGATAATAATAGCGTGCCTGGTGAATGAAGTGTAACGCAGGAATAGCATAGAAGTCTCATCACGGATTGTATGATCAGATGGAAAGCTGGGATGTAAAGAGTTAACGGAACGAAAAGTAAATGTGAATAAATATTGTATGTTTATAATGCATACTAATGTTATGAATTTTATGTGGTGAGAGCAGGTAGTACGAGACACGAGGATCATCAAGGAATAGAGATCGGGTACCGAGTCACAAGACAGATTGTACGGGAACGTTGGAGTATGTAATGTAGTAAACCTATGTTATGTTTTTAATTGTAAATGAGTCGATTGATGACTTTCTGTGAAAGAGTTATGTTAAAATGAAATTTTAAGTAAGCCAAGGTATTTATAAGGAAAGAAATTTTATGGCATAAACTTCCGCTGCGACTTTTTGTCAAAAACGTGTTAGGGTCTTACAAGTTGGTATCAGAGCCCTGGTTTGAGAGAATGAAGCACCAGAAGGTGAGTACTTGAACTCAAACCTGTGTGCTCTTGTGATAAGGAGCCCGTACAATCTAAGACTCGATCAAGATCCAAGGGTAGAAGCGAATGTAAGTATGCGCTTATGCATGTGAATAAAGAAACTAACGATTTTGTATGTGCAAGGTAAGCATAAGTGTTTGAAGAGGATGGTCCGTGGATACAGAATAGGATGAATACTAAGGCTGGCATGGATGCAAATAGACTAATGAACCCCAGGTACACACTATTAATATGTATGGGTACCAATGTTAAAAGAAAAAGGAAGAAATCTCCTTGGGAGGGCAATTATTAAACGAAAGACAATGATATGGTCTTTGGGAAATTTTAGAGATTTGCACGAAACTGAAACCCATTTCTCGGACATAAGGCGATAATTACACGAAGGCACGAAACTAGTATGTGGATTGCGCACCTGGCCAGTAAGCAAGAAGCATATGACGTTCGTGAGACCGTGGTAATTATCGCAGGTATGTCCGGTAGAACTGGGTAGCAGATGGGCGTGCGGGTGAAATGGGTAGTAAAACTCTCGGGAAATTGAGAGTACTACGTAAGAGTGAAAAGTATGAGTGATAAGAATGAAGAATGTTGAATCCGTAAGAAAGTACGGATCAACAATATATGAATGAAATGTTTGAATCCGCGAGACGGATTCAAAGAATGAAAGATGTGAATGCAATGTTAGAATCCGAGAGACGGATTCAAGGAATGAAAGGCATGAATGGAATGTTTGAATCCGTAAAACGGATTCAAGGAAATGAGATGTATAAACGATATGTCTGAATCCGCGATACGGATTCAACACATGAAAGGAATGAAAGCATGAATGATATGTTAGAATCCGCTAGACGGATTCGAAGCATGAAAGGAATGAAAGCATGAATGATATGTTAGAATCCGCGAGACGGATTCGAAACAAAGAAAGAATAAAAGTATGAATGAGATATTATAAACCGCGCGACGGGTTCGAAACATAATGAATGATAAGAATGAAAAGATTTGAATATGTAAGTAATTACAGACTAAGCAAGTAAATATTCTTTAAAAGCGAAAATTATCCAAGTTATGTCTTAAACTTATATAAATATGTGTGAATAAAGGTATATATATATATATATATATATATATATATAAGCAAATATGTTTGTAGGCAAGAAGGGATAAAGAAACGAACGAGTCATGCTGGCCAAATGGTAATCGCCATTCAAACCCGATATATTTAATGATTTGATTTGTTAAGTTTATACTTATAGGTGAGCATAATGTTTGGCACGCAAACCTAAATTTTAACGAAAGAAAGAAGCTTTAAACATGTTATGTGTTAGATGTGTTAGTAGTCGACTCTCAGGAGTCGTAATGAATGACGGGCTACGACTCGGACAATAGTCTAAGTATGAATGGGGAGAGTAAGTTTTGGCAAGAATACGGTAATGATGTAAAGAATGTTTGAATGAAAGGTGCTAACCGCCGATTTTGTAGATGTTACTGGTAGAATTATGAATGTGATCGAACCAATCGAATTGGTGAAAGAATGTGCATGAGTGGTAGCCCATTACAAGGATGAATGAAAGCTGACCTGGTACGGTTAGTACTCGTGAAGAAGCAGATTGACCTGGTTTACGGATCGTTGAGTTGCGAAATGAAAACGAGGTTAGTAACATATTTAACTCATGTTGAATAGGTATGGTAGGGTGTGGTACGTGATGTTTGACTTTCAACAGTCAACATAAGGAGAAAAAAAAATTGTCATTAAAAAGTAAATCTCAAAAGTTTTGAACGGAAATGTCGGGTATTGATTAAACACTCGTAAGATGAACTGGAATGGCACATTTACGTAAGTAGAATAAGTAATGCATGATATGAGAGTAATGGTAATGTAAAAGGAATGGGATGATTTGAAGGTAACGTGAGAGTATGTACAGTACAAATAACTATAGAAAACGTAGAATGATGTTAACTTTGGAGTTAAGCGTGTATATGTGACTAGGAAATAGTAGATCTGTTATGACGGATCATACGAATGTAAGTACGATAATAAGTGCGAAGAAGTATGTATATTGACCCACTACAAACGGACCAAGGAAATAAGAATGTTATCTAAAAGTAAAGTATGAAAAGTATGGACTTGTTAGAAAGAAGTTAATTATATAAATAGTCATGAATTGAGAAGGGATGGTTACTTAGTTTTATGATGTATTTATCGAAAATTAAACTTAGATGTGTATGTATAAATTACGAAATTAGATCGTATGGTCGATGAAAATAAGATGAATGTGGAAGTAAACGAAAAAGAATGTTACTAATGGGATGTGGGAATTGTTTCAAGAAAACAAAATGATATATTACACATGATATACGAGTATTAGAAGGATAAATGAACCATTAGCTATGAAGTATGTTAGAAGCTAGCTTTATTAGTGGAAGCGACACTAATAAAAACTCCGGGACGGGTTCTTGAGAATAGAAGACTGTCACTGAGGTGGGCTAGTGGTCGTGATGATGGAGCAAGGGGGAAAGGATAATAAGTGTTTAATGGAAATGAGAAAGATTTCGGGGACGAAACCTCATTTAAGGGGGGTAGACTTGTAACGCCCCAAAATTCGAATGTTTATAATTGTTAAATGTTCTCGTATGGTACATCAAGAAAGGAATGACTAGGTTATTTAACCAAGTTAACAAAATGGTAAAAACATTAAAGGAATGAAAGTTGTGCCCATTTATAATTAGTGACAACTTGAGGGGCTAAAGTGGGTTAAATTGAAAGTTGAATTAATAAATAAAAATTTCACACACAAACACACACGATCGTGTGTTCTAGAGAGAGCAGGAGCTCTCATGAAGCCAAAACCCTAACTTCATCTAATCCATCAAATTGGAAGGATAAACGAAGCTCAAATTCAGAACCGAACATGAATTTGTGATCACCTACACGAGGGGATCATAAGGTATGTCTTAAATTCTAGATTGGTGAGTATCCACGAAGTGGGTTATGTTGTAAATCGTGAATTGGTATGAAATTGAGCATGAGGATATGTTAGAATCATCATATAGAACATGGGTTATGCATTATTTAGGTTAATTTGATGCTTAGAGGTGAAACCCATTAGTTATGGTGAGAATGATGAGTTGAATCATCATCCATGTCTAATTCTTGTTGAATATTGATGTATTATGTGAGTAATATGGAGTCTTGTTAGAAGAATTGAAAGAAATATGATGATAATATGTTTGAATGGTTATGTGTGAATGATATATGTTAATTAGTATGAGGATTTGATGAATAATGTATGAAATTAGGAGATTGTGAATGAATTAGTTGTACCTTATGTTTAGAAGGTTGTACACACACCAAGGGTATGATGAAATTAGAGATAATTGAGCTTAGATCACTAGTAAGTGATTAACAATGTAGTTATGAAGTGGGTTTTGTATAATATGATGATATGATATTGTTAATGATGTTTGAAATCACATACGTGCGTAAATGATTAAAGGATTTCGGCTAGGATTTGATAGATTAGTATGTTTCGAGTTTGAATGGTAATTTCCGAAATAAGATCCGTGTGATGAATGATGAACAAGCTAACTATCTTGAGAATGATATATGATAGTTGATGCTTGATAACCGACATGGAAGCTTGGGAAAGAAGCGAGTCAAACGGGACTAATGCGCACGGGAAGCATATTCGGATGTTAGGTAAGTTAAGCTTTCACCCTCCTTGTAGAACACTTATTCCTTGTATAGATTATGAATATGGTAAGTTTATAAATGAAGTACGATGTTCCGATAAGTATTGATACGGGTCGGAACATGTGTCCATGATAAGAACTATGGTTGAAGGAGAAAATGGGGTAAAGGGATATTATGGTAATTTTGATTACGAGTCAACGAAAGAATAAGATACATAGAAGGGATAAGGAATAATTACAATCACACAAGGACGAAATGGACATTTAGACTTAACGGGTCAAACGGTGAAGCTATCACCATTTGACGATGTCGACTAATGATTGTATTGTCAAGCATTAAGAATTCACAGGGAGAATAGCGAAAGGAATTGCGTTGCTATTAACTAGCATCTTAGTGGACGACGTATTAAAACGGGTCTTAGCTTTGATCCGAGCCAGGTACGTGTGAATACAGTTGTAGTTATGTCGTAAGTTTGGTTAAATACGCAATGAAGTTCTTTGTTGTAAAGGATGGAGCAAAGTTGACAAAAACGCCCTTGATAGGTATATCGGGCAAACGACCTTAAAAGTCATTTGGAAACAAGCTATTTGATTAGAGTAATGTTTTGGTCAAGTATGAAAGCGGAGAGTATGGTTTTGTATGTCCTAGATCATTTAATGCGCAATTACCCATAACGGGTCAAAATAAGCCTTTGAGAGAAATTGGGTTAAGAGGATGCAAGACATCCATGAATTTAATCTTTTACGATAGACAACATTGAAATTATAAGGTTCATGAGAAATTGAGGTCAAATAAACATATAATTTTGATAAATGCATGAACAGGTCAAAACTTTGTAAAAAGGTGATAAGTCGATAGCTTAAAAGTCTAGAATTTTGTTAATCCGGATGTCGGATGTTAACTCCATTGATGGAGAATTAAATTACAATCACGTAGGAAAAAAGAATCGGGTAAAACGGATAAAAAACGAGAAAGTTATGCTCGTTTCCGTAAAACAGAGTTATGCTGGGAATATGCAGCAACAGCTGCAAGCATTCTGATCATTTTGGGTGGTGGCGTGATGCGACGGAGAAGGCAAGTTGCCGTCGCGCGACGCCACGGGCTCCAGATTTATGAAAACTTTGTATTTTGTTTGATTATGCAATGCGAATCCGTTTAGACCGTTTTTTAAACACTTATAAGCTAAGAATGACTAATTTATTCCTTGTTTTAGGAAATGTAGATACATATGAAGGTATGTATGTATGTATGTATGTATGTATGTATGTATGTATGTATAAATATAAGTTGTATATGTGAATGAATGTATGTTTGAATTTATGCAATTAGGTATATATGAGCGTATGCACGTATGTAGGCATGCGTGAAGATATGAATGTGTGTATGTATGTAGGTAGTATGTGTATGTATATGTATATGTATATGTATGCAATTGAGTATGTACGAATGTATGCACGTATGTAGGTTTGTGTGAAGGCATGTAATAGGTATGTATGTATGTAGGCATGTATGTAGGTATGCACGTAAAGTAGGCACGTACGTATGTATGTAGGTACGTATGTATGTAAGTAGTTATGTGTGATCGTAGGCATATGTATAAGTATGTTTGAAAGTATGTACACATGCATTCAATGAAATTGAGTACTAACGATAATAATAGCGTGCCTGGTGAATGAAGTGTAACGCAGGAATAGCATAGAAGTCTCATCACGGATTGTATGATCAGATGGAAAGCTGGGATGTAAAGAGTTAACGGAACGAAAAGTAAATGTGAATAAATATTGTATGTTTATAATGCATACTAATGTTATGAATTTTATGTGGTGAGAGCAGGTAGTACGAGGATCATCAAGGAATAGAGATCGGGTACCGAGTCACAAGACAGATTGTACGGGAACGTTGGAGTATGTAATGTAGTAAACCTATGTTATGTTTTTAATTGTAAATGAGTCGATTGATGACTTTCTGCGAAAGAGTTATGTTAAAATGAAATTTTAAGTAAGCCAAGGTATTTATAAGGAAAGAAATTTTATGGCATAAACTTCTGCTGCGACTTTTTGTCAAAAATGTGTTAGGGTCTTACACATAGTCAGATGGATGGATGGTGGGCCCCTCTTATACACAAGCATTGTCTTTAATATATATTATTTTAGTTCTTTTCAAAATGTGTGTTTAAATGTGGACAAGAAAATAACTATTTTCGAAGGAGTATTGAAATCTGATGTAGCAGCTAGCAACTGATAGGCATTTAAAAGTGGATGCATTGGAGATGCTATTAGCACTTAAGATATCGTAGGAATGTGCGTGTAAAGTTGAACAAGTATTAAGACACCAAGAACCATATTATTCACTGCTTAGGATATAGGGGTTTCAACCATGGTAATTCATATAAGATCTTAGTGGCAGGTTGATGAAAGCAAAGGATATAGGTGTCAACCATGGTAATTCATATAAGATCTTAGTGGCGGGTTGATGAAAGCAAAGTTTCCGCGGAAAGAAAAGATTTGTCGATGTCGTTATGGATTGTTGACAATCATAAACATTTTAAACTATCAAAAAGAGTTTTGAAAGTTGCTGCTCGTTGTCAAAATACTTAAGGTGTGAAACATCATGTCACATAGGAAACACATAATAATTATTTGAATATAAAACCAACAGGGTTGGTGGCCAATTAGCAAATACAAAATCGTTAGAAACACCTAGGTTTGACAGTCTTGAGTTCATGTCTCATAGATTATAGGACTAAAGAAATTCACCGTTCTAAAAAATTTTTATTTGATTATAAATAACAAATATTAATCAGGAACTACACCGTTAGGAGTTGTTTACACAACTTATCATAATGTATCGTGAAAAACGTAAAAGTTTTCTAAAAAAAAATTTAGTGATGGAATTTAAATTAATGAGCACAATTGGCTCTATATGGCATAATATGTTTGATTAATAAATTAAGGGTTATTGGATTTTATCACTCTTAACTATTGACTATTGGCCGATGCCACCCTCAACTATCACTTTGACGTCTGTCATCCCCAACTTAACACTTAGTGTGGTCTGTCACCATGTCATTAACTAATCACTAACTTTTGATCTTGTTACTTTATTTTTGGGGTGTCCTAAGATCCCTAAAACCTTCCTAAGATCCCTATGACACCCCCAAAAGTATAGTACCAAGATCAAAAGTTAGTGATCTGTAACGCCCAGATTTCACATTCCAAAATGTAATATTATCATACTATTATTTAACAAAAATTCGGGCATGACCCGTTCGTAATAAGAACAATTCCCTATAAGACCATCTTGTGAGAACTTAAAGACAACACAGCGGAAAATATGAGCCCAAAATTTCGTTCATTATTAGACATAATATTTACGTGATGGTTCAAATACAAATTTTCATACATTCATTAAAAAGGATTTACCACATTCCATTATATTAATGCTTCAAGACCTATATTAGTCAAACTATGTGACCGATCCTTCCCGTACAACCCTTGCTATTGACTCGATCTTCAATCCTTCTATCCTCCATAATGTTGTTCTGTCCAAGCAACCTGCATTCACCACATACATGTGCATAGGTTAGATTTAATGACATCATTTTTAAACTAAACACATATGATCAATAGCCAGTCCGCATTCCTTCTTCCCATACTGATCCTTACGAATATGCTTTCCATGTACATTCGTGTATTCCAATTCCCTTAACCTTGATAAAGACATTAATAGAATACCTACATTCACATTTCATACTCGAAACAACGGTTTAGTAACTTAACACTCAACTTATTTAAGTTGTACAAACACATACCCAAGTTCCGTTAGCTCATAAGCAAAGAATCCTACTTCAAACACAAGCACAAACACAAATGTAACCATAGACATGAACCCCCACACGTGATTACGTACCCACGTACAACCCTTATAAATCACATAAAACATCCCAAGGTTTACTAAGGTAGGCTAATTACATGCTTCCACACAAATAGACCACGTACATATGACATAGCGTGCATTCTTACTTCTAACCATAACACCTATGAGTCCCAACTATTGGTAAGTAACTTATTCCATATGCATCTATATATATATATATATATAGATATCCACAACTTAGCTTGTTTCTTACCATCTTACTTCACACACTTATATCCTTTTTAACACTTCCTAAACGTATCTTAATTGAGTATTAGTGTACCTTGTGGTGAATCAGAGACCCATAACCTTCACTCAATTTAAAACCAGCATATAAGTTAATTAAGTGGCCTTGAAAAGTATTTACGACTAGTTCCACGCACAAAACAAACAAACACAAATATTTTGCCGGCTGCAAGGTCTGTCGCTGGCCGCGACAGCCTTGTCTGATCTTTCGCGGGGCGTCGGGGCTCCACTGTAAGCTACGGTGGTTACCGTAGCTTACGGTGACCCTCAAAACTCTTACGGTGGCCAGGGACTGCCTTACGGCAGAAACGAAAAGACCAGCACCCACCGTAAGCTACTGTGGTGCCCAGACCTGCATCCTATTTTCTGACAAAAACTCTCGTAACTCAATCATTTCGCATCCGATTCACTTGAAACTTATTTCTAAATGTCCGTAAAACATTTCCCTACATAATTGACCAAAAGTCCTTACCCCGGGTTCCTAATCTTTATGAATCTCATTATCATTACATTACTTATACGCAATTATTCGACCCATTTAATTCCACCAATTTGCTTTCGACTTAACTAACAACATTCATCCCACTAAAATATAACTAGCTTATTACTCCTGTCTATTACATAATCTTAGGTGATATACCATATTCATAAATATCAAAATTCTTTATGCTTACTAAGAAGTGAATTGAAATTCACTTACTTGATACTAATACTTGAAATCATCATCAAATTTACGTTTCGACACAACTACAAACCTTTATCATGTGAATAATCTCTTTACTACTAAAGAGGGAGTCCGAGAAATACTTACATCGTGCATCCGAATTCACGCATAGCTCCCATGTTTACTTTTGACCCGTGGAACTTCCATGTTTGTATCCATGTTGACATGACTCCTATCCGTACATGCCGTCACATTCATAACACAATTAGCTTACATGCATTTATTCATTCGGATATCAAGTCATACAATATTTGACTTTCGTTAGTTTATTGGTGCACATATAGGATATGTATCATCATGCTTCATTACTAGCGTACATGACACGTAAATTAGCTAGTACATAACACATAAGTTCTTACATACAAATTTTACCTTCTAACCTATATAATCCAATCTCATTTAGATTGCGTCGTTTATTTACATAACAATTACATTCACGCATCATTCATACTTCATACCATGTTTCACAATATATGTATATTATGTTATCCTTATGCATCACAACACTTCCCAATCTATTCAAAACTACATGGTTTATCGTTGAGGCATTTTGTCAAACACTTGATGGGCGTACAACATCTTAAGCGTTATGTACATGAGTTTTATGCATAACCCATTAGTAAACCACAAAAACTCAATCATTCAACCAATTTCACATGATTCATACATCCTACAACATAATTAGCTAACACTACATTAGTACATAATCATTCATTCATCAAAATTACTCAACTTATACAACTACAAGATTATCATGCTACTTGAACAAGTGGGTTTCTCCTCAAATCTTCAATACATTCAGATTCAAGCATAAGACATCTTCTATATGGTGAATCTAACATATATACATGTTCAATTTCATAAGATTTCACGGATTAACTAAAACCCACTTCATCAACTATCATTAAAACACATAATTTAACTTACGTGATGTTAGGAACACTTAGGGGGATCATAGTGCTTAGATCATGCATTCATTTAGCCCTCAAATTCCTTTCCAATTTGACTGATTTTGTGTTGTTAGGGTTTTGTTCTTCCCCCTTTCTCCTGCTCTTCACGTCGCGCACACACACATATGTGTGTGTTGTGTCTAATTTTTTTTTTTATAAAATCAAGTTCTCATTTTTACAACTATGGTCCCTCAAGTTTGCTATTCATTTTTCATGCCCCATCATTCATTCTTTATTTGTTTTGGCTAAATATTTTAACTAGGTCATTTAGTCTAATTATTGTATTTCATACCATAGAATATGGACACATATTAGCAAATTAAACAATTCGAGTTTTGGGGCGTTACATATTATAGCATACGAAATTTGGGGTGTTACAAATCTATCCCCCTTAAATGAGGTTTCGTCCCCGAAACCTTTCTCATTTCCATTAAACACTAATTATCCTTTCCCTTTGCCCCATCAACACGACCACTAGCCCATCTCAGTGACAATCTTCTATTTTCAAGAACCCGTCCCGGAGTCCTTACTAGTGTCACTTTCACTAATAGCGCTAGTTTCTAACGCATTTCATAGCTAATGGTTCATTCATCATTCTAATACTCGTATATCATGTGCAGTATACCATTTTGTTTACTTGAAACAATTCCAACATCCTATTAATAACATTCCTTTTTGTTTATTTCAACATTCATATTATCTTTGTCGACTATACGATCTCACTTCATAATTTATACATACACATACATGTTTAACTTCAATAGGTGCATCATAATAATAACTAACTATCCATTCGTGATTCATAAATTACTCATTTAATTGACTTCTTTCTAGCAAGTCCATACTTTCCATGCCTTACTTTGACATATCATTCTTATTTCATTGACCCGTTTATAACAGACCTAATGTCTTCATCTCATCTCTTAAGATTACATTCTATACATATATCATCTACATTTCCTATAATTATTTGTACTATTCGTACCCTTATGTTACCTTCAACTTGCCTCATTCATTCTAAATTACCATTCCTCTCGTTTCACGCATTATTTAATTTGCATAAGCAAGCGTGTCATGCAAGTTCATTAGACAAAAGTTTAATCAATACCCAAAATTTTCACTCAAAACTTTTTAAGATTTAGTTCTTAATGACATAGTTCTCTTCTTACGTCAACTAATTAGAAGTCAAACATTCCATATCATACCATACCTATTCCATCATTCATTTTGTAGGTCGTTTTTCATTTTGCTAATTCCTATCTATCCGGCATGAGTTAAAAGATTTTTTACGTACCTCGATTTCATTTCATACTCCAGCGATCCGTAAACCAGATCGATCCGCTCCTTCACGAGTATTAACCGTACCAGGCCAGCTTTCATTCATCCTTGTAGCGAGCTTCCACTCAGGTACACTCGTTCACCAATCCGATTGGTTTCATCACATTGGGAGTTCTTCCATTTACATCTACAAAATTGGCGGTTAGCATTTTTCATTCAAACATTCATTATACTAGATGATTACTCACCTATAATTCTTTTACAATTTCCTACGTACATGCTATAACACATTCCACATATTTCATTCCTTACATACAATTCTTTTCTTATGGTTACTTATTTCGTCAACCTTTGCAGTTTGAGTTTTCAAGGTCAAACTGACATTTCTTACTTATCGTAGATGTATTGAAGTACACGCTCGTACTTCTTCTTACTCATGCTTTCTTGCCGAGACATTCATTACATCATTTCAGTATTCTTGTCAAAACTTACCTTTCTCAATCATACTTAAATTATTGCTCGGGTCGTAGCCCGTCATTCATTATGACTCCTAAGAGTCGATTAGTAACACGTCTAACACATAACATATTCAAAACTTCTTTCTTTCGTCAAAATTTAGGTTTGTGTGCCAAACATTATGCTCACCTATGAGTAATAAACTTAACAAATCAAAACATTAAATATATCGGGTCTAAATGGCGATTACCATTTGACCCGCAGGACTCATTCGTCTATTTAACCCTTCTTGCATACAAACATATTTGTATATATATTTATATATAGTAAAAAGTTTCAAAACATAACTTGGTTAATATCTGCTTTAAAAATTATTTACTTCTTTGGTCCGCATTTACTTACGAGTTCAGACTTTTCGTTCCACCTTTCATTCCTTTCTATGTTTTGAATCCATCTCGCGGATTCAAACATATCATTCATACTTTCTCGTTCCTCCTATGTTTCGAATCCGTCTCACGGATTCTTGCATATCATTCATACTTCTTTCTCGTATTTGGTACTTTCAATTTCTTGAGAGTCTTACATTTCCCCTCACCCTCACGTCCACCTACTCCCTAATTCTAACGGACATACCTGTAATAATTATCACGGTCTCACGAACGTCATATGTTTATTGTGTACTGGCCAGGTACACAATCCACATACTAGTTTCGTGTCTTCGTGTAATCGTTACCTTATGTCCGAAGAATTAGTTTTCAGCACGTGTAACATTTTCAAACTTCATTACTATTTAATTCTTATCTTTCATTTAAAATTCTCCTTCCATTGATAGGTTTTACCATTACATGTACTTACATAAATTAAATCTACGTACCTGGAACCAATTTATCTTATTACGTGCCTTGGTGTCGGTCCTAGACCATACTCGCGGATCATCCTCCGAAAACAACTATGCTTACCCTTTACATAACATACTGTTAGTTTTTCTCCATATACATACTTAAATACACACTTACATTCGCTTCTACCTTTAGATCTTGATCGAGTCTTGGATTGTACGGGTTCCTGGTCACAAGAGCACGCAGGTTTGAGTTCAAGTATTCGCCTCCTCATACTTAATTTCCCTCAAACTAGGGCTCTGATACCAACTTGTAACGCCCAGATTTCACATTCCAAAATGTAATATTATCATACTATTATTTAACAAAAATTCGGGCATGACCTGTTCGTAATAAGAACAATTCCCTGTAAGACCATCTTGTAAGAACTTAAAGACGACACAGCGGAAAATATGAGCCCAAAATTTCGTTCATTATTAGACATAATACTTACGTGATGGTTCAAATACAAATTTTCATACATTCATTAAAAAGGGTTTACCACATTCCATTATATTAATGCTTCAAGACCTATATTAGTCAAACTATGTGACCGATCCTTCCCGTACAACCCTTGCTATTGACTCGATCTTCAATCCTTCTATCCTCCATAATGTTGTTCTGCCCACGCAACCTGCATTCACCACATACATGTGCATAGGTTAGATTTAATGACATCATTTTTAAACTAAACACATATGATCAATAGCCAGTCCGCATTCCTTCTTCCCATACTGATCCTTACGAATATGCTTTCCATGTACATTCGTGCATTCCAATTCCCTTAACCTTGATAAAGACATTAATATAATACCTGCATTCACATTTCATACTCAAAACAACGGTTTAGTAACTTAACACTCAACTTATTTAAGTTGTACAAACACATACCCAAGTTCCGTTCGCTCATAAGCAAAGAATCCTACTTCAAACACAAGCACAAACACAAACGTAACCATAGACATGAACCCCCACACGATTACGTACCCATGTACAACCCTTATAAATCACATAAAACATCCCAAGGTTTACTAAGGTATGCTAATTACATGCTTCCACACAAATAGACCACGTACATATGACATAGCGTGCATTCTTACTTCTAACCATAACACCTATGAGTCCCAACTATTGGTAAGTAACTTATTCCATATGCATCTATATATATAGATATCCACAACTTAGCTTGTTTCTTACCATCTTATTTCACACACTTATATCCTTTTTAACACTTCCTAAACGTATCTTAATTGAGTTTTAGTGTACCTTGTGGTGAATCGGAGACCCATAACCTTCACTCAATTTAAAACCAGCATATAAGTTAATTAAGTGGCCTTGAAAAGTATTTACGACTAGTTCCACACACAAAACAAACAAACACAAATATTTTCCCGGCTGCAAGGTCTGTCGCGGGCCGCGACAGCCTTGTCTGATCTTTCGCGGGGCACCAGGGCTCCACCGTAAGCTACGGTGGTTACCGTAGCTTACGGTGACCCTGAAAACTCTTACGGTGGCCAGGGACTGCCTTACGGCAGAAAAGAAAAGACCAGCACCTACCGTAAGCTATGGTGGGCACCGTAAGCTACGGTGGTGCCCAGACTTGCATCCTATTTTCTGACAAAAACTCTCCTAACTCAATCGTTTCGCATCCGATTCACTTGAAACTTATTTCTAAATGTCCGTAAAACATTTCCCTACATAATTGACCAAAAGTCCTTACCCCGGGTTCCTAATCTTTACGAATCTCATTATCATTACATTACTTATACGCAATTATTCGACCCATTTAATTCCACCAATTTGCTTTCGACTTAACTAACAACATTCATCCCACTAAAATATTACTAGCTTAGTACTCCTGTTTATTACATAATCTTAGGTGATATACCATATTCATAAATATCAAAATTCATTATGCTTACTAAGAAGTGAATTGAAATTCACTTACTTGATACTAATACTTGAAATCATCATCAAATTTACGTTTCGACACAACTACAAACCTTTATCATGTGAATAATCTCTTTACTACTAAAGAGGGAGTCCGAGAAATACTTACATCGTGCATCCGAATTCACGCATAGCTCCTATGTTTACTTTTGACCCGTGGAACTTCCATGTTTGTATCCATGTTGACATGACTCCTATCCGTACATGCCGTCACATTCATAACACAGTTAGCTTACATGCATTTATTCATTCGGCTATCAAGTCATACAATATTTGACTTTCGTTAGTTTATTAGTGCACATATAGGATATGTATCATCATGCTTCATTACTAGCGTACATGACACGTAAATTAGCTAGTACATAACACATAAGTTCATGCATACAAATTTTACCTTCTAACCTTAATCCTATATATAATCCAATCACATTTTAGATTGCGCCGTTTATTTACATAACAATTACATTCACGCATCATTCATACTTCATACCATGTTTCACAATATATGTATATTATGTTATCCTTATGCATCACAACACTTCCCAATCTATTCAAAATTACATTGAGGCATTTTGTCAAACACTTGATGGACGTACAACATCTTAAGCGTTATGTACATGAGTTTTATGCATAACCCATTAGTAAACCACAAAAACTCAATCATTCAACCAATTTCACATGATTCATACATCCTACAACATAATTAGCTAACAATACATTAGTACATAATCATTCATTCATCAAAATTACTCAACTTATACAACTACAAGATTATCATGCTACTTGAACAAGTGGGTTTCTCCTCAAATCTTCAATACATTCAGATTCAAGCATAAGACATCTTCTATATGGTGAATCTAACATATATACATGTTAACTTACTTGATTAAAACACATAATTTAACTTACTTGATGTTAGGAACACTTAGGGGATCATAGTGCTTAGATCATGCATTCATTTAGCCCTCAAATTCCTTTCCAATTTGACTGATTTTGTGTTGTTAGGGTTTTATTCTTCCCCCTGCCTCCTGCTCTTCACGTCGCACACACACATACACATATGTGTGTGTTGTGTCTAATTTTTTTTTATAAAATCAAGTTCTCCTTTTTACAACTATGGTCCCTCAAGTTTGCTATTCATTTTTCTTGCCCCATCATTCATTCTTTATTTGTTTTGGCTAAATATTTTAACTAGGTCATTTAGTCTAATTATTGTATTTCATACCATAGAATATGGACACATATTATCGAATTAAACAATTCGAGTTTTGGGGCGTTACGTATTATTGCATACGAAATTCGGGGTGTTACATGATCAGTTAACGACGTGGTGACAGAACACACCAAGTGTTAAGTTAGGGGAAACGGGCGTCAAAGTGATAGTTGAGGGTGGCAGCGGCAAATAGCCAATGGTTAGAGGTGATAAAATCCAATAAACCATAAATTAATTAGTTTTTATACAATATTAAGGAAATAAAAAAAGTATCCCAAAAATGATAAATTACTACAAATATTAACTTACTGAAATTTAGTGAAGTTGTTTATGATTTTTGAGGTACCACAAGAAAAATAAATTCAAGTTTATCTGTTTAAATCGATGATCTACATGTAAATGAGTTTAACGGGTCTAAATGATCGAGTTAACTTAACTTAACACACTCCACGAATGTATGGTCAATTCCGAGCTATTGGGCGTCATGTTATCACGCTGATCTGGGATGAGACATAAAGAAGTGCCCGAAATTATTAGAATATATACATAATTATATATATATATATATATATATATATAGGGAAAGGTTATCATACAAAAAGGCTTATCGTACATTATGTAGGCGACGCGCCCAACCGTCCGATCATTGCCCTAATCACGCATAAGACACAAAATAATGCATGGGATCCATTTTTTGGTGATAATCACGCATTGGGGGGTATTATCACGCATGAGAATGTTAATTACGCACGTTATAATGGCAAAAAAAATAATCACACACGTTATAGTTATTGTCGCGTACGATAATGTATGATAAGCGGTTTTGTACATTATACTTATTCTATATATATATATATATATATATTCGAATAGTTATGTATGTAACTTAGTTTATTTGACTATATTTATATGTATGTAATAACCGATATATTCGAGTGGTTATGATGGTTGGAAGGCACCGGTTCAAAGGGTGGTTTTCCCTCCAAATTCAACCGCTCATAACTGTCTTATATGAATACATATATATATGTCTTGCCGGCAAAGATAACCGGTATCAAGACATTTCCCATTCGATTTGTCCACTCAATCATTCAATCATCATTCTTGTTTCCTGCACTTCGACATTGTGAGTAACATGGATTCACACAAACAAACAACTTCCGCTGCACAAGCCTTTGATATCCAACAATGTGGTATCAGAGCCACTTCCAAAAGTGATGATGATCTCAGGCCAACTTCATCCATGTTACCATGTAAACACTGTTCCGACGAGAAAAAAAAATGAAGATGGTTGGAGAGGCGATGTTATTACTGCAACAAGCCAGGACATCAAATTTCATCATGCAAAACGAAAGAAAACGATGAGGCAACGCAACTGATACGTCTGGCGATCAACACAGGAATCCAACAAGAACAAGTGGAAGAAGATGGTCAACAAAATGTTCGGGGAATGGAATACATTGTAACCGGCACTGATGGAGGACTCTGGTTCGAAATCTGGTACGTGAGTAAAACTTTCAAAAACCATTTCTCAGGAAATTTAGATATGTTCAAAAGGATTAAAAGTATGTTCGGTGTTGAAACAAAAACGGGAGAAAGCAACTTTTATTTTGTAAAGGGAATAGGGGTTGTGGAAGTAATATCCGGATCTGAAAAAATCCGAATGCAGGGTGTTTTTTATACTCCAGACATATATAGAAATATACTCAGTCTTGATCAATTAATTACTCAAGGATACACAGTAAAGTTTACCGGAGATAAGTGTAAGATCTACCCTATGTTCAGCATTCCGGTTATTAATCGAAGGAGCGATGTTTCCGGTCTTACAAGAGAAGATGAAATATGTTTAAGAGAAAAAAAATCTCTGGTCACGTTTGAATCTGAATATGAAGTACTTAAATCAGATTATCTGAATCGATACTTCGAAAATCTGAATTTATCATCAAACGAACCGGATTGGAATGTTCTAATACTTCAAGCCATGACATTTAAGGAGTTCCAAGACTGCAAAGCACTCCTTGATATGTTAGATGATGAAGATTATGTTAAGAAATACAAGTATTGTTTAGAAAACAAGTTCGAAGATATGGTTGATTGGTTTCTCAAAGAGAAATTAGAGATTACCACGAGACCACTTCCTGCATATGCTTCGGACAACCGAAAGGTAAGTCTGTTGGAGTTGTACATGGCAGTTAAAAGAGAGGGTGGACACCAAAGGATAACAGAAAATAACATGTGGGCAATGGTTGCCAAAGATTTAGGCTTCGATTATAATGAAGGAGAGTATATGAGGCTTATATATGCTATGTATTTAGATGTGCTTGTCTACTATTATAGATACAAAACAACACAACAGAAGGTGCAAGAGAAGGAGGTAGTCAAAAGTGTGGTAGAACCAAGAAGGAGCAGAAGTTATGGAGATGAAGTGCCGGAGCATGGTGCAGATCAAACGGTGGGGAATGCAACCAGTGAAGATTCTGCAGGAAAGGAAGCCGGGCACTATGCATTTTATGCTGGAAACGATTGGCAAGGAATCAAAAAGCTGCATACAAGAAGGAGGTTCGATTTTAATCGAGCAAGAGTGGCTGTGGTAGGGGTGTTCAGGATTCGTTTCGAATTCGAAAAATTCGAAATTCGTTTAAATTCGATTCGATTATCAAGAATTCGTTTCGACTATAAGAATTCGAATTCGATTCAATTCGAGTCAAGTAAATCGAATACGAATTTATAATTTCAAATTCGATTCGAATCGAAATTCGAATAAAAATTATACATTTTTATTTATTATTTTTATATATAATACATATATAACTTTTAAGCTATACAATAAATTATTTTTAAATTTTTTTCAAGTATTAAAATTACCTATTACCAAACCCACTACATGACCCATAAGTAAAACCTAAGTTCTTTCAATAGATTTCTAACCATAAAAATATTAACTTGTAATATGGAGTGATTATTCCCGACTTCTCGTTTTGAATTTTAGACTTGTGGTACTTTATTTGAAACATTTTAATGTGATATCGTGCTTTATGGCTGTTTTAAAATTTATGTTTCATTTTGATAGTTTTTTTACATGTTTTAAAGAATCTGAATTAAATCGAATTAATTCGAATTCGATTCGAATTCGAAACTTTAATCGAATACGAATCGAATACGAATTGGGTTTTTATTCGAATACGAATTCGAATCGAATTCGATAGGTTTTAATCGAATTCGAATCGAATACGAATTCAAGAAAAAATAAAAATTATTCGAACAATTCGATTCGAATAATTCGAAAATTCGATATTCGATTCGATGAACACCCCTAGGCTGTGGATGATGCAAACAGAAGCGTGTTAATGCACTCTTACAAACATAATTATGTTTAGGGGAGTGTATTAGAACATATAAACATAATTATATATATATATTCGAATAGTTATGTATGTAACTTAGTTTATTTGACTATATTTATATGTATGTAATAACCGATATATTCGAGTGGTTATGATGGTTGGAAGGCACCGGTTCAAAGGGTGGTTTTCCCTCCAAATTCAACCGCTCATAACTGTCTTATATGAATACATATATATATGTCTTGCCGGCAAAGATAACCAGTATCAAGACATTTCCCATTCGATTTGTCCACTCAATCATTCAATCATCATTCTTGTTTCCTGCACTTCGACATTGTGAGTAACATGGATTCACAAAACAAACAACTTCCGCTCCAACAGAAATTATATTAAAGACTTCGGTTTTCACACATCTAATAATTAGATTTTTGTATATATTGTAAGCACTTATGGGATTTAGTCTACGATCTATAAGTGACACCTCAGTGCTAGCTTACAAAATTTTATATCGCGTATAGTTGCAAGGAAAAACCCGAAATGCTTGTGGCTCGAGATAGTCAAATATTGAAGTGAGTTGTTTTCACATTTATTTGAAACAAATATATAACACTGTATAGAGGGACTTTGTCAGTTAATTCAACACTCTAAAATCATGGATCCTGTTATAGAGGAACTTTGTTTAAGATCCCAACTAGAAGTAGATGAGTTGAAGTCAAGGACTGGAATGGATTTCTAAAGGTTCTGTTAGCAGAAGCCATCATAGAGCCTGCTAAGTGAAAAGTAAACCTTTGTTTGTATAGGATAGCTCTTTTAATGCTTGGTTTCTTGGAAATCACACTATGAATTCATTACCTATATTAACGTTTCACCTCTTTGTTCAAGGGTTTACCATTATTTTACTTACTTTTATGGCCATAGGGAAAATCATAAAATGGCCATCTTAGACACAGTCAACTAGTGCTTGACACGTATATCTGATAGCAATAGTAGATTTCAATTTTGGTGCAGCAAATTTCCATCTGGCGCAACAGATACATTCTCATGCGTCACCATCTTTATGAAAATGGTGTAGTCGATACATGCATGGCACATAAGATCCATGTTGTTACGCCAGGGGCCCTACAAACCACTAAGTTACACTCTCGAGTGAAATTGCGGACTTCAAGAGAATTTGGTGCATGAGAATGGATTTACTATGTTTGTGCCATTATTTTATATGGGAACCTTATACGCCATGGTATGTCACGTGGAAGCTTCTGGTTGGCTGAAACAATTTCTTATCAAAAAACAAGAAAAGTCAAATGATATTTTTGTAAATAAAAAAGTCAAAGCTAATATCAAACGCATTGATCAAGATGATGATTTGACTAAAACTGTTGAGCGGTTATGGGAGCTAAAAAACTATAAGAGTTGATTACTGTTTTCGTCCCTGTGATTTGTCAAAAATCACTATTTCAGTCAATTAGTTTAAAAATTATGATTTCAGTCCCTGTGGTTTCACTTTCGTAACCATTTCAGTCTCTGTGGTTTCACTTTCATAACCATTTCAATCCATTTATTCTGTTAGTACAGGGACTAAAATGGTTACGAGGTGGACTGAAATAGTTACGAAAGTGAAACCACATGGACTGAAATCGCAATTTTTAAACTAATGGACTGAAATAGTGACAAAAACAGTAATTAACTCAAACTATAAATATAATCCATAGTTTTTAAAGAACCAGTGTGAAAGATAATGAATATTGGAAGCTGCAACTACATCATCAGATCGCGCATTCGAGTGCCTAAGAATAGACTTGTCTCTTAACGACATGTCGATATACAAGCTAGCCATCTAATAGCTTGTATCGAATTCGCAAACTCTGTCCAATTCCCACTTGAAATGCAAACTTAACAAAAAGGCAGTAGATTAATATATAAGATGACAATCTTTGGAAAAAAACGCACAAAGAACAGAAGGACAGTTTGAATACATGAGGCCTTGAGAAAATGTTCATAATCACATGGTTTCTCCAGTTAGAAATTTATTAAGAAAATAAAAGAAGAAGAAGGAAAATATAAATACATATATATATATATTCCTCAAGTGGATGCATGCATAATTAAACCAAGTCACTCAGCTGCTCCCAATAATGTCTTTGTATGTGCATTTAATTTTTTCAAACAAAGCTTCCCTGAATAGCCAAAGTTATAGCTTAGAATATAATTCACATTTTTTGATATTACATATTAATATTGAAGATTATTAAAGGATGGAATGATATAACTGAAGTAAGTACCTATCAGGTTTGAACACCAGGTTCTTGTATGCAAACCACTGTAGAAAATTAATCATAGAATGTATGTCAAACTAGCATTTGTTTTCTGTTATCAAGAAATCTAAGTAGCGAAAAACTTAAGCTTACTCCGGTGTAACCGATTCCAACGAGCTCCAGAACACCTGGGACCAATGGAAGCCTGTCTATTGCCTGATACAAGAAACAATGCAAAGTTACGACTATCGGCTCGAAAGTCTCTAAGAGGGAACTCGAGTTACTTGCCTTAGCAATTACAAGTTATCGATTAACAAATGAAAACGAAGACATTTATTTTTTAACCCCAGGATGCAAACAAGAAACTCGGTTCATTAATGTGTTTGCTCATTTGAACGAACACGAACAATCTCCCGTTCACATTCATTCGGTTCATTTAGTAAGTTGTCTAGGTATTTCATCCACATAAAAGACCTATAGTTGCACAAAAAGAGCGGACCTTTTTTTTACCAAAAATGTTTCTTGAAAGCATCAGTAAAATTCTAACTTGATATCTTTTACCCACTCTTTTAGGAAATACAAGGGCAGGATAAAACTTTTTTCTGTTTTTACAAGTGTCACTAGTGTGACAGAGTAATTTTCTAACTCTCATGCAGCACTCTTTGCGGGGCGTGACACTAGGTATACTATTTTGTCACTAAAAATATATTTCCTGAAGATGAAAATAAAGGTTGTGCTCACCGAGATCATTCCTGTCGAACCCCAAAGAAAAACACCTCCGGCTACCGCTAGACTGCTCACCGCATACTTATCTTCGACTTTGTCCCACTGTATGTAACATCCAAAATCAACACACATATTTGTGTCAGTTTTTAGGCAATATTAAGAAAAATAAATTAGGGGTTGTGCAAAACTTAACCCCCTTTCAATGGTTTTTAATTAATGTACACCGCTCCACCTACTAAATTAATCAGATCACCTCACTACTTTATCTTATAGGGGGTTCGTTAAGCATACATGAGGTAAGTTTAGCATCACTCTTAATTAGTGACATCGGGTTTCTCATACCAATCAATATTGTTTACTTTGCCATTTGGAGCTCACGAATTTATTTCTTTTGTTATCCGGGACTTCCCAGGAGGCCAGCCATTCTAAAATTACTCTCACCCGAGCATGAGATTAACTGACGAGTTACCCTTTCATCTATAGTGCGTCCAAAACGTGTTGGTAATTTTTAAGGTCCAATATTTATTGTGAACCCAATATCTACATACCACACTGATTCGGAATTTGACTAAGATGTTACAATTAGATGATCTTAAAAGAGGAAAACAAATTCAAAAGCATACCGCCTCTTGAAGCGGCTTTATGAGCTCTTGAACGTCTGGGGAGACGGCCTCAGGTGTCGCCTCTCCAGTGGCCATGGCAGCAACATTCCTAGCCAACTTTCGACCTGATATACACCAACTTTATAATATAATCTCTAACTAGCAAAACTTTATATTTCATGGGTAAAATCAATCCAGTCGCAAGCGAATTAGCAACCACAAGTTAATGATCACTGCTAAAAGCAATTAGCAACATATTCGGATCGTTGCAAAATGACAATATTATTTTTTTAGTAACGGTAACAGTAACAGTAACAATAATAGTAATAGTAACAATAATAAGTGGAACTAACAGTAGCCAGTGGCCTTCCAAACACGGTTTTGCTGCTGAAGAGGCGGCGCGGTGAGAGACGGGAGGGTGACACATTGGGCGGATGCGGCAGCCGCTTGCCGTGGCGGAGCCTTGCCGTCAATGAGGGTGGTGGAAGTGGTTGACACTGAATGTACAGTGGTTGCCATTTTCTGAAGTTATATCCTTTTGGAATACTGAAAGAAAATTGGCTGGCAGGGGAATATTGATTTGTTATATTTGGATATGTTATTGCTTCTTGTTCTTTAATTTGTTTTAGATAACCAAAGCAAAAAAAATGTTAAGATATTTTTTTCTGTACAAAATAAAGCTAAGGGACAACCACTCAATTTTTTTGATAATCTAGATAGGGCTGACGTGGAGGCCTTTGGATAGGATAACCAGTTTATATGGTCTTCCATTGGGGCAGGTGTGATATATGCCACTTTATTGCACTTTTGTAAAAATGTTAATTTAATTAGAAAATATCTTTAAAAGTATAATAAGTTAACAGTGAGAAAAAAAAATAAGTATATAAATTAACAAGTATGCTCATTGTGAAAATGTTTTTTAAATAGAAAATATCTTTAAAAGTATAAAAAGTTAACACTGAGAAAAAATAATAATTATATAAATTAACAAGTATGGTCATTTCTAATTTAGAATAAAAAAGTAAAAAAAAAAAAGAATATTGTTTTTTAACCCTATTGCATACCCGGTTTTTCAAGTCCAAAACAATAACCGGTGTAACCGGTTGGGATCGGTTTTTAACCGGTTTTTGCCACAAAAAAAAAAAAACGGTTTTTAGCCGGTTTAACCGGTTTTTTTTTAAACCGGTTTCGGTTATTAACCGGTTTTTCATACCAAGAATCCTAACCAGCCTATAACCGGCGGTTCGGTTATAAAACCGGTTCGGTTATAAAAAAACCGGTTAAAAAAAAACCGGTTTCGGTTTTTTTCCCGGTTTCGGTTCTAAAACCGGTTTTTTTTGTACACCTCTAACCCTACCTACCCGGTTCCTATCGGGTTTCCTATCGGGTGGGTTATACGAAAGAGTGGTTCTATATCGGACCTTGTTTCTCTTTGACCATACCCAAAACTGGTATGGAGTTGAAACCAATCTAAAAAATACCCTGTGTGCACTCCTAATTGATTATGTCTTTGTCTTTAGCAAACTTCATATTATTGTTTTATGTTGGATTCAAACCCAACTTCACCCTATAAATGTATAGTCTTTTGAGTTTGATACCCATTCCACTTTTCATTTTAGCATATGGAAGAACTCAAAGTTTCAAAAGGGTTAATAGATTTCCTTTCTTTCAATTAGTTTTTTGCCCCTTTCCTTTCCTACTATATGAACAAGTACCAATGTTGTTTGGTACACTAAACAATATAAATAAATACCGGTACCGTTACATATATTGTTTGGTTAGGTACAATCGCAGCATAATATATGTTTTTCAATAAAATTTATATCACAATATTGAAAAACACAAACATAGAACGTAAGTTATTAGAAAAATAATCAAATTACTATTAATGATTAATAATATAATATTTAAAAATTAAATGAATTACTTAAAAAAATAGTTACTGTTCATGCCCACTTCCTATTAATATGTATAATATAATAACAAAACGGATTTTTTCAAAGTATAAACTAATAATTCCAACAGATATGGCTACTATAACCTTTCCAACCACAAATTTTTTTTCGAGGCATTTCACCTCGAAATACAAAATTGTACTATACTAGGTATTTAAAAAGAAAAGTAATGATAAAAAAATAATGGATTTAATCGTTTCTATGGTTACTTCCTAAACGGTGAGGTCATCTCTATACATCAGAGCCTTTACTTCATTTAATCAATGTTTATTGCTAACTTGTATAGTTCACATTCTTTGACTCTACCCATGAATTTTCCAGTAATAAGTCTTTCACAACGAGCTCTACCTATACAGTAACGATATTTAATTATGTGGGATTGGCTGGATAGCTGACCTTGTTAGTCTGTTCTTGCAAGAGAGATTTATTTTAGAGTAAATTACAAGTTTTGTCCTTTATGTTTGTATCAAATTGCAGGCAGTGTCCTTTACCTTTAAAATTGATGGGTTTTGTACTTTATGTTACAAAATCTTGCACGTTACGTCATTTAGCCCTAACCTAGTTAAATTTTTCTGTTAAATCAGTTCATGTGTAAGGCACATGAGGGTATAATTGTCTTTTTACTCTATTATTTAAAAGATATATATCTTAAACGAAAAAGAAAATTATATATTAACTCTATCTCTCTCTAAAAACCCTCTTTCTCTCTATGCATCAGTTCCACCACCTCCTTCCACCAACCAACATCACCACCACAAATTCATAGGAAATACTGTGCAAAATACCAAATCCCCTATTTAGGGGGTGTTTGGGATTCCTTTTCAACTTCTCCTTCTCAAGAAGTCGTTCTCAACATCAATAAGTAAGAAATCTTCACTTCTCAAAAACTCCTTTTTGAAGGCATAATCAGCACCAGAAGTCCTTTTTTTATGGTGTTTGGGATTCCTTTTGACATCAAAAGCACTTCTCAAATGATGTTTGGGATTCCTTTTCATCTCAAAAGTCCTTCTGGGCTTCAGAAGTCACTTTTAAAAGGAATCCCAAACACCCCCTTAGTCTCCCAAGTAGGTAACAAGAGACGAAAGAAAAAGTTGGTAATGTACTGTAAAACTAAAAACAAAATGGAAACAGATTGTCTCCTCAACATGTGTTGCCCTAATTTCAGCATCGCCGCCGCATCATCAATCAGAAGACCTTCCCCTCTCTCTCCATCGACTTTCAGGTGGGTATTCCTCTAGTCTATCTCGAATTTCCGGTGACTACCTCTTTCATCTCCCCCTGATTTCCAGTGACTCCTCTCATTAACTACTAAATCAATAAACTTAAAAACTTAATTACTCTCTCTCTCTCTCTCTCTCCCTCTCTACACATCTGGTTGCTCAAATCCGATGGTGGTTATCATCAACAACAAGAATGTTTCAGACGATGGAGATGGCGGCCTGGATTTATGGTTATCACGGCGATGGTGATTGTCACAGGTGACGGCGGGCCAAATCTGTAGTTATTCCGCAGTGGTGGTTGTCACAGTGCATGTTTGGATGGGGAAAAGTGGGTGTGTGATTAGGAATGTTTAAGACGACAGAGATGGCGGCCCATATCTTCAGACTTTAGTTATCCCAACGATGCGGTGGTGGTGTTTGACATAGGCGCCGACGACAGTCACAAGCGGTGGTGGTGGACAAGGTGTTGATTTTGGCTAATTACGGTTGAGGGTGTTGATTTTGGCTAAGTATGATTGATGGTGTTATTTTTTAAAGATAATTGGTGTTGATTTAGTGATTGTGAAAGTTGTTGAGGTGGTGGTTTGGGGTGACGGGTGGGGGCAGTGATGGTGACGAGTGGTTGTTAGTGGCGGTGGAGGCCAGGTTGATGAGAGAGAGATAGGTGTACAGAGGTTAAGAAAGAGAGAGATGTGTGTATAATACATATATATTATTAATTTTTAAACTTTAATTTTGTTTTATTTATTAATTTTTTAAAAATAAATGAGTAAAAAGACTAAAATACTCTTATGTCACTTGAGTTAACAAGAAAATTTAACTAGATTATGGCTAAAGGACGTAACGTGCAAGATTTTGTAACATAAAGTACATACCTATCAATTTTAAAGACAGGATACCATTTGCAATTTGCTACAAACACAAAGGACAAAACTTGTAATTTACTCTTTATTTTAACTAAGATGTCCTCCACTTAATGGATAACCGTTTGCTACTAATGGAGAATTGCTTGTGAGAAATCAGGTGTTTTATCATTAACAAATAACAATATTTACAACACTAGAAGTTACACTTAGGTTACGTGCTGGGATTGATGATTGAAGTCTTACAAATTAAACATGATGGTTATCTAACTTCTAATAAATGTCTATTTAAAAAAAAATGAAACCTCTTTGTGTCGTAATTTCTCGTTTATTGTTTATTTATTTTTGTGATCGTACTAAGCGGTCTCAATTTTTGCTACCAATATTTAAATTTTAATTTTAGATTATTAGCTTTTAATTACTTGTGCAACCGTCCTAACGATCACAACTTTTGCGACTGATTTGTGACCACTCTAAATTTTTTGTTTTTCCTTTTCTTTTTTTTTATATTTTTCACATGTTTGCTATCTATATCTATAGTTAAATTTTGATTAATTAGTTTTCATGATTTTTGTGACTGATTTGCGACCGCTTTATAATTTATTGAGTAAAGTATAGTTTCAGCCCCTGTGGTTTACACCTAATCATAGGTTCAGCCCTCGTTTGAAAAAATTCAACAGTCTGGTACCTGTGGTTGTCGATTGTTAGCAATCAAGCCCTTATTGGAAGTCACCGTTAGTTGACTGTTAAAGACTTTAACGTTGACAAGGATAAAGTTGTAAATTCACCTAAACTAATCCCAATGTGAACCATTTCACTCCTCCATCTTCTCTTATAAGTTACACTTCAATCCCTCTTTCCCTGAAACACCTCCGGCTCCCAATTACATGCTCCCATCACCCACAAGATACCTGCTTTCAAGTCCGATCAAGCACAACATGTTGTCATACGCCGTGATTATGCGATTAGAGGAAGTAACATGTATGACATTTCCTGAATTTCACTTAACAATCAAGTATCAAGTTGATACAGTTCAATGAAGATGTTAATCTTTGAACTTGCAGATGGTTTAAGGGTCCATTGTTGGAACCGTCTGGTAAGGATCCAAGTTCGAGTGGTTGTCCAGGGTGTGGGAGTGCTAGTATCGAAGTGGTGGTGAATAGGGACCGTGTCAGAATTAGGATCAAGCTTGTGCAGTATTGAAGTGTTGGTGTTCTTTAGGGAGACCAACACCCCCTATTTATGATGCATACTTAGAAACTACGTTTAAGTGTGATATTGGGTTTTTTAGTTTGATTGTTTTTTAGGTTTTAGGTGTTAACGATCATGCTCAACCCATTATGAAATCATGTGATTAATATGTAAGTTTTGAATGATTTGAAACTAGTAACTGCAGTTTTAATATTTAACTTTTGACTGCATTTAAACCAAAGTGAATGCACGTTCTGTTAGTGATTCTTAATTAATATTGTAGTTATGCACAACAGGGATATTGTTGTACTGTAGGTGGTGTAGGTTTTGAATACTACCGCGAGGCGTGTGACTGACCAGGATCAAGCCACCAATCATATTGAACATTATAATAATAAAACAATTTTCATCACAACCTATATGATTAGTGACTACATTCCAAAGTTCGTATTTTAAAAGAAATAATTAAAGTCATCAGCGGAAGTATAAGTTTGTCAGTTTAAAACAATAATTCAAATCCATAATTAATAATAAGAAAACCCGTTAAGGGTTAAGGCGACCACTACACTCCCCAGCTGCAAGCTCCTGAGCTATCATTGAGTACCTGCAAAGCATGTAGTAGGGTGTCAACATAAAGTTGGCGAATTCACGGTTTATCCAGTTTAAATTCCATAAAACTTGTGTTTGTTAAGTTACTCATTTATATCATGCCATGGGGAGCTACCCCATATATAAGCTACTAAATTACGTATACCGAATACTGTTGCGACCTGTTACATCGTTGTTTGTAAGACCCTAAAATCGTACATGACAAAAGTCGCAGCGGAAACACGTACCATAAAATTTCTTTCCTTATAAATACCTCAACTTATTTAAAGTTTAACTTTAACACAACTCTTTCCCATAAATCCGTCATCCTCTCGTTTACTAGTTAAAAACATAGCTTATGTTTACTACATTATGTACATCAACATTTCCGTACAATCTCTCTAGTGACTCGATCTTCGATCTCCAATCCTTGACTATCCTCATGACTGGCACTACCTGCGTTCACCACATACATACATAACATTAGCATACATTAATAAACAAGATTCATTCACGTATACTTCACATTTCATCATCTTTCAAGCTTTAAGCCTTTCATCTGCGTATCCATTTCCTGGTGACACTTCAATAATGTACCTGCATTACTTATCATTCTCAAGGTACACCATTAATAACGTTAACACTCAATGTGTCTAAATCATGCATACATACGTACTTACATACAAACATGCATACATATCTACATACATTCATCCTTTCCTACAGCTTTACATACGTGCATATACTCATACATGTCTTTATACACATCCACATACGTACATACCTTTCCTACATCATCACATACATGCATACACTCGTACATACCTTTATACATACATACATGCACATCTACGTACATACATACCTTTCCTACATCATCGCATACATGCATACACTCGTACATACCTTTATACATACATACATACACATCTACGTACATACATACCTTTCCTACAACTTTACATACGTGCATACACTCATACATGTCCTTATACGTACATACACACTCATCCACATACGTACATACCTTTCCTAACATCATCACATACATGCATACACTCGCACATACCTTTATACATACATACATACACATCCACATACGTACATACCTTTACAAACACGTATTAGATCACGCGTACCTCTTACATAATCATACATTATTTACATGGGTCTTAGACTTAGCTTTATAGCCCATAAACATCTAAGGAACCATCAAAACCATGTTTGGAAAGTCCTCCGTAGTCCACGGATATCAAACCGAAGCCTACGGTACATAATTCAACTTACAAACAAGATTTCAGCTTTTGGGACTTGGGGAGGCCGTCGGCGACGACCCCTAGGGTCGTCGGCGACGGGCCTTGCATTTACCCGTAGCCCAAAAGTCCCGTAGACAGGTAGTTAACCCGTCGGAGAAAAACTGACTTTCCCTTGCCCGTCGGCGACGGCCTCCTAGCCCGTCGGCGACGGCCTCCTAGCCCGTCGGCGACGGCCTCTCTAAATTGCATTTTCCTGCAGATTCGTTTCGTCGTCCGTACGCACTAAAACGCGCGTAACTTTTGAACCGTTTACCCGTTTAACCTCCCGTTTCTTCCTACATGCTTGTAAATTCACATTCTATCATATGAACTTGAAATCCCACATCCGGATTAATGAAATTCTTATCTTGCGCCCTATCGACTTATCATCACATTCTAATTATTTGACCCATTATGGGTATTTGCGCAATACTTGGTTTATGACATACCAAGACCGTACTCTTCGCTTCCATACTTATTCAAGACATTATACTCATCAAATACTTGTTCCTAAACTGCTTGTTAAGATCGTTTGCCCCAAAATACCCATCAAGGGCATTTTGGTCAACCTTAAACCCATCACTTACGACGAAAGACTTTAACACATATTTAACCTCAAATCTCATGTTTAATTCATTCCAACACTTTACTACTTACTTGTTCTAAGAAGTGATTACGGAAATCACTTACCTTGTGCGTCCGTGCTCGTATCCGATTCCTTGCCTCATCTTGACCCGTTAACACCTCCTTCTTGAGTCCGTCACGACGTGATTCCTATACTTTCATTTCATCGAAACCACGCTCTTATTATCATACTCATTTGTACATGTAACATTCATATCATTCGCATAATTCACACTTAACTTTCCTTAGTCATTTCTAACAAGCATTAAAATACATAATCAACTTCATATAATCATATCCGTATACGTTAAACTCATGTAACTCATCATGTCATTACATTTAACACGGATTGCTATAACATGTACCATACGACTTCCCATCAACCTACATTTATGACAACTAGTCAAATCATGTTTCTTATACTTAGTTGACTTTCAAAAGTCAACTATTAACCATACTCAAATATCGACTTATCATCATATACCCGTAACATCACAATCGACTATACGGACGACACTATATACATTTTATCATACACTTGATGTGAGTACTACCTTTTAAGCATATCGTACAACTAATTCATGCATAAATCTTCTACACTTATACATAACTCATCAAATCCTTCTACTAATCATCATATATCATTCCAAATGAACATTAAACTTAACATCATCATATTCCTTTACTTTCATCTAACAATATTTCATCATAACCACATAATACATCAATCATTCAACAAGACTTGAACATAGAAGGTGATTCTAGTCATCTTCATCACCATAACTAATGGGTTTATCATCTAAACATCAAATTAGCACAAATCATTCATAATCCATGTTCTATATGATGATTATAGCACATACTAATGCTCAATTCCACTTAAACTCATGGATTCGAACATAACCCACTTTACCCATGATCACCAATCTTAGATTTTAGACATACCTTATGATCCCCTCGTGTTGGTGATCATTAATCCATACTCGGTTATGGATTTGAGCTTCATCTTGCCTTCCGATTTGAGCATAAAGATGGAACTAGGGTTTGAGGCTCCATGGGAGCCTCCTGCCTCTTTCTCGAACACACGTATGTGTGTGTTTGTGTGTGTTTAGATATTTAATAAATTAACTTCCATTTGTTCCACTTTAGCCCCTCGGGTTTTGCCTTTAAAACATAACTGACACTACCTTCATCATTTAATACTTTTGACCATACCCTTAACTAGGTTAAATAGCCTAGTTAGTTATTTCCTGACGTGTCACATAATAACATACAACAAATATTAACATTCAGATTTTGGGGCGTTACATTGTTGCCCCGTTTGTCAATGCCTATCATCATTAACCGTTTGCCAAGGCCTATTAGTTCACGACCGATCCTCTCCAGACACGGTGTGAGGTTGGTGAAACCTAAATAGCTCTATCAACTAATATCCCGTTCGCCAAGCATCGATGACTAATCGGTATAGAAAGTGGGGGACTTCAAGATAGAGTTTCGTTTAGTACACGTGTTCATGAAATATAAATAGTAATTAACCGTATTCCAAACCAGGAATAGTAGGCAATCCCAAACCTGGGAAAGTGTTGTCCGTTCCGTTCCCAACCACCGGGAATACATGCTTTTAGTAAGTGTGTGAACTCACCTTTGTTTTGCTCGGCAGATTGTTTACTTGTTTTAATAGTCGGTCAACAACGTCCTATTATGGTTACCAATATTGGTCATGTTTGTATGCAAGTATGTCACATATTTGTACACACAACTAACAAGTAGCACACAAGGTATCACATATTTGTAACACAAGTCCAAACATGTGACCAGTAACACATCAGTCCATTACACATATTCTAGTTGTGCG
Organism: Helianthus tuberosus; assembly: GCA_030545235.1. Classification (NCBI taxonomy): domain Eukaryota; kingdom Viridiplantae; phylum Streptophyta; class Magnoliopsida; order Asterales; family Asteraceae; genus Helianthus; species Helianthus tuberosus. The sequence continues at coordinate 41,550,637 of CM060439.1, read as the reverse complement.
GCCCAAACCGGTTATTAGCCCATATGGAGTGTGCGGTCTGATTATCCATGTGCGGCCTGATAACATTTGGTCCAGTAGGCGAGTATGCGGCCCAAACAATATGTGACCCAATGAGAGTGTGTTTCCCACTGCCTAGTGTGCGGTCTTTAGGAAGTGTGCGCTCATGCAATTTGACGATTGTACAATATGTTTTATATGTTTGTACAAGAGCTGTGTAGTCTACATAGTGTGCGACCCGCTTAACTCTCTTGTACCCTGTGAAATGACAACATGTACACCTGAGTGTATGGTCTCAGAGGTGTGCGGCCTAGCTTACTTGGGTGTACAAGGTGCATCATGAGTTGTACCTTGCCAAGTGTGCGGTACACGTGGCGCATTCAGTGTGTGGATCTGTAGTGTCGTAGTGTACGGTATGCAGTTCAAGTTGTACCTCTCATGACTGTGTGGTTATCATTTTATCCAAATAGTAAACATCTCAAATAGATCACACACATGTTTTAGCATCAATCTTTTAACCTAACATCATATTTATCAACATTTCATCAATCGTGCACAAGTTTAAACAATAGATCTACATTCACCAATATTAATTGTAGGTCTAGATTTCTATTCTGACTATGAACATACATCACCCTTCATCAAACAATTGCTTCCTGGATTCATCATTTACTAACACCTCTTTCTAACATATGCATTTCCAAAGATAGATCTATGGTTCTATTTCAACAACAACAAACATCAAACATGAAATCAAATCCATGAATTTTATATCCATCTACCATCATACTAACATAGAACAATCTAGCATTTTGTCTTAATCACACTATACAAACAGATTATCAAACCATTATACAAATCATCATTATCAAACATGTTATATGAGTATATCCTACACATTGTCATGTATTGAAAGAAGAGTATACTAACCGGTTACTAAAGATCAGGAGAATGTGAAAGAACAGAGAGAAATGGGGCTCTTAAAATGGTGAACACCAGCTATCGTTGAAGGATGATGATGTTGCCGTCAAGTCAAAAGAAGAAGAAAAGGATTTGGGGTGTTTTTAGGGTTTCTAGAAATAGAAGAATGTTGGTGGAAGAGAGAGAGAGAGAGAGAATGTTTGCTGCAAAAGAATGTTCAACAGTCACAATGATTGGAAAATCATTCTAGGGTTTGCAGCTTTGCACCCCTTTTATATTCTTGGAAGATCCCGCACACACTCAAAGGCGGTTTGAGTGTGCGGCTTCTTAAGCTGGATCATGGGCTAGGGGTTTGGGCTTGATATAACTGGGTGTGCGGTCCACTAGTGAGAGCTGGAAGAGTGTACGAGATAAAGGGAGTGTGCGGCTGCACAAACCCGTCGCACATGCGATTTAACTACTTTATTCACACTACATTCACAAATATTCATGCATATATATATATATTTATATAAATCAAACAATCATAATATAAGTCTCATTTCTTAAGTTCTCAAGATTACAACGTACGGTAGAATGTGAAGGGAAACCCGAATTGTCACAGGACAACATGCATATTCAACCATGTTGTGATAATCAAAGCCTTAACTTGATTAGGGATTTGTAGGATTTAGGAGAGTTATGCATATTCAGACTTACTTATAAATAAAACATGGATGGACATGTATTTGGTTTGCACAACAGGACTTATACTAAGGGTTGTGATAATCAAGGCCTTAACTTGATTAGGGATTTGCATGATTTAGGAGATCTATGTATATTCTGACCTACTTATAAATAAAACAGGGATGAACATGTAGTGACACTAAGGGTTGTTTCTTTTGAATGAACATGTCAAAACAGAAGTTTTAGATTACCTGTGTTGAATGGTAATTGTATGTTTTGGTTTGAAAACTTGTTTGTTTAGTTTTAGATAACACGTTTCTGTTGGATGAACATGTCAAAACAGATGTTACAAAGGTCAAAATAGCATTCTAGTTCTAGAAGTGAAACCCATTTGAATTTCAATAGGCCAAACCCATTTGAAGTTCAAATCTGGTTTCATGTGTTGTTACGGGGTTTTGTAGTTGTTGTTAAAACCTTCATGTTGCAGATTAATTTAGCTTAATCGGTGCTTAGTTGCAAGATTAGGATTTGTTTTGAATATGGAGGGAATATGTCATTTATACGTTTAGGGACTCTAATTGTAAGTAAAGTTATGAGGGTATTTTAGTCTTTTCATTGATTTACAAATGGTCAGTTAGTGGGAGGGGGTTTGATTGCTAGCAATCGACAACCACAGGGACCGAAATGTTGAATTTTTTTCAAATGAGGGTTGAACCTATGATTGGATGTAAACCCCAGGAACTGAAACTGTACTTTACTCTAATTTATTTTTTATTATTAGTTTTTATTATTTTGCGATCGATATGCAACCGAAAAAGGCAGTAGTATCACACTTTATGACTGTTTTGCAACCGATTCCACAATCTACCTAGTTAGTTGGTTGTAAGTGTAGGTGATTTAATTTGACCAAAGATAAAACTCTGGACAACACACATATACGAATAAGATGAAACTTAAATGGGAAAAAGTGATTAGAACACAAAGTTTACCTCGTTCAAACTAGGATTAATTTCATATATACCCTTACAAACTTGAAAAAAATCATATATACCCAACAAAAAGTATAAATATCATATATGCCCTTATAAAATAGTTAAAATATCAAATATACCCAATTTATAAAGAAGAATCTGATAAATAATCATTTTTTTTTATTTTTTTAACTTTGAGTTTTCATATATGCCCATTTTTTTAACTTCTTATTTTTATATAACACATTTTAAGCTTAAATTTATTTTTGCCTATTTTTATTTTTTTCCCGTGCTCAATAGTATTCTTTATATATAATATTTAAGCTAAATAAATCAAGCTAGAAATGAGTGAATATAATATTTGAAGTTAAAGGTCATATATGAGGTTTTAAAGTTTTAAAAAAATAAGGTTAAAAGTGTCACTTATTAAATTGTTTCTAATGAATTGGGTATATACGATATTTCAACTATTTAGTAAGGGTATATATGATATTTATAATTTTGCAAGAATATATGAAATTTTACAAGGTTGTTAGGGTATATATGAAATTGTCCCTTCAAACTATATAGTCTAATCAATTACGTTCACAACCAAGTTAAAGAGATTTTGAAACAAAAACTAAAAATAATCAAAGAATATGTAACCACATAATCGATTACCATCGAAAAACCCTACCTTTCGTCTCAACGGAGAATGAAAGCGTGATGGGCGATATTATGTTAGATTGTCGGGTCTTTTTATTTAAGGTTAAATGTCATTTTAGTCCCTGTGGTTTGGGCCATTTTGCCAGTTTAATCCAAATGTTTCATTTTTCGCCTGTGAGTCCAAAAAGGTTTCACCGTTGCCATTTTAGTCCACTGGGTTAACTTCATCCATTATTTCTGTTAACGAGAAGGGCAATTCAGTTATTTTATATGTAATTCTGTTAACTAGAAAGGCAATTCGGCCATATAAAATGACCGAATTGCCCTTCTCGTTAACAGAAAAATGAATGAAGTTAACCAAGTGAACTAAAATGGTAACGGTGAAACCTTTTTGGACCCATAGGCGAAAAAAGAAAACCTTTGGACTAAACTGACAAAATGGCCCAAACCACAAGGACTAAAATAGCATTTAACTCTTTATTTAATCTAGGGAACCCAACCCTAATCCGGAAGAAACCATTATCTAAAATAACCCGAAACCTGGCCCACCTAAATAAACGAATGTGTGTGTGTATATATATATATATATACATATATATATATATATATAGAGGAAGTGTAGAATACAATTCCTCTTATCCTACATTACGTACGCGACTACAGGATCAAAACACGTGTCCCTAATTTAGTTTTCATAGCTAAGGGCAAAACAGACAATTCATTCAATCGTAACTCTCTTGTAGGATCGTTGAATCGATCAAACGAGTCAATCAGAAGAGTTCTTGATCAAAACGAGAGGCGGAAACAGACGTTTTGATGTTGAATCAGCTTGATTTGCACTAAGAAGTAGTTTAAATGTCTTATGTATTGATTTGACACGATTATAGACCGTTTGACAACTCGGCAGAGCTTTGCTACCGGAATTGCAAAAGTTACAAATGAAAGCCTAACATCACCTATTTATAGGAGTGCCACTCCTCGTGAACTTTCATGCTTTCTGGCCACTTCTCACGAAACTGCCATTTCGTGCTTTCTGGCCAGTCCTCATGAAATTGACATCTCGTGCTTTCTGGCCTATCTATACTAAAACATGACTCGATACAAGACGAAGTCAACAGACATATGCACCAACAAACTCCCCCTTAGATGTTGACGAGTCTTCAGTCTTGATCGGTCTTCTCGCTCTTTTCTAAAGTATCTTTCTCTGTAAGCATCCTTCAATCTCTCTCTTTCTCTTACGTCTTCAAACTCCCCTTTGCTAATAGACTCCCCCTTAAGTTGTTCCGAGATCGCAATCTGACATAGCTTTCACAGGTTCAGGAATGACTCCTGGTTCTCCGTATCTTCAGGATTAGGAACCTGGTAACCTGCACAATTCTCTACCCAACAGTAAATTTCCAAATTTTTGAATTTAACAAATTTAGAAACCTCTTGAAAATATCATTCAATCATCAACAATAGTTATATCACGTTCAACTTAATGACCTTGATTAACTAGCAGTGAAATCAACCTCAAAACATTACTTGTAACATTTCTCAAAACTATCTCAAATTTCATTTTTCATTTTTCATTTCAAACACACTCTCCCAACCCACTGTTGTTCATCATGTTTAGCACTTGAAATTTTGAAAATCAGCTTTTCAACATCAGTTGTCGAAAATCTTTTTGAATTTTTTAAAATTTTATGCTAAAACACAATCTTTTTGGATTTTTTTTAATGAAAAGCAGTAAAGAAATATTTACAGACATATTTTGTGAGTTTGTGGAAGATAATCATATCAGTTTTTGAGACATATCACCAACACCGTTGATCTTGATTTAACTTTAAGTCTTAAACAAATTCACTTCTGATTGTCAGTATTGTTGTCCACTTAAACCTCTACACAAGTTTCAATTGGTTCAAGATATGAGATTAGATGTTTTAAGGACTGAACTTATTCGCATGTCCCATCTCAGAATATACTCCCGTATCTAGACTACTATATTCAGTCTTACAGGTGAGTGCACACTAATGATATCTGTAATGAGTTAAATGCGAGGCCATGAGAGCTCAGACTATTGCTTCCGCAAAATCAGAGAGACGATGGCTCGAATTTAGGTGGGTCCCCCTTGGGGATCTTCTTTTCAACAGCACATGATTAGCATTTTTCAATGTTTCATCATTTTTTATGCTGAGGGTGAGCATTAAGATTTAAAGCACTGCAAAGTATTATACGAGGACTAGGCTATTGCTCCCGCAAAATCAGAAGTCCTGGTATAATACCCCAGATATCAAAACGTACAAAGACCTAGTATGTCAGAAATAGAGTCTTTCAAACAAGATTTCGGGGGTTACCCATATATCCGAGAGATGTTCCCCACGAAATAAGCAGTTATTTGTTATGTTTATATCTCGAACTCAATCTACTAATTGTGCGAAGCCTACTGGCACATCATTAGTGAGACTTGTTTAAAAACATTTTGACTTTCCATTTCTTTAGCATGTCGTGATAGTCCACTGATGTACTATCATTTCCTCTTTTTCACAACAAAACTCTTTTTGCCTTTTTCAATGTTTTTGGATTTTTGAAATTTTATCATGTTTTTGGATTTTTCAAATTTTCAAAATTTCTAAATTTTTTACTCCCCCTAAAATCAAAATATGTTTCAATTTTGATTTTCCAGGAAAATTTGAAAATAAGAGCAATAAACTGTACAAATAAAATGACAAACTGATATGAATTGCTTCAATTCGCCATCCACTTGGCATAAACTATCAGAACTCCCCCTGACAACAAACTATTTTCCCATTATGATTTCAAAACACTTAAGTTTGTTTTAATCAAAATGGTTTTTCCGAAAAATTAGTTTTGTTGATTTCACACATCATGGGGATTAATTCATCACTTTGTTCTTTCAACCACTTGTAAAATCTAACACTTTTAGGTTTTCCACAAAGACATTTTTCAAGAATGATGCCGATTCATGCTCCACGATTACCAACTTGGAAGCTCCGGCAAGTCAGGTTTTTCAAGTATGAAATACAGACACCCAAGCCTGACCAGCTTTGGGTGTGACCTTTTCAATTTCACTCGGGGTTTGAACATTTCTTTTTGATTCATAAAATTCTTTAACCCCTTTAACCTTTCCCTCGACCATCTTTCCAAAAATATTTTTTACTTTGCCATTGAAAACTTTTTCGACATCAAATTCTTTCTTTTCAGAATAGAATTAATTCGAAATCTCCACTTTACCAACTTTTTGTTTAAAATTTTCAGTCCGCAATGGTGGAAAATTGACATCATCCATTGGCGGTACTGAATTTTCTCTTTTTGGTTCAACTTGTGGCTCCTCTGACTTTGACGAGTCAGATTCATCGCCAGAACTTTCTGAACTTTTAACAACCCATTTTTGTTTGTTTAAATTTGCTCTTCTTTTGTAAAACTGTTTCGAACTTTCACCAACTTCGAAAGTCGAATTTTTAAACATTTTAAATTGTTCTGTTGGTGATTCATTATCAATCACTTTTTCTTTAAGTTTAGGAGACACTTCCTGTTGTGAGTTGGTTGCCTTTGAACAGTTCCAGGCAATGTGACCAACTTTGTAACATCGGTAACAGGTTCTTGTCTGCTTCTTCTGAGCAAAACCATTCTTCATTCCCTCTTGCTTCTTAGCAAGGAATTCTCTGTTTGTTTGCTTTTCGAATGAGCTCTTTTTCTCTTCTTCAGAGCTTGACCCTGAAACAAATACAGTTTTTGGTTTATCATTTTTATGATTTTCTGGTGGAATAAAGCCTAAACCTTTCTTTTTGAAGTTACTGTTATGGTTTGGTTTCTTTCGATAACCCGAACCAGAACTGTAACCCTTTTTCTTGTTTAATCGTTGTTGAACTCTTGAAGTGTATTTTTTAGGTTTTTCAGTAAGATTTACATCTTTTATTTCAGAAATATTGATTTTTGTTAATTTGAAAACCTTTTTAATCTTTTCAGTTTGTACACTTCTTATTGGAAATTGTCACACCCCGATTTCCACGTGTCAACAGTGGGCCCGGTAGGGGAGTATCGTGACGTAGTTGGTAACATCATGGTCAAACAACACAATATATAAATGCACAGCGGAAGCAAAAGATAAATATATTTCATTCCGAATATAAAGTAATATCAAAGTATTACAACGGAAAGTAAAGGATCCACAGGCGGATCAATAAAAGAAAAAGAAAATTGTTCAACAGACTTCAGGCATCTAGAACTTGCAAGATTCCTTATTAACGCCCTGAGCTTCCAGCAAATTTCGTTTAGTACCTGTCACTTAACCTTTTTGGAAAATACGTCAGTTTACACTGGTAAATACAATTAACCGACTCATTTTGGAAAAAGAGTTTGAAAAGTGATTCGAGTGCAAACGGCACAAAATATCTTGACACATTGATTAAAATGCACAGAGGCAAAATTAATCTTTTATAGCTTAGGACAATTTTGTTAATAAAAATCTTGTATCCGATTTACATGGTTGTCCAACATTTAGGGCCGGTGATTATACAATACAAGCCGGACAAGATTAATCGACACACCACAAATATAATCTCACAAGAAGGCATCCTTACGAGTGAGTATACGTTATACATATGCAACAGGAGGTGTTTTGTCTACACCTTGTGCTTACGTCGTGGCCATTCACTTTTTAAAATGAGCCAAGGATATCCAGGACACGGTCATTAACCCCCAATGTTATTTGTTATCAATCAATACAGATTAAAACGGGATTATGCAATTTAATCATCTCCGATTAAAAGGTTTCTACACCCGACCAAGCGGTATTTTTATAATACCATATCCCAAGCACGTATAGGGAAAATAAGTTAAAAGTATTTACCTGAGCTAGCAATGCAATTTATACTCAGCCGTATATTCTAATCAGCAAGCACAAGTACTTCTATTGGGGCTCTCAATCTGGAACAAAGGTTTTATTAACCTATTAGATTCCTAACGGGTCTTATTTTAAGTCGTAACTTAGACCGGTTAGTTTTAAGGAAGTTTTACGGTTCAAACGCATGATTAAGCGAAGACCGGAATAGAATGTGATTTAGACCCGACAAGTTTGAAGACTTGTATAATATGGGTAAACTAAACACATTCTGGATTTTGAGATAAAAAGGATAAGGTTTGACCCGTTTCGGCTAATTTATGCAAACTAGTTACATAAACCGAACCGAATGCGCCAGAGGCGTAACGGGTAACCATATGGGTCCTAAACAGGTTTCCTAAGTTAATTATGCCTCAAATATGTTGTGACATCAGTAAGATGTCTTTCATTATGCCCGGAACGTTTTTAAACACAAACTAGACCTCGTAGGGGTAGTTTGGTCATTTAAAAGGTTATAAAAGAGTTTAAGTATTTATCTGAGTTACAGGTCTGATGTAATCAGTAAAAATACTCAATTTGATAAGTTGTAACAGTAGGGTAAAGTATATATGTGAATTTACCCATTATAACCAAACTATGCACCGAAGGGGCATTTTGGTAATTTCACATAAGCCGAAAAGCTCAAAACCGAAGTCTGAGTTAATCAACCTTTGTTTACTGTTAAAACATTCTAAGTTGCCTAAAATATCAGTAGGTATCAACCCGGGTATGTTCAATATAATTTTTATACATACTATGCATTAAAACGCTAAATAAGGCGATTAAGAGTCGTTTACGGGTTCGATACATAAAGCTGATATTTTTATACTTCCAGAAGGCTTAAAATAATTTATTTAACATATCTAATCAGTAGAAAAAGGTTTGGAGTCGTTTAGATATGTAAAACTCATTTTATGGCCCGTAAGGGCAAAACCGACAATTACCGGATTAAGCCTACGACTACTAGTTATGCTCAGCCTAAAATTAATTAAAAATCATCAAAAATCCCAAAATAATATATTACATCAGTGGGTATTAAGTTTGATACCAAAAAGTAGGCTTAACTAGGCTATACACTAATTACGCCGTTTTATTAACATAAAGCTTTCATTTTGCGATAATGAGCATAACTCTTAATCTACAAGTCAAACTGATGTCAAACTTTGCATACAAGTTTATATATCAGCAATTTAAGTTTCTACTCTTTTACATTTCCAAAAATCACGGTTTAAGGTAATAAGGGCATAATGGTCAACATATGAGCTATTAACGGAAACGTGTAAACGAATGGGTCAATCAATGAACCAACCACAGAGGGTTATGCTAACATGTAGCCTGGTCCTAAGGAAGCTCTAAGGCATTTCTAAAACATACCATAACGGGTCAGAACTGAAAGTCAAAGCGAAAGTCAAACTATGCGACTTTCGGTTCTGAACCGGGTCTAAACAGGAAATAGTCGGGTTGAACATGTTTGGACATGTTCTTACACTTATTACTAAATTATAACAATGATCAAATAGGTTATATATGTTCTAGATAGCTAATTATGCATAAATGACATTTTAAGCTTCCTGTTGACTTTTTAATTATATGTTTGACCCGACGTTTGACCTGATTAGAGTGGTAATCAGGGGGAACCCTTTTGAGGTTTTATTACCCACATAATTACCAACTTATAACTACTTTTGATTCGACTAATCACTGGACCATTAGTGAATAATCTTAAAGTCAACCGTTAATTACGACGGTTTGACTTTTAAGCTAAAACTAAGCTAAAACTTAATCAAGAAAGGTTTAGCAAACTTACTTAAGTCCTAAGCTTGATTAGGAAGTAATTGGGTCTGCTTTGAAGCTCCAGAAAGGCTCCTCAATTGCAGATGAAGGTGTGAAGAATTGTTTGCAACTTCATGCCTTTATATAGTGTTCAAGACACCACAAATCTTTGACAACCAAGTCTACTACTGACCACAAGTTGTTTACAAGTGTCCCTAGTGTTCTAGGGGTTGTTTAGGGGCCAAGGGTTATGAGGAAAATCGGATAAAAGGTCAAATTTCACGTTTAACAGCAAACAGGCAATTCTGCTGTCGCTGGCATACCCTTGCGCACCGCAAGGCTCCCCTTGCTGCGGTGCGCAAGCATTCATCAGGGGGCCAAAACTTGGCTTTTCATGCATTCGAAGGGGCAACCAACTTATTTCTTGCAATTTGACCCCTTCTTGTTTACTTACAAGGGCTTTAGGACTTATACCCACTTTGCCAAGTCCCTGGACACTTCCGGTTAACCCGAAAAGTCTTGACTTTCAATGTTAACGCTTTTAACCCTTGTAAACGAATTTGATCACAACTTGTTCATACGATAACGAAACTTTATGAAATTTATATCGTGTATTCTAGTGAGCATAATTAACCGTTACAAAGCTTCGGGTTTGCTAAAAGGTCACCCAGAGGTATAACTTTAATATGTTGACACATTTAACCCTGGTGGTTTGAAATCTCTCACTTTTAGCTTCGTATGATCCATGATTTATCCGTCTAAGGGTATAAACATCATGTAGGGTTATTGTAAAGTATGTTTATCCATTGTTGACATTTTTGAACCCTTATTTTCACATACTTTCTATGTTTGTCAACTTTAGTCCCTCTAAAGTATACTTTCTCACGTTCAAGCTTATGACACGTGTCAATACCTTATAGGACGTGAATTTTCGAGGTGTTACATCCTCACCCCCTTAAAAGAAATCTCGACCTCGAGATTTGTTGAAGTAAGGGAAGTATTTTTCTGACTAATAATGGCAACTTACAGATGATTAGGAATTTGTATGATCTTATTTGTTGTTTCCAATGCAACTTTCAGATCCTGAATATTGGACTTACCAATCTATTGTCCTAACAACAGATGTTTAACATTTCATTTGTACAAAATCTCTAAAGGAGTAACCTTGATACTTCTATATCAACTATTATAGAAAAGCTTCTCTTGAGATGGTTATTCCAACCACTGTTTAACTAATCTTATGGAGTAGCTAATCCTTACAGCTAGTCGAACAATTCGACGATCCTGGGTAGTTGATGGCGATTTTTAATCGTTGTCTAAATAGGGTTGCGGTAATGAGTGCATAAGCAAAATGAACCGTCTTTCTTATCTAACAAATATCATACCCTGAGAATATCGAGTTAGGCTATAAGAATCTCCTATCTTAAAATTTACTTAATCAGGTTTTCGGTTATTCCATAATCAACATGGAGTTCTTACAACACTTTAACCCAGAGCGGGATGTTAATCTTAACTCTACCTGCCTCTAGGGAGGTAAACAGGGTAAACTTAGAAGAAGATAATCGAAGTACAAGGAGGTTGCAGAGATTTTCATATCTCGACTCCAGTTCACTCATCGTTGCTTGTGTCGAATAAGTGACACATTTATGTTACTAGTCCACGAATTCCTTAATCGGGAATATTTACTTGGACAATTTCATTTTGGATATCTTCTTTGAATACCATTAGTTGACTTTAATACCATATGATCATTGGGATATCTTTGTGGTTCCATGCATTAAACCTCCATACTGATCAGGCATGGAAGCAATCTATGGAATTTATTAAGATACACCAATCCTCACATGATGTTGTTATCATACCATTTGGTATTCGAAATCAATAGAGATCAAGAGATATCAATTTCATATGATGAAGTACTTTATCTGGAGAGAGGGTATATTAGGGTTTTATGATTTGAAGATTTCAGACAGGAATAGAAGAATTAGTCCCCGTGTATTTCCTACCTGTAGGTTTTTACCTTACACTTAATATATATAGGGTCCTTATGAAAAGTTTTGAAAACTTGTTATACTTATAGTTTGTGAAGGATTTACGGGTATCCGAACCAAAATAAAAACTCTTAGTATTTAAATTACTGATAAAATGCCAAGGAATGTACCTGATGTCATTATTTATGGACTAGCTTAGGCATTTTAGGCGCTTTCAATTTTTAGGCTTTACTTCCTCAGCCGCATTTCCTTTGACAAATTTAGGGCATGTAGTCTTGACGTGGCCCTTCTCATTACAGCCGAAGCAGACTGCATTCATCATGTCCTTACAGTCCAACGTTTTATGTCCCTTAGTCTTGCAGATCCCACAAGCCCTGGGCTGCGATTTGGATTTTGGTTCGAACCTGCATTTCCCATAATGGCGCTTCTTGCAGGTCTCACATACTGGTTTCTGGTCGGACTTTTGTTTGTTCTTTTTCTTAGAACTCTGGGAGTTATCTACCTTCCTTGTCACACCCCGATTTTCCACGTGTCACCGGTGGGCCCGGTGGGGGAGTATCGTGACGTGGTTGGCAACATCATGGTCAAACAACACAATATAATAATGCACAGCGGAAGCAAAAGATATATATATTACATTCCGAATATAAGTAATGTCAAAGTATTACAACGGAAGGTAAAGGATCCACAGGCGGATCAAATAAAAGATACTAAAACTGTTCAACAGACTTTAGGCATCTAGAACTTGCAAGAATCTCTAATGACACCCTGAGCTCCCAGCCAATTATGCGTAGTACCTGTCACTTAACCTTTTGGAAAAATACGTCAGTTTACACTGGTAAATACAATTAACTGACTCATTTTGGAAAAAGAGTTTGAAAAGTGATTCGAGTGCAAACGGCACAAAATATCTTGACACATTGATTAAAATGCACAGAGGCAAAATTAATCTTTTATACTTGGGACAATTTTATTAATAAAAATCTTGTATCTGATTTACATGGTTGTCCAACATTTAGGGCCGGTGATTATACAATACAAGCCGGACAAGATTAATCGACACACCACAAATATGATCTCACAAGAAGTTACCCTTACGAGTGAGTATACGTTATACATATGCAACAGGAGGTGTTCTGTCTACACCTTGTGCTTACGTCGTGGCCATTCACTTTTTAAAATGAGCCAAGGATATCCAGGACACGGTCATTAACCCCCAATGTTATTTGTTATCAATCAATACAGATTAAAACGGGATTATACAATTTAATCATCTCCGATTAAAAGGTCTCTACACCCGACCAAGCGGTATTTTTATAATACCGTATCCCAAGCCCGTATAAGGGAAAATAAGTTAAAAGTATTTACCTGAGCTAGCAATGCAATTTATACTCAGCCGTATATCTTAATCAGCAAGCACAAGTACTTCTACTGGGGCTCTTAATCTGGAACGAAGGTTTTATTAACCTATTAAATTCCTAACGGGTCTTATTTAAGTCGTAACTTAGACCGGTTAGTTTTAAGGAAAGGTTTACGGTTCAAAACGCATGATTAAGCGAAGACCGGAATAGGATGTGATTTAGACCCGACAAGTCTGGAGACTTGTATAATATGGGTAAACTAAACACATTCTGGATTTTGAGATAAGACCGATAAGGTTTGACCCGTTTCGGCTAATTTTATGTAAACTTGTTACATAAACCGAACCGACGCGTAATAAGCATAACGGGTATCCGTAAGAGCCATATACAGGTTTCCTAAGTTAATATGCTTCAAATAGGTTGTGACATCAATAGGATGTCTTTCGTTATGCCCCGAACTAGTTTAAACACAAACTATGCCCCGTAGGGGTAGTTTGGTCATTTTAAAGTTTGTAAAAGCGCTTAGATGTTTAACTGAGTTACAGGTCGGATGTAAACAGTAAACATACTCAATTTGATGAATTATAACAGTAGACTAAAGCATATATATGAAATTTATCATCTTTAACCAAACTATGCCCCGTAGGGGTATTTTGGTAATTTCACATAAGCCGAAAAGCTCTAAAACGAAGTCTGAGTTAATCAACCTTTTCTTACTGTTAAAATATCATAATTTGCCTCATATATCAGTAGGTATCAACCCGGGTATGTCCAATATGATTCTAAGACATACTATGCGTTAAAAACGCTAATTATGGCGATTAAAGGCCATTTCCGGGTTCTATACTTAAATCTGATATTTTTATATTTCCAGAAGGCTTAAAATAATTTATTTAACATATGTGATCAGTAGCAAAAGGTTTGGAGTCGTTTAGATAAGTAAAACTCATTTTATGGCCCGTAAGGGCAAAACCGACAATTACCGGGTTAAGCCTACGACTATGAGTTATGCTCTGCCTAAAATTAATTAAAAATCTTTAAAAATCCCAAAATATTATATAACATCAGTGGGTAAAAGATTTGATGTCAAAAAGTATGTTTAATTAGGCTATACGCTAATTACGCCATTTTGTTAACATAAAGCTTTAATTTAGCGACAATGAGCATAACTCTTAATCTACAAGTCAAACTGATGTCAAACTTTGCATACAAGTTTATATATCAGTAACTAAGGTTCCTACACTTTTACATTTTCATAAATCACGTTTTAAGGTAATAAGGGCATAACGGTCAACGTATGAGCAATTAACGGAAGCTTGCATATTAATTGGATAACTAGTGAACCAAGGTGTATGATCACAGAGGGTTGTTCTAACATGTATCCTAATCCAATTAAAGCTCTGAGGCATTTCAAAATATGCCCAAACGGGTCAGAACTGAAAGTCAACCGAAAAGTCAAACTATGTGACTTTCGATTCCGAACCGGGTCTAAACAGGAAATAGTCGGGTTGAACATGTTGGGACATGTTCTTACACTTATTTCTAAGTTATAACAATGTTCAAACAGGTTATACATGTTCTATATAGCTAATTATGCATAAATGACATTTTAAGCAATATGTTGACTTTTTAAGTAAAGGTTTGACCCGACATTTGACCTGTTTAGGATGGTGATCAGGGGAAACCCTTTTGGGGTTTTATTACCCACATAAATACCATTCTAAAACTACTTTTAATTCGAGATAAGACTGAGTCATTAGTGACTAATCTTGAAGTCAAACCGTAATTACGACGGTTTGACTTTTAGCTAATTAACTAAGCTAAACACAACTAAATAAGAACTAGCAGACTTACAATAGTCCAATGCACGAATTTTGATCAGATGGGAGAGTTCCTTAGCTCCAGGATGCTCCAATGATCAAATGCAAGTGTGAAGAATGGTTGCAACATTGAAGGCCTATTTATAGTAAAGTCACTCACCATAGGGGATTGACAAACAAGTCTAGGACTGACCATGAGTTACCAACATGTGTCCTACATGTTTAGGGGTTGTTTTAGGGGCCAGGAGAAGTGGAAAATCGAGTAGAGATCGCGCATAACAGCCTTGGCAGACAACAGCCCCGTTTTTCGGTTCTGGGCACCGCTAGCGCACCGTTACGCTACACTTGTAGCGGTGCGCTAGCCCGCTACTTTGGGCCATTGACTTTACGTGGTAGCGCACCGTTACGCTACACATGTAGCGGTGCGCTACCTCTTCTCAGAGGCTGATTTCTTGTTTATTGTTGGTGTTTCGAACTTGTAATCCACTTGCACGACTTTGGGGCCTCAATTATCAACTTAGGACCCTCACAAAGTGTATGTTCCTGTATAATACCCTACCATTTGAACTTGTCCCATTTGAATGCATTTTCAAGACCCGAAAACCTCGGTTTACCATTCAATTTATTCATGGGATCAAGTCATGCGTTATCACTTCCATTATTATGAATCCAAATTCTGAATTGAGGGTATAAAAGATGTATATAACATTTAATCGGGTCTTGGGATTTATATTTGAGGTCGTTCAGAGGTAACAGTTTAACATGACGCCACTTTAAATCCTGTCGAATCATCTTTATTAAATCCGGGTTTACAACGCGTTTTGTCTGACATGACACGTGTCGTTTTATTATTGAACCCGAAATTTTCGAGGTGTTACATCCTCACCCCCTTAAAATAAATCTCGACCCGAGATTTACTGAAATAAGGAAGCATTCTCTGCCTAATAATGGCAACTTACAGATGGTTAGGAATTTGTATGATCTTGTTCGTTGCTTCCAATGCAACTTTCAGATTCAGATAATTGGACTTACCAATCTATTGTCCTAATCGATAGATTGTTTAATATTCCATTTATACAAGGTCTCCAAAGGGGCAGCCTTGATACTTATTTATCAACTTTTATAGAAAAGCTTATCTTAAGGTGAGATGGTTATTTCAACCACTGCTTAACAATTCTTATGGAATAGCTAATCCTTGCCGCTAGTCGAACAGTTCGACTATTTTGGGCAGCTGATGGCAAATTCTTAATCGTTGCCTAAGTAGGGTTGCGGTAACAATGCATAAGCAAAAAAAATGAACCGTCTTTCTTACCCAACCATATCAAACTCTTAGAATATCGAGTTAGGATATATGAATCTATATGTTAGAATTTACTTAATCAGGGTTTCGGTTAATCCATTATAAACATGGAGTTCTTACAACACTCTAACCCAAAGCGGGATGTTAATCTTAACTCTACCTGCCTCTAGAGAGGTAAACAGGGTAAACTTAGAAGAAGATAGCCAAGATACAAGGAGGTTACAGAGATTTCCATATCTCAGGCTCCAGTTCACCTATCATCGTTCGTGTCAAATGAGTGACACGTTTATGTTATAAGTCCACGAATTCCTTAATCGGGAACATTTATTTGGAAATTTTTTTTTTTCCATTTTTGGATATCTTCTTTGAATACTACTAGTCGACTTTAGTATCATATGATTATTGAGATATCTCAGGGGTTCCATGCATTAAACCTCCATGCTGATCAGACATGGAAATAATCTATGGGACACACTAGGATACGCCAACCCTCATATGACACTTTTATCAAACATAGTTTGGCATTCGCAGGCGATAGAAAACAATGAGAAAATAATTAAAATAACATATGTTGTCGTACTCTATGCAAAGAGAGAGTACTCTTAGATATTTCGGAAGGATTTCTTGCCGATTTATAAGAATCGGTTACTATGATTTTGCTAAGTTTATGGTTCATGAAGATTTATTATTGGTAAATGATAATGAAGTTTATTGTACAAGTGCTTATATTAAATTAGAATGGAGATTTTCACAAACTAGGCACCTAGCTCAGTTGGCTAGGCGCGCGAAAGGGTGCGGCCGGCCTAGACCCGGGTTCGATTCCGGGGACAGTCAGTTCCACCATTTTTGCGACTTATCGTTTTCTTACAGGAACAGAAAAATAGTTCTGGTAAATTTTCTACTTGTAAGTTTTACCTTACACTTAATATATATAGGGTTCTTATGAAAAGTTTTAAATACTTGCTATACTTATAGTTTATGAAGGATTTACTGGTATCTGAACCCAAAATAAAAACTCTTAGCATCCAAATCACTGATAAAATATCAAGGAATGTACCTGTTGTCATTATTTATGGACTAGCTTAGGCATTTTAGGCGCTTTCAATTTTAGGCTTTACTTCATCCGCCGCATTTCCTTTGACATATTTAGGGCACGTAGTCTTGATGTGTCCCTTCTCATTACAGCCGAAGCAGACTGCATTCATCATGTCCTTACAGTCCAACGTTTTATGTCCTTTAGCCTTGCAGATCCCACAAGTCCTGGGCTGCGATTTGGATTTTGCTTCGAACCTGCATTTCCCATAATGGCGCTTCTTGCAGGTCTCACATACTGGTTTCTGGTCGGACTTTTGTTTGTTCTTTTTCTTAGAACTCTGAGAGTTATCTACCTTCCTTTTCCTTTTTAGTTCATCCTTTACATCAGAGGAATGAACGAGATCCTCCTTAAGAGTAAGGATGTGTGGTCCTAGATAAAATTTAGACCGAGCAGTATGGGGCTCCTTGAACTTTTTCACCGCCTTCTTCACAGCTTTTCCAACAGCTGCGTCTATCATAGTTTGAAGGACGTCTTTGGAAATTCTAAGGTTCACAATTTCAGCATCATTAGCATGCGTCGTGTCATCAATGGCGCGATTGACTGTTGTCTTATCCGAGTTTGCCATACTCGTTATTGGTTCCTAATACCAATAAAACAATTTCTTAGTTGAAATCCAACATCTGCTATTTTTCATTCTGATGGCCTTAATATATACTAACCATGGTGCCAATAACCTATACAGGCTATTATCGCACTAACATTCTTAATGAACATTATTTAAAATATATCAATATTACTTAGCCTAGGTCGCAAAAGACCATCAATGGCATTAAAGATTTGGACCTAGTCCTTCACTTTTCTGACTGAGGATCAAAACGTCACATCTGTCTCTATTACATTTAAGAATTTAGGTAGCTAGAAAGCTTGCCGTAGGAATATCAGAGAAGAGTGATTCCTATTAGATATAAAATATCCACCTAAGGTTTGTTGGAGCATTTCTAAAGTATCATCGGCCAATTTCTACTTTATATAAAATAACCGAAGTCCTAGTCGGACGGAGACAACAGTTCTTAACGGTCATCGTTCATTATTGAATCACATGTGTCAGCATCAGATAAATTTCTGCATAAACTGCTTGATAAGGAAAAGTACCTGCTATATAGTTATCCCTCCTGGCGTTCATCCGGAAGACTCATGCGTTTGTTTTCCTGGCCTCTCCAGGCTTCTTTATAAGCTTTGGGCAGTTGGTTTTGATGTGCCCTTCTTCGTCACAATTGTAGCATGTGGCGTTCTTTAACCCCTTGCAATCTAAGGTTTTGTGACCCTTGGTCTTGCAAATTCCACACAATTTAGCGTGTGGGTCTATTGTACATTTTCCAAAATGTTGCTTTTTGCAGTTACTGCATTTGGGTCTGTTATCAGACTGACTCGAGTTCTTCCTAAACTCGGAATCCTTCCCGCGCTCCGAGCTTCCCTTCTTCATCTTGTTAGTTTGATGAGAGTTTTCCTCCTCTCTTTCTCTTCTTCTCTCGCCAGAAGCCTTAACAGACTTAATTCTGATTGCGTCTAAGGTGAGAGATAAGGATAAGTCTACCGCGGACCTATATGTGGTTGGCCTAGATGCTTTAACATTCCCTTTTATCTCTGGTGCTAGGCCTCCAATGAAACGCGCTATGCGTTTAGGTTCAGGGGTGACTAAATAAGGAACTAGGCGGGACATAGTGTTGAAACTTGTCACATATGCCTGGCAATCCAAATTCTCCATGATCAGAGTCAAGAAGTCTGATTCTATCTTTTCTACTTCATGCTGAGGGCAATAGTTTTCCTTGACTAATGCAACGAATTGCTCCCAAGACAAGTTGTAGAGTAGAACCTTTCCCGTGGCTTGGAGCAATGATCTCCACCATGCCAACGCTTCTCCTTTAAATGATTGTGAAACGAATTTCACAACATCTTGCTCCGCACAACCGCTGATGTCAACAACAGCGTCCATCTCATCGAGCCATGTCATGCAATCGATGGCCCCTTTTTCTCCTGTAAAGTCTCTGGGCTTGCAGGAGACAAAATATTTATACGTGCAGGTCTTAACTGGTGCCTCTTGGTGAAACACGACCTGAATAGGCAGAATACTCCTTTGATTTGACAAGTTATGAACATCGTCCTCCCTTGACTCATGTGTTTTAAGAGGGGGCTTACTATGAGCCATAGATAGAGTCTTGGAGTGGGTATCATTTGATTCATGATACTGACTGTCAAGAGCTTGAGTAACAGCACTATCTATCAATGCCTGCAATTCCGCCTCAGTTATATTAATTCTGGTAGTATCATTGTCCTCTTTCATGTGGCTGTTAACTTCATCTAATCCAGCCATGTAGCTTGATGTCTACATAAACATTGACAATGATTTATTCAAAGGTTATTATGGAATCATCATCTTTGACGATTCATCAACCATGGTAATATAAACCATATTGGTTAATTTGTTAGTTATATTAAATTTATAATTTCATTATAATTTATCCTAGTTATAAAACATCAAGGATATTGAAGTGGCGCAACAGGCCTAGTCACAAGGACAGTTCTAAATTTTATAAGCCATGATTTCAGAGAATCGGGGCATTAAGGTTTGAGTCAAGTTCATTACCTTCTCTTGACAGGGAGTTGTAGACTTCAATTGTCTTTTGTCTTTTAGGACAATAGATATAGCCCGTGGGCATTTCCCTTCTGAGGGATGGTTATAATATGATCATCTTCTCAGATGCTATTAGTCGAGATCATATGGATCCTACCGACTATTAAGCTAGGACCTAGTCCAACATTTTTAGACAGAAGGTCAAATATCACCACTGTCGTTGTCTTATCGGACAACAAGTTTAGCCCGCAGGCACTTCATCACTATCGGATGTTTATAATATGATCATCTTATAGGATGACACAAGCCATGATTTCTAAATCACTAGGCTAGATAAGAAAATTGGAAGAATCCAATATAAGGATGACTGTTGTGATTTTATCGAATCACATTTGTCAGGAGTGCTAACACGTTCTTAGGTGTTAACAAGGATCTAAATCCCTTGGGTAGGTTTCACCATCTTGGCCGCGTAGGCTAGGTTTCACTTTTAAGATTCTTTTTAAAAATGCCTACTGGTAGGGAAGGAAGGATATTTATTTTATTCAGGATTTTTATCATAAATCCTAATTTATAAGTAATAATAGCACAAATGGCCTAGTCGCGTAGACACGTTTAATTTATAAGCCATGATCGTTTGGGATCGAGGCAAATTTATAAGTTAGTAATAGCACAAAAGGCTTAGTCACATGGACAAGTTTAATTTATAAGCCATGATCGTCTGGGATCGAGGCATTTAGTAATAGCACAAATGGCTTAGTCACGTGGACAAGTTTAATTTATAAGCCATGATCGTCTGGGATCGAGGCATTTAGTAATAGCACAAATGGCTTAGTCACGTGGACAAGTTTAATTTATAAGCCATGATCGTCTGGGATCGAGGCATTTAGTATTAGCACAAAAGGCTTAGTCACGTGGACAAGTTTAATTTATAAGCCATGATCGTCTGGGATCGAGGCATTTAGGTGAATCGAAGTTCATTACTTTTCCTCGACAGAGAGTTGTAGGTTACCTCCGTCTTTAGTCTCAGAGGACGTTAATTATAGCCCGTAGGCACTTCCCTTCTAAGGGATGTTATTTTCCATTTATTTCATATTTCATGTTTAGAATGAAAACTTAATTTAATCAATCCATTATATGAAAATAAAAGTACAGAGTTGCCCGAAGCGGGTCTTTGAAAGGAATAATACGTCCTTAAAGGGACTGAAAGATAAATATGTCCTTATGAGGACTATTAAGGAAACGATCTTCAGCAAAAGGAGTTTCTTCTTCAAGTTATTTCTGAATGCTTTCTCCTTGGATGCTCGTTTCGTTCTAGCCGCGGTACGAAGCTCAGCATTTCTAGGCTCCGGGTGTGGAGGACTCCTATTACGGCTCCTTCGCTTGGCGACGTATTCAATAAAATTTTTGGAAGTAAAATTTCCAGATTAGGATTGAAAGTATTCCTATGTTAAGTCTAGACTCAGAAGGTTTAGATATGTGCAATTGTGTAACTAAGATTAAACACTAAGGCTAGTGTTTAATTCACTCAGTGTTGGCTCTGATACCAACCTGTCACACCCCGATTTTCCACGTGTCACCGGTGGGCCCGGTGGGGGAGTATCGTGACGTGGTTGGCAACATCATGGTCAAACAACACAATATAATAATGCACAGCGGAAGCAAAAGATATATATATTACATTCCGAATATAAGTAATGTCAAAGTATTACAACGGAAGGTAAAGGATCCACAGGCGGATCAAATAAAAGATACTAAAACTGTTCAACAGACTTTAGGCATCTAGAACTTGCAAGAATCTCTAATGACACCCTGAGCTCCCAGCCAATTATGCGTAGTACCTGTCACTTAACCTTTTGGAAAAATACGTCAGTTTACACTGGTAAATACAATTAACTGACTCATTTTGGAAAAAGAGTTTGAAAAGTGATTCGAGTGCAAACGGCACAAAATATCTTGACACATTGATTAAAATGCACAGAGGCAAAATTAATCTTTTATACTTGGGACAATTTTATTAATAAAAATCTTGTATCTGATTTACATGGTTGTCCAACATTTAGGGCCGGTGATTATACAATACAAGCCGGACAAGATTAATCGACACACCACAAATATGATCTCACAAGAAGTTACCCTTACGAGTGAGTATACGTTATACATATGCAACAGGAGGTGTTCTGTCTACACCTTGTGCTTACGTCGTGGCCATTCACTTTTTAAAATGAGCCAAGGATATCCAGGACACGGTCATTAACCCCCAATGTTATTTGTGATCAATCAATACAGATTAAAACGGGATTATACAATTTAATCATCTCCGATTAAAAGGTCTCTACACCCGACCAAGCGGTATTTTTATAATACCGTATCCCAAGCCCGTATAAGGGAAAATAAGTTAAAAGTATTTACCTGAGCTAGCAATGCAATTTATACTCAGCCGTATATCTTAATCAGCAAGCACAAGTACTTCTACTGGGGCTCTTAATCTGGAACGAAGGTTTTATTAACCTATTAAATTCCTAACGGGTCTTATTTAAGTCGTAACTTAGACCGGTTAGTTTTAAGGAAAGGTTTACGGTTCAAAACGCATGATTAAGCGAAGACCGGAATAGGATGTGATTTAGACCCGACAAGTCTGGAGACTTGTATAATATGGGTAAACTAAACACATTCTGGATTTTGAGATAAGACCGATAAGGTTTGACCCGTTTCGGCTAATTTTATGTAAACTTGTTACATAAACCGAACCGACGCGTAATAAGCATAACGGGTATCCGTAAGAGCCATATACAGGTTTCCTAAGTTAATATGCTTCAAATAGGTTGTGACATCAATAGGATGTCTTTCGTTATGCCCCGAACTAGTTTAAACACAAACTATGCCCCGTAGGGGTAGTTTGGTCATTTTAAAGTTTGTAAAAGCGCTTAGATGTTTAACTGAGTTACAGGTCGGATGTAAACAGTAAACATACTCAATTTGATGAATTATAACAGTAGACTAAAGCATATATATGAAATTTATCATCTTTAACCAAACTATGCCCCGTAGGGGTATTTTGGTAATTTCACATAAGCCGAAAAGCTCTAAAACGAAGTCTGAGTTAATCAACCTTTTCTTACTGTTAAAATATCATAATTTGCCTCATATATCAGTAGGTATCAACCCGGGTATGTCCAATATGATTCTAAGACATACTATGCGTTAAAAACGCTAATTATGGCGATTAAAGGCCATTTCCGGGTTCTATACTTAAATCTGATATTTTTATATTTCCAGAAGGCTTAAAATAATTTATTTAACATATGTGATCAGTAGCAAAAGGTTTGGAGTCGTTTAGATAAGTAAAACTCATTTTATGGCCCGTAAGGGCAAAACCGACAATTACCGGGTTAAGCCTACGACTATGAGTTATGCTCTGCCTAAAATTAATTAAAAATCTTTAAAAATCCCAAAATATTATATAACATCAGTGGGTAAAAGATTTGATGTCAAAAAGTATGTTTAATTAGGCTATACGCTAATTACGCCATTTTGTTAACATAAAGCTTTAATTTAGCGACAATGAGCATAACTCTTAATCTACAAGTCAAACTGATGTCAAACTTTGCATACAAGTTTATATATCAGTAACTAAGGTTCCTACACTTTTACATTTTCATAAATCACGTTTTAAGGTAATAAGGGCATAACGGTCAACGTATGAGCAATTAACGGAAGCTTGCATATTAATTGGATAACTAGTGAACCAAGGTGTATGATCACAGAGGGTTGTTCTAACATGTATCCTAATCCAATTAAAGCTCTGAGGCATTTCAAAATATGCCCAAACGGGTCAGAACTGAAAGTCAACCGAAAAGTCAAACTATGTGACTTTCGATTCCGAACCGGGTCTAAACAGGAAATAGTCGGGTTGAACATGTTGGGACATGTTCTTACACTTATTTCTAAGTTATAACAATGTTCAAACAGGTTATACATGTTCTATATAGCTAATTATGCATAAATGACATTTTAAGCAATATGTTGACTTTTTAAGTAAAGGTTTGACCCGACATTTGACCTGTTTAGGATGGTGATCAGGGGAAACCCTTTTGGGGTTTTATTACCCACATAAATACCATTCTAAAACTACTTTTAATTCGAGATAAGACTGAGTCATTAGTGACTAATCTTGAAGTCAAACCGTAATTACGACGGTTTGACTTTTAGCTAATTAACTAAGCTAAACACAACTAAATAAGAACTAGCAGACTTACAATAGTCCAATGCACGAATTTTGATCAGATGGGAGAGTTCCTTAGCTCCAGGATGCTCCAATGATCAAATGCAAGTGTGAAGAATGGTTGCAACATTGAAGGCCTATTTATAGTAAAGTCACTCACCATAGGGGATTGACAAACAAGTCTAGGACTGACCATGAGTTACCAACATGTGTCCTACATGTTTAGGGGTTGTTTTAGGGGCCAGGAGAAGTGGAAAATCGAGTAGAGATCGCGCATAACAGCCTTGGCAGACAACAGCCCCGTTTTTCGGTTCTGGGCACCGCTAGCGCACCGTTACGCTACACTTGTAGCGGTGCGCTAGCCCGCTACTTTGGGCCATTGACTTTACGTGGTAGCGCACCGTTACGCTACACATGTAGCGGTGCGCTACCTCTTCTCAGAGGCTGATTTCTTGTTTATTGTTGGTGTTTCGAACTTGTAATCCACTTGCACGACTTTGGGGCCTCAATTATCAACTTAGGACCCTCACAAAGTGTATGTTCCTGTATAATACCCTACCATTTGAACTTGTCCCATTTGAATGCATTTTCAAGACCCGAAAACCTCGGTTTACCATTCAATTTATTCATGGGATCAAGTCATGCGTTATCACTTCCATTATTATGAATCCAAATTCTGAATTGAGGGTATAAAAGATGTATATAACATTTAATCGGGTCTTGGGATTTATATTTGAGGTCGTTCAGAGGTAACAGTTTAACATGACGCCACTTTAAATCCTGCCGAATCATCTTTATTAAATCCGGGTTTACAACGCGTTTTGTCTGACATGACACGTGTCGTTTTATTATTGAACCCGAAATTTTCGAGGTGTTACATTCCTTTTTCTTTTTAGTTCATCCTTTACATCAGAGGAATGAACGAGATCCTCCTTAAGAGTAAGGATGTGTGGTCCTAGATAAAATTTGGACCGAGCAGCACGAGGCTCCTTGAACTTTTTCACAGCCTTCTTCACAGCTTTTCCAACAGCTGCGTCTATCATAGTTTGAAGAACATCTTTGGAAATTCTAAGGTTCACAATTTCAGCATCATTAGCATGCGTCGTGCCATCAATGGCGCGATCGACTGTTGTCTTATCCGAGTTTGCCATACTTTCTATTGGTTCCTAACACCAATAAAACAATTTCTTAGTTGAAATCCAACAACTTCTATTTTTCATTCTGATGGCCTTAATATATACTAACCATGGCGTCAATAACCTATACAGGCTATTATAGCACTAACATTCTTAATGAACATTATTTAAAATATATTAATATTACTTAGCCTAGGTCGCAAAAGACCATCAATGGCAATAAAGATTTGGACCTAGTCCATCACTTTTCTGACAGAGGATTAAAACGTCACATCTGTCTTTATTATATTTACGAATTTAGGTAGCTTGAAAGCTTGCCATAGGAATATCAGAAAAGAGTGATTCCTATTAGATATAAAATATCCATCTAAGGTTTGTTGGAGCATTTTCTAAAGTATCATCGGCCAAATTCTACTTCGTATAAAATGACCGAAGTCCTAATCAGACGGAGACAACAGTTCTCAACAGTCATCGTTCATTATTGAATCACATGTGTCAGCATCAAATAAATTTCTGCATAAACTGCTTGATAAGGAAAGTACCTGCTATATAGTTATCCTTCTGCACCATCTCCTGGCGTTCATCCGGAAGACTCATGCGTTTGTTTTCCTGGCCTCTCCAGGCTTCTTTATAAGCTTTGGGCAGTTGGTCTTGATGTGCCCTTCCTCGTTACAATTGTAACATGTGGCGTTCTTCATCTCCTTGCAATCTAAGGTTTTGTGACCCTTAGTCTTGCAAATTCCACACAATTTAGCACGTGGGTCGATTGTACATTTTCCAAAATGTTGCTTTTTGCAGTTACTGCATGTGGTTCTGTTATCAGACTGACTCGAGTTCTTCCTAACCTTGGAATCCTTCCCGCGCTCCGAGCTTCCCTTCTTCTTCTTGTTATAATGATGAGAGTTTTCCTCCTCTCTTTCTCTTCTTCCCTCGCCAGAAGCCTTAACAGACTTAATTCTAATTGCATCTAAGGTGAGAGATAAGGATAAGTCCACCGCGGACCTATATGTGGTTGGCCTAGATGCTTTAACATTTCCTTTTATCTCTGGTGCTAGGCCTCTAATGAAACGCGCTATGCGTTTAGGTTCAGGGGTGACTAAATAAGGAACTAGGCGGGACATAGTGTTGAAACTTGTCACATATGCCTGACAATCCAAATTTTCCATGACCAAAGTCAAGAAGTCCGATTCTATCTTTTCTACTTCATACTGAGGGCAATAGTTTTCCTTGACTAATGCAACAAATTGATCCCAAGATAAGTTGTAGAGTAGAACTTTCCCCGTGGCTTGGAGCAATGATCTCCACCATGCTAACGCTTCTCCTTTCAATGACTGTGAAACAAATTTCACAACATCTTGCTCCGCACAACCGCTGATGTCAACAACAGCGTCCATCTCATCGAGCCATGTCATGCAATCGATGGCCCCCTTTTCTCCTGTAAAGTCTCTGGGCTTGCAGGAGACAAAATATTTGTATGAACAAGTCTTAACTGGTGCCTCTTGATGAAACACAACCTGTCTAGGCGGAATACTCCTTTGATTTGACAAGTCATGAACATCGTCCTCCCTCAACTCATGTGTGTTAGAAGGGGGCTTACTACGAGCCACAGATAGAGTCTTAGAGTGGGTATCGTTTGATTCTTCATACTGTCGATCAAAAGCTCGAGTAACAGCATAATCTATTATTGCCTGCAGTTCTGCTCCAGTTACATTAATTCTGGTAGTATCATTGCTCTCCTTCATGTGGCTGTTAACTTCATCTAATCCAGCCATGTAGCTTGATGTCTACATAAACATTGACAATGATTTATTCGAAGGTTATTATGGAATCATCATCTTTGACGATTCATCAACCATGGTAATATAAACCATATTGGTTAATTTGTTAGTTATATTTAATTTGTATCTTCATTATAATTTACCCTAGTTACAAAACATCAAGGATATTAAAGTGGTGCAATAAGGCCTAGTCACAAGGACAATTTTAAATTCATAAGCCATAATTTCAGAGAATCGAGGCATTAAGGGTTGAATATATTTCATTACATTTTCTTGACAGAGAGCTAAAAAAAACTTCAACTGTCTTTTGTCTTTTAGGACAATAGATATAGCCCGTGGCCATTTCCCTTCTGAGGGATGGTTATAATATGATCATCTTCTCAGGTGCTATTAGTCGAGATCATATGGATCCTACCGACTATTAAGCTTGGACCTGGTCCAACATTTTTAGACAGAAGGTCAACGATCACCACTGTCGTTGTCTTATCGGACAACAAGTTTAGCCCGTAGGCACTTCATCACTATCGGATGTTTATAATATGATCATCTTATAGAATGACACAAGCCATGATTTCTAAATCACAAGGCTAGATAAGAAAATTGGAAGAATCCAATATAAGGATGACTGTTGTGATTTTATCGAATCACATTTGTCAGGAGTGCTAACACGTTCTTAGGTGTTAACAAGGATCTAAATCCCTTGGGTAAGTTTCACCATCTTGGCTGCGTAGACTAGGTTTCACTTTTTAAGATTCTTTTTAAAATACCTACTGGCAGGGAAGGAAGGATATTTATTTTATTCAGGATTTTTATCATAAATCCTAATTTATAAGTTAATAATAGCACAAATGGCCTAGTCGCGTAGACAAGTTTAATTTATAAGCCATGATCGTTTGGGATCGAGGCATTTAGTAATAGAACAAAAGGCTTAGTCACGTGGACAAGTTTAATTTATAAGCCATGATCGTCTGGGATCGAGGCATTTAGTAATAGCACAAAAGGCTTAGTCACGTGGACAAGTTTAATTTATAAGCCATGATCGTCTGGGATCGAGGCATTTAGATGTGAATCAAAGTTCATTACTTTTCCTTGACAGAGAGTTGTAGGCTACCACTGTCTTTAGTCTCAGAGGACATTAACTATAGCCCGTAGGCACTTCCCTTCTAAGGGATGTTATTTTCCATTTATTTCATATTTCATGTTTAGAACGAAAACTTAATTTAATCAATCCATTATATGGAAAATAAAAGTACAGAGTTGCCCTAAGCGGGTCTTTGAAAGGAATAATGTGCCCTTAAAGGGACTGTAAGATAAATATGTCCTTATGAGGACTATTAAGGAAACGATCTTCGGTAAAAGGAGTTTCTTCTTCAAGTTATTTCTGAACGCTCTCTCCTTGGATGCTCGTTTCATTCTAGCCGCGTTACGAAGCTCAACATTTCTAGGCTCCGGGTGTGGAGGACTCCTAATACGGCTTCTTCGCTTGGCGACGTATTCAATAAAAATTTTTGGAAGTAAAATTTCCAGATTAGGATTGGGAGTAATCCTATGTTAAGTCTAGACTCAGAAGGTCAAGGAATGTGCTAATGTGTCATTGAGATTAAACACAAAAGGATAGTGTTTAATTCACTCAATGTTGGCTCTGATACCAACCTGTCACACCCCGATTTCCACGTGTCAACAGTGGGCCCGGTAGGGGAGTATCGTGACGTAGTTGGTAACATCATGGTCAAACAACACAATATATAAATGCACAGCGGAAGCAAAAGATAAATATATTTCATTCCGAATATAAAGTAATATCAAAGTATTACAACGGAAAGTAAAGGATCCACAGGCGGATCAATAAAAGAAAAAGAAAACTGTTCAACAGACTTCAGGCATCTAGAACTTGCAAGATTCCTTATTAACGCCCTGAGCTTCCAGCAAATTTCGTTTAGTACCTGTCACTTAACCTTTTTGGAAAATACGTCAATTTACACTGGTAAATACAATTAAGCGACTCATTTTGGAAAAAGAGTTTGAAAAGTGATTCGAGTGCAAACGGCACAAAATATCTTGACACATTGATTAAAATGCACAGAGGCAAAATTAATCTTTTATAGCTTAGGACAATTTTGTTAATAAAAATCTTGTATCCGATTTACATGGTTGTCCAACATTTAGTGTCGGTGATTATACAATACAAGCCGGACAAGATTAATCGACACACCACAAATATAATCTCACAAGAAGACACCCTTACGAGTGAGTATACGTTATACATATGCAACAGGAGGTGTTTTGTCTACACCTTGTGCTTACGTCGTGGCCATTCACTTTTTAAAATGAGCCAAGGATATCCAGGACACGGTCATTAACCCCCAATGTTATTTGTTATCAATCAATACAGATTAAAACAGGATTATGCAATTTAATCATCTCCGATTAAAAGGTTTCTACACCCGACCAAGCGGTATTTTTATAATACCGTATCCCAAGCACGTATAGGGAAAATAAGTTAAAAGTATTTACCTGAGCTAGCAATGCAATTTATACTCAGCCGTATATTCTAATCAGCAAGCACAAGTACTTCTACTGGGGCTCTCAATCTGGAACGAAGGTTTTATTAACCTATTAGATTCCTAACGGGTCTTATTTTAAGTCGTAACTTAGACCGGTTAGTTTTAAGGAAGTTTTACGGTTCAAACGCATGATTAAGCGAAGACCGGAATAGAATGTGATTTAGACCCGACAAGTTTGAAGACTTGTATAATATGGGTAAACTAAACACATTCTGGATTTTGAGATAAAAAGGATAAGGTTTGACCCGTTTCGGCTAATTTATGCAAACTAGTTACATAAACCGAACCGAATGCGCCAGAGGCGTAACGGGTAACCATATGGGTCCTAAACAGGTTTCCTAAGTTAATTATGCCTCAAATATGTTGTGACATCAGTAAGATGTCTTTCATTATGCCCGGAACGTTTTTAAACACAAACTAGACCTCGTAGGGGTAGTTTGGTCATTTAAAAGGTTATAAAAGAGTTTAAGTATTTATCTGAGTTACAGGTCTGATGTAATCAGTAAAAATACTCAATTTGATAAGTTGTAACAGTAGGGTAAAGTATATATGTGAATTTACCCATTATAACCAAACTATGCACCGAAGGGGCATTTTGGTAATTTCACATAAGCCGAAAAGCTCAAAACCGAAGTCTGAGTTAATCAACCTTTGTTTACTGTTAAAACATTCTAAGTTGCCTAAAATATCAGTAGGTATCAACCCGGGTATGTTCAATATAATTTTTATACATACTATGCGTTAAAACGCTAAATAAGGCGATTAAGAGTCGTTTACGGGTTCGATACATAAAGCTGATATTTTTATACTTCCAGAAGGCTTAAAATAATTTATTTAACATATCTAATCAGTAGAAAAAGGTTTGGAGTCGTTTAGATATGTAAAACTCATTTTATGGCCCGTAAGGGCAAAACCGACAATTACCGGATTAAGCCTACGACTACTAGTTATGCTCAGCCTAAAATTAATTAAAAATCTTCAAAAATCCCAAAATAATATATTACATCAGTGGGTATTAATTTTGATACCAAAAAGTAGGCTTAACTAGGCTATACGCTAATTACGCCGTTTTATTAACATAAAGCTTTCATTTTGCGATAATGAGCATAACTCTTAATCTACAAGTCAAACTGATGTCAAACTTTTCATACAAGTTTATATATCAGCAATTTAAGTTTCTACTCTTTTACATTTCCAAAAATCACGGTTTAAGGTAATAAGGGCATAATGGTCAACATATGAGCTATTAACGGAAACGTGTAAACGAATGGGTCAATCAATGAACCAACCACAGAGGGTTATGCTAACATGTAGCCTGGTCCTAAGGAAGCTCTAAGGCATTTCTAAAACATACCATAACGGGTCAGAACTGAAAGTCAAAGCGAAAGTCAAACTATGCGACTTTCGGTTCTGAACCGGGTCTAAACAGGAAATAGTCGGGTTGAACATGTTTGGACATGTTCTTACACTTATTACTAAATTATAACAATGATCAAACAGGTTATATATGTTCTAGATAGCTAATTATGCATAAATGACATTTTAAGCTTCCTGTTGACTTTTTAATTATATGTTTGACCCGACGTTTGACCTGATTAGAGTGGTAATCAGGGGGAACCCTTTTGAGGTTTTATTACCCACATAATTACCAACTTATAACTACTTTTGATTCGACTAATCACTGGACCATTAGTGAATAATCTTAAAGTCAACCGTTAATTACGACGGTTTGACTTTTAAGCTAAAACTAAGCTAAAACTTAATCAAGAAAGGTTTAGCAAACTTACTTAAGTCCTAAGCTTGATTAGGAAGGACTTGGGTCTGCTTTGAAGCTCCAGAAAGGCTCCTCAATTGCAGATGAAGGTGTGAAGAATTGTTTGCAACTTCATGCCTTTATATAGTGTTCAAGACACCACAAATCTTTGACAACCAAGTCTACTACTGACCACAAGTTGTTTACAAGTGTCCCTAGTGTTCTAGGGGTTGTTTAGGGGCCAAGGGTTATGAGGAAAATCGTATAAAAGGTCAAATTTCGCGTTTAACAGCAAACAGGCAATTCTGATGTCGCTGGCATACCCTTGCGCACCGCAAGGCTCCCCTTGCTGCGGTGCGCAAGCATTCATCAGGGGGCCAAAACTTGGCTTTTCATGCATTCGAAGGGGCAACCAACTTATTTCTTGCAATTTGACCCCTTCTTGTTTACTTACAAGGGCTTTAGGACTTATACCCACTTTGCCAAGTCCCTGGACACTTCCGGTTAACCCGAAAAGTCTTGACTTTCAATGTTAACGCTTTTAGCCCTTGTAAACGAATTTGATCACAACTTGTTCATACGATAACGAAACTTTATGAAATTTATATCGTGTATTCTAGTGAGCATAATTAACCGTTACAAAGCTTCGGGTTTGCTAAAAGGTCACCCAGAGGTATAACTTTAATATGTTGACACATTTAACCCTGGTGGTTTGAAATCTCTCACTTTTAGCTTCGTATGATCCATGATTTATCCGTCTAAGGGTATAAACATCATGTAGGGTTATTGTAAAGTATGTTTATCCATTGTTGACATTTTTGAACCCTTATTTTCACATACTTTCTATGTTTGTCAACTTTAGTCCCTCTAAAGTATACTTTCTCACGTTCAAGCTTATGACACGTGTCAATACCTTATAGGACGTGAATTTTCGAGGTGTTACAGAAATTCCTCATCAGAAAATAATTTGTCTGAATCATTCAAAGTATATGCCACTTTGAATGGTTCATCATTCAAATTAATTTTTGATAACATAAATTCTTTATTGTAAACTCTTTTGACCGATGAACTCGAGCTTTTGTCTGATGAACTCGAGTTTTCAGAGTTAGACTCTGACTTTGATTCTTCATCTTTATCCAACACCTGATCGATCACTTTGTATGAATGAAAACCCCTTTTTCCTTTAACCACTTGTAGGTTCACTTATCAACAATAACACTTGTAAATCGAAATATGACAATTTTCAATTTCTCTGCTTACAACTTGTAAAATCAATCTTCAAACGAGTCAATCAGAAGAGTTCTTGATCTATCAATTCTATTACAAGACTCGATACAAGACGAAGTCGACAGACATATGTACCAACATCTCTCCTCACCAGTGAACTCGCCATGATCACTGGCGAATTCAACATATTCAAAATCAACATCTGGGTTTCGTCCGATGCTGCTCTGTGGATCTATAGAAACAACAATCGATTAAAACTCTAATCGCAAAAAATGACAACCGCAAATGTATAATTTTAAAATTTACGCATATTTTGAAGGTGATATTATTTGATTGTAATGTTTGTGATGATTTTTAATTATATGTGAGGCCACATGGTATTAATTTCGCAACAGACAAGTCACATTTCATGAGAAATCGCATATTATAATGCAGTAGACGATGAATTTCACACATATTATAAGAACATCTCATGATTTAAATAATTTCGCAACAGACAAAAACGCATGTTGTTCTAATTTTTTATTGAATATCTCATGGGAAATCGCATATTATAAGAACCTGAACATTACTTTCACATTAATTTCGCATGTTTTTGAGACACACACATCACATGTAATGATGATGCATTAGATGTGAATTTCGCATCAGTTGAATGATAAAATCGCATGTTCTCATTTTTTTATTGAATATCTCATGAGAAATCGCATATTATAAGAACCCAAACATTACTTTCACATGTATTCGCATACGATAAAACCCTAAAATTGCATGGGGGATGAAATCGCATGTTGTATTTTATGTGATGAAATCGCATGAGGGATGAAGATCTGACGGTTGGGGTTATCGCGTACGCAATGTACGATAAGCCATTTTGTACGTTAACTGGCCCATATATATATATATATATATATATATATATATATATATATATATATATATATAGAGGCCGGTTAACGTACAATACCCCTTATCCTACATTATGTACGCGATAAGCCCAGCGTCCGATCTTCGATCTATTGAACGCTGCGAATTTAATTTATATAATTAAATTAATCAAATTAATATACATAAAACCAAACGCGAAGGATAAAATTGAAAATTCCTCTATCAAAATCCTGGTAATTTCGTTCGGTACCTTCTTCTTCTCTAACCGACTCTTCTGCAATCGACGTTTGTAGGTGCGATTTCATCCAATCGATTGTTCATCTGACGATTATGACAACTACAACAACTTTGGGAGGTATTATATCCCCAATTGACAACAATGTTTACTAGAATAATAAAAAATTTTGATGTGATTGTTCATGTCATTTGTGCGGGAGCAACAGAGCAAGAAAACGACCGACCACAAATCCAACATGTGAATACTTGTAACTAACGTACAAAATCTATAACATGCGAATTTAGGTTTCCATAACAACATGCGAAATTGTATAACATGCGAACAACATGCGAAAATGTATAACATGAAATTGTATAACATGCTAAATTGTATAACATGCTAAATTGTTTAACATGCTAAATTTTATAACATGCTAAATTGTATAACATGCTAAATTGTTTAACATGCTAAATTGTATAACATGCTAAATTGTATAACATGCTAAAATGTATAACATGCTAAATTGTATAACATGCTAAATTGTATAACATGCTACATTGTATAACATGCTAAATGGTATAACATGCTACATTGTATAACATGCTAAATTGTATACCATGCTAAATTGTATAACATGCTAAATTGTATAAAATGCTACAATGTATAACATGCTAAATTGTATAACATGCTAAATTGTATAACATGCGACATTATAAACATGTGAAATTTTATAACATGCGACATTATAAACATGTGAAATTTTATTATGTGAAATTGTATAACATGCAAAATTGTATTTCATGCTTTTTATAACATGCAATTTGTTTAAATAATAACATGCGAAATTAATTTCTATTGGAATGCTCACTGAGGAATTCAACGTCTTCAAAATCAACATCTGTGTTTCGTCCGGTGTTGCTCTGTGGATCCATTGAAAACAACAATCGATTAAACTGATACGATTCATAATTACCGGGATAGTGGTGTAACGAACTCGTGATCTGCTTATTGAAGGAATTGTCTAATTTGCCCTATGCTGATTGAATGGATTGTCTGATATACCCTTATGTAGGAAAACTAAATCGGGGACACGTGTTGGGCTATTATGATCGCGTACGTAATATACGATTAGGGGATTTGTATTCTACACTTCCTATATATATATATATATATATAGGGTAGGGTTCTAGAGTGAACAACCTCCCAAGAGTGAACTGTGTGAACTCATCTGGACCCTTGATTTCCTTTTTAGTTGTTAAGGGTATGATTGTAATTTTATAAAAATTAGATGTAAATCATTATCTTAATAATTGAAATCAGTTACATATTTCCTATTTTAATTCCTTACCCATAATATCTTTCCTATTTTCAATTCATTATCCACAATATCTTTTATTTCAATTTTATTTTTAAGATTTCATCACCAGAATTCAAATTTTGATTTTTAAGATCCACGTAATCTTCATATTTCAACGGTATACACATGTGTACATGGATATAAATAGAACAGTACGTATGTGTACTCAGCATCGTACATATGGGTACAGTAATTCACAAGTGTACATCAAACATTCAATACAAAAAAAATTTTCTGAGATATCACAAAAACAGACGATATACACATGTGTACATCGCATTAAAAATAGGGAAAAATCAGAATACACATGTGTACATCGCATTTAAACAAAGCAAGGATAATGAATTTAAAATAGGAAAGATATTATGGATAAGGAATTAAAATGAGAAATATGTAACTGATTTCAATTATTAAGATAATGATTTAAATCTAATTTTTATAAAATTACTTTCCTATTTAATTTATGAGAGAGAACATGATTTATGTAATCAATTTAAGATGAAAATTACACATATACCTTTTTTGTATTTAATTAAATGAAAAAAATTAACCACATAATGTGACAACTGGCACAAAACCGGTAATTTCCATACAATTTAATTAATACTTAATATCTGCAATTATGTGCTTAAATGTCAACATTGTTTGATTTCATGCTATACTTGTGAATTCATACACATTTTATACTACAAATATTGCTTTATGCATTAATGATAGCGTTGCATCAGAAATACTAGTAAACTCACCGGTAAGACACATTGTGTCAACAATTCTGCAGAAAGCAGTCAGACAATAGAATTGGGGCCTAGGAGTAGGTCCAAAGTCTAAAATACATTAAAACCCAAATATGGATACAAGGGTTAACATACAGACTTTCCGGAAGCTAGAATATGCACTAAAAAGCACCCGAAACGCACTTTAAATGCAGAA
Organism: Helianthus tuberosus; assembly: GCA_030545235.1. Taxonomy (NCBI): domain Eukaryota; kingdom Viridiplantae; phylum Streptophyta; class Magnoliopsida; order Asterales; family Asteraceae; genus Helianthus; species Helianthus tuberosus. Next base: position 41,514,570 of record CM060439.1, on the reverse strand, counting down.
TTCTGCACAAATCAGCTATAATCAGCTTTTTAACACGTAAATATCATGCATAATTCATGTTTTATTATCTAGAATACCCTCCCAAGTGTCGGGAATTGAAAGGGTCACAAAAGGATACTTAAAGATCACTAAACGGTGCAATTTAGCACTTTATCGAACCGGTATTTAACCGAACAACCGGACATTACCCGAAACACCAAAATTATACTAGAAGCATTGTTTTAATGTTTCTGAGCTAGTTATGACCCCCGAACACTATAACACCTCTTATAACATAATAACAAATTAAATCCCTAATCAAGACACTTGAAACTCAACTTAATTATGTAAGTAGTAATTGAAACTTACACTTTACCCCCCCCCCTTGTATTTACGGTCACAAGGGTGACCCCACTAACAAGATCATATTTGATCTTCCCTTGATCTCATTAGATTCACCTTGATTCACTAGAGATTTGCCTTGTACTTGGGTAACACAATATACATTGGATAATAACATTGGATGGTTATAAAAGAATCATTAGCTCATTTCATCTTCATCACAACACACCCTCCTCCTCTCCCCTCCATTCTCGGCCGACCCTAGCTCACCACACCACCACCACCTTCATCCATTGTTCATCTATTCCTAGTTCATTTCAAGGTGTAAGAAGGTGCCTTATGAAGCTTGGTGCTCTTGGAGATTGAAGGACCTTCTTCATTTGCTTTTATCCAACCCATTTATCATCTTCAACATCAAGTGTTCTTCCCTAGCCTTGTGCTAGTAGTAAGACCCTTATAATCCCTTGTTATTACATATTTGTATGGGAGTGACAGTTTCTTCAGCAGGTCTACTCGAGCTAGCTTTTAAGAGTTGTATTTCTCTTAACAGCATTTGGTTAGTTTCCTGTTGCTGCCTCATTTGTTCCTGCACACTTCCAAATAAAGTTAGAATTTCATCATTAGAGGCTAAAACGGGAGCAGATCCCTGAACACTCCGAGTAGGGATAACATCTTGAGGTTGTGAAGAAAATGGCATCCTTGGAGGAGGTGGTGGAAGCACCGAACCGGTAGTAGCAGAGGTTGCAGCAGACATAGTGGAGGAGCTCATGTTTGATCTTGAGGCCATTGTAAACAATGTGGTAAAAAGTTTTGAAAATAGAAAACCGATCAACGATTTCACAAAGATTTTTAGTAAAAGTAGCACCACTTGCCCCACGGTGGGCGCCAAATTGTTTTGGTCAAAAATTACCGAAGCAATTAAGTGATCAAATTAGTTAAGTGAGGTAGTGTGCTAGAGATGTGTATCGAAAATATGTTAACCAAGTTATTTTCAAAAATAGTTTAAGGATACGGCTCAGGATATAGAGCTGTATCTATGATCAAACAATGAGCAAAAAAGTAAAGATGGACACGAGATATACGAGGAAAGCCCTTGATCAATCTAGATCGCCGGCATAAAACCTCGGGAGCTGACAATCGCAGCTGCCTTGTTCTTCTATTGCTTTAAATATCAGGATACAGTGCAGGATGTGGTGCAGATCAACTAGGTGTTACAATGTAAATCGAATACAAGTGTTTGTGTATGGTGTTTGCAATGAGCTAGAGAGTAAAAGTGTTTGAGAGTGTCAGTGTAAAATTGCGTTGTTCCTTAATCTGATCCGCCCCCATCTATTTATAGTAAAACAAATGTAACTAACTATCCTACATAACCGGGATCCAACGAATATTCCTTAGTCGAACGTTGTAGACCTGGTCTTTCGGGTTCAACGTCTCTCCTTTAACAAATACGCCCGAGTCTTGAGGAGATGGAGTCCATTTGACCGTTGGCAAGTCCCAGTCTTTAACCTGCACGTGATTAATTCGATATACCTCAGGATATCACCCAGGATGTTAGCAATATCCCCGTCCAGTATCCTGATCACAGATAAACAATTAAAAGCAGGATATAGATCAAGATATGTATGCTTAGAAAATGAGCCATAACAATTGTCCCCAAATATATCGGTTGGTATACCAATCCAACGGATATATTTTAAAAGTTTTATCCGGTAATTCAAGGCATTTAAAACGAAGCGACGGTCAAGATCACATCATAACCTCCAACGCGCTTTTAGCTCAATGGAGATCCACAATGCCCCTATATCTTCTCTCTTCTTGTTTGAAAAGCAAATATCTCCACCAGAGTCTCCAGGTAATTCCCCATTTCTCATTCACTTTCTGTCAATTTTTCTTGCCTTATTCGTAATGGCTGCCGAGACCTTCACTCAGCAGAATCTCCTCAAAAATCCTGAAAAGGAGGTCTGCGCTTTCGACAACGCAGACATCGCGGCTTTGAGAGCTTCCGGTGCCTTCCCTGATAACACAGTCTTTAGATCATTCGATCGGTCAATTCGATCGGATGTTTCTTCCACAGATTGGGTCTGCTTTCCAGCATACCCTTTTTCGCTGGGTCTTCGATACCCCTTTCCCGAATTCATGATGCAATTCTTCCGAACCACCGGCATCTCTTTTGCTCAAACCATGCCCATGGTTTGGAGAGTATTAATCGTACTTAACCAAATCAAAAACCTTCACTGCCCCGACCTCTGCATCGAGGATCTGCCTATTGCTTATCGCCTCCGATCCCACGGCTCTAGCCGGTTCTTGCTTTTCTCGACCTCTAGCAAACCCCTTATTCTTAAAGCCACCAAAAACGAAGATGGATGGCAACGCAAATTTTTCTTTGTCAAACGAGACTCCATTGCTGAGGGTGCCAGCCTTCCGGTGGAGTGGTTAACCACCGGTAGGGTCATAAATGTTCTCATGTACCTTTAGATTTTTATCTTTTACTAATATCCTTCTTTTTGATTCTTATGCAGTGAATTTCAAGGAAGTAGCTCCCCCTACTGCTGAATCAGAGGAAAGAATCAAAACTATTTACCAATTACCTGTAATAGACAGGAGTTTCACCACACACGTCCCGAGTTCCAGTCAATACTCGTCATCTGAAATGTCTGGTAAGGATTACTTTTAAAATAGTTAGTTAGTATAGCATAATAGAATAGAAAGTAATAATAATGCAAAACTTTTTCCTTTATGCAGCACCGGACAAGATCCCTGAAGTCTTTGACCTCGACGAGTTGGACAGTTATTCTGATCAGGTTCAGGTCAAGAAGGAACCTAGTCCCAGGGCCACAGCCTCATCCAAACCCAGTGGTTCCAAATCCATTGTCATCAGCAAACCCTTGCCAACTACCAAGCCCCGGAGCTCCAGCTCTCGTAAAAGGAAAGAGCCCGATTCCCCTGTCATTTCTGACACTTTTCCTTATGAGAAGCACGGGTTCATTGAAGCTAGCGGGTTTATGACTTCCTTTCTTAACCAGGTTAGTATTCTCAAATCACATCTTGCAGCTTACATCATTTACAAAGATTTATCAATATTAATACCTGTCCTCTTAGTTTCGCAGGGTCTTGAGCGTCTGGTTCATCTATATCAAGAATCCTGCAGGCTTAACAAGACGCTTGAATCCAAGCTAAAGGAAGCAGAAGTCACAATCTCCGATCAAGGCATGATTGCAGCCGCCAAATCTCGTCATTACGAGGAGAAGTTCAAAGCTATGATTCAAGAACACCAGACCGCTCTCAACAAAGCTACTCTTCAAGCCCAAGCCGATCTTGAAGCTGCCCATGTGCAACATGAACGAGATATGGTCACCTACCGGGATAGCCTTAAGAATTCCGTCGTCACTTCTCTTCTCCAGGCCAGGCTGAAGATGGCCCATGAAGCCAAAACACTAGGTTTTGAATGCCCTTCTTGGGACGTTGGTGCCTGGGAAACGAGGCTAAAGAATCTTGGCGGCATTTCTATTACACCAGCTGCCGAAGGATCTTCTAAAGTAGCTGAAAAAGCTAACGATGCCGAGAGGGATGCTGAGGTGGATCCTGAGACGGATGCTGCTGAAATTACCGCAAACGAAGATGGCACCGCCCCCTGAAACTTATTTCCTTTTGTTCGAGCAATTTTATGTCTTATGAACAATTTTTATTTTCTGCATTAAAACAATTTGATAACCGAAGGCGGATGGGTCCTGGGTTTCAGGATGAAGCCTTTGGTTATCAGCTAGTACCGTTATTTCCAGTAATTTTATCTTTCATTTTTCTTGCTATCACTTTCTGTCTTTCTTATTATAGACCTTAGTTTTGCAAAATATAGTCAGTGATATATTACCAAAACTTTTGTTAATTCAATCACCTTTAGAGAAAATTAAAAGATAACCTATTATAACGATATTTGCTTAATTAAAGTTTCAAACTAGTACCAGTTTCGTATATCTTAATCAAATATCCTGAAAAGTATTTTGAAAATATATTTTGAGAATATATCCCGAGAATTTATCTTAATCAGGATGTTTGACCTTTTACCAAACATAGTATTGTCAAAAACTTAAACGATGTTTACAAAGGAAAGATCATACCAGGAATAGGGTAAAACCCTATTATCAAACCTCAATCCCCCTTTGCAACTTTTCCTAATGAAGATGTCCCCTGACTGAGACATTTAGGGCATTAGTTCCAAGTTTCATCCTTTAAGCTTTACTCCATTGCCTTAGTAGGATTGTCCCCTGTGTACAATGTCTTCAAATACTTAGAAATCTTCTGGATATCAATCCCCGTTGTATAGACAATTTTTCATGTTACGGGGGTAAAACCCAAGAATGTACTGGAAATAAATCCCTTGAATTCTGGGGGAAATCCCAAATTTTCGTGCGCTACAGGCGGGAGTGTATAAACTCCAAGACTTAGAAAGGTGAGAACCTTTAAACCTTAGAGAGTATGAAAATACCCTTTTGTGAGAGAGGGTGATCAATCCTCATATACCTTTAGCATTCAGGATATAGCCAACAGTAACGAAATTGTCAGCCACTTTTACATGGACTGGTCCCGCCACCTTGAACTATTCCCGAATAACTTGCGCTCCAGGCGGGGTGTTTAAACCCAATTCGGAAGAAAGGTGAATACCTTTAAACCTGTGAAGGGATCAGGATCCCTTATACGTGAGAGAGGGGGCCAATCCTCTAATCTTCCGAAGTATCCTGAGTGAACATCCTGGAGCTATATCCTGGAGCATATACTGCAAAACATCCTTAAACTAAGGTGGGTGTTAGCTTGGCTAACACCCCTCCGATGCTTAAGTTAGTATTGGGTTCAAAGCAATAAATAATATTAAACATATTAAAAGAGATAATATTCATACCATCCTGAGTTAGAAATTAAATTCCTAACTCACTTGAAATAGAGCTTCAAATGTATAGCATTCCAGGATCTCGGTAACATATCCCCCTCCATATCCTTGAGTCGGTATGCACCTTTTCCTGATTCTGATTCAATCTCATATGGCCCTTCCCATTTCGGAGCCAGCTTTCCATCAGCAGGATTGGTAGTATTCTGAAAAGCTTTTCTTAACACCCAATCTCCAACTTTGAACCTTCTAATCCTTATATTCTTGTTGTATGTTCTGGATATCCTTTGTTGATATGCCGCCATTCTTAGCCGTGCTGCATCTCTTGTCTCATCAATAGTATCCAGCTCCTGGCATAGGACTTCAGGATTCTGCTCAGGATTCCAGAGATTGGATCTTGCTGTGGGTATCACCATTTCTGTCGGAATCACTGCTTCTGCTCCAAATACCAAGGAAAATGGGGTTTGACCAGTTGCATTTTTTACCGTCGTTCTATCAGCCCATAAAACAAAGGGTAATTCTTCTGCCCATCTTCCTTTTTTGGCTCCAAGTCTCTTTTTTAAGTTATTGACAATTATCTTGTTTGAGGATTCTGCTTGTCCATTCGCTTGAGGATGTACCGGAGTAGACGTGATCATTTTGATCCCCCAACTCTTGCAAAAGTCAGTGGTTCTCTTACTTATAAATTGAGAACCATTGTCACAGATTATCTCGGCTGGTACTCCGAATCTGGTCAGGATATTTCTCTTTATGAAGGATACCACTTCTTGATCCCTGACTTGGACAAATGCCTCGGCTTCAACCCATTTGGAGAAATAATCTGTCATTGCCAACATAAAAACCTTCCCTCCTAGAGCCTTTGGAAGCTTTCCTACTATATCCATACCCCACTTCATAAACGGCCAAGGGGAAACGATAGGATATAATGGTTCAGCAGGCTGATGCAGTATGTTACTATGTCTTTGACATGCATCACATCTTCGAACATATTCTGTGGCATCTTTCCTCATTGTCGGCCAATAATATCCTGTCCTTAATACTTTTGAGAATAATGACCTGCCCCCAGTATGGTTACCACAATCCCCTTCATGTATATCCTGAAGCACTTCCTTGGTTTCAGGATCCTCCAAGCACCTCAAATAGGGTCCTGCAAGAGATTTCTTATATAAAACATTATTTATAATAGTGAATCGTGATACCTTCATCCTAAATGCCTTAGGATTTTCATCTCCGGGGATGTGTCCTTCCTTGAGATATCTCACGATTGGAGCCGTCCAGGATTTAGGATCCTTTTCAGGATACTCTGCTCCAGGATCCTGAATACCCGCTACTTCTTTATCCTGAGGATACGTTGCAGGATATAAGACATGTAATATTGGTATTTGGGTCCCTTCTGGTATCCTGATCGATGATCCCAAATTTGCTAAGGCATCTGCTTCAGCATTATCCTCCCTTGGTACCTGTTCAAGTGTAAAAGTATCGAAATATCCTGCTAATTTTTTGAGAATATCGAGGTATTTGATTAATTTCTCACCCTTAATTGCATAGGATCCATTAAAATGGTTAGTAATTAACAAGGAATCAACATATACTTGCAAACTCTTGATATTCATATTCCTAGCCAACTCTAACCCTGCAATTAAAGCCTCATATTCTGCCTCATTATTAGTAGCAGGAAATTCACACCTAATAGCCTGGGGTAATATGTCCCCCTGTGGCGATTTTAGTAGTATTCCCAATCCTACTCCTCTTACATTAGATGCACCATCAGTATATAATGTCCAGGATCCTGAGGATTCTCCTAACTGTTGAACTTCTAGGTCTACCTCATCCTGAATGTCACTACTGAAATCAGCCACAAAGTCAGCTAAAGCCTGAGACTTTATGGCATTTCTAGGTTCATATACTAAATCATAAGCACTTAACTTTACTGACCACTTGGCCATCCTGCCTGACATCTCTGGTTTCCTAAGCACATTTTTGACAGGATAATTTGTTTTAACATGTATCCTATGTGTCTCAAAATAATGTCTAAGCTTTTTTGATGCCATAACTAATGCCAGTATCAATTTTTCTAAATGAGAATATCTAGTTTCAGCATCCAACAAACTTTTACTAACATAATAAACAGGATACTGCTGACCTTCATGATCCTTAATAAGAACAGCACTTACCGCATTCCCTGATACAGCGAGGTATAGGGATAGTGGTTCACCATTCTCTGGCTTCATTAGTAGAGGTGCAGTTGAGAGATATCGCTTCAAATCCTGCAAGGCTGCTTCATGCTTTGCTCCCCATTCGAACTTCTTATTCTTCTTGAGGATATCATAGAATTCCTTGCATTTTTCCGAGGATCTTGAAATAAATCTGTTCAATGCTGCTACTCGGCCTGTTAACCGTTGAACATCCTTCATATTCGAGGGTGATTTTATATCCAGGATAGCTTTAATCTGCTCCGGGCTTGCCTCTATCCCCCTTTTCGTCACCATATATCCTAGAAACTTTCCTACCCCCACTCCGAAATGGCACTTAGCAGGATTCAGCTTCATGTTATACTGATCCAGGATATCGAATGCTCCCTTGATATCCTGGAGGTGATCCTCAGCCTTTTTAGATTTCACCACCATATCGTCAATATATACCTCCATGGTGTCCCCCAGCTTATCTTTGAACATCATGTTCACTAATCTCTGGTATGTTGCACCTGCATTTTTCAAACCGAAAGGCATAGCAGTATAGCAATATATACCTGTTGGTGTCATGAAAGCAGTATCCTCCTGATCTGAAGGCTCCATTTGAATCTGCTGAAATCCTGAGGATGCATCCATGAACGTTAACATTTCATGCCCAGCAGTAGCATCCACCATTGTATCGATATGAGGAAGAGGAAATGGGTCTTTAGGACAAGCCTTGTTCAAGTCTGTGTAGTCTACACAGACTCTCCATTTCCCATTTTTCTTCTGCACTACGACCACATTCGCCAACCATCTTGGGAACTTGACCTCTCTGATCATCCTGGACTTCAATAGTCTTTCAACTTCCTCTTGGATAATCGTATTCCGCTCAGGAGCAAATTTCCTTCTTTTTTGCTGAACAAGCATGAATGATCTGTCAATTCCAAGTTTGTGAGTGATAACGTCTTTGGATATACCTGTCATATCCTCATGCTTCCATGCAAACGTCGACATCCTGCATTTCAAAAAGTTAGTTAACTGCTCTTCAATATCCTGAGGGATATTGGTTCCTACGAGCACCGAGATATCAGGATTATCCCGATCCAGGATAATTTTCTTCACATCCTGCTCCGAAGCTTCCAAGGTATCCTGGGCCCGCATCTTTAATTGCTATGCTTGATTAGGCTTAGTTGAGGATTTCATTGAGGATGAGTAGCATTCTTTCGCCTCCTGCTGATCACTTTCAACCTTGACAACTCCCCAAGGGGTAGGGATCTTGATGCATTGGTGATATGTTGATGGCACAGCCGTCATATCGTGAATCCATGGTCTTCCTAGTATGATGTTATAGCAGGATAAGGAGTCCATCACACAGAAGCGTTGTATCGAGTTGACCCCTTCAACGTATACTGGTAACTTTATCTCTCCTACAGTATTTCTAGCTTCTCCACTGAAACCAACGAGCACAGTGGACTTTGAAGTAATGTCCATCGGAGATACATTCATCCTCTTCAATGTTTCCAGCTGAATTATATTGACAGAACTACCGTTGTCTACCAGTATCCTGCGTACAAAATGGTTAGCCACATATAATGTTATTACCAAAGCATCATGGTGAGGATCCTGAACAGTATCCCTGTCATCACTATCGAAAGTGATCACTTTATCAATTGTGAGGGTAGTCATCCTGACTGGTTTGTCTCCCCTTTCACTCTTAGCTTCCTTTGCATGTCTCTTAGCCGCCGAATACGAAGTCCCACAAATGTCGGATCCTCCTGAAATAAAGTTAATTATCTTGGCATCTGCTGGGGGTGATGCTGCTCGTTCAGGATCCTTCTCGGGATCCTGCCCTTTATTCTTCTTTCTTCCGAGCAAGTCCTTCAGATACCCCTTGCTTAACAGGTAACTTATCTCTTTCCTTAAAGCAATGCAATCCTCGGTCATATGTCCGAAGTCTTCATGGAAGGCACACCATTTAGATTTATCCTTCCAATCAGCTTTCTGCTGGTTCTTTCAAGGCCACCTAGCTTTGTCCCCTAAACCCTGCATAGCATACATTAACTCAGGTATATTAACAGAAAAGCAGTATTCAGATAAGTCAGGATATTCTTCAGGATCCTCGTCTTCAACAGCGTTCACTTTCTTGTTATCATTTCTGCCATATGGCTTGGAGCGATATGGCTTATATGAGGATTCTGATTTCCTGTTAGTTGATTCATAGGTTGAGGTAGAATTCATCCTCTCCTGCATCTTCTTCTCATCTTCCAAACGGATATATCTCAAAGCCCTGTTACGAGCTTCGTCGAGATTCCTGCAGGGATTCATTACAAGATCCTGATAAAACTGAGAATCCTTTTGCAACCCCATCTTAAAAGCTTGCACAGCTGTTGCAACATCAAGATGTGGGATATCCAAGGATTCTCGACTGAATTTGTTCACATAATCCCTCAAGGATTCCTGAGGCCCTTGAGTTATCATTTAATAGCCATTTTAAGGCTGATCCTGTCAGGGTAGACCCAAAACCCTTGCACAAGCACGCTTCCTTGAGCTCCGGAGGGATAGGGTTAATCTCCATTCTTTCCCTATACTGGGCAATATGCTCTTCAGGATCCGTAGTCCCATCATACAGCTTCATGTTGGGAGTCTGAAATCTTTTTGGGATTTCAGCATCACAGATAGGATATGCAAAGCGGGATATCCTGTGGCTGTCTTGGGATACTTCCGGAATTGGCTGGACCACTCCAGGTACACTGGATATCATGTCCTTCAATTTCTGGAGCTCCCTGGTAAATGTTGACGTCATACATGCATCCTGCAAAGAGCCATTGTTGTTAGTAGCAAGAATATTATTATTTGACACATTACCGGTCTGAGGATTTTGGCCATATCCTGAAGCATATCTTGAACTCCTGACAGTCGACATCCTGACCGAGGAGGGTATCTCAGGGGTATGGTTCTGAGAATGGCTTGGGACGATATTCCCCATGTTATCCTCAGTGTAAACTGCGGAACTGAAGTTCAAAGCCCTGGGTTGTATGGAAGTGACAGTTTCTTCAGCAGGTCTACTCGAGCTAGCTTTTAAGAGTTGTATTTCTCTTAACAGCATTTGGTTAGTTTCCTATTGCTGCCTCATTTGTTCCTGCACACTTCCAAATAAAGTTAGAATTTCATCATTAGAGGCTAAAACGGGAGCAGATCCCTGAACACTCCGAGTAGGGATAACATCTTGAGGTTGTGAAGAAAATGGCATTCTTGGAGGAGGTGGTGGAAGCACCGAACCGGTAGTAGCAGAGGTTGCAGCAGACATAGTGGAGGAGCTCATGTTTGATCTTGAGGCCATTGTAAACAATGTGGCAAAAAGTTTTGAAAATAGAAAACCGATCAACGATTTCACAAAGATTTTTAGTAAAAGTAGCACCACTTGCCCCACGGTGGGCGCCAAATTGTTTTGGTAAAAAATTACCGAAGCAATTAAGTGATCAAATTAGTTAAGTGAGGTAGTGTGCTAGAGATGTGTATCGAAAATATGTTAACCAAGTTATTTGCAAAAATAGTTTAAGGATACGGCTCAGGATATAGAGCTGTATCTATGATCAAACAATGAGCAAAAAAGTAAAGATGGACACGAGATATACGAGGAAAGCCCTTGATCAATCTAGATCGCCGGCATAAAACCTCGGGAGCTGACAATCGCAGCTGTCTTGTTCTTCTATTGCTTCAAATATCAGGATACAGTGCAGGATGTGGTGCGGATCAACTAGGTGTTACAATGTAAATCGAATACAAGTGTTTGTGTATGGTGTTTGCAATAAGCTAGAGAGTAAAAGTGTTTGAGAGTGTCAGTGTAAAATTGCGTTGTTCCTTAATCTGATCCGCCCCCATCTATTTATAGTAAAACAAATGTAACTAACTATCCTACATAACCGGGATCCAACGAATATTCCTTAGTCGAATGTTGTAGACCTGGTCTTTCGGGTTCAACGTCTCTCCTTTAACAAATACGCCCGAGTCTTGAGGAGATGGAGTCCATTTGACCGTTGGCAAGTCCCAGTCTTTAACCTGCACGTGATTAATTCGATATACCTCAGGATATCACCCAGGATGTTAGCAATATCCCCGTCCAGTATCCTGATCACAGATAAACAATTAAAAGCAGGATATAGATCAAGATATGTATGCTTAGAAAATGAGCCATAACATCGACGAACCGTTTAAGTCAATTGTCATTCAACAAAAGCGCGAGATTTGCGCAAAGTGGGGTTGGGAGATGCCACCCGTTTAGTTTTTTTTTTTCCAATGTTAGTTGTTTTTTTTTATTTTGCTATGTAATTTATTTTTTAAGTTTAATGGAATTTATATTTTAGTGTTTTATTGTTAATTTCTAATTTTAAAATGAAAATTAAAAAAATTTGGGAGTGATAGAATTCCATCACTAGTGATAGAATATTGGGTGATGACATGGCATGATTTGATTGGATAGTGGGAGTGATAGAATTCTATCACTAGTGACCACCACTCCTCCCCTTATATCTTCATGAGCTTGAATGATGAAATTGGTTTTCATATGTAAAGATGATTTAAACAAAATACAAATCTTGTAAATAGATGATTACAAAAATAATTTTCCCAAGAAACCAAGTTTATTTACAAGATTTACAAAGTCATGGTTTCTAAGTAAACTAATCATATTTTTAGTGTTTAAACAAGACTAGGAACATGATTGTAACAAGAAAAATACAAAAGAAATATGTTTAGAAAAATCATCTTACAAGTTGTAAATGACTAAATCTTTTAATAAAGTGATTTACAAACAAATAACCATGTTTTTAAGGGTAACTAAACCTACTAAATAACATGGTAAGTTACTACAAGTTTTTACAAAAACTTCAAGTTCATGATGTAGTGTAATTTACTTGCTTTTGACACTCGGTAAGTGTTGAATGAGTTGATGATTGTTGTGATGATTTTAAAAGAAAATAAACACATGTTTTGAAAACATGGGAAACCTCCATTTTTAGGGGAAACCATGTCAAAATTTCTATAAAATTTTGACACTTAGAAAAATATAAGTTTTGGTGAAACTTATTCCCTAAAAATTCACCTAAAAATATTTACCAAGGTTTCCCTAAAAACTTCAAGTTAAGAAATGATGATTTCTTCAAGATAAAAATTGATATTAAGTATGTATATTTTTGAGGAAAATATATATATTTATTGATCACCAAATTTTGTGCTAAGTGTATGTAGTATGTATTATATGTAATAGTGTATTAGGACTTGAAAATACACTAAATACTCTTAAGTAATAAAAATACAAAATACACATACAACATGCTTAGACAAATACAAGAGAATATATTTATGAAAATATATTTCTTAATAGATTATGTAACTCGGGAAAGTTACGAACTTAAAATGAAGTTTTGGACAAAAATACATAACTCGGGTGAAAAATACAAGATACTTATATTTATTTTTGAGAAAATGATATAAGTAAGATACATAGTTAAAAATATAAATTATTTTTAACACACAAAGAATACATACATAAAAGATGGTGACTTGTACTTGTGCGATACAAGTCTAGTGACTAACGTTAATAAAACACGTATAGGTCACGACGCTATATAAGCAAACCCGGTGAAGTTTACGGCGCAAGAAACGCAAAGTTGTGAGTTCATGTCCCCACTTTTAATCTTTTACATGCTTTTTAAACTTGGGGAAAATACATGTGTTAAGGTATGTTGAATACAAAAATGAAGGAATGATACTTTAGATCGTGAAACGAATAGGGTACCAGAAGCACCATTAATCGTGTACATACTAAGACCGCAGAACAAAAGGTTAGATCTAATGGGTTTTCGGGCAGCCACACTCTTGGTGATAACTAGTACCAAGTAGTGCTTTTGTGTCTCAGTCGTGAATCGACAACTAGAAAAATGCCTATGGTTTGGATGCTTCCTGTGTTGTGTCACATGTTAATGGCCTTGCAACCCATTAACAATCTCGATACTTTCAGAAATACTCGATTTATACAAATTACATACCATGTTTTCATACAAAGTATACAAACGTTCAATACAAAAACTGCATGAATTCACACCAACATTATGTTGACGATTTTCCAAAAACTCACATGTATTTCAGGTAACTAAAGTGGATGTGCGCGCGGTCATACTCTTTCTCTGGATGATGTTTATGTTTATCTTTGAATAATGTTGTAAACTTTTCAGACAACGTTTTATGCTGTGATGTAAACTCCAAGCTTAACCTATGTTTTCAGTTACGTAATGTTATTGGCATTTGAAGTTATTTTTACGAGCATGTAGTATGTTTACCATTCGTATGCAATGAGAACCTTTCATGATCACACCTCGTGCTTCCGCCATAGAAAGGGGTGTGACAGATTGGTATCAGAGCTGCGATTGTTGTGAACTAGGATTCCTTCTCGAGTCTAGACTACAATCTTTAGGATCCTTTCACGAAAACAATTTTTCAAAAAGTTTTCATTGCATAAAACTTTCCGCGACATCCACTGCCTGAAACAGATTTTCAAAGAGTCAAGTAAGGACACTACGAAACTTAGGGTGCACTGGAGTAGCACTTGCCTTTGACTAAGAAATTACTTGCAATTATGTGTGATAATTAATATATACATATGCTAGAAATAGAATATCTCAGGTACTCGTGACTTTACCTGAAAACAATGGCCTATCTGAAGGAAGTGATCCGACGATGAAACGAACTGTGCGGACTGTGCAAGGAGTTACGTAATTATGGATGCATACATAATTATGGAATTCAGTGCACAGAAACCACAGCAAGTCTTGTCACGTATCAAACAAGAATCCTTCGAATACAAGAAAAGGTCAAACGTGAAGACCCTCACCCCTCCCCCAGCCTATTAAATACTCTTTTGGAGTAATAATTTAGGGTATAAAGACAAGAACCGCCAATGTGAAGTAAGATATTTTGTCCTTTACATATATTAAACTTGTACTTTGGGGAGATGTAACCCTTATGCATTTTGTTTACTTCGCAAACAATAACGTAACAAGTTGCCCTGATATGTGTAAAGACTTGGTGAATATCTGTATGAATTGATTTATACGTTTGGCAGATTGTTTGATGTCACTTATGTGGTATATGCCTGTGTATATATATATATACTGCTACTGTCTCGTAGGACGATATCAAACAAATGTCTAACCCTGTGCGTTGTGTTCCGACAGAACATGGCACCTAGGAGAGCTGTGACCAATCAAGGTTCCGACCAACCCCCTCCTCCTCCTCTGCCGAGGACTGCTGAAGAACTAAATGCCCTACTGGAAGAAAGGATCTCCGCAGCTATCGCCCAATACGAGGCGAACCGCACCGAACAAAGTGGAGGACCAAGCAATGCTAGACGTAATGGGCAGGGAGACACATCTGGAGGAAGCACAGCTCAAGGCTGCACTTTCAAGCAGTTTCTCGACTGCAAACCACTGAACTACGATGGCACGGGAGGTACAGTGGCTTTTGTACGCTGGACGGAGAAGACTGATGCCACTATCCTTATGAGCAATTGTTCCATGGATCAGCAAGTCACTTTTGCTACGGGGTTGTTTGTTGATGAAGCTTTGACTTGGTGGAATTTACAAGTCCAGACTCTGGGTGATGATGCTGCGTACGACATGACGTGGGATGAGCTAAAGGAACGTATGAGAGAAAAGTATTGCTCACGTGCTGAACTTCAAAGGTTGGAGACTGAGTTCTGGCACTTGACCATGGAAGGTGCTGACATTACTGGTTATACCCGAAGGTTCCACGATTTATCGAGAGTGATCCCCTACATGGTGACTCCCGAATTTAAGCGCGTTGAATGCTACATTTGGGGATTGGCCTAAGAATTTCACTGTGACAACTCGATACTTAGAACCTTTCGTTGTATCTCGATGTAACATGCTTGAACATATGTGACTAGTTAACTTGTCGGTTTAATGAATGATATAAGTAAAATTATGTGATTATGTGTGGTGCTTGTATGTATAGTATGTATATATGTATAAGTGAGCCGAGAACCATGAACCCAGCTCGAGACCATGTGGTCTCGAGTGAACAATGAAACAGTGGGCCGGATTGGGCCATGCGCCTCCTTAGTCCACCCGAAAGCCCACTTAGTGTGCACCCCCTTGAATAAAACCCAAAACCCACACTCACTCTCACACACACTCTCCTACTTTCTCTCTCTCACTAAAACCCTAGAAACATCACCTCTCCTCTCCTTCTTCTCGGATTCAACCGGCGACTACAAGGAGCTCTCGGATCGGCTCACACACACCCATTCGGAAGCTTCATTCTTCACCCCTACTTCTCTAACCGGTTAGTGATTCATGTTAGATGTTGTGTTTCGGTTTGATGATGATGTATGGTGAAGATTATGTGATAATATGTTTACTTGTTAAGCTTTATGCATGATGAATACAACCTTCTTGAGTAATCGGTTCATAAGTGTTTCATGTTATGTGTTTATATTCGGTTGATGATGATTATATGATAATGTATCGATTATGTTAGGATGAATAATGTATGCTTGATTATGAATGATTGTCATCGGCTCTATATGGTTTAAATCTGAATGGCTTGGTTAGGTTTAGGAGGTTTATTACTCATGAAATCGGATGTCTTACATATGTGGGTTAGATGTTGCGCATGGTTAGAATATATGATAAGATAGTGTTGTGTGACTAATCATATTTGCAAAATGATGAAAACCTTAGATGAAGAACTTGTTGAATGATGATATGAACATTTGAATATGATATGAACATGTTATGAACATTTGAAAACTTGTTGTTTGATCCATTTTTGGTTAGTAGTAGACAAGGAAACATGTTTATGAAATATCATTGGTTAGTACATTATCTCATGAACATGAAATTCTATTGGTTTAGTACATGTACCAGCGATCAGCAGATGTCCCAGTCGAGATCTCTAGTCTCGACTCGAGATCACCACATGACAACTCGAGATCAGCGGTTGCGAGTCGAGAACCTCTAGTCTCGACTCGAGACCACACCACATCAACACAAAAACAGCATAACTCGAGAACAGGGTTGCGAGTCTTGTTACGACTCGAGACATGACCCGAGACCTCCACGTTTGCGACTCGAGAACCCATAGGTACAACTCGAGGCCGCACAGTCTCGACTCGAGATCTATAGTCTCGACTCGAGACCATATACACGTGCACTGTTTTGGACTTGCATGCTATTGCGAGCCCAACTGTTTGGGCCGCACAATTGGACTTGCTTATTTACGAGGATAAGACTATTAGACGTGTTTGTGCTCTGTTAATTAACTGAAGTAATTATACGTGTATGCCATGAATGATACTTGTATGCAATGTGCTAGTATACGTGTAGAAACATACGTGCACTACCTAAATACGAACCTGACTTGTATGGTACAACTATGTTAGGACGTGGTTGACCACCATATAGCTTGATTGACTTTTCTGTGTATCTGCCGAGCAAACCAAGGTGAGTTCACACCCTCTACAAAGCATGGGATTCCCAGGGGTCGGGAATGGGGTTAAGGAACATGGGTTCCTCATCCTCCTTGGGTAGGACAGTATTGGTTCAGGAATGTAATTCCTCGTCCTCATGGACAGATATCTCGTACTAGACCAAAACTCTATCACGAAGTCCCTCATCTTTTTATATCGACTTAATCGCCGAGGCCAATGGCGAGCGGGTCATTAGTTAGATAGCGCTATTTAGGTTTGACAGACCTCACACCGTGCCGCAGAGGACGTGCGTGAACTAATGGACTATGGCACGTCAATGATGATAGACATTGACAGTTCAGGGCACATAAACATGACTACCGTCAGCAGTCGATATGGTAACGAGTCTAGTAGAAACATGGGGTAGCCCCCATGGCCGAAATGCCAGATAACTAACATGGGGTAGCCCCCACGGCTAGATTGCCAGAGTAATTGGGTTAAACAGACCACGTTTTCAACTATGGGGTAACCCCCACGGCAGGATGCCAGATAAAGGAAACTGTTTTCGAAACAAACTAAAACGAACACCCAACTGTGAACTCACTCAACTTGTTGTTGACTCGTTACTACATGCTTTGCAGGTCAATAGGTACTTAGCTGGAGCTTGTAGGGAGGAGGGTCGTTGTGGGACATGGACAGTTGTGTGCCATGTTAAACTTTGAAACATTTAAACTTATGTTATGGTTTTAAACATTATGCTTCCGCTTTGCAACTTAACTATGTTTTGTTTGAACACCAATCGTACTGGTTAAACTTCTATAATTATTAACTTGCGTGTTCAATATGATTGGTGGCTGGATCCTGGTCAGTCACGCCTCCAAGCGGTGGTATTCCGCAGGTGGATTTTGGGGGTGTGACATTCACAGCATGGTAACTTCGGCCAAACCTGAAACGATCACTGAGGCTGTAACTCTGGCTGTCAGCCTTACTGAAGATGCTGTTCGAATGAAGAAGTTATCGTTGAACCCAACAGAAAAGACCGAGACGCATGCTGAGTCGTCTGGTGACAAGAAAAGGAAGCATGCGAACCTGAATCAAGTGACACGTAACAACAAGGGTTCCAACAACAAGAAGCGCGACCCCAACCTGCCTCAGGAGGCGAAAACTCTTGCAACCATGAATGACGCTCCTGCCAAAAGATACCTGGGAACTCTGCCCACTTGCAACCAGTGCAAGCGTCATCACGAAGGAGTTTGTCGCATTCCAAAATGCGACAAGTGTGGAAAACTGGGTCACCATACTGAGGACTGTTGGGGAAAAGGAAATAGGAACGGGAATCGCAACGGTGCTGGTAATAGAAACGATGGTGGAAATGGAAATGGCAATGGTAACTGGAATGGTAATGGAGCTGGGAAGAACCAAGGATGCTTTGGTTGTGGAAGCAAGGATCATTTCATAAAAGATTGCCCAAGGGGGAACAATGCTCAGGCTCGGGCATTTGTGATTGGAGCAAAGAACGCACGCGAGGACCCTAATGTGGTCACCGGTACGTTTCTCGTTAACAATCACTTTGCATCCATACTATTTGACACTGGTGCCGATTATAGCTTCATGTCTGTGGAATTTAAACGTATGCTTGGAATAGAATCTAGTAGATTAGATATTCCTTATTCCATAGAACTAGCCAATGGTAAACTTGTTGAATCAGGCGAAGTTGTTAGAGATTGCACATTAGAACTTGGTGAGCAAAGATTTTGCATCGACCTCTTACCTATTCAATTGGGTAGCTTCGATGTAGTGGTCGGAATGGACTGGTTGTCCAAGAACAAAGCTGAAGTTGTTTGTCACGAGAAAATCATTCGCATCCCTATGGCGAATGATGAAACTCTCATAGTGCATGGAGAAAAGCGAGACGCGCCTCTGCGAATCATCAGTTGTATGAAGGCACAGAAGTGCTTAAGGAAAGGATGTGTTGCTTTCCTAGCGCACGTTGTAGATAAGAAGGCTGAGGAGCCAAAACTCAAAGATATTCCTGTGGTGAAGGAATTCCCTGATGTTTTTCCCGAAGATCTGCCAGGACTACCTCCTCAACGACAAGTCGAATTCCATATAGACTTGGTCCCAGGAGCCGCTCCTGTAGCCAAGGCTCCCTATCGGCTTGCACCATCCGAGATGCAAGAATTATCTACACAACTCCAGGAGTTGTTGGATAAAGGATTCATAAGGCCAAGCTTCTCACCTTGGGGAGCTCCAGTATTGTTCGTGAAGAAGAAGGATGGAACACTGCTGATGTGTATCGATTATAGAGAATTGAACAAGCTCACTATCAAGAATCGGTACCCACTACCGAGGATTGATGACTTATTTGATCAGTTGCAAGGATCGAGCTACTATTCCAAGATTGACCTCCGATCTGGATACCATCAGTTAAGGATTCAAGAGGAAAGCGTACCAAAGACTGCATTCAGAACACGCTATGGGCATTATGAGTTCCTTGTGATGCCATTCAGACTGACGAACGCGCCAGCGGTATTTATGGATCTGATGAACCGCGTATGCAAACCATATCTCGATAAATTCGTGATTGTATTTATCGATGATATCCTGATTTACTCACGAACAAGAGAAGAGCACGAGCAACATCTCAGAACCATTCTGGAACTACTGAAGAAAGAGAAACTTTATGCAAAGTTTTCAAAGTGCGAATTCTGGATTCGCGAAGTACAGTTTCTTGGTCACGTTGTGAACGAGAAGGGCATTCATGTAGACCCATCCAAGATTGAAGCAATAAAGAATTGGGAAGCCCCCAAAACCCCGACTGAAGTTTGACAATTATTGGGCTTTGCGGGCTATTACCGATGGTTTATTGAGAATTTTTCCAAGATAGCTCAACCGCTGACTACCCTTACGCAGAAGGACAAGAAGTACGACTGGGGTGACAAGCAGGAAGAAGCCTTCCAACTGATCAAAAATAAGCTATGCGATGCACCAATACTATCCTTACCGAAGGCACGGAAGACTTCGGGGTATTCTGCGACGCTTCGCGTCAAGGTTTGGGTTGCGTGCTCATGCAATGCCAAAAAGTCATCGCTTACGCTTCAAGACAGTTGAAGGTACATGAAAGGAATTATACCACTCACGACCTAGAGCTAGGCGCAGTGGTATTCACCTTGAAGATCTGGCGACATTATTTATATGGTACACGATGTACAATCTTCACAGATCACAAAAGCCTGCAACACATATTTGATCAGAAGGAATTAAACATGTGTCAGCGACGATGGGTTGAGTTGCTGAACGATTATGACTGTGAGATTAAGTACCATCCTGGAATGGTAAACGTTGTAGCAGATGCGTTAAGTCAGAAGGAAAGGGTTAAGACCCTAAGGGTTCGAGCATTGGAAATGACTATTCAAACAAACCTCATTGCACGCATTCGTGACGCACAACAAGAAGCCCTTAAGATGGAGAATCGTAGAGCTGAATACCTCCAAGGTATGCTGAAGAATTTGGTGCCAAACAAAGAGGGAACCTTATACTTTAAAGGGCGTATCTGGGTTCCGCTCTATGGCGGTAATCGAGAAGTCATCCTTAATGAAGCTCACAAGTCGAGATACTCGATCCATCCAGGATCGGACAAAATGTATCAAGATTTGAAGGATTACTATTGGTGGCCGAGGCTTAAAAGCGATGTTGCTATCTATGTTGGAAAGTGCCTAACATGTGCTAAGGTTAAGGCTAAATATCAGAAACCATCTGGGCTACTGCAACAACCAGAGATACCCATGTGGAAGTGGGAGCAAATCTCGATGGACTTCATAACAAAATTACCCAGGACCCCTAGGGGGCACGATATGATATGGGTGATAGTTGATCGATTGACGAAATCTGCGCATTTCCTACCGATCTGAGAAAAGGATAGCACTGGAAAGCTTGCTGAGCTATACTTGAAAGAAATCGTGACACGACATGGAGTGTCCATCTCAATCATTTCAGACAGAGATGGACGTTTTGTATCGAGGATCTGGCAATCCTTCCAGGAAACCTTTGGATCTCAATTAGATCTAAGCACGGCCTTCCATCCGCAAACAGACGGCCAGAGTGAACGGACGATACAAATGTTAGAAGATATGCTTCGCGTGTGTGTTATGGACCTAGGCGGCAGCTGGGATACTCATCTACCTTTAGTTGAGTTTTCCTACAATAAAAGTTATCATACAAGCATAAAAGTCGCACCGTTCGAAGCTCTGTATGGCCGCAAGTGCCGCTCCCCATTATGTTGGGCAGACGCTGGAGACAAACGTATGGTTGGTCCTGAACTTGTGCAAGAGACAACCGACAAAATCATGCAGATCCGAGATTGCATTAAGGCGGCTCGAGATCGACAAAAGAGCTACACTGATCGAACACAAAAACCCTTAGAATTCGAGGTGGGAGACAAAGTTTTGTTAAAGGTCTCACCTTGGAAGGGCGTAGTAAGATTCGGGAAACGTGGAAAACTGAATCCACGATACATCGGACCATTCAAGATCTTGGAAAGAATTGGTACCGTGGCTTACAAGTTGGAATTACCGGAAGAACTTAACGGAGTACATGATACGTTTCATGTATCCAACCTCAAGAAGAGTCCAACCAAAGAAACAGTGATCATCCCTGCGGATGAAGTGCATATTGACGACACCCTCCGATTTACAGAACAACCCGTTGAGGTTACAGACTGGAAAGTCAACAAGACCCGAAGGAGTAGTGTCAAACTTGTCAAAGTATGTTGGAACTCTAAGCACGGACCCGAGTACACGTGGGAATGTGAAGACCAGTTTAAAGAAAAGTACCCCCACCTGTTCAAGAAAACTCCTGCGAGAGATAGATCAGCCTGAATTTCGGGACGAAATTCTTTTAACGGGGGGAGACTGTGACAACTGGCACAAAACCGGTAATTTTCGTACAATTTAATTAATACTTAATATCTGCAATTATGTGCTTAAATGTCAACATTGTTTGATTTCATGCTATACTTGTGAATTCATGCACGTTTTATACTACAAATATTGCTTTATGCATTAATGATAGCGTTGCGTCAGAAATACTAGTAAACTCACCGGTAAGACACATTGTGTCAACAATTCTGCAGAAAGCAGTCAGACAATAGAATTGGGGCCTAGGAGTAGGTCCAAAGTCTAAAATACATTAAAACCCAAATATGGATATAAGGGTTAACATACAGACTTTCTGGAAGCTAGAATATGCACTAAAAAGCACCCGAAACACACTTTAAATGCAGAATTCTGCACAAATCAGCAATAATCAGCTTTTTAACACGTAAATATCATGCAGAATTCATGTTTTATTATCCGGAATACTCTCCCAAGTGTCGGGAATTGAAAGGGTCACAAAAGGATACTTAAAGATCACTAAACGGTGCAATTTAGCACTTTAACGAACCGGTATTTAACCGAACAACCGGACATTACCCGAAACACCAAAATTATACTAGAAGCATTGTTTTAATGTTTCTGAGCTAGTTATGACACCCGAACACTATAACACCTCTTATAACATAATAACACATTAAATCCCTAATCAAGACACTTGAAACTCAACTTAATTATGTAAGTAGTAATTGAAACTTACACTTTACCCCCCCCCTTGTATTTACGGTCACAAGGGTGACCCCACTAACAAGATTATATTTGATCTTCCCTTGATCTCATTAGATTCACCTTGATTCACTAGAGATTTGCATTGTACTTGGGTAACACAATATACATTGGATAATAACATTGGATGGTTATAAAAGAATCATTAGCTCACTTCATCTTCATCACAACACACCCTCCTCCTCTCCCCTCCATTCTCGGCCGACCCTAGCTCACCACACCACCATCACCTTCATCCATTGTTCATCTATTCCTAGTTCATTTCAAGGTGTAAGAAGGTGCCTTATGAAGCTTGGTGCTCTTGGAGATTGAAGGACCTTCTTCATTTGCTTTTATCCAACCCATTTATCATCTTCAACATCAAGTGTTCTTCCCTAGCCTTGTGCTAGTAGTAAGACCCTTATAATCCCTTGTTATTACATATTTAGTTGGTTAAAAGATGATATACATTGTTAATCTTGAAGAACACAAAAGAACATGATCATGATACTTTCACATAAGCTTAAAGACATAAGAATACTTGTAAATGATGATGATTTGCTTCTTGATGAATGATGATTTGTGTTAGTGATGATAAACATCATAAGAAACCTACTAGATTGTGATTAAACACATGATCTAGTAAGTTAAAGTGGTGATCTTGTGAAAGACCAAGGTCATCATGCTTTATATCTTCATGAGCTTAAATGTTGAAATTGGTTTTCATATGTAAAGATGATTTAAACAAAATACAAATCTTGTAAATTGATGATTACAAAAATAATTTTCCCAAGAAACCAAGTTTATTTACAAGATTTACAAAGTCATGGTTTCTAAGTAAACTAATCATATTTTAGTGTTTAAACAAGACTGGGAACATGATTGTAATAAGAAAAATACAAAAGAAATACGTTTAGAAAAATCATCTTACAAGTTGTAAATGACTAAATCTTTTAATAAAGTGATTTACAAACAAATAACCATGTTTTTAAGGGTAACTAAACCTACTAAATAACATGGTAAGTTACTACAAGTTTTCACAAAAACTTCAAGTTCATGATGTAGTGTAATTTACTTGATTTTGACACTCGGTAAGTGTTGCATGAGTTGATGATTGTTGTGATGATTTTAAAAGAAAATAAACACATGTTTTGAAAACATGGGAAACCTCCATTTTTAGGGGAAACCATGTCAAAATTTCTATAAAATTTTGACACTTAGAAAAATATAAGTTTTGGTGAAACTTATTCCCTAAAAATTCACCTAAAAATATTTACCAAGGTTTCCCTAAAAACTTCAAGTTAAGAAATGATGATTTCTTCAAGATAAAAATTGATATTAAGTATGTATATTTTTGAGGAAAATATATATATTTATTGATCACCAAATTTTGTGCTAAGTGTATGTAGTATGTATTATATGTAATAGTGTATTAGGACTTGAAAATACACTAAATACTCTTAAGGAATAGAAATACAAAATACACATACAACATGCTTAGACAAATACAAGAGAATATATTTATGAAAATATATTTCTTAATAGATTATGTAACTCGGGCAAGTTACGAACTTAAAATGAAGTTTTGGACAAAAATACATAACTCAGGTGAAAAATACAAGATACTTATATTTATTTTTGAGAAAATGATATAAGTAAGATACATAGTTAAAAATATAAATTATTTTTAACACACAAAGAATACATACATAAAAGATGGTGACTTGTACTTGTGCGATACAAGTCTAGTGACTAACGTTAATAAAACACGTATAGGTCACGACGCTATATAAGCAAACCCGGTGAAGTTTACGGCGCAAGAAACGCAAAGTTGTGAGTTCATGCCCCCACTTTTAATCTTTTACATGCTTTTTAAACTTGGGCAAAATACATGTGTTACGGTATGTTGAATACAAAAACGAAGGAATGATACTTTAGATCGTGTCACGAATAGGGTACCAGAAGCACCATTAATCGTGTACATACT
The DNA here is from genome assembly GCA_030545235.1 of Helianthus tuberosus. NCBI lineage: Eukaryota > Viridiplantae > Streptophyta > Magnoliopsida > Asterales > Asteraceae > Helianthus > Helianthus tuberosus. The sequence continues at coordinate 41,490,086 of CM060439.1, read as the reverse complement.
AAGACCGCAAAACAAAAGGTTAGATCTAATGGGTTTTCGGGAAGCCACACTCTTGGTGATAACTAGTACCAAGTAGTGCTTTTGTGTCTCAGTCGTGAATCGACAACTAGAAAAATGCCTATGGTTTGGATGCTTCCTATGTCGTGTCACATGTTAATGGCCTTGCAACCCATTAACAATCTCGATACTTACAGAAATACTCGATTTATACAAATTACATACCATGTTTTCATACAAAGTATACAAACGTTCAATACAAAAACTGCATGAATTCACACCAACATTATGTTGACGATTTTCCAAAAACTCACATGTATTTCAGGTAACTAAAGTGGATGTGCGCGCGGTCATACTCTTGCTCTGGATGATGTTTATGTTTATCTTTGAATAATGTTGTAAACTTTTCAGACAACGTTTTATGCTGTGATGTAAACTCCAAGCTTAACCTATGTTTTCAGTTACATAATGTTATTGGCATTTGAAGTTATTTTTACGAGCATGTAGTATGTTTACCTTCGTATGCAATGAGAACCTTTCATGATCACACCTCGTGCTTCCGCCTTAGAAAGGGGTGTGACACATAACTACCATAATGCCACTCATCTAAATCTCAAGATCATATATATCATAGGCCAAGATGAGTTCACACAGTTCACAACTGAGGGGGGGTGTTCACTCTTGAACCTAATCCTATATATATATAGAAACGGGATTGGGAGAAAACGCTCAAAAGTGTGAGAACGGTGAGAACGCTTCCTGGCCCAACATGTGTCACGCCGCTTAGAAAAGGGCGGAGGGGCTTTTTTGTCCTTTCATCTTCTGCTTTTCCGGTTCCGCTTTTTCCCAATGTTGTTTTAATTTTTGGTTTTTGAGATTTTTGGCGTTAATCAAATTCAATAATTAATGGCGTTTTAATGGTTCCATTGTATCAACATTTTGGCGTTTATGGCGTTATTCACATCGTATGCCAATGGAACCCAGGGGGCAGGAAATCTATTTGAATGGCGTTTTCCAAGGCGTTTAAACAAGTTGGCCTATTGATCTGTTATTTTTTATAAACATTTTGCCGTTTGTGGTATCTTGGCGTTTTACTATTGTTAAATTATATTTCAACCACAGGAAAAAAAATGCAAGGGAAGGAAATAAATTAAAAATCCTAATTGGATCTCTTTTCCCAATCTTCAGTGTCATCAGTCTCTCTCTTCTTTAATAGTACAAGAACTGTCATCAAATATATGGCGTTTTATGTAAAACTTAACAAATCCATGGGTTTGATTTTTTTTTTGCCTGCTCGTCTGTTGAACTGTGTTTTTGTGTGGATGTTTCGGGACATAGATCTATGGCGTGTGAGTGGGTTTTTCGCTTTTCCTTTATCTGGATCTTCATCTTTATAGTGAACCATTCTCCTCATCCAAACCTTCTTCAAGAACAAAAAATACAAAATGCCATATGACTGGCATCAGTATATTTTTCCTGAAATTTTGTCCATCTCATTCAGCAAAATCTTTTCTAAGGTACTTCCCTCTGATAACAATTCATTCAGTTTATTTGTTGGCGTTTTACAGTGGGTGGTATTTAGTAGTATTTGGCGTTTTTTTTTTTTGGTTTGATCAAAATGGAAGTTGCTGAGATGTATCATTTTATAGGATTTCTTTTGGCGCCTAAATTAGGCGGTGCATTATTATAATAAAGTATTTTGTCTTTTCAGTTACTGTTTTGTAATTAATGTTTTTATAAACTTTTATCTCTGAAGTCTGTAACACGTCCCATCTTTCAAGTTTGGCGTTTTAGATTCTTCAGTATTTAAGGATTTTGTATTTACTGTTTCTAGTTAGATTTTCAAGTTTGCTTTTTATTTTTTTTCTTATTTTTATTTTTTTTTATTTGGGTTTTTTTATAATAATTTTTCAAAGTAATTTTATTAAAGTTTGGCAGTTTTTGGTGGCGTTTAACTGGATGATATCGTTTTAAACAAGCTTGTTGGCTGTTTTGGCGTTTTTATTATATATGGTGTTTTTATTATATAACAATTAACTGAAAAGGAAAATAAAAAAAAGAATACATAAACAATTGATCTTCCAAATCTTCTCTGTCTCCAGTCTCTTTCTTTTCTCTTTTTTGAATCATGTTAACTGGCTGGTTAGAATTTCGTATGATTCATTTTGTTTTTTTGTTTTTCAAGTAGTTTTTTGTATTGCTGTTTGGAAGCACATAGTCTGACATCAGCATCTTTTTCTTGAATATTTGTCCATCTCATGCAGCAAAATGTTATTGAGTTTATATCCTTCAGCCAACAATCTTGAATTTTTTCAATCAACGATATTTGATTTTTTAACTTTTTTGGCGTTTTACCGATAAAAAGAACGCCACGAAATAAGATCACCTTAAACCTCAAATTTTGATCATGCTAAAATCAATAATGTTTTGCTGTATGAGATGAACAACATTGTTAATCTTCGGTTAAGAAAGATAACTGACAATGTTGTCCACCCCATACAGCTAAACTTTATTGACAACAAACCTCAATAATGTTTTTGTATGTTTTGGCGTTATAAATTTGATGGAAGTTTAGGATAAGTCAATGAGATTTTACTAAATGAAATGGACTATATCCTCATTTTAGGATTTTGTCTATTTCATTGAGCGAAATCTTACTGAGAGCCAAACTGAATTTCAAAAAAAAACGTTTTTGGGGTTGAAGATATTTGATGTTTGGGTTTTTTGGCGTTTCTAAGGCGAATGGGTTATATGAAATATGGCGTTTGGGTTTTTGTGTGTGTGTTTTAACTGAAGGTGTGAGATGTTGTATATATAGGATTTTTTTGGCGGTTTAAGGCGGGATTTTACTATAATTAAGTTTGGCGTTTTATATTTAATGGCGTTTTACTTAGAATAGTCTGTGATTTTTGTTTTTGGCGTTTTATTTCATGATTTGGCGTTTTATGTGGAGTAGTCAAAAGACCCTATTACCCTTAATGAAGCGCGTCCACGTAATAAAATTGATGTTATTTACGAAAACGCCACCGCGCCAATCTAGTCCGTAGATTGTTTTGATCGGACGATCGTTAAGCGTTCTCACCGTTCTCACACTTTTGATCGTTTTCTCTAAATCCCAACCCTATATATATATATTTGGAGAATTACATATTTCCCTTTATAAACATCCTTAATTGCATATTTACTCAATGCAAAACTAGAATCGCATGTATCCTCTTCTTTATTAACATTTTAGATAAAGACAAAATAATATGTTTACCCAATCCAAAACTAGGTTGTTCAATTTAGCAGTCGACGATTCCATTATGTAGAAAAAAATTGGTAATTGATGAAACACTGGTTAACACCGATGGTCAACTAGCTGGATCGTCTCTTCTGTGGGTTCAATCTCCTTCCTTACTCGCCAAATGACTAGAGTCCTGCAAAATAGCAACACCGTTAGCTCGTTAAGAGGGGAATATGGGGGTTTCCCTCTTAACCAGGCTCCGGCGTGAGAATAAGTACTGTTCCGAGGAAGAAAACAGTGTGTGTTGAGTGTGAGAGAGTGGAGAATCGAATAGAATAACCTGAATGATGAAGGGTCCTATTTATAGCCGGAGGGTGAAAGAGGGTGGAGCAGCCTTGCCAGCTGTTATCGGACGCCGGCTGTCCGACCAAGGGGAATATCCTCTTGGTCTCCTCTGTTGCGTCCAGGATATTGGTCCACGTGGCCATCCGATATTTGTCCATGCTGGAGGAATTGTACTGCTGTTGTCGGTCTGCTCCTGGATTTGTTGCGGGTCTACATAGCGCTGGTTGACTGGTGACACGTGTCGTCCTTCCTGTCGGGAGGAGCATCTTTGGTGCCACCTTGACGTCTTCCAGAATCTTCTAGAAGCTTCTGGATTCACTTGCTGATGTAGGCGCCATGTTGGATGAAAAAGTGGTGTGGTCCTTGCCATGTAGGCAAAGAATTGGGACCATACCTCTTCAAGTCCCCCCAGTCCAGTGTGCCTTCTAGTTGAGTTGATTGTCTAGGAGGGATTCTGGACTTATAAGGGTTGTGATGGTTGTTGTTTAATGCATGTTGGTTATCCTGCGCGGTTGAGCCATGTGGACGCGTCGCGCATGGCGTGTTGGTAACTTTACAAAGCTGAGCCAACTGGACACGTGGCGCATGGCGTGTTGGTAGCTTTACAAAGTTGAGCCAACTGGACGCGTGGCGCATGGCGTGTTGGTAGCTTTACAAAGCTGAGCCAACTGGACGCGTGGTGCATGGCGTGTTGGTAACTTTACAAAGTTGAGCCAACTGGACGCGTGACGCATGGCGTGTTGGTAGCTTCCGAAAGAAGTTTCCTTTTTTGAGTGAAGACAACTGATCTGACCGTCCGTTGTCTCTGTCATGTCGGAGGTGAACAGTCGCCTTTTCAGTGGTGTCAGTTGTTTTTTTTTCCCACGTTGTCAGGTATGCGTCGCCTGCCTTCCCGAAAAAAGAGGTGACGGTTTCTCTTCCTTATGATGTGTCATCTCCCTGTTGGATGTCAGCCTGTATTCCTGACGGCCCACTACCCATCGCATTTAATGCGATGGGTATAAATATGAGGCGGTTCCTCTATATTCTTTCTCTTCAAAATTTGAATTCCATCTCCTTCTCATCTTCTCTACCTTTCTCCTTTTCCGAGTTCATCCATATCTCCTCTTTTCATTTTCTTACGTTATGTCTACCGGAGCCAATCCTTCGACGAGAAAGAGAAAGTATAAGCCCAGGAACCCTCCGGGTCCTGACCGGGCGGCGATAAATTGGAAAGAAGAAGAATTCCAAAACTTGGTTAGAGATATGGATTTTCGTCCTGAGTGGGGTGCTCAGTTTCCGACCCCACATTCTACCGCTCTGGATGCCCCTCCTGGTTATATAGCATTATATGCGGCCTTCTTCCGGGAGGGTAACTTCCGTCTCCCTATGACCAAGTTTACTGCTGAAGTGTTGATGAATTATGGGTTGCATATTTCTCAAATCAACGCCCTGGGGCTCCCTCGTCTTACACATTTCGAGTTCATATGCAGGGCTAACCGTATTGAGCCAACCTTCAAGATGTTTAACATTTTTTACAACGTGAGTTACACCGGTGGGTTTTACTCCTTCAACTCCCGGACCGGTGGTGTTATCCCTTGTAGTTCCCACCCACCAAAAAGCCTTCACGATTGGAAACAGAAGTTCTTCTATATTCGCCGTGGGGTCATTCCGGTGGACATGCATTACCGGGCAGAAAGTGAAGGGATTCCCAAGATAGATGTGACTATAAATTTTGTTGAGCAAGAGTGGTATAAGACGTTGACACGGAAAGCCACTTCTATTTGTCAGATTGAGGAGAGGGCGTTGGTGGGTGTTGGTATGAGCATGCTGTATGTAACACCCCGTGTTTCGAAAGTCAAAGTCAAAGTCAAGATTGAAGTCAAAGGAAGACAAGATTGCTAATTGCGATCTGTCTCTCCTTGCTCAATTCCTGTTTTGACTTCTAATTAGTCTATTTTATTTTCGCTTTAGTTGTATTATGTGGAGTATCTATTAATAATCGCATATTAATCGCTATTTATCGCATGTTTAATCGCTTTATCGCTATCGTAATCGCACACGCAACTTGAAATACGCATATTGGTTATTTTTATACGTGTGTGTGTGCCTTATGTGTTACTTGTGCATGTTTATTTACGTTATGTGTGGTAATCAATCGAATCGCAATCGAACTCAATCGCAAATCGAATCGCAAACGCTAAACGGATACGAAATAAGGATGATTGTATGTTAGATATAGTAGTTAGGATTAATAGTAATTTGAATAAGCAACTCTATCGCATCGCTCGCTCGAACCGCATCGCAGCGCGCTACACGCGAATCGAAACGGCAAAACTCGTCGCGCCGAGCACTTGAACCAGGTGCCAGCCGGCCGGATTGCCATCCGACCGGGCTGCCACCCGAGCGAAGTGCCATCCGACCGAGGAGCCACTCGGTCGGGCTGCCACCCGGACGAGATGCCATCCAACCGACCAGCCCTTTCCACTTTGGGCATCCTATAAATACCCCTTGTCACTTTCATTCTTTCCACTTTTGGCAAGTGACGTCCGACCAGTGCTCCTACTCGCTTTTTCCTTCGATTTCTCGCAGTTTCGGTAAGATCTCGTCCTAAATCTTGTACTTCCTTAATCTACACGCACTCCTACACCTTGCTATCTTTTGAATCATAACTTTTAACCGTGAAATCATCAAGATTCAAGGTGTTCTAGGATGATGTCATCATGTGTTCTTGAAGAACTTTATGCTTTGGCCTCAATCCACTAAGAACAACTTGGATCTAACCGATTTCCACATAAACAAACAGAGATCTTTCATAGATCTAAACATATTCACAAGAAAAAGGATTGAAGGATGGTTTTCAGCTTTCGTTCAACTCTTTTACACTCAATGCACTCAAACCCGGTGGAATCGGGGCTAATACTGATCGTCTACTTGTTCTTAGTGATGCATCAGTGCTAGATCCGAGTTCCATCTGAAGGATAGTGATTTCGGGTTTGGACACGAACAACCGTCTCGGACCGTGCACCGTCGGACTAGGGTGATTCCTGTTCGGTTAGGTCATTGGGACGAGATAGGATTCCCATTGTTTAAACAAGTCATCACAACGTCTCGCTAAAGTTACAACACTTCAAGCAAGATCAAGTAATAACACGATCAAGTCGTTGGAACGAGTTGTCATCCGACTGGACTGCTGTCCGACCGGGTTGCCATCCGCTCGACCCACCATCCGATCGGGTTGCATCTTGATTCATTTAACACTTAAACAATTTTCAACATGTTCAATGCACCAAGGATGCCACTCGACCGAACGACCGTCCGATCGACCGACCTGAAAGGTAGAGGTACTTCAATGTTTTCAAAATGCTACAACGAAAAGTTCAAAAGTCAAGCCATCATACACAAACACATCCTTCTCAAAGGAAGGCACAAACCACTTCAACAGTCATCCGACCGGATGACCGTCCGAGCGGACTAGCGCCCGCATGACTGGCCGTCTGATCGGATTACCATACGACCGAACTGCTGTCCGACTCGCTTGTACCTTGTACCGTTTTACGCGTCGCTTATCGTTATGCTATCAATCTGTTCAGGCTAACCCTACTCTCTAGCGCTCCCTTCAATCCATCAATCGCTGTGAGTATACTCGATCCCTTTTTGCTTTACGCACTTTTGGGTGTTACATACGTTACTTATGCAAAATCACATCGAACACACTACGCAAGACTTTAAACGCTAACCGTTACCTCATGTTATACGTGGCTAAATGAATGCTTGTTTGTTATGTTTACACATGGAATGTTGTCTACCTGCCTTAGCAACGGTGGTACTATTAGTTTGGACTCAGCACCCGTTCACTCGGGGGTTGTTAAGGACAATAACCTACATGGCTCACAGTGGTGAGAATGTATCGCAAACTGCCTTTGTAACACCCCGTGTTTCGAAAGTCAAAGTCAAAGTCAAGATTGAAGTCAAAGGAAGACAAGATTGCTAATTGCGATCTGTCTCTCCTTGCTCAATTCCTGTTTTGACTTCTTTGACTTGTAATTAGTCTATTTTATTTTCGCTTTAGTTGTATTACGTGGAGTATCTATTAATAATCGCATATTAATCGCTATTTATCGCATGTTTAATCGCTTTATCGCTATCGCTATCGCAATCGCACTCGCAACTCGAATTACGCATTTTGGTTATTGTTATACGTGTGTGTGTGCCTTACGTGTTACTTGTGCATGTTTATTTATGTTATGTTGTGGTAATCAATCGAAACGCAATCGAAACTCAAACGCAATCGAACTCAATCGCAATCGAAATGGTATGATAATTAGTGGAGAAGAGATAGTGCGAGATATGAATAGTTGGGATTAAAAGTAATTTGACTAGGAAACTCTATCGCCTCGAATCGCTCGCAATCGCAATCGAAACAGCAAAAGTCGTCGCACCGAACACTCGAACCAAGTGCCATCCGGCCGGATTGCCATCCGAACGAGGTGACATCCGACCGGACTGTCATCCGGGCGAGATGCCATCCGACCGACCCGCCCCTTTCCACTTTGGGTATCCTATAAATACCCCTAGTCACTTTCATTCTTTCGACTTTTGGCAAGTGACGTCCGACCAGCTCGTGTTCCTTGCTTTTTCTCTGATTTCTCGCAATCCCGGTAAGATCTCATCCTAAATCTTGTACTTCCTTAATCTACACGCACTCCTACACCTTTCTATCTTTTAAATCTTAATTTTTAACTGTGAAATCATCAAGATTCAAGGTGTTCTAGGATGACGTCATCATGTGTTCTTGAAGAACTTCATGTTTTAGCCTCAATCCACCAAGAACAACTTAGATCTAACCGATTTCCACATAAACGACAAAGATCTTTTATAAGATCTAAACATATTCACGGTGGGAAGGATTGAGAGGAGGTTTTCCAACTTTCTTTCAACTCTTTTACACTCGATGCATTCAAAACCGGTAGAATCGGAGCTTGTGCCGACTCACTACTCAATCTCGTGGTTGTGTTAGTTGAAGATCCGCATTCTATCCACGAGACTATCGATTCCGGGTTAACCAAGAACTATCATCTTAAACCGGTGGACTGACCGAATTTGGGTGGTTCCTGTTCAGTCGGGTCACTAGAGCTTAGGATGGGACTCTGTTGGTTAGCACGATATCAACACATCTCGATAGCACGACAAACAATCAAAACAGCCAAGTGTAAGACGAACGGAACAACCACGACGGAGCGCCATCCGATCAGACTGCTGTCCGAACGGACAGCCATCCGAGCGACCGGCTATCCGAACGACTTGCACCTTGGGTCCCACACTTAACTATTTTTTACCAACGATTGAAGTCTGGTTGTTGAACGAGTTGTTGTCCGACCGGACTACCATCCGAACGGATAGCCATCCGAATCATGAAACATTTGGACTTTAACATTTAAACAATTTTCAACATGTTCAATTCACAAAGGATGCCACCAGAACGGACAACCGTCCGAGCGAGTGACAACCTGCTGTGGATTTGTTCTCACTAAGTAACCTCGCCACTCGAGTCGCCGTCTGACCGGACGACCGTCCGACCGACCGACCTGAAAGGTCAAGTCATCATACACAAACACATCCTTCTCAAAGGAAGAAACAATCCACTAGAATAGTCATCCGACCGGACTACCGTCTGACCGGATAACCATCCGAACGGATTGTCATCCGCACGACTGGCCGTCCGGTCGGATTACCATCCGACCGAACTGTTGTCCGAGCCACTTACACTTTGCATCGTTTCGCGCGTCGCTTATCCTTATGCTATCGTTCTGATCAGGCTAACCCTACTCTCTAGCGCTCCTTTCAATCCATCAATCGCTGTGAGTATACTCGATCCCTTTTTGCTTTACGCACTTTTGGGTGTTACATACGTTACTTATACAAAATCACATCGAACACACTACGCAATACTTTAAACCCTAACCGTTACCGTACGTTATACGTGACTTAATGAATGCTTGTTTGTTATGTTTACACATGGAGTGCTGTCTACCTGCCTTAGCAACGATAGTACTATAGTTTGGACTCAGCACCCGTTCACTCGGGGGTTGTTAAGGACAATTATTTGCATGGATTACAGTGGTGATCATGTATTACGAACTACCTTGGGCAGTCAACCCGCAGTCATTGGTATCGATAGGTTCATGTCGATAACTAACATGCCTCATTTCACTCTGTGTACGTGCTGGTTATGCGTAACGCTTTCGAACTCTATATGCTATTATCATACTTGTATGCTCACCTTTACACTATGTCTATTGACTTTTATTTTAACGTATGTGACAGGTGCTTAGGATGCTTATCTGCTAGGAAATCGAGGCTAGAATAAGGTCTTAGAGGCCAACAAATAGTTGTCTGTACAAATGAAATCTGAGTTGTCGGAACAGAACTATTTGCCTAGATTTTGTCTGTAATAATTGTTTTATCTGTTAAGACATGGTATGGGACATGTTACTTTAAATTAATTGGTAATGATAATTGTTATGGAAACTTCTGGACAATCTGTTTCGCTCAGTGCCATGCCCCGATGTTTCCGCCATCGGTTGGGGTGTGACAGATTGGTATCAGAGCCATAACTATAGGGAATTAGGCAAGACTCGACCTAGTCCGGGCCGAAGTCTTAGAAAACTAGTCTATAGTTAGGAACCAACAGACCGACTCGTGCATGTCCAGTAGGGATTATGCATGAGCTTACTGCTATTTCTCGCTATTCTCGCCTACGCTACACTATCACTACACTCGAATTTTCAAATATGAATGAGCGATTAAGTCGAGATCAGGTGTGAAAACCGCAAACTCTCGATTAAATTGTTTGTTCAACCCATATTTTATCTACAAACACGGGAAATTGCGTTGAAATAGGAGTGAAATCCATACTTTGACGCATAATTCTCTTTTATTTGATCAAAAACAGGAACGAAGTTGTTAAGCCAGGGGTGAGACCCTAACCTTGATGACTTGTTCCGATCTTTATTTTGTTTTATAAAACTCTCACCAAAGTCTCGACGGACTCCAACGACCTGAAGTCACGATATGACTAACGGGATGCGTGCCCAACGCCCAAGAATCGAGGCAAAGGCACTGTCCTGAAGGTCAAATGTGCACAACAAGTCCTTGTGAATAGTTGAACCACTTTGGTTAGTCGAAGTCTAATAGCCGCAGACGATCCATTCCTTGATTTTTATGTGTTTTCGACTCTGAGCCCGCAACTGCTGACTCTGATGATTCGTTGATTTTATGTGTTTATGTGTGTGTTTATTTGCTTATGTGTTTAATTTTGGAGACTTGTTGGATTTCTGCCTTTACTTCGATCGACACGCACAACTCGCACTGCATTGCTATCCCAAAACGCTGACAAATCGCTAAAATATGGACGACCATATGCTATGATACGCTTATATTATACTACTTGCTATGTTATTCGCGGTCGCTATTCTCAAACTCGCGTATACCTTAGGTGAAAGATGCAGTCAGAATGCCCTACGTGTCTCTATATGCATCTGGTGATTACATGCTTATGTGCTTCTGTGCTCTACGTGCTTACGTGATTATGTGTTTCCTTGTTTATGTGATTATGTGCTTATGTGCTTATGTGATACATGTTTCGCTGTGTTCCTGAGCTTTAGTAAGTATTAGACGTGTGAGGTGAGATTTGATTATGACGTGTCTGAGACCTATGACGATGTCTGTTGCAGACAATGTCAATTGGACCTTCATCAGGATCCCATCACCCACAACTCTCTCGTCAAGAACAGAGGGACAAATGCCTTGTTGCCATCCTCGCGAAACAAATGGCCAAGGTTGTGCCTCAGATCGTGAGTGAGATTTACGAGAATGTTAGCAAATCGTTTGAGGAGTCGAGAACCGACGCTCCTAAAGTTGCTGCCAAGACTGCTTTCAGTTTCAAGCAGTTCAAGGCTTGTGGTCCATAGGAATTCACTGGAGAAGATGGCCCAACGGCTATGTTTCAATGGTTCGATTCCATCAAAGTCACTCTACGCCAAAGCGGCTGTCCTGAAAATCTCCGTACCCTAAACACTACCGGCGTCTTCCAGTCTCGCGCATTAGACTGGTGGACGGCCGAGAGAAACAAACGCGGGAATGATGCAGCTTATGAGCTGACTTAGGAAGAGCTGAAAGCCATCATGATGGACGAATTCTGCCCTCCCCACGAACGCCAAAAGCTGGAGGACGAGTTTTGGAACATAAAGCAGAAGGATGGAGACAACGCTGCCCTGACTGCTCGCTTTAAGCAGCTCAGCATCATCTGTCCCGATCAAGTGAAAACGTCTGACATGGCCATCAAGAAGTACATTCGAGCTCTACCCGACTGTGTTGCGGATTTCGTGCATGCCGCAAAGACAGCAACGATCGAAGAAACTTACTTGCTTGCCGCTGAAATCAACGACAAGCGGGTAAAATCTGGTTTTTGGGATAAAGCTTCAAAGAGCCTGCACCAAGTCACCGCCGCACCTACTACCGAAACCGCCACCGCTCAACCGTCAAAGTCCTCACGCCGCAAGAAGAAGAACAACAACAGCAGCTCCAGCAACAAGAACTGTGCTGTCACCACCACTGCTGCTCCACTTCAAGCCGTACCGGCCCAACAGCAGCCCCGTCACCGTCCAGCACCAACTACCTATGCACCGCCAGCAAAGCGTGCATACACAGGCCCCCACCCGGCTTGCCCAACATGTTCTTATCATCATCCGGTGGGTCTCGCCTGTCGTTTCTGCGCTCACTGCAACATGTACGGCCACTTCACTGCTAACTACCGTACTGGTCCCCGTCAAGCGCCAATTCAAGCCACTGCTCATCAAGCTCTGCTCCCAGCCCTGCAAGGCCAACAAGCGACTCAGGCACCCGCGATCAACGCCCGAGTCTGCTTCTCATGTGGTGATCCCAACCACTTTGCAAACATGTGCCCGAACAGGGTTGTGAAACAAGAGCCCCAGCAGCAGTAGCAGCAGCACCAACAGCAGCAGCATCAGCAGCAGCAACAAGCCGCACGCGCTAGAACTTTCAACATCAACGTGCGCCAAGCCCAGGCTGACAACAACGTGGTCAATGGTACGTTCCTTGTGAATGGTATTTATGCTTCGTGTTTGTTTGATACTGGAGCCGATAATTTCTTTGTGTCGTTCGAATTTGAGAAACTCCTTAGTCGTAAGCGCTCCTATCTCTCCTCGACGTTCGATGTGGAAGTCGCTACTGGAAGAACTGTCGCCGTTAATTCTGTTCTTCGTGATTGTACTCTTGAGCTCAACAATCACATCTTCCCAATCGATCTTATTCCGATGCAACTCGAAAGTTTCGACATCATAGTAGGCATGGACTTTCTTCGCGAAAACCATGCTGAAGTTGTGTGTTTTGATAAGATGATTCGATTCTCGCTCGCGAATGGTGATTTATTGTGTTTATGGCGAAACTGCTTCGAAAGGTCTCAAGCTCATGTCATGTGTCCAAGCTAGCAAGTATCTCCGCAAAGAATACAGAGCTTTCTTGGCTAACATTATAGTAGCAGAAAAGGAAAAGAAAGGAAAGACAGAAGTGAAAGACGTTCCTGTGGTTTGTGAATTTCCTAATGTGTTCCCTGACGATCTTCCAGGACTACCACCAAGTCGTGATATCGACTTTCGTATCGACCTCATTCCTGGAGCCAACCCTATTGCCAAAGCTCCTTACCGACTCGCAATCTCCGAAATGCGTGAACTCTCGAACCAACTTCAGGAATTACTTGAGAAAGGCTTTATTCGCCTGAGCACCTCTCCTTGGGGCGCGCCAGTCCTTTTCTTCAAAAAGAAGGATGGGACGTTCAGGATGTGCATCGACTATCGGGAATTGAATAAGTTAACTATCAAGAACCGTTATCCCCTACCCCGCATTGACGATTTGTTTGATCAGCTACAAGGTGCTACGTGTTTTTCGAAGATCGATCTACGCTCAGGCTATCACCAGCTACGCATTCAAGAGGAGGATATACCCAAAACCGCGTTTCGCACTCGATATGGCCATCACGAATTCGTTGTTATGCCTTTTGGTTTAACCAACGCACCCGCGGTTTTCATGGATCTGATGAATCGCGTGTGTAAACCATATCTCGACCGTTTCGTCATCGTATTCATCGACGATGTCTTGATCTATTCCAGATCGAAAGCCGAACATGCGCAACATTTACGTTTGCTTCTCGAGCTGCTCCATGGGAATCGACTCTATGCCAAGTTCTCGAAGTGTGAATTTTGGCTGGAGGAAGTTCAGTTTCTGGGTCACATCGTAAATAGTCAAGGTATTCACGTCGATCCCACGAAGATTGAAGCCGTTAAGAGTTGGATTACACCTAAGAACCCATCTGAAGTCCGTTCTTTTCTCGGACTAGCGGGCTATTATCGACGATTTATTGAAGGATTCTCAAAGGTCGTTGTGCCGCTTACCGCTCTCATGCATAAAGACAAGCCTTTTGTTTGGGGAACCAAACAAGAGTCTGCTTTCCAAACACTCAAGCACATGTTTTGCAATGCTCCTGTTCTCACATTGCCCGACGGAAATGACGATTTCATTGTCTATTGTGATGCTTCCAACCTCGGTCTTGGTTGTGTCCTTATGCAACGGGACAAGGTTATAGCTTACGCATCTCGTCAGCTCAAAATCCACGAGAAGAACTATACAACCCATGATCTCGAGCTAGGCGCAGTTGTTTTTGCGTTAAAGATTTGGCGACACTACCTGTATGGTACCAAGTGTACGATCTTCACCGATCATAGGAGCCTACAACATATCTTTAATCAGAAGGAACTTAATATGCATCAACGCCGATGGGTAGAACTTCTCAACGATTATGACTGTGAGATTCGTTATCACCCACGCAAGGCGAATGTCGTTGCCGACGCTCTCAGCAGACGGAGTTATTTGCTCAGCATTCGTAACGTCCAAGCCCAATACGATCTTGAAGCTCTCATCCGCGAAGCCCAAAATGCTTGTTTTAACGAACGCACTCTGAAGAAGGAACGAATCTATCACGATGGAGCTCAACTTGTGAATAAACCGAATGGGATATTCCACTTTCTGGACGGAATTTGGATCCCTAAACGGACCGATTTGCGAAAGATTTTGATGGACGAAGCCCACAAATCCCGGTATTCTATTCATCCCAGTGCCGACAAGATGTACCAGGACCTTCGCTTCAAGTACTGGTGGCCGGGCATGAAAAGGGATATTGCTCTCTACGTTGGAAAATGCCTGACTTGTGCAAGGGTCAATGCTGAACACCAAAGACCCTCTGGCTTACTCGAACAACCGCCGATCCCTATGTGGAAGTGGGAGAGTATAGCTATGGACTTCATAACAAAGCTTCCGCACACGTCATCAGGTCACGATAGCATTTGGGTTTTTGTTGACCGTTTGACCAAATCTGCTCACTTTTTGCCAACACGGGAAGACTACAAGGTAGAACGATTAGGCCGAATCTACACCAACGAGATCATTTGTAATCATGGGACGCCTCGCGACATCATCTCTGATCGTGATGCTCAGTTTACCTCGCGACTGTGGGAAACGTTTCAAGCGGCTCTCGGTCCTACGCTTAACTTAAGTACCGCATTCCACCCTCAAACCGACGGACAGACTGAAAGAACGATTCGTACTCTTGAAGACATGCTCCGTTCGTGTGTCATAGATTTCGGTGGTAATTGGGATACATATCTACCGTTAGTCGAATTCTCGTACAACAACAGTTATCATTCCAGCATACAAATGGCACCATTCGAGGCTTTATACGGAAGAAGATGTCGATCGCCTATTTTATGGCACGAGATCGGTCACTCGCAATTAACCGGTCCTGAGCTATTGCAAGAAACGACTGACAAAGTCCTCCAAATTCGAGACAACTTGTTGAAAGCTCGAAGTCGACAGAAAAGTTACGCCGATAGACGACGCAAGCCCCTTGAATTTGACGTTGGCGACTACGTACTCCTAAAGGTATCACCTTGGAAGGGTGTGGTCAGATTCGGCAAGAAAGGGAAACTAGCGCCTTGATATGTTGGACCTTTTAAGATTCTGGAAAGGATCGGAAAAGTCTCCTACAGACTCGAACTACCAGAGGAACTCAGTAATGTCCACCCGACTTTCCATGTGTCAAACCTCCGAAAGTGCCTGGCTGAGCATGATCTAATTGTACCTCTCGACGACCTTCAAGTAAACGAAACACTACACTTCGTGGAGAAGCCTGTCGAAATCATGGATCGCCAAACCAAGCAGCTCAGACGCTCGCGCATTCCTATTGTGAAAGTCTGATGGGAAGGCAAACGAGGCGCAGAGTTCACTTGGGAACTCGAAAGCGACATGAAGGCGAAGTACCCGCAATTGTTTGTTACGGCTTCGGACTAATTTCGGGACGAAATTCCCTCAACTAGGGGAGGTTGTAACACCCCGTGTTTCGAAAGTCAAAGTCAAAGTCAAGATTGAAGTCAAAGGAAGACAAGATTGTTAATTGCGATATGTCTCCCCTTGCTTAATTCCTGTTTTGACTTCTTTGACTTGTAATTAGTCTATTTTATTTTCGCTTTAGTTGTATTATGTGGAGTATCTATTAATAATCGTATATTAATTGCTATTTATCGCATGTTTAATCGCTTTATCGCTATCGCAGTCGCACTCGCAACTCGAATTACGCATTTTGGTTATTGTTATACGTGTGTGTGTGCCTTATGTGTGTGTGTGCCTAACGTGTTACTTGTGCATGTTTATTTATGTTATGTTGTGGTAATCAATCGAAACGCAATCGAAACTCAAACGCAATCGAACTCAATCGCAATCGAAATGGTATGATAATTAGTGGAGAAGAGATAGCGCGAGATGTGAATAGTTGGGATTAAAAGTAATTTGACTAGGAAACTCTATCGCCTCAAATCGCTCGCAATCGAAATCGAAACAGCAAAAGTCATCGCACCGAACACTCGAACCAAGTGCCATCCGGCCGGATTGCCATCCGACCGGGTTGCCATCCGAACGAGGTGACATCCGACCGGACTATCATCCGGGCGAGATGCCATCCGACCGACCCGCCCGCCCCTTTCCACTTTGGGTATCCTATAAATACCCCTTGTCACTTTCATTCTTTCCACTTTTGGCAAGTGACGTCCGACCAGCTCGTGTTCCTCACTTTTTCTCTGATTTCTCGCAATCCCGGTAAGATCTCGTCCTAAATCTTGTACTTCCTTAATCTACACGCACTCCTACACCTTTCTATCTTTTTAATCTTAATTTCTAACCGTGAAATCATCAAGATTCAAGGTGTTCTAGGATGACGTCATCATGTGTTCTTGAAGAACTTCATGTTTTGGCCTCAATCCACCAAGAACAACTTAGATCTAACCGATTTCCACATAAACGACAAAGATCTTTCATAAGATCTAAACATATTCACAGTGGGAAGGATTGAGAGGAGGTTTTCCAACTTTCTTTCAACTCTTTTACACTCGATGCATTCAAAACCGGTAGAATCGGAGCTTGTGCCGACTCACTACTCAATCTTGTGGTTGTGTTAGTTCAAGATCCGCATTCTATCCACAAGACTATCGATTGGTTAACCAAGAACTATCATCTTAAACCGGTGGACTAACCGAATTTGGGTGGTTCCTGTTCAGTCGGGTCACTAGAGCTTAGGATGGGACTCTGTTGGTTAGCACGATATCAACACCTCTCAATAGCACGACAAACAATCAAAACAGCCAAGTGTAAGACGAACGGAACAACCAAGACGGAGCGCCGTCCGATCGGACTGCTGTCCAAACGGACAGCCATCCGAGCGACCGGCTGTCCGAACGACTTGCACCTTGGGTCCCACACTTAACTATTTTTTTCCAACGATTGAAGTCTGGTTGTTGAACGAGTTGTTGTCCGACTGGACTACCATCCGAACGGACAGCCATCCGAATCATGAAACATTTGGACTTTAACATTTAAACAATTTTCAACATGTTCAATTCACAAAGGATGCCACCCGAACGGACAACCGTCCGAGCGAGTGACAACCTGCTGTGGATTTGTTCTTACTAAGTAACCTCGCCACTCGAGTCGCCGTCCGACCGAACGACCGTCCGTCCGACCGACCGACCTGAAAGGTAGAGATACTTCAATGTTTTCAAAATGCTACAACGAAAACTTCAAAGGTCAAGCCATCATACACAAACACATCTTTCTCAAAGGAAGAAACAATCCACTCGAATAGTCATCCGACCGGACTACCGTCCGACCGGATAACCGTCCGACCGGATAACCATCCGAACGGATTGTCATCCGCACGACTGGCCGTCCGGTTGGATTACCATCCGACCGAACTGCTGTCCGAGCCACTTACACTTTGCATCGTTTCACGCGTCGCTTATCCTTATGCTATCGTTCTGATCAGGCTAACCCTACTCTCTAGCGCTCCCTTCAATCCATCAATCGCTGTGAGTATACTCGATCCCTTTTTGCTTTACGAACTTTTGGGTGTTACATACGCAATACTTTAAACGCTAACCGTTACCGCATGTTATACGTGACTTAATAAATGCTAGTTTGTTATGTTTACACATGGAGTGCTGTCTACCTGCCTTAGCAACGATAGTACTATAATTTGGCCTCAGCACCCGTTCACTCGGGGGTAGTTAAGGACAATTATTTGCATGAATTACAGTGGTGATCATGTATTGCGAACTGCCTTGGGCAGTTATCCCGCAGTCATTGGTATCGATAGGTTCATGTCGATAACTAACATGCCTCATTTCACTCTGTGTACGTGCTGGTTATGCGTAACGTTTCGAACTCTATATGCTATTATCAAACTTGTATGCTCACCTTTACACTATGTGTATTGACTTTTATTTTAACGTATGTGACAGGTGCTTAGGATGCTTATCTGCTAGGAAATCGAGGCTAGAATAAGGTCTTAGAGGCCAACAAATAGTTGTCTGTACAAATGAAATCTGAGTTGTCAGAACATAACTATTTGCCTAGATTTTGTCTGTAATACTTGTTTTATCTGTTAAGACATGGTATGGGACATGTTACTTTAAATTAATTGGTAATGATAATTGTTACGGAAACTTCTGGACAATCTGTTTCGCTCAGTGCCATGCCCCGATGTTTCCGCCATCGGTTGGGGTGTGACAGCCTTGGGCAGTCAACCCGCAGTCATTGGTATTGATAGGTTCATGTCGATAACTAACATACCTCATTTCACTCTGTGCACGTGCTGGTTATGCGTAACGCTTTCGAACTTTATATGCTATTATAAAACTTGTATGCTCGCCTTTACACTATGTGTATTGACTTTATTTTAACGTATGTGACAGGTGCTTAGGATGCTTATCTGCTAGGAAATCGAGGCTAGAATAAGGTCTTAGAGGCCAACAAATAGTTGTCTGTACAAATGAAATCTAAGTTGTCGAAACAGAACTATTTGCCTAGATTTTGTCTGTAATAATTGTATTATCTTTTATGACATGGTATGGGACATGTTGCTTTAAATAATTGGTAAATATAGTTGTTATGGAAACTTCTGGACAATCTGTTTCGCTCAGTGCAATGCTCCGATGTTTCTGCCATCAGATGGGGTGTGACAGATTGGTATCAGAGCCATAACTATAGGGAATTAGGCAAGACTCGACCTAGTCCGGGTCGAAGTCTTAGAGACCTAGTATATAGTTAGGAACCAACAGACCGACTCATACATGTCCTGTAGGGATTATGTATGAGCTTACTACTATTTCTCGTTATTCACGCCTACGCTACACTATCACTGCACTTAAATTTTCAAATATGAATAAGCGATTGAGTCGAGACTAGGTGTGAAAACCGCAAACTCTCGACTGAATTGCTTGATCAACCCACATTTTCATCTATAAACACGAGAACTTGCGTTGGAATAGGAGTGAAATCCATACTTTGATGCATAATTCTCTTTTATTTTATCCAAACAGGAACGAAGTTGTTAAGCTAGGGGTGAGACCCTAACCTTGACGATTTGTTCCGATCTTTATTTGGTTTTACAAAGCTCTCACCAAAGTCTCGACGGACTCCAACGACCTAAAGTCACGGTATAACTAACGGGATGTGTGCCAAACGCCCAAGAATCGAGGCAAAGGCACAGTCCTGAAGGTCAAAATGTGTACAACAAGTCCTTGAGAATAGTCGAATCACTTTGGATAGTCAAAGTCTAATAGCCGCAGACAATCTATTTCTCGATTTTTATGTGTTTCAGTTCTAAGCCCGCAACTGCTGACTCTGATGATTCGTTGATTTTATGTGTTTATTTGTGTATTTACCTGTTTATGTGTTTAAATTTTGGAGGTTTATTCGATTTTGCTTTCACTTCGATCGACACGCACGACTCGCACTGCATTTCTATCTCAAAACGCTGACAAATCGCTAAATTATGGACGACTTTATGCTATGTTATACGCTTATACTATACTACTCGACAAGCTATTCGCAATCGCTATTCTCGAACGCGCACGAACTTTGAAGGATAGGTTTCTGTATTCTAACTGCCTCTTGTGATTACATGATTATATGCTTATGTGCTTCTGTGCTCTACGTGATTATGTGCTTCTATGTTTATGTGAATCTGTGACTATGTGCCTATGTTTTTATGTGATACATGTTTCACTGTGTTCCTGAGCTTTAGTAAGTATTAGACGTGTGAGGTGAGATTCGATTATGACGTGTCTGAGACCTATGACGATGTCTATTGCAGACAATGTCAACTGGACCATCATCTGGATCCGGTCACCCACGACTCTCTCGTCAAGAACAGAGGGACAAATGCCTTGCTGCCATCCTCGCGAAACAAGTGGCCAAGGTTGTGCCCCAGATCGTGAGTGAAATTTATGAAAATGTTAGCAAATCGTCTGAGGAATCCAGAACTGAAGCTCCTAAAGCTACTACTAAGACTGCTTTCAGCTTCAAGCAGTTCAAGGCTTACGGTCCGAAGTAATTCACTGGAGAAGATGGCCCGACGGCTATGTTTCAATGGTTCGATTCCATCGAAGTCACTCTGCGCCAGAGTGGATGTCCGGAAAATCTCCGCACTCTAAACGCTATCGGCGTCTTCCAGTCCCGCGCATTAGACTGGTGGACGGCCGAGAGGAACAAACGCGGGAATGATGCAGCTTACGAGCTGACATGGAAAGAGTTGAAGGCCATCATGATGGATGAGTTCTGTCCTCCCCATGAACGCCAAAAGCTGGAGGACGAGTTCTGGAATATTAAGCAGAAGGAAGGTGACAACGCTGCCCTGACTGCTCGCTTTAAGCAGCTCAGCATCATCTGTCCTGATCAAGTGAAGACGTCTGACATGGCAATCAAGAAGTACATCCGAGCTCTACCCGACTGTGTTGCGGATTTTGTGCATGCCGCAAAGACAGCAACGATCGAAGAAGCTTACTTGCTTGCCGCAGAAATCAACGACAAGCGAGTAAAAGTTGGTTTTTGGGATAAAGCTTCGAAGAACCTGCATCAAGTCACCACCGCACCATACGCTGAAACCGCCACTGCTCAACCGTCGAAATCCTCACGCCGCAAGAAGAAGAACAACAACAGCAGCTCCAGCAACAAGAACTGTGCTGTCACTACCATTGCTACTCCAATTCAAGCCGTACCGGCTCAGCAGCAGCCCCATCACCGTCCATTACCAGTTACCTATGCACCGCCTGCAAAGCGCGCATACACAGGTGTAAGAACCTTCAAATATATCCTAAACCGACCCATAAGTGAAAACCCGGACCCCCGAAACCCTAATCCATATCAAAAATCAAGAAAACAAGATTTTTTGGTCTTCAGACGGGCCGCGTAAAGATTCATCATAGTCTTACGTGGGCCGCGTCAATATGGAGTTGACCGGATAAGCGTCCAGATCCACGTGTCACCCACGTGGCACACCTATGTGTGACACGGATGCCCTAATCTACGAATAGGTGCCTCTCGCGGGCCACGTAAAGTTTAAGTGTGTCTTACGCGGGCGGCGTAAGACTCAAATCCTGGCTATAAATAGAACGGATCATGAGCTTTCATCTGGTGTCGAAATCATTTCATACAAACGAAGTTACACTGCTCTAATTCGAAAATTTCATTCACGGTAGCGAGGCGCTGCTACGATACCGGGTATTAACTCGATCGCTGCTACGATTCAATATCCGATCAATTGAAATTATCCGACAGGAGGTTTAAGTGCTGCCCAACTTCGGGCTATCCTTTGTCATTAGTCGTGAAGCCGACAGGATGTTTGAGTGCCACCCGAACTCGGGGTATACTTTGTCATTCGTCATGAAAACGGTGGATGTTTAAGTATTGCACTCTGTCATTCGTTGCGAATCCGATGGATGTTTAAGTGTTGCACTTTGTCATTCGTCGTGAGGGTTTTAATCTCATGAGTTATCGTAAATGCTGTATTAGTTACTGACCTAGTTCGTGTGCATTGTTATTTAAATTAGGTTACAAGGCTAATCAGTAGGCTAAACTCTGCCTGTTTAAATCTGCAATGTGAGTCATTCTCTTTTTATCAACAGTATTTTACAATACTCAAAATCATTTTCAAAAGTTATAATTACAGGGATTAAGTCATGGTCATCTTGAATCACTGGCTAATTGGGGTATTGTGCACATTACTAATTTCTCACGGTTAGGCTAATAAATCCTAACAGTGATAATCATCACTACTTAGGGAAGGACCCAATAGTGGTATGACCATCGTCACCAGGTGACACGGCGCCAGATAAAAATAAGATAGAAGCCATTGTAATCGCTCTTATGCTGTAATTGATAACTAATGTGTCGTTTTACATACTTGAATGACTCGCCAGTATTTCCCCGCTGATAAAATATTTTTAAAACATGTTTCAGGCGACCTGCTGTAAATCAAGGAAAACGTGCTACGGAGCACTAACAAGCTTGAAGAGGTGGCTCAATAAAATGAATAAATATGTTTTATAAATCAGGGAATTTACTTATGAAATTCCTCTATTGTAAATTACGGGGCTTATCCCAGATTATCTAAATAAAATAATCGGGCATTTTCGAGTTTAAAAGATCCTGTAAAATCTTCCGCTGTCAACTCAATTATTAAATACCATGGGATTTCTGTCCCGCGGCTCCTGGGCCGGGTAAAACCGGGTCGGGGGCCGTGACAGAAATAAGGTGGTATCAGAGCCACTGATTTAAGCCAATTAAGTATTTAATACTTAATTTTCCTGATTATCATCTTATGATTATGTGATTCTATCTTGACTATCTGTTAATTTACAGTATGGGTAAGCAAAGAATTTCGGACATTTATCGTAAATTAGATAGTTCACCGAAAGATAAGGGAACTTCATCCCAATCAAATTCCTCGAGATACTCAGCAAATACTGAGGAAGGAATATTTGTTCGTAAGGCATAATTTGAGAAACCACTTACCCCTAATAAAAGAAGTTGGATTATTAGAAAAAGTCAAGAGAAAATAAAGAAGTCACAAGAAAAAGGAATAATGGGTGATAAGGAAACCTAGGAAATAGGCAGTAAACCACCATGGGAAGATGAATTAGACCAACAATGGGAAAACCTCTACATGTTAGCTACTATAGCAGTAAATGCTAACTTGTAGTTTAATCGCCAAACCAGTACCAGCACTTATGCTACCTACGAGCCAGAAACTTTAAACTATTAAATAACCACTAGTATATTTCAAAAGTTCAGTTGTAATAAATATCTAGCAATAGTTCGTTTTAATCAAATAAATTATATTTAAGTTTCTAAATTGCCATTTTGTGATTCTGTGAAAATACAATTTACAAAATTTTAACTTAGAATTTTATGTGTTTCTTCATAACTGCTAAACAGCATGAATGAATTGTCTGAAGCTCTTGAGAATCTCAATCTCTATCCTGTTAATGTGGAAGTTTCTAGAGATTTTACCGGTTATTGTGCTGACGTTGAGGAACCTATGGAATTTCAAACCAGCCACCATAGAAACCTAAACCAAAAAAAAGAAGAAGAATTGTGGGCTGGAGACGTGTGCGCAGGAAGAAACCAGCAACACGGAAAGTTACCAAGAAGGAAGATCCAAAAGGTAAAGGCAAGGAAATAGAGATTGGAGAAAGTTCTAGGCAAAACCAAGAAATACCACCCTGGGAGGAGCTGGATCATAAATTAGCACTTAATGACCTCATCGGACCTATCGGTGAAAACCTTTTTAACTACCCAGCGGAAGCACAACTTCCAGTTGACCTAGAGCCTGAAATCCCAGATCCTATCATCCACACCCAACCTCTACCAGCAGAGTTAGAAGAATGGTGGACCACCGACTGGCAGTTCCAGAATCTCCTAAATAACCATGATACCTTTTTCCCTCAGTTTGACCCAGAGCCTCCACTACACCCACCTATGAGCTCTGAGAACTTGGCTGAACTCCACCACTATGGCGAGGAGCTGATTGATGCAGGAAACAGGATTAGGGATGTGGGAGAAAGAATCACCTGGAAATACGACGAGAGGGAGCGTCGTTTCTGAAAAGCCAGCTGACGGGATAGTATGGGGTGGTAGGAATGTGTGTGTAATAATAATAATATAATCATAATATATATATATATATATATATATATGTGTAATACTTAAAAATAAAACTTTTGTAAGATAACTAGTGTGTACGGATGCCTAATATATATAAAAATATCGAACGTCGAAAGATCGATAATTTTGGCTATACGTGTTAACATGATTATGTGCAATTGTTTTGTTATATTTGGTTATTAATTATTTTATGCTAATCACTTATATAAATTAATTACCAGATGGCAAACGCTGGTAATAAAACCGTTAATGAAGGGAATCAATCTGAACCAAACAATGAAGATCAATTTCTGAATAGGCAAGATATCGAGAATATCGTTGCTCAGGGAATAGCCAATGCTATTCCAGCAATCCTTGCTGCTGCTCGGAATCCAGTTGAACCTCAAATCATTCCTAGCAAACGTACTCATGAAGACAACTTTAGTAATAGTATAAACGGAGGCGGCAACAACAACAATAACAATACCGATAATGTACTGCAAGCCCCAATTCTCAAAAGAATGAAAGCTGCAACGCCTGGTTGCACTTACAAGGAATTTCTTGCCTGTAAACCAGCCGAATTTGCAGGCAATGAAGGGGCGACTGCGGCACTGCGTTGGTTGGAGAAAACCGAAGCAGTAATTATGATAAGTAAATGTGCCGAAGAAGACAAGGTCATGTATGCGTCGCATCTTTTTAAAGAAGGGGCGCTAGAATGGTGGAATACGGTACTTCAAGCCAAAGGAAGAAATATGGCTTATGCCATGAGTTGGGAAGAATTTAAACAGTTAGTGGAAAGAAAATTCTGTCCCGAATATGAAAAGGAACAAATGACAAATAAGTTCCTGAACCACCGGATGGTGGATGTAGACTGTCGAGGATATACTTCGACATTCTTCGAGTATGCAAGAGTAGTACCAACCCTGGCTTCGCCAGAACCGGTACTTATTTCCCGTTATATTTGGGGATTGATTGGCGAGATTCGAGATATCGTCAAAGCTGCAAGTCCCCGCACTATTGACGATGCGGTGGAATTAGCTAACACCCTAACTGACGGACTGGTACGCACAAGAGAAGAAACCCGGAAGAAGGAAGTGGCCCAAAAGATTACCCAGGGATTTCGTATGGGTAACAGAAGTAATTTCAAGAAAAAGGGAACTGGGCAATCTTCCACTGTTCCATTTTGCAATGCCTGCAAAAGAAAGCATTTTGGAAGATGCAAGGGATATTGCAATTTCTGCAAAATTCCGGGACATCAAGAAGAAGACTGCAGGAAGAAGAAAGCAACAGTCTGCTACAACTGTGGAGAAGCTGGACATTTTAGGCCAGACTGCCCGAAATTGGTCAAACCAGCTGACAACAAAGCCAAACCTGTAGAAGGAGCCACTAAGAAGAACGCAAGAGCCTTCCAGTTGACTACTCAGGAAGCAGAGTTAATCCCTGATGTGATAGCTGGTACGTTCCTAGTTCACAACGTTTATGCAAAAGTATTATTTGACTCTGGTGCAAACCAAAGTTTTATAAATACTTCATTCTGCCAAGCTCTTAATTTACCTTTAACCAACCTTAGGCAGATTTTTACAGTCGAAACGGCAGATGGGAATTCTGTTAACATAAATAAGGTTTTGCGAGAAGGACAAATAGAACTCTTAGAGCATAAATTTTCTGCAAATCTGTTACCTATGAATTTAGCCGGATTCGATGTTGTGTTAGGAATGGATTGGTTAGTAGCCAACCATGCTCGAATTCTTTGTGGTAAGAATTCCATAGAAATTCATTCACCCACAGGAGAATTAGTGGTGATTACAGGAGATAAGCCACTTAAGCCACTGAAATTCATTTCAGTAATGAAGTTGGCCAGTTATTCAAGAAAACAAGAAATGGTGTTTATGATTTCAGTAATCATTACCACTAAAGATAAGGAACTTAAGGAAATTCCAGTAGTATCCGAATACCCAGATGTATTCCCAGAAGAACTACCTGGATTACCACCTGATAGGGAAGTAGAATTTAGAATTCATCTAATTCCTGGAACTACACCGATAGCCAAGGCACCTTATCGGTTAGCACCCACTGAGATGTTAGAATTGAAAAAGCAGTTAGATGAATTACTAAGCAAAGGATTTATACAACCTAGTTCTTCCCCGTGGGGAGCGCCAGTGTTATTTGTGAAAAAGAAAGATGGTTCGATGCGAATGTGTATTGATTATAGGGAATTGAATAAAGTTACAATTAAGAATCGATACCCATTACCCAGGATTGATGATCTTTTTGATCAACTTCAGGGAGCTAGATATTTTTCTAAGATAGATTTACGCTCCGGATATCATCAGTTGAAAGTACAAGAAGAAGACATACCTAAAACTGCTTTCAGAACTAGGTATGGTCACTACGAGTTTACAGTCATGCCCTTTGGGTTAACAAATGCCCCAGCAGCATTTATGGACATGATGAATAGAATCTGTAAACCGTACTTGGATAAATTTGTAATTGTCTTCATCGACGATATCCTTATTTATTCCAAAAGTCAGGAGGAACATTGTGAGCACCTGCATGTACTCTTAACTTTGTTAAGAAAGGAGAAGCTTTATGCCAAATTCTCGAAGTGTGAATTTTGGCTACAAGAGGTACAATTTTTAGGACACATGGTGAATCACGAAGGCATTCACGTAGATCCCTCTAAGATAGAAGCGATCACCAAATGGAAGGTTCCGCAGTCAGCTATGGAAATTAGAAGTTTTATAGGGTTAGCCGGATATTATAGACGGTTTATTAAGGATTTCTCCAAGATAGCTGTACCATTAACTAAGCTAACCTGTAAAGCAACAAAATTTGAATGGGGACCTAGGCAAGAAGAAGCTTTTAAGGTTTTAAAGCAGAAATTAACAAATGCTCCAATTTTAGCCTTACCAGAAGGAACAGAAGATTTTGAAGTATATTGTGATGCTTCAAAACTAGGATTAGGATGTGTGCTAATGCAACGCAAGAAAGTAATTGCGTATGCATCAAGGCAATTGAAAAAGCACGAGGAAAACTATATGACTCATGATTTAGAGTTAGGAGCCATAATTTTTGCCCTTAAGATTTGGAGACATTATCTGTACGGAAGTAAGTTTACTGTCTATACAGATCATAAAAGCTTAAAATATATATTTGGGCAAAAAGAATTAAACATGAGACAAAGAAGATGGATGGAAATTTTAAGTGACTACGACTGTGATATTCAATATCACGAAGGAAAAGTAAACGTAGTTGTTGATGCCTTAAGTCGTAAGTATCATGAGAAACAACGACGAGTTCGTGCTCTTAGTTTAAGATTACAATTAGACTTAATGGATCAACTGAAAAGCATTCAAGAAACAGCAATCAAGGATGATCCTGAACAAATGAAAGGACGAATAAAAGAATTAGAACAATGAGCTGATGGAATTTGGAGATTCCACAAAAGAATAATTTGGGTACCTGATGAAACAATGATTAACCGGGTGGGTTAACTCACTGGTCTCGTCAAGAGGGTTAATCCCTTCTTTCCGAGGATCGCTGGCTGGATCGTCTGGTGGTGGGTTTCCTGCACAAGGAAACAAGCCGTGACTCGTAACAAGGAGGATGGGGTGGGGGTGCTCCTTGTTACCACTCTTCGGCGTGAGAATCAGTAGTTTGCTTGGGAAGCAAAGTGTGATAGTAGTAGTAGTGAGAGAGTTCAGAAGTGATACCTCAAACCTGGTTTGGGGTGAGTATTTATAGCCGAGGAGTGAAGGAGGGTAGTTGAGTAGTTAGTCTGACATCGCACAGCTACTTGCAGGTGTGTCAGACCTGTCGGTTATGGTGGTGATGCCACGTCCTGCTGTGGTGTCAGACTGTTGCACACACGTGGGCTGATAGGAGACTGTTCCCAGCACCACTTGTACTGTGGTGTCAGACCCACTTGCCTTGTAGGCAGGATGCGGTGCCTGGCCGCATCGCTACTTGCGGTCATTGATGTTGTTCCCGCGTTGGTCGTTCCATCCAAGATTTATGCGGGATGCGGTGCCATGCCGCATCGCCGCTTAGTGACTGTTACTGTTGTCCAGATCCCTTGTCGTGATGAAAATGTTCATAGGATGCGGTGCCGGGCCGCATCACTATGCGTAACATTGGTCTCCGTCCTTAAGGTAAGTCTTCTCATCACTGGACAGATTGGATCGCTGTGTTCGCGCGTGCCCACGCGGACACAGGTGAGTTATTGTTGGTGGGGGTTTTTGATAAGGGTAATGGTCATTCGCGGTCATGCTGACGCGATATCTAGGACCATACCCCTTCAAGTCCCCCCAGTCTAGTGTTTCTTCCTTATGCAAGTTGCATGTGGGAGGAATACTGGACTATGGTGTCTAGAAGGTAGAATATGGGCCTTTCGAGTGGATTGTTTCTTCCTTTGAGAAGGATGTCCGGTGAGCAAGTTCCGTCTGATGCGGAATTCTCAGCCAAGGACTTGACTCTTGGTCTACCTTTTCTTGATGTCATCAGCCACCTGTTGGTGTTTCGAACCAACCTTTGAAACGGTGACTGATGGTGTTAGCAGGGTTCGAACCAACCTTTGAGATCGTGACGGAAGATGTCTGTCTTCGCCACTCTAGTTGTAACCTCTGCGTCAGCTAATGCAAAGTTGTAATTACTTTGCTCAAGCTCTATGTTCAGCCACTGGACATGTAACGATGATCCCTGTTTTGTGGGGTGTTCGTGTTCTCCAGTTAAGCTTTCTAGTAACCGCACGCCCTCTGCGGTTTATCTCTCAGGTAATCGCACGTCCTCTGAGGTTTAGCTCTCTAGTAACCGTATGTTCTTTGCGGTTACCTCGTTGCTGCACCTTGTTGGTCATGTTTGTTCGAGAAACGTGGGTTAGTTGCGTCATTGTTGGCCGTGTTTGGTCGAACAATGTGAATCTGGACTATGGGCAGATAAACATGGTCATAGGCAGGGTTGTGCCCACCATTGTTTATTCTATGCGGTCCATAGGTGGGTAACTAGTCATAAGCAGACTTGTTACCACCGTTCTGGAGCCACTTTCCTTCACGCTTTGGTGGAAAGTGGTTTTCCTTTAAGTAGTGTCATCGGTGGATATCACCTTAGATGTTTGGGAAGTTGGTTGAAACTCTTCCGCATCCGTTTTGTAACTACTTTCCTTCACGTTTAGTTGGAAAGCAGTTTTCCTTGAAGTAGCTTTGCTCAACCGCGTGGTGATTTAGTTGTGGCTCTTCCGTAGCTACCGTTCGCGTAGTTGCGGTTTGTAGCAGCTACCCGTGAGTGGTTGCAGTTTGCAGCAAAGAACTCGCTTCTAGAAGTCTTGTAGCCTGGATGTGGCTCTTGAAGGATCAGGAGTCAAGGTTGTTGATGTGCGGTTGCCCAGCATACCTGTCCTTTTCCCCAAGGAGAAGTTGTTTGCGTCCCCTCCGTGGTTGTGAACCGGATATGAGGGATTTGAACCTTGAAGAAGGTGATATGTAGTGCGGTTTACTGCATTCTGGGAAGCAGTTTTCGCAGTCCAAAGAACCATGCTGGTTCTGAGTATCTGACACACCTGTGCGAGTTTGTGTGTGTCATCTCCGCATATTCCACGTGTGCTCGTGGGTATGTGCGGAGATTGTTTATACCCCTTTATATAATTTAGAGATATATTTTTTCCTTTTTTGAGGGGTATGTAAAAAACGACATGCGGTATGGGTTATGGTGCGGTAAACCAGAGAAACCGCATGCCGCTTATGTTTGGATAATGTTGTCGCTTTCTGTTGCATACGTCATGATTGCACGTGTAGGTTGGTGAAGGTTGGTAGGATCCTGTCACGTGCTGATATGAAAAGACGTTTGCACTGCCCGAGGTCATTAATGCACTGTAGCAAAGAGTGGAAAGGTTTCTTTTGTCAGGCGCGTGGAAGGCCACGCGCGCGTGGTAACCGTCAGCGGAAACGTCGCTGAACACGTGTCACCCTGTAATTCGCCTCTTTTGAACGTGCTGAGTCGGTTTACTGCACCGCATTAATTGCGATGAGTATATAAGGGGAAACCGTTTGTGGTTTCCTCACTTTATTCAAATTTTTCAAATTTTTCCGGTGAAAGAAAGCGTGTTTCCTTCATCTTCTCCGACTAACCTGTCTGTAATTCCAGTTGTTTGCTGAGTTTTCTTGTTGACTCAATACTTCTCATCTTTATATTTCTCGATGGCTGAACCATCTAATCCACACAATGTGGAGGGTGAAAATCCTGGACCTTCTTCTCCGGTGGCTGAGGAAGAAGAAGACGACGGTGGTAGTGCCCCCGGTGGCGGCCTACCACCTTTGAAGTGGTCGTTGGTGCTGTTTAACCGACTGATGACCAGTATAAAAATGCCCACGGAGTTTGGGGCTCTTTACCCCAAGGATGGTGACACCGACGCTAATGCTCCGGCCGGTTATGTCACCATGTGGGCTGATTCATTTGGTGATGGTAACCTTCGTTTACCATTAACCGTGTTTGTTGCCCAAGTTTTGGAGTTTTACAACGTCCATATCTCCCAGATGAGTCCGTTTGGGATGATTCGTATTAGAAATTTTGAGTACACTTTTCGTGCTCTTGGTTTGCCGGTTACCGTTGAAAATTTCCGGCGGTTCTACCAGTTAACTGTAAATACTGGGTTTTTCTCTTTTAGTCAACGATATGGTAGTCCCAAGATGATGACCCCTCCGAAGGGTATCTCCAAGTGGAAGACAAAGTTTTTCTATGTTAAGGCATTGGCTATTGTTGCGAAGATGACATTCCGCAACGTGAACGAGGTGATCCCTGCAGAGGATATTGATCTTCCAGGTCCGGAAACAGTGGATTGGTTCCCAAGGTTAAGGACCATTGAGCATCAGAAGCTGGACAATGCGCAGCTGTGGGTGCTGCGGATGATGCTGACCAGGGCTGATAGGCATGCGAGGCCCGTTGTGCGGGAGAAAAGTGGAGGTATGTGTTTAACTCTCTTGCGGTTTCTTTTCTTAGTCATTGTGACTGACTTGTAAAAGTACTTTCCATAGGATGCTTGTAACACCTCGAAAAATTTGCGTCCTATAATGTGTTGACACGTGTCATAGGTTTGAACGTGAGAAAGAATGTTCTTGAAGGACTAAAGTTGACAAACAATGAAACTGTGTAAATATAAGGGTTCAAAACGTCAACAATGGATAAATATACTTTACAATAACCCTACATGATGTTTATAACCTTAAACGAATGGATATTGGATCATACGAAGCAAATTGTGAAGGAAAGTGAGTGATTACAAACTACAGGGGTTAAATGTGCCAACATGTTTAAGTTATACCTCTGAGTGACCTTTTGACAAACCCAAAGCTTTGTAATGATTAATTATGCTCACTAGAATGTACCACAAAAAAAAATTTCATGAAGTTTCGTTATCGTATGAGCAAGTTGTGATAAAATTCGTGTGCAAGGGTTAGAACCGTCAACATTGAAATTTAGGGCTTTTCGGGTGATCACAAAGTTACCCGAGGACTTGGCAAAGTGGGTATAAGTCTTAAAGCCCCAAATATTAAATATCAAAGCTTCTTATGCAAGATTGGGCTTGAAAACGACCTTTCGGGGGACCCAGGGACCAAAATGTAATTAAAGGAAACATTTTTACATGATCAGAAGCCTCAGGCGGCCCGCCTGAGGATTAACAAAAACTAAAGCGGGCCGCTTTAGGACCCCAGATGCAGAAAACGACCAGATTCATGGCAGGTGTCTGTTTTGGCCATCTAACCGACTTATGTTGGTCTTATCTTCACTTGTGAGTGTTCTATAATCAGTAAAACACTTGTTGATGATCTAATAACACCCATAGATCTCATTTGACATCATTCTTCAAGAGATCAAAGTCACAAAGTTGCAACGTTCAAGAACATATCAACTCCTGATCATTTCTGAAGTACACGGGTCATTCGCAAGCCTTTCAAATCATCCATAAGACTTGTGTAAGTGCATTTGATCCTTCTCGATTCAGTTTTACATCGTTTATAGCCTAGTAATCAAACCGTCGTAACTACGGTTTGATTTATCGATAAATCACAATCGGTCCAGAGAATTGTCGAATCGAAAGTTGTTATAAGTTGGTATTTATATGGATAATAAACCCCTAAAAGGTCACTCACTGATTCGAATCCTAACTAGGTCGTTTGTCGAGTCAAAGGTTATCCGAAAAGTCAACAGAAACCTTAATCGCATATTTAACAACACGGAAGGCGTGTAACCTGTTTTATCAGCCATACAACTTGAAAATAAGTATATTAACTTGTCTACGCTTGTATGATTCGACAACTTTCTATTAAGAACCGATTCGGAGCCGAAAGACGCAAAAGTTTGACTTTTGCGTTGACCTCAGTTCTGACCCGATTTATATAGGTTTAGACATGCCTTAAGGTTCCATTAGGACCTAGTTACATGTGTGTATAAGCCTCTGCGTTTATACCACTCGAATCCCTAATCGTCGGATGTTTCCGTTAATCGCTTAAATATTGACCGTAATGCCCTTATGATCATAAAACGAGATTTTTGGAGATATGAACATAAAATAATCTTAGTTACTGATTATTAAACATGTACGTAAATTTTCACGTCAATAGGAGGTCTAGATTAGGAGATATGCGCATTAGCGTAAATAATAAACTTTTTATTAATTAATCAGCGCGATTAGCGCATAGCCTATCTAAACCCGATTTTCGACACCAAACCTTTTACCCAATGATGTTAAATAATATTTTGGGATTTTTGAATATTTTTAATTATTTTTAAACTGATCTTAAGCTAGGCTTATCGCCTTAATTCGGTTAATACCGAATTTACCCTTTTCGGTCATAAAATGATTTCTACAAGGAATTTTGACGCGAATCCAATTGCTACTGATTTTAAATAATAAATGTAATGCTTTGAGCCTGGTTAACTAATCAGAAAACCCAGAATCGTATTTTTAATCGTACGTCGCTTAAAACGGGTTTATACGCGTATTATACGCGTAGTTTAGGCTTAAAACCATTTTGACATATAAGGATTATTACCAACTAATATAATCTGTTAAAAATAAGTTGTTTACTGATTACTTCAGTCCCGAACATCGGGGTTACGTTAAATCCCTTTTATAATCTCTAAAATGACCAAAATACCCCTACGGGGCATAATTAATGATTAAACTCGTTTTGGGCATTATGGAAGATATCATAATGATATCACAACATATTTAAAGCATATTAACTTAGGAAACCTGTTCGCGACCCTTATGGTTACCCGTTACGCCTTTGGCGCGTTCGGTTCGGTTTATGTAACTAGTTTGCATAAATTAGCCGAAACGGGTCAAACCTTATCCTTTTTATCTCAAAATCCGGAATGTGTTTAGTTTACCCATATTATACAAGTCTTCGAACTTGTCGGGTCTAAATCACATTCTATTCCGGTCTTCGCTTAATCATGCGTTTGAACCGTAAACCTTTCTTAAAACTAACCGGTCTAAGTTACGACTTAAATAAGACCCGTTAGGAATCTAATAGGTTAATAAAACCTTCGTTCCAGATTAAGAGCCCCAGTAGAAGTACTTGTGCTTGCTGATTAAGATATACGGCTGAGTGTAAATTGCATTGCTAGCTCAGGTAAATACTTTTAACTTATTTTCCCTATTACGGGCTTGGGATACGGTATTATAAAGATACCGCTTGGTCGGGTGTAGAAACCTTTTAATCGGAGATGATTAAATTGCATAATCCCGTTTTAATCTGTATTGATTGATAACAAATAACATTGGGGGTTAATGACCGTGTCCTGGATATCCTTGGCTCATTTTAAAAAGTGAATGGCCACGACGTAAGCACAAGGTGTAGACATAACACCTCCTGTTGCATATGTATAACGTATACTCACTCGTAAGGGTATCTTCTTGTGAGATTATATTTGTGGTGTGTCGATTAATCTTGTCCGGCTTGTATTGTATAATCACCGGCCCTAAATGTTGGACAACCATGTAAATCGGATACAAGATTTTTATTAATAAAATTGTCCCAAGTATAAAAGATTAACTTGCCTCTGTGCATTTTAATCAATGTGTCAAGATATTTTGTGCCGTTTGCACTCAAATCCCTTTTCAAACTCTTTTTCCAAAATGAGTCGGTTAATTGTATTTACCAGTGAAAACTGACGTATTTTCCAAAATCTAAGTGACAGGTACAAGTATGTAAATAGGCTGGAAGCTGCTCAGGGCGTTAATAAGGAATCTTGAAAGTCCTAGGCGTCTAAAGTCTGTTGAACAATATTTATGTTTTAAGATCTTTCTGTGGATCCTTTACCTTCCGTTGTAATACTTTGACATTACTTATATTCGGAATGTAATATATATATCTTTTGCTTCCGCTGTGCATTATTATATTGTGTTGTTTGACCATGATGTTGCCAACCACGTCACGATACTCCCCCACCGGGCCCACCGGTGACACGTGGAAATTGGGGTGTGACAGGTTGGTATCAGAGCCAACATTGAGCGAATTAAACACTAGCTTTTGTGTTTAATCTCAATGACACAATTGCACATTCCTAAATCTTCTGAGTCTAGACTTAACATAGGAATACTTTCAATCCAAATCTATAAATCTTTACTTCCAAATTTTTATTGGATACGTCGCCAAGCGAAGAAGCCGTAATAGGAGTCCTCCACACCCGGAGCCTTGAGATGCTGAACTTCGTACCACGACTAGAATGAAACGAGCATCCAAGGAGAAAGCACTCAGAAATAAATGAAGAAGAAACTCCTTTTTACAGAAGATCGTTTCCTTATTAGTCCTTATAAGGACATATTTATCTTTCAAGTCCCTTTAAGGACACATTATCCCTTCAAAGACCCGCTTAGGGCAACTCTGTACTTCTATTTTCATATAATGGAAAATAACATCCCTTAGAAGGGAAGTGCCTACGGGCTATAATAAACGTCCTCTGAGACTAAAGACGGTGGTAGCCTACAGCTCCCTGTCAAGAAAAGGTAATGAACTTTGATTCATACCTAAATGCCTCGATCCCAGACGATCATGGCTTATAAATTAAACTTGTCCACGTGACTAGGCCTTTTGTGCCATTACAAATTCATAAATTGCCCTGATTCTCTGAAATCTTGGCTTATAAATTAAACTTGTCTACGCGACTAGGCCATTTGTGCTATTATTAAATTATAAATTAGAATTTATGATAAAAATCCTGAATAAAATAAATATCATTCGTTCCCTGCCAGTAGGCATTTTAAAAAGAACCTTGAAGGTGAAATCTAGCCTACGTGGCCAAGATGGTGAAACCTACCCAAGGGATTCAGATCCTTGTTAACACCTAAGAACGTGTTAGCACTCCTGACAAATGTGATTCGATAAAATCGCAACAGTCATCCTTATATTGGATTCTTCCAATTTTCTTATCTAGCCTAGTGATTTAGAAATCATGGCTTGTGTCATCCTATAAGATGATCACATTATAAACATCCAGAAGTGATGAAGTGCCTTCGGGCTAAACTTGTTGTCCGATAAGACAACGACAGTGGTGGTCTATGACCTCCTGTCCAAAAATGTTGGACCAGGTCCAACCATAATAGTCGGTAGGATCCATACGATCTCGACTAATAGCATCTGAGAAGATGATCATATTATAACCATCCCTCAGAAAGGAAATGCCCACGGGCTATATCTATTGTCCTAAAAGACAAAAGACAGTTGAAGTCTACAACTCCCTGTCAAGAGAAGGTAATGAACGTGATTCAAACCTTAATGCCTCGATTCTCTGAAATCATGGCTTACAAAATTTAGAACTGTCCTTGTGACTAGGCCTTATGCGCCACTTTAACATCCTTAATGTTTTATAACTAGGATAAATTATAATGAAAATACAAATTAAATATAACTAACAAATTAACCAATATGGTTTATATTACCATGGTTGATGAATCGTCAAAAATGATGATTCCATAATAACCTTTGAATAAATCATTGTCAATCTTTATGTAGACATCAAGCTACATGGCTGGATTAGATGAAGTTAACAGTCTCTTGAAGGAGAGCAATGATACTACCAGAATTAATGTAACTGGAGCAGAGCTACAGGCAATAATAGATTATGCTGTTACTCGAGCACTTGATCGGCAGTATGATGAGTCAAACGATACCCACTCCAAGACTCTATCTGCGGCTAGTTGTAAGCCCCCTCTTAAAACACATGAGTCAGGGGAGGACGATGTTCATGACTTGTCAAATCAAAGGAGTATTCCGTCCAGACAAATTGTGTTTCATCAAGAGGCACCAGTTAAGACCTGTTCATATAAATATTTTGTCTCCTGCAAGCCCAGAGACTTTACAGGAGAAGAAGGGGCCATCGATTGCATGACATGGCTCGATGAGATGGACGCTGTTGTTGACATCAGCGGTTGTGCGAAGCAAGATGTTGTGAAATTTGTTTCACAATCATTTAAAGGAGAAGCGTTGGCATGGTGGAGATCATTGCTCCAAGCCACGGGAAAGGTTCTACTCTACAACTTGTCTTGGGAGCAATTTGAAGCATTAGTCAAGGAAAACTATTGCCCCCAGCATGAGGTGGAAAAGATAGAATCAGACTTCTTGACTTTGGTCATGGAAAATTTGAATTGTCAAGTATATGTGACAAGTTTCAACACTATGTCCCGCCTAGTTCCTTATCTAGTCACCCCTGAACCTAAACGCATAGCGCGTTTCATTGGAGGCCTAGCACCAGAGATAAAAGGGAATGTTAAAGCATCTAGGCCAACCACATATAGGTCCGCGGTGGACTTATCCTTATCTCTCACCTTAGATGCAATCAGAATTAAGTCTGTTAAGGCTTCTGGCGAGGGAAGAAGAGAAAGAGAGGAGGAAAACTCTCATCAATATAACAAGAAGAAGAAAGGAAACTTGGAGCGCGGGAAGGATTCCAAGGTTAGGAAGAACTCGAGTCAGTTTGATAACAGACCCAAATGCAGTAACTGCAAAAAGCAACATTTTGGAAAATGTACAATCGACCCACGTGCTAATTTGTGCGGAATTTGCAAGACCAAGGGTCACAAAACCTTAGATTGCAAGGGAATGAAGAACGCCACATGTTACAATTGTAACGAGGTCGGGCACATCAAGACCAGCTGCCCAAAGCTTATAAAGAAGCCTGGAGAGGCCAGGAAAACAAACGCATGAGTCTCCCGGATGAACGCCAGGAGATGGTGCAGAAGGATAACTATATAGCAGGTACTTTTCCTTATCAAGCAGTTTATGCAGAAATTTATTTGATGCTGACACATGAGATTCAATAATGAACGATCACTGATGAGAACTGTTGTCTCCGTCTTAATAGGACTTCGGTCATTTTATACGAGATAGAAATTGGCCGATAATACTTTAGAAAATGCTCCAACAAACCTTAGATGGATAATTTATATCTAATAGGAATCACTCTTTTCTGATATTCCTAGGGTAAGCTTTCAAGCTACCTAAATTCTTTAATATAATAAAGACAGATGTGACGTTTTGATCTTCTGTCAGAAAAGTGATGGACTAGGTCCAAATCTCTAATGCCATTGATGGTCTTCTACGACCTAGGCTAAGTAATATTAATATATTTTAAATAACGTTCATTAAGAATGTTAGTGCTATAATAGCCTGTATAGGTTATTGACACCATGGCTAGTATATATTAAGGCCATCAGAATGAAAAATAGCAGTTGTTGGATTTCAACTAAGAAATTGTTTTATTGGTGTTAGGAACCAATAGAAAGTATGGCAAATTCGGATAAGACAACAGTCAATCGCGCCATTGATAACACGACGCCTGCTAATGATGCTGAAATTGTGAACCTTAAAATTTCCAAGGATGTCCTTCAAACTATGATAGACGCAGCTGTTGGAAAAGCCGTGAAAAAGGCTGTGAAAAGGTTCAAGGAGTCTCATGCTGCTCGGTCCAAATTTTATCTAGGACCACACTTCCTTACTCTTAAGGAGGATCCCGTTCATGCCTCTAATACAAAGGATGGACTAAAAAGGAAAAGGAAGGTGGATAACTCCCAGAGTTCTAAGAAAAAGAACATACAAAAGTCTAACCAAAAACCTGTATGCAAGACTTGCAAGAAGCGCCATTATGGGAAGTGCAGGTTCGAATCAAAATCCCAATCGCGGTCATTGACTTGTGGGATCTGCAAAGCAAGGGATCATAAAACGTTGGACTGCAAGTATATGAAATATGCAGTCTGCTACGGCTGTTATGAGAAAGGCCACATCAAGACCACGTGCCCTACATTTGTCAAAGGAAATGCGGCTGAGGAAGTAAAGCCTAAGATTGAAAGCGCCTAAAATGCCTGAATTAGTTCATAAATAACGGCATCATGTACATCCCTTAACGCATATCGGTGATATGAATGCTAAGAGTTTTTTTTTTTTTTTTTTTTTTTTTTTACCAATCAATCCTTCATAAACTAAGCTTAGCGAAATTTTTAAATTATCTACAAGGTAGAATCTACTAATGAAACCTCAGAGACTGTTTCTTTTATTTTTCCCCTCAGCAATAATCTCTCTGAAAAATCAAAGAGTACTCTTTCTTCGAATAGAGTACGACAAAATATGTTATTTTAATTATTTTTCTCATTGTTTTCTATCGCCTGCGAATGCCAAACTATGTTGGATAAAAGTATCATATGAGGATTGGCGTATCCTAGTATGTCCCATAGATTATTTCCATGTCTGATCAGCATGGAGGTTTAATGCATGGAACCCCTGAGATATCCCAATGGTCATATTGTACTAATGTCGACTAGTAGTATACAAAGGAGATATCCGGAATAGAATTATCCAAATAAATATTTCTTGGTAACGGAATATATGGACTCATAACATGAATGTGTCACTTATTAGACACAAGCGTTGATGAGTGAACTGGAGCCTGAGATTTGGAAATCTCTGTAACCTCCTTGTACTTTGATTAGCTTCTTCTAAGTTTACCCTGTTTACCTCCCTAGAGGCAGGTAGAGTTAAGATTATCATACCGCTTGGGATAGAGTGTTGTAAGAACTCCATGTTGATTATGGAATAACCGAAAACCTTGATTAAGTAGGTTTTAAGACATAGGCTAATATAGACAGACTCAATATTCCGAGAGTTTGATATTTTTTTTAGATAAGAAAGACGGTTCATATTGCTTATGCATACATGCCGCAACCCTAATTAGGCAACGATTAAAAATTTCCATTCAGCTAACCAAGATCATCGAATTGTTCGACTAACGACAAGGATTAGCTATTCCTTAATACTAGTTAAGTAATGGTTGGAATAACCATCTCACCTTAAGATAAGCTTTTCTATAATAATGGATATGTAAGTATTAAGGCTACTCCTTTGGAGACCTTGTGTAGATGGAATGTTAAATGTCTAGTTTTAGATAGAGAATTGGTAAGTCCAATTATCAAGATCTGAAAGTTGCCAGGGGGACAACAAATAAGATCATACAAATCCATAATCGATTGTAGGTTGCCAGTATACGACAGGAAATCGAGGAGTTATGAGAATAGCAAACTTCCTAAGTTCTTGTTAGGAATATGGTTTAACAAAAGATATCACCCAGGAAGGGTGTACCAAATTTGTGAAATTATCAGACTAGTTAAGCTCTGAATATATGGAAATCATTCGAAGGAAATTCAATGTATCAAGATCAAAGTAGCTGGTAAGCTAAAACCTACTTAAGGAGTTTGACGGAGCTCGCAATACATTGCATAATAGTGACTGAAGGATGTGTTCCGCCAATAAGTCAAGAAGCTTCAAAAGGATACATACGCCTAATATAAAAGCCACTATGGGAGCTTGGAAAGACTCCAGATATGCTATGAAAGTTAAGTCCCTTATGCGACAAAGAGTACTTCCAGCATTCTAACAAATCTCGAGGTCGAGATTTCTTTTAAGGGGGTGAGGATGTAACACCTCGAAAAATTTGCGTCCTATAATGTGTTGACACGTGTCATAGGTTTGAACGTGAGAAAGAATGTTCTTGAAGGACTAAAGTTGACAAACAATGAAACTGTGTAAATATAAGGGTTCAAAACGTCAACAATGGATAAATATACTTTACAATAACCCTACATGATGTTTATAACCTTAAACGAATGGATATTGGATCATACGAAGCAAATTGTGAAGGAAAGTGAGTGATTACAAACTACAGGGGTTAAATGTGCCAACATGTTTAAGTTATACCTCTGAGTGACCTTTTGACAAACCCAAAGCTTTGTAATGATTAATTATGCTCACTAGAATGTACCACAAAAAAAAATTTCATGAAGTTTCGTTATCGTATGAGCAAGTTGTGATAAAATTCGTGTGCAAGGGTTAGAACCGTCAACATTGAAATTTAGGGCTTTTCGGGTGATCACAAAGTTACCCGAGGACTTGGCAAAGTGGGTATAAGTCTTAAAGCCCCAAATATTAAATATCAAAGCTTCTTATGCAAGATTGGGCTTGAAAACGACCTTTCGGGGGACCCAGGGACCAAAATGTAATTAAAGGAAACATTTTTACATGATCAGAAGCCTCAGGCGGCCCGCCTGAGGATTAACAAAAACTAAAGCGGGCCGCTTTAGGACCCCAGATGCAGAAAACGACCAGATTCATGGCAGGTGTCTGTTTTGGCCATCTAACCGACTTATGTTGGTCTTATCTTCACTTGTGAGTGTTCTATAATCAGTAAAACACTTGTTGATGATCTAATAACACCCATAGATCTCATTTGACATCATTCTTCAAGAGATCAAAGTCACAAAGTTGCAACGTTCAAGAACATATCAACTCCTGATCATTTCTGAAGTACACGGGTCATTCGCAAGCCTTTCAAATCATCCATAAGACTTGTGTAAGTGCATTTGATCCTTCTCGATTCAGTTTTATATCGTTTATAGCCTAGTAATCAAACCGTCGTAACTACGGTTTGATTTATCGATAAATCACAATCGGTCCAGAGAATTGTCGAATCGAAAGTTGTTATAAGTTGGTATTTATATGGATAATAAACCCCTAAAAGGTCACTCACTGATTCGAATCCTAACTAGGTCGTTTGTCGAGTCAAAGGTTATCCGAAAAGTCAACAGAAACCTTAATCGCATATTTAACAACACGGAAGGCGTGTAACCTGTTTTATCAGCCATACAACTTGAAAATAAGTATATTAACTTGTCTACGCTTGTATGATTCGACAACTTTCTATTAAGAACCGATTCGGAGCCGAAAGACGCAAAAGTTTGACTTTTGCGTTGACCTCAGTTCTGACCCGATTTATATAGGTTTAGACATGCCTTAAGGTTCCATTAGGACCTAGTTACATGTGTGTATAAGCCTCTGCGTTTATACCACTCGAATCCCTAATCGTCGGATGTTTCCGTTAATCGCTTAAATATTGACCGTAATGCCCTTATGATCATAAAACGAGATTTTTGGAGATATGAACATAAAATAATCTTAGTTACTGATTATTAAACATGTACGTAAATTTTCACGTCAATAGGAGGTCTAGATTAGGAGATATGCGCATTAGCGTAAATAATAAACTTTTTATTAATTAATCAGCGCGATTAGCGCATAGCCTATCTAAACCCGATTTTCGACACCAAACCTTTTACCCAATGATGTTAAATAATATTTTGGGATTTTTGAATATTTTTAATTATTTTTAAACTGATCTTAAGCTAGGCTTATCGCCTTAATTCGGTTAATACCGAATTTACCC
Source organism: Helianthus tuberosus (assembly GCA_030545235.1). Taxonomy (NCBI): domain Eukaryota; kingdom Viridiplantae; phylum Streptophyta; class Magnoliopsida; order Asterales; family Asteraceae; genus Helianthus; species Helianthus tuberosus. The sequence goes on along the minus strand of CM060439.1, from coordinate 41,448,169 downwards.
TTTTCGGTCATAAAATGATTTCTACAAGGAATTTTGACGCGAATCCAATTGCTACTGATTTTAAATAATAAATGTAATGCTTTGAGCCTGGTTAACTAATCAGAAAACCCAGAATCGTATTTTTAATCGTACGTCGCTTAAAACGGGTTTATACGCGTATTATACGCGTAGTTTAGGCTTAAAACCATTTTGACATATAAGGATTATTACCAACTAATATAATCTGTTAAAAATAAGTTGTTTACTGATTACTTCAGTCCCGAACATCGGGGTTACGTTAAATCCCTTTTATAATCTCTAAAATGACCAAAATACCCCTACGGGGCATAATTAATGATTAAACTCGTTTTGGGCATTATGGAAGATATCATAATGATATCACAACATATTTAAAGCATATTAACTTAGGAAACCTGTTCGCGACCCTTATGGTTACCCGTTACGCCTTTGGCGCGTTCGGTTCGGTTTATGTAACTAGTTTGCATAAATTAGCCGAAACGGGTCAAACCTTATCCTTTTTATCTCAAAATCCGGAATGTGTTTAGTTTACCCATATTATACAAGTCTTCGAACTTGTCGGGTCTAAATCACATTCTATTCCGGTCTTCGCTTAATCATGCGTTTGAACCGTAAACCTTTCTTAAAACTAACCGGTCTAAGTTACGACTTAAATAAGACCCGTTAGGAATCTAATAGGTTAATAAAACCTTCGTTCCAGATTAAGAGCCCCAGTAGAAGTACTTGTGCTTGCTGATTAAGATATACGGCTGAGTGTAAATTGCATTGCTAGCTCAGGTAAATACTTTTAACTTATTTTCCCTATTACGGGCTTGGGATACGGTATTATAAAGATACCGCTTGGTCGGGTGTAGAAACCTTTTAATCGGAGATGATTAAATTGCATAATCCCGTTTTAATCTGTATTGATTGATAACAAATAACATTGGGGGTTAATGACCGTGTCCTGGATATCCTTGGCTCATTTTAAAAAGTGAATGGCCACGACGTAAGCACAAGGTGTAGACATAACACCTCCTGTTGCATATGTATAACGTATACTCACTCGTAAGGGTATCTTCTTGTGAGATTATATTTGTGGTGTGTCGATTAATCTTGTCCGGCTTGTATTGTATAATCACCGGCCCTAAATGTTGGACAACCATGTAAATCGGATACAAGATTTTTATTAATAAAATTGTCCCAAGTATAAAAGATTAACTTGCCTCTGTGCATTTTAATCAATGTGTCAAGATATTTTGTGCCGTTTGCACTCAAATCCCTTTTCAAACTCTTTTTCCAAAATGAGTCGGTTAATTGTATTTACCAGTGAAAACTGACGTATTTTCCAAAATCTAAGTGACAGGTACAAGTATGTAAATAGGCTGGAAGCTGCTCAGGGCGTTAATAAGGAATCTTGAAAGTCCTAGGCGTCTAAAGTCTGTTGAACAATATTTATGTTTTAAGATCTTTCTGTGGATCCTTTACCTTCCGTTGTAATACTTTGACATTACTTATATTCGGAATGTAATATATATATCTTTTGCTTCCGCTGTGCATTATTATATTGTGTTGTTTGACCATGATGTTGCCAACCACGTCACGATACTCCCCCACCGGGCCCACCGGTGACACGTGGAAATTGGGGTGTGACAATGCTGAGCTGTGGAAAATATTTGATCCGTCCTTCGAAGGGAAGCTTGAAATTATTGAGACTGCGGAAGGTGAAGGTTTTAACTTAACAATTGTTAGGAACTTCCGCGTTCCTACGCGCGATGCGTTGAACGCACCCCTGCCGCAAGGCGAAGGTATATCATATATAGTCTTGTTACTTCTTTGTAAAGAAGTTCCATCTTTCTTATTTGCTTGTCTTGTGATTTACACGCAGGTACCCTTGGGGCCCTAGGTAAATTTGAGTTGAAGGGTGCTCTGAAGAAGCATGCGGAGAAAGCTCCGCGGGGTCGTAGCAAGAAAACACTTGAGGCTCCTGTTGTTCCGCCTTTGGTGCTGCAGGCGGCAGGTATCTCTCGTTCTCATATCTGCAGATATACCGATTACGTGGTAGTATCTGACACCCTTGAGGGTTTGGGTGTTCCAGGTGGTGGTGCGGCTGCAGGTGGGACCTCTGCGGGTTCCAAGCCTGCTGATGAGAAGAAGAGGAAGGCAGAGAAGGCTGTTGATGTTGGTGAGAAGAAGAAGCCGAAAATTCAGACTCGTCGGACGGCTGTTATAAAGACTGTGAAACCTGTGGTTGCTTCTAGTAAGTAATTCATAACTTTTACAAGTATTTTGTCTTTGTACTTGTTTGTAGTTGAAAGTCTTTTTGCCTTGATTGCTGAACCGCAAGATGAAGGGTTCTCAATTTTTGATGCTCCTGATTCCCCTCCGCGTGACGCTGCTGTGGATGAGGGGGTTAAGGTGGTGCCTGAGCCCGCTGCGCGGGCGGAGGATGTTGGGAAGGGTCCTGCGGCCAAGATCTATGATACAGTGGACTCTGCTGATAATCTGATCTCCCCGCAGGACACGGATGATCTAAACTTGAAGTTTGCTTATGCTGAGAAACAGAAATCTCCTGCTGCTGAGAAGGCTTCTGGTTCCGCTTCTGGGGGTGCGGGTTTTACAGAGACTCCCATTCAGCCTGAAGAGACTGAATTGGAGTTTTATTACCGCACTTACACTGAAGATCGGGCCATGACCTATCACCGCCCCCATGGACTGTGATGCAAGGGGATGATATTTCTGCTGACCCCTCCGCGTGCAGGGAGATTTTGGGTGGTTTGGGCACCCCATTTGAAGTCAATCGGGCCCGTGCCTTGCCAACTGAGGTCCAGATTAACCAACTCTCCTCCATGCTTGTTGGGAGTTCCATAATGGCAGATGCCATTATGGAAAAGTATAAGGTGCTGGGGCGCAAGGAGGAGGAAAATGCGCAGTTGCGGGCTGAGGCCGAAGAGTTGGTGAAGGCTACACGTGAGGGTGCTGAGCAGCTTGAAAGGGATAGGGCTGCATTTGAAAAGCGTAAGCAGACTGAGGAATGGGCGGCAACTGCTGAGCTTAAACAGGTTCGTACCCTTGCAAAACTGCTTTCTGACGAGCGCAAGAAATGGAAAGAATCTCTTTCTAATGAGCGCGAGACACTTCTTGGTGAGCGCAAGACTTGGAAAGAATCTTGGGCCAAACAGAATGAAATTCTCTTTCGTGTTCGTCAGGAACTTACCAACGCCAAGGCAGCGAATGCTGCTTTAGTTAAGGAGAAAGCTGCAGCAGTTGCGGCTGCCCAAGAGGCCAAGGAAGCAGAAGCTCGCCTTGCCAAGGCTCTTGAAGAGGCCAAGGAGGCGGAGGCTCGCGCTGTAAGGGCTCTTGAAGGGGCAAATGTTGACCGCACCAACTTAACTAAAACTATCCTGGGCCTCCAGGTATAAGTCCTGTTTTTGAATTTTTTACATGTCTTACAAGTATGTTGATTATTTTTGTATACTTGTGTTTCCCTTGTTAAAAGGCTGAAGTGCGGACCCGGGGGGCCGCTATTGAGGAGGTCTCTACCCGTGTTGCGGAAACTGAAGCGCGGGCCAGAGAGGCTGAATAGGCTAGAGATGGCCTTGCTTCTTCCCTTGATCTGCTTAAGGCCGACCGTGAATGGATGCGCATGCGCGGTATCGGGCATGTAAGTATCCATTGGTTTTGCCTTCTTTTTTAGGTTTGCACTTGGTAAGGTATTCTTGTTTCGCAGATTGTTACATCCATTCTTGACGCACCTGAGAACGTATCAGGTGTCAATGAGATTAAGGAGCGCGCCCGTGATGCCGGTTTTAAAGCTGGCTACAATCGTTGCATTGGCCATATGAATGTTATGGCCCAGGGCCAATATACTGATGAGCGATCCGGGTTCCACGGTGTGGATACTGAAGCGCTTCTTGCTGCTGCGGTCACGGCGTATAACGAAACAACGTTCACTGCTCTTGAGGATCTTGAAGAATGCCTAGAGGCGGAGGACTATGTGGACCGCTTGCGAGTGTTATATGCTGATGAGGAGGATGAGGAAAAACCTGTTGTTGAAGGCAAGGATGGTGCGGGCTCCAGTGGTACAAAGAAAGATTAGGCTGGCTTGCATGCCTTTTTTGTTTCCTTATGTAAATGTTAAGAACCTTATGTAAATCCCTTGTGCACCGCGTAGGTGTAAAAATTTTTTGAATATAAAGTTTTAACCGCTCTGTTCAATTTGTACAAGTGTTTTTATTACTTGCATGTTTGAACTTGTATGAGTTTAATGTTATTGTGAATAACACCAAGTCTGTAATTGCCTTTTGCATATCTAGATGATATGCAAGTATGACGAATGTATTCCGCGGGATGGACAGTGTTGCCATTGCTGGCCTATTACAATAGTTGCGTGTGGTTACCACTCTGTGTTGGTATCACGAATGAAGATTTGTCAATCTGTTTTTTGTAGATACCGCAGAGTGGAACACGCATTTGTAATAGAAGTAAATAAACAATATTGCATTGAATCGCCTATTTATTTATTTGCAAATGGCCTGCGGCCCGATAGGTTACATGGTGAATGTAGAAAACATGGCTTACATATAACAGCGCCGAAGCTGCTGCGCATTCCATGTGCGTGCGATAGTTTCGCCCTCTAATGTTTGCAGTTTATACGCGCCTTTGCCCAGGACCTCTTGGATGAGGTAGGGTCCTTCCCACTTGGGGGCAAGTTTCCCTGGGCGTTCCGCGTTAGATGCTTCATTGTCACGAAGGATGTAGTCTCCCGGGTTGAAGGTACAAATGTGGACGCGTGCATTGTAGTACTTTTCGAGTTTGGTTTTATACTTGGCCTCATTGATGGCGGCGTTTTCACGCCTTTCTTCCAGGAGGTCCAAGTCAACCCTGCGTTCCTCATTGTTGTCGATCTTGTTGATAGCCAACATTCTTGGTGAAGGGAGGCCTATTTCTGCGGGGATCACCGCTTCAGTGCCATAGACAAGGCTGAAGGGTGTCTCACCGTTGCTTGTCTTTGGGCTTGTCCTGTGGGCCCATAAGATACTTGGGAGTTCATCAACCCAGCCGCGTCTGGCCGTTCCCAACCGTGCTTTGATGCCTTCGACTAAACTTTTATTGATGCTCTCGACTTGGCCATTCCCTTGCGGATGCGCCACTGAGGAGAATATGTGTTCAATGTTTAGTTCCTTTAGCCATTTTTGAAAGTCATCGGTCGCGAAGTTGGTACCGTTGTCGGTAACAATGCACATTGGTAGACCGAAACGGCAGATGATATGTTCCCAGACAAATTTCCTTGTTATTATAGCGGTGGTTGAGGCGAGCGGTTTTGCCTCTACCCATTTTGTGAAATAATCAACAGCCACTATGATAAATTTCACTGCACCTGGTGCGTCTGGAAATGGTCCCACTACATCGATTGCCCATTTCTGGAATGGCCATGCGGTGGTGACGGGGATCAGGTTGTTCTTAGGACGCAAGGTCTTGGGAGCATGCCGCTGACAATTGAAACACTTGCGCAAGACTTTTACTGCATCCAGGTGCATGCCGGGCCAGTAGTATCCGGCATTCATGATTTTGGCCACTATCATGCGTGGGCCCGCGTGTATGCCACATATTCCTTCGTGTATTTCTCTGATAAGGTATGTGGCATCTTGAGGGTCGACGCATCGTAGGAGTGGTCCCAAGTATGATTTGCGGTATAAGATACCGTCTCCCATTTGGTAATGACACGCTTTGTATTGTAGCTTGCGTGCCTCTGCCTTGCTTTCAGGAGTAATACCTGATTGTAAGTACGCAATGATTGGTGTCATCCAGGATGTTGTACCGTATTGGATGACATTGACTTGGCACAGGGGTACGGAGGGATTTTGCAGGATTTCGATGCGTACCTCCTTTGCCAGGTGTTGGAAACTGGTGGATGCAAGTTTTGACAGTGCATCTGCGGGTTTGTTATCACTTCTGTTAATATGGCGGATATTGAAGGAAGTGAACTTTGATGTTAGTTGCAAGGCTTGTTCGAGGTAGAGGATCATGATATCCCCTTTTGCGGCATAGTCGCCGCGTATCTGCCCTGCAACTAATAGTGAGTCGACGTGTGCTTCCAGATGTTGGACGTCGAGTTTGACTGCCAGACGCAGTCCTGCCAGTAGAGCCTCGTACTCTGCCTCATTATTTGTGCTTTTGAAATCGAGGCGTATCGCATAGGTAAGCTCTTGGCCGTCGGGGCTGACGAGTCGTAAACCCGCACCAGCACCATCCTCGTTGGATGCACCATCGGTGAATAGTGCCCATGTTTCTGAGGAGGATGGTGGTGGCGTAGGGTTTTGTTCTTGTTCGCATTCCTGAATGCGATCTGCTGGTACTTCGGCGACGAAATCAGCCAAGACCTGGCCTTTGATTGCGGGGCGCGGCTTGTAGGTCAGTGTAAGTGCGCCCAGCTCGATTGCCCATTTTGCTAATCTACCAGAGATGTCGGGTTTTGATAGGATCGGGCCGATCCTATAATTGGTTAACACTGTAATGGCGTGGTTTGCGAAGTAACGCCGCAACCGTCTTGATGCGTGTATTAGTGCTAATACCAATTTCTCCATGATGGAATACCTCGTCTCTGGGTCGTTGAGCATTTTGCTGATATAGTAGATGGGTGTTTGAACTCCTTCCCGCTCCACTATGAGTACCGCACCTACCGCGTTGTCCGCGGCAGATAGGTACAAGATAAGTGGTTCATCCTTGCGAGGTGCGGTTAGAGTTGGGAGTTGGATCAAACACTCTTTCATTTCCCGGAAAGCTTTCTCGGCTTCTGCGGTCCATTGGAATTGTTCCTTTTTTAAACAGCTCCACAGGGTCTTGATGAAGGGATAGACTTAGCTGCATGGTTGGCTAAGAATCTGTTTAGTGCGGCTAGTCTGTCGGCTAGTCGTTGCATTTCTTTCATCGTAGAGGGCGATGGCATGCGTTCGATCGCCTGTACTTTTTCCGGGTTGACCTTGAATCCATCTTTGGTTACGATGAATCCAAGGAACTTGCCTTCTTCCATTCCAAACGAGCATTTCCCTGGGTTGAGCTTCATGTTAACGCTTCGCAGAGTTTGGAATGTTCTTTCAATATCGTTGAGCATGGTGTCTTCTTCCATGCTCATGACGACTAGGTCGTCCATATAGATTTCGAAACTTTTGCTGATTTGACCGCGAAAAGTGTCGTTCATCAATTTCTGATAGGTCGCGCCGGCGTTGCGCAACCCGAACGGCATTTTTGTGTAGCAGTAGTTCCCGGTAGGAGTGCAGAATGTCGTTTTATCTTCATCCTCGATTGCCATCTGCACCTGGTGGTAGCCTTTGTAACAATCGAGGAAACACTTCCATCGAAATGGTGCAAGGTTATCGACCTTCTCGTCGATCTCCGGAAGTGCGTAACAATCCTTGGGGCAGGCCTTGTTGAGGTTTTTGTAATCGACACACATGCGCCAGCCCCCGCTTGGTTTTTCCACCATGACTGGGTTGGACAACCAAGTCTGGTATTTGACTTCCCGCAGGATGCCTGCGGAGAGCAGTTCCTGTACCTGTTCTTCCATCGCCGCGTTTTTTGCTGATCCAAGGTGGCGTTGGCCTTGGATCACTGGCTTGATACCTGGCATGGTATTCAAGGAGTGTTGCACGATTTCGCGTGGCACCCCTGTCATGTCTGCGGGTGTCCATGCAAAAATATCTTGTTCCTGAAGAGGAGTTGCTTCAGGCGCGCTCTAATGGTGGGGGACAAGGCGTGGCCCAACGTGACTGTTTGCTCTGGGTGTCTTGCGTTATGAACCCATTTTTCTGGTTGCGTGTTGGGGGTAGGCCTTGCTACCTTGGTCGGACGCAACTCGTCCGAGGACATGACTTCTCGGCGGGCGTAAACTATCGCAATCCCCGTCTCGGTTGAGAAACCGATGGCAGAGTGGGGGATGGATGTAATCATATTGAAATCGCCCTGGGATTCCCTCCCCAGAAGTACGTCGTATTTGGAGGTGTGAGGTAGAACCATGAAGTTTACCTCTTCTGTTCGTGTGTGCCTGCCATTGGTGAGGCGCACGGGAAAGGTGATTTGGCCCAGGGGGAATACGGTTTCCCCCGCAAACCCGGCCAACGGGTAGTCTGCTGGCTGCAACCGATCTTTGTCTTCTTGATCAAATTTGTTGAAGCACTGCTCGTATATAATATCGGATGTGCTGCCCGGGTCGATGAATAATCGCTCGGTGCAGTAGTGAGCCAGGTGGCCTGTGATAACCACGGCGCGCCTATCGCGCGGTCCGCCTCGGACTTTTGGAAAGACGACTTGCTCGTCTTTCCAGTCATTGTCTGGTCTTCTCGCCGCCTTGCGCGGTCTTCCTTTTCCTCCGTTGATCATGTGGGTAGAGGCCACGTACATGGTCCTCTTACCCGTGGAGGTGCCCTCGTTGTGGGGGGTGATGCGCTTGGTAGCTTTTTGTGCGCCTGTCAACAGGTGTTGTAGTTTCCCCTCTTTTAGGGCTCGCTCAATCTCCAGTCGGAGACTGATGCAGCTGTTTGTTGTATGGCCATTGTCCTTGTGATACTCGCAGTAGAGTGCGAGATCCTGGTTCTTTTTGGACTTCATTGGTTGGGCCGGTCGCAGGAATTGCGCGTCCGTATGGAGGACGTCGCTTGGTGACTGGTTGATCTCGGTCCAGCTACGGTCCCGAGACTCCTTCTTTGACGCCCGGTTTTCACGTTGGGCGTTGATTGTAGCCCTTGCGTCGGGCTGGTTATTGCGTGGGACATAAGGTCTGGGATCGCTGCCACGATTCCATGTGTCCCGGTTGCGCTTGTTGTTGCGCTTGTGTTCTTGGTGGGAGGATTGGCCTTCCGTTTGGGGCTGTGCCTTTGATACATGCGGTCTGAGGGACCGCTGAGTCTGGGCGTATGTCTTGACCGCAGCCATGACATCTTCCCATTTCTTAGGCAAGCCGTCCTTGCCGGAGATATTCATAACCATTTGTTCATCTTTGACCGCAACAATGAAATGGTTACGTGCCATCTGGTCGGCAACGTCGCCTATCTCTAGGCACTCTTTGTTGTAACGGACAACGAATGCCTCAAGCGATTCGTTGTCTCTGCGCCAGATGTTCATGACGTCCATAGAATCACGTTCATAATGTCGCTGCTGGCTAAAGCGTGCGACGAACTTTTCTTGTAAGTCCTCGAATGAGGCCAGTGATCCCACCGGCAAAGAATCGAACCAAGCTCTGGCCAGACCTGTTAGGGTCTGCAGGAAGAATTTACACCAAGTGGGTTCATCCCACCTGCCGTTGCACCCCGCGCCGGTGAAGATGTTCATGTGGTCATCTGGGTCGGATGAACCGTTGTACTTCCCAATGTTTAATGGGAATTTGGTGGTGGTGACATCGGCGTTCGCAATCTCCGGGACAAACTTGGAGTTTTCAGCCGCAGATTTCGGCCTGTAGGGTTGGCTCTGGTGGCGCTTTGCAGCGCGGAGGTATGTAGTACGGGGGTGAGTGGGAGGAACATAGTTGCGTCCTCCCGGTCTACTGCTGGTAGCATGAGACTCCCCGCGGTATGTACCGTCGTCGGGATCAGTATGGCCCTGTCCTTCACGGTGGGACTGAGGTCCCAGCCGGCTATGGATGCCGGGGCCATGGTGGGCGATAGACTGTCGCCGAGTGTCGCCATGCGGGCCTAGGCGACTATATACGTGGCCCCTGCGGCGGGACCCATACGAAGAATCGTCCTCATCAAATGTCCGGACGTCGCAGTAAGAGGAACCGCGATCTTCCTGTCTACTTCTGGAGGCCGGATGTGTTGGGGCCCTGTCGTCGTATTATAAAGTATGGCCCGCAGGGGTATGCGGTGCTGGGGTGGGGCCAACCGGTACTTGCGCTTCTGCGCAAGCTCTGTTATATGTTGCAGCTAGTAGGTCATACCAGGTATGAAGGTTCATGTCTGGAGGTATCATAGGAGCATACTGTGATAAATCGTGTCCGAACGTAAGGGATGCACCCCCTTGCGTTGATGTGCCAATATGTTCAACATTTGGGGCTTGAGGGGCAGTCCCCGTAGGCCCTGTGTTTGCGGGGTTTAGGTTATCCCCGGTAGTGTTGTTTTGACGATCAGACATGATCTTTGGAGAGTGGGATGGTTGGAAAAAGTGCTAAGAGTAGCGGTGGGCGCCAATGATGAAACAATGGTTAACCGGGTGGGATAACTCACTGGTCTCGTCAAGAGGGTTAATCCCTTCTTTCCGAGGATCGCTGGCTGGATCGTCTGGTGGTGGGTTTCCTGCACAAGGAAACAAGCCGTGACTCGTAACAAGGAGGATGGGGTGGGGGTGCTCCTTGTTACCACTCTCCGGCGTGAGAATCAGTAGTTTGCTTGGGAAGCAAAGTGTGATAGTAGTAGTAGTGAGAGAGTTCAGAAGTGATACCTCAAACCTGGTTTGGGGTGAGTATTTATAGCCGAGGAGTGAAGGAGGGTAGTTGAGTAGCTAGTCTGACATCGCACAGCTACTTGCAGGTGTGTCAGACCTGTCGGTTATAGTGGTGATGCCACGTCCTGCTGTGGTGTCAGACTGTTGCACACACGTGGGCTGATAGGAGACTGTTCCCAGTACCACTTGTACTGTGGTGTCAGACCCACTTGCCTTGTAGGCAGGATGCGGTGCCTGGCCGCATCGCTGCTTGCGGTCATTGATGTTGTTCCCGCGTTGGTCATTCCATCCAAGATTTATGCGGGATGAGGTGCCATGCCGCATCGCCGCTTAGTGACTGTTACTGTTGTCCAGATCCCTTGTCGTGACGAAAATGTTCATAGGATGCGGTGCCGGGCCGCATCACTATGCGTAACATTGGTCTCCGTCCTTAAGGTAAGTCTTCTCATCACTGGACAGATTGGATCGCTGGGTTCGCGCGTGCCCACGCGGACACAGGTGAGTTATTGTTGGTGGGGGTTTTTGATAAGGGTAATGGTCATTCGCGGTCATGCTGACACGATATCTAGGACCATACCCCTTCAGTACCTAAACAGGGAGAATTAAGAAATAAGATTTTAGAGGAAGCCCATAAATCTAGGTATACCATGCATCCTAGTAACAATAAAATGTACCAAGATTTAAAGAATAACTTCTGGTGGATAGGAATGAAAAAGGACATAGCTAGATATGTTTCTAAGTGTCTTACTTGTTCACAAGTTAAGGCAGAACACCAGAAACCCTCAGGACTACTACAACAACTAGAAATGCCGGTATGGAAATGGGAACTCATAACAATGGATTTTGTTACTAAGTTACCCAAAACCAGAAAAGGTAATGACGCGATTTGGGTAATTGTGGATCGATTAACCAAATCAACACATTTTCTACCAATGAAAGAAACCTTTAGTATGGAAAGGTTGGCAAAGTTGTATGTAGATGAAGTAGTATCCTTACATGGAGTCCCACTCTCCATTGTATCGGATAGGGATAGTCGTTTCACTTCCCATTTCTGGACAAGTTTCCAAGAAGCAATGGGAACCCGACTAAATTTAAGCACTGCATACCATCCTCAAACAGACGGACAAAGTGAAAGAACGATCCAAACCCTGGAAGACATGCTTAGAGCATGTGTGATAGATTTTGGTGGGAACTGGGACAACCATTTACCCTTAATCGAATTCTCCTATAACAATAGTTATCATTCAAGCATCGAAGCTGCCCCGTTCGAAGCACTGTATGGACGCAAGTGTAGAACTCTAGTCTGTTGGGCAGAAACAGGAGAAAGTCAATTATCAGGTCCTGAATTAGTGCAAGAAACTACCGACAAAATCACTCAAATCAAGGAAAGACTAAAGACGGCTCGCAATCGCCAGAAGAGTTATGCAGACAATCGACGCAAGCCACTAGAATTTCAAGTCGGAGATAAAGTACTATTAAAGGTCTCTCCTTGGAAAGGAGTAGTTCGATTTGGTAAGAAAGGAAAGCTAAGTCCAAGATACGTAGGACCATTCCCAGTAATCCAACGTATAGGACCAGTTGCTTATCGCTTACAACTACCAGAAGAGTTAGCTGGAGTACATGATGTATTTCATGTATCCAACCTCAAGAAATGTCTATCTGACGAATCGCTGGTAGTCCCTCTACAAGACATAGAGGTAAACAAGAAATTGAAGTTCGTGGAGAAACCGTTTCAGATAGAAGACAGAAAGAGTAAGTTTCTCAAGCACAAGCGACTAGTGCTAGTCAAAGTCAAATGGGATTCAAAAAGAGGGCCCGAATATACTTGGGAGCTGGAATCAGAAATGAAGCGGAAATATCCTCACTTATTTCAGTAAATCTCGAGGACGAGAGTTTAAATAAGGTGGGGAGGATGTAAGAACCTTCAAAAATATCCTAAACCGACCCATAAGTGAAAACCCGGACCCCCGAAACCCTAATCCATATCAAAAATCAAGAAAATAAGATTTTTTGGTCTTCAGACGGGCAGTGTAAAGATTCATCATAGTCTTACGCGGGCCGCGTCAATATGGAGTTGACCGGAAAAGTGTCCAGATCCACGTGTCACCCACGTGGCACACCTATGTGTGACACGGATGCCCTAATCTACGAATAGGTGCCTCTCGCGGGCCACGTAAAGTTTAAGTGTGTCTTACGCGGGCCGCGTAAGACTCAAATTCTGGCTATAAATACAACGGATCATGAGCTTTCATCTGGTGTCGAAATCATTTCATAAAAACGAAGTTACACTGCTCTAATTCGAAAATTTCATTCATGGTAGCGAGGCGCTGCTACGATACCGGGTATTAACTCGATCGCTGCTACGATTCAATATCCGATCAATTGAAATTATCCGATAGGATGTTTAAGTGCTGCCCAACTTCGGGCTATCCTTTGTCATTAGTCGTGAATCCGACAGGATGTTTCAATGCCACCCGAACTCGAGGTATACTTTGTCATTCGTCGTGAAAATGGTGGATGTTTAAGTATTGCACTCTGTCATTCGTTGCGAATCCGATGGATGTTTAAGTGTTGCACTTTGTCATTCGTCGTGAGGGTTTTAATCTCGTGAGTTATCGTAAATGTTGTATTAGTTACTGACCTAGTTCGTGTGCATTGTTATTTAAATTAGGTTACAAGGCTAATCAGTAGGCTAAACTCTGCCCGTTTAAATCTGCAATGTCAGTCATTCTCTTTTTATCAACAGTATTTTACAATACTCCAAATCATTTTCAAAAGTTATAATTACAGGGATTAAGTCATGGTTATCTTGAATCACTGGCTAATTGGGGTATTGTGCACATTACTAATTTCTCACGGTTAGGCTAACAAATCCTAACAGTGACAATCATCACTACTTGGGGAAGGACCCAATAGTGGTATTACCATCGTCACCAGGTGACACGGCGCCAGATAAAAATAAGATAGAAGCCATTGTAATCGCTCTTATGCTGTAATTGATAACTAATGTGTCACGGCCCCAGCCCTGGTTTGACCCGGCCAGGAGCCGCGGGACAGGAACCCGTGGTATTTATTTGATGCGACAGCGGAAGATTTTAACAGGAACTTTTAAAACTCGAAAATGCCCGATTATTTTATTTCATAATTCGGGATAAACCCCGTAATTTACAATAGAGGAATTTCACAAGTAAATTCCCTGATTTATTAAAACATGTTTATTCATTTTAACTGAGCCACCTCTTCAAGCTTTATCAGTGCCCCGTGGCACGTTTTCCTTGATTTAAAGCAGGTCGTCTGAAACATGTTTTAAAAATATTTTGTCAGCGGAGAAATACTGGTGAGTCATTCAAGTTTGTAAAATGACACATTAGTTATCAATTATAGCATAAGAGCGATTACAATGGCTTCTATCTTATTTTTATCTGGCGCCGTGTCACCTAGTGACGATGGTCATACCACTATTGGGTCTTTCCCCAAGTAGTGATGTTTATCACTGTTAGGATATATTAGCCTAACCGTGAGAAATTAGTTATGTGCACAATACCCCAATTAGCCAGTGATTCAAGATAACCATGACTCAATCCCTGTAATTATAACTTTTGAAAATGATTGGAGTATTGTAAAATATTGTTGATAAAAAGAGAATGACTCACATTGCAGATTTATACGGGCAGAGTTTAGCCTACTGATTAGCCTTGTAACCTAATTTAAATAACAATGCACACGAACTAGGTTAGTAACTTAATACAGCATTTACGATAACTCACGAGATTAAAACCCTCACGATTAATGACAAAGTGCTATACTTAAACATCCGTCGAATTCACGACTAATGACAAAGTATGGCCCTAATGTGGGCAGCACTTAAACATCCATCAGATAGTTTCAATCGATCGGACATTGAATCGTAACAGCGATCGAGTTAATACCCGGTATCGCAGCAGCGTCTCGCTATAATAATTGAAATTTCGACTTTTGAGCAGTATACTTTCGTTTTTGAAAGTTGATTTCGACACAGAATGATAGCTTATGAACTGTTCTATTTATAGCTGAAATATGGTTCTCACGCGGCCCGCGTGAACCTTCGCTTGACCTTACGCGGCCCGCGAGGAAGTCTAGTTCGTAGATTAGGGCTAGCGTGTCACACCTAGGTCTGCCACGTGTGTGACACGTGGCCTGTTAGTTAATCTGGAAACTTGATGAGTTGTCGCGGCCCGTGTGAAGTTCATCCTATCCTTTACGCGGCCCACCTGAGGACCAGAAATCTTGATTTCTTGGTTTTTTATGCACAGTAGAGTTTCAGGGGTCCAGGTTTTTACTTACGGGTCATTTTGGGACAATTTTGAGAGTCCTTACATCCTCCCCACCTTATTTAAAATCTCGTCCTCGAGATTTACCAAAATAAGTGAGGATGCTTTCGCTTCATCTCTGATTCCAGCTCCCAAGTGTGTTCGGGTCCTCTCTTCGAATCCCATTTGACTTTGACTAGCACTAGTCGCTTGTGTTTGAGAAACTTGATCTTTTTGTCTTCTATCTGAAGAGGTTTCTCAATAAATTTTAACTTTTCATTTACCTCTACATCTTGAAGAGGTACTACCAGTGATTCGTCAGATAGACATTTCTTGAGATTGGATACATGAAATACATCATTTACCCCAGCTAACTCTTCTGGTAGTTGTAGACGATAAGCAACTGGTCCTATACGTTGGATCATTGGGAATGGTCCTACGTATCTTGGACTTAGCTTTCCTTTCTTACCAAATCGAACTATTCATTTCCAAGGAGAAACTTTCAATAGTACCTTGTCTCCAACTTGGAATTCTAACAGCTTCTGTCGATTGTCGGCATAACTTTTCTGGCGATCTCGAGCCGTTTTCAGTCTTTCCTTGATTTGAGTGATCTTGTCGGTAGTTTCTTGTACTATCTCAGGACCTGATAATTGACTTTCTCCTATTTCTGCCCAACAGACTGGAGTTCTACACTTACGTCCATACAATGCTTCGAATGGGGCAGCTTCGATGCTTGCATGATAACTATTGTTATAGGAGAATTCGATTAAGGGTAGGTGGTCATCCCAGTTTCCACCAAAATCTATTACACATGCCCTAAGCATGTCTTCCAGGGTTTGGATCGTCCTTTCACTTTGTCCATCTGTTTGAGGATGGTATGCAGTGCTTAAATTTAGTCGAGTTCCCATTGCTTCTTGGAAACTTGTCCAGAAATGGGAAGTGAAACGACTATCCCTATCAGATACAATGGAGAGTGGGACTCCATGTAAGGATACGACTTCATCTACATACAACTTTGCCAACCTTTCCATGCTAAAGGTTTCTTTCATGGGTAGAAAATGTGCTGATTTGGTTAATCGATCCACAATTACCCAAATCGCGTCATTACCTTTTCTGGTTTTGGGTAACTTAGTAACAAAGTCCATTGTTATAAGTTCCCATTTCCATACAGGCATTTCTAATTGTTGTAGTAGACCCGAAGGTTTCTGGTGTTCTGCCTTAACTTGTGAACAAGTAAGACACTTAGAAACATATCTAGCTATGTCCTTTTTCATTCCTATCCACCAGAAATTATTCCTTAAATCTTGGTACATTTTATTGTTACCAGGGTGCATGGTATACCTAGATTTATGGGCTTCCTCTAGAATTTTATTTCTTAATTCTCCCTGCTTAGGTACCCAAATTCGTTTCTTATGGAATCTCCAAATTCCATCACTTCCTTGCTCTAATTCTTTTATTCTTCCTTTCATTCCTTCAGCATCATCTTTGATTGCTGTTTCTTGAATATTCTTCAGTTGTTCCATTAAGTCTAATTGTAAACTTAATCTAAGAGCAAGAACTCGTCGTTGTTTCTCATGATACTTACGACTTAAGGCATCAGCAACTACGTTTGCTTTTCCTTCATGATATTGAATATCACAGTCGTGGTCACTTAGGATTTCCATCCATCTCCTTTGCCTCATGTTTAATTCTTTTTACCCAAAGATATATCTTAAGCTTTTATGGTCTGTATAGACAGTAAACTTACTTCCGTACAGATAATGTCTCCAAATCTTAAGGGCAAAAATTATGGCTCCTAACTCTAAATCATGAGTCGTATAGTTTTCCTCGTGCTTTTTCAATTGCCTTGATGCATACGCAATTACCTTCTTGCGTTGCATTAACACACATCCTAATCCTAGCTTTGAAGCATCACAATATACTTCAAAATCTTATGTTCCTTCCGGTAAAGCTAGAATTGGAGCATTGGTTAATTTCTGCTTTAAAATCCTAAAAGCTTCTTCTTGTTTAGGTCCCCATTCAAACTTAACTGATTTACAGGTTAGCTTAGTTAATGGTACAGCTATTTTGGAAAAATCCTTAATAAACCGTCTATAATATCCGGCTAAACCTATAAAACTTCTAATTTCCATTGCTGATTGCGGAACCTTCCATTTGGTGATTGCTTCTATCTTAGCAGGATCTACGTGAATGCCTTCGTGATTCACCATATGTCCTAAAAATTGCACCTCTTGTAGCCAAAATTCACACTTCGAGAATTTGGCGTAAAGCTTCTCTTTTCTTAACAAAGTTAAGAGTGCATGTAGGTGCTCACAATGTTTCTCCTGACTTTTGGAATAAATAAGTATATCGTCGATGAAAACAATTACAAATTTATCCAAGTACGGTTTACAGATTCTATTCATCATGTCCATAAATGCTGCAGGAGCATTTGTTAACCCAAAGGGCATGACTGTAAACTCGTAATGACCATACCTAGTTCTGAAAGCAGTTTTAGGTATGTCTTCTTCTTGTACTTTCAATTGATGATATCCGGAGCGTAAATCTATCTTAGAAAAATATCTTGCTCCCTGCAATTGATCGAAAAGATCATCAATCCTAGGTAATGGGTATCGATTCTTAAATGTAACCTTATTCAATTCCCTATAATCGATACACATTCGCATCGAACCATCTTTCTTCTTCACGAATAACACTGGCGCTCCCCACGGGGATGAACTAGGTTGTATAAATCCTTTGCTTAATAATTCATCTAACTGCTTTTTCAATTCTAACATTTCGGTGGGTGCTAACCGATAAGGTGCCTTAGCTATCGGTGTAGTTCCAGGAATTAGATGAATTCTAAATTCTACTTCCCTATCAGGTGGTAATCCAGGTAGTTCTTCTGGGAATACATCTGGGTATTCTGATACTACTGGAATTTCCTTAAGTTCCTTTCCCTTAGTGTTAATGATTACTGAAATCATATACACTATTCCTTGTTTTCGTTCATAACTAGCAACTTTCATTACTGAAATGAACTTCATTGGCTTCCGTGGCTTATCTCCTGTAATCACCACTAATTCTCCTGTGGGTGTATGAATTTCTATGGAATTCTTATCACAAAGAATTCGAGCATGGTTGGCTACTAACCAATCCATTCCTAATACAACATCGAATCCAGCTAAATTCATAGGTAACAGGTTTGCAGAAAATTTATGACCTAAAAGTTCTATCTTTTCTTCTTGCAAAACCTTATCTATGTTAACAGAAGTCCCATCTGCCGTTTCGACTGTAAAAATCTGCCTAAGTTTGGTTAAGGGTAAATTAAGTGCTTGGCAGAATGAAGTATTTATAAAACTTTGGTTTGCACCAGAGTCAAATAATACTTTTGCATAGACGTCGTGAACTAGGAACGTACCAGCTATCACATCAGGGATTAGCTCTGCTTCCTGAGTAGTCAGTTGGAAGGCTCTTGCGTTTTTCTTGGTAGTTCCTTCTGCAGGTTTGGCTTTGTTATCGGCTGGTTTGACCAATTTCGGGCAGTCTGGCCTAAAGTGTCCAGCTTCTCCACAGTTGTAGCAGACTGTTGCTTTCTTCTTCCTGCAGTCTTCTTCTTGATGCCCCGGAATTTTGCAAAAATTGCAATACCCTTTGCATCTTCCAAAATGCTTTCTTTTGCAGGCATTGCAAAATGGAACAGTGGAAGATTGCCCAGTTCCCTTTCTTTTAAAATTGCTACGGTTACCCATTCGAAATCCCTGGGTAATCTTTTGGGCCACTTCCTTCTTCCGGGTTTCTTCGCTTGTGCGTACCAGTCCGTCAGTTAGGGTATTAGCTAATTCCACAGCATCGTCAATAGTGCGGGGTCTCGCAGCTTTGACGATATCTCGAATTTTGCCAATCAATCCCCAAATATAGCGGGAAATAAGTACCGGTTCTGGCGAAGCCAGGGTTGGTACCACTCTCGCATACTCGAAGAATGTCGAAGTATACTCTCGACAGTCTACATCCACCATCCAGTGGTTCAGGAACTTATTTATCATTTGTTCCTTTTCGTATTCGGGACAGAATTTTCTTTCCACCAAACTTTTAAATTCTTCCCAATTCATGGCATAGGCCATATTTCTTCCTTTGGCTTGTAGAACCGTATTCCACCATTCTAGCACCCCTTCTTTAAAAAGATGCGACGCGTACATGACCTTGTCTTCTTCAGCACATTTACTTATCATAATTACTGCTTTGGTTTTCTCTAACCAACGCAGTGCTGCAGTTGCCCCTTCGTTACCTGCAAACTCAGCTAGTTTACAGGCAAGAAATTCCTTGTAAGTGCAACCAGGCATTGCAGCTTTCGTTCTTTTGAGAATTGGGGCTTGCAGTATATTATCGTTATTGTTATTGTTGTTGTTGCCGCCTCCGTTTACACTATTACTGAAATTGTCTTCCTGAGCACGTTTGCTAGGAATAATTTGATGTTCATCTGGATTTCGAGCAGCAGCAAGTATTGCTGGATTAGCATTGGCTATTCCCTGAGCAACGATATTCACGATATCTTGCCTATTTAGAAACTGATCGTCGTTATTTTTCTCGGATTGATTAACTTCGTTAACGGGTTCATTACCAGCGTTTGCCATCTGGTAATTAATTTATAAAAGTGATTAGTATAAAATAATTAATAACCAAATATGATAAAACAATTGCACATAATCATGTTAACACGTATAGCCGAAATTGTAGATTTGTTCGATATTTTATATATATTAGGCATCCGTACAAACTGATTATCTTACAAAAGTTTTATTTTTAGGTATTACACATAATTATAGTTTTATGATTATATTATTATTACACACACATTCCTACTCCTCCCCATACTATTCCATCGGCTGGCTTTTCAGAAATGACGCTCCCTCTCGTTGTATTTCCAGGTAATTCGTTCTCCCACATCCCTAATCCTGTTTCCTGCATCAATCAACTCCTCGCCAAAGTGGTGGAGTTCTGCCATATTTTCAAGGCTCATAGGTGGGTGTAGTGGAGGCTCTGGGTCAAACTGTGGGAAAAAGGTATCAGGGTTATTGAGGAGATTCTGGAACTGCCAGTCGGTGGTCCAGCATTCTTCTAACTCTGCTGGTAGAGGTTGGGTGTGGATAATAGGATCTGGAATAGCAGGTTCCAGATTGACTGGAAGTTGAGCTTCTGCTGGGTAGTTGAAAAGATTTTCTTCAGCAAGTCCGAGGTTTTCATTGGCAGGTTCGAGGTTTCCATCGGCAGGTCCGATGAGGTCACTAAGTGCTAGTTTATGATCCAGTTCTTCCCAGGGTGTCATTTCCTGGTTTTGCCTGGAACTTTCCCCAATCTCTATTACCTTGCCTTTACCTTTGGGATCTTCCGTCTTGGTAACTTTTCGTGTCGCTGGTTTCTTCCTACGCATACGCCTCCAACCTACAAGTCTTTTTCTTTTCTTGGGTTTAGATTTCTCTGATGTCTGGGTTTGAAATTCCATAGGTTCCTCCTCGTCGGCAAAATAACCGGTGAAGTTATTGGAAACTTCCACATTAACAGGGTAGAGATTGAGATTCTCTAGAGCTTCAGATAATTCATTCATGCTGTTTTAGCAGTTATGAAGAAACACACAAAATTCTAGGTTAAAAATTTTGTAATTCACAAAATCACAGAATGGCAATTTAGAAACTTAAATACAATTTATTTGATTAAAACAAACTATTACTAGATTTTTATTACAACTGAACTTTTTGAAAGATACTAACGGTTATTTAGATACTAGTGGTTATTTATTATTTTAGAGTTTCTGGCTCATAAGTGTCGTAGGTGCTGATACTGGTTTGGTGATTTAACTAGAAGTTAGCATTTACTGCAGTAGTAGCTAACATATAGAGATTTGCCCATTGTTCGTCTAATTCGTCTTCCCATGGTGGTTTATTGTCTATTTTCTGGGTTTCCTTATCCCTCGTCATTCCTTTTTGTTGTGACTTCCTTATTTTCTCTTGACTTTTTCTAATAATCAAACTTCTTTTATTAGGGGTAAGTGGATTTTCAAACTGTGCCTTACGAACAAATATTCCTTCCTCAGTATCTGCTGAGTATCTGGAGGAATTTGATTGGGATGAAGTTCCCTTTTCTTTCGGTGAACTATCTAATTTACGATAGATGTCCGAAATTCTTTGCTTACCCATACTGTAAATTAACAGATAGTCAAGATAGAATCACAGAATGGCAATCAGGAAAATTAAGTATTTTTCAAATACTTAATTGGGCTTAAATCAGTGGCTCTTTAAGTGCTCTGATACCACCTTTTCCTGTCACGGCCCCAGCCCTGGTTTGACCCGGTCAGGAGCCGCGGGACAGGAACCCGTGGTATTTATTTGATGCGACAGCGGAAGATTTTAACAGGATCTTTTAAAACTCAAAAATGCCCGATTATTTTATTTCATAATTCGGGATAAACCCCGTAATTTACAATAGAGGAATTTCACAAGTAAATTCCCTGATTTATTAAAACATGTTTATTCATTTTAACTGAGCCACCTCTTCAAGCTTTATCAGTGCCCCGTGGCACGTTTTCCTTGATTTAAAGCAGGTCGCCTGAAACATGTTTTAAAAATATTTTGTCAGCGGGGAAATACTGGTGAGTTATTCAAGTTTGTAAAATGACACATTAGTTATCAATTACAGCATAAGAGCGATTACAATGGCTTTTATCTTATTTTTATCTGGCGCCGTGTCACCTGGTGACGATGGTCATACCACTATTGGGTCTTTCCCTAAGTAGTGACGTTTATCACTGTTAGCATTTATTAGCCTAACCGTGAGAAATTAGTAATGTGCACAATACCCCAATTAGCCAGTGATTCAAGATAACCATGACTTAATCCCTGTAATTATAACTTTTGAAAATGATTGGAGTATTGTAAAATATTGTTGATAAAAAGAGAATGACTCACATTGCAGATTTATACGGGTAGAGTTTAGCCTACTGATTAGTCTTGTAACCTAATTTAAATAACAATGCACACAAACTAGGTTAGTAACTTAATACAGCATTTACGATAACTCACGAGATTAAAACCCTCACGATTAATGACAAAGTGCTATACTTAAACATCCGTCAAATTCACGACTAATGACAAAGTATGGCCCTAATGTGGGCAGCACTTAAACATCCATCGGATAGTTTCAATCGATCGGACATTGAATCGTAACAGCGATCGAGTTAATACCCGGTATCGCAGCAGCGTCTCGCTATAATAATTGAAATTTCGACTTTTGAGCAGTATACTTTCGTTTTTGAAAGTTGATTTCGACACAGACTGATAGCTCGTGAACTGTTCTATTTATAGCTGAAATATGGTTCTCACGCGGCCCGCGTGAACCTTCGCTTGACCTTACGCGGTCCGCGAGGAAGTCTAGTTCGTAGATTAGGGCTAGCGTGTCACACCTAGGTCTGCCACGTGTGTGACACGTGGCCTGTTAGTTGATCCGGAAACTTGATGAGTTGTCGCGGCTGGCGTGAAGTTCATCCTATCCTTTACACGGGCCGCCTGAGGACCAGAAATCTTGATTTCTTGGTTTTTTATGCACAGTAGAGTTTCAGGGGTCCAGGTTTTTACTTACGGGTCATTTTGGGACAATTTTGAGAGTCCTTACATAATGTGTCGTTTTACATACTTGAATGACTCGCCAGTATTTCCCCGCTGATAAAATATTTTTAAAACATGTTTCAGGCGACCTGCTGTAAATCAAGGAAAACGTGCTACGGAGCACTAACAAGCTTGAAGAGGTGGCTCAATAAAATGAATAAACATGTTTTATAAATCAGGGAATTTACTTATGAAATTCCTCTATTGTAAATTACGGGGCTTATCCCAGATTATCTAAATAAAATAATCGGGCATTTTCGAGTTTAAAAGATCCTGTAAAATCTTCCGCTGTCAACTCAATTATTAAATACCACGGGATTTCTGTCCCGCGACTCCTGGGCCAGGTAAAACCGGGTCGGGGGCCGTGACAACAGGCCCCCACCCTGCTTGTCCAACATGCTCTTTTCATCACCCGGTGGGTCTCGCCTGTCGTTTCTGCGCTCACTGCAACATATACGGCCACTTCACTGCTAACTGTCGTACTGGTCCCCGTCAAGCCCCAGTTCAAGCCACTGCTCATCAAACTCTGCTCCCAGCCCCGCAAGGCTAACAAGCAGCTCAGGCACCCGAGATCAACGCCCGAGTCTGCTTCGCATGTGGTGATCCCAACCACTTTGCGAACATGTGCCCGAACAGGGTTGTGAAACAAGAGCCCCAGCAGCAACACCAGCAGCAACAGCATCAGCAGCAGCAACAAGCCGCACGCGCCAGAACTTTCAACATCAATGTGTGCCAATCCCAGGCTGACAACAACGTGGTCAATGGTACGTTCCTTGTGAATGGTATTTATGCTTCATGTTTATTTGATACTGGAGCCGATAATTGCTTTGTGTCGTTCGAATTCGAGAAACTTCTTAGTCGTAAGCGCTCCCATCTCCCTCGACGTTCGATGTTGAAGTCGCTACTGGAAGAACTGTCACCGTAAATTCTGTTCTTCGTGATTGTACTCTCGAGCTCAACAATCACATCTTAACAATCGACCTTATTCCGATGCAACTCGGAAGTTTTGACGTCATAGTAGGCATGGACTTTCTTCGTGAAAACCATGCTGAAGTTGTGTGTTTCGATAAGATGATTCGATTCTCGCACGCGAATGGTGATTTATTGTGTGTCTATGGTGAAACTGCTTCGAAAGGTCTCAAGCTCATGTCGTGTGTCCAAGCTAGCAAGTATCTCCGCAAGGAATATAGGGCTTTCCTGGCTAACATCGTAGTAGCGGAGAAGGAAAAGAAGGGTAATCCGGGAGTAAACGAAGTCCCCGTTGTGTGTGAATTTCCAAGGGTATTCCCTGATGATCTTCCAGGCTTACCGCCAAGTCGTGATATCAACTTTCGCATCGACCTCATTCCTGGAGCCAACCCTATTGCCAAAGCTCCTTACCGACTCGCACCGTCCGAAATGCGTGAACTCTCGAACCAACTCCAGTAATTACTTGAGAAAGGCTTCATTCGCCCGAGCACATCTCCTTGGGGCGCGCCAGTCCTTTTCGTTAAAAGGAAGGATGGGTCGTTCAGGATATGCATCGACTACCGGGAATTGAATAAGTTAACTATCAAGAACCGCTATCCCCTGCCTCGCATTGACGATTTGTTTAATCAACTCCAAGCTGCTACGTGTTTCTCGAAGATCGATCTACGC
The DNA here is from genome assembly GCA_030545235.1 of Helianthus tuberosus. NCBI lineage: Eukaryota > Viridiplantae > Streptophyta > Magnoliopsida > Asterales > Asteraceae > Helianthus > Helianthus tuberosus. The sequence continues at coordinate 41,424,174 of CM060439.1, read as the reverse complement.
TCAGGCTATCACCAACTACGCATTCAAGAAGAGGATATACCCAAAACCGCTTTTCGCACCCGTTATGGCCATTATGAATTCGTTGTTATGCCCTTTGGTTTAACCAACGCACCCGCGGTTTTCATGGATCTGATGAATCGCGTGTGTAAACCATATCTCGACCGTTTCATCATCGTGTTCATCGACAATGTCTTGATTTATTCCAAATCGAAGACCGAACACGCGCAGCATCTACGTTTGGTTCTCGAGCTACTCCAGGGGAATCGACTCTACGCCAAGTTCTCCAAGTGTGAATTTTGGCTGGAGGAGGTTCAGTTCCTGGGTCACATTGTAAATAGTCAAGGTATTCACATCGATCCAGCGAAGATTGAAGTCGTTAAGAGTTGGATTACACCTAAGAACCCGTCTGAAGTCCATTCTTTTCTCAGACTAGTGGGCTATTATCGACGATTCATTAAAGGATTCTCAAAGATCGCTGTGCCACTTACCGCCCTTACGCATAAAGACAAGCCTTTTGTTTGGGGAATTGAACAAGAGTCTTCCTTCCAAACCCTCAAGCACATGCTTTGCAATGCTCCTGTTCTCACTCTACCCGCCGGAAACGACGACTTCATTGTCTATTGTGATGCTTCCAACCTTGGTCTTGGTTGCGTTCTTATGCAGCGGGACAAGGTTATAGCTTACGCATCTCGTCAGCTCAAAATCCATGAGAAGAACTATACAACCCATAATCTCGAGCTAGGCGCAGTTGTTTTTGCGTTAAAGATTTGGCGACACTACCTGTATGGTACCAAGTGTACGATCGTCACCGATCATGGGAGCCTACAACATATCTTTGATCAGAAAGAACTTAATATGCGTCAACGCCGATGGGTAGAACTTCTCAACGATTACGACTGTGAGATTCGTTATCATCCAGGCAAAGCAAATGTCGTTGCCGACGCTCTCAGCAGACGGAGCTATCTGCTTAGCATTCGTGATGTCCAAGCCCAATACGATCTCAAAACCCTCATCCGCGAAGCCCAGCATGCCTGTTTTAATGAACGCACACTGAAGAAGGAACGAATCTATCACGATGGGGCTCAACTTGTGAATAAGCCTAACGGGATATCCCATTATCTGGACCGAATTCGGATCCCTAAACGGACTGAATTGCGAAAGATTTTGATGGACGAAGCCCACAAATCCCGGTATTCTATTCATCCCGGTGCCGACAAAATGTACCAGGACCTTCGCTACAAGTACTGGTGGCCGGGCATGAAAAGGGATATTGCTCTCTACGTTGGAAAGTGCCTGACCTGTGCAAAGGTCAAGGCTGAACACCAAAGACCCTCTGGCTTACTCAAACAACCTCCAATCCCTATATGGAAGTGGGAGAGTATAGCTATGGACTTCATAACAAAGCTTCTGCACACGTCATCAGGTCACGACAGCATTTGGGTTGTTGTTGACCGTCTAACCAAATCAGTTCACTTTTTGCCAATATGGGAACACTACAAGGTAGAACGATTAGCCCGAATCTACACCAACGAGATCATTTGTCGACATGGGACGCCTCGCGACATCATCTCTGACCGTGATGCTCGGTTTACCTCGCGACTGTGGGAAACGTTTCAAACGGCTCTCGGTACATCGCTTAATCTAAGTACCGCTTTCCACCCTCAAACTGACGGACAGACTGAAAGAACGATTCGTACTCTTGAAGACATGCTCCATTCGTGTGTCATAGATTTCGGTGGTAATTGGGATGCATACCTGCCGTTAGTCGAATTCTCGTATAACAACAGTTATCATTCCAGCATACAAATGGCACCATTCGAGGCTTTATACGGAAGAAGATGTCGATCGCCTATTGTGTGGCACGAGATCGGTCACTCGCAACTAACCGGTCCCGAGCTATTGCAAGAAACGACTGACAAAGTCCTCCAAATTTGAGACAACTTGTTGGAAGCTCAAAGCCGACAGAAAAGTTACGCCGATAGACGACGCAAGCCCCTTGAATTTGACGTTGGCGACTACGTACTCCTAAAGGTATCACCTTGGAGGGGGTAGCAGATTCGGCAAGAAAGGGAAACTAGCGCCTCGATATGTTGGACCTTTTAAGATTCTGGAAAGGATCGGAAAAGTCGCCTACAGACTCGAACTACCGGAGGAACTCAGTAATGTCCACCCGACTTTCCATGTGTCTACCTGCCTTAGCAACGGTAGTACTATTAGTTTGGACTCAGCACCCGTTCACTCGGGGGTTGTTAAGGACAATTACCTACATGGCTCACAATGGTGAGAATGTATCGCGAACTGCCTTGGGCAGTCAACCCGCAGTCATTGGTATCGATAGGTTCATGTCGATAACTAACATGCCTCATTTCACTCTGTGTACGTGCTGGTTATGCGTAACGCTTTCGAACTTTATCTGCTATTATCAAACTTGTATCCTCGCCTTTACATTATGTGTATTGACTTTATTTTAACGTATGTGACAGGTGCTTAGGATGCTTATCTGCTAGGAAATCGAGGCTAGAATAAGGTCTTAGAGGCCAACAAATAGTTGTCTGTACAAATGAAATCTGAGTTGTCGAAACAGAACTATTTGCCTAGATTTTGTCTGTAATAATTGTATTATCTTTTATGACATGGTATGGGACATGTTGCTTTAAATAATTGGTAAATATAGTTATTATGGAAACTTCTGGACAATCTGTTTCGCTCAGTGCCATGCCCTGATGTTTCCGCCATCAGTTGGGGTGTGACACTGTGGGTCCCGAAGAACCCTAAGCGTGTCCCTGTTTATGGCTATGATGGGAAAGGTATTAATGTTGTTTATTTACGTTTTGCGTTCATTTTTTACTTCATTGTGCCTTTCCTTATATTCTTTCGTTTTACAGTTGGGTATAGTTTGTTGAATGTTCTCGATCCAAAGGCTGCCGGTGCCATGGTTGAAGGGGTGATTACTGGGGATAAGCCTGTGTGGTTGGACCAGAAAGAAGAAAAAACTTGATAAGTCTGAGAGGAAGGAAAAGAGGGTTGAGGAGAACGTTACTGGAGCTCCTCGTAAGCGACCTTCTATCCCTCCTTTCCTGGATTATGTTGTCGTTTCTGATACGCTATCTGGTTTAGACGCATGGGGTAAGCGTACTGAGCGTGATCCTGAGGATGATGAAACTTGGACGGAGATTGTGAAGAAGAAGAAGAAGAAGATTCTTGATGATAAGAAGAAAGAGCTTGACGAACAAGCTGCTGCTGCTCTTGCTGCCAAGAGAGCCAAACTTCAGAAAGAAACTCCTCCTGCACCTTCCGAGTCTGAGATTGACATGGGTGTTTTTAGCGCGAAGCGTGGGAATCTCTTGGAGGAGATATATGTTGCTTCTGGTTCTCGGGGTAAAGACTTTTTCACTTGTAAGTCTTGTTAGTTGCCTTTTATTCCTGGTTTTTTATTGTCGTTATCTGACAACAGGTGTTAAGTCGGGTAAGGCTCCGCGCAAGATTGATATTTCAAAGATTACTCCTCCTGCCTCTCCACCTTCTAGGACATTCGGCTTGTCCCCCCCCCCCCCCCATGAGGATCTGGGTGAGAAGGAGAAACAAGGTTATGTGGAAGTTGAACAAGTCGGAGAAGGTGGTGTTGGTGATGCAGATGGTGCTGGTGGTGTAGTTGGTGCTGGTGATGCAGGTGGTGCTGGTCGAGGCAAGGGTGTTGATACCGAGGCAGAGTCTAGTGAGGCTACACCTCGCCAGACCATCTATACCAGACGTCCACCAGGTTCTGGTGGTGGTGCTACTTCGGGGGTACCCCGGAGTCCTGAGTTTGAAAATATCCAAGCTGGGTCCTGGGATACTCATAACCCAGCATGTGACGATCTGCCGCATGCCCCTCGGTGGAAATTAACTCAGGGCTCCCGGATGAATGATCATGATAACTGCCGAGAGTTCTTCTCCTTGTCCCTCCCCCTGCTGAGAGGTTGTTTCAAAAAAGGCGCAACCGGTTTGATCTCCTAGACGATCATATTCATGCCGGGGTCAACTTTTTTGCTACCTCCCAGGAGATTGTTCGAGAATGGAAACTGATGGGAGAGGATACTCTTGAGTTTGAAAATGCAAAGAAAGCATTTGCTAAGGAGAGGGAGAAATTCAATGCCGAGAGGACAGGTTTGTTATAGAGGGTGTCTGATGCTGAGCACAAGCTTGCACAAGAGAAACAGGTTAACTCCAACAAGCAGAAAGAGTGGGAGGTTGCTTGTGAACGGGCCAACAAGGAGTTGCAAGCGCAACGTGAAGCGATTGTTAGGATGTCTGGAGAGAAGCGTAAAATCAGTGAAGAAGCTAAAGAAGAGCGTGTTGCGCACCAAAAGAGAGAGCGGGAGTATGTCGAGCGCATAGCTAAGCTGGAAAAATTTGTTGAGGAAAAAATCGCTGAAAGCAAGGCTTCTGAGATTTTAGCTGAGGAAATGTCTGCTGATTGCAAGTGGCTACTTGCACGCGCAGTGCCTCTGGTAACTTCCTTTGTGTATGTTTGCAGTTAGTTATTCTTTATTATTCCTCTCATGTTTCTATTTCTTTCTGCAGATTTCTGAACGTATTGTAAAATCTCACGAGCTTGCCAATTATACGTTTGAATTGGGTCAAGCGGCATATAATAGTGGACGGAAGGACGGTTACAGGGAAGGTAGAGAGGCAGTGGCAAATAAGGAGAAAGACTATCATTTTGAGTTGTACAAGGAAGATTGCGGTGCAGCCTATGCTGAGAAACGTCGTGACTTTGAATTTATCGAGTTTGGTATTGTGAAGGCTGTCGACAAATTATCCCGGAAACCTGACGGCATTGCCTTGTTGAAGAAGGCTCTTGGAGATGAAACTCATGGAACTGAGGGTGCTGGCACTAGCCGCCAGGATTGAAGGTGTCCAGCCTGTGCGCCGTGTATGGGCTTGATAGCCTTGTAACCACTTGACAATTTCCTAAACAATCCACCTTAGTACTTTGTGAACAATTTGCTCATGGTTGACATGTCTGTGATTATTTTGTTATATTCGACATATTTCATGTTAATATTTGGTTTTGCTTCCTGTGAATTTTGTTATCGTCACAATATGTGCATGTGTAATTACTTTGATTAGGTGTCACGAATGAATGATGGCGCTGACAGGTTGTGCTGTGTTAGTTACAACATTTTTTCTGTCGTTTAAACGCACAGGTTGATTCGTGTATACGAAGTGATCGAGTTACAGGTTATTGTGTTGACCCAGCTGTGTTCAGCTTTGGGGGTCTTACAATGTTTGTTTACCATGTTTTCGATGCTTTCGTGTTTATGTGGGCACGAAGTATTTATTTGGCATTTTTTTAGGCTTTGGTTGTGTTTTTGACCCGGCTGTGGACTTGGTTATGACAAGCCTTGGAGGTCTACAACGTTTCCTAATTTTGTGCCATTGATGTTTTCGTGTATGCCCAAAGTAATATATGCAGTTGTGACAAAAATTCGCATGAGATAAGATAGCCAAACACTTCTTGTATTAGTGTTAAATGTGTTAGCGCGGAGCCATTACAAGTACATAGAAAAAACTTCGACCATCTACTTGTAGCATCTTCTTAACTGCTGAGCATTCCAGGTTCTTGGGACTTCCTTGTTCTCAAGTGTGCGTAGCTTGTATGCTCCCTTTCCAAGAACTTTATCTACGACATAAGGTCCCTCCCACTTTGGGGCTAATTTACTGTAACACCACGTAAAAACGTGTCCAATTATATATAGACACGTGTCCTAAACTCTAAAGGTGCGAAAGATTGAGTTTGAAGGACCAAGGTTGTCGAACAGTGAAACTATGAAACCACAGGGACTAAAAGTGTCAACATGCCAAACTTGTGCCTCTGAATGACCTTACATGATGAATATATTCTTAAACGAGTGATTGATTGGATATAAGAAGCCGTTTATGAAAATAATCGGGAGATTATTAAATTACAAGGGTTAAACGTGTCAACATGTCATTTCCGACCTCTGAGTGACCTTTTAACGAAACCGAGGCTTCGAAACATTCAAATATACTCTTAAGAATAGGTGGTATAAATTTCATGTGGTTTCGATATCGTTAAGCACATTTTCAAGACTTTGGGCCAAAAGTGTCAACTTGATGAAACTTGCTTTCATAGAGGTATTTAACGAACCGGAGCCTAACGAAGTTTGTTTATACATCCTTGGGCCCCAAGAAATTAACTACAAGGGTCTCTATTGCCAAAAACCATGTTAAAAAGGATTAAAAACGAGCAGGGACTGAAACTGCCAGCTTTCAATTTGTTTTCCCGGTTTAACATGTCCACGCGGCCCGCGTAAGACACCCTTAAGTCTTACGCGGCCCGCCACAGCACGCCCAGATCAGAAAGTTGCTGCCAGATGCGGGTTTTGGCTGTTCCACCGCCTTAACCTAGTTTGTAACGACCTAGGGAGCTGTAAGTCGGTTAAATTTAATAGCTTGGACACCTGGGTCGATCTCAGAGCCTCCAATTACACCTGGAAGTGATCTAGCTTCAAGGAATTTACTATATAAGAGAGCTAGTTCATGTGTTCTTGACACACATTTGCAACAATTGCTACTCAACAACATCTAGAGCTTGCTAAGGACAAGGAGAAGACTTTGAAGTGTAGAAAAGTTTGCTAGGACCTTAAGTAAGCCTCTAATTACTTGTTTAGTTGTTTAATTTAACTTAATTACTCTAAAGTCAAACTTATTATAAATTTAGTTTGACTTTCATTTAATTTACATGTGTCTTAACCACTGATCAAATTGAAAGTGGTTATAGAACCACATTAGTGTAGGTGATTAACCCTTAAAAGGGCACCTCCTAATTATCTCGTTTGACTAGTCAATTGTCGGGTCAAAGTAGTTTGACAAAAAGTCAAACTGGACAGAAATTACAAAAATGATTCTAATTAATAAACCAAAGGTTCTAAATTATATTTTAACATTCTAATGACTTGGTAATCAATATTAAAACATGTTTTATCAGTCCTAACCCAGCAATTAGTAGTCTAAGGTCAGTTTATAACCGAAAGTCGCAAAAGCTTGACTTTTGTTTTGACTTTCAGTTCTGACCCGTTCAAGCTTAATTCTTCCATGTTTTAAGCTCCCGTTAGAACCACATTACTTAGTAGTATAACCCTCTGGAGTTATATTGCATGGTGCCTAGTGGTTTGAATTATATGCACTTGATCGTAATTATGCTCAATAATGCCATAAACGCCCTTTTTACATACAACTGGGATTTTTAACAATGTGATTGGACTAACACCCTTGCTACTGATATTTAGACATGTCCTAAAGATTTGACATCAATTGGTGGTCTAGAATTGAAGTTATGCTCAATAGCGTAATTTAGGAGCTTTTTAGTATTTAAATAGCGTAAGTAGCATAAAGCCTATCTAAACCCGATTTTTATTACCAAAATCATTACCTACTGATATAAAATAATATTTTAGGATTTTTGAAGATTTTTAATTATTTTTAGGCTGAGCATAACATAGGATTATAGCTTGATTTCGGTAAATGTCGGTTTTACCCTTTTCATGCATAAAATGAGTTTTACATAACTTTTTAGTGTCAAACCTTTTGCTACTGATCCTATATGATAAATAAAGTATTTTGGACTTTATAAGCTGATCAAAATCTCAGATTTCCTATTTTAACCCGAATACCCCTTTAAACCGACTTTTAAGCATTTTTAGCACCTAGTATGGGTCAAAACTATATTTGACATATAAAACTCATTACCCGCTGATGTTTTAAGATAATTTATATAATTATACAGTAAGTTAAAGTTTTTAAACTCAGAAGTCTATTTTGACCTTTAAAGCCTATGTAAAATTACCAAAATGCCCCTACGGGACATAGTTTGGCAATATAAGATAATTTTTACATATATAAAGTATCCTACTGTTATAACTTATAAAAATACACATTTTTACTGATTTAATCAGACCTGAAACTCAGATGCACAATTAAACTCTTTTATGGGCATTAAAATTACCAAAATGCCCTTATGGGACTTATTTTGGTTTAAATTACTTCTTGGGCATATATGTTAACATCTTACTGATGTATTAACATATTTTGAGCATAATAATGATTAAGACCCGTATATAATTTATTTGGTTACCCGTTACGCGTTTACGCGTTCGGATCGGCTTATGTGACTAGCTTACATAAAATAGTCGAAACGGGTCAAACTTTATCATTAAGTTCTCAATTTCCAGAATGTGTTTAGTTTACCCATATTATACAAGTATCCAAACTTGTCGGGTCTAAATCACATTCTATTCCGGTCCCCGCTTAATCTAGCGTTTAGAACCGTAAAGTTTCCTTCTAGCTAGCCGGTCTAAGTCCTTGACTTAATTAAAGACCCGTTAGCATCCTAATAGGTTATTAAACCTTCTAATACAGATTAGTAGCATCCGGTAGAAGGTACCATCATAAAGCTTTAGGATTGTACTGTTGAGTTATCTTTCACATTAGCTCAGGTAAATACTTTTAACTTATTTTCCCTTATACGGGCTTGGGATATGGTATTATAATAATACCACTTGGTCGGGTATGAAATCATTTAATCGGATTGTGATTAATAAATTTGCATAACCCGTTTTAATATGTCTTGTTTGATAACATAAACATTGGGGGTTAATCTGACCGTGTCCTGGATATCCTCGGCTCATTTCATTTAAAATGGCCACGACCTATGCACGGGGTGTAGGCATACACCTGACAGATGCAAATGCTAAAATAAAATATAAACCCACATGTTGGGGATAACTCCTTTGTGGGTTCTATAAGTGGTGAGTCGGTTAATCACGACTGGCTTCCAACCGGCCCCAATTGTAAGACAAACATGTAAATCTATATACAAGATTATTTTAAATAATTATCCCAAGTTATAAATGGTTTGTGCCATGTGCACTTAAATCAATTTTCATAAAAGTTTTCAAAAGAGTCAGTTAATTATATTTACCAGTGTAAACTGACGTATTTTCTAAAGACTGATTGACAGGTACCTCTCGAAATAGACTGGAGCTATTAGGTGTCATATAAGAGGATCTTGCAAATCCCTAAGATGCCTGAAGTCTGTTATTTTGTTTCTTTGTACATTTTGATCCGCCTGTGGATCTTATTACATTCCAGTCTGTATATTCATAAACTCGAACACTCAGACATTATGGTTTGTAATAGTTTATTCACCAAGCCTTCCGCTGTGCTATATTATTATGTGTATTGACTATGATGATATCAACTACGTCACGATACTCCCCATCGGGCCCACCGGTAATTACGTGGAAATATCGGGGTGTGACATTTACCCGGTTTTTCGGCGTTAGACGCCTCATTGTCCCTTAGGACATAGTCACCGGGATTGAACGTGCAAATTCGGACCTTACTGTTGTAGTACTTTTCCAACTTGGTATTGTATTTCGCCTCATTGATTGCCGCCATTTCCCTTCTCTCTTCTAGAAGGTCTAGATCCAACCTTCTTTCTTTTTCGTTGTTGATCATGTTCATGGAGAGCATTCTTGGGGATGGCAGGCCGATCTCTGCTGGTATCACGGCTTCGGACCCATAGACTAGGCTGAACGGTGTTTCGCCGTTGCTTGTCTTTGGCATCGTCCTATGGGCATATAATATGTTGGGTAGCTCGTCGACCCAACCTCTTCGCTGTGTCCCCAGCCGTGCTTTGATACCATCAACTATGCTCTTGTTCACGGCTTCGACTTGACCGTTTCCCTGCGGGTGTGCAACCGAGGAAACGGTATGTTCTATGTGCAACTCCTTGAACCAATTTTGGAGATCATCGGCAGCGAAATTTGTTCCGTTATCGGTGATGATTCTCAGAGGTAGCCCGAACCGGCAGATTATTTATTCCCAGATGAACCTTCGTACTACGGTAGTTGTGGTTGACGCCAACGCCTTTGCTTCCACCCATTTTGTGAAATAGTCGACTGCGACTATGATGAATTTCACTGCTCCTGGGGCTTCTGGAAAAGGACCAGCTATATCTATCCCCCATTGTTGAAACGGCCACGCCGTTGTTACTGGGATTAGTTCATTCTTGGGGCGCAATGTCTTCGGAGCATGTCTCTGACAACCGCTGCATTTCCTCAAAGCCTTTACCGCATCCAGATGCATTCCGGTCCAGTAGTAACCAGCGTTCATAACTTTGGCCACTAACATTCTTGGGCCGGCGTGAATGCCGCAGATGCCCTCATGTACTTCTCGGATCAGGTAGTTTGCATCTTCTGGATCGACACATCTCAATAGCGGTCCTTGGTAAGATTTTCGGTACAGAATTCCATCAACCATCTGGTAGTGCTCGGACTTGTACTACACTTTCCTTGCTTCGGCTTTTTTTTCCGGCAATACTCCAGACTGAAGATACATAATTATCGGGGTCATCCAAGACGTTGTTCCCAATTGAATAACGCTCACTTGTCTTAGTGGTACCGCTGGATTGCTCAGAACTTCAATGCGCACGTCCTTGGCCAGGTGCTGGAAACTGGTGGATGCGAGTTTACTTAATGCGTCTGCTGGTTTATTCCCGCTTCGGTTGATATGGTGCACCTTGTAGGAATTGAAGTTTTGTAGCAATGTTTTTGCTTGGTCTAAGTATAACGCCATCACATCTCCTTTGGCATCGTATTGGCCGTTGATTTGCCCTGCTACTAGCATGGAGTCCACATGTGCCTCGATGTGTTTGACTCCCATCTTGATTGCTAACCTCAAACCAGCAAGAAAGACTTCATATTCGGCTTCATTGTTCGTGCTCTTGAAGTCTAACCGGATGGCATACGTGAATTCGTGTTTCTCTGGACTTACCAGCCTAAGTCCTGCGCCCGCGCCATCTTCGTTGGACGCGCCATCTGTGTATAGTAGCCATGGTTCTTCCGACTGTTGCCTTTCAGCTCTTTCCATTGCCTTACATTCTCTGTCTTTATCATCAGACACTTCGGTCATGAAATCAGCCAACACCTGGCCTTTAATTGCTGGCCTTGGTCTGAAAACCACATTGTGGCCTCCCAATTCTATAGCCCATTTCGCTAATCTTCCAGATATCTCAGGCCTTGCAAGGATGTTGACAATGTTGTAATTTGTTAAAACGTGGATGACGTGATTGGCGAAGTATCTGCGCAGTCGTCTTGATGCGTGAATCAATGCCAGCACCAGTTTCTCCATTATGGCATACCTTGTTTCCGGATCATTCAAGGTGCGAGACACATAATAGACTGGTGTCTGTACGCCTTGTCGGTCCACGAGCAGAACTGCTCCGACTGCTTTGCCTGATGCTGACAAGTACATCACTAGAGGTTCTCCTTTCACTGGAGCTGTCAGTGTTGGCACTATTATGAGGCAATCTTTCATCTCTCGGAATGCACTTTCGGCTTCCGGAGTCCACTGAAATTGACTTTTCTTCATGCAGTTGCGGAGTGTTTTGATAAATGGAAAAGACGTAGCTGCGTGATTGGCTAGGAAATGGTTGAGTGCTGCTAACCGTCCAGCCAATTTCTGCATCTCCTTGATCGTTGACGGTGAAGGCATCCGCTCGATCGCTTGCACCTTTTCCGGATTGACTTTAAACCCATCTTTTGTTACGATGAAACCCAGGAACTTTCCTTCTTCCATGCCGAAGGAACATTTTGCTGGATTTAGCTTGATACTCACCCCGCGCAGTGTGTCGAACATTTTTTGAATATTTACCAGCATCATACTTTCTTCTTTGCTCATGATGACCAGGTCATCCATGTATACTTCGATGTATTTGCCGATAGCATCGCTGAACGTTTCATTCATTAATCTTTGATAAGTTGCGCCTGCATTCTTTAAACCAAAGGGCATTTTTGTGTAGCAGTATAGCCCTGTTGGTGTGCGGAATGCAGTCTTGTCTTCATCTTGGATGGCCATCTGCACCTGATGGTATCCCTTATAGCAGTCAAGGAAACATTTCCATCTGAATGTAGCCAGCGAATCGATCTTCTCATCAATATCTGGTAAGGCATAACAGTCGTGCGGGCATGCTTTGTTTAGATCTTTGTAGTCCACACACATCCTCCAACTGTCGTTCCCTTTTTGGACCATTACAGGGCTCGCCACCCAAGTTTGATATCGGACTTCTCTGATGATGCCAGCATTTAACAACTCCGTGACTTGTTCTTGCATAGCATCGTGCTTTATGTCTCCTAAATGACGTTTGGCATGCACCACAGGTTTGGCAGTCTCTGAGACGTTTAGTCTGTGTTCTGCTATGTGCCGTGGAACCCCCGCCATGTCAGCTGGTGTCCAGGAGAACACGTCCATGTTTTCAAACAACAAATTTTTTAGCGCCGCGCGCGTGAGATCAGACATCGCAGGGCCAAGGGTGACTGTTTGTTCTGGGTATTTGTTGTTCAGTACCCATTTTTCAGCTTCTGCGCGCGGTGCGGATTTGCTTGCTTTTGCGGGCTTGATTTCATCTGTTGCCAAGACTTCTTTGCTTGCGTAAATTATTGCTACCCCTGTCTCTGTTGGGAAACCCACAGCTGAATGTGGTCCAGAGCAAATCATACTAAAATCTCCTTGGGACTCTCTTCCTAAAAGGATATCATGTCTTGAATGTGCGGGTAGCACCATGAACGTAACTTCTTCTGTTCTTGAATTCCTTCCGTCCGAGAGCAGCACCGGAAATGATATCTGGCCGAGAGGAAAAACGGCTTCGTTGCAGAAACCAGTTAGTGGGTAATCTACTGGTTCCAAGCGCGCTTTGTCCTCTTGGTCAAATTGATTGAAGCATTGTTCGTATATGATATCTGCGGTGCTCCCTGGATCAATGAAAATGTAGTCGGTTTGGTAGTGACCGATTACTCCAGATATGACTATAGGCCTTCTCTCTCTCGGACCTCCTCTTACTATGGGGAAGACAACTTGTCTTTCGCGCCATGAGTCATCTTGTGTGCGCTTGTTATAATTATTTTGCGGCCTTCGTGGACCCCCTTGAACCATATGAGTTTCTAATTTTCAGAGCTTTTTGTTGTCTGGCCCTTCTTCTCTTCTTTGAATTTGACGGTTATCGCGCGTCCCGCCTTTCACCAGGTGGGTGAGCCTTCCGTCTCTCAGGGCTCTCTCTATCTCTTGCTTTAGACTGAAACAGTCATCGGTCAGGTGACCGGTGTCTTTGTGGAATTCACAGAAAAGATTTGGGTCGTGTCCCCTTTTGTTTCGCATCTGTAGAGGTGGTTTGAACTGGTGGTTCTCGGTTGACAAGACCTCGGAAGGGGTCTTTGTTAGGGGCGCCCACTGTTTTTCTCTATTTTCTCTTTTGACCTCTTTGCGATGGGCGATCTGGTTGATTGTGTTACGCGCATCTTCTCTTACTGGGCTTCTTTCCCTGTAACTAGACGTTTTCCATGACTGGCCTTTGCCTTTCTTGTTGCTCCGATCATTGTGGTTGTAACTGTATTGACGGTTGTCATCACCGGTCAATTGTTTGTCAGTGCGCGCAATTGTTTTTGCTGCCTCGATGAAGGTTTCCCAATCTTTGGGGCCTCCATCTCTTCCTTTCAGTCGTTTGATCAGGTCGTCACACTTTACTGCCCTCATAAAGTGTGCGCGCATCATATTCTCGCCTACGTCTCCGATTTCTAGGCATTCTTTGTTATATCTGGTGATGAAGTCTTCCATGCTTTCGTGATCCTTCCTCCATATATTCAAACAATCAGCTGGATCTCTGGTATGCCTGCGCTGTTGGGAGAAGTGCGCAAGGAACTTGTCTCGAAAATCGATCCATGACTTAATTTTTCCTGTTGGCAGGCTGTCGAACCAAACGCGCGCCGCGCCTACAAAGGTTTGTGTGAAAAGATGACACCAAGTTGGTAGGTTCCAGCCACCTGTTACTCCTGCGCCATTGAAGACTTGGAGGTGGTCATCGGGATCTGTTAAGTCATTGTATTTGCCTACGTTATGCGGCAGTTTTGTCTTATCAATATCGGCTGTTGCAATCTCTCTGGTGAATTTGGAGTTTTCAGCCATGCCGTCTGGGCGATAGCTTAAAGAGTAATCATGTTCTGCTTTTGGATTGTACCCCGCGCGCTTGTGGGGTTTGTACGCTTCGTGTTCTGGTGGTAATCTGTTGAATACCGTGCTTTCTTTCTTGTACGTTGGGTCATCTTCTTCATTATAGCTATCCCATTCATCGTTTATATTGCGAGGACCTAAACGACTTTGTACTGGTTTTCTTGGTTGATGGGAGTACTGCACATAATTGCTTTCTGTTTCGCCATAAGTATCGCGCGTGTCATGCGCGCTTTGCCTTCTGATGTTTGGCACAGGTGCTTTTTCAGCATTTAAGTTCCACGCATTGACCTGCTGAGGCATGTGAGAGCTCAGAGACCTTTGCGGTGGAGTAACAAAAGCGGATTGGTTAGCTTGTGCTTGGAGCAAGGCTTGTTGTGCGCTAACTTGTGTATAAACAAGATTTAGAGACGCCATTTGTTCGGCATACCAGGAAGCCAGAGTTTTTCCTTCGGGTAGCCCTAAAAGTGCAGAAAAGTTCAATTGTGTTTGGTCTGATGGGGCTGAGGGGCCAGCTCCATGGTTTGGTGTTTGAACTGTTGGAGGTGTTTGGTGAACTACCCCAGGTGGAGGTTGGAAAGTGGCTCCATTTGTGGTTTGGTTGATGACCCTGAGTGAGGGTTGGAAAGTGGCTCCGTTTGTGGTTTGGCTAACCATTCTGGATGCACTTCCAAAGATATCAGGGAAATCCTTATTCACTCGCCCTTCTTGGATGGTCTCGTTCCCCTGGACTCTTTGGAGTTGTGCAGTGTCCGTGATGAGTTCAAAGGAAGAGACTTCTCCATCTATTTGTGGAGAAGGGTTTGATTCAGCCATTCTAGAGAGTTTTTTGAACGAAAAGGAGATGAAAGTGGTTTGCAAAAATTGCGGATGACGCCAATGATGAAACACTGGTTAACACCGATGGTCAACTAGCTGGATCGTCTCTTCTGTGGGTTCAATCTCCTTCCTTACTCGCCAAATGACTAGAGTCCTGCAAAACAGCAACACCGTTAGCTCGTTAAGAGGGGAATATGGGGGTTTCCCTCTTAACCGGGCTCCGGCGTGAGAATAAGTACTGTTCCGAGGAAGAAAACAGTGTGTGTTGAGTGTGAGAGAGTGGAGAATCGAATAGAATAACCTGAATGATGAAGGGTTCTATTTATAGCCGGAGGGTGAAAGAGGGTGGAGCAGCCTTGCCAGCTGTTATCGGACGCCGGCTGTCCGACCAAGGGGAATATCCACTTGGTCTCCTCTGTCGTGTCCAGGATAGTGGTCCACGTGGCCATCCGATATTTGTCCGTGCGGGAGGAATTGTACTGCTGTTGTCGGTCTGCTCCTGGATTTGTTGCAGGTCTACATGGCGCTGGGTGACTGGTGACACGTGCCGTCCTTCCTGTCGGGAGGAGCATCTTTGGTGCCACCTTGACGTCTTCCAGAATCTTCTAGAAGCTTCTGGATTCACTTGCTGATGTAGGCGCCATTTTGGATGAAAAAGTGGTGTGGTCCTTGCCATGTAGGCAAAGAATTGGGACCATACCTCTTCAGTAATCTAAAAAATATATAGTATATGAAATTACCTTTCGTAATGGGTTTTTTGACATTGGCCATAAAATAATATGTGAACCTGTTCGTAATGGGTTTTTTTCGTCTTCAGTGTAATAGTTGTTTGATTCTCACATTACTTATCGACTGATTGTTACCATATTATGGAAAATCAATTATTATAGTAAGAATGACAAAAAAAATTAATATTGGGTAGATATAAAAATTTCGGATACTTAAAGTTTTATAGGGATAAAATAGTCATTCTATAATTTAGTTTTAATAAAAAAATCAAATTTGGTTAATTTGTAATCCTATTTAACAAGTAAGGGGATATATGCAATTTTATATTTGAGTTGGGTAAATATGCAATAAATGAATTTTATAAGTGGATATATGCAATTTTATATTTGAGTTGGGTAGATGTAAAAATAATTGTTAGTAAAAGTTTCCAATTTAAACACTATATTTAAGTTTCACATAATAAATTAAAGTAGTTTATACAAATTACGAGATACTAAATTAACATACAATTTGGAATATATTATACACTAGGTTATTGCCCCGTGTAATACACGGGGTGAAACATAATTATAATGTGAAATAAAAAAATATGTTCATAATATGAACTAAGTATATATAATATAGAGTAATATGCAGACCAAATACGAAATAAATATTGAAATTTGTATAGCCATTCATAATAATATGATCTGTTATTTGTTTTAGGATTTGTCATAGGAACTTAAAATTTTGTACCACGACTAATATTTATTGTGACATTTTCTTGTTCAAAGGTAACGTGTCTGATTTTATCTGATAATAGATTATTCTGACGGGTTAATGTTGGCATAATATTATATTTTCTACCATGCAAATATAGTTTCCTCACTTTTGCTATCATTAACATTAATATAAGGTATGCTCGTATTCAAAGCTATAAACCAATATGAATTGTACGAAATAATTACTTTTATCACAATTAGTAAGGAAACCAATAAAAACTATTGATAATGTAATATGTCCCATACCATTTGAAAGGTCTGAAAAGGGACTTCTAGACTGATAAAAGTAATGTAAATGAATAGACAAAAATTGAATCAATAAAACCAATTAACTATAGTTGAGAAAATACTGTTATTATTTAATATGATCATAATAAAAACAAACGTTTGGCTTTATCAAAATATTTATTCATATATAATAATTTGTATCAATTATTATTATTTAATATGAGAGATAAATAGAAAAATAAGGTGAGAAAGAATTATACAATGGGAGTCGGTTTGGGTTATTGTATCGCTGCAGCGGTGGCTTCACCTAGGACAATGGGAGTCGAGGTATGCTTTCTTTATTCTCTTTTTATGCAATCGAATATCGATCATTGATATGTGTTGGTACATTGCAGACATTGGTTCGTTACCGGTTACCGGTAGTGGTGATAGTGTTCAACAATGGTGGTGTATACGGTGGTGACAGAAGAAACCCTGAAGACATTACGGGGCCGTATAAGGATGATCCTGCACCCCCTTCGTTTGTCCCCGGTGCAGCGTATCATCTTCTAATTGAAGCTTTTGGTGGAAAAGGTTTTCTTGTTGGGACCCAGATGAGCTTAAATCTGCTCTTACCGAATCTTTTTCTGCAAGAAAGCCTGCTGTTATCAATGTCACGATTGATCCGTATGCTGGTGCAGAAAGTGGTCGGGTTCAACACAAAAATTGAGGTATGTAAGATTTGGTTTTGTCCTCATTTTGCATACGTATGGAAGAACATGCACTAATTCCCCCTTTCTTTGTTTCAAAAATTGTTTACCAATTTATTTGTATGAAGATCAAAATTTTGATTTTTTGTTTTGGGATTTACCACTTTGATGCAAACTATTAGTTGATCTTGTGAAAATTAAAGAAAAAACACAAAATGTTCTTGCAAGAATGTCTAAAGAAACACCGTATTTGGGCAAGTATGTTGTGTTTCTGTTTACACATATCAAGGATTTTGATTTGTTTCATTGTTTGTAACGAAAATCCATGTATGATTGTTTGGAGAATCATGCACTGATGCACTTATAACTTTTATATAGTTGTAAGAGCATTGCAAAGCATAGTTATGTTTTTTTCGAACGTTATGCTTATTTTAAGAAGAGGTGGTAAGTATATTAGGATTTTGATTATTTAAAATCTCATTCACAATAACGGTGATTCGTTCAAGATATATGGATTTATTCAAAATAGAATTCTAATATAATATTTAAATCTTTTTAATTTAAAATTTAAAATTTAAAATTTATCTATAAATTATTGATGCTCTCATTGAATGACATGTGTCCCAAATCAGGTTTCTTTTATTATATAGTATAGATTACAAAGCTTTTAGAAATTTCAAACGTTTATATGTCAATATAAAAGTTGAGGGGTGAAATTCACAAAAAGAGAAAAAAAATCAAATTAAAGTTGATGGGTGAAAAAAAATCAAATTACTATAGCTAAGAACTTGGTCTATTATATATATATATAATATAATAATTAGGGAAAATCATGACATTAGCCAAATAATGGTCAATTTTTCAAAAATAGCCATTGGAAACATCTCAATGAGTCGTTTCAAGCAGCTGAAACGGCTTAAAAAATCCTTTCAAGTCAACCAACCGATGATTGTCACGTGTCCGGTTGAGATATCTTTATTGATTTCTTAGCCAAGCCTTTTCAACATGGCTTAAGCCTTTTCAGTGTAGCGGCTTGAGAACTTTCAACACGGCTTGACTTGGCTTGAGAACTTTTAACACGGCTTGAGAACTTTTAACACAGCTTGAGAACTTTCAATGTAGCGGTTTGAGATCTTTCAATGTATATATACATTTACATATATACATTTGTTTTTTCATAATTATTTACGATAGACGACTTTTTAAACTTTTGAGGATTTTTAGTTTCGGGTCTAAAACCAGTCCTTTACGAGAAAGGTCATCCTTCGACGAACATGACAACATTGATCAGCATAAATTTCAATTTATCATGTTTCAGTCTCCGATGTTCAATTAATAATTTGTATCATTCTTATGACAAGTCATGTAATCAATATTGGCCAAAATTCCACAGTACAAATCAACAGTTATTTAACTGTAGTGATTTAACTGTGTACTACAGTACTAGAAAGACCACTAAGGATGAGCCATAAATGCAACACATATTCATAATAAGGTTCAATACACATACCCTATGAACTACAAATATTCGCGCACACTTGGGTTTAAACTTACAACCTCTTGGTTAATACTTAATGGCCCCTTTTTGACCAAATTTAACGGTTAGCCTAGGCAACCTACTAATAATTAGTTAATTACACACCATAGAGAGGTCTAGTTAGCGTAAACAACCGGATCATTTGCCCATGAATCCAGGTCAGATTCAGATTCATGGAGACGGTCAGTTAGATTCTTCTCAACAAGATGCATCGCTGCCACACGCCTTTCAGCCGCTTCAAGCCGTTCTTGTGCAGCCACAAGCTCTCCACGTCTGTCTCTCAGATCCTTCTGGGCAACTCTTTTAGCCATAACAATGCCTACTTTCATTTCCAAACACAAACCGTACCGTTTATTGGCCTCTTTTCTCTTGCGGACAGCTTCAAATAGAGGTTCAAGCCATGACACATCAATATTGAGTTTCTTTGCATCTGAGACCCGCTTCTCTTCTTCTAACATATCCACAATGTCATTGGTTTGAATCCGCCTGAAAATTTTACAAACAGACTCGAGGATCGATGATTTCAAATCCGAGGTCAAGACACATGCAGCTGCAATGTCCCCATGTTTCCTCATAATGTCTATGAGAGTTGGTGCAATATCTCGATTCACTTTGTATGTTTTTACATAAACCATCCCACTTTTACGAGCCGAGAGATTTTCCAGCTATACAATAAAAGAATACAAATTAGAGGTGACCAGAATGAGTGGGTCAGGTTGAGTAACGAGTCGAACGGGTTGGGTTCACATGTTAGTTTTTCTATTTCTTCTGAATTACATGATAACTAATATTAGAAATTTCTACTTAATATTAGTAAACTGTAGCATCAGAGTACTACATTTGAATGCCATATTTAATATTCTAGTTATATAAACTTTAAAAAACTAACAAAGGCTACCGCAACCAGACCCGACCCAATTTGACCCGAAGATTGTTAAGCACTTTCTTTATTCTAGCCTGTTCAGAAACATTATTTCACCCAAAAGACTATAACAAAAAAGCCAACTTTTGTCCATCTGAACCTAAATGGCCTTTTCTAATATAAATCATAGGAATATGTTAGTTATAACATAACTGAGGGAGATACATACAGAATCAGACGTACGAGATGCATCTTCATCCAACTCACATTCTTCCTGCTTGGGTTCTATCATTTGTATATCATCACCATCGAGTAACTACAAAGATAAACCAATACATGTTAATCTACACACAAAGTATAACTGAAATTGTGAAATAATTAACTGAGGATTTCAAGATTTCTTGGGTATGTGTTTAAGCATTTCAAACGTCGAAGATGTTAAAAAGAAATAGATGATAATATTAAATAGTGTGCATGGCTTACATTCTCGTCTCTAAGCGATTCAAGTTGGTTACAATGGGTGATGCGTCTTTCCATGAAATTCCGAGTAGCATCACCAGCAGGTAACTTTAGATATGGTAAAAGACCAGTTTGAACAGAAGTCACATCAGCATTCCTTGAATGAAACTGAATTTCATCTTCCTCGTCTCGAGACACATTAACATTTTGGTCAACAGCAGTTTGACCTTCATCCATTTGAACGTGAGCTTCAACATTATCATTGGAAATCAGTCCTTTTCCATGCAGAGAACTTTCAAGATCAACTAAGTAATCATTTGTCACATATTTTATGGCCGGAGTTATTGCGTTTTCAGGATTACGTTTCAGTTGCAGTTCGTGTGCGTATAGTACCTGTTGTGTTACGAAAGCCATATTAATTATTTCATGATAAGAAACAACTTATCAAAACAGTAAACATACGTACCGCAAGAAAACTCAACGGGCCATTATACGGCTCTTTACCGTTCCATCCCTCTTTAGTTCTATTCAAGCAAGTGATCATATAACTACACCAATCCATTTTACAAATGTCGCCTTCATCCCCGATTGATGAAAGAAATTTTGGATTTACAGTTGCACGCTTCGTTGTCTCGCCCATGATAGAGTTAAAAAGAACAAGGAAGTTAAGCTTGAAAAGCTTTCCACCTTGCCTTTGTAATTTAAGCTTTTGAATTACATCGTTAATAGTTACACTCGTTTGAAAGAACTGGTTCTTCCATTCTTCTCTAAAAACGTCTGTCATTCTCTTCCTTTTATGTTCATATACGGGAATATCCCCCATAGGAACTCCAAAAACATCATGAACCTTTGACGTTGTTACTTTAATCACATGGCTGCCAACGTTTAATTCGTTCGTTTCATGCGAATAGTTGACCAACAACCAACGCCCCAATCCCACTGGTATCTTGTGTATGTTAAAAGTTGTTAGAGATGCAAATCCCATATCCTTTAAATCAGCCTTTTGAGCAGCACTCAACCCATTTAAGGCACAACACAAGTCGTTTGGCGTGCTTTTCGTTTCAAATTCCGTGTCTGTATGTAACATAAACGGTTGTGATGTTGGTAGGTCCTTTCTTGACCGGCTTCTAAACTGGCGTCCGGAACTCATTATCAATTGGGTGGCTGTGTTTGTGTGCAAAACTGCAAAAAAGTTATACGCGTCGTTATAAAATTACACAACAAACATTTGCTGATTTCTAATGGATTGTTTTTAAAGTTCATAGTACGGATCATTATAAAACCAAGCGCTTCACGCACCCTTTATGAAATAAAGAGGAACTGTGTTGTTATAAAAGGTTTCAAACAACACCAATCAATCATTTGACTTCAAAATACATTCTATAACCTATTATATGTATTAAAAGCACAGAATTGTGGTCCCAGTCAGTCCATATATTAAGCATCACATATGTTATATGTCATATGTCATATGTTATAACATATATGTCAAATGCCTCTTTCTAAGCAATTAGTTCATACAAATAATACAAACACTTTGTGAATTCATCGTAATCAGATTGCAAACAAAGAACAACAGGTTCATTGCAAACAATACGTCAAATTCCTCTATTTAAGCAACTAATACAAACATTTTGTGAATAATATGCACACAACATGCCATTTGCAGCAGATCTAGGGTTAGGATCCGTACCAGATGTGCTGAGTGATGAAATTGGAGCTGCGATGGTTAGGGTTTTAGTCGAACACAGCTACGTGAAACAGAGACGACGGTGGTGGTGCGGTGGTGGTGGTTTTAGGTGGCGTATTGCAACGGGAAGATGGAAGCCTTGTGGTGTAGTAAAGTAAAAACAAGGGTTTCTGTAAATATTTCAAAAAGTTACCGTACACAAAACTGATATTTACACTCTAGGCCCTTCAAAAAATACTGACTTTAATACAGTACATTTCAAGACAAAAGATCAAATACAAATAATTTTAACGTACAAAACGTATGAACTGAAAGGAAAAGACAAAAAAACGCGATGGTATTTTCGTAATTATCAGTAACTATCAAAATTACACTTTAGGCCCCTCAAGAAGTACTGACTTTAATAGAGTACATTTCAAACAGTATGTGTACTTTTGGTTGTTGATACTCACTAACGTTAAAAATTATATGAGTTTTTGGGAAATTATTATTAACTAGTAATAAGACCCGCGCGCGTTGCGGCGCGGGTACATCGCAAACGTCGAACGGATTAGTCCAAGCGTTATGTGATGTGTTAATCATATAATAATGTGCGTTTCGAAGTATCCGACTGAACTCAATGTAACCTATAGATATGTTGTAATTGGATTAAAATGTAAAACAAATCGAGTTTATAGTGTACAATCATAACGTATTATATGCGACTCGACTAACTCCAATTTATACCATCAAGTCAAAACGTATTATGTGTGACCCGATTCATATGTAGGAAACATACAAAATAAAGGCCGAAAGCGTATACCAAATTTACGTCAAAATGTAAAAAGAAAAGTTTAAAAGTTGAGGGGTCGGTATAAAGCATATGTGAAATAAACGTAAATTACCAAAGTATAGGTAAAAAATGCAAGTTACAAAAGTAGAGAGTAAATAAAAGGAAAATTCTATATGCAAAAAATATGAATTACAAAACTATAAGCTAAAAGTGGAAATTTTGGAAGTCAAAGAGGGGTGGTTTCACCGACTTTGTACTTTAAGTAATATAGAAATTTGTCAAAAGCTAAGGGCTAAAAATGCCAATTGTTAAAGTAGAAGAATAGTAAAGTTAGATAAGGGACTAAAATTGATTACTATAAAAATGGAGGGGTCGTAGCAAAACTGAGAGGCTTGAAATGAAATATTGAAAAAGTTTAGGGGAGTAGCAAAGCTGAGGGGCTTGAAACGGAAAATGGAAAAAGTTTGGGGGTGTAAGGGAATGCCGGTGGGCCACCCCACCGACATAGCCTTTTAAGTTATAGTAGAATGCCAATTGTTAAAGTAAAAGAATAGTAAAGTTAGATAAGGGACTAAAATTGATTACTATAAAAATGGAGAGGTCGTAGCAAAACTGAGGGGCTTGAAATGAAATATTGAAAAAGTTTAAGGGAGTAGCAAAGCTGAGGGGCTTGAAACGGAAAATGAAAAAAGTTTGGGGGTGTAAGGGAATGCCGGTGGGACACCCCACCGACATAGCCTTTAAAAGTTTGGGGGTGTAAGGGAATGCCGGTGGGTCACCCCACCGACATAGCCTTTTAAGTTATAGTAGAATGCCAATTGTTAAAGTAGAAGAATAGTAAAGTTAGATAAGGGACTAAAATTGATTACTATAAAAATGGAGAGGTCGTAGCAAAACTGAGGGGCTTGAAATGAAATATTGAAAAAGTTTAAGGGAGTAGCAAAGCTGAGGGGCTTGAAACGGAAAATGGAAAAAGTTTGGGGGTGTAAGGGAATGCCGGTGGGACACCCCACCGACATAGCCTTTTAAGTTATAGTAGAATGAGTAATTTTCCCTGCGCGTTGTCGCGGGACACAAATGAAATTCGTTTGGTTGGTCACAATACCGACACATGCTATAGCAAACAAAAAAAAAACCAAAAAAATAAACTTGTAACATAACCAAAACGATATGTTGATGTGCATAGATATTCGTATATTTTTTCGATTTTCAATATTTACAACAAAAGAAATCCAAGTAATCGAAATCACTTTTTTTTTATGTTCCTTTACTTAACGTTCATTTATTCATCATATTCAAGGAGGTATATTTTATTATTGCAAAAGAACTAAAATTCATTAAGTACACGTGTTGTGTTGTAACCCGCTAAAATTCATGTTAACTTCAAGCCACCACGGTTCAACCCGAAAAACTTCCTAGCGGTAAAAAGCACCAACTATTGAGTTATATGCTTTTAGAAACTTTTAGAACGTTACACTGCTTTTGTTACTTTTGGTTTCCTGGCGCTAGAGGTTGTGGACCTACTTAGTGGAGTTCAAAGGGTCATGCATAGTAATGTTATGACCCCGAGATCTATGGACGTAGTTTTTAACAGACTTACTTTTGTTATTCAAAAAAAGGGTAGTGGCGCAGCTTGTTGCCTGTTTACAATCTATCTCGATTTAAATTCATAACACGTTTCAACTAATAAAGAAATGGACTTCATTCTTAAAAAAATCTTCAAATAAGGCATTGGTGCAATCATATGAGGCGATTAGTAGGTTTGTCATTGACCAGGGCTAACACTACACCTAATCACCTTGTCACAACCACTCTAGCTAATCATTACACACGCGCTACTTCTATCAACATCACTTCATGAATTTAAATATTCCACGTATTCTTAACATGCATCGTAAACTAATTAGGGTTGATTTATGTTTTAGTTCGTTCAAACTGATACACTTACGACACGATTGAAATAAAAATCAACAGAGAACAGTATACTATATCTAGAAAACAAAAATTACACAAATTAGTAATATGATGTGATTTGTAGGTCTGTCGCGAACCATAGCTGACACTCTAGTCGATCAGTAATCACTACTATCCACATCACTTGATGGATTTAAACTTGTACATATTTACAAACCCTCACTTTAAAATCATGAACAAAAAGTTTAGTGCATAACATCTTTACTCAACATTCTCACTTCATCTTATGCAATTCATAGAAAATCAAAACCATTGACGTATCCTGAGTAACAAAAATTAACATAGTTTAATCTCATGGTTCACTGAGTGAAGAAGAAGAAGAAGAAGAAGAAAGAGGCGTCATGTCGAGTTTACGTGTTTAACCAATTTAATTAAAATCATCATGTTCGGGTTCACTTGTATGACAAATACATACATGATGAAGTTGTCATTACCGAAATCGAAATAGTTTTATGAATTCAGAAAGATGGATCTGCTGGTCCTTATGTCAGTTTGTGATTGCCATGTGTAGTCAAACTAGTTATCTTGTGGTCTTTAAGTAGCATATCAAAAGGAGCATGTCAAAAAGCTAAGCCCAAGTATTTTCATGAAAGGCTATACAAAAACTTAACCATTGTGTTCCAAAAAGCGGGCCCCGCCTCATGCGACAAAACGTAAGGTTTTTCATATCAGCTGTTATAATATTATGCCCGCTAACAACCTTCCATCTATTAAACGACTTGGTTATAAAATGGGTTGGTTAACCCACACACCATTTTCATCTTTAGATTCCAAAATGTTGTTATTTAGCTTCTTTTCAACAAGATGATGGAGTACTTGCATTGCATGCACCTATCAGCCTCTTCAAACTCTTTATAGGCAGCCGTAAGCTTTTCATATCTCATTACTAGATCCATCAGGGCGGCTTTCTTTACCAGTGTGATGTTTGTTTTTGTTTCCATAAGCATTTGGGCCTCCTTCCTTTTGTGAGCAGCCTCAAAGTGTGCTCGAATCCACGACGCATTAATGTTGGCGGCTTCAGCATCCGACAATTGGCGCTCTATATATTCCCCTATTTCAATAACATCACCCGTTTGAATCCGCCTGACAGCTTCACAAACAACCTCAAGGATTGATGATCTCACAGAATCTGTTTTGAATACACAATCAGCTGCAATGTCACCGTGTTTCTTGAAAATGGCTTTAAGAATTGTTGCAGTACTTCGCTTCACTTTGTAGCCTTGGACACAAACTTTGTCACTTTGATAAGTTGACTTTTCCAGCTATACGATAAAAGAATATAGATCAGTGGTGACCAAAATGAACGGGTCGGGTCAGATTGGGTAATGGGTCAAACGAGCTGGCTTGACACGTTAGTTTTTTCTATAATCTTTAAAATTTCGTAATAACTAATATATAAAATGTAATTTAATAATTTACTACTTGATGTCAGTAAACTATAGCATCAAAAGAATAAACACTATTATATAAACTTTAAGAAAACAACAAAGGCTAACACAACCAGACTCGACCCAATTTAACCGGTAATGTATTGAGCACTTTCTTTATTCTAGCGTGTGTGGAAACACAATTTGACCCAAAAGAAGACTAATAAGAAGTCAAAATAACCAAGTTTTGTACATTTGCGCCTAAATTTCCTTGTCTAATACTAATCATCGGAATGTACAACATATATGAGAAGTAAGGAGATACATACAGAATTTGACATAGGAGACACATTTTCAGCCAACTCACATTGCACCTGCTTGGGGCCTACACCGGCATTGACACCATCACCACCACCACCATCATCATCACCATCACCAACATCCAGTAACTACAAAGATAAAGCAATACGTGTTAGTCTGAATACGAACAGATTTAAACCATGTTTGTTTTAAACTTCATCTGTATTATTGTTGATTTTTTCTATACACATTCTTGATTCTTCTTCTCCTGTTGTGTTCATATATGAGTTTGAAATGAGGCTAACTCTTTAATTTTATAGCAAAATCTGAAGTTTTCCTCCAAACCTTAAGTTTCTTCTTTGGTAGGCAAGTGTTTGTGTTTCTCCAAGCACGTTTCTTTGTCTTGCCCATATTATTACCAATCTGCAATTAAGGAAACAACAGTTATGAGTAGCGTGAGCAAAAACCAATTCACCGAAACTGAAATAACCAACGAAACCACTGCGATACAACCGCTCCAAACCATAGTTGTTACTAGCGAATAGCGACAAATGGCGATAAGGTACCTATATGCTACATAGCGAATAGCGATAAATAGCAGGCGGCTATTTTATAAATAGTGATACACTAGAAAAAAATTAATTTTATATGTATATTATATTAAATAAAATACCCTTATATATATGCTATTTTACATGTATATTTAACAAAAACAAAATATCCAGCTATTTTATAGCCATATTTAATTGCAATTTATGTTAAAAAAACAAAAAATAAATAAATAAATTGTCGCCATCATCGCTATCTCTCACTATGATCCAAACTAATAACCGATGGTTTAGTATTGTTTCTTTTTTTCGAAAACCAAAAACTACAGTTTTGTTTCTCGTTTGTTACCGTTTGGTTGCGATTATCTCCATCGTCAAATTCATTATTTTGAGCCAAAAGTTTTAGTTAGTATGAAAATTTAGACCGGTAGTTTATGCTCAAATATTATTTTTTAAACGAATTTCTTAGGCCCAAACATTTCAAACCCAAAGGAATTAGATTATAACGTTCAACAGTGTGCATGACTTACCTTCTTGTCTTTAGACGGTTCAAGCCGGTTACAATGTCCTATATTAGCAGATAATCAGACAGTGAGTGAGCACCTCGTGGACCAAGGGGTACCTTTAGCTTCAATACCGAATCTGTTTGAACAGAAGTTACATCAGGTACCTTAACATTTTGGTCAATAGCAGTTTGACCTTGAGCTTCAGGACCTAGTGACTGAACGTGATCTTCAACATTTGGAGTTAACGGATCCTCCTTTTTAATGTCATCATTCGAACATGGTCCGTTGTCATATAAGGACCTCTCAAGATCAACCAATAAATCAGTGGTAACATATTGTAACGCTGGAGTTACTACATTTTCAGGACTAAGTTTCAGTTGTCGTTCGTGTGCGTATAACACCTGTTGTGTAATGAAAATCATATTAATTTCTTCATGTTAATAAGCAACTTATGTAACCAATAAGCAAACGCACCGCAAGAACAGTCAACGGGCCGTTATAGGGCTCTATACCACTCCATCCCTCTCTAGTTCTCTTCAAGCAAGCCATGACATAACTACACCAATCCATGTTCGGTATGTCGGCTTCATTATTGATTGACGTGAGAAACTTTTGATTAACGGTTGCACTCTTAGTTGTCTCACCCATAATAGAGTTGAAGATAACAAGGAAGTTAAGCTTAAAAAGTATTCAGCCTCGCGGATATAATTTAAGCTTTTCAGTCACATGTTTAACAGTTATACAAGCATTAACGAACTGGGTCTTCCATCGTTCTCTAATAGTGTCTCGTTTTGTCACCTTTGGCTTTTCAGAGACGCTAATTTCCCCCATAGGCACTCCAAGAACATCATGAACCTTTGAGGGTGTGATTTTAATTTTACGGTAACTCGTTTGTTTTATGATCATAGTTGAGCAACAACCGGTATGTTGTGTATGTTAAAGCACTTGATAGTTTCAAATCCCATATCCCTTATATCAGAATTTTGAGCATCGGTTAACCCTTGTAAACTGTTTGGGGCGTTTCTCTTATCGTTTTTCATGTCTGTATAAAATACAAATCTATATCCATTCTGGATTGGTGTCCGGGAGCCTAGCTACTATCAGAAAGAAAGCATACAAGTATTGAAGTCGCAGAATGCTTTCAAACAAGAAGATTCTTCAAGTGACAAGAAGACAAAAAAGCAATGCAGTAAGGGCTTAGAACTCCAACAATTTCTTAAATTCTAACTAGGGTAGGGTTTCTACAAAATTTGTGAGATATGCAATCTGATCACTTTCACTCGTAATTTCATTTGATGCAAATCATAAAATTCTAAGCCTTTACAAATAACATTACAACTTAACAAATCATAATTCTACAAAATACATACAAACGAACGAAGCTGGAGTTAGGGTTTACCGTTTGCTGCTGGAGTCAAAGAGGGTTGAAAGGGCTTGGGTTTACTTTACAGGGTAAAATGTATAACTATCTAATTCTAAATAATGCTAAGCTTGCAAACTATATCATTTAGTTTTCAAAAGTTAAAGAGTAAACTGCAATTTTACCCCCTGGGGTTTAGGGCAATTGGCATGTCTACCACCTAAGGAAATAAATGCAATTTTACCCCTCACTGTTTAAGGTTATGTCGCAACTTTACCCCTGGACCATCTTTCCATCACATATCACCGTTTTCTTTTAATGGTCAAAGGGCAAATATGTAAAATCACCATTGTCTTCAGGTATTACCCTTCGCTTCAGCTGCAACCTCAGAAAATTCCTATTCCATCACTTTGAAACCCTCAACATAACCTACCTCTAAATTCAAGAGCTGCTTATTGGCGATCTTCAAGAATTGCAGTGGATTAGAACTCTGTTTCGAGCATGGTGTTAGTGCAGTATGTCTATCGCCTCCGTCAATCAGAACCGTAGCAAGACACCGAAGAAATATAGAGTTTATGATGTAATATTTAGAGGAAAGGGCAATGTGGCAATCTTGTAAATAAGGAGAAATCCTTATAACCTTGTGACTATAAATAGATGCCTTAGGGTTTAGTTTTACAATTTTTTGAACTTTTGCTAGTTTGGAGCTCATTTGGTGATCTTAGAGTTTGAAGTCTAGAAAGAGAAACTAGAGAGAGAAAGGTGATTCACGGTGCATTGTACTCGTCAGATCTTTCAATAGAATCACGTTATTTGTACGGTTTTGTGTTTCGGTCACGTTCGTGCACGGATTCCGCACGTCGCACGGTCGGTTCACAATCGTTTCGGAGTCGAAAACCGGTCCTAACACATGGAACTTCGATTGTGGAAGCTACGAGCTGAAGACCAGTATTTCAAACCGGATGAAATGTACCGTAAGTGACATGCAAGCTCACAGGGTCTGAATTAGGTAAAATTTGAACCTTTTTCTGTGTTAATTTGTTATTGTTGTTTGTTTACAGGTCAAACCCAATCTCAATTTACCATAAAATTTCACCATGGAGGTAATTTTGTAGAAAAACCAAATAGGAATTACTTTGGTGGGAAGATGAACTACATTGATCATGTAGATTTTCGAGTGTTGAATATTGATGTTTTAGAGGAGATGGTTAAGAAATTAGGATAAAATGATGGTCTGTTTTTCTGTATTCATTATAAGGAACCGTACTGTTCGTTGGATTTTGGTCTTAGGACATTAAAATGTGATGTTGGCTTAGAGCCTATCTTTGATCATGTGCGTCAAGGAGTCCACATTATAGACATGTATGTTGAACATCGGAGGTCAACAATCTTGATTGGGTCAAGTGAAGTTCCTGTTGATAGAACATGTAAAGCAATTGTTCTAGCATCATTTACAATAAATAATGAGAATCATAGTATGAATGAAGATGAGGAAGAAATTGAAGATCATGATGAAGAGAGTGAAGGAAGTGATCAAGGAAGTGATCCTGATTATGAGTATATTGAGGAAGATAATTTGGTTTATGAAATAGAGGTGGATATGCAGAGGTTCAGGGCTAATGTTGAATTTACTAGGGAAGAACTGGATGGTTCAACTGATGGGGATCATGATGATGAGAAAAGCGAAGAAGGTCATCTGCCTGTAGACCTGGAGGACTTTGAAAGTGGGTCTGATGACAATTCAAGCCTTAGAGATAAGGTTGCCAGGAAGATAAGGAGGAGAAACAAGGGTGCTTTAAAAGGTCCAAATGATCTGCCATTCTTTGTTGGTCAGCTTATTGATGACAAGAAAAAGATGAATCAGATGGTGAAAGATTATGCTCTTAAGGCAAGGAGGGATGTGTTTATTCTAAAAAACGAATTGTTAAGGTATAGGGTAGTATGTTTTGGAAGTAATCCACCACTACTTGGTCCTGTAAAAAAGAAGGGGGGTGAAGGGCAAAAATACAAACACCTTAAAAGGCATACCAAGCCCACCTGTCCTTGGGCAGTTCACATCTCAAGAAATACAGACAAGGATAAGTGGTGTGTGAAGACCATTCATAATCAACATAATTGTTTGACAACAAGGGCCGTTTCTTTGTACACAATGAGTTCGATTGCCAAAGAGATCCAACCTATGATTGAAAGCAATCCAGACATGCCAATTCATGCAATCCAAAGTCAACTGCTTCGGAAGCATCAACTAGAAATATCACTACATAAGGTCTTCAGAGCCAAGAGGATAGCAACTACGAGGATTTATGGTGATTACCAAGAACAGTATGGTCTGCTAAGGTCATACTATGATGAACTTCTAAAAGCCAACCCAGGTAGTACAATTAAAATTGAGGTGGAGCCATGTGGGAACTCGGGTAGTCCTACAAGGCAGTTTCGAAGGGTTTATATTTGTTTTGCCTCTATGATGAGAGGATTTAAGATGATTGGAAGACCATTGCTGGGTGTGGATGGTTGTTTCATGAAAGGTCCATTTCCTGGACAGATCTTGAGTGCTGTTGGTATAGATGGGAACAATAGCATATATCCAGTTTGTTATGCCCTTGTTGAGGCAGAAATAACCCAAAGCTGGAAATGGTTTTTTGCAACTGTTGAGAGATGACCTAGGGTGTACGGCTGAGTCTTGTTTCACCTTCATCAGTGACAGACAAAAGGTAATGACTTCTTAAGTGTTAATTAATAACTTGCAAATAACTTTGGTTGCAAAATATTAGGATTAATTGCATTTTGTATCACAGGGTCTGATTCCAGCTATGCTAGCTGTTTTTCCTAATGGTGAGCACAGATTTTGTTTGAGGCACATCCATGAGAACATGAAATCCAAGTGGCGTGGAGATCTTTACAAGAATTTGCTTTGGTCAGCTGGAAGGAAGACATCTATTCCATATTTTAACAAAGCTATAGAAGAAATTAAGACAACAGAACGAGTTATGTATGACTGGCTGAATGAGATCCCATACACAGCTTGGTAAAGAGCATATTTTTCTGGAAGAGCTAAATGTGATATGTTGCTGAACAACATATGTGAGGTTTTTAACAGACAAATCATAGGAGCAAGGGACAAGCCGATTATCACATGCCTAGAATTCATTAGGGAGTACATGACCAAGAGGATAGTGAATGTCAAGAAATTGCAAGCAAAGTGTATGGGGCCACTGACACCTCATGCCACTGAGGTCTTCGATGAGATCAAGAAACAGGCTGCTGAAATGTCTGTTTTAATGGTTGATTCAGACAAGTATCAAGTAACAGGTCCAAGATCATAGTGTGTTGTGAATGTTAAACATAAAACTTGTGCATGCAGGAAGTGGGATTTGACAGGGATGCCTTGCAAACATGCAGTTGCAGCCATATGGGATATGTCAAGGAATAGCATTGATGCTGGCATACCAGAAGAGTGGGTTTCTGATGTGTATTGGCTGTCAACATGGAAGAAAGTTTATGACAATGTGATAGAGCCAATCAACGGGCCGGACATTTGGACTCCTTCACAGTGTCCAACAACACTCATCCCACCAAAGCATCATACACAAGTTGGAAGGCCAAAGAAGAAACGAAGGAAGGCATTTGGTGAAAAAGAGCTTGAGCAGGAGTTCGACAAAGGAGGTAAAATGACCAGAAAGGGAACCAGCATCAAGTGTGGTAAATGTGGGAACACGGGTCACAATGTCAGGAGCTGCAAAGGACACGGGGGTAAACAATCCACTGCTTCACATAAATCACACACTGCCACTCAAGGTGCACTAGTTTACAATCTTTAGACTATGTTTGTTTGTTTGTCAAGTTTGTTCAAGACAATGTTAGGTTTGTAACTTTAGACTATGTTTGTTTGTTTGTTTGTTCAAGACAATGTTTGGTTTGTCAAGTTTGTTCAAGACAATGTTTGGTTTGGAATCTTTATGAGTGACGGATGGTTATGTTGTCATGGCTGCTTTATGTTTGGTTTGTATATGGCTTGTATTTTGGTTTACAATGTTTGGTTTACAACTGTTTGGTTTACATATGGCTGCTTTATTTTGGTTTACAATGTTTGGTTTACAATCTTTATGTTTGGTTTGTATATGGCTGCTTTAGTACAAATAATGTGTTCAAACTGAATTTTGGCGGAAAGTGATTCGATTACATTGCAACATTTAGTACAAATAAGAGGTCCAAAATACAAACATACAACCAAACAAATCTAGCCTATTTCCAGTGACAATCATCCAAACAAGACCAATCCAAATCAGAACCATGCTCCCCTTCATATGGGTCAAAGTACCAATCATCCCCTTCATCCCAATATGTGTAATCCCATGCATGTTCCAGCACTTCAGGGTCATAATCCTTTGCCGGATATCAGAATATCTTTTCATAATCAGTTTCTTGCTCCATGTAAGGTCTGGGTATCTCAGAGTCTTGATCCTCAAAGTATACATAACTGTCTGGTTCTTCGGCTGCAACGACGTCTTCATCCTTAGCAATATCTTTCTCATTCTCAACTATATCATTCTCTTTGTCAGCAATACCTACAGAATTACAAGCAGGCTACCAAAACAAACATATAAGAACTTGAAAAGGACCATTGCATAAACTTGAAAACTCATAACTCAAATACAGTTAGAGTCAAAATACACAAACTAATCCAATTTCTCCACATTTAACTACTTAAGCAAAAAAAGTAGAACAATCAAGACCCAAGTAATCCCTAAGTACATCTTCAGTTTGAACACATCGCCATTCTTGTACTGAGCCAACTGGTCTTTGCACTTAGCCAACTCATCCTTATCTTTAATGCTTTGAATTAAAGCAGGCATTACCTCTCGACAAATCGGACATCCTTGTTCTTCACCAACATCAGCCCATCTGAGGAATCCACATCCTCCAACCTATTATCGGACATCATAAGCAAGAGTTTCAAACAAACTTGAGTTTCAATAAGCATAAAACAGAAGAAACTTACACATCGAAGATACCATCGACCAGGATTAGCTTTGGATTCTGATTGTTTGACCACTGTTTTCCCACCACAAGGACAGATGATGTCTGAAGCTTGAGTTTTGCCCATTATCTCCTTGAATCGAAGCACAGAGGAAGAAGATGAAGACATATTCAGGGCAGTGAATTGAGGGCTTCAAGCTTGAATTGGGGGTCGATTGAAGAATTGGGTGAGAAAGAGGAAGAACAGCGATTAGGGCAGTCAATTGAGGCTTCAAGCTTCTTAATGGGGAAGACAAAGGGTACTTTGGACATTTCAATACACACTAACGGTAATATTACCGTTGAGATGGTCCGGGGGGTAAAGTTGCGACATAACCTCAAACAGTGGGGGGTAAAATTGCATTTATTTCCTTAGGGGGGTAGACATGCCAATTGCCCTAAACCCCAGGGGGTAAAATTGCAGTTTACTCAAAGTTAAAAAAACCGTACTCCATGTATGCAAACTTTTCCACAGTATGTCCTTTGGTCTTAACTTGGTTAATTTTTATAGTTAAGTCTGACCAAATGAATCCTACATAAGGGTATTTTGGTCATTTTACTTTATTTACTCAAATTAATAATCATAAAAGGTAATAAATAAAACAATTAAAATTTATTATATATAAATTTACATATATAGTTATATACACATACACTTAAACCACTAACCCTTTCTCTCACTCTAAACTCTCTCCCTCCCCTACTCTCTCTCTCTCTCTCTCTAAATTCTGGTGACACCACCACCCGGCCACCGCCATCTGCCACCATCTTCGACCATAACCACTTGCCACCACCCCTACCCCACCCCAACTATCCAGTCACTACTGTCCACCACCACTTCTTTCCACCACGAGCCACCACCACCTCTTGTAACCACCACCAAAACCACGAAGATTTGAGCTACATCTGACCACAATCCACCAAGATCTGAGCAAGAACCATGAAGATCTGAACTAACCATCCACCAAGAATCTAAAACTAGATCTGACTAGCGCATGAAGTTGTGATGGAGTGATGTTGTTGTGGTGCAGAAGATGTTGGTGAGCAACACCTAAATCCTTTCGTTGGCGCGTGGAGTTATGGTGAAGTTGTCACACCCCAACCGATGGCGGAATCATCGGGGCGCGGCACTAGGCGAATTAGATTGCTCAAGAGAATCCATAACAACTAAATTGCGACAGTATTTAATGCGTTCATTATCCCATACTAATAAACAAGTACAATCACATAAGCTGTCACGAATTTCATGTTCTCCCAAACAATACAAATCCGACAACCTAGATTTTAGGCGTGTTTCTAGACTTCCTAGCTTGATTTGATGTAGACTGCGACTAAACCTGCAACATACGTTAAAATAATGTCAATACAAAAGTATTGCCGAGCATACAGGTTTGATATGTGTCACACCCCCAAATTCCACATGCGGAGTATCACCGCAGGAGGCGTGACATGACCAGGATCAAGCCACCAATCACATTGAATAATTTAATAAAGTAAACCAAAGTTCAACCACACAATATAATTGGTGTTTCAAAAACGAGTAAACCAAATCCAAGTTATCAGCGGAAGCATAAAACGTAAAACCAAAACATAAGTTCATAAAGTTTAAATGTTAACATGGAACTCAACAGTCCATGTCCCACAACGACCATGTAACAACCCGCACGTTCGTGCGTTGTTACTACTCGATATACTCGTTACGCCTAGCACCAGAGATTCGGATCATAATGTAACTATATCGCATACATCGCTATTCGAAGGATAATCGCATATTTTCGAAATACAATATCACTATACTACACCAATCACAAACACTAACACTCACGATGACATTGGGTGAGGACCTATTCTACCCTCCTCAGTGGCCGTGATGTGTCGAA
Source organism: Helianthus tuberosus (assembly GCA_030545235.1). Taxonomy (NCBI): domain Eukaryota; kingdom Viridiplantae; phylum Streptophyta; class Magnoliopsida; order Asterales; family Asteraceae; genus Helianthus; species Helianthus tuberosus. The sequence goes on along the minus strand of CM060439.1, from coordinate 41,388,610 downwards.
ACGCAGACAATTAACGCTAACAAAGACTCTCGGGTGAGTGCTGTAGCTCCAGTCGTCGTGACGATGATGACAATATGAGTGAGTGGTACCCCGTCAGTCTTTGTGGCACAACACGCAATAACGTTCACGATGACATCAAGAAAGGACCTATACTACCCTCCTTGATGGCCGTGAAACGTCGCTAATAATCGCATACTCGAATCGAAAACCGATTGTTAATTATCGAAACTTTGAATTATGGATACGTAAATGCGACCCCTAGTGATATATATGTATATATAATAATAATATAAATTAACTATGAAAAGCGCGTACTTCAAAATCTATCGCAACGCTAAAAAACGGAGAAATCCATCGCGCCAGAGTGGCCATCCGGATGGACAGCCTCATTCGAACGGATGGGCCATCCGAACGGATGGTCCATCTGACCCAGAAACCCTCCAGCTCCTCATTTTGCCTATAAATAGCATGTCACATCACTGTTCAAGTGATGTGACAGCTCCCACTCGACCAAGCACGCCTCAGGACCCTTTTCTCTCGATTTCTCGCGATTCCGGTAAGATTTCAATCTAAAACTTGTACTTCTATGATCTACACTCAATTCTACATCATTCTGTCTTTCAAAACTCAATTTCTAACCGTGAAATCTACTGATTTGAGGTGTTTTAAGGTGATGTCACCAAGAGTTCATATGAACTTCAAGTTGTGACCTCATCCCACCATAAACGACTCAGATCTGGGTGATTTCCACCTGTTTGATAACAAATCTCACCTAAATCTATGTATTTAACCAAGGAACGGAATAATTTCGGGATTAAACATGAGAAACCGTCAAGGATGGCCAGATCTGATGGAATGGGGTGATTCCCGGCCGTTAGAATGGGTCGGAACTGATGGAATTTCAAGGGTTAGTACGAAATTACACTGTCCCAGTAAAACCGCGCGTATTTCTTCCGAAAACACTCGAAAACAGTTGATCGGGACGCTAAAACGACATGTTATCCGACCAGACCACATGTCATCCGAACGGACCACATGCCATCCAATCGGATAGCATGTCATCCGATTGGATAACATGTCATCCGATCGGATAGCATGTCATCCGACCGGATGACTGCCATCCGACCGGACCAGCTCATCCGACCCATGACTACCATCCGATCCATATGTCATCCGATCTACATGCCATCCGATCGGATGAGCCCATCCGAACGGATGAGCACCATCCGACCAGATAACTGACTTTTCGACGCTATTCTCGCTTAACCGTACATCGTTTACTATATCCTTCAATGATTAACGTAGGCGTACTCGCAACCGATTCAATCAAGTTGTATTCTCGCTAAATACGCACTGTGAGTATACTTGAACCCTTTTAAATCGCATTTTGGGTGTAACATACGTTTATAACCAATCGAACTTATCAAACGAATTATTCAATCAATCGAATTATCACTTGCGAATAACTGTTATGCATAGATATACGTGATGCTAGCTGCATATGTGCTAGGGCTCATACTCGCGACGTCCCACCATGACTAGTATAGTACTATTGCGCCCGACGGGGTCTAGTTTGCCATCACATATTCGAGCATCGAGGACTTAGTTGGTAGTATCAGCTTTGTGAGTATATATGTCGTGTGTTACGTTTATGCATGTGGAAATTCGCTACATGTTTTGATCTATTACGCTATACCTATCAAACCGGTATACTCGCCAATACTTTTGTATTGACAAATATTTTAACGTATGTTGCAGGTTAGATCGCAGACTATATCAAATCAAGCTAGGAGGTCTAGAAACTCAACTAAAATCTAGGTTGTCGGATTTGTATTGTTCGAGAGGACAAGAAATCTGTGATAACTTATGTGATTGTATTATTTGTTAGTATGGGGATAACGAATGTATTAAATATTATCGCAATATAGTTGTTATGGATTCTCTTGAGCAATCTGATTCGCCTAGTGCCGGACCCCGATGATTCCGCCATCGGTTGGGGTGTAACAGATTGGTATCAGAGCCATAACTATAGGGAATTAGGCCAGACTCGACCTAGTCCGGGTCGACGTCTAAGAAATTTACCTAGTCTATAGTCTAAGTACCAACAGGCCGACTTGTACGAACCAGTAGGGTTTGTATCGGGCCTACTTGATACTCTCGATCGAAATTGCTAAAAGCTACAACTTTGTGTGAACACCGCGTACTACAGCTTCACACGAAGAAGTCTTTCCTAAGGCTGAAATACTATTTAGCCTTTCCTAAGGCTGACGCAATACACATGTTTTCGAAAATACTCGCATAACAAAACTGAGTGATCCAGTCGAGATCAAGTGTGAAAACCAAGAACTCTCGATGAGATCGCTCACTCAGCGCATTTTTCTAACACGAGAACCTTTCATCGAGTTAGGAGTGACATCCACATCTCGAAGAAAGTCTCCATTTCGAAATCTAGTGGAACTCACGAATTTATTCGGAGAGCATAACCACAATTAGGAACAAAGCTGTTAAGTCAGGGGTGAAACTCGTACCTTAATAAGCTGTTCCACTCTCTATAAACTGGTTTTCAAAAAAAAAAAAAACTCTCACCAAGGACTCGACTATCACGATAACTCGAGCCACGCGATGACTAGGAAGATAAATGCCATGAGTTGCATCCCAGTGGAGGCATGAAGTCTTCTACGTCAACGCGCGTGCACGAACTTGTTGAATATAGTTGGGTTACCTTGGGTAGTCGACGCCTAAACACCCAAGGCACTCTATTATACGACCCGCCAATTTTACAAATGGTTGGAACTTAATTACGTTGTGTATTTTGAAACTTTACACTCTATCAATTCCTCGATTTAACGATTTTCACTCCATGCTTTATAAACGCACAACTCGCACAGCCATCGCAATCTAAAACAAAATCCGAATGTTCGCAACAAAACTAATGCATAAACTATCGCCTTCGTTCTCGCTTTCTCACCTCAACGTGTCCTCGTTTATTCTAAATCGACCTGTATGTGTATGATTACAAATTACAATTATATAAATACATATAAATACGTATAAACAACAAGTCATTATGTGAGAACTTAGGAATTTCGTGTCTCCTTTATGGCTCCTATGTGATTCGCATTACTAATATACTATCGCATCAAGTTTTGAACGCGCTCAATCGCATCGCAAAACTCAAAAATCATTATGATCGAATCTCACTCCAAGTCTCTTCCTGTCTAGATGCCTTCCAACGACTCTACCTCGAGACGAATAGCTAGGAGAAGAGCCAAACAAAGCGCAGATAAGAGGATTGCATCACTTGTAACCAAGGAAGTGGTCAAGCTCATTCCTCAAATTGCCGCTCGAGTGCACTCTCTCAGCAACTCTCGAGCCTCGGAAGACTCCAAGACGGAAGCGCCGCAATCTACTTTTCTTTACAAACACTTCAAAGCCTGTGACCCGATGGAATTCACGGGTGAAGGAGGTGCGACTCAACTACTCCAGTGGTTCGATTCTATCGAAGTTACCCTTCGTCAAAGTGGGTGTCCCGATAGTTTCCGTACTACTTGCGCTACCGGAGTATTTCAATCACGAGCACTCAACTGGTGGACTGCCGAACGTAAGAAACGTGGAATCTCTGTAGCTTACGCTCTCTCCTGGAATGAGCTGAAAGAGCTCATGAAGAAAGAGTACTGTCCTCCTCACGAAATTCAGAAGCTGGAAGACGAATTCTCGAAAATCAAGCAATTCGAAAGTGACAACGCTGGCTACACCGCAAGGTTCAAACAGCTTAGCATAATCTGCCCAAGTCAAGTCAACACTTCAGAAAAAGCCATTTCGAAGTACATTCGCGGCTTGCCTGAGTGTGTGGGTGATTTTGTCGAAGCTGCAAGACCTGCTACCATCGAAGAAACCTACCGCTTAGCCGCAGAAATCAACAACAAACGACTCATGGAAGGGTTTTTCTCAAAGAATCATGTCAAGCAAGCTTATCAAGCAATCGCCATTAATCCTTCAGGCGATCCTGTCGACGATTCTCCTGACGAATCTGCTGACGATTCTTCTGACGAATCTACTGACGATTCTTCTGACGAATCTGCCAACGATTCTTCTAACAAATCTGCCGACGGATCTTCCGAAAAATCGGCCAAAAATTCTACAAGTGAGTCCTCAGACGAATCCTCCAATGACGACACCTCTTCGCAAGACACCGACAAACCCAGCCGCAAATGAAAGATTTCAAGCCCGAGCTCATCAACAACCGAACTGCTGCAACCGAAACCTCTTCAAGCAGTTCCGATGTTTCCAAAACGAGCTTACACTGGAGCTCATCCTCAGGGCTACTCGTGTACCTACCATCATCCAGTTGGGGCTGACTGTCGCTATTGCCATAACTGCAATCGTTACGGTCACTTCACCCGCAACTGCCGCATCGGACCGTGAACTTGAGTACAACAACAACAGCTCCAGCAAAAGTCTTCAGCATCAAGCATCTAGAAAGCGTAGGATAAAGTTGTAGTGATACGGTTTTCGACGTCAATTTCTAAGTTTGAACCTACTCTATTACTCGATGTTGCCATTATGCATAACATTAACTCTCATTTTCGTTTTCTCTCTCACACTCTAGTCATCACACTTAGACTAGATCCACACGCATACTATATACTATATCACGAAATAATGTGTTTTACCCTCACTACACTCTTAGAACGAGGTACGATAAACGTGCAAGGAACGACTAATCACGGGTGCACACGGGATTATTTGGGTCAGTGCACGGAGATCGTAGTGAATTCTAAGGTGCCATAAGCGTCTCAACAAAGTATGACACTGAAACACGAGATTTAAGTAATAGGGGTAACGCAAGGTGTGCTTTACCATACTACCGAAGTTTCGTGCAAAAAGTGCCATGTGGAGTTGAACGTTATTAGACCTATTATACTATTGTGATTATTTTCAACACACTACACTCAATCGCAAGGCGTAACAACTGAATCGCATCATCGCAAGACTTGTCGTAAGTCTGCAATCGCAATGCAATCGCCTCATCAATGGACTCTGGAGAGTCTACCTCGCAGGACAATTGCATCAACGCAAGACTGGTCGTAAGTCTGTAGCAACCAATCTCATCAAGTACATTAACGCTCACGATGTTGTCTAAGTGAGGACCTATTCTACCCTCCTCGATAACTGTGATGCGTCGCAATGTAACGTTAAGCCTATTCGAAACAAAACTTGGCTAATCGCAATCGCTTATCATGTGTATTCCGCAATCTCTATCGCTTATTATGTGGATCTATATCGCTTGCTGTGTAACAATCTATCGCTATACCGTTATCTGCGATATTTGTGTTAAGTTAGCATGCATGACCTCGCTTCACGAGATGAAGCTCATATGGTTAAAGCAAGGTGTTTTAGTCATATCAGCGAGCTTTCGTGGAAAAAGGCCATGCGGGGCCCGATGTTAGTAAACTCTGTGGTGTTAATCAATCAAATCGAACCACATAAATCTCGCATACTTCCATCGCTTGCATAGCAACAACTGCCGCCCATCGTGATTCGATTATCGTCGCCATCGTTACTAGTCTTGTGTTTATGTTATTCGCTTAATCACCTAATCGCTTATCGCTTACCATGTATAGTCTACAGCTTATTTGCGTATCGCGTACCGCTTATCGCTCGCTTGGTGTTCATTGCAGTCTGTGTGGTATTAGTACGCATGACATCGCTTCACGAGGCAAAACTAACCTGGTTAAACGTGGTGTTTCACCATGTTAGCAAACTCTCGTGGAAACGTGCCATGTGGGTTCAATGTGGAATCTAATCGACATCGCGCTAATCGCTTATCGTCTACCGCTCGACGCCTATCCAGACACGACACATAAGCATTTCGTGTCATCAGGCTACTCGCGCACGCTGTTGTAGCTACGTTCGCAATACAACTCGCCGGCTTAACCTATTCGATTCTATCTTATACTCGGCCTAACTTTCTATCGCTTGGGCCGAGTAAGCACAATTCTATCCGTGTCGTATCGGCGCACATGACACCGCCTCACGTATGGGACAGTCATGTGGGCCGAAAGAATTCACAGGCGAAGGAGGTCCTACTGCTCTATTCCACTGGTTTGACTCTATCGAGGTTACTCTGCGACAAAGTGGTTGCCCTGATGACCTTCGACTGTCCGTGCGGGTGGTAACCCGTGCGGATTAGTTGTACGTGCGGGTGACTTATCCGTATGGACAAGTTGTTTGTGTGAATGAATGTTCAAGTGGATTGTTTCTTCCTAAGATGTGTTTGTGTATGATGGCTTGTGCTTTGGAGTTTTCGTTGTAGCATTTAGAAACCACCTAAGTGTTTCTATCTTTCAAGCCGGTCGCGCGGACGACAGTCCGTGCGTACGGTAGTCCGTGCGGGCAGCCTGTGCGCGCGGGCAGAGACAATCCGTCTGGATAGCCTGTCCGTGCGTACGACTTGGCCGTGCGAATGAAGATCGTTTGATTTTCATTTTAAGGCCTTAGTATCTCATGATCCAAAGAGTAATCCATTCAGAGGTCGTCCGTCCGGATTGCTCGTTCGTCGATACTCAAACCTTGTTTGGAAAGTGGGTCCCAAGAGTAGTCCGTGCGGGTGGCAACCCGTACGTATGACCTGTGCGTGCGGATGGTAATCCGTGCGCACAGCTTGTCCGTGCGCACAGCTTGTCCGTGCGCACAGCTTGTCCGTGCGGACAACTGGTCCGTGCGGACAACTGGTCTGGTTGTTCCGTTCGTCTACACTTGGTTTCTGTTGTCGTTTATCGAGACGTTCTGATTTCGTGGCAACCACTTGGAGTTGTGTTCTCACCTGCGTGACTAGACCGTTCAGGAACCACCCTAACTCAGCCTGTCGGCGACTCAGAACGGTCATTCCGGTTATCCCCGGAATCAGTTGTCTGTGGGTAGGATTCCAGATCTAGAACTAGAGCACCACTATTGACGAGTAGTACACTAGAACCGATCGGATTCGTACCGGTTTTAAGGGTAAAGAAGGAAAGAACTTAGGTTTATTTCTTTCAACTCTTTTACTCTTAGAAAAGTTTAGATCTAGGCGAAATTATTGTAAAAACTTGTAGAAATCGTTTAGATCTGAGATATTCTTGGTGGAATGAGGCAACACTTGAAGTTCTTATGAACTTCATGATGACGTCACCCGAGAATACCTCAAATCCGGATGATTTCATGGTTAGAATCGAAGATTCGAAAGATAGAAATGTGTAGAATTGTGTAGTGATCAAAGATGTGCAAGAATTTGTGCAAGATCTTACCTGGATTGAGAGAAATCTGAGAAAAGGTGAAGAATGCGTGTGGTTCGGACGTCACTTGCCAAAAGTGAAAAAAGTGGAGAGTGACCCGTGTATTTATAGGATGCCAAAAAGGGAAAGGGTGAGCCGTGCGCATGGCACGCACCCGGGTAGGCTATCCGCGCGGACTGGTCATCCGTGCGGATTGGCAATCCGTGCGGATTGGCAATCCGTGCGGATTGGCCATCCATGCGGATGCCGCCTGCTTTGGTGAGTTCGGTGCGATGTTGCTTCGGTTTTGATTTGCGAGCGATTCGATAGGGTTTCCTAGTCAAATTACTTTCAGTCCCAACCACTTCTTATATGGTTCGATTCGGAATTCGGGTTCGGGTTCGTTTATATTCGAGTTAGACTTCGAGTTCGATTGAGTTCGCTTGATTATCACAATCATAACATAAAATAAACATGCACAGGTAACACGTAAGGCACACACACACGTATAATGACAAGTAAAATACATAGCTCGGGTTACGATTTGGTGTCGATTTGATTAGCATAGCTTGATTAACTTTATCGCATTGTTACTTCCTATCGTTCACATTCGTAGGTCGATTGAAATACGGTTAGCATGAGTCGATTATTGTAATGAACGACATTTACTCCACATAATCTAAATATAATAGAAACAATTCTACGAGTCACGTCGCGCGAAATCGGTCGTTGACTTTGACCTTGACTTTGACTTTCACTCGTGAAAACACGGGGTGTTACAGCCTCCCCTTGTTTAGGAAATTTCGTCCCGAAATTAAGCTGGAGCTGTAACTAGTTCGTGAATCACGTGTGAGAGTTCTTCGTTTGGACCATTGAAAATTGTCAAATTAATCGGGATTTTACGGTTAAAATCGCTAATTTTGGAGAAATCTTTTTCAATTTCCAATTTTTCATTTTCAAAATCTTTTTCTTTTTCTTTCAAAATCTTTTTCTTTTTCTTTCAAAATCTTGGTTATTGTAGGTCCGGATTTGTCTCCGATTCGATTGCGTAACAACACGTTTGACGTGCGAAAATTTGTGTTTGTGTGTGACTAAATGCTGTAGGTCCCGGTTTGAATCCGTTTCGATTGCGAACCGACTCGTGAACATGCGGAATCCGTACATGATCGTTACTGAACACACAAAAACGTACAATTTTAACGTGATTCTATTGATTAGGATGACGTGTACAAAGCCGGGAATCACGTTTTGCCTTTTTCTCTCTACTTTCTCTCTCTAGCCCCTATATTACACGTATGCCACCTTGCCTTTCTTAACCGGACATTACTCCTTCGTTAAACAACTGTGGATACTTTGCCTTCATGTCGCTTTCGAGTTCCCAAGTGAACTCTGCGCCTCGTTTGCCTTCCCACCGGATCTTCACAATAGGAATGCGTGAGTGCCTGAGTTCTTTGGTTTTGCGATCCATGATTTCGACAGGCTTTTCCACGAAGTGTAATGTTTCGTTCACTTGTAGATCGTCTAGAGGAACATGTAAGTCGGGGTCGTAGATGCACTTTCGGAGGTTCGACACATGGAAAGTCGGATGGACATTGCTAAGTTCCTCCGGTAATTCGAGTCTGTAGGCGACTTTTCCGATCCTTTCCAGAATCTTAAAAGGTCCAACATATCGAGGCGCGAGCTTCCCCTTTTTGCCGAATCGGACTACACCCTTCCAAGGTGATACCTTTAGGAGTACGTAGTCACCAACGCCATACTCACGGTGCTTGCGCTTTTTATCGGCGAGAACTTTCTGTCTATCCCGAGCTTTCGCTAGATTGTCTCGAATTTGGAAAATTTTGTCTGTCGTTTCTTGTAGCAGCTCCGGACCGGTTAGTTGCGAGTGACCGATCTCGTGCCACACAATAGGCGATCGACATCTTCTTCCGTATAAGGCCTCGAAAGGTGCCATCTGGATGCTAGCCTGGTAGCTGTTGTTATACGAGAATTCGACTAACGGAAGGTGTCTATCCCAATTACCACCGAAGTCTAGGACACACGAACGGAGCATGTCTTCAAGAGTATGAATCGTTCTTTCAGTCTGACCGTCGGTTTGTGGGTGGAACGCAGTACTTAGATTAAGCGTTGTACCGAGCGCCGTTTGAAACGTTTCCCACAATCGTGAAGTGAACCGAGCATCACGATCAGAGATGATGTCACGAGGCGTCCCATGTCGACAAATGATCTCGTCGGTGTAGATTCGGGCTAATCGTTCTACCTTGTAGTCTTCTCGTATTGGCAGAAAGTGAGCTGATTTAGTCAAGCGGTCAATAACAACCCAAATGCTGTCGTGACCTGATGACGTGGTTGGAAGCTTGGTTACGAAATCCATAGCTATGCTCTCCCACTTCCACATGGGGATTGGACGTTGTTCGAGCAAGCCAGAGGGTCTTTGATGTTCAGCCTTGATTCTAGCGCAGGTTAGGCATTTTCCGACGTAGAGAGCGATATCCCGTTTCATACCCGGCCACCAGTACCTGTAGCGAAGGTCATGGTACATTTTGTCAGCACCGGGATGTATAGAGTATCGGGATTTGTGTTCTTCATCCATGATAATCTGTCGCAGGTTGGTTCGCTTGGGAATCCAGATTTTGTCTAAGAAGTGGAATATCCCGTTTGATTTGCTCACAAGCTAGGCTCCATCGTGGTAGATTCTTTCTTTCTTCAAAGTGCGCTCGTTGAAACAGGCATGCTGGGCGTCGCGAATAAGAGCTTCGAGATTGTGCTGGGCTTGAACATTACGAGTGCTAAGCAGATAGCTCTGTCTGCTAAGTGCGTCGGCAACAACATTTGCTTTGCCTGGGTGATAACGAATCTCACAATCGTAGTCGTTGAGAAGTTCTACCCCTCGGCGTTGACGCATGTTTAGTTCCCTCTGATTAAAGATGTGCTGTAGGCTCTTATGATCGGTGAAGATCGTACACTTGGTACCATACAGGTAGTGTCGCCAAATCTTTAATGCAAAAACAACTGCGCCTAGCTCGAGATCGTGGGTTGTATAATTCTTCTCGTGGATTTTGAGCTGACGATATGCGTAAGCTATGACCTTGTCTCGTTGCATTAAGACACAACCGAGACCAAGGTTGGAAGCATCACAGTAGACAATGAAATTATCGTTTCCGTCGGGTAGTGTGAGAACAGGAGCATTGCAAAGCATGTATTTGAGGGTTCGAAAGGCAGACTCTTGTTTGGTTCCCCAGACAAAAGGCTGGTCCTTATGAGTGAGAGAAGTGAGTGGTACAGCAATCTTTGAGAATCCTTCGATGAATCGTCGATAATAGCCCGCTAGCCCGAGAAAGGAGCGGACTTCAGTCGGATTCTTAGGCGTAACCCAGCTCTTAACAGCTTCAATCTTCGCAGGATCGACGTGAATACCCTGACTATTTACGATGTGACCCAGAAACTGAACCTCCCCCAACCAAAACTCGCACTTTGAGAATTTGGCGTAGAGTTGGTTCCCCTGGAGTAACTCGAGAACCAAACGTAGATGTTGCGCGTGTTCGGCCCTCGTTTTGGAATAGATCAAGACATCGTCGATGAACACGATGACGAAACGGTCGAGATAGGGTTTACACACTCGATTCATCAGATCCATGAAAACTGCTGGTGCATTGGTTAGGCCAAAAGGCATGACAACGAATTCGTAATGGCCGTAACGAGTGTGAAACGCGGTTTTGGGTATGTCCTCCTCTTGTATACGCAGCTGGTGGTATCCTGAACGTAGATCGATCTTTGAGAAACACGTAGCGCCTTGTAGCTGATCAAACAAATCGTCGATTCGAGGTAGAGGATAGCGGTTCTTGATAGTCAACTTATTCAGTTCCCGGTAGTCGATGCACATCCGGAACGACCCGTCCTTCTTTTTAACAAAAAGGACTGGTGCGCCCCAAGGAGAGGTGCTCGGGCGAATAAAGCCTTTTTCAAGCAATTCCTGGAGTTGGGTTGAGAGTTCGCGCATTTCGGACGGCGCGAGTCGATAAGGAGCTCTGGCGATAGGATTTGCTCCAGGAATGAGATCAATGCGAAAATCGATATCACGCTTCGGAGGTAGTCCGGGAAGATCCTCTGGAAAAACTTGAGGAAATTCTCGAACCACTGGAACGTCTTTCACTTTCTTCTTCTCTTTCTTTTCCTTCTCCGCTGCTACGACGTGAGCCAAGAAAGCCCTGTATTCCTTACGGAGATACTTGCTAGCTTGTAGGCATGACATAAGCTTGAGACCCTTCGAAGTAGTATCACCATAGACGCATAATGAATCACCGTTTGCGAGCAAAAAATGAATCATTTTATCGAAGCACACAACTTCGGCATGGTTTTCGCGAAGAAAGTCCATGCCTACTATGACATCAAAGCTTCCTAGTTGCATCGGAATGAGATTGATCGAGAAGATGTGATTGTTGAGCTAAAAGAGTGCAATCACGAATAACAGAGTTTACAGCGACGGTTCTTCCGGTAGCGACTTCAACATCGAATGCAGAGGAGAGTCGAGAACGTTTACGACTAAGGAGTTTCTCAAATTCGAGTGACACAAAGCAATTATCGGCTCCAGTATCAAACAAACATGAAGCATAAATACCATTCACAAGGAACGTACCATTGACCACATTGTTGTCGGCCTGGGCTTGACGCACATTGAGATTGAAAGTTCTGGCTCGTGCGGCCTGTTGCTGCTGCTGTTGTTGCTGTTGTGGTTGCTGCTGTTGCTGCTGGGGTTCTTACTTCACCACCCTGTTCGGGCACATGTTGGCGAAATGGTTCGGGTCGCCACATGTGAAGCATGCTCTGGCTTTGACTGCGGGTGCCGGAGGAGCTTGTTGACCCTGTGGGGCAGCGAGTAGAGCTTGATTGGCAGGAGCTTGACGAATACGGCAGTTAGCAGTAAAGTGGCCGTAGACGTTGCAATGAGCACAGAAGCGGCATTGAATAGCAGTCGGGTGATGATAGGTGCAAGTAGGGCAGAGTGGGTGTGGTCCAGTATATGCACGCTTTGCAGGCGGTGCATTGGCCACTGGCGCCACTACTTGACGCTGTTGAGCAGGTACAGCTTGGATCGGTGCAGCAGTAATCGCACAGTTCTTGTTGGTTGAGCTGTTCTTTCTCTTGTTCTTTCTCTTGTTGCTTGACGACGTGGGTTCAGCAGTTGGTGCAGTAGTAGTGGCTTGATGCAGATGCTTGGAGGTCTTATCCCACACCCCAGCCTTGACCCTTTTGTCATTGATTTCAGCGGCCAGCAGATAGGTTTCTTCGATCGTGGCAGTCTTGGCCGCTTGCACGAAATCAGCGACGCAGTCGGGCAGGGCTCGGATGTACTTCTTGATGGTCATCTCAGGGGTCTTGACCTGGTCAGGACAGATAATGCTGAGCTGTTTGAAGCGAGCAGTAAGGCCAGCATTGTCTCCATCCTTCTGATGTATGTGCCAAAATTCATCTTCAAGCTTTTGACGCTCGTGAGGAGGGCAGAATTCCTCCAGCATGACTTCCTTGAGCTCCTCCCACGACAAACCGTAAGCTGCATCATTCCCTCTCTTGTTCCTCTCGGCCGTCCACCAGTCCAAAGCACGGGACTGAAAGACGCCGGTAGCGTTCAGAGTTCGAAGGTCATCAGGGCAACCACTTTGTCGCAGAGTAACCTCGATAGAGTCAAACCAGTGGAATAGAGCAGTAGGACCTCCTTCGCCTGTGAATTCTTTCGGCCCACATGACTTGAATTGTTTGAAACTGAAGGGTCTTGGGACAGCTCTAGGACCCTCAGTCCTTGATTCCTCGGATGATTTGCTGGCGTTCTCATAGGCATCGCTCACTGCCTTTGCTACAGCTTTCGCGACGATGGAAGCAAGACGTCTGTCTTTCTTTTCCTGGCGAGAGAGTGGATGATGACGGGATCCAGACGACATTGTCTGCAATAGACATCGCCATGGAACTCAACACATGTATTCGAATCTCGCCTCACACGTCTACTACTACTAAAGCTCAGTAACACGTACCATGTAAACGCATACAGTCACAAAATCACAGAATTACACAAAATCACATAAACACATAGAGCACATAATCACAGTATCCCTAAACACGTAAGTACAACAGCAAGAAACACATATAACTTAGTCACTAAAAGCACCTACGAGCATGCAAACCATTCTGACTGCCTCTATTGTTGATTCGCTAGCGATGGGTTGTGTGGGTTTTGTGTTTTAGCGGGAGCAATAGTGTTGAGTTGAAACCAATAGTACCTCAAAACGTTAACAAATAACAGAAAATGCATAAAATTTTCATAAAGATCGATAAATCGAAAGTAGATTGTCTGCGGCTAATAGACTTCGACTAACCAAAGTAGCTCGACTATTCGCAAGGATCCTGCACAATGACCTCCAGGACTATGCCTTCGCCTTGATTCTCGGGCGTTGGCGCAATTCCCTTTGGTTAGATTGTGCCTTTAGATCGTTGGAGTCCATCGAACTTTGGTGGAGTTTTTTTTTTTTTGTATAAAAGCGGGACGAGTCGTCAAGGTTAGGGTTTCACCCCTAGCTTGCAACTTCCGTCCTCGTTTTTTATGAAAATTGAGGAGATTATTCATCAAAATATGGATTTCACTCCTGATTTGGTATAATTCTCCTTGTTTGTAGCTAAAACGCAAGCTGATTAGGCAACTTTAGTCGAGAGTTTGCGGTTTTCACACCTATTCTCGGCCTTATTACCTGTTCACAACTTGAAAATTCGAGTGTAATGATAGAAAAGAGTGAGTGATAGTGACGAGTTCACGCATACGCGTGAGTTGGTCTGTTGGCTCTTAACTATAGTCTAGGTCTCTAAGACTTCGACCCGGACTAGGTCGAGTCTTGCCTAATTCCCTATAGTTATGGCTCTGATACCAATCTGTCACACCCCAACCGATGGCGGAATCATCGGGGCGCGGCACTGAGCGAAACAGATTGTCCAGAAGTTTCCATAACAACTATCATTACCATTTAAGTAAACATTACGTCCCATACCGTAACATAAATAGTCAAACAAGTTATTACAGACAACATCAAAACAAATACTCTGTTCCGACAACTCAGATTTAAATAAGTAGCAATGGTTTATCCGCTTCTAGAGACCCCTAATAAGTTATCTACAGACAACTATTTGATGGGCTCTAAAGCTTTATTCTAGCTTCCATTTCCTACCACATGTGCGTCCTAAGCACCTGTCACATACGTTAAAATAATGTCAATACATAAAATGTAAAGGTGAGCATACAAGTTTGATAATAGCATATAGAGTCCGAATTCGTTTACGCATAACCAGCACGTACACATAGTGAAATGAAGCACGTTAGTTATCGACATAGATCCATCGATACCAATGACTGCGGGTTGACTGCCCGAGGCAGTTCGCAATACACGATTACCACTGTAATCCATGCAAGTAAAAGATCCTTAACAACCCCCGTGTGAATGGGTGCTGAGTCCAAACTATAGTACTATCGTTGCTAAGGCAGGTAGACAGCATTCCATGTGTAAACATAACAAACAAGCATTCATAAGCCACGTATAACATGCATTAATGGTTAAGCGTTAAAATAGCTTGAGTAGTGTGTTAGTTGTAGTTTGAATATTCGTAACGTATGTAACACCCAAAAGTGCTAAAGCAAAAGGGGTTCGAGTATACTCACAGCGATATGGATTGAAGGGAGCGCTTTTACAGCGAGTACGGTTAGCCTGAATAGATTTGATAACGTAACGATAAGTGTCGCGTAAAACAGTACAGTGAGAGTGGGTAGGGTGACTGATCGTGCGGATAAGTTATCCGTGAGTAGAGGTCATCCGTGCGCATGACCTATCCGTGCGGATGGTGATGCGTGCGGATGGTGATTCATCCGGGTGAGTCATCCGTGCGTGCGACTGTCCGTGCGGGTGGTAACCCGTGCGGATTAGTTGTACGTGCGGGTGACTTATCCGTATGGACAAGTTGTTTGTGTGAATGAATGTTCAAGTGGATTGTTTCTTCCTAAGATGTGTTTGTGTATGATGGCTTGTGCTTTGGAGTTTTCGTTGTAGCATTTAGAAACCACCTAAGTGTTTCTATCTTTCAAGCCGGTCGCGCGGACGACAGTCCATGCGTACGGTAGTCCGTGCGGGCAGCCTGTGCGCGCGGGCAGAGACAATCCGTCCGGATAGCCTGTCCGTGCGTACGACTTGGCCGTGTGGATAAAGATCGTTTGATTTTCATTTTAAGGCCTTAGTATCTCATGATCCGAAGAGTAATCCATTCAGAGGTCGTCCGTCCGGATTGCTCGTTCGTCGATACTCAAACCTTGTTTGGAAAGTGGGTCCCAAGAGTAGTCCGTGCGGGTGGCAACCCGTATGTATGACCTGTGCGTGCGGATGGTAATCCGTGCGCACAGCTTGTCCGTGCGGACAGCTTGTCCGTGCGGACAACTGGTCTGGTTGTTCCGTTCGTCTACACTTGGTTTCTGTTGTCGTTTATCGAGACGTTCTGATTTCGTGGCAACCACTTGGAGTTGTGTTCTCACCCGCGTGACTAGACCGGTCAGGAACCACCCTAACTCAGCCTGTCGGCGACTCAGAACGGTCATTCCGGTTATCCCCGGAATCAGTTGTCTGTGGGTAGGATTCCAGATCTAGAACTAGAGCATCACTATTGACGAGTAGTACACTAGAACCGATCGGATTCGTACCGGTTTTAAGGGTAAAGAAGGAAAGAACTTAGGTTTATTTCTTTCAACTCTTTTACTCTTAGAAAAGTTTAGATCTAGGCGAAATTATTGTAAAAACTTGTAGAAATCGTTTAGATCTGAGATATTCTTGGTGGAATGAGGCCACACTTGAAGTTCTTATGAACTTCATGATGACGTCACCCGAGAATACCTCAAATCCGGATGATTTCATGGTTAGAATCGAAGATTCGAAAGATAGAAATGTGTAGAATTGTGTAGTGATCAAAGATGTGCAAGAATTTGTGCAAGATCTTACCTGGATTGAGAGAAATCTGAGAAAAGGTGAAGAATGCGTGTGGTTCGGACGTCACTTGCCAAAAGTGAAAAAAGTGGAGAGTGACCCGTGTATTTATAGGATGCCAAAAAGGGAAAGGGTGAGTCGTGCGCATGGCACGCACCCGGGTAGGCTATCCGCGCGGACTGGTCATCCGTGCGGATTGGCAATCCGTGCGGATTGGCAATCCGTGCGGATTGGCCATCCGTGCGGATGCCGCCTGCTTTGGTGAGTTCGGTGAGATGTTGCTTCGGTTTCGATTTGCGAGCGATTCGATAGGGTTTCCTAGTCAAATTACTTTCAGTCCCAACTACTTCTTACATGGTTCGATTCGGAATTCGGGTTTGGGTTCGTTTATATTCGAGTTAGACTTCGAGTTCGATTGAGTTCGCTTGATTATCACAATCATAACATAAAATAAACATGCACAGGTAACACGTAAGGCACACACACACGTATAATGACAAGTAAAATACATAGCTCGGGTTACGATTTGGTGTCGATTTGATTAGCATAGCTTGATTAACTTTATCGCATTGTTACTTCCTATCGTTCACAGTCGTAGGTCGATTGAAATACGGTTAGCATGAGTCGATTATTGTAATGAACGACATTTACTCCACATAATCTAAATATAATAGAAACAATTCTACGAGTCACGTCGCGCGAAATCGGTCGTTGACTTTGACCTTGACTTTGACTTTCACTCGTGAAAACACGGGGTGTTACACATCGCTATTCGAAGGATAATCGCATATATTCGAAATACAATATCACTATACTACACCAATCACAAACACTAACACTCACGATGACATTGGGTGAGGACCTATTCTACCCTCCTCAGTGGCTGTGATGTGTCGAAACGCAGACAATTAACGCTAACAAAGACTCTCGGGTGAGTGCTGTAGCTCCAGTCGTCGTGACGATGATGACAATACGAGTGAGTGGTACCCCGTCAGTCTTTGTGGCACAACACGCAATAACGTTCACGATGACATCAAGAAAGGACCTATACTACCCTCCTTGATGGCCGTGAAACGTCGTTAATAATCGCATACTCGAATCGAAAACCGATTGTTAATTATCAAAACTTTGAATTATGGATACGTAAATACGACCCCTAGTGATATCTATGCATATATAATAATAATAATATAAATTAACTATGAAAAGTGCGTACTTCAAAATCTATCGCAACGCTCAAAAACGGAGAAATCCATCGCGCCGGAGTGGCCATCCGGATGGACAGCCTCATCCGAATGGATGGGCCATCCGAATGGATAGCCATCCGAACGGATGGGCCATCCGACCCAGAAACCCTCCAGCTCCTCATTTTTCCTATAAATAGCATGTCACATCACTGTTCAAGTGATGTGACAGCTCCCACTCGACCAAGCACGCCTCAGGACCCTTTTCTCTCGATTTCTCGCGATTCCGGTAAGATTTCAATCTAAAACTTGTACTTCTATGATCTACACTCAATTCTACATCATTCTGTCTTTCAAAACTCAATTTCTAACCATGAAATCTACTGATTTGAGGTGTTTTAAGGTGATGTCACCAAGAGTTCATATGAACTTCAAGTTGTGACCTCATCCCACCATAAACGACTCAGATCTGGGTGATTTCCACCTGTTTGATAACAAATCTCACCTAAATCTATGTATTTAACCAAGGAACGGAACAATTTCGGGATTAAACATGAGAAACCGTCAAGGACGGCCAGATCTGATGGAATGGGGTGATTCCCGGCCATTAGAACGGGTCGGAACTGATGGAATTTCAAGGGTTAATACGAAATTACACTGTCCCAGTAAAACCACGCGTATTTCTTCCGAAAACACTCGAAAACAGTTGATCGGGAGGCTAAAACAGACGTGTTATCCGACCAGACCACATGTCATCCGAACGGACCACATGCCATCCGATTGGATAGCATGTCATCTGACCGGATGACTGCCATCCGACCGGACCAGCTCATCCGACCCATGACTGCCATCCGATCCATATGTCATCCGATCGGATGAGCCCATCCGAACGGATGAGCACCATCCGACCAGATAACTGACTTTTCGACGCTATTCTCGCTTAACCGTACATCGTTTACTGTATCCTTCAATGATTAACGCAGACGTACTCGCAAACGATTCAATCAAGTTGTATTCTCGCTAACTACGCACTGTGAGTATACTTGAACCCTTTTTAATCGCATTTTAGGTGTAACATACGTTTATAACCAATCGAACTTATCAAACGAATTATTCAATCAATCGAATTATCACTTGCGAATAACTGTTATGCATAGATATACGTGATGCTAGCTGCATATGTGCTAGGGCTCATACTCGCGACGTCCCACCATGACTAGTATAGTACTATTGCGCCCGACGGGGTCTAGTTTGCCATCGCATATTCGAGCATCGAGGACTTAGTTGGTAGTATCAGCTTTGTGAGTATATATGTCATGTGTTACGTTTATGCATGTGGAAATTCGCTACACGTTTTGATCTATTACGCTATACCTATCAAACCGGTATACTCGCCAATACTTTTGTATTGACAAATATTTTAACGTATGTTGCAGGTTAGATCGCAGACTATATCAAATCAAGCTAGGAGGTCTAGAAACTCAACTAAAATCTAGGTTGACGGATTTGTATTGTTCGAGAGGACAAGAAATCTGTGATAACTTATGTGATTGTATTATTTGTTAGTATGGGGATAACGAATGTATTAAATATTATCGCAATATAGTTGTTATGGATTCTCTTGAGCAATCTGATTCGCCTAGTGCCGCGCCCCGATGATTCCGCCATCGGTGGGGGTGTGACAGACCACTCCTCCCTGTGCAAGCTCCATAAGCACCTAACGACCTGCAAGGCATGTAACAACGAGTCAACAACAAAGTTAAGCGAGTTCACAGTTGGTTGTCCAGTTTTAATGATTGTTCCAAAATCCATAAGTTGTTTCGAAAACCACAAGTTACCCAATTCCTTGTTTCCCAAACCATAATCAGTAGTAACCACTAGACCGTTTACCATATCGAAAACTGACTGTAGTCATGTATGTGCCCTACGTCAATGTCTATTCTCATTGACTAAGTGCCCAGATCCATTAGTTCACTCACGTCCTCTGCGGCACGGTGTGAGGCTTGTCAAACCTAAATAGCGCTATCTAACTAATGACCCGCTCGCCATTGGCCCGACGATTAAGTCGATATAAAAATGAGGGACTTCATGATAGAGTTTTGTCTAGTAAGTTATAGGTTGTCGCCCTTCTCAACCGAGGACGGAGGTACGTAATCCACATAAGGAGAATACGTAGGTTAAAGGTTGTCATCCTTCTCAACGAGGATGTAGGTACATATTCCGTTAAAGGTGAATATGTAGATTTCGTTTCAGTTCCATTACCCATTCCCAACCACTAGGAATCCCATGCCTTATAGAAAGTGTGAACTCACCTTGATTTGCTCGGTATGCTTAACTACTTGTTTCAAATTAATCAGTCAAAGCCTATGATATATACGTATACGTACTCAGTTTCATTCACGATGTCTCCGTATCATTAAAAGTCATAGAGTGTAATAAATCAGAATCATCTCATAGCACATAGAAGTCATACAAACTCAGTCAGAACTCATAATTCTCATGCACGACCCATATCAATGCTAAACAGTTAAGTGTGCTATACAAGAAACCAAGTCATGTTATTTGGTAATTCCATACAGCATTAGCAGAAGATACCATCACCTAGTCATTCAATGTCCTACATGCAATTTATACAACCATTATAGTTTACTGTTCGTGTAGAGTCCTTCGGCGAAACCCTTACACGGCGAAACCCCAGGGTGACAAAACCCCACATGTTTCGTCGACCCGGAAATGACGAAACCCCTCCATGTTTTGTCGTACCACATATGGCGAAACCCTATAGGTTTCGTCGACCTGAGAGTGACGAATCCCCATATGCTACATCACATCAACAGTTATCCCTTTACACAGAAAACAACAGTTTAACGTTTTCCTTCAGTCATTCAATCGGATCAAAAATTAAGAATGCATCAGTTCACTTTCATGGATCCCTAAATCACCTAATAATCTCTAACAGTAGCAGTCATTCAAGCAGAACCAAATCATTCAATCAATTTACTAATTCATGCAATCACACAAGTTTACATCCAAACCTATATAATGATTCCTACAACAGTTTGATCATGGAATCCCTTACTACAAGTCTTTATTCGATCAAAATATCCACACAACTTAAGATTCGTTATCTATATTCCGTGTGTTTGATTAACCAAAAACATGTTCATAATACAATCCGATTCAAGCACACATAGTTTATCAGAACCCTAAATCAATATCATAATTCGCACAATATCATGCAACCAATTGATCATCCATCATACATTCAAGAACATGCTCAAACATCATAACCATATATTTAGAATTCAAGTCAAACTAAACATGAAATCACTAACCACTACGGAATTCGAATAAGAATGATCGAACGGGGACGATCTAGCTTCGAATGGGAGGTCTGCCGTCGACTTGAATGGAGGAGAAGAGAGCTAGGGTTTTCCAGTTGTTCCTTACGTATGATTGTGAACAAAACAATATAACAGAATCGATACTGGGCCGCCCCTGGGCCAAGGGCCCATACAAATGTTTCGCCGGCATGTTAAGTGACGAAACCTCTAGGTTTCGTCGGGTATGATTCGTCGGGCAGCCTTGTGGCGAAACTCCCATATTTCGTCGGGGGTTAATGACACAAATCCATATTTCATTATACATGAATTTAGTTTATTCACTTAGACACTAGACAGTTCACAAGTTCATAATTTAATCCACTATAAGCCTTATACCAAACATAAATCAAACATAATCAAATCATAGTGCACAAGTTACAATGCAACGAATCACAAAACACAACAGGAAACAAGTAACGTGTCGAGGGAAGACCTTGAAAACTCGAGTTGTCACATCATCCCCAACTTGAAAGAAATTTCGTCCCGAAATTTAGCACATGGTTACTGAGGAAGCTAGTTAAGTTGCATGGTTTTCCTGGTTTTCCTGGGGTGTCACATCATCCCCCCGTTGGTTTGGAATTTCATCCCGAAATTTCGCAGTAGCTTCAGTCTCAGTAGTGGTTGCACTCTTCTCGAACAACTGGGGATATTTGAGTTTCATTTGGTGTTCTCATTCCCAGGTGAACTCTGGGCAACGACGGGAGTTCCAACGGACTCGAACAAGAGGTATTCTGGTGCGCTTGAGAACCTTAACGTCTCGGTCTGTAATCTCTACAGGTTCTTCGACGAATCACAACTGATCGTCGATAGTGAGCTCCTTGAGAGGAACTATGAGGGTCTCATCTGACAGACACTTTTTCAGATTCGACACATGGAATACGTTATAAACTCCGTTGAGTTCTTTAGGTAGGTTCAATCTGTAGGCCACCTTGCCGATTCGCTCAGTGATTTCGAAAGGTCCGACATAACGCGGATTAGGGATAGCAATGGGTCGGGTTCGGGTCGGGTATTGGAAATCCCATACCCATACCCGGTTGTAAAATCGTGTCCCATACCCGACCCAATACCCGTCGGGTATATGTCGGGTAATTACCCATCGGGTACCGGGTATACCCGCGGGTATCGGGTATACCCATTAGTTTGTTAAAAAATATACATTGGGATTTCCAAATACATTTTTTACTATTATAATCATTATATAATTTTATTTATGCAACAACTATTATAAATTAAAATATACATTACATACGTATAAGTTTTAGCATAAATTAATAGTAACGTTATAATATTTATACACTTATATGCCTATACTTCACAACATACAAAGTATAAATACTATCATCAAATACATATGCTAAAAGAAAATTTATTTTTTAACATTATGAACATACTAAAATAAATCACTAATAGATAAGGGTTAATGGAAAATAAAAATATAAATTAAAAACTTCGGGTTTATGATCGGGTATATAGTTCGGGTAAACGGGTATGTAGTTTCGGGTAATCGGGTCGGGTATTACCTAATCCCATACCCGACCCATACCCGCAAAAATTTTTAAAACTAAACCCATACCCGGCCCAATACCCATCGGGTATCGGGTATACCCGTCCCATTTGTGTCGGGTTTCGGGTATACCCATCGGGCTCGGGTATTTTTGCCATCCCTAACGCGGATTGAGCTTGCCTCGTTTACCAAAACGAACCACACCCTTCCAGGGTGAGACTTTGAGTAGAACCCGGTCCCCGACCTGGAACTCTAGAGGTTTCCTACGCTTATCAGCATAACTTTTCTGACGGTCACGAGCTGCCGCCATTCGTTGTCGTATCTGAGCAATCTTCTCTGTCGTGTCTACCACGAGTTCTGGGCCAGTGATTTGGTTGTCGCCAACCTCTGCCCAACAAAGAGGTGATCGGCATTTACGTCCATACAATGCCTCAAACGGAGCAGCCTGGATACTGGTGTGGTAACTGTTGTTATACGAAAACTCCACCAAAGGGAGGTGTCTTTCCCAGCTGTTACCAAAGTCGATAACACATGCACGAAGCATGTCTTCAAAGGTTTGGATGGTGCGCTCAGACTGCCCATCCGTCTATGGAAGATATGTTGTGCTCATGTCTAGACGTGAGCCAAAGGACTTGTGCATCGCTTGCCACAAATCCGAGGTAAAACGCGCATCACGATCAGATATGATGGAGGTGGACACCCTGCGCCTCGAGACTACTTCCTTAAGATAAACATCTACCAGAGTAGAGAACTTATCCATTTCTTTGATAGCCAGAAAATGTGCAGACTTGGTCAATCGATCCACGATCACCCAAATGGTATCATTTCCGCGTTGAGATCTAGGCAGGCCAGTAACGAAATCCATGGAAATTTGCTCCCTTTTCCATGTCGGTATCTCTGGTTGTTGAAGTAGGCCTGACGGTTTCTGGTACTCGATCTTGACTCTCGCGCAAGTCAAGCATTTACTAACGTAGGTTGCTATGGTGGCTTTCATACTGGGCCACCAATACGTAGTCTTGAGATCGTGGTACATCTTATCCGAACCAGGATGTACCGAGTAACGAGACTTGTGTGCTTCATCCATCACAAGCTCGCGTAGATTACCATAGAGTGGAACCCAGATGCGCCCTGTCATGTAGTAAGCGTCGTCTTCCTTTTGCTCTAACTGTTTTCTCGATCCTTAAAGGCACTCAGCCCTGATATTCTCTGCTTTCAATGCTTCAACCTGAGCATCTCGTATCTGAGTAGGAAGATTTGATTGAATGGTAAGCTGTAACGCACGTACACGCTTAGGTTTAGAGTCCTTCCGGCTGAGGGCATCGGCCACAACATTGGCTTTGCCCGGATGATACTTGATCACGCATTCGTAATCATTTAGGAGTTCAACCCATCGACGCTGTCACATGTTCAACTCCTTCTATTCGAAGATATGTTGGAGACTCCTGTGATCGGTGTAAACGGTGCACTTGGTACCGTACAGGTAATGCCTCCATATCTTGAGTGCAAAAACAACAGCTCCCAGCTCCAGATCATGTATAGTGTAGTTCCTTTCGTGAACCTTAAGTTGGCGCGATGCATAAGTAATAACTTTATCCCGTTGCATCAACACACAACCAAGTCCTTGGATTGACGCGTCGCAATAAACTACAAAATCGTCGGTGCCTTCAGGCAATGAGAGAATAGGTGCGCTACAAAGTCTATTATTTAAGTGCTGAAACGCAGATTCTTGTGCATCACCCCAACGATAGGTGACACCCTTCTGAGTTAGTGAAGTGAGGGGTTGCACAATCTTCGAGAAATCCTTGATGAATCTTCTGTAATAACCCGGAAAACCCAAGAATTGGCGGATTTCTGCTGGTGTACGGGGCGCAGGCCAGTTCTTGATCGAGTCAACCTTGGATGGATCTACATGAATCCCATCCGCATTTACCACGTGGCCTAAGAAATGGACTTCACGAAGCCAAAAGTCGCATTTCGAGAACTTAGCATAAAGTTGTTCTGTTCGAAGAAGTTCCAAAATAAGTCGCAGATGCTGTTCGTGTTCCTCCTGACTCTTAGAATAGATCAGGATGTCGTCGATGAAAACAATAACGAACTTATCCAGGTAAGGTTTGCACACTCAGTTCATGAGGTCCATGAAAACCGCAGGTGCGTTTGTCAACCCGAAAGGCATAACAAGAAACTCGTAGTGCCCGTAATGAGTCCTGAATGCTGTTTTGGAGACGTCCTTATCTCGGACTCTCAGCTGGTGATATCCCGATCTCAAATCAATCTTCGAGTAATAGCTCGACCCTTGCAACTGATCGAACAAGTCGTCAATACGCGGGAGAGGATAACGATTCTTCACGGTCACCTTGTTGAGTTCGCGATAGTCAATACACATACGGAAGGTACCATCTTTCTTCTTCATAAACAATATTGGAGCTCCCCAGGGCGAAGAGCTAGGACGAATGAAACCCTTGTCCAAGAGTTCTTGTAATTGTGTAGACAGCTCCTCTAGTTCTAATGGGACCAATCGATAAGGTGCACGAGCTATGGGTGCTGCTCCAGGAGCTAGCTCGATTTGAAATTCGACCTGGCGATGAGGCGGGAGACCAGGTAATTCCTCAGGGAATACCTCAGGAAAATCGCGTACAATAGGAATGTCTTCTATCTTCTTCTCTTTCGTGGATGTGTCAGTAACGAGGGCTAGAATAGCAGTGTGGCCCTTTCGCAAACACTTCTGGGCTTTAAGAAAAGAGATGATGCCTACGACTGCACCACCCTTGTCACCATGAATCACGAGGGGTTATTCACTATAACGGGGAATGCGAACAATTTTCTCTTTGCAAAGAATTTTCGCCCGATGCTGAGATAACCAATCCATCCCAATAACAACGTCGAAGCTACCCAGAACGATAGGAACGAGGTCGATAGAGAAAGTCTAATCAGCAAGCACAAGATTACAACCCTTAACTATGTGTGTGGCCTCGAGATTCTTACCATTTGCTAGTTCTACAATGTGCTTGGTGTTCAAAAGTGTTGGAGTACACTTAAGTATCTGACTAACTTTTAAGGACACGTAGCTAGTATCGGCACCCGAATCAAATAAAACAGTAACATAAAAGTCATCCAGTAGGAACTTACCCGTCACAACGTTGGGATCATTCCTCGCTTCACCCTGACCAATCAGTAATACACGTCCCCTGGCACAATTGCCATCATTGTTACCCCCATTGTTTCCATTCCCCTGATTATTGTTGTTGTTCTGATTTTGGTTCAGCTGGGGACAGTCTCTCTTGAAGTGGCCTTCAGCACCACACTGATAGCATCCTTTGTTGTTACCCCTCTGTTGTTGTTATTGCTGCTGGTTCTGTGGAGCTTGCTGTGGTTGCTGACGATTCTGGTTCGCAGGATATGGGCTCCTGCAATCCTTGGTTGCGTGACCAGGCTTGTTGCACCCATGACAGCGAACCTTGCTACACGGCCCACTATGGTGAAAATTACAACGGTTGCACTTAGGTTGATTACCCTTGTATCCACCCTGCCCCTGATTCTGGTTTCCTGAAGATTGCTGACCGGGGCTCTTGAAGTCGTCAGTCCTTCGCTGCCGAGACTGAGACTGAACAGAAGTAGAGCCTTTGCTTGAATTTCCATCCCATTTACGCTTGTTGTCGCTAGGAACATCTGAAGTAGCTGTAGCACTAATACGTTTGGGCAGCCTGTTTTGCTCAACTGCCTGATCAGTGAGACGATGAGCTAGATGTATAACTTGTTGGATAGTACCAAGGTTAGCCGCAGTCACATGGCTTTGAATTTCTGGCACTAGGCCCTTGAGATACAGCTCGATACGCTTGATAGGAGGATCCACCATAGTAGGACACAACACAGCCAACTCATTCGATCTCTTCGTCTATGCCTCAATTTCAGACCCCGTCATCTTTAAGTTGTAGAACTCCACTTCCAGTTTGTGGATGTCATCACGGTTATAGTACTCTTCCTTGATCAAATCTTTGAAGTCGTTCCATGGGGTGGCAATAGCGGCCGCCAACCCCAGCATTTGGACCTGAGCGTTCCACCACGTGAGCGCTACACCTTCAAGAGTACCAGTAGCATATTTCACCCTACAAGCCTCAAGGCAATCACACATCTCGAAAACAGTTTTGAGCTTCTCGAACCAGTGAAGGAGGCCTACAGCTCCTTCAGTGCCGTTAAAAGTACTGGGCTGGCAATCCATGAAAGTTTTGAAAGTGCATACAGGAGGCTGAGCAGGTTGACCTGTCGCGTGAGCAAAAAGTACAAAGTTAAGCACGAAAGTTGGTTCACGAGGGTAGGATCTAAACATCCTAGAGTAAGTTGTCAGGGCAGGTTATACCTCCTGCCTGAGCTGCTGTGAGTGCCTCTGCAACTCGTTCATTAATAAGAGCCGTCAGCTGGGCTTGAGTCAAATTCAAACGTCCACTCATGATCTTCTCAACGAGGATGTAGGTATATATTCCGTTAAAGGTGAATATGTAGGTTTCGTTTCAGTTCCATTACCCATTCCCAACCACCGGGAATCCCATGCCTTATAGAAAGTGTGAACTCACCTTGATTTGCTCGGTATGCTTAACTACTTGTTTCAAATTAATCAGTCAAAGCCTATGATATATACGTATACGTAATCAGTTTCATTCACGATGTCGCTGTATCATTAAAAGTCATAGAGTGTAATAAATCAGAATCATCTCATAGCATATAGAAGTCATACAAACTCAGTCAGAACTCATAATTCTCATGCACAACCCATATCAATGCTAAACAGTTAAGTGTGCTATACAAGAAACCAAGTCATGTTATTTGGTAATTCCATACAGCATTAGCAGAAGATACCATCACCTAGTCATTCAATGTCCTACATGCAATTTATACAACCATTATAGTTTACTGTTCGTGTAGAGTCCTTCGGCGAAACCCCTACACGGCGAAACCCCATGGTGACAAAACCCCACATGTTTCGTCGACCCGAAAATGACGAAACCCCTCCATGTTTTGTCGTACCACATATGGCGAAACCCTATAGGTTTTGTCGACCTAAGAGTGACGAATCCCCATATGCTACATCACATCAACAGTTATCCCTTTACACAGAAAACAACAGTTTAACGTTTTCCTTCAGTCATTCAATCGGATCAAAAATTGAGAATGCATCAGTTCACTTTCATGGATCCCTAAATCACTTAATAATCTCTAACAGTAGCAGTCATTCAAGCAGAACCAAATCATTCAATCAATTTACTAATTCATGCAATCACACAAGTTTACATCCAAACCTGTATAATGATTCCTACAACAGTTTGATCATGGAATCCCTTACTACAAATCTTTATTCAATCAAAATATCCACACAACTTAAGATTCGTTATCTATATTCCGTGTGTTTGATTAACCAAAAACATGTTCATAATACAATCCGATTCAAGCACATATAGTTTATCAGAACCCTAAATCAATATCATAATTCGCACAATATCATGCAACCAATTGATCATCCATCATACATTCAAGAACATGCTCAAACATCATAACCATATATTTAGAATTCAAGTCAAACTAAACATGAAATCACTAACCACTACGGAATTCAAATAAGAATGATCGAACGGGGACGATCTAGCTTTGAATGGGAGGTCTGCCGTCGACTTGAATGGAGGAGAAGAGAGCTAGGGTTTTCCAGTTGTTCCTTACGTATGATTGTGAACAAAACAATATAACAGAATCGATACTGGGCCGCCCCTGGGCCAAGGGCCTATACAAATGTTTCGCCGGCATGTTAAGTGACGAAACCTCTAGGTTTCGTCGGGTATGATTCATCGGGCAGCCTTGTGGCGAAACTCCCATGTTTCATCGGGGGTTAATGACACAAATCCATATTTCATCATACATGAATTTAGTTTATTCACTTAGACACTAGACAGTTCATAATTTAATCCACTATATGCCATATACCAAACATTAATCAAACATAATCAAATCATACTGCACAAGTTACAATGCAACGAATCACAAAACACAACATGAAACAAGTAACGTGTCGAGGGAAGACCTTGAAAACTAGAGTTGTCATAATATGTAATAGTGTAATAGATAAAAGCTGCGAATTTCCACATACATAAACGTTATATGTGACATATATACTCACAAAACTGATACTACCAGCTAAGTCCTCGAGCTTCGATCGCGATTGCTAAACTAGACCCCGTCGGGCGTAACAGTACTATACTAGTCATGGTGGGACGTCGCGAGTATAAGTCCTAGCACATATGTAACTAGCATCACATATAACTATGCACATTGGTCATTTGCAAGTGATAAATAGTTTAAGCATTTGATGTGATTTGATTTGATAGCAACGTATGTTACACCCAAAAGTGCAAAAGCAAAAAGGGTTCAAGTATACTCACAGTCGGTGCTCAGCAGGTAAGCAACCACAACTTGGTTGGATTGAAGGTAGCACGTCTGAGAATAGCCTGATCACAGTTTGATAGCGTAAGGGTTGGATAGTGCGTGAAACGGGGCAATGTGTCAGTGGATCGGACAGTACTCCGATCGGATGGCAATCCGATCGGTTAGCCGGTTGATCGGGTGACCACTCGATTGGTTTGCTACCTTGTTGGGAAGGATGTGTTTGCGTATGCTGGCTTGCCTTTTGAAGTTTTCGTTATAGTATTTTGAAAACAGAGAAGTATCTCTACCCTTCAGGTCGGTCTATCGAACGGCCGGTCAATCGGGTGGCAACTCGGTCGGGTGGCTGTTCGATCGGATGGTGATCCGATTGGCAAGACACTTTGGTTGATGATAAGCTCGCAGCAGACTGGTCACTTGGTCGGGCGGCAGTCCGATCGGGTGACAATCTGTTGGAAATAATGAATATTTGTAAAAACGTTTAAGTGTTGAGGATCCAAAGTCGGTCGTTCGGATGGTCGTTCGATCGGACGGCAATCCGTTCGTCGTTCAGATCTTTGAGTGTTTGAAAATTGTTTAAGTCTTGATACCAAGTGCTATCCGATCGGATTGAGGGTTGATCGGATGGTAGTCCGATCGGACGGCAATCCGATTGGACGGCAATCCGTCCCGCAGCCTGATCATTTCACAACTTGTTTATTTTGTTAAGTTTTCGCGATTTGATCGAGACGGTATGACTACGAGTTAAACAATGGAAACCCCACCAAGTCCAAGTCATTGATCGGATGGGAAGTCACCACGTCCGATCAGTTGACTGTTCTCGATGGTGGTTCGTGTTTAACATGATAAGCCGGTCATCTCGTTGATAAGAACCAGTTCTAGAACCGTCACTTCACTAGAGGCAGAGTAGAAGGTCTGTACGAGCTCTGTTGCTACCGGTTTTGAGTGAAAAGTTAAGAAAGTTTGAAGAAAACTTAGAAAGCTTAGATTCGGGTTAGATTTAGGTGAGATTTAGTGTTTATACACCGTGGAATCTATCAGATCTAGACTGTTCTTGATGAGATGAGGTCACTCTTCGTTGTTCCTAAGAACTCCATGATGACATCACCTTAGAACGCCTCAAATCCAAAGATTTCATGGTTAAAAGTTAAGACTCGAAAGGGAAGATGATGGAGAAGTGCGTGTAGATCATAGAAGTACAAGATTCAGGTCGAAAACTTACAAGAATCGCGAGGAATCGAGAGGAAAAGCCCCAAAAGCATGCTGGTCGAGTGAGAGCTGTCACATCATTGTTCAAGTGATGTGACAAGTGCTATTACAGGTGAAGTGGCATGAAGGGGAAAAGTGCAACGGATCGGATGGCTGTCCGATCGGGTGGCTGTCCGATCGGGTGGCAATCCGATCGGGTGGTAATCCGATCGGGTGGCCACTCGATCGATAGTCACTCGATCAATGGTCTCCGGCGTGTTGCGTTTCGATGTTTCATTTCGATCGTTAAGCATTGCGATAGTTTGGTCACACCATTTCATACCCATATTCATATATTTAGTATAATTAGTCACATAGGGTCGTATAAATATCCATATTTCAAAGTTGCGATACAATAATCGGGTTTCGTTTCGAATATGCGTTAATCTGCGACGCATCACGACCATCGAGGAGGGTAGAATAGGTCCTCACTCAATGTCATCGTGAGCGTTAGTGTGTGTGATGCGATGTGTTATAGCGATAAAGTATGCGTATCATGCGAAAATACTGCGAAATAGCGGTGTATGCGATATAGCTGCATTTTGATCTGAATCTCTGGTGCTAGGCGCAACGAGTATAATCGAGTAGTAACAGTGCATGAACGTGTGGGTTGTTACAGTCTCCCCTGCTTTAGGAAATTTCGTCCCGAAATTAATCCATAAGAAGGGTCGCGAGGGTTGATGCGAGTGGAAGTAGCGATTAAAAGCGTCAAGGATAAGCGAGCGATCGATTGAAGATTGACGAGAGAGAGCGTTGCGATAACTGGCGATGGCAACGAGTAAGACGATTCATACACAAAAGATGGCAACACAAAGAAAGCGATCCAAAAGTATTTTGAATTCTCGAAAAGTTTGATTAATTCGAAAGGTTTGAAAAAACTTGTTTATGAAAAATTTTCCCACAGTGCGGCGTTAAACTGTGTCGATGTTCACACCAGCGCTATGAGTGGGGTTTTATTAGGTTGCTAAAAGATTTTATGGTGTCTAAGCTCGTTTTACGAAATTTTCTCGTCACGCGGCAGTAACTTAAGTCGATTGTCACACCATCGTCACAAGATAATCTCGTTTGTACAAAGGTTTCGATCAAATTTTAGAAAAAGTTTTGTAAGAAGAGTTTTGTTTACACAAAAGGTTTAAATAATATCAAAAATTATAATTTTAAATCTTAAAGTCGGCCCCGTATGGCACTTTCCCAAGAAAGTTCGACAATATGGGTAAAACACTTATATATAGGAAGTACCAGCGGTGTATCCACCATGTTTTAGCTATATGGCTTCTGTCTCGTGAGGTTGTGTCATACGTGTCAACATAGTACAGACAGATTTGCGATGACTTAATCCAAACGAGGAAGGGTGGGATCAAGTCTTGAAAGGCGAACCGAGTGATGAAGTCGTTTTCGAACTCAGTTTAGCGACACGAGCGAGTGCGACAAGCGATAAGCGGTACACGAAAACTCGATAGCACAACACAATGAAATAAGCGAAGACAGCGGCGATAAGCGAAAAGCAATAAGCGATAAGCGACAGGCGACGATCGATGCGTTGCAAGCGGTGGGAATATACACGATTAATGCAATTCGATTGGATTGATCAACACCACAAAATTTAACTAACATTAGACCCCACATGGCCTTTTTCCACGAAAGTTTGCTGATATGGCTAAAACACTTCCATATAGGAAGTACCAGCGGCGTATCTACCATGCTTTAACCATATGAGTTTCGCCTCGTGAAGCGAGGTCACGTGTGCTAACTTAACACAGATAACACAGATATGGTAAGCGATAGCGTTAGCGATAGGCGACGAGTGATATGCGATTAAGAGAATAGTATGATTTCGATTAGATTCCACATTAAAATCCACATGGCATGTTTCCACGAGAGTTGGCTAACATGGAAAAACACTTATATATAGGAAGTTCCAGCGGCGTATCCACCATGTTTTGACCATATTAGTTTTTTCCCGTGAAGCGATGTCATATATAATAAAACAACACAGATTGCGATGATGAGCGATGAGCGATAGGCGGTAAGCGGTACGTGATAAGCGATAGGCGATACACGGTATGATTAATCTCCATAGTTCCACAATTTAACCAACATTAAGCCCCACATGGCATCTTTCCACAAAAGTTTGCTAATATGGCTAAAACACTTATATGTAAGAAGTACCGGCGGCGTATCCACCATGTTTTGGCCATACTAGATCCATTCCGTGAATCGATGTCATGTGTACCAACATAATCACAAGTAGCAATGAGCGTTAGAAGCGATAAGCGATGCGAGTATCGAAGCGATGAGATTAATAGATGCGTTAAGCGTTAAAGTGTTGCGAGGGTGATGTGCGTTAGATTCCAGTGGAATTGAGATTGAGTTGCAATTAAAGACTTACGACCAGTCTTGCATCGATGCAATTGCCCTGCGGGGGTAGACTCTCTAGAGTCCATCGATAAGGCATTTGCATTGCGTTTGCAGACTTACGACAAGTCTCGCGATGATGCGATGTAATTGTTACGCCTTGCGAATGAGTGTAGTGTGTCGAAAATTAACCATAATAGTATAGGTCTAAATAACGTTCAACTCCACGTGGCACTTTCTTCATGAGACTTCGGTAGTATGGAAAAGCACACCTTGCTTTACCCCTACTACTTGCATCCCGTGAATAGATATCGCACTTTGTTGACATGGTCAAGACGCTTATATATAGGAAGTACCAGTGGCGTATCCACCACTTTCAACCATGCTTTTAACGTTATGGCACCCTTAGAACTCACTACGATCTCCGTGCACTGACCAAAATAATCCCGTGTGCACCCGTGATTAGTCGTTCCTTGCACGTTTATCATACCTTATTCTAAGAGTGTAGTGAGGGTAAAACACATTATATGTGTGTGATTCCAGATTAAGTGTGAAGACGAGAGAGAAAGCGAGAGATAAATAGAGTCCACATTGCATCGAGAAATAGAACAAATTCAACACATAAAAGAAACTAACGGTGAAAATCGTAGCATTACAACAACATTGGAAGCATGACAAATGTTGCTGTGGAGGACTTCTGCGGAGACTGCGATCGTTACTGAGATTCCTCAAGTCTGCGGCCCCGTGCGGCAGTTCCGGGTAAAATGACCATACCAGTTGCAATTGTCGCAATAACGATAGTTAGCTCCTGGTGGGTGATGATACGTGCACATGAGACACAGGGGATGAGTTCCGGTGTAGGCGCGATTTACAAGAACGGGAGCAAATCGTAGCGGTGTGGGGTTTGGAATTTCATCCACGCTTGGTTCCTTTCGCTTGTGGCTGAGCTCGTTGCGATCCTGAGATGAGGTGTCGTTGTCGTTGGAGGATTCGTCTGATGATTCGCTTGAGACATCGTCGGAGGAATCTTCAGAATAATCGTCGGATGAGCCGATGATGATTGCTTGATGAGCTTGTTTGACAGGATTCTTGGAGAAGAATCCGTCCAAGACTCGTTTGTCGTTGATCTCTGCGGCCAAGCGATAGGTTTCTTCGATAGTAGCGGGTCTTGCAGCTTCGACAAAATCGCCCACACATTCAGGCAAGCCGCGAATGTACTTCGTGATGGCTTTTTCTGAGGTGTTGACTTGACTTGGGCAGATTATGCTAAGTTGTTTAAACTTTGCGGTGTAGCCAGTATTGTCATCTTCGACTTGCTTGATTTTCCAAAATTCGTCTTCTAGCTTCTGAACTTCGTGGGGAGGGCAGTACTCTTTCTTCATGAGTTCCTTCAACTCATCCCAAGAGAGAGCATAAGCTGCAGAGATCCCACGTTTGTTACGTTCGGCAGTCCACCAGTCGAGTGCTCGAGATTGAAATACTCCGGTAGCACAAGTAGTTCGAAAACCATCGGGACACCCACTCTGACGAAGGGTAACTTTGATAGAATCGAACCACTAGAGTAGTTGAGACACACCTCCTTCACCCGTGAACTCCATCGGGTCACAGGATTTGAAGTGATTGTAGAGGAAAGCAGATTGCGGCGCTTCCGTCTTAGAGTCTTCCGGGGTTAGAGTGTTGCTGAGAGAGAGCACTTGAGCAACAATTTGAGGAATAACCTTGGCCACTTCCTTGGCCACAAGCGAGGAAATCCTCTTCTCGGCGCTTCGTTTGGCTCTTCTCCTGGCTGTTTGTCTCGAGGTAGAGTCGTTGGAAGACATCTAGACAGAGAGAGATTTGGAGTGAGATTCGATCATAATGGTTTTTGAGTTTTGTGATGCGATTGAGCACGATCAAAACTTGTTGCAAGTAATGTAATAGATTTCACATAGGAGCCACATAGGAGACACGAGATTCCTAAGTTCTCTCACAATTGATTCATTTTGTACATATAATTAATTGTCGTTTATACTTACACACATACATGTCGGTGTAGATTTCGCGAGGACGCGATGAAGAGGGAAAGCGAGAGCGAGAGCGAAAACGAGTAATTTAGACATTAGTTTTGTAGCGAATATTCGGTTTTTTTTGTTTTAGATTGCGATGGTTGTGCGAGTTGTGCGGTTTCAAAAAGCAAGGAGCGAAAATTGATAAATCAAGAAATCGATAAAGCGTAAAGTTTTAAATCGCAAACCCACATAAGTGTAAATAGGTTCAGCAAGCGTAAGATCGGCAAGTTATAAGCGAGGAACATAGATAGAGTGCCTTGGGTGTTTAGGCGTCGACTACCCAAGGTAACCCAACTATACCCAACAAGTTCGTGCACGCGCGTTGCCCTAGAAGACTTATGCTTCCACTAGGATGCAGCTCGTGGCATTCGTCTTCTTAGTCATCGCGTGGCTAGAGTCATTGTTATAGCCAAGTCCTTGGTGAGAGCTTTTTGGAAACCATTTTATAGAGAGCGGAACGGTTTATTAAGATACGGGTTTCACCCCTGACTTAATAACTTCGCTCCTAGCTGTGGTTGTGCTCTGCGAATAAATTCGGGAGTTCCACTAGATTTTGAAATGGAGACTTTCGTTGAGTTATGGATGTCACTCCTAGCTCAACGAAAAGTTCTCGTGCTAGAAATATGCGCTGAGTGAGCGATCTTATCTAGAGTTCTTGGTTTTCACGCCTGATCTCAACTGGATCACTCGGTTGTGTTATGCGAATATTTTCGAAAACGTGTGTATTGGGTTTGTGACATATGTGTATTTTAACCCTTGTACTGTTCCGAACAACTTTGTATTTAATAAAATATGATGTTTCAATTTCAATATGTGTTTAATTATTTGTGACATGAGGTTTGGGTCAACGTATGTCAGCGGTGGAGTACCGGTCAATCCTTAAGTACCGTTTGATGATCCCCATGTTCCCGAATGATGAAACTTGCCCAGTCTGCCGTAAAGCATGTCTGGATAAATACGGGGAGCATGCGTTACACTGTAGAGAGTTGCCGGGGTTTAAGTATCGCCATGACTTTGTTCGAGACGCGTTAATGGATATTCTCAAACAAGCAGGGATCTCGGCAAAGAAAGAGGCACCGGTTAATTTTCTTACAGATCCGTCGGAGGGGAGATCCACCCTATGCCCGGCTGACGTGCTAGTTTTTGGTTGGGAGGGCGGGAAACATGCTTGTGTCGATCTCACAGGTGTATCCCCCCTAGCTGGGTTCCGGGAAAATGGGTTTGTGGCGGGGCAAGCGGTACTGAAAGCAGAGTCAAAGAAGGTGGAAAAGCACGCAAAAACTTGTGAGGATAATCAGCATGCCTTTGTCCCCCTGGCATTTGACACGTTCGGCTCCTTGCCGCCAGAGGCAGTTCGGTTCTTGTCTAGAGTTCAGCGTGTGGTCCACAACAACTTTTCGACCCCTCAGGGGCGAGACTTTGTTTTTAGTAGATTAGGGTTTTCTATTCAGAAAGGGATGGCGGCGCAGTTTGTTGCTCGTCTACCTGCTATCCTTATGTAATTTTCCCAAATTATTGGAATGAAATGAGAAATTTCAGCTTAAAAAAAATCATTATTCAATTCCGAACTCTCAAACCTGTTCTGGAAGTGAAATCATAAACCGTTACGTAAACATAATCAGTTTAAAGCGACGTACACTCCGGAACTGTGATATAAGCCAAACATACCCTAAATACCCTTTACATAACTTAGAAATAAGTTTCGAAGGATTCGGTATGGCAAAAACATGTTTATTTGAACTAAAGAACTAATTGCGACAAAACTGCGAAACGAACGTTGGTGACCGCCCGGATAATATTTAAACCCTAAAAATATTCTGTTATGATTAAAATTTTATTTTTAATCAGGTTCGTGTTGAAAAATAAATTAAAACGCTTAAAAACGTTATTTTTCAAGTTTAAGCGCGTACCGCGTGTTACTGCGCAACACAGTGCTTATACTGCAAAACGCAGACAACACAGCCAGTCTCGGCAACTGAAATTTATTTCAGTAATATTTTGGCGAGTTTATTTTTATAGAATAATAAAAATAATTTAGAACGCCATAAACCGGGATTTAAACGCTAGATAAAATACCCGGTATCCAGTTAAATACCTGTTTTTATCTATTTTTACCATTCAAAAAATTTCACTTTAACCCCCCCCCCCCCTATATGGTTCACGGTCACATGGGGGTGACCCCACCAAAAATATTGCCATGATCTTTCTTGATATATCTTGGATTCACTTAAATCTTAGAGGATCTTATGTAATCTCCTATGGATCCTCATATCTCTATATGTATCATTCAAGATCATTTCTCACTCAACACTTCACTCAACCTCCTTCTCTCTCTCTCCCAACTGTCCACACCACCATCACTCCCATCTTCATCTTCTTCAACCTTGTTCTTCAAAATCAAGCTCCATTCCAAACAAATTTCAAGTTAGTGTGAAGATCCAAAGGAGTTTCCAAGGTGCTTTCAAGTGATTTCAAGCTCCCTATCATCAAAATCTCATCCAAAAACTTACTTGAATCTTGAAGGTATAAAGTTTATGTTTAAATCATACTCTTGATTCTTGGTTGTTCTTGATGATTGGAAGTTTCTCTTGAATCTTGGAATTTTTCACAAACTTGAAATCTAAAAAGAAATGGGTCTTGATGCAAAATAAAAATGGTGATGTATATGGGTGTATATAAACCGTACATATATATATATGGGTGTATGAGTTTTGAGTTTGATTTCTTGATAAACACTTGTTTAAGATGTTTGCTTGTATGAACAAGATTATATGCAAATAGGTAGAGATATAAAGGAATGATTTAATCATGAGTTGTGAATTTGAAGTAATGTTAGTATTTTGATATGTAAATGGCCAAAAATTTATTAGACATATTTGAGAATTTTGAAGTTGTTGCTTGTTCTTGAATGATAGTTAAAATGCAAGTGTTTGATGATCTATGCATGATATGATAAATGTTCAATTACATCAGCAAATAAACATGAATGAATCACATGTTTGATGCATCTAAACTCATATAAAATGATGATGATATGATAGTGTGCTTTAGACACTTGTACATGAGAATACATGTTGATTTAAAGCTCAAGAAATGATAAAAAAATGATTGTATGGCAAAACTATTTTAGAACAGATTATAAATACTAAAAATAACATTATTTGGTATATTATAATGGCATGAAACTTTGTCATAGGTTTGATAGCTTTGCATGTTGTACATCTAGCTTAGAAAGTGGTAAAATATGTGAAATTTACATGATTTACGTGCTTTATGTGAGACCTGCACTATCATGAGTATAACCATTATTTTATTCAGTAAATAACATGGGTTATGTTAAAATATCAAGTCATTTCGATTTAGGATGGTTAGGGTAACGTTTGATGCAAAACTATGCGGTAAAACGGTTAAAAATCGGCTTTTCGGAGGATTTTTATAAAACTGTTTTAGATCAGTAAGTAAACTGATATTTTTGATATAAAAATAATTATTTTAACTTATATTAAGTTTACTTGGTGTTTGGTTAGTCATACGTGACTTCTGACGCCCAAAAATGTTACCGAATCGCTAAAATAAGCGTTTTCCGACATACACTATAATGGGTTGTTCATGGGTAAATTTTATGTGTTACAATGTGTTATGTGTTTTATAATATGTGTATGATGACATGATAATACTTGACAAGATTATGTGTATTACGCTATTATTAGTATGTTACATTTGAGTATATATATTACGACGCGCAAATCGTAGATATATTGCCTATAGCCTGGTGAGGGTCACCAATAAAATCATTCAAGTCGCAAAGTTTTTAAAATATATATATGAACCCATATATATAAATACACCAAAATAATAAAAAATAATAACTTTTCGAGAAATCTCAAAGTTATGTGAAAATTCTAAGTATCGGAGAAACTTATGTATTTTTGTGGGTTTTTGATTATTAAATCATTCTTATTTAATTTAGGACAAATAAACAATTTGAGGGATTGTGTTAACATATAAAAACGCACCCAAAGGTGAGTACATAGATCCCCTCTTTTACATGTTTTGTGGTAACTATGTGAGTACATAGTTCCCCTATTTTACTGTTTTCGATTGTTTTGGGGTGATTCATATGTATCAAAACGATTTCGATATTTTAGCGATGATTTCAAAAACGATTAAGATGGTTTATACTAAATTAATAACGATTTCGACAATGTGAACGAACTTGTTGGTTGTAGTTACATAACGAATGACATTCATTAATTTTGGCCGAACCGACCAGTATTAGGTTATGGTACCATAGGATCTGACAAATCCCGTTATCAGACTGCACCCATGGTTATGTGTGGGTTAGGTGGGTAACGACTGAATCTGTGATTGTTAACTTACCCTTTGGTGGTTTGTTAATGCGAGAAGCGAGATAGTCGAGTCACGAAGGTTTGGATGTTATTAGCGAGACGACCAAAAATAGTTTTCACAATTAAAACGATGATGATTTAAACGACTTAAACGAGTTAACGATTTTGAAACGATGTCACTTAACGATGTTTTCGAAAGGATATAAACCATACGAGTTTTATTAACGAGTTAATACGAGATGTTTTACAATTTGGTTTACCAAAACAAATGTTCTTGGGATAAGAATCATGGCTACGAGGTTTTATAAATTATAACCCGCTTGATTTGATGTAGTTAATTATGTTGCAATATTATACTCTTATCAAAACAAGGTCTTTAATAAGGTATTGCAACATGTAAACTAGCCAAGAATCCGATACTCTTATAAAACCTATGTACTCGCCAACATTTTTTTGCTGACTTTGTTTTTACATATGTTTCAGGTGATGTTGCTTGATGTTGATTGCTAGGATGCATGAGTCACATAGGATCTGGATGAGGCCTTAGTGACATAATAACAATGATAGTCGATATATAACTTGCTTGTTTCATGCTAAAACAATGTAAATTACTTAATGAATAAATAAAACGAAACTCTTTTGTATCCATGGTTGTGAAACAATAATTCTGTTACAACACTCCCCGACGTTTCCGCCAAGATTTGTTGTTTTACGTGGTCGGGGTGTGACAGGGTTGGCCTTAGGAAAGGCTAAGTAATATTCCAGCCTTAAGAAAGGCTCTTCTCGTGGAGTTGTAATATGCGGTGTTCACGCGAAGTAGTAGCTTTTAGCGAATTCGAACGAGAGTATCAAGTAGGCCCGTGCAATTCCTACTGGGTTCGCACGAGTCGGCCTGTTGGTACTTAGACTATAGTCTAGGTCGTTTCCTAAGACATCGACCCGGACTAGGTCGAGTCTTGCCTAATTCCCTATAGTTATGGCTCTGATACCAATCTGTCACACCCCAACCGATGGCGGAATCATCGGGGCGCGGCACTAGGCGAATCAGATTGCTCAAGAGAATCCATAACAACTAA
The DNA here is from genome assembly GCA_030545235.1 of Helianthus tuberosus. Classification (NCBI taxonomy): domain Eukaryota; kingdom Viridiplantae; phylum Streptophyta; class Magnoliopsida; order Asterales; family Asteraceae; genus Helianthus; species Helianthus tuberosus. The sequence continues at coordinate 41,348,788 of CM060439.1, read as the reverse complement.
ATTGCGACAGTATTTAATGCGTTCATTATCCCATACTAATAAACAAGTACAATCACATAAGCTGTCATGAATTTCATGTTCTCCCAAACAATACAAATCCGACAACCTAGATTTTAGGTGTGTTTCTAGACTTCGTAGCTTGATTTGATGTAGACTGCGACTAAACCTGCAACATACGTTAAAATAATGTCAATACAAAAGTATTGGCGAGCATACAGGTTTGATATGTAATAGTGTAAAAGATAAAAGCTGTAAATTTCCACATACATAAACGTAATACACGACATATGTACTCACAAAACTGATACTACCAGCTAAGTCCTCGAGCTTCGATCGAGATTGCTAAACTAGACCCCGTCGGGCGCAACAGTACTATACTAGTCATGGTGGGACGTCGCGAGTATAAGTCCTAGCACATATGTAACTAGCATCACGTATAACTATGCACATTGGTCATTCGCAAGTGATAAATAGTTTAAGCATTTGATGTGATTTGATTTGATAGCAACGTATGTTACACCCAAAAGTGCAAAAGCAAAAAGGGTTCAAGTATACTCACAGTCGGTGCTCAGCAGGTAAGCAACCACAACTTGGTTGGATTAAAGGGAGCGCGTCTGAGAATAGCCTGATCACAGTTTGATAGCGTAAGCGTTGGATAGTGCGTGAAACGGAGCAAGGTGTCAGTGGATCGGACAGTACTCCGATCGGATGGCAATCCGATCGGTTAGCCGGTCGATCGGGTGACAATCCGTTCGGATGGTCATCCGATCGGGTGACCACTCGATTGGTTTGTTACCTTGTTGGGAAGGATGTGTTTGCGTATTCTGGTTTGCCTTTTGAAGTTTTCGTTGTAGTATTTTGAAAACAGAGAAGTATCTCTACCCTTCAGGTCGGTCGATCGAACGGCCGGTCGATCGGGTGGCAACTCGGTCGGGTGGCTGTTCGATCGGATGGTGATCCGATTGGCAAGACACTTTGGTTGATGATAAGCTCGCAACAGACTGGTCACTTGGTCGGGTGGCAGTCCGATCGGGTGACAATCCGTTGGAACTAATGAAGATTTGTAAAAACATTTAAGTGTTGAGGATCCAAAGTCGGTCGTTCGGATGGTCGTTCGATCGGACGAAAATTCGATCGGACGGCAATCCGTTCGTCGTTCAGATCTTTGAGTGTTTGAAAATTGTTTAAGTCTTGATACCAAGTGCTATCCAATCGGATTGCGGGTCGATCGGGTGGCAGTCCGATCGGACGGTAATCCAATCAGACGGCAATCCGTCCCGCAGCCTGATCATTTCACAACTTGTTTATTTTGTTAAGTTTCCGTGATTTGATCGAGACGGTATGACTACGAGTTAAACAATGGAAACCCCACCAAGTCCAAGTCATTGATCGGATGGGAAGTCACCCCGTCCGATCAGTTGACTGTTCTCGACGGTGGTTCGTGTTTAACACGATAAGCCGGTCATCTCGTTGATAGGAACCAGTTCTCGAACCGACACTTCACTAGAGGCAGAGTAGAAGGTCTGTACGAGCTCTGTTGCTACCGGTTTTGAGTGAAAAATTTAGAAAGTTTGAAGAAAACTTAGAAAACTTAGATTCGGCTTAGATTTAGGTGAGATTTAGTGTTTATACACCGTGGAATCTATTAGATCTGGACTGTTCTTGATGAGATGAGGTCACTCTTCATTGTTCCTAAGAACTCCATGATGACATCACCTTAGAACGGCTCAAATCCAAAGATTTCACAGTTAAAAGTTAAGATTCGAAAGGGAAGATGATGGAGAAGTGCGTGTAGATCATAGAAGTACAAGATTCAGGTCGAAAACTTACAAGAATCGCAAGGAATCGAGAGGAAAAGCCCCAAAAGCGTGCTGGTCAAGTGAGAGCTGTCACATCACTGTTCAAGTGATGTGACAAGTGCTATTTATAGGTGAAGTGGCATGAAGGGGAGAAGTGCAACGGATCGGATGGCTGTCCGATCGGGTGGCTGTCCGATCGGGTGGCAATCCGATCGGTTGGTAATCCGATCGGGTGGCCACTCGATCGATCAGTCACTCGATCGGTGGTCTCCGGCGTGTTGCGTTTCGATGTTTCGTTTCAATCGTTAAGCGTTGCGATAGTTTGGTCACACCTTTTCATACCCATATTCATATATTTAGTATAATTAGTTACATAGGGTCGTACAAATATACATATTTCAAAGTTGTGATACAATAACCAGGTTTCGTTTCGAATATGCGTTACTCTGCGACGCATCACGGCCATCGAGGAGGGTAGAATAGGTCCTCACTCAACGTCATCGTGAGCGTTAGTGTGTGTGATGCGATGTGTTATAGCGATAAAGTATGTGTATCATGCGAAAATACTGCGAAATAGCGGTGTATGCGATATAGCTACATTATAATCCGAATCTCTGGTGCTAGGCGTAACGAGTATAATCGAGTAGTAACAACGCACGAACGTGCGGGTTGTTACAGAAGTGGAGCTGAGCACTGACAAAATGAAATGTTGTTAATATTTTCTTATAAAAATGAAATCTTATTAATATAATAAATATAGTGTTTTTCCTATAAAAATGAAATGTTGTTAATATTTTCTTATAAAAATGAAATCTTATTAAAATATTAAGAGTTAAATGCCATTTTAGTCCCTGTGGTTTGGGCCATTTTGCCAGTTTAGTCCAAAGGTTTCATTTTTAACCTGTAAGTCCAAAAAGGTTTCACAGTTGCCATTTTAGTCCACTGGGTTAACTTCATCCATTTTTTCTGTTAACCAGAAGGCCAATTCGGTAATTTTGTATGTAATTCTGTTTACTAAAAGAGCAATTCAGCCATATAAAATGACCGAATTGGTCTTCTCGTTAACATAAAAAATGGGTGGAGTAACCTAGTGGACTAAAATGGCAACGGTGAAACCTTTTTGGACCCACAGGTTAAAAATGAAACCTTTGAACTAAACTGGCAAAATGGCCAAACCACAGGGACTAAAATGGCATTTAACTCAAATATTAATAATAACATTAAATTACTAATAATAACATTAAAACAGTTAATAAACCTTTTGCTTAGCTTGTCACACTTCCGTTTCTAAGATAACAACAATTTAAAAAAAATGTGGACATAAGAATAAATATGTAACACTGTTGTAACTCAGATTTACCTGCTCACTGATTTCACGTAGAATTTCTGATGCAGTTGGACTTGACTCTCCATCACATTTTATTATTTCAACACTTTTTACATGTTTCTACAAAATCAATGTGCATCATTAGATATCACTTTTACAGGTTTTTACAAAATAAACATAAATTTTAAATATGTTTACTTACATGTGATTCGAGGTGTTGCTGCTCTTCGACTTCTTCGGTTTTTGGATCATACTTTTCAACTCGGTAAGTCGGCTCCATCTTAAATAGAAAAGATAAAAAAACATTATAAAGTAGAAATGGTAGGTAAATGTCTAGAACTGAAAAAAATTACATTTAAATATGTTTACTTACAGGTAATTCAAGGTGTTGCTGCTCCTTCACCTTGACTTCTGTGACCAACCAGTAAGTGGTATGCCTGGGCACTGACAACCCCAGCAGGCCACGTGGCAGGTGTTTTTTCGTGCAATTGATACAGCAGAACACGTGGCGACACCTCCGCCGTGCGCCTGACACCTCCATGACCTATGCTTCTGTCAGGTCTACGAAAAGCTGCAAGTTGCCAGTCAGGCCCAAGGCCCATCAAGTGGCCCATTGGGCCTTCTCCTTCACTCTTCGGCTATAGATACCCACTTCGAACCAGGTTTGAGGTAATGCTAATCTGCTCACTCACAATTACTACCAGGGCCGGTCCTTGAATTTTGGGGGCCCAAAGCGAATTAAAAATTCGAGGCCCTACGTAATTTTTTAGGCTCGTAATTTCGGTTTGTATCTGACATAAAATATATCAGGAAGAAACATATAAAGCACATAACCATTATATAAACTAGATGATTTCCCTAATCGAATACTGTTGGGATCTAATACATAAGGGTGGAGGGTATAGTCAATCACCCTAGGGTGTTTGAGTGAAATCCTACCCAATAGTATTATACCATGTCAACTCCCCATTTTACACTCAATCACTAGGTATGGTCAAACACCCCACAATTAAAAAAAAAAAAAAAAAAAAAAAAACCTTGATTGGTTAGTGATCCTCTCTCCTCTCCTCTCAACACAATCGATGACTACACACCGAATTCCCTCACTGAATACCCACTCACCGCATAACTCAATCAAATGGGGGTGGTCACCGATCGGTGACCCCCACTCACCGCATATGTCCCCACTTCCTATACCCTCCGCCCTAAATCAAATCTAAGTTGGTCAAAAGAGTTTAACACTTTAATCTAACAAATAACAACTTACATTATATGTGAAAGAAATTAAATCATGCTACTTATTTTAAGTATACTATTGTTATTAGTTAGAAACATTTTTTTTAAATAAAATTTTACATGGACGTATCATGTTAAAAATTGTGTGGAGAAAATATTTTAGCTTTTTAAATTAAGAGAGATGATTAAAAAAGTGCATATATAACCATTTATTAAAAAAGTGAGTGAGGTGATTAATAATTTTGAAAATGGGTGGCAGGTGGGATTTGAACCTAGCCCTCTACAAAAACCAAATCTTGTTTTTACCACCAGACTACACTTGTATTAATGTTAACAAATATCACCGTAAATATTATATTCTTTTTTTTATAAACATAGATTTTTTTTTTAATTTTGGAGGCCCTATTTTCCGGAGGCCCTAGGCCGTCGCCTAACCCAATTAAACTAACGGGTCGGCCCTGATTACTACTTAACACTTATTTGCTTCCAAAGCAAATACTTAGGTAGCGTTTGGTATGGAGGAATGAGAGGTGGAATGGAATGGACCATTACAAGGGAATGAAAAAAAGTGTGTTTGGTTGGTCGATGGAATGGAATCACCCATTCCAAAATGCATTCCATTCCCTCAAAATCATTCCATCCGCACCCCCTGTTTTTTTTTCCCATTCCATTCCCACTTCATCCTTCATTAAATACACCACAACCCACCATCGTTGCCACCACCCACCATCACCACCGCCGTCCACCACCGCCGTCTGCCGTCGTCACCCACCTCCCCCGCCACCTACCCACCTAACGCTGCCAGCCAGCTCCGACCACCACAACCACAACCACCTCCCACCGCCGCCACCCGCGACCCACCTATAACACCACCACTGCCACCGCAACCATCGCCACCACCACCTTCGCCACTACCGCCACCGCCCCCACCCGCCACTGCCGTTGCCGCCACCCACCTCCGTCCCCACCACTGCCACCTATTGTTACCACTAACAGCTCCGATCACCGCCGCCGCCCGCCTCTGCCAACGCCGTCGCTACCACTACCGATCACCGCCGCTACCCACGTCCACCACCGCCACCCACCGTTGCCACCTCCGATCACCGCCGCCACTCACCTCCGCCATCTTCGTCAACCACCACCGCTGCCGCTACCACCCACCGTCGTCACTGCCGCCACCCAACTCCACCGTCACCCACGTCTGCCGCTATTACCACCCGTCGCCACCCACCGCCGCTATTACGACTTGCCGCCACCCACCGCCGCCGGTACAACGGCCACCTATCACCACCCACCATCATCGCCCACCACTGACCACCGCCATCCGATTTTATTCCTTCGTCTTTTCTTGCCAACCAAACAACCAAAAGTAATGATTCATTACATTCTCACATGGTAACCAAACAAGACATGGAATGGTAATGATCAATTCCATTACCCCATCCATTCCATTACCTCGTCGATTCCATTCCACCGTCCATTCCATTACCCCATACCAAACATACCCTTATTCTCACGCCGGAGGGTGGTAACAAGGAATAACCCCCACCCCATTCTCCCTGTTGCGAGTCACGATGTGTTTTCACTGTGCAGGTGACATATTAGAGACGGCCCAGCCATTGATCGAGGAAAGAAGGGATTAACCTTAATTGACGAGACTCGATCCGTGGACTAACCTCTTGGTTAACCACTGTTTCTTCAAGTTTTCACATTTTTCAAAGATCTTAAGACTATGTGTTATGGATGGAGAACGAGGCGTTGAAGACCTGCCACGTATGCCATGTGGGCGTGGAACACCACTGTGGGTGTTGAACAACACTTCTCATCGTGAAAGGAAACTAGGTGGGGGAGATGTGAAGAAAACGACGAGCATGGGTTTTGTTGGTAATTGCCGCTCTAAGCCTGGTCATATTAGTCGGTAATTATTGCCGACGATTTTTTTAGTTTACCATCTCATTTTATTAGCTTTCACTGGATTCTGTTGGTAAAAACTCATGAGATACATCCATCATTAAATTTCTTTCGATGATACTCATTTGTATAGTAATAATAGTAATAACCAGAATTTGATGTAAATATAAAAGATTGTGTTTCCCAACACTACATGCAATCTTCATTAAGTAATCCCTTTTGACCTTTTCTATTATACTAAACAACATAAGATTATCAATAATATAAATTCTGGAAATATAGCACCCAACAAATTCTCCTTGGAAACTTGTAATGGCCGGCTTTAACTATGCAACAAGGGGCCGGTTTTGGGCATCTTTCATCGTTTTGTCAACATCTACATCCACATGATTGGTCAGCTTTGATTAGGAGTGTAAACGAGCCGGGTCAAGCCCGAGCTTGACTAGGCTCGAGCTCGGCTCGTCATGTTTTCATGAAGCTCGAGCTCGGCTCGGTTCAAGTCTACTTATTTTGAGAACAACCTCAAATGATCAGTTAAAAGCTCGGCTCGAGCTCGCTTCAGTATTGCTTAAACAAGCCAAAACTCGGCTTGAGCTCGGCTCTCCAATGTTATTATCATTATTATTAAACTATTTATATATAAACTAAAATTTTGTATGGGCTCGTTTAGGCTCGCGAGCCTAGACGGGCTTTGTATTTTAGGCTCGAACTCAGGCTCGATAACTATATGAGCTCTATTTCAGGCTCGAGCTTGGGCTCATTAAGGCTCAGCCCGTTCGAGTTTTTACCGAGCCGATAACGAGTAGCTCTCGCGCCTCTAGGCTTGTTTACACCCATAACTTTGATCTAACTGATTTGTGCGTAGTAATGTTGGGAAAATATTTCTAGTTGGCTATAACTTCAAATCCTTAGGTACAAAATCATTATTCATGGGTGTAGTTGTCAAAAAGTTATTCTTGTCCAACAACATTAAAGAAATCGATAAAATGTTGGGGAATATACAATGCAGGAGCTGTAGGTTTAGATAGTAACAAGGTAACCCAATTTTAATACTCTGCTATAAAAGAAAGAAGCCCATCCCATGTTTTAAAAAACCGTAAACAAAGGTATGGAAAAGGTGAAGCTATTCGCAACATGGTCAAGCCCGTTCGTTAAAAGGATCATTTGGGCATTGAAACTGAAAAACATTGAGCACGAAATCATATACGAAGATCTTGCCAATAAGAGTCCCGAACTCTTAAAGTACAATCCTATTCACAAGAAGGTACCTGTACTAGTGCACAATGAAATTCCCATATGTGAATCGCTTGTTATTCTTGAGTATATCGACGAGACATGGAAGGATGCTCGTCCCTTGTTACCTAAAGATCCTCTTGATAAAGCCAACCAACGTTTCTGGGCCAAATTCAGTGATGACCAGGTATGTATGTAACCAGCTAGACAGAACTATTGTGTTATTTAACGTATGTTTTATCATTTAATATTTTTTTTCTTGAAAACGTAGGTTTTGCCATCATTCTATGGTTATATTATGAAGCAAGGGAACGAGAAAGAGGAAGCGAAAGAAACAACATTGGCCCATCTAAAACGAGTAGAACAACTGGTAAGTGAAAAGAAATTCTTAAGTGGGGAAAGCGTTGGATTCTTAGATCTGGCTTTCGGGTGGCTGGCTGAAAACTCGCGTCCCTTAGAAGTGGTAACGGGTCTCAAACTGTTTGATGAAGATTCATTTCCAAACTTATGTGCATGGAGGGATAAGTTCCTTGAGGTCCCTGCAATTAAAGAAAGCTGGCCTGATCAAGAAACTCTTATAGCCAAGTATCAAGAAATCAACTTAAGTAAAGGCAAATAAGTTCTACAACACATGTTTCATGAGAGGGTCACCGTGACATGTTTTATTTTGGTTTTGAATTATATAATAAGTCTTTGTTGTATTTTCTAAAATGTTTTTAGAGGGTACGGCCAAACGATTGCTATGTTGTTTGGTTAAAAAAGATTCGATTACACTAACACTTTAGGGGTAGTCGAATCAGAAGAGTATGTTGATCACATTGATTAATTGTGCCACATTAAATATTGTGTTTGTGTGATTGTTTATTGCTTTCTTGTATTACCCCGGTCGCAAAATGGAATTACACACAAAAAGGTTTTCAAAAGGCTATTTGCGACCGAAAATGCAGTTGCAAATACCCAATTCTCTAGTAAGGAGTCACTTGTCAAGTCACGTCTCTTCTAACTACGGCCTCGTCTCCTTGAGTCACAAATTCAAATTATGTGGTCTAGTTTGATCATAATTTTAAAGGGGCGAACCTTGGAGCAACAATAAGGTTGCTTATTTTATAAATCTATTTTATTTTACTATATATTAATAAATGAATTGAAATGAATAGTAATTTTAATATTATAATAAGGGAAAATTACCAATTTAGCCAAGAATATAGTTTGACCACCAATTTAGCCATCTGATGCATCCTTGGAGCAGGGCATCACATATTTCGAGCCATCTGATGCGTCTGCAGGTCTTACCAATGCGTCAGGGAATAGTCAAGCGACACGTGTATCAATGATTGGGTCTGAAAACTTCTGCTGCTTCGAAGGCGTCTACCCGACGCATCCACTTTAGCTTGCGTCTGGCTTAGTGTGATGCGTCTGGCTGGGCACAAGTTTTTATGCGTCGGTTATAGACGCTTCGTATGCGTCCAGAAGACGCTTCCATTGTCAGCTTTTGGATGCCCCTAAGAGCTGCTTCGTATGCGTCCAGGAGACGCTTCCATTGTCAGACGCCGGATGCCCCTAAGCGCTGCTTCGTATGCGTCCAGTAGACGCTTCCATTGTCAGCTTTTGGATGCCCCTAAGAGCTGCTTCGTATGCGTCCAGCAGACGCTTCCATTGTCAGACGCTGGATGCCCCTAAGGGCTGCTTCGTATGCGTCCAGTAGACGCTTCCATTGTCAGCTTTTGGATGCCCCTAAGAGTTGCTTCGTATGCGTCCAGCAGACGCTTCCATTGTCAGCTTTTGGATGCCCCTAAGAGCTGCTTCGTATGCGTCCAGCAGACGCTTCCATTGTCAGACGCTGGATGCCCCTTATGCGCTGCTTCGTATGCGTCTTGAATGCTTCTTCCATTGTCAGTCGCTGGATGCTTTGGATGCGTCTTAACACGTTTATTTATGCGTCTAAACACGTTTATTAATGTGTCTAGAAGAAGCATCCATTTGTCAGCTTTTTGATGCGTCTTTAGTGTCTACCCGAGGAGTCGAGAGACGCATTAGACAAAAAAAATTAGTTTCCGTTTTTATTTATTATCTTTTATTATAAATGTATACACGTTTCTATTTTTAGATTAGATTATAGGTTACCAAAAAATACATCTTCATATTTTTTTTCTCTCTATTGATATGGCAATCAGATTTGTTGTTTACTGTGGTGGCAAGTGGGAAGTCGTTGATGGGAGGCTAGAGTACGTGGTCCAACCAGATTTTGTTAGACGTGGTTTCGAAACTTCTACTAAAATTTCTTATAACACATTTTTAAAAAATCTTAGTGAGTCAACAGGTCTTCAAAACATCACACGTGTATCTTACAAAATGTCAAGTTTTAGCGATCCCATTGATATAGTTGATGATTCCGATCTTACTTTTTTTTTCCAATATTGCGGAAACAAACCCTCTTGAGTTATTTAAATTATATGTGGTGCAAGAACAAGTTGGTTCATCTGTGGGTTCTTCCAATTTTTTTAAATGTCCTGATCTTAACGTAACTGTTTTTCCTGAAGTTGAATGTAACGCATCATATAAATCTGGAGTTACTGATAATGTTAATTGTCCCCTTGAAAATAAAAGCCAGTTTTACATAGGTTATATTTTCCGTAACAAACAGGAAATGAAAATAGAATTAGGAAAATTGTGTCTTTCCGAAAGTTTTTCGTATAAAGTAGACAGATCATCCAAAACTCGTTACGAAGTATCTTGTATTGATGAGAATTGCCAGTGGAATTTCAAGGCAGCGAGTCGGGAATCTTGTGATGTTTTTTACATAAAACATTTTAACAACAAACATACATGTTCTAAGACGCAAACATATCCACATATGCGACAAGCAAACCCAATGGTGGTGGGTAGCTTATTAATAGAACAATTTAAAGATTCTGGACGGATATACCGTTCGACCGAAATTGTAAAGGATTTTAGGATTAAAGAAAAAGTCAATTTATCGTATATGCAAGCATGGCGTGGGAAATGTAACGCATTACAACTTTTGCAAGGTAGTTCCTCAAGTTCTTTTGCGGAACTTCCCGTCTATTGTTATAACTTGGAGAAGGTTAATCCAGGAACAGTGACACACATACGCACTGATTCTGAAAGTCGTTTTGAAATGTTATTTGTGGCCATAGGTGCGGTGGTAAGTGAAAGACTATAAATAAATAAATCAATAAATAAATTTTTCCCCAAAAATCTAACATTATCGTATTGCTTTCAGATTCGGAGCTTTGTCCGTAATTTAAGACCGCTTATCATCATAGATGCGGCCCACTTGAAGGGTGAATTTAAAGGAACAATGTTTTTGGCTGTTGGCATGGACGGAAACAATCAGATTTTGCCTATTGGTTATGGCATTGGTAAATCTGAAGACAGTGAGTCGTGGACGTGGTTCCTTTCAAAACTGAAAGAATGTATCGGCGAGCATCCAGATTTGGCAATCATTTCTGACCGGGCAGCTTCTATACAATTAGCCGTACGGGTGGTGTTTCCAAGAAGCTTTCACGGGTTATGTTGTCGTCATTTGATGGTCAACCTTCAATTACCGTAAAAAAAAAAGGAATATGAGAGTCTTTGGTGGAAGACTTGCAAATCTTACCGGATATCCGATTTTCAAGAATCATTCGACGCGCTATGTGCTGCTGTTCCAAGATTACGAAACATTCTTATAGAAATTGGGTTTGACAAATGGTCAAGAGCACATTGTCCAGCCAGAAGATATCATTACATGACATCTAATAGCGCTGAATCTATGAATGCTTTATCAAACCATGCCCGAAAAATTCCAATAACCCAACTGATAGAATTTTTCATACAGTCTGTCCAAAAATGGTTCTATGATCGCCGGAAAGAGGGAATTCAAGGGGAACACTTGCTTACAACGTGGGCTCAAAAAAAAATTCGAGGCAAAGTTGAAGGTTCTCGTTCGTGGGTGGTTGCTGGAATTGCCCAGGACAGTTTTGATGTTGATGACGGTGGAAAGAGAGGTTTAGTTGACTTCTCTAATGGAACATGCAGTTGTCGGGTTTGGCAAGTATCTGGGTTACCTTGCGGTGTAACACCCTTAAAATTTTAACTGGAATTAAAATTAAGTTTATACAATTTATACCAAAAGATACTAGATTTACATAAGTTTTAGAAGTATTATAAAACTTAGTCAACACTTGACCGATTAGAACATTCAAAATTGTGTTTGAGTAATAAGTACAATCCATGAACAAAGTTTAAGAAATATTAAGACACATAGCGGAAGCTTCAAAAGTTGTGTTCGGTTCTTCGACGTTGCTTGATCATCATCCGTAAAGTCCATCTAGTTACCTAGGGTCAAAACCGTTAAACATTAGTTTTGACATCATTATATAACATTTTGAAACACAAGATCTAACATTTAAACCTTGTAAAGTAATTGAAATAAAATAATGAATAATAAAAAAAATAATATATATAGTCCACCGTAAATTACGGTATCACCGTAATTTACGGTGAGTCTTGGAACTAAATGGGTCACCGTAAATCAGTAGAAGATGACCGTAAAGCATCAGGACTTCTACCGTAAATTACGGTAATACCGTAATTTACGGTATTCGCTGGGAATCTATGGATTTGTTTGGCAAGTTCATTGTACTCAACCCACCTACGGATTTCACTTCTCAAATGATCCAACATCGAATTCTCATATATTTATCTTGATATATATGCATTAACCTATTCAAAGAATCAAATTAATATAGTCCGGATTCTTAACCATGTCTTGCTTGATTGTTCGACCCGTTTAGACACTAAGAGTTAATCTTTAAATAATGCAATTCAAACCTCAATTTCTAACAATTGTTTTGACCCACCTCACTAGAATAAGATGAAAGTCATATCCGTAGTACATTTATTCATCTTGTTTACCATGTTTTCAAACTATAACATAAATCTATCTAATAGTACATAATGTAACGAAACAATAATTTCGTACCTTTAAAGCACGCCTTTCCCTCGTGAATTTCCTCCGGCTTGTCCGCTTGATGATCCGGACTCCTTGCCTAGAAATTTAGTTTTACAACTTGTTTAGAACTCTTTCCATGACCATATTCATATCATAGTGAAACATGATCAAATCTGCGTTCTCATCAAATTTAACATCAAAAATCCTCACTTAAGCATTTCTACAAACACCTAACGGGTCAGATTTTCCTGCCATCATTTCCAAGTTCATGACTTGAACTTTAAACCTCAATTTTCACTTTAAATATGTAACCTTGCACATATTTTAACATCAATATCACAGAAATTACCTCCTATGATGAAATTTATGCTAGAATTATCATTCAAATCCTAGTGTTCATCATTATCTTATAAAACCCATAACCTAGCTTCCATGGATTCATAGAATTCTCTGAATTTGGGCATGATTTCTCAAATAGTTAACTAGGTTGCACTTCTAAACACCGATTCAACTTCAATCTAACCAAGTAACAGACATGCAAGCATCTAATTTCAGATTTCCAAAATCATGAGAATTTCAAACAAGGATTTAACACGAATTTTTACATACCTTATGATCCTCTTGTGATGAGGATCGATAATCTAAACTCGGATTTCGTTTTGGATCAGAATTTCATCTTCAATTTAAGAGATTTATGTGATTAGGGTTCTTGGGTTGGGGGTGTCGCCCCCTGCTCCTCTCTGATCGACCAACACCCTGGTTTGGGGTGTTTGGTTTATTTTTATTTGACAAACTTAATTAAGTTTTAGAGTTTACAACTTTGGTCCCTCTATTTTGTTCAACATATGGTTTGATAGCTTTTTAATCACTCTATAGGCTATTTCTAGACTAGTTAACTAACTAGGTTAAAATTTCTAGTTAGTAAACTCCCATTTATTTAGGCTTTATAATTCTGATATAGTGTTTTATATTTTCGGGATGTTACAAGTCCATCCCCCTTAAAAAAGGGTTTCGTCCCCGAAACCAAAGTACGTACCAAATAATGTAGGGTGAAGACGTCGCATCTCCTCTTCGGACTCCCATGTAGTGTCCGAACCTTTCCTATGCTCCCATTTGACTTTGACTTGGTCAATTTGTTTATTTCGTAAACGTTTGACCTTTCTGTCTAAAATTTCAACCGGTCTCACCACATAATTTAGACTATTATCCACTTCGATATCGTCGTAATGGATATATGTCGTTTCGTCTGCTAGGCACTTTCTTAATTGCGATACATGAAACGTGCCATGGATCCCACTCAGCTCCTCCGGTAATTCAAGACGGTAAGCTACCTTGCCAACTCTTCCGATGATTTTAAATGGCCCGATAAACCTTGGGCTTAACTTCCCCTTCTTTCTAAATCTAATAACACCTTTCCATGGGGACACTTTTAGCATGACCATGTCACCGACTTGAAATTCAATTGGCCTTTTCCTTTTGTCAACATACGCCTTTTGCCTGTCTTGAGCCGCTTTCAAGTGTGCCCGAACTTTATCGATCTTTTCGTTCGTGGCTCGTACTATGTCTTGGTGGGCAAGTTCACGTGGACCCACTTCACCCCAACAAACCGGGGTTCGACACTTCCTACCGTAAAGCAGTTCGTATGGTGCCATTTTAATACTAGATTGGTAACTGTTGTTGTACGAAAACTCGACTAACGGTAGGTGAACATCCCAACTGCCTCCAAAGTCGATTATACACGCCCGTAGCATATCTCCCAATATTTGTATCGTTCTTTCACTTTGTCCATCCGTTTGGGGATGGTACGCAGTGCTAATGTACAACTTGGTCCCCATTTGTTCTTGGAAGTCACACCAGAAATTCGAAGTGAACCGGGTATCCCTATCAGACACAATGGACACCGGCACTCCATGACGTGCTATGATTTCATTGGTATAGACTTCTGACATCTTTTCTGACGTATAAGTCTCACGAATCGGAATGAAGTGAGCACTTTTCGTCAATCTATCCACCACTACCCATATTGCATCAAAACCACGATTCGTCTTAGGCAACTTGGTTAACAGGTCCATTGTAATATGTTCCCATTTCCAAACCGGAATTTCTAACGGTTGGAGTTTGCCATAGGGTTTCTGATGCTCCGCCTTGACTTGTAAGCATGTCAAGCATTTTTCCACATACTTCGCCACATCCCTCTTCATTCCGGGCCACCAATAATTTTGTTTCAAATCATTGTACATCTTGGTCGCACCCGGATGAATTGAATAACGGGATTTATGAGCTTCATCAAGTAGAAGCGCCTTTACTCCACAGGTATGTGGGACCCATATCCTTCCGGATCGAGTCTTCAACCCATGATTCCCATCCGTCAAATCTTTCAATTGTCCAATTATTCTTTCTTTCTTCCAATTTTCTTCTTTCACTGCTTCTAACTGCGCTTCTCGAATTCGTTCAAGTATACCCGAGGTCACCAAGAGTTGCATTGACCTCACTCGTATTGGGACATAGTCCGCTTTTCGACTTAGAGCGTCTGCTACCACGTTTGCTTTTCCGGGGTGATAATGTATCTCACAGTCGTAGTCCTTCACCGTCTCTAGCCATCGCCTTTGCCGCATGTTCAACTCCTTCTGATCGAAGAAGTATTTCAAACTTTTGTGATCGGTGAATATGGTGCACTTTACCCCATACAAGTAATGTCTCCATATTTTTAATGCAAACACTACCGCTGCCAATTCGAGATCGTGCGTGGGGTATTTCTTCTCGTGCATCTTCAATTGTCTCGAGGCATAGGCTATTACCTTGCCCCGTTGCATCAACACGCAACCGAGCCCCGATAACGAAGCATCTGAATAGACCACCATGTCTTCGACTCCGTCCGGCAATGTCAGTACCGGAGCTTGAGTTAGCCTTTCTTTTAGCGTTCGAAACGCTTTTTCTTGATCGACTCCCCAAACAAACTTTGCTTTCTTTTGAGTTAGCTTTGTTAACGGCGATGCAATCTTGGAGAAATCTTGAATGAATCTCCTATAATATCCAGCAAGTCCCAAAAAGCTTCTAATTTCAGAAGGGTTCTTCGGGGGATTCCATTTTGACACCGCCTCTATCTTTGACGGATCCACCAAAACTCCATCGGCACTTATGACATGACCGAGAAATTGTACCTCTCGTAACCAAAAGGCACATTTAGAAAATTTTGCATAAAGCTTCTCTCGTCTAAGTGTCTCTAACACTTCTTGCAAGTGGTGTGCGTGTTCAGCTTCGCTTTTCGAATACACCAAGATATCATCGATAAACACGATGACCGACTTATCCAACATTGGCTTGCAAACCCGATTCATGAGGTCCATGAATGCCGCGGGCGCATTTGTCAGCCCAAATGACATCACGAGAAATTCGTAATGTCCGTATCTTGTGCGAAAAGCCGTCTTCGGCACATCTTCTTCCTTGACCTTTAGTTGGTGATACCCCGACCTAAGGTCAATTTTTGAAAACCAATTCGCGCCTTGTAGTTGGTCAAATAAGTCGTCTATCCTCGGAAGTGGGTATCGGTTCTTTACCGTGAGTTTGTTTAACTCCCGATAATCGATACACATGCGCATGCTCCCGTCCTTCTTTCTCACAAACAACACCGGTGCGCCCCAAGGAGACACACTCGGCCTTATGAATCCTTTATCAAGCAAATCTTGAATTTGGGACATCAGCTCTTGTAACTCCGACGGTGCAAGTCGGTACGGGGCTTTTGCCACAGGTTTCGCGCCCGGAATCAATTCGATCCCGAACTCTACTTCCCGTTCAGGCGGTATCCCCGGTAAATCTTCCGGAAAAACATCTTCATAATCCCGTACTATCGGTACATCTCCAATCTTCCGTGATTCTTTCTCGGTCTCATTTGCATAAATTATGAATGCCTTGCATCCTCGCTTCATGAGCTTGTGAGCTTTCAACATCGAACATACTATGGGGTTGCCTCGTTTTTCGCCGTAAATGGTGACGTGTTTTCCGCTCGGAGACGTTAGTTTTATCTCTTTGCGAAAACACACGACCTTTGCATGGTATTGAGATAGCCAATCCATCCCCACAACTACTTGGAATTCTCCCATCGACATTGGGATTAGATTTATCAAATACTCCTCATCGTCGATGCTCAGTTTGCAATTTTCACATACATCACAAACAATAAAGCTTTTGTTATTACCTATCTCTACTTCTAAGGGCACAGGTAATTTTGTTAAAATAAATGAAGGATGTCGAATAAACCCGTATGAAACAAAGGATTTATTCGCACCCGTATCAAATAACACATGTGCGGGAATTGAATTTACAGCAAATATACCTGAGACCACATCAGGTTCAATCTTCGCTTCTGCGGCAGTTAGTTGGAAAGATCTTGCCTTTGCTTTAGGGGCTTCATCTTTCGATTCTTGCCCATCTTTCTTTCCAACCAGTTCCGGGCATTCCGACTTTTTGTGACCCGTTCGATAACAATTGTAACAAACCGTCACCTTCTCCGGGCATGACATAGCCATATGTCCCTTTTTCTTGCATATGGGACATGGCTTATCTTTGTAACGACATTCGCCCTTATGATTCTTCCCACAAATTTTGCAACCTGGTGTACTACCTCTAGCGTCGGATTTCTTTGCGGATTCACCCGTTCTTGCTTTCTTGGCAGGGCTTGGATTCACATCTTGTGCCCTTCGTTCGCCCCGTTCTATACTCTTCTTCAATTCAATCTCCCTTTCCCGAGCAGCGTTAACAATCTCGGTAAGGGTCTCGTACTTTGAAGGGGTTATGAACTCTCTATATTCCGCACTTAGCATATTATGATAATAATAGACCTTTTGCTCCTCGTTCGTTATCAAATCATCACAGAACTTCATCTTGTCCATAAACATTCCCGTGATCTTGTCTATGGGTTCACCTTTGTGTCTGAGTTGCATGAACTCTTCCTTGATCTTGTTTATGACCGCTTTGGGGCTATGATGTTTAAGAAACGGCGTCTTAAACTCCTCCCAAGACATGGCCTTAGCCGCTTCACTTCCAATCTCCTTCTTTTTGTTGTCCCACCAATCTTTCGCTTGATTCCTTAGTTGACCCGTACCAAAGGCTACGTAGTCTTCTTCGTCACAATGGGTTCTCTCGAATACCCCTTCGATGTCACTTAGCCATCGTTGGCACACTATTGGATCAACCTCCCCATTGTATACTGGTGGTTTACAAGCCATGAATTCCTTGTATGAACAAGGCTTTCGTCCTCCACGCTTTTCCTTTACTACATTTGAATCATCTTCCAGTTTCTTGATTCTATCTTCTACTATTGATAAAACCGTGTCTTGGATTTTATCAATAAAGTCCGACAAACTGTTTTCGATCGCCTTTCCAACCTCTTCGGCAATCACTTCCCTCACTTGTTCGGTGACTCTTGGCACCGCATTATCATTGTCTCCATCAGCCATCTCGATTTCTGAAATGTTTACATAGATTGTTAAACATTCTATTTATAACACATGCTTTACTTGTTTTGATTTAATCAAGTTCGTAACTTGATTTAATCTTTCTTGTTTTAACTCAATCAAGTTCGTAACTTGATTTAATAATTCTTGTTTCTATCCAATCAAGTCCATAACTTGATTTGATCATTCATGTTTCTATTTAATCAAGTCCATAACTTGATTTGATCATTCATGTTTCTATTTAATCAAGTCCGTAACTTGATTTGATCATTCATGTTTCATGCATTTCTTGCTTTTTGAGTGAGCTTACACACTCTTTTCATGCATATTGTCCATTTCTCATTTTATACGTAGTACATAATTTATTAACAAAACAAGTTAATTCTTACCGGACGATCGATCAAGCTTGAACCGAACACTTATTGACAACCCTGAGCTCTGATTACCAACTTGTAACACCCTTAAAATTTTAACTGGAATTAAAATTAAGTTTATACAATTTATACCAAAAGATACTAGATTTACATAAGTTTTAGAAGTATTATAAAACTTAGTCAACACTTGACCGATTAGAACATTCAAAATTGTGTTTGAGTAATAAGTACAATCCATGAACAAAGTTTAAGAAATATTAAGACACATAGCGGAAGCTTCAAAAGTTGTGTTCGGTTCTTCGACGTTGCTTGATCATCATCCGTAAAGTCCATCTAGTTACCTAGGGTCAAAACCGTTAAACATTAGTTTTGACATCATTATATAACATTTTGAAACACAAGATCTAACATTTAAACCTTGTAAAGTAATTGAAATAAAATAATGAATAATAAAAAAAATAATATATATAGTCCACCGTAAATTACGGTATCACCGTAATTTACGGTGAGTCTTGGAACTAAATGGGTCACCGTAAATCAGTAGAAGATGACCGTAAAGCATCAGGACTTCTACCGTAAATTACGGTAATACCGTAATTTACGGTATTCGCTGGGAATCTATGGATTTGTTTGGCAAGTTCATTGTACTCAACCCACCTACGGATTTCACTTCTCAAATGATCCAACATCGAATTCTCATATATTTATCTTGATATATATGCATTAACCTATTCAAAGAATCAAATTAATATAGTCCGGATTCTTAACCATGTCTTGCTTGATTGTTCGACCCGTTTAGACACTAAGAGTTAATCTTTAAATAATGCAATTCAAACCTCAATTTCTAACAATTGTTTTGACCCACCTCACTAGAATAAGATGAAAGTCATATCCGTAGTACATTTATTCATCTTGTTTACCATGTTTTCAAACTATAACATAAATCTATCTAATAGTACATAATGTAACGAAACAATAATTTCGTACCTTTAAAGCACGCCTTTCCCTCGTGAATTTCCTCCGGCTTGTCCGCTTGATGATCCGGACTCCTTGCCTAGAAATTTAGTTTTACAACTTGTTTAGAACTCTTTCCATGACCATATTCATATCATAGTGAAACATGATCAAATCTGCGTTCTCATCAAATTTAACATCAAAAATCCTCACTTAAGCATTTCTACAAACACCTAACGGGTCAGATTTTCCTGCCATCATTTCCAAGTTCATGACTTGAACTTTAAACCTCAATTTTCACTTTAAATATGTAACCTTGCACATATTTTAACATCAATATCACAGAAATTACCTCCTATGATGAAATTTATGCTAGAATTATCATTCAAATCCTAGTGTTCATCATTATCTTATAAAACCCATAACCTAGCTTCCATGGATTCATAGAATTCTCTGAATTTGGGCATGATTTCTCAAATAGTTAACTAGGTTGCACTTCTAAACACCGATTCAACTTCAATCTAACCAAGTAACAGACATGCAAGCATCTAATTTCAGATTTCCAAAATCATGAGAATTTCAAACAAGGATTTAACACGAATTTTTACATACCTTATGATCCTCTTGTGATGAGGATCGATAATCTAAACTCGGATTTCGTTTTGGATCAGAATTTCATCTTCAATTTAAGAGATTTATGTGATTAGGGTTCTTGGGTTGGGGGTGTCGCCCCCTGCTCCTCTCTGATCGACCAACACCCTGGTTTGGGGTGTTTGGTTTATTTTTATTTGACAAACTTAATTAAGTTTTAGAGTTTACAACTTTGGTCCCTCTATTTTGTTCAACATATGGTTTGATAGCTTTTTAATCACTCTATAGGCTATTTCTAGACTAGTTAACTAACTAGGTTAAAATTTCTAGTTAGTAAACTCCCATTTATTTAGGCTTTATAATTCTGATATAGTGTTTTATATTTTCGGGATGTTACATGCGGGCACGTTATTGCGGTATCTAGATTTTTAGGTGAACCAGATTGTGCTCATTATGCGATGTCATTTTACACTAATGAAGTTTATAAATCCACGTATGAGGAGCATATAAATCCAGTCCCTGATAAATCAGAGTGGGAAGTACCCGATGGACTGGTGAATCTGCAACCACCGCTTATTACAAAATGACAAGCCGGACGTCCGAAAGAAAACAAACGAATCCTATCGCTAGGAGAGGACCCAACTCCCCTATATTGCGGTAAGTGCAAAACGTATGGGCATTCACGTGCGAGCTGTTTAGCACCGCCCAAAACAAAGACTTCTTCTCGCACCGTCTCTAAGCAACAACCCACAACCGTCCAAGTTGAAGCCGGAGAATTTCAGGATTATGTACTTCAAAATGGTTCGGAGCTTCCGTTATGTACAACCCACAACCGTCCAATAATTCTGATTCATTGTGCGTGCTTCCGTTAAAAAACGGGTCGGATCGGGTCGGAGAGTAACGGAATCGGGTCGGATCGTGTGGTTTACTGAGGAAAGATGGTTCGGAGCTCCGGCAAAGGTGGTCCCTGTTACCCGCTTCGGAAGCAGCAGCCTAGGAACAGTGTAACCACCGCATGTGGTGGTCCCTGCAATGTGAGACGCCTAACACCGGAAGCGTCTATGGACCCCTCGTTTAATGTGTCGCTGCATCGGATGCCTCTAATATAACTTTAATTTCCATAAATCAATTTAAGAGTCATTGGCAGTTTCCTAGGCGTCTAAGACGCATAGGATGCGTCGGGATGCGTCGGGACGTCCCATCTCATTTATCTTGTTTTTTGTTTTTTTTTAATGTAAATTTTTTTTATATAAGTAACTTTTATTACAAGTGCAAAAACACATAAAAAATCTGTGGTTCCGTAAATTTTATAAAAAAGCATGTCCGAACGGCGGGGAAAAGAATTAGCTGGTGAAGAATACTGCTCTCAACCTGCAAAAAAATCCTCAAGTTGGATCCTTAATCGATGGAGAAAGCCGGTGACTGCAGCAGAAAGCGGAACATCATCCAACCTCCAAAAAAAGGGAGAAGAAGACTGTCTACATAATAGACATAGCCTACATCAGCACAACCGCGGTAGATGGGCGATACCAGACGATGAAACAGAAAATTGGTCGAAAGATGTGCTCGAATTCTACAACAGAGGCGATGCACCGTTCTGTTATTCAGCCGTTTTTAATAGATCAGTGCAGCTTGACAAAAACTTTTGGGGAACTTTATTGGGGTTTCGTTTCAACGGCTATCTCAACGACACAGTAAATTATATGAACAATTTTGCGTAAACTATATTTTTGTTAAAAAAAGTTACTAACACTACAATTTTTACAGCATATCGAAGCGTGGGTTGGAAGACTGGTGAATTGGAGAAGTAGAAAACTTCAAAAAAACTCCTTGTTAAATCTACGTTGGACAATACTACCACCAAAGTTTTATGATTGTTTATTGGAATCGGTTACGAAAAACGCGGCTACTTACTGTAACGGTAAATTAAGCCCGTTTCCTTCCTTTTTTGACATTGATTATGTTTTTTTCCCGATCCCGCTAGAAAATAAAGAGTGGCTAATGCTACGTCTCGAGCTGGCAACCCAACAGCTGGTAATGTTCCCGGGTCAAGACATTTGTGCAGGCGAAAAATACAGACAGGTTGTCATCCCTAGGCTGACAAAAATATGCGTATACTTTGGAGCAGTATTAGTTAATTTGCGCTATTGGAAAAAGACTGGAAAGCCAGAAAAAATCATTTCATTTGAAATGAATGATGACTTTGTCGTGTCAAACTGCTCTTTGACTGGAAACGAAGCTGTGTATCTATGTATGCTGATGGAGCATCTCGTTACGGATAAACCGATAAATCTCACCGGTGACATCAATCAAAAAATGAAGTCATATAGAAGGTTCATGGCAGATAATTTGTATTTCTGGCGTTGTTTACCACGTCCTAACGTAGTTTAATATGTAATTTTTAATTTGGCCCTTTTAATTTACCTTCATGATCGTTTTACTTTCTATTCTTTATGTTATAATTCCTTTATAAATATAATTAAATTAATACTATAAAAATAACAAAATCACAAAATATAATTTAATTGCTAAATTTTATATAAAATTTGTTTTTCATTTCTCTTTTATAACAAATCACCTAAAATATGAATTTCTTTAATAACATATTAACATTTTAATATATAAAATTTAGAAAATATTTGCATGTTTTTTTTAAAAAATCAGATTCATATATTTATGTGTATTCATAAGAAATTACTGAATTGTATATAAAATATAAAATTTGTTTTTTATTCACCTTAAATTTGGACTACTTTTTGATAAGATATTTACATAATACCATTAACATACATTCTACCATTAATAACTATTTCTCTAATTTAAACGCTGGTCACTTTTCTTGGGCTTCCCACAATCCATGTAGTTTGACTGACTACCACCAACTCGCAAACACGAAAACTGGAGTTCTGCCATGGCACAATCGTAAGCAAAGCTTGCTTCTTCATCGGTGATATCGTCCCACTCATCATCGGTATTCACAGGCAGCGGGCTGAATAAATTAGGATTTAAACAGGGTGGTGGCAGTGCACGGTAGCCTGGTGGCATTGCACGGCAGCCTGGTGGCGGTGTATAGTGGTTTGGTGGCGGTGTACAGTGGGGTGGTGGCGGTGTACAGTGGGGTTGTGGCGGTGCACGGCAGCCTGCTGGCGGTGCACAGTAGGCTGGTGGCGATGAAGGGTAGCATGGTGGTGGGTTGCAATAACCCGATGGTTCAAATTCTTCAAATTCACCACCACCCATCTCTTCTAATTATTTCTAAAGTGGTATACTAGTTACCAAATTTTAAATATATAGATGGAGATATGGATAAAAATGTTCAATAAAAAAAAATAAAAAACATACAACTTTTTATTTACTTTAAATACAACAATTAAACCTAATAAAAAAAACAAACCAAAATAAACCAAAAAAATAAATTACAGAATAAAAAAAGATATTTTTTTAAGCGATAACACGAAGTGATCCAATTCCTCCACAAAGCTCGGTCTCCAATTCCTCTTTGTTTTTGAATAATTTGGCGGCTTTGGAGGAGCGGTAGAGGACATGGACGGGGAAATCCGATAACACGAAGTGATCCAACGTCCCCTTTGTAGGTGAGTTCTTCGAATTTCTTCGTTAAACCACCTACCATAAAATGGGAGGACAGATCACTTCCGTCGCTTGGGCAGGTCCCGTCACCCATAAACACTAGGACTTCTAAAGCTCAGGAAAACGTCATCTTCAACACTGTTAAACAACTTCATTTTTACTTGGAGAGTATCAAAAGGCGGATACATTGACATAAGCATTTTATAAAGACTTTTATAAATCAGTTGGTTTGGAGACAAAATTTTGAAATAAATCTGAATTTTTTCATTATATATATATATATAGTAGGAAGGAATATGTGAAATATAAAAAAAGAAAAAGAAAATCACGGAAACCGATGCCCCCCATGCGCCGCCATGCGTCGAACAGATCCCAATGCGCCACCATGCGTCTAACAGCTCCTCCAAGGAGCCACTCAACGAGCCACAGCCGAGCCAGCCATTTGCATCTGGATGCAGCTAAGCCGGACGCATCAGCATACTTTTTGGCCCGGATGCGTCGGCGGCTGACCTATCAATTAACTTTTGCCACGTGTCAAGTCACCATTGGCGGACGCATTAAATGGTGGATGCCCTGCTCCAAAGATGCATCAAATGACTATTTTGGTGGTCAAACTATATTCTTGGCTAAAATGGTAATTTTCCCTTATAATAATATATAGTTTTTTTATACTTTTATTATTTTAATATATTACTATAATTAATAAACGAATTGTACTATATATTGTACTATATATTAATAAACGAATTGAAATGAATAATATTAACTTTTTAACTTTAATCCTCTTTTTAATATTAGGGGGTTAGGATAAGCTTGGTGTCAACCGGTATCGAACCAGTACTGGTATCGAAAACACCGGTACGGTCCTGTTCGGTATCAGTACATGAAGTTAAAAACCAGCACTAATAATAAGGTAATTATGTAAGGATATATAAAAGTATTCATACTTTTATACTACATTCTAGTTCTAGATCTTTATGTACCATCTGTTGACCATATTTATTTGCAAACTTCTATATTTAACCGTGGAGAATTAGTCCTACACGAGCAGCCTGGAAAATTCTAGAATCCAAAGACGATTCTTGAGGTCTTATCTTATACAAGCAGTCTTAAAACCTTGAAATCCAAACAGTCGTGACAAAAAAAAAATATATCCATATCAATAACCTCTCCTAGCCAAATCGTCACAAGCAACCTAGAAAAAAATCCAAAACCGAAATACAACGATTCTTGAGCCCTTATCATTCTTGAATAGTCTTAAAACCCTGAATCCATACCCAACTATCAATATTTAGACGCATTGATAGAGCATTCATATTGGAGACTTTTTATTTATATATTCTATATAATATAAAGAAAGAAATAGAGAAAACAAAGTACAATCTATCAACCCTTTATATTATCATTATTATCATTATGAGTGCGTAGAAAAGAGAAAAAAAATAATAAGGGTAAATTACACTTTTCGTCCTTTATTTTATGTTTGTATCGGATTGCAATGAATACCCTTTAACTTTAATAATTACAGTCACAGTCATTTTTTTGTTAAAAGCATTACACCCTAGGTCCTTTGGCCCTAACCTTATTAATTTTTTCAGATAGATTCAGTCATGTGGATTGCATATAGGGTAAATTTGTCTTTTTACTATCTTAGGGACTATTTGTGTAATTAACTTAAACTTTTGAACCAAAACTTAAAATAAACATGTTTTACTCTTTAATTCCCTATCACAACCACCATCATCAACCATTCAACCTATTCAACCAGATCATTTATAAACCAAATAAAAAAAATGAAACTTGGTTGAGTAATTTGCAAATAATTAAAAAAAATAACTAAAAGAAACAAACAAATGGACCGTAGGTATATAATTGAAAAGAATACCTAAAAAGAAAAAAAAAAGGTCTGGTCTATTCGCACACGCCATTTGTCTTTTTGCACATCCAAAGCGTCGCGCTATGGCCAAAGCGGGGCGCTTTGGTCTTAGTCAACAGACAAGGACTGACTTCTGCGATGACTTGGAAAGCGGGGCGCTTTGGTCTTTGGCCAAAGCTACTTCTAATCTCGGCGTATTGTCTATCAACAACATGATCAACATACAGTACAAGTTTATCCAGTGTGTTGCGATGACTTGGAAAGTGACTTTTTAGTGTTGCATGCATGCCCTCAACCCTGTTGGTCGTAGTTTGGTGAAAGTTGATAGTTTTGTTAATCCAGCAAGATACAAACTTTTCACGGTACGGATCCAACCAGGATTTCTTCAAATAATCAAAAACCTCTAAAATTAAAAAACGTAAATAGTCAGTTTTTGTTATTATATAAAATTTGAACATAATTATGTAAGAAATACCCACGTTCACGGTCATCTTCTTTCAGCTGTGCTTCAAGGTTTTCCAAGTTATACCTGTATATTTCCTCGGTCGTAGACTCGCACAATGTCCAAAATGTACGTACGAATTCTTTCCACTCTTTGTCAGAGAATTTCTTCTTACTGTTCTTATTAATATTTTGTTGAATATGGAACCGACAAAGATACTTATGCGCTTTTGGAAAAACTTGTCCACACGCGTTCATTAGCGCAAAATCCCTGTCTGTTAAAATCACGCGCGGTTCCATACATCCTACCAGCATAGACTTGATCCTCTACAACACCCATAGGTAGTTCTCTGACTTCTCAGCGGAAATTACCGCACA
Organism: Helianthus tuberosus; assembly: GCA_030545235.1. Taxonomy (NCBI): domain Eukaryota; kingdom Viridiplantae; phylum Streptophyta; class Magnoliopsida; order Asterales; family Asteraceae; genus Helianthus; species Helianthus tuberosus. Next base: position 41,322,670 of record CM060439.1, on the reverse strand, counting down.
AGCAGCCGTAAACGATTTGTTTGTCGACGTCATGCCTATGACCTGAACAAATGGCAGGTTGTACATGTTCGTTTTGTAGGTGGCGTCAATCATTAGCACATGCGGGAAGGCACACCACATAGTGAATGATTTTTCGTGAACAAAGAAGACATCTTCAACTTCGTTCGATATCTCATTCGTGCGCATGTAATAAGTGTAATCTTTTTCGAGAAGAATGTTTTCAAGTTTTTGCATCGGAGACTTACCGACATTTTTTTCGGCGTTGATCTTCTGAACAGCGTTGTGTATATCTTTCGGAATAAGCTTTCTAGCCGGATTGTTTTTTGTCAGCGTTCGCCAGATACTTTGGTTGGGAATATCTTGCTCTGCCAGCTCCTTAACCAGTTTTTTATCCTCCGAAGAAAGCCTTCTCGCATACGCGTAACCCTCTAAGTTTTCTGTTGGATCGTTGTTTGACCCGATTGAGTCGATCAGAAGAGTTTTACATCCAGTTTAAAGGCGGAATCAGTAAACTGGTCTTGATAACAGCTTGTTAATCTAATATCTGTCTCTTATATTTCATTTAACAACTATTACAACCTTGACAGAAATCCGGCAGCACTTCGTTACAGTTCTGAAGTCGCGTACCGAATGAATGACCAAGTGCACCTTATATAGTAGAGATGATTTCACTTATGTGTACATGCCATAAAAGTGAAATCACTTGATACTAATTTCACTTATATGGACATGTCCATATGAGTGGAATCACTTGTTTCTGATTTCACTTATATGTCATGTTCACATAAGTGAAATCACTCCCTTAACCTCTAACAATCGTTTCTCAAACCTTGTGCACTGGATATCCTATCTAATCTTATCCTATTACATGATACAAGACGAAGTCAATAGACGTAATGCACTAACAGACTCCCCCTCGGATATTGACGAAGTCTTCAGTGACTAATCTTCAATATGAGACATCTTCAATCTTGATCATTCTGTCTTTTCTTTCGTTCAGATTGTAACATTGTAAGCATCCAACAATCTTTCTCTTCTTCTATCAGCTTCAGGCTCCCCCTTTCGTCAAGATTCCGTGCTTTGGGATCGACACCTAGCCTTCCATCTACAAGCTTTTCTTTGCTTCAAACTTGTCTTCAGACTCCCCCTTAGACTCTGCTCTCGGGATCGTAATCTGGTACATCTGCAATCACTCAAACATTTATAAATACAATGTTTTCATATTATCAATCAACTTCTCTAATCCACTTCCCCTATCAACAAACTTTATTGATCTAGCAGCATTAAAGAATCCAACTCCCTCACAGTTTATCATCCAAATCCAAATTAATGACCTTGGAGATATCACAAACTGTTTTTGAATTTTTTTATTTTAAATCAAGTTTCAAATTAATGAACTTGTTTTATTTTCAGAAACACAATCAGCTTACTTAAATTTTGAAACTCAGCAATTCAGATATCGGTTGTCGAAAATAAAGCAGAAATCAAAATCTTTTTGTATTTTCTGAAATATAAAGCAGTAAAAAAATATGTACAAACATATTTACAGACAATATTTTTGTTTGAGTATGCGTCAGAGGATCATATCAGTTTTTGACAAATCACAAGTACCGTTGAGCTTAATAACACTTTAAGAATTAAACAATTCACTTAGATTGTCGATATACTGATCCACTTAAATTTTCACACAAATTTCAACTGATTCAGGATACGAATTAGGTGTATTAAGAACTTAAACTCATTTATGTGTCCCACCTCTTGAATATACTCCCGTATTCAGATCCCAATATTCAGTCTTACAGCTAATTATAACACAAATGATATCTGTAAGGGGTTAATAAATTATGAAGAATCATGAGAGCTCAGGTCAGAACTACCGTTCAGCAGAGAGATCATGACTCAACTTGGGTATGTCCCCTTTAGAGGATCTTTTTTACAACAGCATTGCTAAGCAATTTTATTGTCTTATCATATATGCTGAGGGTGATGCTATGTTTCAAGCATATGCGGAAAGTATTATTCGAGGACTAGGTCAGAACTTCCATTCAGCAGAAGTCCCGGAATAATACCCCAGACATCATTGAGTATAAAAACCTAGTATATCAGAAAGAGGAACCTTTCAAACGAGATTTCAGGGGTTACCTATATATCCAAGTAGTGTTCCCCACGGAATAAGTAAGTTTGAATTTAGGTTTATATCCCGAAAAAGTTTACTAAATGTATAAAAATCTACCAACACATCCACGGTGAGATCGTTTAACACATTTAAACTTTCCATTTCTTTAGCATACTGTGATAGTCTACTGATGTACTATCATTTCCTCTTTTTACACAAAAACTCAATTTTTGAATTTTATCATGTTTTTGTCATTTTCAAATTTTCAAATGTTTTTGGATTTTCTGACAATATTTCTCCCCCTAAAATGCAAAACCATATAAAGAAAATTTGACAACCAATACTGATAGCTTTGTCTCGCCATCCATTTTCTGCTTAAAGTGCTCTGATTTGCAGAAAATATAACATACCCCCATGATTTACAACACATTGATTTTTACAGTTTGAAAACCGTTTTTCAATCTGGTGAAAGTAATCATGTTTGTTCAGCCGTGAGGGTTTCGGCGTATTCAATCAACACATATTTTTGTATTTTTCTATTTTTGACAAAAATTAAAAATAAACATGTTTTTGGTTTTTCAAATTTTTCAATTTTTAGGATTTTTGAAAATATTGTTTATTTATGTACAGAAAACATATAAATTCCCTGTTTCAACCAACACAGGATCCAGCAGCCTCCTCTCCTTGTTGTGCCAGGCTGCTCCAACCTCTATTCTCACAATCTTTGAATTCCATGAGCACCTGCACAAACAAACTACTCAATTACTTGAACAATTTAGCCCAGGTCTGTTGAACCTTAGGCATTTCAACACAATATTCATTCAATGCTGGAAATTCTTTGTCATTTTTCACAAAAACTTTCTCAAATTTAACTTCAACTTTCTCATCTTTTACCAATTCAACATGTTTCTTAACACTCCATGTTTGACCCTTCGGAGTACCTCTTTTGTAAAAATGTGAATCTTTTTGAACATGTTGTTTTTTATCAACAACTTTTGATTTCCAAAACTCTTGAGGTTTTGACATATCAACTGTTGTTTTCCAACTTTGAGTTGTTCTGAATCTGGGTGTGTGAGAATTCCAAGTCTGTCTAGAATCAAACCTGTTCGGGTCTGATTTCCAGTTTTGATTCGAAGCAAACTTGTTTGTGTTGTACCTCCAAGTTTGTTTTGAGTCAAATCTGGTTGATCTTTGTCTCACATTCTCAGATTTTTGTTTCTCAGCATCAATCTTCTTTTTGTCAACATCCACAGGTTTTAGATTAGGACACTTGCGTGCAAGATGTCCTTTTTGATCACATTTGAAACATGTTCTCATGGACACATCTTTGACCTGTGGTTGTTGCTTTTTCTTTTTAGCAAAAAACTCATCATTAGACTGTTTCATTTTGAATTCTTTTTCTTTTTCTAAACTGTCTCCTTGAACAAAACTCATTTTTGCTTGAAAATTCGGCGTCTCATTTTTGTTCCGATGTTGTTTCTTCTTATAACCCAACCCAGCCTTCATGTTCTTCTTTTTGAAACCAGGTTTGTTATACGAACCTTTACAACTCTTACCAACAAACTTTGAAATTTCAGACTTCTCAATCTCAACCATTTTGAAAACTTTATCAACCTTTTCTGAAATCACATTCTGAATCGGGAATACAACATCTAAGAACAATTTGTCCGATCCAATCATCGTATAAACCAATCCTTTTGAATCATCATTCAAACTTTCCTCGGATTTTGTGTTTTTCAGATAACCATCATGAAGATTTCCTTCATCTTCATCCTGTGATTCAGATTTACCTGTAACAACTGACTCTTCTTTCAACACACTTTCAACGACTTTACCTACCACCTCTGAATCATGAGAATCATCAGATTTGGAATAGGTTATGTCAATGTTGTCTGGCAATTGGTCTACCATGTTGAAAGCTTTTTCGACCTTTTCCTCATCATAAAATGCAAATTTTCCCGGTGGTGGAACTTGATGAAACTCTGAGCCAATGCCTTTCTTATTCTGCTCAGACTCACCATCACCCGGTTTTATATTGAAAATTCGTTCAAGCACATATGACGACACGTGGTAACTCTTTAACTTGTTGTTATCCTGTTCTAAATCAGCAATCTGTCGCTCCAACTTAGCAACATCCTCAATATAGGAATTAACAACATCTTGTTTTATAGCATACATTCGTTTAAGTTCTTTGGTTGTTTCAGACATATAATTCATTCTTGATTGAGCATATTTCATTTCATCTTTTACTTTATCATATGACTCTTTCATAATGTGATATGATAATTTCATTGAGTCATATTCCTTTTTCATTTCTTGACAAGCAATTTCTTTTTGTTCACATTCATTTGTCATTTTCAAAACATTTTCTTTCAAAACTTCATTTTCTTTCTCTAATTTGTTACATTTTTCTGAAAGTTTTTCATCATTTTCTTTAAAAACTTTTTCTTTTTCTAGCATTTCTTTGCATTTTTCTTTGAAAATCTTTTCAATTTTTGTGAACTCAAGATCTCTTGTTCTAAATTGCTCATCTTTTTCAGTACAAGTTCTGCACGGTTCCATGCAATTCTTGCACTGATCAATCAGTTTCAAGTTTTCAGAATCAGAATTTACCTCAGTGATTGGCACTTCGGTGTTTTCAGCAACCTCTGTCTGCTCAGCAACATTCTGCTTTTCTTCAATACCGACTTCATCACCAACATTATCAGCTTCCTCATTCTCATTATTTTCTTCTTTTTCTTCTTTCTTCACCTCTTTTTCAATCTGCTGTTCTTCAGTAACAGCTTTCTCAGCCTCTTCATTCACAACAACTTCTTCACTTTTGATTTCCTTCACAGCTTCAACTTCAACAGTTTCTGCTTTAACCTCTTCAGCAACTTTCTTCAGATTGTTCACCGTTTCTTCAACACTCTTCTTCATTCTTTCTTCATCCCTTTTTCTCAGACACGATAACATGGCATATCTGATCTCTTTTTCATACCTCTTAACGTATGTGTCATCTTTCATCACATTTCTATAGTATTCAGCTCTCAACGGGACTTTGAGAAGAACATCATCGAAGATTATGTCTTTCTTGGGAACAACCGGTTCTCCTTCTCTGTTATAATAACATTCTCTCTTTTTATCTCATCTTTTGCTACCGACAGCCATCTCATACTCCTCCTGCATATCATCCATTCTGTTGTAGACCACATTTCTTTCTCTGTAAGTCTTCTCACTCAAGATCTCTTCTCGAGTTTTTTCTTTGATCTCAACTTTTTCTTCATTGTTTTCAGCCATGATGTAAACCTTGATATTCACACCTTGTAAATCACAACACAAGAAACAATCAAATAAAAATGATTATTTTCAACAAGAATATCAACCAACTGAAACGGACAAGTATCCGATCGAGTGAGTCAACACAAGTCAACAGTGACAATAATCGCGTGACAACGCTGTCCGTTCGGGTGGGATTGGAGCTGTCTGTACGGATAACTTCTCAATGTATGGTACTAAACGACAAATGTGTTGTCCGTTTTTTATGACGGCTGATTCTTTGACTTTAATGCAAAATCACATGTTGCTTATAGGACCAGGACACTTCAATACAACCAAATTTTGATTGGGCCGATATTCCCACTAAACCGACAATTTTAATATTTACCCTATTCTCATTGGTCCTCAAAGTTAGTCAATCACTTTAACATATCTCGATCACATGAACTGATATAATATGCAATTCACATATGTCAACAAATTGTTTAAATGAAACAAGTAGTGGCCGACAACGATTAATATTCACTTAAATCTGATTTATTCTCATTTGGCCGTTCAAATGAAATGAGCTGACACAAATCACACATTCACCAATATACATTAAATGTTTCACATGCAGCCGACACCTTTCTCGATCAAAATCACATGCAAGAACCGAATGATCACTTTTAATTGAAACAATTTTCAATTTATTGCCGATAACCTTTAATGTTCACTTTTAATTGGACCGTATGAGCGAACCGACTGAACTGACTGATAGGCGGAATCAGTCTTGACAGATAAGCGGAATCAGTTTTGACACAAAAGCGAAATCACTGATTATGTGACACAAGAACGAAATCATCAACAACTATGACCAAATGAGCGGAACCACACTTATCTAGTCCACATGAGCGAAATCAACTTGACAAATAAGCAAAATCAGGTATAATTTGTGTTCGTATGAGCGAAATTAGATGTTCACAAAAACGAAATCACACATTGTCCGAATAAGCGAAATCACTTCGGAAAATGAATTGATCCATTTTTAGTCCGAATTTTGTCCTGTAACTTTCAAGGGTTTGTCTATGACCAATTATCTACAATCTGTGAAATTTTGAGCGAATTTTGACCGATAAATTTCTCTGAAATGATGAAAGAAGGTGTAGAAGTCAGAATATGATTGAAATCAAGCTAAACTCTTCTTCACTAGCTCTGATACCACTTGTTGGATCGTTGTTTGACCCGATTGAGTCGATCAGAAGAGTTTTACATCCAGTTTAAAGGCGGAATCAGTAAACTGGTCTTGATAACAGCTTGTTAATCTAATATCTGTCTCTTATATTTCATTTAACAACTATTACAACCTTGACAGAAATCCGGCAGCACTTCGTTACAGTTCTGAAGTCGCGTACCGAATGAATGACCAAGTGCACCTTATATAGTAGAGATGATTTCACTTATGTGTACATGCCATAAAAGTGAAATCACTTGATACTAATTTCACTTATATGGACATGTCCATATGAGTGGAATCACTTGTTTCTGATTTCACTTATATGTCATGTTCACATAAGTGAAATCACTCCCTTAACCTCTAACAATCGTTTCTCAAACCTTGTGCACTGGATATCCTATCTAATCTTATCCTATTACATGATACAAGACGAAGTCAATAGACGTAATGCACTAACATTTTCAATAGGAGTGTGGTTATGCTTCGCCTTCGTCACCTCGATCCTCCAAACACTTCCGGATGATTCCGAAAACCCGATCATCTCGAACTGGCAGCCTATTTTCTTGCTACCCGTTTTCCTCTGTGTAGCTATACTCTTATGCTCCCCACCAAAAGTACATTGAAACCAAATCTTGTAATTCTCTCCTCTTTTATTCGACCTCTTAATCACAATGAGGTAACCATTGTCTTTTGCCGTGTCTTGTACCCAACGCACCAACTCTTTACGTGACGAAAAGGTCTGCGTTGTATCAAACGAAAATGTAACCGGGTAACAGCCTTCCTCGTCAACAGACACATCCTCCGGCTCACCATCGTCACCGAGGTTCGAATAGACTTGATGTTCAAAGCTCTGTTCACAACCGTAACTGTGGTTTGGATAACACTCCTGCTGTACAAAGCTTTGCTCGCCACCGTAATCGAAATTCGAATAACCTTGTAAGCTCTGTTGACAACCGTAACTGTCGTTTGGATAACACTCCTGCTGTACAAAGCTGTACTTGCCACCGTAACCGAAATTCGAATAACCTTGTTGTGCGTAAGGGTCCTCCACAGGGGTATTCAAATCCAGCTTCACCGTGTTATCACGATAACGAATGCCAGATACAACCTCTGCCTCCCTCAAGTTGGACGAGACCGGTTTCTCATACGAGTCAGAAATATCGGTCCCCTCGTAAGAATCAGGAACAACTGACTCGTTAGAATATTGACCGAAAAGATAGTTGCTTAACCACGACATCGTTTTTTCAAGACATGTAACTAATAGAGCAAAGAAAATCGACAAACAACAAAATCACCGAATGCTGAATGTTGTGTCTGAGCAGGTTTTTAAAGTGAAAATTTGGGGTCGAAGCGCCGCGCTTTGGCCATAGCGCGGCGCTTAGGGTTCACGAGACACCTGCAACCTCGTATCACCTTTATGTCTCTGCAACTTATGTCAGTCAAACCATCAAATCACCTTTTGTCGACCTAAGCGCCCCGCTATGGCCATAGCGCGGCGCTTAGGGGTGTGAAAATAATTTTCTGCGTGTGGGATTAGCATGACCCAAAAAAAATAAACATATCTAGAACATGAAGAACAAGAACATGATCTGTAACATCTGCAATCCCTTAAAATCCCCCCACACACAATTCACCCCCTCATTCGCTATGGCTTTCACCATTCGATTCGCGAACATCCCAGATCTGTAAATCCATCTCGCCACTGAAAATCCCAGATCTGTAACATCGGGACAGAGACGAAGATGAGTGGGGATACGGTGGTGGTGTCTTGTCGGTGGGATACCTCTGTATGTTGAGGGAGTGGCCGCCGACACTGTGGTGGTATTGTTGCAGGTGGTGTGGTGGAGATGAAGAAAGAAATGGGTGGACTTGGAGATGAAGAAAGAAATGGGGCTCGAGTTATCTATATTATTGTTCTTTTTGTTTTATTAAGTTTTTTTTATTAATAAAGATAATTTTAAATAAATAGTATAGTTACTGAAATGCCCTCATGTGATTAGCACATCATCAAATTTAACTGAAAAAATCTAACCCCGTTAGTGAAAAGGACGTGACTTGCAAGGCTTTTAACAAAGAAATGACTGTGACTGTAATTATTGAAGTTAAAAGGTATCCATTGCAATACGATACAAACATAAAGGACGAAAAGTGGAATTTACCCAAATAATAAAGTAAGTGTATGTGAGTATGATAGAGTTAGAGACAGAGAATTGAAAATGGAAGATTTTTAAAAAGTAAACAAAATATAGAGTAAAATATGCTTTTAGTTGAATTATATAGATAGAAACTCTCAATGTGAATCCTCTAATGGGGCGTTTGGTTCGCGGAATGTTTTCGAATTGGAATTGGAATTTGTATAGGAACTAGAATTTGAAGGATTTGGAATTTAAACATTCCAATTGGAATTGGAATCTCAATTCCATTTTGTTGCATTTGGTTGTCAAATAAATTGGAATCCATCACCCCGACACCCACGACTCACGGTCGGGTCGAAACTGTTCGCGTCTAAACAGTTCAGGTTGAAATGAGTTGCGTTGAAACGGTTCAGGTATAAATGGTACGAATCGTAACGATCCGAGTCGAAACGGTGGAAACATATTACCCAAATCCCATACTAAAAATATCCTTAAACTTTCAAGTTAAAACAGATTAAACACCCCCCCCCCCCCCCCCCCCCCCCCCAAAAAAAAAAATTATATATATATATATATAATAATAATAATAAAAAATAAATAAATAAATGCATCCTTCCGATCATAACACCACCACTACAACCCACCACCAGACTGTAAAAAACACACAGCTCCGATCTACATCCATTTCTAGGGTTTCAAATCTCTACACATTATTATTCCAACTTCATTCAACTAAATCTCTAGAAACCTCTATCAACAATCGATTAATTAATGTTTACATAAATCCTGAACAAAATCATGGATCCAAAACCTCCTCTCCGATCAGCAAAACTCACCGGAAATCGCCAAAACTCATCACCGTCATCGTCGTTGTTATCCAAAACACTTTCAGATGCAACTACACAAAACTTATCCTCCATTCTCAACAATCCACACGTCTCCGATAGCTCGTGGTCCGGCTGGTGGTCGTCGTCGTCAACTGCCGTACAGATTCCTGATTTTGCTCCACTTTCAGGTACGAAAACTACCTCCGGTGGTGTAGAAATTTCACGATCTGATTTCGCATCTTATTTATCTTCGGTTTCGGATCAGTATAGTCGATTCGAAGATATCCGGAATCATTCGAATAACGAGAGGAGTAAGGATAGTAAGGATGATGATGTGAATTATGCTAGTGATTGTTATGATAGGGTAGGGGAGGCTCTGGTTGAGTGTTTGAAAGAGGTGCCTGCATTGTATTTTAAGGAGGATTTTGCGCTTGAGGATGGGGGGACGTTTAGGGCGGCGTGTTCGTCGGTTGGGGATAATGATGTGTTGCAGGAGAAGTTGACGCAGTATTTGGATGTGGTGGAGGTGCATTTGGTTAAGGAGATATCGTTGCGGTCGAATTCGTTTTTCGAGGCGCAAGGGCAGTTGGAGGATTTGAGTTTGAAGATTGTGGAAGGGTGTGGGAGGATTCGGGAGCTGAAGGAGACGATTAGGATTTTGGATGGGGATTTGGTGGATTCGGCGAGGCAGATTCAGGAGTTGAAGGTTACACGGAGTGATTTGTTGGCGTTGCAGGAGAAGCTTAGGGTTGTGTTGTATGTTAATCAGTCTCTTGCTGCTCTTAAATTGGTATTGCTTTTGTTTCTCTTTCTGGTGCTGTGTGTCTCTATTTGGAAAAGTTTTTGATTTATTATGTTTTAAACCATTAGATTGTAGTTGAATCACATTGTTATCAACTAGCATTCGACGACTGTTCTAGTTTATCAAGTGACTTTATGATCTAAGGTATCGGGTACTCATATTTATTATTTAAGTATTTAACCAAAACTATTAGTTCTTTTGCATATAGGCCTATGTAGATTATAGTAGAAATAGATGTTAGCATGAACTAGGAAGCACTAGAGAACCCAAACAGCACTGCCAAATTGCTGCATGATCCTTTGATTATCTGATTAAGATTGAAAATGAAAAAGAACAAGCACAAGGTTGCTAATATCTCTTAGTTACATGAGGATTATGAGTGTTCTGGTAAACCGTAAAAGTGATTACGAGGGAAGGATGATGCACGTCCTAAATGGAATCAGTTGATTTTCTTTCATTTCGCAAATTGATTGGAATTTTCTGAATATTTAAAGTAGGAGTGATATGATTTTAAGAAGTTACCATAAGAAAGCCGGTTATTTAGATAACCGCGATAATATCTACCTGTTCCTATTCCCTAACTTTAAGCAAGTGATTATCTGATTGTTAATTTGAAATAATGATATAATAACATACAAGAGTCTAGCATATGGGGAAGTTGAAAGATAGGCTATATGGTTGGCTTTCATGATCATCACTGTAACTTATCAATTTCACCTGTAACAGTTTCCACAAAATTGTTGAAGTTTGGTATAAGTTAAATTAATTCCTTTCTTGCCTGTTTATTATCATTTGAAGTGTTATGCTTGAGCTTATTAAATGACTCTATAATTCTTGCTGATTTTTTTTTATAGCTCGTCGCATCTGCTGATTGTGCTGGAGCTTTAGACGTCACAGATGATTTGAAGCATTTTCTGGTACATGAATACAATACAGTCTTATAATTACTTCCTTATCAGCATTGGTGATTGTTCTAATGAGTATAGTGTTTATGTTAACGCTTGAAACAGCAAGGTTGAAGTTTACTTTTAGACAACTCTTGTCCATTTTTAGTGTTATTTACGTACTGAAAGAAACTGAATTTAAATCTTACATTTATAACCCAACTAGTTTTACTATACCTAAAACATCAACATTGCCTTAAACAACTGTCTATACCAGCATATTGCAAACTTACATTCTGCTTGATGTAAACTTAAGGCAATAATCAATATCAATCGGTGTGAATTCTAACACTTGGGTCACCATGGTTTAACTATATTAACCTACTTTGGTTTGCTATTAGCATTTGACCAACCTGTTAACATACCAAAATACTATTTGATTACAGAATATTATCATATATTTTTATACATCTTATAGTCTTTGATTACAGAATGGCGATCAACTGACTGGCCTACATTGTTTTCGTCACCTCGAGGATCATGTAGCCGCTGCAATTAATTCTGTAAATAGGTTAGTATATCTATCGGTTTATTGTCAATGTGATTAATCCTTCTAGCTCAAGAATCTGATGAAAAAGTCAAATTTTGCAGCCATTTGTTGATTTTTGCCACTAAAAGATTTTCATTTAAACACTAGAAGCTGTATATGAGAATTTAAACATACACATAGATGGTTCATTAGGCTGCATGAATTCACAAGTAACATGCTCTTACAGCACTGAGCTGTCCTTAAAAACTACTATATTAAATTTGTTATTTCATGTATGAAATCAGTCATTTTGAGATATATATCTTTCTGTTTTGTGACTTATGGTGTTTATACTTGTAGCATTCTTTCAGCAGAGTTTTTGCGTGTATCTGTTAATGATGCTGGAGATAAAGATGCGGTAATATTGTCTAAAGCAAAAGCAAGGATAGCCTCACCGGGAACTGAAGAAGATAATGAAGTATGAATTAATTGCATGCTTGTTATATATATTGCTGATTGTATGGTGCAAATGTGAGACCAATGGTGTTAATTACATGATACAGGAACACTGGGATCAAGAAGATACCTCTAGTTTCCATGATCGACTTCTACCTCTAATTATAGGCTTACTTAGAACCGTGAGTACCTTTATCTATATATGTGTATATATATATATATATACACACATATATATAGTATAGTCGAGATACGTGTAAAGAAATTATGGGAATTACACTTTATATATCAAATAATGGTAAATTTTCAGGCAAAACTTCCAGCTGTGTTGAGAATATATCGTGATACAGTTATATCCGACATGAAAACTGCTATTAAGTCAGTTGTTGCAGAGCTGCTTCCAGTTCTTCTTGCCAGACCTTTGGACTCTGATTTTAAATCAGGCGATCGAATTGTTGATGCAGATGGTGCGCATAACTTCTCTATGTTCAAAATTTAATCATTTATGTGTTTAAACTAATTAAACAATTTAAGCAAAAAAAGTTGATAAAATAATATTTTTTAGATATTGTACAAATAAAGGAGTTTGCTTAAATATTAATTATGTATGTGTTTGTGCAGGTGGAGGCTCATCACTTGCAAATAAGTTAAGAAACCTTTCTTCTGAAGGCTTTGTTCAACTTCTTGAAACTATTTTCAAGATTGTACAGGTAATGTATATCTTATTAATTTCTTGTGTGTGACCCAACTTGATTTAAGAATAGTTTGATTTCTTAAACTCTGCAACTAGTTAGAATTAAATTAGTGTATCAGTAAATGTAACTTGATTTATATTCTACTAGTGAATGCAGGCACACTTACTACGAGCTGCTGAAGTTAAAAAAGTCATCGAGTGGATGATGTCAAATCTTGATGGTCACTATGCTGCTGACTCAGTTGCTGCCGCAATTGCCAATGGTGCTTTGACTGCAGAAATATCTTCAGCAGCTGATGGTCAATCTGGCCCCTCTTCTCTTTCGACTCAAAAAAACCTTATCAAGGTTTCTCCTGCCACACGTTCATCAAATTTATCAAAAAATTTCAGAGCTGATGTATTGAGAGAAAACGCAGAAGCAGTGTTTGCTGCTTGTGATGCAGCTCATGGAAGATGGGCAAAACTGCTTGGCGTTCGTGCGCTTCTCCATCCAAAGCTGAGGTTACAAGATTTTTTAAATATATATAACGTATCCCAAGAATTTGTAACTGCAACAGAGAAGGTACAGTTATTAGTTATGGTGAATAAATATTCAATTTTAACTATCTGTGTGTATAATATGGATTTATGCTTACGTAAGCAGATTGGTGGAAGGTTGGGATATAGCATTCGTGGAACATTACAGTCTCAAGCCAAAGCTTTTGTTGATTTCCAGCATGAATCGCGGGTAGTTTTTGGTTTTTGTGATTGAGTAAAATGCCATTTTCATCCCCTGAGGTTTGGCCAGTTTTGCGACTTTTTTCCAAAGGTTTGTTTTTCCAAGGTTTGAAATCTTGACATTTTCATCTGACTCATTAACTCCATTCATTTTTTTTACGTTAAGTCAGGGGCATTTTACGTCATTTTAGCTATTTGTTTTGTTCATTTATATCAAAATGGCAATATTAAATGACTGAAATACCCCTGACTTCTTGTTAAAAAATGGATGGAGTTAACGAGTCAGATGAAATTGGCAAGATTTCAAACCTTTTATATCCAGATGCGGAGTAACAAACCTTTGGACGAAAGTCGCAAAACTGGCCAAACCTCAGGGACGAAAATGGCATTTTACTCTTTGTGATTGGTTAACTTGCTGATATGCTCAGTACATTGTTTATGATCTATGAACAATATATTTTTTATTATTATTGTAGATGACAAAACTGAAAGCGCTACTTGATCAAGAAACATGGGTTGAAGTCGACGTTCCTAATGAATTCCAGGCGATTGTGGATTCACTTTTTAGATTGGAGTTTGACTCTGAAGATGATGACCGTTCTAAGAGCATTGCTAATAGCTATAATGAAGTGGTTGCCAGCAGTGCAGAACAGGTAGATCTCAATGGACAGGTGGAGTCTTTATTCTCTTTTGAGGACCATTAGAACAAAGCTGATGTCATAACCTTTTAAAAATGATTATTCTTTTTTGGTTTAGGTTAACAACATTAAAACAAAGAATGGACATGCAAAATCTTCTGCTCATTTAATTTCTTTCAGAGGTGTTGGGTACCACATGGTAAACTGGTTAGTAATCTTCTACATAGCCGCAATGCATCTACTAAAGCGTGTGTTTGACTTACTTCTCTTTACACCATGTAGGCCTGTAAACGAACACGAACATATAATCGAACAATTTTTTTTTGTTCATGTTTGTTCATTAAGAAAATGAGCATGTTCGTGTTTGTTTAAAACCTAAACGAACAGTTCATGAACGTAAACAAACACAAATGAACATAAACAAACAAAAGTAAACGAATACAAATGAACTTAGCTGAACAAATGATAAACAAACACAAATGAACATACTAATGATAAGTATTTTTTTTAATTGTGTATAATGTAGTGATCAATTAAGATACGTTCCATTGGAAAGCCTATTTTTTTATTAATAAAAAAGTCCAATTACTATTTAGTTATATTTTTATAAGTGGTTAGAAAGCCCCCTTTATGTTTATATTAAGATAAATATAACTACTTATGTAAGTATTAAAGTTTAAACAAACATAAACGAACGTAAAGAATCGAACATAAACGAATGTTTACAAACATAAATGAACGAACAAAATGTATGTTCATGATCGTTCGTTTATTAAATAAATAAACGAACTTCCCGCCGAACAAGTTCACGAACAGTTCATGAACGTTCGGTTCGTTTACAGGCCTAAGTCACCATGGTTTAGTCACTTTGTGAATTTGGCCAAATGCTATTATAATAATTAAAATCTTGTTTGACAGTGGCTTAATCTTGCTGAAGATGTTATCCGAGTACATCGATATGAATAATTTTTTGCCAGCACTTTCTTCTGAGGTTATTCACCGTGTACTTGAAATGTTGAAGTTTTTCAACACAAGGACTTGTCAACTTGTTCTTGGTGCCGGTGCCATGCAGGTAACAACTATATTGTTACAGTGGCATAGTGGTAAATTGTAAAAGATTAATCCGGTTGAATTGGAAATACAGGTCTCTGGTTTAAAGTCGATTACATCCAAACATTTGGCACTAGCAAGTCAGGTTATCAGTTTCGTGCATGCTATTATGCCCGGTAGGTGCTGTCTCATTTAATTGAAATATATAATATTCAGTGGGAATATACTTTCTCAGGTTTTATAAATTATAATACCTTTTCATATGTATGTATTTAAGAAATTAGGAAGGTTCTTTTCCTGAAAGTTCCTGAGATGCGTAAAGGATTGCTGTTATCAGAAATCGAACGAGTGTCACAGGTAGTGTTAGTGATCCCATGTACAAAACATGAACATTAATTATTTATGTTACCTTTTAGTTTATCGTGACTTTATCTTTGGAAATGAGTTTAGGATTATAAAGTGCATCGCGATGAAATACATACAAAGCTGGTGCAAATAATGAGGGAAAGATTGTTGGTTCATCTCCGTGGATTGCCACAAATAATTGAAACATGGAGCCGAGTAGACGAAACTGAAATACAACCCAGTCAGTTTGCTAAATCACTCACAAAGGTAATCAATTTCTGTAAATTTACTTTTTTGGCCCCTGTGGTTATATCACTTTTACTATATTAGCCCAAAATAAGAATTTGAGTAAATTACGTTTTTGGCCCCTGTGGTTATATCACTTTTACTATATTAGCCCAAAATAAGAATTTTTAACAGATCTGGCCCCATGGTCTCTATAACTAACCATTTTGGCCCCTAAGTCTAACCAAACCCCCAACTCTGGTTAATTAATTGGCACATAACTTGCACATGATGTCTAAAAATGTAATTCCCCCCCCCCCCCCCCCCCCCTCTTTATGACTATAAATAAAACCCTAGATAATTTTTTTCACTTCATCTTCTTCCTTAATTCACAAATTTCGAATCTGATAATTCAATCAAGATTCAATAAACAAACTTCTTAAAACAAGAACAATAGAACAATCATTCGGTTTTCAGCAAGTTTTAACCTGAAATACGTTCGAAATGTCGAAAAGGTTGAAAATTTTCACCGATATAAATCGGAGTTTATCAAATCAGTCTGAAACTCAAATGAACCAATCCGAAACTGTAGACACTTTAATCAAAATTCAATGAATCAGTCCGAAACTGAAATCAACTGATTTAGTCAAAAGTTCATTGAATCAAACTGAAGATCAATTTTCACTCGAATGTTGATTCAGATCTGTTTTTTCACAGCTTCGAATCAAACAATCTAAACTTTAATTCAGAAACGAAGTCATCTATGATTAGGTAGATTATCAGTCGTTAACATCAAACGATTTAGATTGTTTCAAATCCAATTTTTATTCAAGAAATCTGTTTGTAAAACAATATAAAGTATAAACTGTCTAAAAGCACCGTAGACAACGAACACAGTTAAGAATGATCAGATTTTGATCTGTACATCACCAATCTTAACTGAAATCAGTTCGAAATCATCAGACGACACACCGAATTTAAACCGAAATCGATCGAAACAAACTGAAATTCTTAATCGACACTCCAAAAGACGCTGAAACACGTTTGAAATGAACAAACTTTGATCCGAAAACAGACTGATTCAGTTTGAATTCAACAGAAATTTGATTCGATTTCACCGAAACTAATCGAAACTCGTCCGAATCGATTAGTAATCAAAGGGGGGGAGGGGAAATTACATTTTTAGACATCATGTGCCAATTAATTAACCAGAGTTGGGGGTTTGGTTAGACTTAGGGGCCAAAATGGTTAGTTATAGAGACCATGGGGGCAGATCTATTAAAAATTCTTATTTTGGGCTAATATAGTAAAAGTGATATAACCATAGGGGCCAAAAACGTAATTTACTCTAAGAATTTTTAACGTATCTGCCCCCATGGTCTCTGTAACTAACCATTTTGGCCCCTAGGTCTAACCATTTTAGCCCCCATGGTCTCTATAACTAACCATTTTGGCCCCCATGATCTCTAGACTTAGGGGCCAAAATGGTTAGTTATAGAAACCATGGGGCAGCTATGTTAAAAATTCTTATTTTGGGCTAATATAGTAAAAGTGATATAACAATAGGGGCCAAAAACGTAATTTACTCTTTTATAAAAGAGTAAAATGCCATTTCGTCCCTGAGGTTTGGCCAGTTTTGCGACTTTTGTCCAAAGGTTTGTTTTTCCGGATCCTAAAGGTTTGAAATCTTGCCATTCTCATCCAGCTCGTTAACTCCATCTATTTTTCTCCATTAAGGTTTGAAAATACCCCTGACTTAACGGAGTTAATGAGCCGGATGAAAATGGCAAGATTTCAAACCTTTTGGATCCAAATGCGAAAAAACAAACCTTTGGACGAAAGTCGCAAAACTGGCCAAACCTCGGGGACGAAAATGGCATTTTACTCTTTTATAAAATGTTGGCTGTAGTTCATTATACGCAAGTATACCTTTTATACTTTTTTCAGCTGCTACGTCTAGTTGGCCTTGCTATGCATGTATAAAATGTTGGCTGTAGTTCATTATATGCAAGTATACCTTTTATAATTTTTTCAGCTGCTACGGCTAGTTGGCCTTGCTATGTATGTATTTTATTAAATGGATTTTGTTGTACAATTTATTTTCAGGAAGTTGGGTATCTTCAGCGCGTGCTTTCTCGGACCTTGCATGAGGCAGATGTTCAAGAAATATTCAAGTGAGTCTTTTTGACAAAATGATGTTAGGATTTTAATTCAAATAAGACGTCTAGTGCTAAGTTCTATCTAGCTAAAGGACAAGTTTGATCTGTTCATGGATTTTGATCTAGTATATTTGTAATTACTGCTTATGTACCCATCTTGCAGGGAAGTGACCATCATCTTTGACATACAAATCTCTGATGCATTCACACATGTGGATATTAGCACTCCACACGCAAAAGCCAGGTTCTAAATTTTATTCATGATTTTTACTATGCATTTGCTATATTACTTGTGTTTTTATATATCTTATGTATTAATTTTTGTCGATTACTGTGGCAGGCTTAATTGTGAAATTCAGCACATTCTTGGATGCATTAAATCACTGCCTTCTGCCAAGTTAAATATCGAGTCTGGGATTCCCATTGCAGGACAACTTGAGGCCTTAGTCAAAAGAATATCTTCTGCTGAATCAGATCAATAGTATATTTGGTACCTACTTTTATCAAACATTCACAAAGACTGGGCATATATCTCTATTCAAGAACCGTCATTATGCAAATGAAGTGAGGTAACAATGTTGGTACACCTTTTTTACTTGTACCATAAAAGTAATGATTACCCACCAATAAAATTAGATGTGGCAAAATGGGCGGGTCGGATAACAGGCCAAAACGTCTGATTAAAACGGACAGTTTTTGGTACAAGTCGAGGTTGGGTTGACTCAAAACACTTTATTTTAACATAATTTCATATTTTAAAAATAATCAGTGTTGGCTATGATTATGTAAATTATATTATTGAGTAACAATATAATATTTTAAGTAAAATGGTTTAAGATGTTTTGTGTATAGAAGTATAGTACTAAATTACACGAATGGTCCAGTGGTATGCTCAAAATATATGATTTCACCTTTGCGTATCAGAATTTATACCGAATGTTTGGCACTTTGACATGGTACAAGACAACGACAAGTTGACAACATCAAGTTACGTTTGATTTGTACAAGATGCATTAGTGGTTGTTAAGTTGTATAGTATCCGTTATTTGGACCAAACCACATGGACGATTCGTGTAATTTACTTAAATATAGAACAACTTTGATCAGTTTTCTTTCAAGCCATTTTTAAGATAGATCATAATCCTGATTCATGTGGTCATCAATATATTAACACTTGTTCTATGACTGTGATTCTGATATCCCTTTTTTTGTTAACATCCAGGTTGCTGTTTTCCATACAAATTTTGTGAAGAGAATGAGGCTAGTAGGCTACATTTGGTAGGGAGTGTATAATTCAATGGTATAGATGTAACAGGTTGCTTGATTTTGTTGGTGTTTTTATTTTCTCAAGAGGCGGGCCAGCCCGTGCCCGGCCCAGGTAGTGAATCGGCATTGGACCATGGGTTACAATCTTTTGTTATGTATATGTATTTGAACACTACAATCGAAGAGAATTTTCAAGATTTGACACATAAATATCAATTCAAATTGAAACAATGTTAACACTCATCCCCATTGCATTTTTAAATGTATCGTTTCTGTGTCCTCGATTGTGTTTCGGCTTTGACCTGAATACGTGCCTTTCAAGCCAAGTTTATAAGTGAGTGATTCAACCTGATCCCGGATTGTGAGGTTCGGGGGTGCCAACCCTGGCCTTTGGTTCTTTCTGTGAGTGTTTCCCTGAGTTTTGGAGCATGCTCAGATTCTGTTTTGACGACTATCGACCCTAGTCTACCCCCTTTTCTTCCCAAGACCCATTTTAAAGAGATGTTTCATACATCAAAATTTTACAACAATGCCTTCCATTGCTGATATGAATGAACTTCAATATGAAAAAAAAATGTTAATTTGATTTATGTTAATGTGGGGAGTTGAGGAAACAGCATTGAGGTTGAAATTATTTATTAGAGTTAACTTCCGTTTTGCTCCTTGTGGTTTGGTCACTTTAACTGTTTTGTCCAAATCATTTAAAAACGGCCATTTTCCTCCTTGATGTTTCGATCTTGTCGCCAGTTTGCTCCCCGGCTCTAACTCCATCCATATTGTATGTTAACTGAAAGGGTATTTTTGAAATTTCAAGCTAACAAACAAGATCCAAGTACCCTTACGTTATACTTGAAATTACCAAAATACCCTTCCAGATAACATACAATATGGATAGAGTTAGAGCCGGGGAACAAACTGGCGACAAGATCGAAACATCAAGGAGGAAAATGTCCGTTTTTTAATTGATTGGGGCAAAACAGTTAAAGTAACCAAACCACAGGGAGCAAAACGGAAGTTAACTCTTATTATTATGTTCCTAGTTAAAGGGACGTGGAATGTTGTAAAAGTTTAAGGTGACGAAAGTTTAGAAAAAAAAATTAAATGAATTATGCAGGAGAAAGATGGATATAAATAATTAAGATCATGTTCATGTTTGAATGAAGTCATTATTGCCATCCTAACAAACCAGATTTGTGGATCTTATTCGCTATTGTGCTACGGGTCAATATATATTATCTAATGAGTAAATTGCTAAAATAGTCCCTAACGTTTGTTCACATTTGCTAGATCCATCCAAAAAAAGATTTTTTCTCATATGAACCACTGAGGTTTCAAAAAAGTTGCTAAATTCATCCAAACTTCAGGGACGATTTTAGCAATTTAATAAAACAAACTTTTTTTGGATAGATTTAGCAAATGTGAACAAACGTCAGGGACGATTTTAGCAATTTACTCTATTTTTTTATTTTCGTCTTTTTATTATATCTCTTAACTAGGTTAGAACCCCGTGTATTACACGGGTTTACTAAATATAATTTAATATACTAAATAATAAAAATAATATATCCTTCAAAAACTCGTGTATTGTATGGATTTAACAAATGTAATTTATATACCAAATAATAAAAAAAAGTTATATCTTTAAAAATCTTGTGTAATACATGGGTTAAATAAATGTAATTTTGTATAGTAAATAATAAAAAAAGTTATTTTTTTAAAACCCTATGTATTACACGGGTTGAATAAACCTAATTTTATGTACCAAATAAGAAAAAAAAAGTTATATCCTAAAAAAACTAATGATAATATATTAATACAAAGTTTGGTTTTCGTGACAGTAAGAAAAAGTTATAGCAAAAAAAACAAACGATTTCGTTATAGGGAAGCATTCTGTTCCAAATTCAAAGTAAGCTAAGATTTAATACTAATTTATTATTTGCTTAATTAATATTTTAATAAAAAATAGAAGCATTTTGTGAATAATACGTATCACACATGAATTGATAGATAGATATAGATTAATAATATTAACATGTTATTAAAATTTTATGCATGATAAAACCAATAATGCTTAGGGTTTTCCCCTCTTCTAATTGTTACAAAATATATATAAAAACACACGATAAT
Organism: Helianthus tuberosus; assembly: GCA_030545235.1. Lineage (NCBI taxonomy): Eukaryota > Viridiplantae > Streptophyta > Magnoliopsida > Asterales > Asteraceae > Helianthus > Helianthus tuberosus. Next base: position 41,301,226 of record CM060439.1, on the reverse strand, counting down.
TGTTTTGTGAGAAAAATGCCCGGATAGTCCCTGTGGTTTCGCATTTTTTCACCTATAGTCCATATCTTTCTAAAATGACCCGGATAGTCCCCAAGGTTTACCGTTTTGTTCTCGGATAGTCCCTGGGTCTAACTTCAGTTACTTTTCTCTGTTAAGTGGCTGTTAAGAGGGTGTGAAATGACAAAAATACCCTTTCCTTAAAAGGCCAAACCACAGGGACTATCCGGGCGACTTTAAATCTTGAAGGCGAGTTATTCCGGCACCGCCGCCTTTCCGGTGAACTTTTCCGGCGGCCAACCACCATTAGCCACTACCCAACACCACTCTCAACATCACTACCACACCACCACTCTCACCAAACCTCCATCACCACCACTCTCACTGAACCTTCACCGCCACCACCAACAACCACCACACTCTCAACATTCCCACCACGCCACCAAGCTCAACATCACCACCACGTCACCACTGTCACAAAAACACGAAAAGTCGCAGGTTTCACCATCACTCCGGCGAATCTGATTGAAGTAACGAGTTTGTAACCGACAAAAAATGAAAAGTCGCAGGGTTCAGATCTACTCTCCGGCGACAATAAATCATCATCAACATCAGCGGTGGAACTCCGACGCCGACCGAAAAATTCCTGCAACTCGTCTGCCTTTGACATCAAGACACCATAGCTGTCCACCGTTTTCCTCCCCCCTTCGACGTCTCTCTCTCTCTCCCTCTGATTTTCTCTCACTTCGGTCTCTCTTGCAAGTTCCAGACGGGTGTGTGTGGCCGATGATCTTCGCCGGAGTGCCCTAGAGAGCCGGCTCCGGTGACCGACAATAAATTGACAGAGAAAGAGGGATGACGAGGGGGTGGTGTACCAGAGAATGAGGATGGAGGTGTGTGGGTGTCGGAATCCACGCCGATGTGCCCGTCTTCAAACAAAATCAGAGAGAGATGATTGGAGGGGTACTAGTTGCCGTCAAACAGATCCGCCGGAGCTCGCCGAAATGCGGCTCTAGTCGCCGGCACTGTTGCAGAAATCGGCCTAGGCGGCCGATTAATCGCCGCCTAGGCGCTAGTCGGCTAGTAATCGCCTAAATTTGAGCAAATCGGTCAATTAATCGGTCCAGGTCAAAATCGGTCCTAGTCGGTCAAAAGTCGGTCCTAGTCGGTCAAAAGTCGGTCTAGTCGGACTAATCGGACCATGGTTTTTTTGCTCAAAATCGGTCCTGGTCGGGATTAATCGGTCCTGGTCGGGATTAATCGGTCCTAGTCGGGATTAATCGGTCCTAGTTGGTCAAAAGTTGGTTAATTTTTGAATTTTTATGTGAATTTTGAAGTATTTATGTGAATTTTGAAGTATTATTTTTATATTATTGGGTATATATATATAATTTTGAAAAAATACATATAAAAAATCCCATTCCGATTAATCCCGATTAATCCCTAGGCTCTACCTCACCGCCCGACTAGCGCCTAGCGCCTTCTACAACATTGGTCGCCGGAAATTCACGAGAGAGGGAGAGCAGAGTGGTGGTGTGCGGTTATATGTGTGTTTAGATCTAGGGTTTCAAATGATAAGTGATTATAAGTTTTCTTTATCATCGGAAAAGTTCACCGGAAAGGCGGCGGTGCCGGAATAACTCGCGTTCAAGATTTAAAGTCGCCGGAAATTAATTTCGCCGGAAAAGTTCGCCAGAAAGTGTGGTGGTGGGGTTTTTCTCTAAAAATGTAGAAGATGCCCGGATAGTCTCTGTGGTTTGGCCTTTTAAGGAAAGGGTATTTTGGTCATTTCACACCCTCTTAACAGCCACTTAACAGAAAAAAGTAACTGAAGTTAGACCCAGGGACTATCCGAGAACAAAACGGTAAACCTTGGGGACTATCCGGGTCATTTTAGAAAGATAGGGACTATAGGTCAAAAAATGCGAAACCACAGGGACTATCCGGGCATTTTTCACTTGTTTTGTTTAGTTGGATTGAGGTGTCATTAATTGTAACATATGATTTGTTCTGGATATCAAGTGTTTATAAATCTTCATTGGATGGTGATGCATAGTATACATTTTTTTTAATATTTTTAGCTTTATTGATGTTGTGGAGAAACGTTAGAGAGATTCATTAATATATTTGAAATCTTGAAATTTGAAAAATAAGATTTAAATAAATAGGATATATATTTATCAAATTAATTATCATATATTTATCAAAATAATTATCCTTATATTAATATTAATTAATAATATAATATTTTAGACGGAAAAATCTCATGAAGATTACTCCATTGAATGACATGTGTCCCTTATATGGTTTCTTTTATTATATAGTATAGATTAACATAAAATCTATTTATTTTTTTATTTTCATCTTTTTATTAAATTTCTTATTTAACATAAAATCTACTAGTTTTTTTTTTTTTTGAACGGTGAATTTCTACAACAGGCGATAGATTCGCACCTGTTTTTGCAGGCCCTCCACCCCACTCTGGCCAAGACTATGTTGTCTTAACCGGGCTCACGCTTGGCATCAGAGTTTGGTTTGGCGCTCCCTGACAAAATTTCCAGCCTACTGCCATATGCGAGTAGTTGCACCCTCCACAAGAGCCGAAAACTCTCTGGAGTAAATGCACTGTAATAGAAAACTCGGGTGTACTCCGCGGGTTTCGAACCTGTGGCCAGGCCTTCACCTAGTATTTTTTTGTTCATTTATAAAATAAAATACACGTTCTTACTAAACATGTAACAAATTAAACCGTTGAAAAGATTTTGTCGTATAGTTAACTTTATTAAAGGATTAGTAATGAGTAAAATGTTTACATTTTAAAATACTTGGTTAGATGGTTAGATGATTATAAATATAAAACCGTATTCATAATTGTAAAATATAAATGACTAATCTTTATTATGAAGTGGGTGAAGGCCTGGTCACAGGTTCGAAACCTGCAGAGTGTCACACCCCGATTTCCAACGTGTCACCGGTGGGCCCGGTGGGGAGTATCGTGACGTGGTTGGCAACATAATAGTCAAACAACACAATATTTAATATGCACAGCGGAAACAAATTGTAAGATATATTTCAACTGAATAAATATTGTAATATCATGTATCACAAACAGTCGAAAGTTTTATCCACAGAAGGATCGAAAATAAATAGGAAACAGTAGTTCAACAGATGATAGGCATCTTAAGCTTGCGAGACTCTTTATTGATGCTAAGGAGAAAATCCAGCCTATTACGCTTAGTACCTGCATTTAATCTTTTTGGGAAAATACGTCAGTTTACACTGGTAAATACAATCAACTGACTCATTTTAAAAATGATTAAAAATTGATTTGGATGCACGTGGCATAAACATCTTATAACTTGGGATAATCATTTAAATATATAATATTGTAAAAGAATTACATGTTCCTTATGCGTTCAGTAGCCCGGATCGTGTCCGGGTTAAAGATCAATAGACACACCACATTATTCTTTTATGCACTGACGGGTGTACGCCTACACCCCGCGCTTAAGTCGTGGCCATTTCGTAAAATGATGCCGGGGATATCCGGGACATGGTCATTAACCCCCCCAAAGGCTTTAAGCAAACAAAACAATTTAAACGGGCCGATCAAATTATTCAATTAACCACCATACGATGGAAGATTTAATGCCCGACCAAGCGGTATTTTATATACCGTACCCCAAGCCCGTATAGGGAAAATAAGTTAAAAGTATTTACCTGGGCAAAGTAATAATCACAATAAGCAAATGCAAGTAGCTTTTACTGGTCCTCCTAATCTGGAACGAAGGTTTATAATAACCTATTAGAATCCTAACGGGTCTTTAATTAAGCCTAAGCTTAGACCGGCTAGTTTCAAAGATACGGTTCGTACGCACGATTAAGCGAAGACCGGAATAGAATGTGATTTAGACCCGACAAGTTTGAAGACTTGCTTAATATGGGTATATTATACACATTCTGGATTTGGAGATAAAACCGATAAGGTTTGACCCGTTTCGGCTAATTTATGCAAACTAGTTACATAAACCGAACCGAACGCGTAATATGCGTAACGGGTATTCATGAGAGCCATTGATGCTTGTGAAGTGTTATATATATTAGGTGTATATTTTAAGCCCCTTTAACACTTATTTTTAGCCAAGTTTTAAATTTATAAAACACGATATTTTACTAACACTAAACACACATATGGGCAAGTGCACCCATCGTGAGCGTAGTATAGCGTTGGTAAGATACCGAGGTCGTCCAAGGACACAAGAGCTTTTAATACCGGTTTATCCTCAACGTCTAATCAAAATAAAAAGTTTAGAAAAATGTTTTTAACTAAGAAAAATAAAAACTAACTAAAATGCTGAAAATAAAAATAAAAATAAAAATAAAAACAGATAGACAAGATGAATCACTTGGTTCCGACTCGTATCTAGTGTAACATTTGATTATTTCCGCACTTTTGCACATAATTAAGAGATTATCTTAGTTATTGTAGTAGGCCCATCTTTTGAAGGTGACGTTACCCTCACCCCAGTAGTTTGAGTCAGCAAGGATACAATCCTAAAAGGGTGGATTATTGGAAGATAATTAATTAAGTTATTAATGCAATATTATGGTAGGCCCCTCTTTTGGAGGTGACGTTACCCTCGACTAAGTAGTCTGAGTCAGCAGGGATACAGTCCTAAATAGCCGGGTTATAGTATTAATAGTAGTTAACTTATGAGGGGATCAAAAAGTTTGGACCCCCGCCATCCAATACCGTTAAGTATTGAAGGAGGTCCTACTAAATTTGACCCAGGTCCATTGCAGGACCTCTAAACGCTGAACAATGGCAAGACCTTTACCAAACCGTTCCCTTAACCCCCGACCAGGTAGCCAACATACCTCCATATAGACCGTGGAGATATGAATGGTGAAAATCTTTTATTTTATATAGACAGTAAAATAATTTCAAGACACCACGGACAAACGATAAAGAAAGATCACCTTCAACATAAGCAACTAGTTATAAAAGTCATTAATACGAAACCAAATAAAAAGTGCAAAAGATTAGAAATAAAAAGTATTACACTAGACACTTTGTCTTCACCAAGTGATGTAAGAGACTTAGGCAAACATGGCCTTGATTGTCAAGAACTCTTACGATCAATCTTGGATCCCGAGACGACTCACACACTCTACGATGGACAATGGATGATGGTGGTGGATGATGGTGTTATGGTGGTGGTGGGTGGTGGGTGGTGGGTGAAGTGTGAGAGAGGTGGTGTGCCAAGGGATGGTTTGAGCTTGAGCCAAGCACTTCTATTTATAGGCTGAACAGAAGCTCGGGCACGGCCCCGTGTCCACATCCTCTCTTTCTTCATTAAATGCAGCTTTGTCTTATTAGTTGACCACGCCCCCGTGTCCGCTGAGCACGACCCCGTGTGCAGAAGAATCTTTGTACTATGAAGATTTGCCTGGATTGTGCGAATCTTATAGTTGACCACGGCCCCGTGTCCGCTGAGCACGGCCCCGTGGTGGGCAATAGAAGCTTCTACCACTTTGTCTTTTCTGCTGACACTTGGGCACGCCCCCGTGCTGGCTGAGCACGGGGCGTGTTCAGGCCTCTGATCTCTTGTTTTGCTTGGGAAGATGCTGTCGTGGGGTCGGGCATGTCATGTCTTGTTCCTTTTCTTGTATTTATGTTAGATTTTGATGTCTTTTTGCTTCTTTTGTTAATTTGAGCTCATTTAATCCTGAAAATACAAAAGGAAAACAAAAGCACACTTTTTCCAACATTAGTACTAAAAAAGGGTTAGTTTTATGCCACAATTGATGTAATTTATATGTTGCATTTTGCACACATCAAATACCCCCACACTTGAATCTTTGCTTGTCCTCAAGCAAAACTCTTTAATATGTGGCTATTACACTCCCAAATGGAATGGGTAGAAAAGAAGGTTTTTGGGCTTGTCATAGAGTGTCGGGATTTCCAAGATTCTTTATTTAGTTTTATTTTTATTTATTTACAATCCTATTCGTCATGATTTATTTAAAACTTTTCATAAGATAAATTACTTATTAGGGCATAACATACCTCTTTAAAATTTTATTTATATACAAGTTCACATACCTCACGGGGATCACTCAACACTGGGCCGAAAATGTATTTTTGTGGATCACTAGAGAGCGGCATGGAACTTACTCCTACCATAGGCTTGCCAAGCAATCAATCCTCCTCCTTTTTAACTTATATACCTTTGTAAATATCAAGAGGACTTTGTGGGTTAAGGGTTAGGCTTGGGTTAAAGGTAGGTGGTTGGGTTGGTGGTTGGTGGTTAGTGGTTAGTAGAAAAAGGGCGAAAAGCGTAACAAGTGTCGGTTTTCGTATGACTTTCTATTTTTGTAACTTTTATTTTGATGAAGCTATCAAACAAAGTTATTATTGATGAACTTGTTTGTTTATTTTCTTTTGCTTCATCATCCATACAAATTTTTTTTTTTAAGTCATACGAAAAATTGAACTTGTTACTTAAACAAAGGGGTAAAAATGAAAAAGGTTTTGGTGGGTAAAAAGGGTGTTTGGTTTGGGTTATGAAATGAAAAGGTTTAGGCTCAAAGGGGCTAACTAGGGGGATTTTGGGTAGGTGGTAAAAAAAAAAGAAAAAAATAATGGTGTAGAAATAAAAAGGGTTAGTCCTAATGCCTCCATCATTTACTTACTCGGGTTTAAGTTGGTAAGGATTGGGAATGTATCGTCATGGCAAGTTCTAGAGTCGTAAGAACCAAGCGGCTATTCACACAAGAAACGAAAATGAGCAATTAGTTCTAATGATATGTAATTGTATGCTCAATAAAGGCTCAAAACTCACTTTTGTGGGAATGAGTTTTTATGTGATCAAGTATATAATTAAATTTTAACTAAGCTTGTCATGCCTTTTCATAATTTTCTTATGTTGGTTCTTTTTATCACGACGCTATCGGTTGTAAATTTGTAAAAATATAACCTTTTTAAGAACTTGAATTTCTCGAGTTAAACCTAGACAAGTAAAAAAAAATGAAAATTTTTGAAAAAAATTTGGGGTGATTAGCGGTTCCAATAGAGTTTTGTGTAAGGCTTGTATTTAGGACTTGCAAGATTCAAGGTTTTAGCATCCCCCCACACTTAAATTACACATTGTCCTCAATGTGTCCCAAAAATAAGTTTTTAGGTTGATTGAATGTGTAAAAAGGTGTAAAATGCAAAAAAAATTCTGTTACTGGGCGCTGAACACGGCCCCGTGTGATCCGGGCACGGCCCCGTGTTCAAGTGCCAGTAACAAAATTAAAACAAGAGAAACAGAAGTCTGGACACGGGGGCGTGTTGGGTGAACACGGCCCGTGTCCAGTTACCTGAACTGGGTCTTTTTCTGCAAACAGTGCAGCACGGGGCCGTGTTGGGTGGACACGGCCCGTGCCGAGCTTACTGTAAATGAAGAAATTTGTCGGACGGTTCTGTTTTCCTGTATGGAGTGTTGGCTCAAGTTTCCCTTGCATCCTTTGCCATCTCAAGTGTGTTTTATTTCTGAAAATTAAAACTAACTAGAAAACATAAAATTAATCTAATCTAAACTAAGGATACTTCCCCGGAATGCCTCCGTGGTGCGCCACGTTTATAAGGGTCTTTGGCTAGACTCAAAGCCTGGTCATATGTTACCCAAGTGGGATGTATTGCATCCCATGTTACACCGTCGGAGAGCGTCATCCAAGCTTGAGTCTATGACCTTCATGTATTTGACCGGGTCTTCGTCCTCTACTCTTTTTCCACATTCAAACTTCACTTCCTCATCCCCAAACTTCAATGTTAACGTTCCGTCGTTCATATCCACCACTGCTTGTGCGGTGGCTAGGAATGGCCTCCCGAGGATGAAAGGGACATCGGTGTATTCTTCCATGTCTAGGATGACAAAGTCGGTTGGAAAAACGAAGTTGTCAACCTTGACCAGTAGATTTTCAGCGACACCTTGTGGAAATTTGACGGACCTATCGGCGAGTTGTATGCTCATCTTTGTAGGGCTTGTTGTTCCTAGGCCGAGTCGTTTGAACATTGACGTGGGCTTGAGGTTAATGCTAGCCCCAAGATTGGCTAATGCATTACGAACGGGGGATTTCCCAATTGAGCAAGGAATTGTGAAGCTCCCGGGATCAATTTTCTTTTGTGGAAGTTTGTTGAGTACCAAAGCTGAGCATTCTTCGCCTAAGTTAACTAATTGCAATGATTCAATTTTCCTTTTGTGATTGAGGAAATCCCTCATGAATTTTGCATATTTAGGCATTTGGGTTAGGACCTCGATAAAAGGAATATTAACATGCAATTGTTTTAGTAAACTTTCGAACTTTGCGAATTGCTCATCGGTCTTTTGACGATTTAACCTACCGGGGTACGGAATTGGATGAGTCTTGGTGGGCTCTTGATTTGGTGAAGGAGCCTTTTCCGGTTGAGGTGTGGGTGAAGTAGTGCTTTGGCTTCCTTCAACTGGTGGTAATGGCGCGTCTTCGGGACCCACGGTTCGGTTTCTTAGCGTGATGAGGTGCACTTGCGCCTTTGGGTTGGTTTCGGTATTACTTGGTAACGCGCCTTGTGGTCTCTCGGAGAAATTTTGAGCTAGTTGATTTAATTGTTTTTCAACGTTTTGAATGCTAGCTTGTTGATTTCTAAAATTCGATTCCAATTGTTGAAATCGATCTGAGTTTTTCTTTTCGGTGTCGGAGATGAGGCGAGATATGGTATCTTCAAGCCTTTCTCTTCCACCTTGTTGTTGAGAGAAATTTTGTGGTTGTTGAAAATTAGATCGTTGGTTTTGTTGGTTACTACTATTGCCGGGATCTCTCCAACCAAGATTTGGGTGATTACGCCATCCTTGGTTGTAGGTACCCGTTTGAGGACCCGACGGCCTAGGTCTATTATCAATGTAGTTTACCGTTTCTGCTTGTTCATCTAATTCTTTCATACAACTCCAATTTTCATGTGACCCACCACACCCTTCACAAGCCATAACCGAGGCCGTTTTTGACATTTCTAACTTTTTGATTTTTGAAGAGAGGGCCTCGATTTGGGCTTGTAAAGAAGTGCTTTCATCAACCTTATGGGCGCCCGGGGCAATAGATTTATTACCTCGGGGAGTGTGCCATTGAAAATTGGTTTGAGCAATTTCCTCAATTTGATTATATATTTCATTTGGGCGACGATTACCTAAAAGTCCCCCGGAGCTTGAATCAAGTGTTTGTCTTGTGTGTGGCAACAACCCATTGTAGAAAGTGGATACTTGTTGCCATACCGCTAGACCGTGATGAGGACACTTTCTTAGAAGCTCCTTGAACCTTTCCCAAGTTTCATATAAGGATTCCCCATCCTCTTGTGAGTATGTATTAATTTCATTCATTAGTTTAGCCGTTTTAGCAGGAGGGAAATACTTATATAGAAACTTTTGGGCTAGTTCATCCCAGGTGTTTACCGAGCCAACTGGGAGGGTGTTAAGCCAAGCCTTAGCTCGGTCTTTTACTGAAAATGGAAACATCCTAAGGCGAATGGCGTCGTTTGACGCTCCATTGATCCGAAAAGTATCACATATTTCCAAGAAATTAGTAATATGTAGATGGGGATCCTCGTCCGCAAGCCCATGGAAGGTTGCGGAGTTTTGGAGCATTTGTATCAAATGCGGCCGAAGTTCAAAGTTGTTGGCTTCGACATTTGGTGCATTGATAGCGGCGCCGAGATTGCCTACGGTGGGCCGTAGGTAATCCATGAGGGTACGTTGGTCCGCCATTGGAAGTGGGTCCCCCGAAACTTTCTCTTGATTTTAGCTTTTAGTCTTTTTCTGAGAAAGCGTTCGGGTTCTTCTAGAGGTTCTTTTATGTCTCTACTAGAACTGGAGCTCATGCACTACGTAGGAGGGTCAAATGTGGCACCTGGGTTCCAAGTCCTGCAATAAAAACAGAAAAGAGCGTTGGTCAGAAAGTTCACCACGGCCCCGTGCTCAGTGGACACGGCCCGTGGTCAGAGGTACAGTAATTGTTTTCCGGATCCCTGTTACTGGGAGTTGGACACGGCCCCGTGCTCAGCTCTCTGTAACTCAGAAAATAAAAACTGCCAGTGATGATGCTAGGCACGGCCCGTGTCCGACCAGGCACGGCCCGTGCTGAACTCTGCAGAAACAGAAAAACTAAAAAAAAATCCTAAAAAAAATGAAAAATAAGAAAAACGATTAGGCCGTTGATTCCTAACTTTCTTAAAATCCTTGTGTCCCCGGCAACGGCGCCAAAAACTTGATGCGTGTGAAGTGTTATATATATTAGGTGTATATTTTAAGCCCCTTTAACACTTATTTTTAGCCAAGTTTTAAATTTATAAAACACGATATTTTACTAACACTAAACACACATATGGGCAAGTGCACCCATCGTGAGCGTAGTATAGCGTTGGTAAGATACCGAGGTCGTCCAAGGACACAAGAGCTTTTAATACCGGTTTATCCTCAACGTCTAATCAAAATAAAAAGTTTAGAAAAATGTTTTTAACTAAGAAAAATAAAAACTAACTAAAATGCTGAAAATAAAAATAAAAACAGATAGACAAGATGAATCACTTGGTTCCGACTCGTATCTAGTGTAACCTTTGATTATTTCCGCACTTTTGCACATAATTAAGAGATTATCTTAGTTATTGTAGTAGGCCCCTCTTTTGAAGGTGACGTTACCCTCACCCTAGTAGTTTGAGTCAGCAAGGATACAATCCTAAAAGGGTGGATTATTGGAAGATAATTAATTAAGTTATTAATGCAATATTATGGTAGGCCCCTCTTTTGGAGGTGACGTTACCCTCGACTAAGTAGTCTGAGTCAGCAGGGATACAGTCCTAAATAGTCGGGTTATAGTATTAATAGTAGTTAACTTATGAGGGGATCAAAGAGTTTGGACCCCCGCCATCCAATACCGTTAAGTATTGAAGGAGGTCCTACTAAATTTGACCCAGGTCCATTGCAGGACCTCTAAACGCTGAACAATGGCAAGACCTTTACCAAACCGTTCCCTTAACCCCCGACCAGGTAGCCAACATACCTCCATATAGACCGTGGAGATAGGAATGGTGAAAATCTTTTATTTTATATACACAGTAAAATAATTTCAAGACACCACGGACAAACGATAAAGAAAGATCACCTTCAACATAAGCAACTAGTTATTAAAGTCATTAATACGAAACCAAATAAAAAGTGCAAAAGATTAGAAATAAAAAGTATTACACTAGACACTTTGTCTTCACCAAGTGATGTAAGAGACTTAGGCAAACATAGCCTTGATTGTCAAGAACTCTTACGATCAATCTTGGATCCCGAGACGACTCACACACTCTACGATGGACAATGGATGATGGTGGTGGATGATGGTGTTATGGTGGTGGTGGGTGGTGGGTGAAGTGTGAGAGAGGTGGTGTGCCAAGGGATGGTTTGAGCTTGAGCCAAGCACTTCTATTTATAGGCTGAACAGAAGCTCGGGCACGGCCCCGTGTCCACTGGGCACGTCCCCGTGTCCACATCCTCTCTTTCTTCATTAAATGCAGCTTTGTCTTATTAGTTGACCACGCCCCCGTGTCCGCTGAGCACGACCCCGTGTGCAGAAGAATCTTTGTACTATGAAGATTTGCCTGGATTGTGCGAATCTTATAGTTGACCACGGCCCCATGTCCGCTGAGCACGGCCCCGTGGTGGGCAATAGAAGCTTCTACCACTTTGTCTTTTCTGCTGACACTTGGGCACGCCCCCGTGCTGGCTGAGCACGGGGCGTGTTCAGGCCTCTGATATCTTGTTTTGCTTGGGAAGATGCTGTCGTGGGGTTGGGCATGTTATGTCTTGTTCCTTTTCTTATATTTGTGTTAGATTTTGATGTCTTTTTGCTTCTTTTGTTAATTTGAGCTCATTTAATCCTGAAAATACAAAAGGAAGACAAAAGCACACTTTTTCCAACATTAGTAATAAAAAAAGGGTTAGTTTTATGCCTCATTTGATGAAATTTATATGTTACATTTTGAACACATCAGCCATATACAGGTTTCATAAGTTAATATGCCTCAAATATGTTGTGACATCAGTAAGATGTCTTTTATTATGCCCGAAACGAATTTAAACACAAACTATGCCCCGTAAGGGTAGTTTGGTCATTTAAAAGGTTATAAAAGAGTTTAAGTATTAACCTGAGTTACAGGTCTGATATAATCAGCAAAAATACTTATTTTACTAAGATATAACAGTAGGGTAGAGTATATATGTGAAATTTATCAATTATAACCAAACTATGCATCGTAGGGGCATTTTGGTAATTTCACATAAGACGTAAAGCTCAAAACTGAAGTCTGAGTTAAACAACTTTTGCTTACTGTTAAAATATTATAATTTACCTAAAATATCAGTAGGTATCAACCCTTGTATGTTTAAAATAGTTTTAGCACATGCTATGCGTTAATAACGCTTAAAAAGGCGATTAGAAACCATTTCCGGGTTCTATACATAAAGCTGATATTTTTATTATTCCAGAAGGCTTAAAATAATTTATTTATCATATCTAATCAGTAGCAAAAGGTTTGGAGTTGATTAGATATGTAAAACTCATTTTATAGCCCGTAAGGGCAAAACCGACAATTACCGGATTAAGCCTATGACTATAAGTTATGCTCAGCCTAAAATTAATTAAAAATCTTCAAAAATCCCAAAATAATATATTACATCAGTGGGTAATAATTTTGATATCAAAAAGTAGGTTTAAATAGGCTATACGCTAATTATGTCGTTTAATTAACATAAAGCTTTCAATTTACGCTAATGAGCATAACTCTCAAACTACACCTCAAACTGATGTCGAATTTTGGGTGCAAGTTTATAATTCAGTAGCTAAGGTTTCTACACTTTTACATTTTCAAAAATCACGTTTTAAGGTGAAAAGGGCATAATGGTCAACATATGAGCAATTAACGGAATCATGCATATTAATTGGATAACTAATGAACCAAGGTGTATAATCACAGAGGGTTATACTAGCATGTAACCTAGTCCAATTAAAGCTCTAAGGCATTTCTAAAACATGCTTAAACGGGTCAGAACTGAAGTCAAAGCAAAAGTCAAAGCTTTGCGACTTTCAGTTCCGAACCGGGTCTAAACATAAAATTGTCGAGTTGAACATGTTTAGTTATGTTCTTACACAAATTACCAAGTTATATTAATGATCAAACAGGTTGTATGGGTTCTACATTGCTAATTATGCATAAATTAGAAATTAAGCATTCTGTTGACTTTTTCATGACAAGTTTGACCCGACATTTGACCTAGTTAGAGTGGAAATCAGGGGGAACCCTTTTAAGGGTTTATTACCCACATAATTACCAACTTATAACTACTTTCAATTCGACTAATCACTGGACCATTAGTGATTAATCTTGAAGTCAACCGTTAATTACGACGGTTTGACTTTTAAGCTAAAACTAAGCAAAAACTTAACTAAGAAAGGTTAAGCATACTTACTGAAGTCCTATGCACGATTTGTGAAGCTTAGAGAGAAGTATTGAGCTCCAGAAGTGATCAGGAATGCTGAAGGAAGGTGTGAAGAATTGGTTGCAACCTTGTGGCCTTTTATAGTGCTCAAAAGCACTTAGATCTTTGACAACAAGAGCTACAACTGATAATGGATCATCAACAGATGTCCCTAAGGTTCTAGGAGCCACTTAGGGGTCGCCCACAAAGTGAAAATATCTGTTAAAGTCGGTTTATGCGCGAAATCAGGCTTCTGTCTAAAGATTCTGCATCTGTGCATCTGACGCGGCCCGCGTAAGATGTTAACATCTCTTACGCGGCTCGCTTGGGCCTTGATTTCAGGTTTAAACATTTTCAAGTTTTTGCATATTGTCCCTTGGCCTTTCTGACACACCCTGGCTTTGCGGAAGCGTGGTTATTTTGGTGTGACTTCTTAATACCATAGCTTAACCATAACAAAGCTATATGAAATAAAATCATGCAAGATCATCCATTGATTTAGTTTTAAAACCAGAGTAACACAACATTGTCTTAGGGACTTACAACCTCATAACATAAAACATTGTCTTGAATAACCTAAACACCGACATGAAATAAACGCAGTTTTAAGATTTGTGACTTGTCCAGGAAAGAGTCACATTTCCTAAACTGGGATGACCTTGGAACCCTTATGCAGCGGGAAAACATAACATACCGCGCCAGATCTTTAATTTCCTGAAATACATGTAAGTTGGAAAAATCAACAATAATGTTGAGCGAGTTCATGTGTAAGTGAGTAAGTAAACCTTTGTGAGTATAAAAATAGTCTTGGTATGTAGCAAATAAGGAAAAAGAGATCACCAACGGTTTGCAAGGCCATTGATATGTGTGAAGTGCAAGTAGGAAGACTCAAACCTAGCAAATTTAGCGTTGGGTACAAAGTCACTCCAAGGTCCGTTCTGTTGGGCCTCTCAGAGGTCCGTTCTGTTGGGCCTAGAGTTGGGCTCGCTACACCCAGATAGATCTACCGCTTACGTCCCTCGGTCCTACAATGAGGATTAATGGCCTCCAGTTCACGCCTACCCACTCACATGATCTAAGTAGTAAACCTCCTTACGCTAACCATACCATGTATAAAGTACTTGTAATCAAAGTAACATGTATTTCACCCCCGCAGTTAAGAAAACTGAAAACAGTTAAGAGAAAAGGGGGACATGAACTCACAGTGGTGCGTCTCTACCAAGTATGCCTCCAAATCGATCAGCTGTATGACGACCTACACGTGCTAACTCTATTAGACGGACGGCCGTGCCTTAGCTTTATGGTTTAAGTTTTTGGGAAATAGTTAGGCAACTATTTCGTGTTTACATTCTGTATACTTGGTAGTTATTTTCCTTCCCAAGGATGGGGGATTTAATACATGTGTTTTCGTAACATTCAGATTTCACTATTAAGTCTCACTTAATATATTTTATTTCCAACTCCAAAATATAAATATTCTTCTCAAAAATATTATATTTTCATACATGTGATTTCCCCAAAATAATACTTAGTAATATTATTTTTACTCTAAAAATAATATTTATGTCGTTCACAAAATAATCATAAACACTTATACAGGTGATGTTGTGAAAAATATATATACTAAATATATTTATGTATCACGTTTTATTTTGTGAAAATCTCCCTCCGATGTTTTGTAAATGTAGTCGTGGCGAAACTTATATTTTGAAAACAAGTCAAAATGTATTTCTAACACTTATAGTGAAAATATTTCTAAGTGTTAGGTTTTTGGAAAAATTTCGCCAGAGTTTCCTCTGTAACTGGAGGTGGCCACGCTTTCAAGCGTATCATTTTCTTTTATAAATCAACCAACAATTTTCTCAATCAACCAAAACAACGTTCAAATCACAAACTAGTCAAAATATGTATATAAATCGCATAAAATTTCATGAACTTGTGATTTATCCAAACTATGAAGTAAATCCCATTACTTTTAGTGGATCTTTATATAAAACAATCCGATTTTGTAAAAACCTCGTTTTTAAAGAAATTCCATCTTTACAACTTCTCGTCATCTTTTTCATTAAATAGTTATTTTGTCGAAACTTTGTGTTACACAGGTGTTTACACACTTGCGTGTTCTAAAAACCATTCTTGTTAGTGTAAGATCCATTTTTAGAAAGCATGATCTCTTTAACGCTTGGTCCTTTGAAAATACCACTTGCAGATACGCAGATCTGCTAGTTTTAAACACTATTCCATAAGTAAAGCATTTTTACACAAGTTCATGACTCGCGTGTGGTAGAGTTTCACCCTTTAACCCTTGTTCTAATAAAAACAACTTTATGTCACGATTCGTGATCATGACCAAACCGGGTTAAGTGGTGATCCGAGCTACCACAACATAGATCGGGTCTAAATAATCACAAATTTTAATTACTACGACATTTACACAACTAGTGAGCTTTTATCCAACACTTATAGCATTTTTAGTAGACTTTAAAGTATCATCTTGTGAGATTTCGAGTTTTAACCGTTACAAATCGTATTAACCACATTAGAATAGTTCAAGTTAGGGATTTAAACATCATACCACTAGCTCGAGGCTAGGGAAGAATCTACGCGCAAACGAGGTGGATAAAAGCTAGGGAAAGAGGTCCTTCGAGCTCCGAGTGCACCAAGCTTCCTAATACGTGACCCTTGATGTTTGTGTAACCTTGGAATATGAAGATCGAACTCGAAAATGGATGGAGGGCCAAGGGGGTGTTCGGCCGTGAGTGTGGAGAGCAAGAGAGGAGAGAGTTTGTGGTGAAGTGTGGAGTGATTATCCTTATGTGCATATAGTGATACTTATAGACAATTATGGAGTTTTAATCCAATGGATCATGTGCCTTCTAGATTTTAAACACCTTGATTAAAATAATAAAAGAAATCAAGGCTTGTCTCCCCTTGATGGGGCCGATTTCAATGGGGGGGGGGGGGGGGTCTTGGTCCATTTCCAAGTATTAGTTAGTTACTAGTTAGGTTAAGTTAGTTAGTTAGGTACTTAACCCGGTTAGTAGTGTGTAGTATGTTATGACGGGTGTTAGGGTATTCAGGGACCCTAACTGGCTCAGAAAAAGATAAATAATGTTTATGGCCGTATTTTCATGTCCCGGGTATAGTCCGGTTGTTCGGTTGGATAGTAATCCGTTAAAGTGCTTAACAAAGCTTTAAAGTGTCGTTAATACCCTTTTTAGTGACACAACTTATTTCTGACACTTTGGAAAGTGTCTAGTAATATTTTTCTCAAGTTTTGGCACTTTATTAGTTAGCTAAAAGCTGAATTATTTTGTAAAGTGCTGAGTTTTGTACTTAGAGTACGTTTTAGGCACATCCAGTCATTGTGACTTATTCCTAGAGACGCAGTTCTACAACCCTTACATCCCTACACTCACCACTAGTGTAGCAAAATATTTCAGGCTCTTACAGGCCTTAGAGGCAGTGTTTGCCTGATGCCGGCTTTATCAGCATGTTCAATAGGTTATCCGTTATGGTGCTACTGTGCTTTTTGTGCATCATGTTTGTCACTAAGGTTCAGTCATGTAAATAATGTAGTGACAGCAAGTAAAGTATGATGCAAGTAAGTACATGTATCAGTGTTCAAGTAGCAGTTTATTCACAAGTTCAAGCAAGCACAGTAATTAAGCAGTAATTAATTATTAATTAAGTCGTACGGATACCTGGTTTAGTTAGGGTTGTCACACTTTCGAATGGTCAACTAACTTATATTTTGCACTTTGAGCCCTCCATATTTACCTACAAGGGCTTCAAGGCTTATACCCATTTTGTTAAGACCTCGGTTAACTTTATTGTTACCTGAAAAGTCATAACTTTCAACGTTGACGCTTTAACCCCTTGTATACGAATTTGATCATAACTTTCTCATACGATAACGAAACTTTATGAAATTTATATCGTGCATTCTAGTGAGCATAATTAACCGTTACAAAGCTTCGGGTTTGTCAAAAGGTCACTCAGAGGTATAACTTAAACATGTTGACACATTTAACCCCTGTAGTTTATAATCTCTCACTTTCTTTCATTTTTAGCTTCGTATGATCCATGATTTATTCGTTTGGAAGTATGAGCATCATGTCGGGTTATTGTACAATATATTTATTCACTGTTGACATTTAGAACTCGTATATTCACATACTTTCCATGATTGTCAACTTTAATCATTCTATAACATTCTTTCACACGTTCAAACATATAACACGTGTCAACACATTATAGGACGTGAATTTTCGAGGTGTTACACAGAGCACACCCGAGTTTTCTATTACAGTGCATTTACTCCAGAGAGTTTTCGGCTCTTATGGAGGGTGCAACTACTCGCAAATGGCAGTAGGCTGGAAATTTTGTCGGGGAGCGCCAAGCCAAACTCTGATGCCAAGCGTGAGCCCGGTTAAGACAACATAGTCTTGGCCAGAGTGGGGTGGAGGGCCTGCAAAAGCAGGTGCGAATTTATCGCCTGTTGTAGAAATTCACCGTTCCGAAAAAAAAAAAAAAAACTAGTAGATTTTATGTTAAATAAGAAATTTAATAAAAAGATGAAAATAAAAAAATAAATAGATTTTATGTTAATTAAGAGATATAATAAAAAGATGAAAATAAAAAAATAGAGTAAATTGCTAAAATCGTCCCTGACGTTTGTTCACATTTGCCAAATCCATCCAAAAAAAGTTTGTTTTATTAAATTGCTAAAATCGTCCCTGAAGTTTGGATGAATTTAGCTACTTTTTTGAAACCTCAGTGGTTCATATGAGAAAAAATCTTTTTTTGGATGGATCTAGCAAATGTGAACAAACGTTAGGGACTATTTTAGCAATTTACTCTTATCTAATTAAACAGACTTTTGAGTTAAATTTTGGCAGTTAATTTTGGAGGGAAACGGTGTCGGTTGTTATTTGAAAAAAAAAAGAAGAAAGACATGTTCATAGAAAAGATAATAGAATATTAGGATCACTGTCCGTGATTCTAGCTTTGATAACATATTATTATTGTTTGAATACTCTTATTTTACACTAGTGCTAAACATATTTTTAACTAATAAGTAATAACCCGATTTAGTTTGTGGATTTGCTTCAATTAAAGGGTTATGTTTTATAGATTTTGGAGCAATGGTTATTTAAATAAGTAACAAAAATGGATATTGCCGTAATTCTCCATAAAATATGCTAACATGTAAAACAATTGAAAAGTCAACTAACATGTATCTCTATATCATTATAGTACTATAGTTATTAGTTAAAAGCAAACATGTCAAACATCACATGGGTTAGTGTTTAACCAAGTTTTGTTTTCATTTTTCAACATGATATTGTAGATTTATACTTATAGTATAATATTATATTATGTAGCATATGAGACAAATGTAGGATGATAAGATATAAACTTAGTTGTGGCATTGGATTGGATGTAATAATCTGTTTATGTTTGGGATCTTGAGGTCCTCTTATGTTTCTCTCGTCAATATGAGTTGGTTTAGTTGTAGTTCTCTTTCTAATAATATAACAACAATAATAGTAAAATTAATTACATCATATGTACATTTGTTCTTGTGTCCAATATTAAACATTTAATATTTCATACATCTTTAAAGAGTTAGTTGTTCACTGTAGAAATTGGCTTGTTTTTTTTAATAACAAAATGAATTAATAAAAAAAAGTAAATTACAAGTTTTGTCCTTTATCTTTACATCAAATTTCAGACGTTCTCCTTTAGCCAAAAAGTTGACAGGCGGTGTCATTTATGTTGCCAAATCTTGCAAGTTTTGTCCTTTTAGCCAAACTCAGTTAGATTTTTTGGTTAAATCTGGTCATGTGCAATTGCACATGAGGGCATTTTTGTCGTTTCACATTTCAAGGGGCTATTTTGTAAAAAATAATTATTCAGGGACTAAATTGTACAAAACTTAAAAATAAAAAATATATAAACTTCCTTTTTTCTCATTCAGATCTCAAACTTCTCTCTCCTCTCACTCTCTTCTCTCTCTCTAACAATAGTGGAGGTGCTTGATGGTTGTGGTGGTGGTGGTGCTATTGCAGGTGGTGGTTAGGTGCGGTGGGTGTGATGGCGGGTTAGGTGCGGTGGGTGTGATGGCGGGTTAGGTGCGGTGGGTGGTGGTTAGGTGCGGTGGGTGTGATGGCGGGTTAGGCGATTGCAGGTGGTGGTGGTCGGAGAATCGATGCCGGAATTGTTTTTTTAGGGTTTTTGATATTTTTGTTTTTGGGGATTTTTGGGGGTTTTTGATTTGGTATTTGGGTTTGTTGAGAATGGTCAGGGGGATGAATATGATGCAAGTAGCAGTGAATGTTTGGTGATGGTGGTGGCGCCGTGGTTAGTTAAGGCAGAGGTGGCGCCGGAAATGTATAGGGGTGGTTGTGGTGTTGGGTAAGGTGCGACGATGGGTGAAGGTGTGGTTGATGGTGGTGGCTCGGGTTAGCCTCGAGTTAGCCTGCTTATTTCTGTTTGCTTAATAATTCCGATTTGGTTCTTCATCTTTTGGGTGTCATGGTTGTTATGTTGGGCGGTTTAAGGTGTGTTTGATGGTGGCGGTAGTGGTGGTGGTGGCGGTGGTGGTGGTGGCGGCGGTGGAGGGTGGTGGTGATGGTGATGAAGGGTGGTGGTGATGGTGGTCAGTAATTTACTCTATATATAATAATAATAATAATAATAATAATAATAATAATAATAATAATATTTTAAATTTTTTTGTTTTATTTTTAGATAATATTAAATAAATGAGGTAGAAAGACTAAAATGCCCTTGACTGACCAGATTTAACCAAAAAATCTATCTGGGTTTGGCTAAAAGGACAAAACTTGCAAGATTTGGCAACATAAAGGACACCGCCTGTCAACTTTTTGGCTAAAGGACAGCGCCTGAAATTTGATGTAAAGATAAAGGACAAAACTTGTAATTTACTCTAAAAAAACCTTATATATTATATTATAATAAAAGTTTGTTCTTATTAAGAAAATTGAACATGAATTATTTTGTTATCATGACACGCTAATCATAATATAAGTTAAAATTACCTAACCCCAAACGTAACAAACATTATTAGTTTTAACCCTTTGCATCAACTTGCTCGTTTTATCACATCTAATCAAATAGTGTAGCTTTTGAAACCGCCACATTATGTTAGTTATATCATATTCCCGTTTGTCTATTTGACTATAGTCCGGCTTTGGTTATGATTTAGTTGGTCCCGTTTGAGACCGTCGCTGACCCGACCAGTCATATGATCATATTATCATTTGGTCGGGTCAGTCAAGCAAACAACATTTGCAAGAAACACCACTCTTACATATTGCCCAACTTGGTCAACTTAGTAAACTTGGTCCTCATCTCACGTGGCCTCCAAACACCAAAGAATCCAAATTTCCGACCACACACAACCTTCCCGGGTCACCCACCATCCGATCACAACTCCCTATCCATCCAACGGTTACCATCACACCATCTTGGATCTCAAACAACAAGACCCCTTTCACACTAAATCAACATCATCACTAAATCATGTCACTCTTTTCTTCCCCCTAAAAACTTGAAACTTCCACTAAAAAACTCCAATACTTAAACTCAACCCCCCCCCAAAAAAGATCCAAACTTTTCAAGATTTTCTTGATTTTCAAGATTATCTTTCTTGATTTCAAGAAACACACACACACACACTCATGGGTTTCACAATGGGTTTAAATCTACTATTATTACTAGCAATGGTTGCCACCAACATCATCTCACTCTACCACCTCTCCACCACCATGATCACCACCAAACCCACCACCACCACCACAAACAACAACCCTCCTGTCCCTGACCACCTCCTCCGGCAACTCCAAACCATACGCGCCACCATCAACCACCTCACGCGCCACCACCCCGCCACCCAATCTACCCCCACTACCACCTCCACCGCCCCACCGGACCTCCTCCTCTACACCCAACTCTCCCCCATCGCCTCCGCCTGCCGCCACCACCCTGATCTCCTCCACCAGTACATGAACTACACCCCCTTTTCCACCTGCCCCACCCTCTCCTCCGCCGCCGCAGAACCCTTGATCCTCCGTGGCTGCCACCCTCTCCCTCGCCGGAGATGCTTCTCCCCCACCCCTAAAACCCAATCACCTTCTCTCCCCACAAACCCTTTTTCTCCGGTGCCGGAAAATTCCATTTTATGGGTGAATTACAAGTGCAAGAATCTAGATTGTTACAATCCGGATCTGGGTTTTGATCTAAAGAAAGAGAAAGCAAGGTTCTTGGGTTCAAAATCTGATCTTGATCTACCCATTTCGCAGTTAATGGATATTGCGAAAAAGGCGAAAAGTGTTGTTAGGTTAGCGTTGGATATCGGTGGGGGTACGGGTACTTTTGCTGCTCAAATGAAGCAGGAGAATGTGACTGTGGTGACTACTACAATGAGCTTGGGTGCACCGTATAGTGAAGTGGCTGCACTTAGGGGATTGGTGCCATTGCATTTACCGTTGCAGCAGCGGCTGCCTGTGTTTGATGGGGTTTTGGATCTTGTGCGGTGTGGGCGGGCGGTAAATAGGCGAGTTTATTATCTGTTATAGTTATTGTTATTTGATTATAATTTGGCTTTATGTTTGTTTGTTAGTTATTGTTCTACCATGAGTAATGTTAGGATAGCCATTGACGTTTTATCATTATCATTTGTTAGTTAGTTTTCTGTTGAATTCTTTCAGGTGGATACCGGCGCAAGCATTGGAATTTTTGCTTTATGATGTGGATAGAGTGTTGAGGGACGGTGGGTTCTTGTGGGTTGATCGGTTTTTTAGTAAAGAGGTGGATCTTGATAAGGTTTATGGGCCGTTGATTGGGAAGTTAGGGTATAAGAAGGTGAAATGGGCGGTTGGGAAGAAGACGGATCCGAGTGGTGTCAAGAATGGAGAGGTTTATCTGACTGCCCTCCTGCAAAAGCCAGTTTCAAGATGATGATTGTGATGATTCTTAAGGTATCATTTATGAAATTGAATGTTGTTTATATTTAAGTTTTGATGGTTACATGAGTTTGAAATCCATAGTTGGTAAACTTTTGATTGAAATTTAGCAATTTGTCATGGATTCAAAGGTTGTAAGATTAAAATCAGAAGCTAGGATCCGGATTTAGTTATTTTTAATTATAATTTAAGTTGATATTGGTTCAAGTTTTTATTGTTTTTGTGATGGTTGACCTTTGTCATTTGTCTTCTTATCCTTCAAAGTGGTGTGTTTTTGTAACAACCTATTCCTCATACCAAGCAATATAGTCCACTTTCTGTTCCTAAGTAGCTCCGGATTTGTTTTTAGTTGCTTTAGTTGAAACTTCATACTGAGATTGCTCTCACCCAAGTATATTTAATTGTGGAGTTGTCCTCCTTCTTAGACCAACCGTAACGGTTAATGCCCCCTAAGGGGCATTTTCTACCACATTAGCATCATAATGCCCTTTCAATAATTACTTTCCAATTTTTTTCTCTCGTTTGACATTATTCTAGAAACGCCTATCCCTCTTCATGCCCCTGTAACGCCGCTTTAATGCCCATTACCAATGGTCTTATATCCATAGTCAAATGCGCCCAAAACGCATTGGGGATATGTAAAGTCAGGCATTCCTTATGTGCCCAACATATCTCATCTCTACGACCGATATGGGATTTGACTAGGGTGTTGCATACGTCCTTGATTTTGAAAACCTGTGAATGCAAATCTATAGTTCTCTTGATCTAAATCGTTTCAGCTTTTATTTTCTTTCGCAAGTATTAAGTCAACTTATGCGTTCCATTTGAGCAATGAGAACCTCTAAATGTGTAATAAATCTGTTTTTTTTTTTTTTTTTAATTTTAAATCAAAATTTTCTTGTTTCTACAACAGGTGCTAGATGCCAAGGAGCTCAAATCAGCCTAAACAGGAGGTAGATAAGTTTAGTTAGAGGTAAACCAGTTTGCTTGATTTACATTAGGTTCAAGTCAATGGCTAGTTCTTGGTGTCTTTATGCATCAATGTGTGTGTTGTAGTTCAAGTAAAGATCAACATTACCAAATATATGTAACCTGCAAATACCTTCATTTTTGTAGCACACGATTTACGTGTAAGCAGCCATGCTTTGAGTCTGATTCAACGAATCATTTCTCTTTCGCTGGACTCGCATTATTAGTATTATTTAAAGGCTTTGTATGAACTTGGTTTTGATATAGAAAATTATATTGTATCTTAACTTTCTTTGTGATTCATTGATATATGAATGTTTGATAAGTGTGTTGAATGGACGGACTTGAAATTAGCTTATTGAGGGTTAAGGTGATGCTTTTATCAATCTATTCAAATGTCAACTTAGATTATGTTTTATCTATAGCGAGTCAACTGGATGAAATAGGAACATTAGCTCTAATTGACCTAGGTCAAATATTTTTGAACGCGTTAAAAGTTGCTTATGTGTATTAAAATGCGGTTCTCCTACAAAAGTTGGAAGTTTTCCTAGATTAGTTAGGTATTATCGGCGATTCATTTAGATTTTGTATTTTTTTAATTGGGCTTCCTGTTGGCAAAAAAGATGGTAAATTTAGTGGGAAATGATGAAGAAACCTTTCCAAACCTCAAAGAAGTTAAGCTCTCATGAATTGGTTTTGCCATATCAATAGTATCCATTGTGACGTGTTCTTATGCAACGAGATAAGGTCATGGCTTATGCATCACGACAATTGAAACTCTCAAAAACAATCTAGAGCTGGTAAATTTTTGTTTTGAATGTTTGGTTTGGTGATATAAGATTACTAGATCAGATTATCATTTCAAATAAGAGAGCGGAGATGGCTAAGGTTTGATAATAGGTTATTATTACAGATTTTATATCATCCCAGAGAAAGAAAGAAGAATGCCAATATCTTAAAAGAGTCATTATTCTACTCAGTATGGTCGATAAAGAAGGTGAGAATTTGATAGTTGAGTGACAAGATTTACAACAGACAAGTTGTAGCAACAAGACAAGTTTGGTCCATCTCTTGTGCACATTCTCGGAACAAAAAGGATATATTAAATATCAAATGGCCCCCTCTCCCATAGGTTTTGTGATTTGTTTGTTCTGAAAATGGGAGAGGCTTTGAGCAAAATTCGAACACAAGACCTAAGTTACTTGGAATTCATGTATAAAAAAAATATATCATATACCCATTTGTTTAAATGCAAAAGTATTTGTGAAAAAGCCTCAACGGTTAAGTTTCTATTATTGGTTAATATGTAACCAATAACTGTATGGGGTTATGGTAGGGCTCCTATTATTGGATCTTATTTCTAAAATGCAAAAAATCGATTGCTTCCAGCCAAAACCTGACCACAATTTTTTTTTATTATTACACAATGGCTAAACCGAACCATCATATACTATATACCGGCAGAAAATGGGACATGGTTTTATAACTGGGAATGAAACTGTGACTACCAAAACCTGTTCCTAATTTTTTATACTTAGCCAACACAATTAAGTTGTAAAAATGCCATATAACAACAGTATAGCACTATCCCTGTCAGTAAAACCTACATATTCATTTCCTCATGTAAAAAGGTAATCTCCAGAAACTAAACCTCAAAACTTTAAGGCAAACATCATTAACACAAAACACAAGTTGGTAGGTCACACATCCTCCTAAATATCTGACTTCTATACCTGCTATTTTAAGATCCAAGAAGTCTGGGAATGCACTTGTTGTGTACAAACAAGAAGCGGTGTCTAAATTCATCTTGCTGTCTGTCTAATCTTGATCATTCGTTTCAGTGTCGCTAACCAGAAGCTACATTCGTCCCAGTCACTTGTTGTAAGATCAACCTGCATCAATTCATACAACATTCCACATATTATTTTTTTTCCTTTTCAGTAGTGACAAAACGGTTGTTTATAAAAATTTTCACCCGAATTGACCCCTTGTTTATATAAATGGCAGTTACCTGTATTTTAAGCGCATTAGGGAAATCTCCATGATCTAATGCTTGACAGAGTTGGACAAGCTTTTCAGACGCGTTTTTGGATATATCACCACTGTTTAGTTTCACAAACAATGCACCTAATTTCTTTGAGTTGTCATCAATTTCCCGCTTTTTAGCTGGAACAGCATGCGAACCCCCCAACGCTTCTGACGTCTCAGTAAAAAGTCTCGTTAAACTGCTAATAACCGCCCGTTGATGTGCTGTAACACAAAATAAACTTAATGTGTCTATTAACTTCACCAAAAGATCAAATCAACTCATATCCAAAGCTTTGATACAACAAAATATCCATTATGTTATAGGGAAAAGAGTAAAATGCCATTTTCGTCCCCTGAGGTTTGGCCAGTTTTGCAACTTTCGTCCAAAGGTTTGTTTTTCCGCATCTGGATCCAAAAAGTTTGAAATCTTGCTATCTTCATCCGGCTTGTTAACTCCATCCATTAACCCCCGTTAAGTCAGAGGTATTTCCGTCTTTTTTGCTAACTTAAAGGGCAATTCGGTCTTTTCACTTTATGTAAAAAGACTAAATACCCCTGAAAGAAAACCGAATTGCCCGTTATGTTAACAAAAAAAGACAGAAATACCCCCTGACTTAACAAAGAAAAAACGGATAGAGTTAACGATCCGGATGAAAATGGCCAGATTTCAAACCTTTTGGATCCAGATACAAAGAAAAACCTTTGGACAAAAGTCACAAAACTGGCAAAACCTCAGGGACGAAAATGGCATTTGACTCTAGAGAAAATGATAAATAAGGATGTGTAACACACAAAGGGTTGATATTTACCAGGTACATTGGATACATCAGCTGTGTGTACGGTTGGTGGTGGAGCAGGAGGTGCAGCGGGCTGTGGAGGACTGGGCGGTTGCATTTGTTGACCCGAACTAGTTCTTTGAGGTCCTGTATTGCTTATAGGCATAGGCATGAATCCCCTTACCTGTGGTGTAGGTCCCACACCCTGTGACATCTTCTGCACAGGAGTAGGAACCATTGGAGACGGTACAGGGCCTAGTGAACCAGCCACTGGCGGTCCCACTTGGTAATTAGAACTAGCATTCACCTGAGACTAGTACACAATCTCATTATAGCAGCAGCAGAAATCATTCGATTTACTTTTTAAAAATGGGTAAATTTTTGTTCGATTTGGCTTGCCCTGAAAAACCTTTTGTCCAAAATTCTTAGTTTTTCTTCAATAATTAGTGTACAGATACTATATTCTTTCATTAATAATCTACTTTTATAAAATGTTTCCGAGTAAAATGCCATTTTCGTCCCCAAGGTTTGGCCAGTCTTGTCCAAAGGTTTGTTTTTCCGCATCTGGATCCAAAAGGTTTGAAATCTTTGCCATTTTCAGCTGACTCATTAACTCCATCCATTTTTCTTCGTTGTCAGGCGTATTTTCGTCAACTTAAAGGGCAATTTGGTCTTTTTCACTTTATGTACAAACATTTAGCATCAACTTAAGTTAACAAAAAGACGAAAATACCCCTGACTTAAAGGAAAAAAATGGATGGAGTTAATGAGCCCGATGAAAATGGCAAGATTTCAAACCTTTTGGATCCAGATGTGGAAAAACAAACCTTTGGACGAAAGTGCAAAACTGGTCAAACTTTAGGGACGAAAATGGCATTTTACTCAACGTTTCCTGATGTTTTATACATTAACAATACAAGGTGAAGGACTTTCGACCCATATGACATGAGCTAATATTTCTTGATTTTACGTCTTTGACCCAGGTAATACAACATAGCCGGAGTCGACTCACTCGAGTAAATGGGTCAAAATTGAAAAATACAAAACTATTCATATATATACACTTACCGAATATATCTGAGAACCCAAGCTAGGGGCCTGCTGGTATTGGTCAGCGTTTTTCATAACTGGCATGGCACTAGGAACAAACACTTTTGGAGCAGGTTGAATTGGTGGTTGTGGAGTGAAGCCGACCTAAAGAACGCAAGTGAAAACCTTATTAGCAACCCGATGTTCAAACAAATACTAAAGAATTGTACTAAACTATGACTATTTACATACCGGTGGAGTGTGAGGTGCAGGGGCTGGAATAAAAGTAGTAGGCTGTTGCGGTTGCTGTTGATATTGAGGGGCGTATGAAGGAGCAGGTGTTTGTTGATAGTTTTGACGGTTATAAGTAACATCATCCTGAAGAACAGCAATATCATCACTAGAAGAATATTATAATACAAGTTTTGCAATGACATTCTTCACACCAACCATTTATAAAGCAATGTGATAGTATTAGTCTATTAGACAGTGTTACATATGTAGTTAATATCGCGATATATCACCGATATACGGGTGATATATCGGCTATCGGTCCCCTGGTAAAATATCGGTGCAAAATATCAGTCAGAATATCGGTGCCAATATCATCGGCGATACTGACCAATATTTGACCGCGATATATCACCGATTTTCCCGACAACGTACCTTTCTTCTTAGTTCTACCATTCGTCTTTCTTCTTATTGTTGCCATCAGTGTTTTAAGTCTTAATTGTTAATTGTTAGTGTTTCAAGTCTTAGTCAGTTCCTACTTGGTACAACTGTTAGTGTTTTGCAAGTTGCAAAAGGTTAATTTGTTAATGGTAGTAGGAGAGTATACTGAATTGTTAGTGTTAAATTGCTATATATACAAATTCCGCATGATATTAAAATTACCAATATCCTAACCTATATTTTGAATATCGGTCTTTGACCGATATCCAATATTTTACCGCATTAACTACTTTTACAGGTTAATCCATACGTCCTCCGACACGACACGACCTGACCGGTCCATTTCGAACCATGTTACAACCAACCCGCCGCGTCTATTTTGCCACCTGTAACTACCAAAAATTTTCCACTAGCAGTATGTCTGATAAATCCACACCTTTGTATAGATATTTTGGATTTACATAAAGAAATGTGAAGAAAATGGAGTACACAAGCACCTGATAATAGTTTCGAGAGGGATCGACTGAATTCTGTTGGTTAAAACCATATGCGGCTGCTGTTGGTAACTGAGAGTTAGCAGAATCCTTAGGCCTGGTTGGTCTCACTGCACAATGCGTGACCTCATAAATAAATTACAGAACTCAAAATACAAACGAAAACATAACTTTCAAATAAAATTGAATGACGCGGTGGATGATAATGTGTGTGTACCTGGTTCAGATAAAAGCGTAATTCGATCTCGCAAAATCACGAGTTCGGGAGACGAGTCTTCAGTGCCCATTAAATTTAGGTATTCCATAGCTGTTGTTAAAAGTCCTTGACCCGCCAATATTTCAGCGTACTTTTCAACTAGTTTGCATAGAGAAGAGCTGAATTTCTTCTGCCCGGTTGCTAACGCAAGAACCACTGTTTTCTCCATTAAATCCTAACCCATAAACATTTCATGGTTAATAATATAAATTAATAAGAAACTAAACTTTCAAGTTTAAACATGATGCTTTACCTGAAGAAGGTCAACATAGGATTTCCCCTCATGCTCACTTGTAACATTCTTTGACCAAATTTCGACTGTTTTATCGATATTCCCAGCACATATATAACAAAGGGTTGCAGCCAGTGTGTTACCAGCAGCCATGAGTCTAGAAGCAAGAGTATCACATAGTAAAGTCCAATCCTCCCTCTGTGCAAACTGTGTCATACAGGCATAGATAATATATCATTATTCGAAATAATAAATATAAGCCCAGCAGCTAGCGATATGACTAGGCCTGTAAATGAACCAAACAAACACGAACAGAGGCATGTTTGTGTTCGTTCATTTAACTTTAACCAAACACGAACATATAATCTAACACATTTTTTTGTTCGTGTTTGTTTATGGTCGATTGGTCGTTCATTTAAAACCTTAACGAACAGTTCACTAATGTAAACAAACAAACAAACAAACTCAAACAAACATAATTTAACAAACAATAAACAACACAAATGAACATAATTGACTAAACATAAACGAAAATAAAGTAATTTTTTATATCAATTGGTGATTAATTACGATAAATTCCATTGGAAAACCTATTTTTATTACTAGAAAGCCCAATTTCCAATTAGGTATATGTATATAAGTAGTAGAAAGTTCCTTTTTATGTTTAGTATTTATACAAATATACCTACTTATCAGTGGCGGAGCTTGACCAAAAGTTTCGAGGGGGCGTAAAGTGATGGGACATCGTTATGTTTCGGGTCGGATCGGGTTGGCTATTCGATTCAAGTCGGGTCAAATAATAATAGTTCCAAATAAAACAAAGTGTATATTTACCAAACTACCCATCATTTATATACAAAGTTTTGTTAGGATTTCGATCACACACACACGATCAATAAACGAAAGCAATAAGAAAAAGTAGACACGAGATTTACGTGGTTCGGTCACAGTGTGTAACCTACGTCCACGGGGGCAACTAGGGTTTGTATTTTATTGAGTGATAATGATTACAAGTACAAGAGATATATTTATAGGCTAGAATTAGGGTTAGTCCCTTGCTAAACAAGTAACTAAACATCTGGACCTAAAACACTTAAAGCCCATTAGGGTTAGGGCCGGCCGAACCCTTTCCCTTCTTCTCTCTAATTCTTGGCTAGCCTTAATGGGCTGGGCTGAAGACAACATCTCCAACAATCTCCCACTTGGTGTCTTCGGACCTCGAACTGCACCATCTCTTCTGTACTTCTGTAAATGAAAATCCCCCTTGATCTTCAAAACTCCCTAGTTACCCCGCCTTCTCAGCATTATTCCTGAAGGCCAGCTGAAGCTATGCATAGCTTCAGCTTATCCAGCACCACAACCTTGGTAAACATATCTGCTGGATTCTTAGCACCTGGGACATTCTTCAAACTGATTGATCCTTCACTGATCAATCCTCTGACAAAATGATATCTCATCCCTATGTGCTTCGTCTTCCCATGATAAACAGGATTCTTTGCAAGTTTCACTGCACTTTCATTGGCACAATACAACGGGTAGTCAGCTTGATTCTTCCCTAACTCTTTCAGAAAAGCTTTCAACCATACTAGTTCTTTACTGGCCTCAGCTGCTGCCATGTATTCAGCTTCTGTAGTAGATAAAGCCACACTTTTCTGAAGTCTGGACATCCAACTCACTGCTGTTCCTCCCACTGTAAAGACATATCCTGTAGTGCTTTTAAATGTATCTTTACAGCCACCCAGGTCAGCATCTGTATAACCCTTGAGAACCACATCCTTTCCTTTAAAACACAACCCCATCTTTGACGTACCTTTCAAATAACGAAGCACCCATTTAACAGCTTCCCAGTGTTCTCTTCCCGGATTTGACATAAAGCGACTGACAACTCCAACTGCGTGTGCTATGTCAGGTCTCGTGCATATCATAGCATACATTAGACTTCCTACAGCAGATGCATATGGAACTCTAGCCATATCAGCTTTTTCTTCTTCTGTTCTGGGACACTGATCTTTAGTAAGCTTGAGGTGACTTCCTAAAGGCGTGTTTCTAGGCTTGGTCTTCTCACTGTTCATACCAAATCTCTCTAACACTTTCCCGATGTACTTTTCCTGGGATAGTGTCACTGAGCCATCTTTCTTGCTTCTGGTTATGCTCATCCCGAGTATCTGTCTGGCTGAACCCAAATCCTTCATCTCGAATTCTTTGGACATTTGCTTCTTTAACCTGCTTATTTCTTTCATATCAGAACCTGCAATTAACATATCGTCAACGTAAAGTAACAATATGATATAAGAGTTGCTGAACTTCTTCAAATAGCAGCAATGGTCCATCTGACATCTCTTGTACCCTGACCTCTCCATGAAGTTATCAAACTTCATGTACCATTGTCTAGGTGCCTGTTTAAGACCATACAAACTCTTCTTCAATTTGCAGACCCAGTTCTCTTTCCCAACAACCTTGAATCCCTCAGGTTGTGCCATATAAATGTCTTCATCTAGGTCACCATGTAGAAAAGCTGTTTTCACATCTAACTGCTCTAGATGCAACTTTTCTGCGGCTACAATACTAAGAACCAACCTGATGGTAGTCATCTTCACCACCGGAGAGAAAATCTCATCATAATCAACTCCCTTCTTCTGCTGAAACCCCTTGACTACTAAACGGGCTTTGTACCGCTTAGAACCATCGTGTTCTTCTTTGACCCGGAAGACCCATTTATTTTGTAAAGCTCTTTTATTTGGCGGAAGCTTTACTAAGACCCAAGTCTTGTTTTTATCTAAAGAGCTCATCTCATCCTTCATTGCATGCTCCCACTGGAGAAAATCTTTCATCTTGACTGCCTCAGAATAGCTTTCTGGTTCACCGTTTTCTGTCAAGAGAATATAATTAACTGAAGGATTATATTTATTAGGCGGTTTACTAACTCTGGTGGATTATATTTCTTCATGCTCTGAGCTCCCACTGTCAGAGACTTCTCCTGTCTCATTATATCCACCTTCAACCTCTGGTCCTGTGTCATCTTCAGAATCTGATTCGGGTTCTATAACCGGTTCATTCTTTTGACCATCAGTGTCAAACTCAACTACTTCTTTCTGAACCTCTGACTTCTCTGAATTCTCTGAATTCCTGTCTTTGTACAGCTCTGCTTCATTGAATTCGGCATGTTTGCTTCTGACTAGCTTTCTGCTTTCATGATCCCAAAGCCTGTAGCCCATTTTATCAGACCCATATCCAACGAGCGTGTACTTCTTTGCTTTGGCATCTAACTTGTCACCTTCAAGATCAATATCATAAGCACTACACCCGAAGATTCTCAGGTGATCATACTCAACTGCTTTTCCCTTCCATTCTTCCTGAGGAATCTTGAATCCCAACGGAACTGAAGGCCCACGATTGATAAGATAAGCCGCGGTGTTAACCGCATCAGCCCAGAACATTTTTGGGAGCCCTGCATTCAATCTCATACTCCTGGCTCTCTCACATAGTGTTCTGTTCATCCTCTCTGCAACCCCATTCTGTTGCGGAGTTCCTGGAACTGTATTTATCATCCTGATCCCTCTCTCAGCACAATAATCTGTAAATTCTTTGCTGATATATTCACCTCCGTTGTCAGACTTCAAGCATTTCACCTTCAAATCAGTTTCAAGTTCAACAGCAGCTTTCCATTTCTTAAATTTATCAAAAACTTCAGATTTATGTTTAAGAAAGTAAACCCATACCTTGCGTGTTGAATCGTCTATGAAGGTCACATAATAGCGAGATCCTCCAGGTGAAGCAACTGAAGTCGGCCCGTACACGTCTGAGTGAATCAACTCCAATTTCTGAGTTTTTGGTGCTCTCCCTGTCTTCACAAAAGTCACCTTCTTTTTCTCTTGCCTAGGATGCACGGTTCACAAAACTCAGACTCGACCTGTTTCAGTTCTGGAAGCTTTCCCTTGGTAACGAGCATCTTCATCCCCTTTTCACTCATGTGGCCAAGTCGTTGATGCCATAACTTTGATAGACTCGGCCCATCAGATACTGCATTAACCCAGTCAGTTGATACCTCAACCATGTATAGTGTACCTCTCTTCTTTCCTCTTGCAATGACCATACTGCCCTTAACAACTTTCCATTGTCCTCTACCAAAGTGGACATCATATCCCTGATCATCAAGCTGACCAATGGATATCAACATCCTCTTCAAACCAGGAATGACCCGAACATTCTTCAAGGTCCAAATGGTTCCCAATGGTGTTTGTAAGTCTATGTCTCCAATTCCTGTAATATCAAGACTGTGATTATTAGCCAAACGAACTTTACCAAAGTTACCTGTTCGTAGATTCTTCATCTTCTTTGTGCTAGAAGTAGCATGAAACGATGCTCCTGAATCCATAATCCAGTCTTCAACAGTATTTTCGACACAACAAATAAGAGCATCCTCTGAATCTGAGGCTGTGGTAGCATTCACCTCCTTTTTGTCTCTATGAGGTTTAGTACACTGACTTCTAAAGTGCCCATGCTCATCACAGTTCCAGCACTGTATGTCTTTTCTCGGTTTTGCTGGTCTTGTCTTGCTTCTTCGTTTTGACTTTGACCTTCCTCTATTTCCACCTCTATTATTGCTTCTCCCTCTCCCCTCAGTACTGAGCAACGAACTTGTCTCTCCAGAATTCCTCCTTCTTGAGTCCTCATTCAATATCAAGTCACGAACTTTAGCAAAAGTGAGGGTCTCAACTGCCCCAGTGACTGCAGTAATAGTTCCTGACCAGCTGTCAGGTAATGAGGACAAGAGCAGGCATGCTTGCAGTTCATCATCTATCTTGAATTTTACTGAATTCAAACGAGACAAGTGAGAATTAAACAAATTAATATGCTCAATAACAGAACTTCCCTCTTTCATGCGGGTGTTGACCAACTCCCGTATCAGAAACACCTTGTTGGCTGGAGACGGCTTTTCATACATATTTGACAAAGCCTCTATGATTCCTCGTGCTGAGGTTTGTTCAGAAATATTGTAGCCAACATTCATAGAAAGAGTGAGCCTGATAGTTGACATAGCCTTCTTGTCAATGGCTGTCCACTTATCCGTTACAGGTGTAGGAGGAGGCTCTAAGGCTGCATCCAGATCCTTTTGTATCAGCAAATCCTTGATTTGCATCTTCCACCATCCGAAATTCTTTCCATCAAACTTCTCAATTCTGACTTTTCCATCATCAGACATCTTTGCTCGAAAAAACGTGCAGAAAAACCCGAAAAAACGCAGCAGCGAAAATCGGTACAGAAATCCTTCTGTTTGAACGACGGCGGCTGGAAACCCTAATCTGGTTAGCGGCGGCGGCGGTTCTGTGGTTCCGGCAAGATGGTAGGCGGCGGCTGGCAAAACCCTAATCTGGGTTAGGTGTCGGCGGCGGTACCCGGTTGCCCTGGAGCAAAGCTGCGAAACTGCAGCGGGTCGGTGGGTGTCGGCGTGGAAACCCTAGCGGCGGCTAGGTGGCGTCGGCGAAACCCTAATTAGGGTTTGCGGCGGCGGCTGGAGGCAGGAGGTCGTAGGCGGCTTGTGTGTGTTCTTGATCAAGAGCCCGAGCTCTGATACCAGTTGTTAGGATTTCGATCACACACACACGATCAATAAACGAAAGCAATAAGAAAAAGTAGACACGAGATTTACGTGGTTCGGTCACAGTGTGTAACCTACGTCCACGGGGGCAACTAGGGTTTGTATTTTATTGAGTGATAATGATTACAAGTACAAGAGATATATTTATAGGCTAGAATTAGGGTTAGTCCCTTGCTAAACAAGTAACTAAACATCTGGACCTAAAACACTTAAAGCCCATTAGGGTTAGGGCCGGCCGAACCCTTTCCCTTCTCTCTAATTCTTGGCTAGCCTTAATGGGCTGGGCTGAAGACAACATCTCCAACAAAGTTTATAAATATTTAGGATATACAATTTAGGAAAAATAATCAGGGGGGGCAATCCTATATAATTTTAAGATATTCGGACGAAAAATCGGAACTTATACACTTCTAACCAAAACATTGGGGTGGGCGGGTGCACCCCTGGGCACCCACTATACTTTGCCCCTGCTACTTATCTTTACCCAAAAATATACCTACTTATGTATTTCAATTGTAACGAACATAAACAAACGTAAATAAACGAACATAAACGGACGTTTACGAACATAAATGAACGAACAAAACGCGTGTTCATGTTCGTTCATTTAATTAAATGAACAAAAAATTGTGTTCATGATTTCATTTTTGTTCATTTATTAAATAAATGAACATAAACGAACTTCCTGCTGAACAAGTTCACGAACAGTTCATGAACATTCGGTTCGTTTACAGGCCTAGATATGACATAAAGAACTCACAGTGCAAAGGAGGGCAAGTGTCTCCTTCCAGGACTTTAACGGTCTCGTGTTTACAAGACTAACAAGATCATTATTCACCATTGCAGCAACAACCTTTAGATATGGTGAATGATTCTTTCTAAGGTACTGATCACGTGTGGTCTCCCACAAAGACGCACCACCAACTTGTGCAATAACTAAAGCATCCGCCATTTTATTTGCAGCTACGCACTGTGCAACAGCTCCCTTGTAATCACCAACGACCAAAGCACGTTGAACAGCATCGTCAAATGAAAAGTCAGTAACGCCATCTAGTGACTCACTTTCCTTTGTTGATTCTTCCACATCAGCAACAGATCCTTCAGTTCCAAATTTGTTGACTGATGTTGACCCAGGCGTGTCGACTTTAGGGCTAGGAAGATTGTTAAAGAAATCTTCCCCGTTGTCAGCAACAAATCCTTCGGTAATCACTTCATGTTGTTTAAGATTGAGAGAACTCATATCATGAGAAAGATCATCTTCAGTTGTTTGATTTGTTTCATTTACTTCTGCTGGTAAAGTGAAGCCGAGATGGTTCAAAAGCTTTGTTCTTGCGGTTCCGTCATCTTCAAACATGACTTTTAAGAATCCCCAAGTTTCTTTATCGTCTTCAGATCTGCGTAAACAAATCATCAAAACCTACATTCAGAATAACGTGGTAATATAGCAGATAAAAATTATTATTTCTCGAGAAACGTACTCAGATTCTTGATATTTTTGTTCACATAGAAGCCTCAGTGACGATTTATCTCCACTCTTCATTGCAGCTTCGAATTCAGATGATGTACTTACTAAGTTGAGTTCAGTAACTAAGTCTTGCACATTAATCTGAAACCCAACACAGATAATGGATAGAGGTAGTAAATAGTAATGGGTCATTTTAGTACGTTTTGTAACTGATAGGATTGGGTCGACCTGTTACCACTTCTTTGTCCCTTTCTTATTTTTATGAGTAAAATGCCATTTCGTTCCTGAGGTTTGGCCAGTTTTGCAACTTTCATCCAAAGGTTTGGATCCAAAAGGTTTGAAATCTTGCCATTTTCATTCGGCTCGTTAACTGCATCCATTTTTCTCTGTTAAGTCAGGGATATTTCTGTCTTTTTTGTTAACTTACAAGGCAATTTGCAAAATGTACAAAGCATTTAGCATAATGTACATGTATTCAAAAGACCGAATTGCCCTTTAAGTTAACAAAAAGACGAAAATACCCCCAACTTAACAGAGAAAAATGGATGGAGTTAATGGGCCAGATGAAAATGGCAAGATTTCAAACCTTTTGGATCCGGTTGCGAAAAAACAAACCTTTGAACGAAAGACGCAAAACTGGCCAAACCTCAAGGACGAAATGACATTTTACTCTATTTTTATATACATGCAATAACAGTGTTAATTTGATTACAGTAATAGGATTAGGTTCAAGAGTGAACACTAGTGTATTTGCGAACTAATCCTGGCCATACACGTGTGTAAATCAATGGCCAGGATTTGATGATGAAATACACTAGTAATAACCTAAATCCATAAACAACATGATTTAAGAAGTATGCATAAAAACAGACTTTTGGTGACTTTCAACCCACTTGACATGTTCTCCTTTTAGCTTTTTTTTGTTTTTCTCATTTGATCCATTTTCAATAAAAACTCAACCCAGTTCGACCCATTCATAAGTAAAGGGTTAAAGTTGCAACTTGCAACATTCAGAATTTCAGATAACAAGAAAAAAATTTAGTGCAAAATAACTAAAGCTGCTAGAAATACCTCGGAGCGGCCAGGTGTCAAACTAGTTGAGTGAAATGAAACAAGCTTGCCACCAAAACCAAAAGTGGCCCCAGCTTTGCGCTGGTACCATTTTGGGGCTTTTAGTGGTGCTGCAAACAAAATCACACGTAAATAATAAACAAAGTTACATATATATGCAACGAAATTTCAGAAGAGCACAAGAGTTCCAAAGTGAATTGCATGCAACCCTAGAGTCAAGGCACTTGTAGCATATTAATAGATGTCTTCTATTTGAATATTCCCTCAAGGCTCAAAATGTGCATTTTTAGAATTCAAAAGGATTATAGAAAAAATAATGTACACAAACAAAGAATCACTAAATAACACTGGAATTATTGACTGAAGTAAAAAAATCAATCTGAACATTTAATCTATCTTTTTAACATTTACAATCAAATTATAAACATGGTAAGAACTTAGACGCTGAACAGCTATTAAGAAACTCATACTACAGAACATTAAATCACTAGGCGCTAGTCGGCCGGTGAGGTACCGACTAGCGAATAGTCGGGATTAATCGGAATGGGATATTATATGTAATTTTCAGTTTTATCTGTATATACACACATTTTTTGATGTATTTTTTTAAGTAGACATGTTTTAACACCTCATTCGACCCATAATTTCAAGTAGATAGGATTGATTGCCAGAATTTACTTGTTTTGGACAAGAATCTTGCCTAAATTTGACCGGAATCGCTAGACTACCACCAATTTTTGGCCAACTAGGACTGGATTTGATCCTGTTGACTGCCTACTGATTAATTGACCGATTAGATAAAAATTTCTCGGTGAACTTGGGACTAGCGATTAATCGGAGCTAATCAGGATTTTTACAACCACATATTAAATGGATCACAGAAAATACAAATAAATTTTTCAAAGAAATCATATAATTATCACAGCATGACATACAAACAAGTGTACAAATAAAAACTATTTAACTAAACTATAAAGTTGACGTTTACAACTATTAGAATAACGAGCACACACCTTATAAATACAAATTATGCAAACCGATTAGATAAGACAATGCATTATTACCTAATAAAAGAAGTAACGCTAAGTTATCAGATAGCAAACAGACTTAAGACTAAAATATCAAATAATAAGCAAATAAATAACTACATTAGAAAATCATAAGAACATCACCTCCACTCAGCTTTATCTAAAACCAAATGCTTTAATAAAATACAAAAAAAACATTACAAGTGTATGAAAAAGACCACGAAGAGATACTTTACCAGAGACAAGGTAACTCTCGTCAACACCATAGCGAGCACAAGCCTGCAAAGGGGCAATATAAGCTTCCATAACAATCAAACAGATGATATGGATATAATTCTTTTACTATTACAGCAAACCTCAATGTTATAAACACCAATTTTTCCATCAAATGAGGACGCTGATATAACTCCTGGTATCTTT
The DNA here is from genome assembly GCA_030545235.1 of Helianthus tuberosus. Lineage (NCBI taxonomy): Eukaryota > Viridiplantae > Streptophyta > Magnoliopsida > Asterales > Asteraceae > Helianthus > Helianthus tuberosus. The sequence continues at coordinate 41,262,665 of CM060439.1, read as the reverse complement.
GGATACCAATGCACATCAAAGTTCCAGTTGGTTCCTGCTGGAAGTTCAGAGACAATCTGCAAATGGTTTTCCATCATGATAGCTCAGATATTCTTAAAAGCAAAAAAATATATAATATACTTAAAAAAAACTAAAATAGACCTCAGCTGAATTAGTGTCCCAGCAAATCGTTCGGTTATCTTTGCCACAGGTAAGCAAATAGGAGCTATCGATAGGACACCATGACATTGCAACAACACCTGGAATACTAGTTTATTAACAAAACACATAAATAACATAAAAAACATAAATTGCATTTCGCTTTTCATCGTACCTTTAGTGTGACCTACCAACTCCCGCAGTGGGGTCATTGTGTTCCGCATATCCCATAACTGCATGGCAAAAGTTGATCAATTACATGAACGTCACATTCATGTGTACATATGTTAAAAAGAAAAAGAAAACGCTACCCTCAAAGAAGGTGCTGTATCATCGTCTGAAGCAACAATAAGTTGTGTGGCAAAATCTGGATGCCACTGCAACACCGAGCATCGTCTTCTAACTGAGTCTGAAAAACTGTAGATTTAAATATTATTACCGAATTGGCAAAATTTAAAAGTTCAGGTTTACATCAGTACATCACAAAATCATTATGTGAGATTCCTGAAATTTACCTTATAATCGGTTTTTGCTTCCTCAGGTCCCAGACCACTAAAAACAAACAAAATGTACAAATCAGTTTTTTTTTAATTTATAATACCTTAAAAAGAAAGGTCCGTGGCTTTTGCCACTATGCAGTTAATGCGGTAAAATATCGGATATCGGTCAAGGACCGATATTTGAAATATAGGTTATCTCGGTGAGATATCGGTGGGATATCGGTAATTTTAATATAATGCAGAATTTATATATATAGCAATTTAACACCAATAATTCAGTGATATATCAATGATATATCGGTTATACCGGTCAAATATCGGTGATATATCGGTTATATCGGTCAAATATCGGTGATATATTGGTTATATAGGTCAAATATCGGTCAATATCGCCGATAATATCAGTACCGATATTTGACACCGATATTTTACTAAGGGACCGATATAACCGATATATCACCGATATTAACTGCATAGTTTTGCCACCGACCCTTTCTACCTATGAACTTTGTGACAATGTCAAAACTAACCCCTCTTAACTTTGTAAATGTCACTTTAACCCCATCAAGTTTCTAAAGTTTCGAGTTTATGGTAAAACTAATTTCTTACGTTTTATTTTTTTTACGTGTCGGTATAAATTCGAGTTCATCTACGCTTTTAACGTAATTTTTGTCTCGAAACGAGTCGGGTCAAATTTATATAATTTTTTATTTTTATATACATTTTGAGTTGGGGTACATTTTGACGTAAATTCTGTTTCGGAACAAATCGGATGAAATATAATACGCTTTCATTCGTACAAATTTGAGTTACTATACGTTTTGACGTAAATTTAGTTCAGAAATGAGTCGGGTCGGGTCGGGTCGATTGTAGTCTATACCTTATCACGTCACGTACAAAGCCAACGCACGTGCTTATTTTTTGTACGTTTTGAGTTGGTCTACGCTTCAACGTAAATTTTGTTTGAAAACAAGTCGGGTCAAATATAATACATTTTCATTCAACAGTATGAATTCGGATTACTCCACGTTTCAACGTAAATTTAGTTCGGAAACGAGTCGGGTTGATTGTAGCCTATAATTTATCAGCCGCGTATGGCGCCACCGCAACGCGCGGCAGGTAAAAGACTAGTTAACACTAACTTAAAACTAATCTTGATTTCCATCCATACCAGTTGTTCCATTAAGAGAAGTGGATGCCAAGATAGGTTGAACCTTCTTATTCCATGATACAAATGAAATTTCACCCTGTGAGGCAGATCCAGTGCCCTGCATAGAGAGGTTTGTTACTCTAAACATAAAGCTAAAATACACAAGATGTGAAGTAGAGATCTGTTCATTTGATGACTAGGAAGTGTTACCTTAAGAGGCGGAAAATGTGTAGGTTGTGTTGGTTTAGCAATATCCCATATACAGATGTCACCTTCTTCGGCACCAGAAGCAAGATGACTCGGATGAAGAGAACAAAAGTCCAAACCACGAACCTGAAAAAAAATGATGTAGAATAGAGCCATGAAAAGTTGCCACTAAATTCGAAGTATAAAGGAGCCTATGATTAGATATTACATCCTGCAAACACAAAATAAATTCTTACAGGCCCTTTGTGTCTCGATAGGGTTTGAACATAAGAGCTCTCACTTTTCTCAGGGCTGCAGTAAATACAAACGAAAACTAATGAGACTTCAAGATATTAGTTTTCTTTACATATGAATAGCATGATGGACCATAACTCTAGTTTACTATTTTAGACTTTTAGTCAATAGACAGTTAAAAGAAATGAAGAATACATAAATTGAGCATGAAAAGGTTAGAAAATAGAAATAACTATTAGATTATTCTTTACTTCTTCTCATGATAATCACAGCATACCTTGGCACACATCAAAGTTCCTCTATCCCCTATATGTTTGCAAACAGCATTCTAAAACGAAAATCTAACACTACTACTAAAATGACATTAACACGAGAAAGATATATGTTGCACTTATTAATGAGGTTTTATGTTAAAACCAAATATATAAATCATAACATTGCCCTCCAATGTAACCAGATTATTCAACTGTGTTAAATCATAACATTTCGCGGAGACTGTTCAACTGTGTTAAAACCAAATATATAAATCATTAACACAAGATGATTACATTGCTCTACAATGTAACCAGATTGTTCAAGTGCGTTAAATAAAACATTTCGCGGAGACTACTAAACAAAGAGCGAATCATATATCTCAGATTTACAAGCATTAAAACAATTTAATCACAATGCTTCTGTGTTTCAGTCAGTTACTCAATCTGACCCAATCAACCTATCTGCCACACATACCAGAATGCAAACTGATCACCTACTGGCTACTTACTAAGCATCATGTTCTCTTATCTGATCACACCATACTTAAAGTCCAAACACCAGTAATATTATAATGAGTTCACTTTTGCCGTTTGCCAAATTCTTAACTAAGCATTAACAATTGCAAAAATTACAAAACTACATCAAACATATTCCACACAAATTATATTATTAACATTTATATAACAGTTTATCACAATTCCGAACCCAGACATCTTCAGTTTTATGGCTACTTACTAAGCATCCTATCATCTTACCAGATCACACTATCACAAACACTATACTTAAAGTCCAAACAGCAGAAATTACATAACCGGTTCGAATTCGCCAAATTCTTAACCTAGATATAACAATTGCAAAAACTACATCAAACATATTCCACATGAATAACATTATTTACATAACATTTCATCACAATTCCCAAACCTAACATCTTCAGTGTTCAGAACAAGCAGTAAACTACCTGATTAGTAACCTAGGGTTCCAGATACCAATGTTACCATCAACAAGACCACCAGCTACAACACCGAGTGAGAACTCTTCGGAGACAGACGACGGCGATTTCCCCCACGATAACCGGTTAAACGGTTCGGAATTAGGTGCGGAACCGGCTAACGGAAGATTCCGATCGTCGGATTGGAAATCGAGTCGGAAGATTTCGAGATTTGCGGAGGAGCTGAAGGACATGTCGACGGCTCCGGCCATCGTTCCGGCGGCGAGGAAGGGCGCGTCCGGGGCAAACGCCACCAGCGCCGATCTGACGACTTCCTTTATGCAGGGTGATGTGTTCATGTTGATTGGAGTGTGAGTGAATGAAATGAATGATTCAAGTGTTTTGTGAATTTAGGGTTAGGGGTTTGATTTGATGAGAGAGATGAGTATACAAATCTCTCACTTGATGAAATGAAACTGTAGCTGTAAAGTAAAACTTCCCTAAAATAATAAAATATTTATTTTTTAAAAAGAAAATTAGGGAAGTTAGTTAAATGAAGATTAGACTAAGGGAGTGGAGCATCCTTTTGATGGGGCGTCTTGCGACACGTGGCGCTACGTGACGCCACGTCATATTAGAGGATTTTGACCAAAAAAGGGGGAGTGGGGCAACCTTGCTGGGTGGGGCGTCTTGCGACACGTGGATTGATTTATTTTGTCTTTTTTTTATGTAAAAGATATAAAAAAAGTCCTATTTTTTATAAAAGTATTGATCAAAGTAAATAAAAACTAATACTTCAATAAAAAAAATTACTTCAATAAAATAAAAAATACATCAACTAAAAAAAAAATACATCAACAAAAATAAAAAAATACAATCAACAAAGGTTATATTTTTCTCGAATTTCTTGCTTCATTTGTTCGGCTAAAGCGAGCTCGGCTCCAGTAAGGTTTGTCGTGTCGGATGTTAATATTTGCAAATCAAGTGTTTTTTGACGACTTTCTTTCAGCTTTAGCTTTCGGTCCCCGTGTTCTTTTTTTAAGTTGATCCGTTGTTGGCTCGTTTGCAACAAGCCGTCTAACTTATTGGTCACTTTTTCGAACGTTTCGGTGTAGTCGATTCGTACACCGCTAGAAGACGGTTGGGCGGCTTTTTTGGCCCTATCTCGGCCAACCGGCCGTTGTGGTGGTTGAAACACATCGGCCTCTTCATGTGGCTCTTCGAAATCTTCCTCAATGTCGTTGAGATTTATTTGACACCGAGCGTCCGACCCGGTACTTTGATGGTCGTTTGAGGATGAGGTTTTTGACCGCTTAGCCGACGGTTGGCCACGAGTTTTAAATGGATCGAAGGCGATGACTATGTGAAATTTCGAACTCTTTCTTAAAAATTGCCAAATAGCAAGATAAGGAAACGCCTTCTTGTGTTCGGCTCCGAATTCATTTTGGGCGTTTGCTTGGAGCATCGCATCGTCGGAACCACTTTGGCGCACATGCGAGTTACTTAGGCGAGTGTATATTTGGTTGAAACTTTGAATCAAAGGACGCATTTTACGCCACTTCGCGCCGATACCATCGGGATCACGGTATCCATCTTCTTGATCTTCCAACTTGAGGAAAACGTTGTAAATACGAGACCAATATGTGTTTTTCCTTTTGATAATTACTACATCTCGGGTCTTCGGTTATTTCTAGCCAAGCCTTGGACAGGCTCATTTCCTCGTTGGAAGTCCATGGTATCGGTTTGGTTTTCAAGCGTTCTTCACCCGGTGTTTTCCTCTTGTGTGAACGTTTCTTTTTTTGAGGTTCAACATCATTTTGACCGACATCGAACTGGGTCTCCGGAACTTCTTCGTCATCTAAATCAACCACTAGATGGAATACAAACAAAGTTAAAAAAAAACATATTCTTTACAAAAAAAATATCTAAAAAATTTATACCATTTTGTTGTCTCGATCCTCCAACGTTTTGAAAACCACCGGGTTGTTGTGTGTTCCAAGTGGTGAACCCCATATTTTGCGGTATCGTCGTATTGTTGTAGTATACTTGCGGTGTAGGGCTAGCAACGTGCATATTATTGAAATAGGCGTAAAAAGCGGGGTTATTTAAAACGTTTGGGTCCGCCATATCGGGTTGTGGATTGGAAGATTGTGTATTTTTGGTTGAAAGGAGGGATGTTGTGGGGATACATTTTGATGAGTTGATAGAAGATTGGTATAAATTTTGATGAGTTGAGAGAAGATTGTGGTAAAAATGTGTTTGATATGTGGTATTATTTATAAAGGTGGGATGTATTTAAAAAAAAAAAAAACTTGGGCCAAACTATCCGTTGCCAACGGATATATGCATGGGAAATGAAAAAGTTGGGACGATCTGCTCGAGACGGGCTGGAGGGGGACGCCACCCAAGACGCCAAGGGGGGCGGTGTTCCGGGCGACTCGGGTGGGAGAGTCGCCCCACTCCCTTCAGTCTTATTAGTAAAGGGTTGGCGGGGCGTCGTTGGGTATTTTTTGTCCGGGTGGCACCGTTAGATTGGTTGGTGGGAGGATGTTGTCGATGAACACCCCTTCCATCCTAATGTATTGTTAGACCACCCGTAGTGGGGCGGTATTTTTAAAAAATTGAAAAAAAACGCCGCAAACGCCCCCCCCCCATTACACCCGGCGTTGTTAGGCGTTGTTTTTGAAAAAAATGCATGTAAGCGTTTTAAATAAAACGCTGAAGTGGTGGGGTGGATTTTGCATGTGGCCAATGGGACCACTCCCAATGTTTGACTAGCCAATGAGCAACTGTTTGCTTTTTTATTTATTTATTTTTTTTGTTTAATGATTGGAAGGGGCATTATTAGGCATTATTCCCACTAAACCACTTTTGCAATAACGCTCCATGCTGACTGGGATGACACGTGTCGAATAATGCCCCATGGTGGAGGCATTATTTTTCTTAACCACTACACCCGGTCTTACTGACTTAGTGAAAATGGAAATACGTCGAACATTTGGTGTGCACCCCTTCTATCAACAGATACAAAAAATCAAGCTTTAAGCACAAATTAAACACTTAAACAATTTACACAACACATTAACACATCACCATTCCATATACCACCATACCCCCACCAAATTGGCTACAATTTCTACAACTGACAAGTGATTTGAACCCAATTTGAGCAGTACCTGTAAGAGGCTGGAACGATAATCAGATTGCCCTTTACTTGTTTTGTTTACTTTTGTTCTGATGAAGCAATATTCAAACCCTAATCTGTTCAGAACTCATTAAACTCAAGAATCAGGGGATTTTTAGGCTAAGTTTCTTACCAATCGAACCCTAGCCGCTGATGATTTGAGTCGACGGCGGCGACTTTCCGATCCAGCCACACCTTCGAACCCTGGTGGATCTCTCTTTTCCTTTAGCATCTCTCTTCTTTCTCATCTCTCACGCTCTTCGTTTCTCTCTCTTCTCTCGTCTTGTGCAGTCGCCGCCATACGCGGCTTGTCACGTGTCCCAGGATACTATTGCCGGGGATGGTTGGTGGAACGGTGATGGTGGGTTGGGGGTATCTCAGATGAAATTAGGGGCAGGAAGAGGTGGTTTGTCTTCTGACGGTAGCGGACGACGAAGGTAAGGGGCGGAGGAGGTGATATGTCGTCTGCGCCGGTTGAATTCTTGAGGGATTGAAGCATCTGGAACTGTGGAAGAAGAAAGAGGACAGAAGAGGAGTACGTAGGAAGAAGAGGAGTACTGTATTACTATTCACAAGGTTTGTTTTTTAATATATAGGATAATTATGGAGTTGCTCGCCTTTATAAGGGTGCACGGGGCACCTTCGATGACCCCATGCGGGGATTGCATTTGCCGTGCGGGTACACCGCCACCAACAAAAGTTTATCGCGCGGTTTGTGTTTAGCTCGGTGTGTGCTCACCGATTGAGAGAGAGGAGAGAGAGGAGGTGATTGGTTGTTAATGTGGATCCACCCTTTTTCTACCAATCATATTTTTTTCTTCTTTTTTTATAAAAAAATAATTGTGTGAGTGGATTGATGCCAACGTTTGAGTGCAAAATGGGGACTTAAGAGGGGATAACCTGATTGGTTGTGGCTAAGTGGGGAATACTCCCCACGTGGGGTGCACCCCGTTCACCCTAAGGGTGTAAGGGGCACTCCTCTAAGTGGGGAGTGACCTCTCTTATCCACAGCCAATCAGCACGCGGCACATCAACTCCCCACTTAACTCCCCTCACACCCTCAATTTGATGGCGGCACTCCTCTCTTGGGGGACTTGTTTTTTTTATTTTTTTAATTAAGAAAATATTTTTATAAAAAGTAAAACATAATTTACATAAAATAAAAAATTACATTTCATTTAATAAAATAAAAATTACATCGCAATACTACATAAAAATTTTAGAAATTGCACGGCCACCCGTACTTGTTAGCGATCTCGCGCTTTCGGGCGTGGATGAACGGCAACATTTCCGGCGGATCGTCACACCCGCTATCTCGTGTGCGATCCTACATATTATAAAATAACAAGTGTTAAAAACATATGAACTTAGTAAACAAATTTAAAAAATATACAACGTTAAAAAATATAATTTTTACCGCTTGTTGGTATAGGCCGTTGAAATGGTTTATTTTCGTCATCATCGGTATCCATTTAGACCGTACTTGATGCACGGTCCGGTTACTTCCACCAACGGTGGCGTTATAATGATCTAAAATCCTACGCCAAAAACCGTCGCGGGTTTGTTGATTGCCCTTATTTTTGTCGGTAGAGCAATGTACCCACGCCTTCGCCATCACCGCTTCTTGGTATTTTGACCAAGATTGGCGCTCCATTTTTTTCCTTTTTACCCCGAGCGTCATCTTCTTCGTTGCCGGCGTCTTCATTCACATTATCTTGATCGTCGCCGGTGTCATCTTCATAGTCGCCCAAATTTTGAGTTTCGGGCACTACTTTCTCGTCCTCGTCCTCGTAAATAGGTAGAGGACGTTCAACATTTTCTCGTGGAGATGGAACTTGTGGGGAACGAAAATCAAACGGGTCGAAGGCGGGGGCTTGAGGATCCATTGATAACAAATTTTGGAAATAGCCGAAAGGGGGTTGTGGTTGGGTGTTGTAAAAGGAGGGGTGTGAAGGTTGTGGGTAAAAAAACGGGGGTTGTGTAGTATATCCGAAAGGTGGTTGTGGTTGTGCACTTGCACCGCTCGAACCACCACGAGACGGTTGCGAGCCGCGTCCCTTAGTGTTAGAGCCGACGAACTTTTTCTTGGCTTCGCGGGGTTGGTTCTCCATTGCTCGGTTTGGCTTTGTGTTGTATTTGAAAGAATTTTAGAGGAATAAGATTGAAAATTTGTGTGGTAAAAAATTAGATTTAATGGGGTATTTATAGGTTAAAATTGGATTTTTTTTAACAAATAGCCGTTATACAACGTTCAAAAAATCAAAAACTTTGAAAAGTTGTGCGGTGAATCAATACCGCAGACCACACCCCGCTTAGCCTCCCCGAGGGGTCGGCGGCGGTGTTCCCGAGCGGGGAACTCACTCACCGCATGCCACCCCGAGGGCGCCCCGTTCACCCTAATTTAGTGAGTGGTTAAAAAAAAAATAAGATTTGCATATTAGAAAGTGTTATATATTTTAACGAAATAAAAGGTGTTAGGAAGGTGGATATGGTTGCAGTATGTAAGCAGGGCGAGTAAAGTGGTATGGGGTACAACTAGAGAACACTGCCCTGTCTTATGTGATACCTATGAAGGGGTGATGGGCAATGCCTCAAAGCAATCAAACAACAATGTGGGAGAATTTTGTTTATTAGCTAATATAATTTTATATACTATATTTTACGTAGGTTGTACAGCCAGTAGTAATATAAGGATGTGAAAGATAATAAATTTGATTATTAGAGATAAAATGGGAAAACTGATGTGGCGCTACTATAGAAGATTAGGGTGGGGTAGGGATGTTAGAGCATCTACATTTATATTTAGGGTTGTTGTTTTTATCTGAAATCGGACCTGAACCCGAAGCCTAATCAGAGTAGAGTATACCTGACAAACCTGGTCAACCTGAACCTTAAATGGGTCGGTTATCAGGTTACTTTAACCCCGAACAACCCAACCCAAAAACAAACTCAAACATTTGTTGTCTTGCATATACGTGTGTGTGTGTTTTGGTTTGGAGTCTTAAGATGTCTGGAACATTAAGTTTTGGGATTATAGTTTGTTTGTGACTTTTGAATATTGTCAAAATTTGATGTTACGATGTGAATTTTTTTTTCTTTCAATTTACATCATAACCAGAAAACCAAACATTCTGACCCAAAGTAACTCTAATCCTACTTACCCAGACTTTAAGTGGGTATGCTATTAGGTTATTTTTTCTAGTAAAAAACTTGAAACCGGAAGAACATCTTGGGTTATCTTCATCTCAACAATTTAGATGTTTCCTCTAATTTGCATCTCCATCAAAACATTCATCTCCATGTCTATCTCCAAAATTTAAAGTTTTATGAATAGTGATTCTCTAAATATAGAGATATATACTATTCATCATCTCTATAAATGTTTATGAATGCTTAAGGACGAGAAAAAAAAGTGATTAGTGAGCGAGACAAAAATAGAGATGGAGAATAAGATGTGATAGGTTAAACAAAATTTAGAGATAGACTAAAAGAGCGGTGATATTTAGCCAAATGATAATGAGAAAGACGGAGATTCTATTGTAAATGCTCTTAAGGATGATACCCTCTCCCCTTAGTGGAAGACCACAAAGTAAGCACTTTACTAGGTATTTGCATCAACCTATTGTGACAAGGTGTAAACTCATACTAGAGTTTATATTTGTCATTTTCCTCAATCCCTTTTTATCCATGAGAAAAATGTATTGCAAATAAACATCGTTAGCTACCAATGTTGCATTATATTACTACCATTAGTCGCTAAATTATTAAGGTATGAATCACTTTTATACGTTATTACCATAAGTCGCTAAATTATTAAGGTATGGACCACTTTTATACGTTGTCAACTTCTTAAAAGGACAATAATGAAAAAAAACAACATATTCATCATAAAATATTGAAAAGGTACAAATCGTTAGAAATGCATGGTTATTGGATTGTCGTGTGGGCATAATAGTGACACGGTGTAATTTAATGACAATATTTTGCCACAATTCCCCGTCTTTATTCACTTTGTATGATGCAACATTTTAAAGACCTCTGATGTATTTGGACCACCACGCACAATTAAAAATTATCGGTGCATAACAATATCTCTATGTATGTGGACTGAGTGTCTAAACTTTTGTCTTGAATAGAAAACACAAGTATCATGCTATCATTTCCTCATCCCATGTAGAAATAGATCCTACGTGACCTTGTCATGAATGTTTAAAATAATCGTTAGTTGAAATTTGAACATACGTTGCTAACGATACAGGAATAAAAAGCAGACACAAGTGACACTTCACATAAGATGATTTTAGATCAGTAATAAAGCCCAATATATGACACTTGAAGCATGTAACATATGATTAAGTTACCTTTCTCTATTTATAAGGATTTTTATTTGGCAATGTTTCTTTACGCAAGCGATGTGAGACAACATGTGTTTAAGAGTTCTAGTTTTATAAAAATCTAATATATAAGTTAAGCAAGTGTCTTAAAATCGTGGTAAAACTACTTTTTGTCCTAGAGAGTTCATTCATAAGGTACTATAGATAAAAAGAAATGATAATAATAAGGGTTAATAAGCTATTTATGTAATGAATAAATACACCATCCTCTCTTCCCTGCCAACAATCTGTTAACTATGAATCCTTTATCCCCTGCAAAAAAGAAAATAATATTTTAGACAAAGTTCTATCAAATTTCTTTTCTCAGCCTGTCAATTCTTTTTCATAAACCTTTTGTTAATGTAGATTTTACCCATAAAAAGCTATAAAACTGAAAAGATAAATCCTCAAAAAAGCAGATAGTATTTTTTTTTACTAAAACAATTTTGGTAGGTTATAAGTAACCAAGTCATATGGTAGTAAACAAGCTAAGCTTGACTCATTTAACTTATAAAATTCCAAGCTCGAGCTCAGATCGTTTCCTATTTCTAACTTGTACCCATTTGACCCGTTGGAAATCTAATACAAACCCAAATCGATGAATCGATCTACTTTTTAGTAACTGGGTCGAGATTGCTACCTCTAGAAACAATGTAACAGTACAATACATAACAAATAAGATATAGCCACTTACCATTAACCTGAGATAACCTTACGAACGTGTCACGAATCATTCAACTGTAAACGTGGAACTATATTCATCGACTGGAGTTCCTGCAACGAGTAAAGATTGAAGAAAGGGTTAATAGTTAATACTAACCGATAATTACAACAAAACGAAACAGAAAATATAAAACCGCAAATTATATTTAGATGTGATGAACAAAAGGATAGTTTTTCTAAGAATGTTTTCAGATTTACCTGGAATAAAAGCTTGCAGGCATATGGTAGTTTCATGTCGGATATATTATCCCCGGTCTTGCATGTCGAACAGATCTTAGTTTTTGTTTGATAATTTATGTATCCAAGCAACCCACACTTTCTACAAACCTGCCGGATAACAAAACAAGATTAGGACAACATTAGTAGTAAGACTGGCAAAACGGGCGGGTCGGGTCGGGTCAACTAACGGGTCAAAAAGGCCATTTTAAAAGGTATAAACTGGTTCAGGTCAAAAAGGGTTCTGATCAAAATAGGCTCAGAAAAAAATACAAAAGATTTTTTGGCCTAACAAGATTAGATTCATGCACCAATAAGAATAAGTAGACGCGCAATCAAACGTATGGGATGTACCTGAGCATTAAAAGGATCGCTAGAGAGCATTAAGCGCTCATAAGCCAGATTACTTGCTCCGTAAGCAATCAAACAATCGCGTTCCATTTCTCCCACTCGTAGACCTAGGTAATTATCATTCAAAACTATCGTTAAATGTTATGTCAAAAATACAGGGGAATTGGCCTGTAATAATCCCACCTAGACCTTATTGGCCATTAATAATTCCACCTCAGAATATTCCCCCCACCAGTCCCACCTTTCACCTATTTTTCCTACAATGGTCCCCCGTTAAAAAAACTTAACGGAGTTAAGCTTTTCTCCAAATTACAAACAGATTTTTTAGGGCTTTTGATCAGAACGATGATACGAGTCCATTGATGTAAAACTTACTTCGAAATGGTGCTCCAAGTGACTTGATGTTGGTTAATTGGAAATTTAAACACCCGAATTGAAGCACTGTTTTCATCGTTTGGAACACCGTTTCGAGGCAAGTTTTACATCAATGGACTCGTATCGTCGTTCTAATCAAAAGCCCTAAAAAATATGTTTGTAATTTGGAAAAAAGCTTAACTCCGTTAAGTCTTTTTAACGGGGGACCATTGTAGGAAATATAGGTGAAAGGTGGGACTGGTTGGGGGAATATTCTGAGGTGGGATTATTAATGGCCAATAAGGTCTAGGTGGGATTATTACAGGCCAATTTCCCAAAATACTTTTAAGAAGCAGAATTCGCACCTCCGTTTTTGGCTCTTCCTTCTGTGGGTTGTCTAGTCAATTGTGTTTTGGGGCCGATGCCTCGAGCATGCATCTTATCAAAGACCTTGATTTTCGTATAGAGCTCAATTAGTCATTTTCAATCGGTATCTTAAAAAATGAAAACTAGTGATTATATAAAACTTTATATACGATGAAAAGGATGCTCATGACTATCTTTACCATGTGTTTTAGCTTCTGGTAGTATATCGGCCCCATGAATATATATGCTTGTAGCGGCGTACCAGTGGTACCTGAAATATAATGACGATAGTTAAGATGTTCTCGTAGTTTGACAGTTCTCTACTTAACGTTGATTCTGTAACGAATGTGCCCCTATCAACATAATGTGCAAAAAGAAGATAAATACCTGAATATAGGAAGTCCTTCCCGTTGTAGCAAAATCCATGCTTTACAAGGGTTTCGCTGTTTAAGAGACACAATGTCGTTTATGATGTGCAGTCGTATTCAATTTGCGATGAAATTATCGAATCAGAGAAAGATTGCACCTTATGTCTTCAACTTTATGTGCATGACCACTTGGTTCCCCAAACGCACTGCCGTAATGGAACTTGCCACATGAAACTGCAGCCTTACTCCCAAGAAGCTCTAGCATCTTTCCAACCGTCATTCGACTTTGAATCAAATAAATGATATAACGTGAGACAACAAATTTGAAAATGAATTCAAATTATAATAATACATGTGTATAGCGGTATAGGTAATGTTCCATAATCATAAGGGGATTCACTTCTTTTTGTTTGCTTTCTGCTTTCAGTACTTTCCATATCTTTAGTTTTAATTTCATCCAATCTAAACTACCTTTTAGTAAATGGAATATTGTTTTTTTATGCCCAAATTGCGGTGTGCACATATAATGTATATATGTGTGGGCTCTTTGGGGGGGGGGGGGGGGGGGTCAAAAGTTAAATTAAACAAATTTTAACGTTATGATACTAATTTCGTGAAAACAACGTTAATCCCGATTGCTGAGTGTTATGTGCCTTATGTCCAAGGTTTGATGCAAACTACTATTGAGCCGGGGGGTCTAATTGGAAGCAGCCTCTCTATTCCAATAGGGTAGAGGTAAGGTTGTCTACATCTTACCCTCCTCAGATCCTACCTTAGCTTTGCTATTGGTGGGATTTACTTAATATGATGAAGAATAATGTTTTTTTTTTTTTTTTTTTGTAACCGTGACAAACTCACAAGACCCACCTAGGGGTGCAAACGAGCCGAGCCCGAGCTCAACTAGGTTCAAGCTCGAGCTCGTTTAACTTATGAAAGCTTGAGCTCGCCTCGATGCGAGCTTTGTTTCTAAAGCTCGAGCGCGGCTCGTTTTTATTAATTATTTTTTATTAACTATAATTATTATTTTATATATAATTTAGTTATTTTTTCATAATTTTATAAATGGTAATTATTATTATTATATAAACATATATATATTTAATATATTAATAAAAAAATTCTATAAACAGTAGGCTCATTTAGGCTCGCGAGTCGGCTCGAGCTCAATAAGTGAAGCTCGGGTTCATTTAGCAGAGCTCGTAGCTTGTGTTGGGCAGGTGGCCTTCAAGACAGAAAACCGAAGGAAGTTGGATTCAAAGCTGAGACCTTTGCTAGAGGGACTCAAGCTCTTACCCCTGCGCCACCTCTTGAAAGTTGGACTCTTGTTAAAATACGCACAATTTCTTTTGCCAATAAGCACACATATAATATTTACCTTGGAAACCCATGAGGATTCATAATTAAATCCGGGCATACACCACGCTCAGAGAAAGGCAAATCTTCTTGTTGAACAATGGTCCCACAAACACCTTTTTGACCATGCCTGCTACTAAACTTGTCACCAACCTAAATGAAACGAGCATATAATTTTATACAACTTTAACAAAGAAAAAAATATCTCAACGAATATATTGTATTGCATATCATTAAATCATACACTTTTACCTCTGGCCTACGAGTATGGCGAATCATGAATTTCACTGTTAAGTTCCGGTCGTTATCAGAGCATAAAGCCACTCTATCCACAACAACCGGCTCCCCATCTGCACCTTTGTAGCTTTCGCTCCTTGTTCTATATTGACTGGATGTAATAACAAAATGAGCTTTAATAATCATAAGAACAAAATGAAGTTAATGACCTTATAAGTTATATGGCCTATTTTAAGTTAACAAGTTTTATAACAATGACCCTTTTGACCTCTTGTATAATTTAAGTAGACCCAAATTGACCCGTAGTATAACTTGAGTTGACCCAAATCAACAAATTCTTTGCAGCATAGGTCATGATTGCCACCCAGGGCCATCCCGAGAATCCTTGAAACGTTTTGGGCACGTGGCGCGTAGAAAAGTGCGCCTGTAACATAAACTCAATAATCGTCGCCCTCATATGTCACTGTTCATTTTTGTCAACCTCGGCCCTCAGAAACCTTTTACTTATTTGGGTTTAAATTTGTAATGAGTTTTAATTGTTGGGCCTTTTTTATTCAATTGTCGAATAATTTGAGTAGTTTAGTCTGTTTTTATTTGGGTTTAATTGTTCAAACTAGTTGGGCCTTTATATTATTTGGGTTTCAATATACATAATATAATTAAAAAAAATATCCGGGCCCTCGGGAAGACCGGGCCCTGGGCCGTGGCCCGCCCCCAAAGCCAGCAATGTTGACACCCTATTTATA
The DNA here is from genome assembly GCA_030545235.1 of Helianthus tuberosus. NCBI lineage: Eukaryota > Viridiplantae > Streptophyta > Magnoliopsida > Asterales > Asteraceae > Helianthus > Helianthus tuberosus. Next base: position 41,246,979 of record CM060439.1, on the reverse strand, counting down.
ACCAACTCACATTTGTGACGGATGTGACGTAGTATTCGGATCTACAGGGCACTCTTTCTGGAGATAAATGTCTTGTGGTCTTAGAATTTCACCAGGAGAAGCAATTCCATCATTATCCAAAATCTACACAAAATTAAAAAAACACCTGATTATTAAAGTAAAAATTTTAAACTTTGCTTATGAATACACCCGATGTCACCTGCATCTTGTCTGAATCACGTTGGGATCTGCGAGGTGCACAAATCCGCTCGCGCACACTCGTATTCTTATACGACTTATACTGTTCTAACATCCTGTTTATAGACATGAGTATGAGAAAGCAACATCAACGATAGAAATCTAGAATACTTGAAGCCAACAGTATAGAGTAACAGACTATTTAAAAAATGTTTATATTATAATTACCTTTTGAGTACAATACAACGACCAAAACCACGATCCAAAGATGCTTTATTCATGACAATGGCATCCTCAATGTCATAACCACTGTAACTCATAACCGCAACGGTTGCATTTTGACCAGCTCCAAGCTTATCATATCCAATCTGAAAACGAGTATGGTTTCTGTTTACAAACTGAGTAATATAATATAATATACCAATGCATTTTTGTGGTGAGAAAGGATAATACAGACCAGCTCGATTGTTCTTGTTGTCAGTAGTGGCCGTTGAGGATAAACCAAAAGGTAGATCAATGAATCCAACCGAGATAGCTTCATTTAAAGTAACAATGGACCTAAGTGACTACATTTAAACATACAATCCTTTGCATGTAATCGACACATAGACATACCTGGTTATATGCAATGTTACCCATTGCTTGTTTTCCCATAGCACACTATAAACACAAAGATTTGCTATCATAAGAATAATAAAGATCTAAAATTCCAAAAAAAGAAGAAGAAAGAAATAAGAACCTGATAGGTATTTCTCGGGGACTGGTTATGGTGAGGATAAGGAATCAGCCCCGCACACGCACTTAAGATTGTGAAAGGTTCTATTTCAATATGAGTCGTCTCACGAGTAGTCTCTCCTTCATATAAAGCAATCTGTAAATCATACAGTTAATTAAGAACAATAGTCATGGAATCAATAAAGTACTCTTAATTTCCAATGAGGTTTAAGTTCGTGTGAGGCGCTCCAAGGCATTTAGGTCCTGAAAGCCAAGGCGTGAAGCAAGAGCTTCACATACGCGAGTCATTACTCTATGTGCAACCATATAAACTTTATGTTCAACCAAAAGTTGCATCTTTGTCATATCTTTTTACATATTAGCCATTTATCAAGTAAGCTATGCATAATTTATTCATCCCTTTGGTTGTTTTAACATATCAGACTCCCACAAAACACTAAAATTGACCAAGATGTGTGTAAGACGCCGACTCAAGGGCCTGAGCGGTTTTCCCAATCGCCCCACGCCTCAAGCACGCTTTTTAAAACCAAGAATAGAAGTTTGGCTAACCAAAGAATTGTTCTCTTCATTGACATCAAGATACTCTATAAGTCCTTCTCGTAGAAAGCCATTGAAATCGCGAGCTCCATCCTATAAAAAGAAAGATGGTTAAAATAATGTCTAAAAACAATTAAATCAAAATTGTTAACAATAATATGTGTTTATGTAACTAACCTTTAACTCTTTCATATGATGATGCTTAATTCTTGAGACACCATTGTCAGCAATTACAAGTGGCCGACAAACACGACCACCATCGGAAGCAATATAAACACAACGCTGCCAACAAAGAGAATGCCAACTTTAGAAGCAAGCATACTTTTTTTTGTGAAATTAGTGTTGATAATACATGAGACTATGAATAAAAAATTAATGGCTACATGAAACGCGTTGCAAGTTCAGAGAGCTTACGTGTTTCTCATTGACATAGATGCTTACAAAATCACTTAGTTTACCCGCCCTTCGCAGCTTTCTCATTGTATTAGCAAACAACTACAAAGTCATTAGAAACAATATGTAAATATCATAGCAATGACCTGTTTATATAATATATACTGATACATTAAATATACGCATAGAACCTGTGGCTTCGTATGTTTGCCGAGGATAAGCCCATTTAACATAATGAGAAACGAACGTGGTGAGTGTAGTTCTTCTCCAGAAAGCAAAGACAAGTCAACCCCCAAGCAGTAACACTAATGGAAAAAAATATTCAGATTATAAACATGGTTTGAATACATGGTCACTTAATGACAATTAGTCATTGTAGCTTGTTATTATTTAGAACATGAAAGAAAAGAAATACCAAGGAAATAATGGGTCCGGTCTCTTCATCGGTTGTAACATGCGTCATCAGAGCGAGGTTTTTCACCAACCCACAAGCTTCACCTTCAGGAGTATCACAGGGGCAAAGCATTCCCCACTGAGAATCAAAAGTTCAACAAAGAGAAGAGAATGAGTGTTTAAAGTTTGATCAAACTGATTAATATTTATATACAACAAAGGTGAAACAGTATTGTGCCTAACCTGGCTAGGTTGTAAGGCCCTGGGTCCACTAACTTTCCTTGACTTTTCAAATTGTGGTTGAATTTTTGTCATGGAACCAAATGCATTAATGAAAGATAGTCTTGAAACAATCTGTGTTACAAGTGCATTTTTAGTTTTATCATACAAATTAAAACTTCTTAGGAATGAAAAGAAATAAAGCACCTGTGTAATGCCTTTCCTATGCATCTTAAATCGTCTAACATCCCAGTTTCCAGTCGAGAGGCTACGCTCCAAGCCTGTAGTAATAAGTTGTTTGCAACCACCCGCCAAAATCTGAATAAGAATATTATATTCGGTTGAAGAGCATTGAGGAGGTAAAAGAGAGATTCTATTTAAAATCGACAAGTAGTATAAATAGACATTATACGAAACCTTAATCCTAATGGCTAAGCTAATGGGCCTAACCTAACAATGGCTAACGTTATATATTCTAACAAACACCAAAAGTGTGCATTTCCTATTTCATCGAATTGACATACCATCGATATGTCAACTCTCTTGCCATTCTTCAGGTCGCCATCGACTTGTTTTCTTATATTCTCATTCATTGACTTGAATAGGTCCTGAAACATGAAGTTTAACATGATATCACACATACTTAAGCCTACTAATGTTGATAAAATAACAAAGAATATAATGCAAGTAAAGTGAACGACAGTCAGGACAACAGAAGTTGCTCTAGAGCATAGTGTCAATAGCGAATAGCGGACGATAGGGACAAGCTACCTATATGCTACATAGCGATAACGATGATATAGCGCACGCTATTTCACGTTAGCGATACACTAGAAGAAAATGTTAGAAATATTTTACATTATATTTTATACAAAATCCAGTAAATATGGAAGAATATATGCTTCTATTTTCAATCTTGTAACAAAAAAAACCCTAAAATACTCTTCTTTTTTTCAGTCGCTATTTGTATTTATTAAAAAAAAGAAAAAAACTATTTCCCGCTATTTCCTCGCTTTTAGGCTTGGTTTTAAAAAGCGCGCCCTAGGCGCGCCTAGGCGCAAGGCGCAGGGCTTGGGGCTTTTTTGCTTCTCGCCTTGTGTAATTACAGGAAAGGACCAAAAAACGCATTTTTTGATTTTTTTTGTGGGCTTTTTGGCCTGAGGCACGCCCCTCATGTAACTTAGGCGTTTTACTGCATAAAAATGTTGTACCTTGGGTTTTTTTACTTGTACATGTAATTAAAATGGTATAAAATCCTTACTTATAGCTATATTTTGGTTAAAGGAAGCTAAAAACCTATGGGATATGTGTGGGATATATAAAAAAAATTATATAAACATCTTGCGCCTCGGGTACGAAAAGCCCACCGCTTTTGCGCTTTGCGCTTCACGCCTCAATTTTAGACCTCGTCGCTTTTGTGCGCCTCTCGCTTTTTAAAACCAAGCTTTTAGGCGCTAACAATCAAATAGCAGCATAGTATCGCATTGCTACGCTATTCGCTATAGCGACGTTATGCTCGCTATTAACAACTATGCTCTAGAGTCTAGTCAGCAGTGGGTTCATGGACCTAACAACAAAAACATCCTTCATATTTGCGAAACCAAGCTACTCACCTCAAATAGTATAGATATTAGTTGCCCTGAAAGCTCAAGTCGTTTATTGCCTACATAATCCTGCAAATACATTATATTAACAATCAGTCAAGTAGTACACACACAAGTATATACATACATATACACACAATGAAGGGTGCTTAGGCTCAAACTTACTTTGTCATCCATTGCATCCTCATTTAAAATTGCATCCATCATTCGTCTCAACATCACCACAACATATACACACTTTAAATGAAAATTGTTTTCCCGCACCGGAACATTAAGAAGAAAAGTATCTCGAAGAACACCCAGAGCTCCATCATCCTAAATGAAGCACAATATCCAACCGTTAAACTATGATGAAAACTTGAAAATACTTAAAATAAGAAGAAGAGTAAATTACAAAAATCGTCCTTTATGTATGTCACTTATTGCAAATTGTGTCCTTTGTCTTCAATAATTACAGAAAACGTACTCGATGTTTGCAAACTCTTGCAAGTTATGTCCTTTGGCACTAACTCAATTAATTTTTGTGGTTAAATCTAACCAAATGGACCCCACATAAGGGTATTTTTGTGGTTAATCTGACCAAATAGACCCCACATGAGAGTAAAATGACCAAAATACCCTCATGTGGGGTCCATTTGGTTAGATTTAACCACAAAAAATTAACTGAGTTAGTGCTAAAGGACATAACTTGCAAGGGTTTGCAAACATCGAGTACGTTTTCTATAATTATTGAAGATAAAGGACACAGTTTGCAATAAGTGACATACATAAAGGACGATTTTTGTAATTTACTCTAAGAAGAATAATAAATACAGAAAGAGCGATATGTACCTTAGCAGACTTGTATTTACGCTGCATCCAAATATGAATAATCATGAAAAAATGTAAAAATAAGTAATAAAGTCGACCCTTATTAGAAATAGCTATAACTAGCTAAAACATAAGATCAAACATCACATCAGAAATAAAAAATAATAACCTGGTCTTAAATCCTAGTGAGACAAATAGAATGCTTCCTTTTAACATACAAACTTTAATAAAAAGAAAGACGGGCAACTTCTTAAACAATGTCGCATGACCAAAAAAGTAAATTAACCAAGTACCAACAAAAAGAATACACATCCAGTTTCCAAAAAGTTGCTAAGACGACAATCGTTCACTATATGTGTGATGTAATGTGTTCGAAAATGATAAATATTGCAAAAGAGAACATATTACAGAAAATTTTATTGCTTGATATAAAATCGTCCCTAATGTTTGGCAATTTATTGCGACTTTTGTCCCTCGAACCTCAGGGACGAAAATGACAAGATTTTGAAACCACAAGGACCCAAACGCGGAAAAACAAACCTTTGGATGAAAGTCGCAAAAGTGGCCAAACCTCAAGGACAAAAATGACAATTTACTCTATATATTAATATAGAAGAAGTTGGAAATTAATCAAAATTTCTGGTACGTGTTAGCAATCAAGCCTACCTTTTGTTGAAGATAATCCAAAGCTTGTTGTTGATAAGAGACGCCATTACTTGCACCATCCTGAAATTTGGAAAGATTAAATGTGATATTCAGTACCCGTCATATACTTGACAACCTATTACGTGCATACATATTACTGACATAACACAATTAAAGTGGATGGAACAAGGACATGTTGAGCTTAACACAAGTTAAAGCTAAATGAACACAAAAAAGAAATGAAATGGCGCGTAGGTTCTCGTGAGTATTAAAAGGTTTAGTATTAAATATTAAATGCAACTTTGTATGGCTAAAAAATTATCAATGAAGAATCTAAATGGGAAACAGTTTAGTTTAGCAGATAGAGATAATTACGTTTTTTACTTTCTGTAACGTCTGATCGCTTTCCTCAATAGATGGCAAAAGAAGATTAGCGTATTGAGGATCTCTACCAAGCATCTGCACAACTTCCTGATCAGATTGCATGCCCATAGCTTTCAAGACCAACATAATAGGAACCTAAGAAAAGAAGAAAAAGAAACATACAAAAAACACAATGAACAGTATTAGTTTGTTATATAGAATGTGATAACAAATTATATTAGAAAATAAAAGCACATTGTGAAAGAAGATGTCAAAATACTTATAATATTTGTACCTTGGTGGAAAATGAATTCAGCACTAAATAAATTTTCCCTTTCTCCATTTTTATAATTGTTTTACTTATTTTCTTTGTTATGTTGCAGCTGCTCATGACAGATGCCTGGATGCTGGATGGGGAAACAGGAACATAGTTGTCAGTAGCGAAAAACGGTCAATAGCGACAAGCTAACGTACCGATGGCGACGAAATAGTCCCGCTATTTCATGTTTAGCGATAAAGTAAAGAAACAGAAAAATACATGTTATCGAGCAGTGGAGATGAGGAAAGTACAGAAAAATACATGTTATAAGACCAAACATGAGGTATTGAGTAGTGGAGATGAGGAAAAAATGAAAAAAGGGAAATAAAATAAAATAGAATAAAAATGTTGCTATTTATCGCTATACGCTACTTAGCACGCACAACTATGAACATGAAGGCAAACTTAGTGAATCAAAAGGCAATTTCATAAAAAAAATAAAAAGAACACGTAAATGACCCATAGAAATCTAGACTCCGTTTGTGAATGGAACAAGACAAACGCAAGTATATAACGTCAAACAGGAAACAAAAACATATGAAACACTTAACTAACTAATTTAACCCAACATCCGATCTCAACAAGTACATCTTTTCAACAAGCAATTAGAATAACGGGTAATAATGATCAAAGACAGTTACTCTAGTAATAATTTTGTTAGAGCCCGTTAATATTATCCTCATGACCCAACAAAGAAAACAAGATAATAAACTAACAAACATGCATATCTCATGAGGTAAGGAGAAACTACGAATACTCACCAACCCTTATTATCCTTGTCGATAATTATCCTGTTCTTCGAAAGTTGTTCTTGAATTAAAATCACCTAGAAGAGTCACCACGATCAATAGCGTACCATTAATAACATCAACATGATTACACAAAGTTAAACAAAATATAGAAATAAAATAAAACGACATGGAAATGAAGGCTCCACCTTTTCGTTTCCTTTCACAACAAAATAACCACCCGGGTCAAGTGGGCATTCACCTAAATTCAATATAAACGGAAATTAGTCTACAGATTACTCTTTCATTATAAATTGACAACATGAATTCAAATGAATACTAACCAAATTTTGCGAGTTCATCTTCATCCTTTCCATGAAGGACACAAGATTGGCTCTTTAACATAATAGGCATTCTTCCTATAATAACCTGCAAGATCACATTTAAGAGATTCTAATATCATTATATCACAGAAAGTGAAGTCGCAAGTATTATCAGAGATTTAAAACATACATTAGACTTGTTTAAAGAAAAATCAGCCTTGCGATTCTCGATGTAAGAAGAACCAGCCTTGCGATTCTCGATGTAAGAAGAATCAGCATTGCGATACTCGATGTCCACAAATATTGGAGCGGCATACCTACAATTAGTGACACATAAGGCACAAAGCAAAACATTTTATTCAACTACAAGTGTAACAACTCCAAAATACATTGCTTGTTGAAACATTACATGACGTTTAGACAGTAGTCAGATCAACTATCACATCTATTTGATGACACACATGAACTGAAAAGAGACTTGCTTACGTCTTGTCACTTTGCCGACACTTATAAGGAGTTAATGGCTCGGTCACGCCATCAATAATTTCAGAAGGCCTTCCAATCCGAACATCCTTATATCTGTCATCACAACCAAAAAATTAAAAACCTATTATTTGAAAACGCCAAGAAAACTTTAACATCAACATGTAACACTAAGTAATAGAAGTAATTATTATCTTTAAAGACGACTACAATGTGCTTTCGGTGCAAACAATCAACATAAATAACAAATTGACCAAAAAATGTAAGATGTTTGTATATAGCTTAGTAAGTGTTTTTAAAGTGCATAAACTACAGCATTGAATATTTGAATGTTCAGAATCTACATGAAAGACATAACAAAGAACTGTTTTACCTGAGGTAGATTTCAGGATTATATTCCGATGTCACGAGGCTGTTTGCACGAACAATCTTCTTTATGTCAGTTGTAACAAAATAATTGAAAGACTCCAGATGCAAACCCCTGGCCTGCAACTCCAAAAGTTAACACATATAGGCACACTGTTCAAAAAATGAGCTATAAAAATAAAAAAGGGTCATGCTATGCACACCCCTCCTAGCTATCTCATCAATCCATCATATATGGGCATATAGAATTTTCAACGGTGATATGGTTTTATACGGGCGTATACCAACGCGTTGGCTGCCTTATACGGGCATATACTATACCATTTGCTGTATAGCATTCTTAATTATGGCCGTATACTTCTATAGAAGCGTATACCCTTGTTTCGGCTGCCTTATACGCGCGAATACCATTTTGTTGGCTGCCTTAAACGGCCGTATACCATACAGCGGCTTCCCTTTACAGGCTAGAGTATCATAAAATGCCCTATACGGGCGTATACCAACAAATTGCACAACCCTATACAACCTAATAACATCAAATCAACTCAACAGGGGGTTGATTATTAACACAGGTAATGTACAGGGCAAACCAGAAACCGCAAACCCGTAACATTCGGGACCAATATTCGGGTATTCATGTCACCGACCGGACCCATTGTATGGCATGGGACTTGTTTCACATCGGTTGTATAGGAAACAGATGTGGGGTTTATAGTCCAAATGGGCTCTCTCACCCACCAGACTAGGAGTTCTCCTGTTTGGGCTGTAACATTGGTATCAGAACCAAACTCGGAGTGGTGGCCTGGAGGGAACCAGGCAGTGGCGGATCTAGAAAATCTTTATAGGGGCAACGTGTCATATAAAAAGGGGTAACGAAATCGAAAAAACGTCAAAATTTTCCAAAATTTACACTATCGTCAGAGCGTCAAAGGGTAGCGAGGACTACCCCTAGTAACATGCTAGGTCCGCCCCTGGTTATAAAGACTTCATTTTTATACAAATACTTCAAGTCAACTGCTGGATTTCCAATTTGCCATATGCTTAAACTTCTAAATTAAAAAAAAAAATCTTATTAGACATATAAGATCTCTGATTCTCTTCAAGTTCTGCTGCAATGATGTTTAATGTCTTCATTTTCTTCTGGTGTGAACAAATTGGCTTCTAAAGTCTCTAGGTGTCTTTTTCTGGAACTTTGGATTATGATAAGATGAGATGAGACGTGTTAGATGGGGCAGCCACATGAAACTTTCCAAGAGGGTCCTGTTAGCGTATGAAAGGGGTTAAGCTTATCAAATGTCTTGGACAATATGGAATTTCTGTTGTTTTGGCATAGAAAATGGGGCAAGTTGATTTTTCAATATGAAAACTTATTAAATGTCCTGAATATTTATGTAAAAAAACATATAGATGTAGAAACTATGAACACTCATGTATACAATGCAATAATGGCGTCTCAAGGATGCAGGTGATAAGTAGGGTAGTTCTGTAATCTCTTCTGTTGGAATTTGAAATGATTCGGGTCTTGTTTTTTGTGTCAGTTTTTCTCTCTTGTCTACCTTTCCTTCACTCTGCTGCAGACGGAAACACTTCTATGCCTATCTGCCCAGAAAGTTTCAGTTGCCCCGGTTTGGGCCCGCTCAAGTACCCGTTTTACAACGTCACTGACTGGCAATGTGGGTTGATCAAGATCAATTGTACTTCGAAAGAGATTCAGTTTGGAGGATGGGTATATGAGTTTGTTGGAAATCTTGATTTTGATAATGATTCTAATCACAACTCTGATTATATAGCCATCTATAATAGAACATTTCAGCTGCTAGTGAAAAATAAAAGCTGTGACGCGCTTACGTATAATTTCACGCCTCCAAGTCCAAGCCCTCTTTTGTATTCCGTTTCTATAATTCCCACAATCACTCTCTTCAAATGCAGAAAAAATCTTACTTCTCCTCAACAAAAGCAACCTTACTTTGAGGAACATAATTACAGTAGCTACAACAGTTGCAAAGATGGCAATATCTACTATAACTATTTGAATGGAACAATTCCAAGTGACCTCCCACATACATGTCAAGTAGTGCACCTATCTGCGAAATTACCAAGTAGTCCAGGACTTGATGAAACCGATATATTTTCTCTTCTCTCTCCTGTAACGGCCATTGTATTTCATTTGTCAGATTTCTGTCAGGAGTGCCAGAAAAAAGGCCTCCCGTGTGAAACTACTGAAGATGGACTTGATGTTCGTTGTTTCAACATCATAAAGGGTATTTACAGATTCTAATTCCCTCTTCCTTTATTTTTACCTTATAACGAGTACACCAATTTTTACCTTATAACGAGTACACCAGAATGATAGTCTAACATAGTCCTATAATAAACTTTTATTGGTTGGTTGCTGCAGTAAAACCCGGCGAACAGACGCCAAGTACGAATACAGGTAAACACTCATCTGCAATCCTATTCATTATCATCGGATATATATAAATCCATACACCAGAGTTGATGCACCTAACATAGTCTTGAAATTATTTATTTTTTCGTATACAACTAATATTTTATTATTTCCTTCCTGTCCACAGGAAAAAAAGGCAGAAAATGGACACAGATTAAGATTTCAGGTAATATGCCTCTTTGATCCTATGCATTATTATTGTATATATACCATACATACACATACATACATGTCGGAATCTGTAAACCAGGACCAACAAGGCTCGAAGGGGTGACCTGGAAGAAGCAACCGTGACCAACGAGGACGTTGGCCCTTAAGGAGGGTCGGTTGTTACGGACTGAAACCATTGTATGGTATGGGACTTGTCCCAAATCGGTTGTATGGGCAACAGATGTGGGGTTTATAGTCCAAATGAGCTCTATCACCCGCCATATTAGTCTACCATACAATGGTTCCATTTTTAACAACTTAGGCATGAAACAAGTATTTTTCAAAAAAAAAAAATAATAATAACTATGTTTATAAACCAATTAATTCCCAATCTTACTAAATGTCTAACAAGAACCAAATTATTTTCATGAATGATCAATCAAGAACGAATCTTTGTCACTAATAATCAATCAAAATCAAATCTTTTTCATCAAAGATCAATCAAGAACAAAAACCCAAATGCTAATACCTTCCAAACCTCCGGAATTAGCTGAAACTTATCGACCGGAGACTTCACCGGAGCAGCAAGAAACTGCTTGTCAACTTCTCCGTTGCTGAAACCATAAAAAGAAATTTATTTATCAAATAGTAAAACATAAACAGTAGCATTTAATACTATCTTACTGCATTGTAGAGTCTTCAATCTCCATGATCAAAGAAAGAAAGAAAGAATATTGAAGATGTTTCTTGGGGTTTAAGGAATGCAGAGGTGGCAGACGAATGAATGATAAATAAATAAATAAATAAAGATTTATATAATAAACCGGTATTTATAATCAATAAAAGCCCACGGCCCGAAGATCTATTGTTGTAGTTTATACTTAAAAATAAAAGCCTTAAAAGTTGTAATTTTTGTTGAAGTTAGTTACGTAAATGGTCCCTAAATTTGACCAAACTACCCAAATAGTCCCTAGAGTTTTTCATAATTACATTTTTACTAAACGTTTTTATTCTCCGATTTAAGTTAAATTACCTTTACACCTTTCACTAAACTGAATAACCCATTGAGGCATTGATCAAAGAATAGGGGTGTGAATTTTTTACATGGCACATAATTTATGGTTTGGGTTTAATATAAACAGGTTCGGGTTAGACCTGTGAACCCGTTTAGCTAAACGAATCGGGTTTGTGTCAGCCTGACGGGTTTGCGGATTAACTCGTTTAACCCATTTATTTTTTTATTTCGTTAGTATGCATTTTATGTCATAAATTAATTTTGGTTGGATATTGTACTTTTTTTAAACGACGGGAATTACATAAAAACCATGACTAACAAGCCACTAGTTGGGGCAAAACAAACTTACAAATTCATAATCGGGTTTTTTAATTACTCGACTGAATTCAGTTTTATCTTTCTATTGTTAAACAATCCAAAAAAAGAGAAAAGGTTAAAATCATCAAACATTGTCTTTTTCCCTTTATTGTTGGATATTATGTTATACTTATTAACAAATTTTACATGACTAATTCTTCCGAGATAATCCTCATCAAACATTTTAATCCTAGAATACATGTGACTATGTCATTTGTAACCATCTCGAAATTCTGTTAATTGTTGTTGTGTATTTTGGGTGCAAAGTGTAATTATACGAAACTTGTTTAGTAACTTTGGGAACAAGGAGTTATTTGTTAAGAAGCGAGGGGCTTAGATGTAAAATCAGAATTAAATCTTTTTTTTTTTTCATTCGTGATCATTCGCGATATACATCTCATTTAATGACGAATGATTTTTCATCAATGCGATTTATTTGAATTATCTACTAACTTAAAGATCAAACACCGACCACCACTCACTTATATTTTCTGCATGCTCTCATCTAATACAAAACAATTTCTTATACCAATTGGTTAGTTGGTTACTTTATTTTGGTAGTCACCAGTTTCGATTCAAGTACATATTTTTTTTTTCCTTTAATGTTTGTTATACTATATACTTTAAATAAATTTATTAAATTAATAGGTCGTAACGCACGGGTAAAAAAAAGCGAATTCATGTTTCATAATAAGCAACTCAATTTTTTGTGACTTCCAATTTTTTATCCTATGTTTAAGTTTCCATAACAAAATCTACTCAACATACAACGCTTCTCTTTAATTATCTAGCCATATCGATTTCACAGCCGTACATATCCAGGTTAGCAACAACGTTTTGACGTTGGTTTTAAAGTTTGCAAATGTGCCCTTTAACACGTTAATGTCACTGTAAGGCATCGTCGCAACGTGCGAGAGGTAATTATGGTCTTTCTTTTAAGATACTTTTTTTTAATTTCATAAAGTCGTAATGTGTGTGGCTTGTGTTTTTTAAATGTTTTCTTATATGTGCTCAAACACGTTAATGTTACTATCGCAACGAGCGTGACGAAATTTGCAAACGCAACGCAACATGCGGTCCCGCCACAACTTCGATCCAACCGCACTACTTATATATGTTACATTGAGTGAATCCAAATACGTTGAAAAACACATTTTCATATGGTTAACGCATCACCTAATGTTTAGGCTAATCCATACTACGTTTGCAACAGGCCCGCGGCGCATTGCCCGCGGGTCATATTACTAGTTTGAATTATTTTTCAAATCAGATTTATAACATAACATTTGTTGGCTTTATACTTTATAGGTTGTAATTTGTGCTTTATTGGTGTGTTATGCGTTAGAGTGTTGTATGCTAATGGTACAAGTTTTACAACAATTCATAGTTATATATTGTACCACATGTTAAAACACATGATACATCATCTTGATGCAGCTTTTCTTGGTTGCTTGACACGTTTTCTCCACGTGTCCCTGACATCTTCTTCTGTTACCAAGTTGATTGATGTTTTTTTAAGTTTTGTATTGTCATAGGTTTTACATGGCTAATGTTTGATGTCATTTAACCTTCACCACAACAAGCGGGGCTTCCATCTAACATTTTTTACGTTTTGTCTTAATTTGTAAGTTGCTGGCCGCAACGCGACGGGGTTCCATCTAGTTAAAAATTAAATTAAAATAAAAAATATTATATATGTTAGATCTCTGTGTTTTAAATCAACTTTTATCAAATTGTCTTGCAAGTTTTATATTTTTCAATCAGGTATCATATAGATTATTTTTATATATGTATGTTTAATGCAAACTGATTAGGTTCTCATTAGTGGTGGACAGGGGCGAAGGATAAGAGGGGCGGGGAGGGGCGCCCGCCCCCCCGAATTTTTCGCTCAGTAGTGTTATATATGTAGTTTTCGTATAGAAATTTGTGGGTATATACGTTTTCGCCCCCCCCCCCCCCCCCCCGGTTCTATAGAAATTTTTGGGTATATACGTTTTCGCCCCCCGGTCGAAAAATTCAAGCTTCGCCACTGGTGGTGGATCCAACAATTTTTTCTAAGGGACTCCTTTTGGTAGTTTCTCACTAATTATCATTAATTTTTCTAAATCATACAAGGTTTCCCTAATCATTTCCAAACCGAGGTGGTTTCTGGGAACCCCCAAAACCCGAGTGGCGGAGCTAGCCTTAAAATCAGGGGTATCCAATTTTTTTTTACTGTGCATTCATACAATAATAAAAAACGATAATAAGTACAATAATAAAAAAAAATACCTAATAGATTTTTCCTCTTCTTTTTTTTCATAGTTTGAAATCGGCTAATGAATAATTTCAAGTTTCTGAGAGGACAATAAAACTCACAAAAAAATCAAACGACAAACAGCGTGACTGGATGGTGTTCGATTGTGCGTGCGATTGTGCGAAATTCAGTCGTTCAGCTTCTGTAGTTCTGTGCGTGCGACGTTTGGGAATCAAGATCCCTTCGACACTGTGCGACCTCCTGCGACGTTTGGGTTTTCATGCCTATAATCAATGATGAAACTTATTATTTGGGCTAAATTATTTAACAAGTTTTGGGCTAATGAATAATTTCAGGTTAAATATTTTTGGGGTATCCTTGTATATGTTTAAAGGTATCCTAATGTATAAAACCAAAAAAAAAATACACTGCGACTACGGGGTTGAGCCGTAGCCTGTGCTACGGCTGGGTCTTCATTAGTTCCGCCCCTGCAAAACCCCCTAGATCCGCCCCTGGCTTTCAGTCGTTTAAGTTCCTTGGGTCAATCATTAGCCATATTAGGGTGTTAACTGACTAATTATTGTAGGAAGGAATTAGACCTGGCAAACGGGTCGGTGTGGGTCGGGTCGGGTCATGGGTCAAAACAGGTTCAGGTCAAAATGGGTCAATTATAAAAGGGGTTGTTTTGGTTCGGGTTGGGTCGAAACGGGTTCGGGTCAGAATGGGTTTCGGGTCGGAACGGGTTTCGGGTCGGGTTGGTTAAAAATGTTTTTTTTAAAGAGATTGTACATCAAGGGGCAATTTTGTTCGGTTCGATTCGAAACGGTTCGGGTCGAAACGGTTCGGTTCGAAACTGTAACACCCCAAAACCCGAATGTTTATATTCGTTAAATGTTATGATATGGCACATCAAGAAATAAATAACTAGGTTATTTAACCTAGTTAAAAGTATGGTGGGAATAATTAAAGGATGAGAGTTGTGCCAATTATGTTAAATGGTAAACACGAGGGGCTAGATGGTATAAAAGGAAAGATGAGTTATTAAAAGAAAATAACAACACACACAAACACACCTTCGTGTGTGTTCTAGATCGATCAGGGGACTCCCATGGAGTCACAAACCCTAAACATGAAAGATCATCCAATTGGAAGGCTAAATGATGCTTAAATTCATAACCGAGCATGTATTAATGATCACCTTCACAAGGGGATCGTAAGGTATGTCTTGAATCAAAGATTGGTGATCATGTGTGAAGTGGGTTATGTTCTAATCCGTAAGTTAATGTGAAATTGATCATGTATAAGTGTTAGAATCATCATATAGAACATAGGTTATCTATGGTTTGTGTTAATTTGATGTTTAAAGGTGAAACCCAATTGTTAGGGTGAAGATGATAGCATGGATATATCATCTAGGTCCAATTCTTGTTCAAAATTGATGTATCATGTTATGTATGATGGATTCTTGTTAGAAGGATTGGAAGAAATGTGATGATTATATGTATGATGATTATGCATGTATGATTTGTGTTGATTAGAAGGAAGAAATTGATGAATTATGTATAAAATTAGAAGATTGTGCATGAATTAGTTGTACGTTATGCTTAGAAGGTAGTACGCACACCAAGTGTTTGATGAAATGCCTCGTATAAGCTAGTATGTGAAATTGTATGCTAAACATCGGATGAACATGTGAAAAGGTTGAGATTATGTCAAATTACTAGCTTTGAATATGGTTGTCAACTAAAGAATTATGAATATGTTAGTATGTGTTGAATTGACGATACGTGTGCATGTATGTAGTTAGTCGATCATGTGCTTAGGTATGTGTGTGTCCTACACCATGATTATGAAATGTAAACGGTATATTGTGTATGTGACTAGGTGATCATGTAGTTGTTAGTGTCATACAACATTATGTATGAAATGAATATCATGTCATTGATATGGTTCACTATATCAACATGAATGCGTGTCCATAAGTTGGAAGTTATATGCTAGAAGGTTGACTTTCTGAAAGTCAACCGAGAATTTATAACATGGTTAGGCATTATGACACAAATGTAAGAATCGAAAGATCATGGAATACGTGTTAGATCAATTATGTGTCATGTGTGATAACGAATTTGGATTTCGAAGATATTGAACTATGTGGTTGACAAGTCATGTCGTATGCGTGTTAGTGAAAGTCAAATAGATAAAAGTTGGAAAATGTGTGTTAATATGAATGAGCATGAATACTAACATAATCATGGCATGACGGCATGAAAGAATAGGAACCACACTAGCACGGACCAAGCATGGAAGGCTAACGGGTCAAGATGAGGCAAGGAAGAGGTTACGAACACGGATGCACAAGGTAAGTGATTCCGTAATCACTTCTTAGTTATTTATGTATAGTTATATGCGACTTAATTAAATAGAGTAATTGAAGTCAAATAGAAATGAATTGTATGATATCGATGAAGTATTAAATGGATCTTAGTTTTGATCCGAGCAAAGTATGTGTGAATAAGAATTATAGCTAAGTAGTAGGATCGGTTACTTATGCAAGGAAATCCTTTGTTGTTAAGAATAGAGTAAAGTTGACAAAAAACGCCCTTGAAAGGTATTTCGGGCAAACGACCTTAAAAGGCGTTTGGAAATGAGCTATTCGATTAGAGTAATGTCTTTGTCAAGTATGAAAGCGAAGTATGGGGTTTTGTATGTTATAGACCATTTAATACGCAAATACCCATAACGGGTCAAAATAAGCTTTTGAGCGAAAATGGGTTAAGAGAATGCTAGGCATCCGAGAAATTAATCTTTTATGATAGGCGTCAATGAAATTATTAAGTTCATATGAGATTGAGGTCAAATAAACAGATTATGTTGATAAATGCACGAACGGGTCAAATAATTAGAAGATAATAATAAGCCGAATGCATGTAAGTTAAGAATTTCTTTAATCCGGATGTGGGATTTTAAGTTCATATAATAGAATGTGAATTTACAAGCATGTAGGAAGAAACGGGAGGTTAAACGGGTAAATGGGTTGAAAGTTATGCGAGTTTTAGTGCATGCGAACGACGAAACAACACAGCAGGAAAATGAATAAACGAGGAGCCGTCGCCGACGCCCAGAAGGGCCGTCGCCGACGGCATGTGGGATTTGGATTTTGGCCGACGGCCTAATTTTCTGTCTACGGGGATTTTGGACGACGGAGGTGCGTCGCCGACGGCCCATATGGGCGTCGGCGACGGTGCCCAGAGTTTATGTTTTCTGTTTTCTCCCATTTGTGATCCCGATTGATCCAGTTCGTGTCCCGGTGCTCCGTTAAGCTCCTGAATGGACCGAAATCAAGTTTCTGATGCATTTTTGATAAAGGACTTTTGCGTATGAGTGTATGAACGTATGTATATATGAGTGTATGTATGTATGTAACGATGTAGGAAGGGTATGTATGTATGTAAAGATGTAGGAGAGGTATGTACGTATGTAGATGTGTATGTATGTATGTATAAAGGTATGTACGAGTGTATGCATGTATGTAAAGATGTAGGAAAGGTATGTACGTATGTAGATGTGTAGGTACGTATGTAGATGTGTATGTACGTATGTATAAAGATATGTATGAGGGTATGCACGTATGTAAAGATGTAGGAAAGGTATTTACGTATATAGTTGTGTATGTATGTATGTGTAAAGACATGTGTGAGTGTATGCATGAATGTAAAGTTGTAGGAAAGATATGTATGTATGTAGATCCGAATGTATGTTTGTATGCAAGTACGTATGTAAGCATGATTTAGACACATTGAGTGTTAACGTTTTTAATGGTGTACCTTGAGAATCAAAAGTAATGCAGGTACATTACTGAAGCCTCACCAGGAAATGGATACGCAGATGAAATGCTTAAGTTTGAAAAATGACGAATAGTGAAGTGTACGTGATTGAATCTTGTTTATATAAAGTGTGCTAATGTATGAATGAATGTGGTGAGTGCAGGTTGTACGAATCACGGATTAACCTCACAAGGAGTAGCGATCGAAGACCGAGTCACGAGATAGATTGTACGGGAATGTTTACATATGTAATTTAGTGATGATAAGTTATGTATTTTATATTTTAAAGTGGACTTTCAAGTAAGACAAAACGTTTATAATGAATGAAATTTTAGGGTACGTATTTCCGCTGCGTCTTTTTAGTTAAAGCGTTTGAGGGTCTTACAAGTTGGTATCAGAGCCCTGGTTTGAGAGAATCAAGTGTAAGAAGGTAAGTGCTTGAACTCAAACCTGTGTGCTCTTGTGATAAGAAACCCGTACAATCTAAGACTCGGTCAAGATCCAAAGGTAAAAGAGAATGTAAGTATGTACTTATGTATACGTATAAAGAAACTGACGGTTTTGTATATGCAAGGTAAGTATAAGCGTTTGAAGAGGATGATCCACGAATGCAGTCAAGTACCGACACTAAGGCATGAAATAAGACAAAGTTGAACCCAGGTACGTAAATTCAATATGTGGGTATATGAAATGGTAAAATGCATTAATGGAAGAAAAATGCTACATGAAGGACTATGATGGTATAGTAAACATGTTTTGAAAATGATACACGTGCCGAAACCTAATTCTTCGGACATAAGGTGACAATTACACGAAGACACGAAACTAGTATGTGGATTGTGTACCTGGCCAGTACACGTGAAGCATATGACGTTCGTGAGACCGTGATAATTGATACAGGTATGTCCGTTAGAATTAAGTAGTAGGTGGACGTGAGGGTGAAGGGAAATGTAAGACTCCCAGGAATGAAAGTATGAATGCTATGTTAGAATCCGCGAGACGGATTCGAAACATGAAAGAAGTTAAAGTATGAATGTTATGCTAGAATCCGCGAGACGGATTCGAAACATGAAAGAAGTTAAAGTATGAATGCTATGTTGAATCCGCGAGGCGGATCCAAACAATGAAAGATATGAATGCAATGCTTGAATCCGCGAGATGGATTCAAGGGATGAAAGGCGTGAATGCAATGTTTGAATCCGAGAGACGGATTCAAAGAATGAAAGATGTGAATGCAATGTTTGAGTTCGCGAGACGGATTCGAAACATAGAAGGTACGGAAGGTTTGAATAATGTGTTCGAATTCGCGAAACAGATTTAAGATATAAAAGAGGAAACTGGTCTACATAAGAAGAAGTCAATAGCTTGACCATGTATGCGTCAAACAAGTCATATAAGTAAATGTAAAGCAAATGAACAAAGGAATGATAGGAATGAAAATATCCGAATGTGTTAGTAACGTAAGGATATGTATGGTACAAAAGACTATAGAAATATAGAATGATGTTAGCTACGGAGTTAATCACGTAAGTATGACGATGACATAGCAGTTTTGTTGTGATAACAAAGCAAGAGTTAATTGTTATACAATGTGTCTAAATAATGGGATCTTAAAGGATGAGATGAGAGTACTAAACCCGTTATAAACGGATCATACAAGTGTAAGTAATATTATGAGTTTGAATAAGTATGTATATTAACCTGTTATTAACGGGTCAAAGGAAATGAGAATGTTATATGAAAGTATGCCATGGAAAGTATAGACTTGTTAGGAGGAAGAAGTCAAGTGTATTAATAATTATGAATTGAGGTAGGATGATTACTTATAATTATGATGTGACTATTAAGTCAAACATAGATGTGGGTGTGTAAGAAGAAATGAGAAAGGTTTCGGGGACGAAACCTTATTTAAGGGGGGTAGACTTGTAACACCCCAAAACCCGAATGTTTATATTCGTTAAATGTTATGATATGGCACATCAAGAAATAAATAACTAGGTTATTTAACCTAGTTAAAAGTATGGTGGAAATAATTAAAGGATGAGAGTTGTGCCAATTATGTTAAATGGTAAACACGAGGGGCTAGATGGTATAAAAGGAAAGATGAGTTATTAAAAGAAAATAACAACACACACAAACACACCTTCGTATGTGTTCTAGATCGATCAGGGGACTCCCATGGAGTTACAAACCCTAAACATGAAAGATCATCCAATTGGAAGGCTAAATGATGCTTAAATTCATAACCGAGCATGGATTAATGATCACCTTCACAAGGGGATCGTAAGGTATGTCTTGAATCAAAGATTGGTGATCATGTGTGAAGTGGGTTATGTTCTAATCCGTAAGTTAATGTGAAATTGATCATGTATAAGTGTTAGAATCATCATATAGAACATAGGTTATCTATGGTTTGTGTTAATTTGATGTTTAAAGGTGAAACCCAATTGTTAGGGTGAAGATGATAGCATGGATATATCATCTAGGTCCAATTCTTGTTCAAAATTGATGTATCATGTTATGTATGATGGATTCTTGTTAGAAGGATTGGAAGAAATGTGATGATTATATGTATGATGATTATGCATGTATGATTTGTGTTGATTAGAAGGAAGAAATTGATGAATTATGTATAAAATTAGAAGATTGTGCATGAATTAGTTGTACGTTATGCTTAGAAGGTAGTACGCACACCAAGTGTTTGATGAAATGCCTCGTATAAGCTAGTATGTGAAATTGTATGCTAAACATCGGATGAACATGTGCAGAGGTTGAGATTATGTCAAATTACTAGCTTTGAATATGGTTGTCAACTAAAGAATCATGAATATGTTAGTATGTGTTGAATTGACGATACGTGTGCATGTATGTAGTTAGTCGATCATGTGCTTAGGTATGTGTGTGTCCTACACCATGATTATGAAATGTAAACGGTATATTGTGTATGTGACTAGGTGATCATGTAGTTGTTAGTGTCATACAACATTATGTATGAAATGAATATCATGTCATTGATATGGTTCACTATATCAACATGAATGCGTGTCCATAAGTTGGAAGGTATATGCTAGAAGGTTGACTTTCTGAAAGTCAACTGAGAATTTATAACATGGTTAGGCATTATGACACAAATGTAAGAATCGAAAGATCATGGAATACGTGTTAGATCAATTATGTGTCATGTGTGATAACGAATTTGGATTTCGAAGATATTGAACTATGTGGTTGACAAGTCATGTCGTATGCGTGTTAGTGAAAGTCAAATAGATAAAAGTTGGAAAATGTGTGTTAATATGAATGAGCATGAATACTAACATAATCATGGCATGACGGCATGAAAGAATAGGAACCACACTAGCACGGACCAAGCATGGAAGGCTAACGGGTCAAGATGAGGCAAGGAAGAGGTTACGAACACGGATGCACAAGGTAAGTGATTCCGTAATCACTTCTTAGTTATTTATGTAAAGTTATATGCGACTTAATTAAATAGAGTAATTGAAGTCAAATAGAAATGAATTGTATGATATCGATGAAGTATTAAATGGATCTTAGTTTTGATCCGAGCAAAGTATGTGTGAATAAGAATTGTAGCTAAGTAGTAGGATCGGTTACTTATGCAAGGAAATCCTTTGTTGTTAAGAATAGAGTAAAGTTGACAAAAACGCCCTTGATAGGTATTTCGGGAAAACGACCTTAAAAGTCGTTTGGAAATGAGCTATTCGATTAGAGTAATGTCTTTGTCAAGTATGAAAGCGAAGTATGGGGTTTTGTATGTTATAGACCATTTAATGCGCAAATACCCATAACGGGTCAAAATAAGCTTTTGAGCGAAAATGGGTTAAGAGAATGCTAGGCATCCGAGAAATTAATCTTTTATGATAGGCGTCAATGAAATTATTAAGTCATATGAGATTGAGGTCAAATAAACAGATTATGTTGATAAATGCACGAACGGGTCAAATAATTAGAAGATAATAATAAGCCGAATGCATGTAAGTTAAGAATTTCTTTAATCCGGATGTGGGATTTTAAGTTCATATAATAGAATGTGAATTTACAAGCATGTAGGAAGAAACGGGAGGTTAAACGGGTAAATGGGTTGAAAGTTATGCGAGTTTTAGTGCATGCGAACGACGAAACAACACAGCAGGAAAATGAATAAACGAGGAGCCGTCGCCGACGCCCAGAAGGGCCGTCGCCGACGGCATGTGGGATTTGGATTTTGGCCGACGGCCTAATTTTCTGTCTACGGGGATTTTGGACGACGGAGGTGCGTCGTCGACGGCCCATATGGGCGTCGGCGACGGTGCCCAGAGTTTATGTTTTCTGTTTTCTCCCATTTGTGATCCCGATTGATCCAGTTCGTGTCCCGGTGCTCCTGAATGGACCGAAATCAAGTTTCTGGTGCATTTTTTATAAAGGACTTTTGCGTATGAGTGTATGAACGTATGTATATATGAGTGTATGTATGTATGTAACGATGTAGGAAGGGTATGTATGTATGTAGATGTGTATGTACGTATGTATAAAGATATGTATGATCGTATGCATGTATGTAAAGATGTAGGAGAGGTATGTACGTATGTAGATGTGTATGTATGTATGTATAAAGATATGTATGAGGGTATGCACGTATGTAAAGATGTAGGAAAGGTATGTACGTATATAGTTGTGTATGTATGTATGTGTAAAGACATGTGTGAGTGTATGCATGAATGTAAAGTTGTAGGAAAGATATGTATGTGTGTAGATCCGAATGTATGTTTGTATGCAAGTACGTATGTAAGCATGATTTAGACACATTGAGTGTTAACGTTTTTAATGGTGTACCTTGAGAATCAAAAGTAATGCAGGTACATTACTGAAGCCTCACCAGGAAATGGATACGCAGATGAAATGCTTAAGTTTGAAAAATGACGAATAGTGAAGTGTACGTGATTGAATCTTGTTTATATAAAGTGTGCTAATGTATGAATGAATGTGGTGAGTGCAGGTTGTACGAATCACGGATTAACCTCACAAGGAGTAGCGATCGAAGACCGAGTCACGAGATAGATTGTACGGGAATGTTTACATATGTAATTTTGTGACAACCCTCAAATTTGCATGTAACCATACAGTTTATTAATGATAATAAAAGTACTTGATGACTGTGCTGAATCATTTAACTGCTCTCTGATTACTGTGTTATACTTACATGTGCGTGTTAGCATACTAGTAGTATACAGAAAAGTTACTAAATAGTCCGGTATATTTTCCTGTGTGTTAGGAATAAATTTCGTTACAAAAATATATGTATAAGACGCTATACGGTGAAATTAAACGCTTTAACGGAACGATACGTAACTGTAACGACTCTCATCAAAAAGTACTAATTATTACTTTAATTGACCAATAGGAAACCCTAATTGAGACACCCAAGTGATTCTGCGCAAACCCTAAAATTTTCAGAAAAATCAGAATCAGGATCAGGGCCCCTAAAACTCAGGGGGGGTATTTCCTAGTTACGATTATCCACTTAAAACGTAGGCAGAAAGGAATTTATGAAAACCGTCGACTCAGCTGAGCTAGTCCCACACGTGGCAACCCTATGCATAAAAATAGTTCTTACGCGGGCCGCCTCAAGTTAGCTTAAAACTCACGCGGGCCGCCTAAGGGACAAAATTCACCTATAAATACAGGAGCTTGGGACTTGATTCTGGGAGTTGAAACGACGTTAGAATTCCAATTCTACGCTGAGATATTGTCTGTTTATCACAATTAACACACACAGGCACTAAATCGACGCCGCAATCATGGTATTAGCACGATCGCTGCTACGATTCATTTTCCGACGATCAATATATCCAATGGATGTTTAAGTGCCGCCCACATTAGGGTTATACTTTATCGTTCGTCATTAATTTGACGGATCATCGTTAATTCGATGGATTAAGTATTATACTTTGTCGTTCGTCATTAATTTGACGGATCATCGTTAATTCGATGGATGAAGTATTGCACTTTGTCGTTCGTTGTGAGAATTTGATCTCGTGAGTTATCGTAAATGCTGGATTGATTACTAACCCCGAATTGTGTAAATTTAGGTTGAAAAGGCTAAATTAGTAGGCTAAACTCTGCTCAAATTAAATCTGCAATGTGAGTCATTCTCCTTTTCTCACAGTTTGTGAGTCATTCTCTTTTTATAAATGTTTTACAATACCTCAAATTATTTTCAAGGTTATGATTACAGGGACTAAGTCGTGGATATCTTGAATTACTGGTTAGTGGGGTATTGTGCACATTACTAATTTTCTCCCAGTTAGGTTCATTGACCTACTCGGGATAATCACTGTTAGGTTCATTGACCTACAGGGATAATCATCACTATTTAGGTTCATTGATCTAAATAGTGGTATGACCATCGTCACCATTGTGACTTGTCACCATTGTGACAGAATGCCAGATAAAAATAAGATAGAAGCCATTGTAATCGCTCTTATGCTGTAATTAATAACTATGCATCATTATGCAAAATAGAATGATTCACTCAGTATTTCCCGCTGACAAAACCTTTTTCAAACATGTTTCAGGTGATCTGTTATGAATCAGGAAAAGTGCCATATAGCACTACAAGCTCAAGAAAGTGGCTCAGTATAAAAATAAAGAAACATGTTTTGTAAAATAAAGGATTTCTTCGTGAAATCTCAATATTGTAAATTACCGGGTTTGATCCCGAGTTGTGAAATAAAATAATCGGGAAATATTTTACTTTTAAAAAGATCCTGATAATAAACTTCCGCTGTTAAACTCAATTAAATAAATACCACGGGATTTCTGTCCCGCGGCTCCTGAAACGGGTCAAACCGGGTCGGGGGCCGTGACAGAAAAAGGTGGTATCAGAGCCACTTATCGAGCCACTGATTTAAGCCAATTAAGTATTTAGAAAATACTTAATTTTTATTAATTGCTATTTTGTGATTATATGTTTTATTATCTGACTAATTTTGAACAGTATGGGCAGATTTTATATGCTAACTACTGTATTAGTAAATATAAATCTTTAAATAATTTGACTCAAAGTTTTAGCACTTTTATTAACTACAGTCTATAAACTGTATTCAGTAAATAAATTTTATAAATAAAACCTAGTGTGTTTTAATTTTCAATTATTTTGGTAGTTAACCAGTATGAAAAAAAAATATTAAAAGGTTTTCTATATGATTTTTAGTAATTATGTGTATTTTGCATAAACAGCATGAGTGATATGTCGGAAGCCCTTCAGAATTTAAATCTCTATCCAGTAAGAATAGAAGTTTCCAGAGATTTCAATAGGTATATTCCAGACATAGAAGAACCTATAGAATTCAACGCTTTACCTCTTGAGAAACCTAAACCTAAGAAAATGGAAATTGGGGAAAGTTCTAGGCAAATTGAGGGATTACCATCTCAAGAAGAACTAGATTTTATAATGGCAACCGATGATACTATTAAGCCTGTTAATGAAAATAATTTTATAAACTTAGAACCAGCTATTCCAAACCCTTCGAACCCCTGGAATATAGACGAATGGTTGAATAATGAAATACTGTTACAAAACCATCCTTATAGGCTTTTTCCTAAATACAATCCAGAACCTTTATCAAATTCACCAATAAGTAACAAGAATATGACTGAACTTCGTCATTTTGACAAAATGGATGCTGGGAATAGGATTCAAGAGATTTTGGGGCAGATCTCCTGGAAATACGATGAGAAGGAACGCCGTTACTAGAACATCACCTGACAAAGGATAGGAGATTCTGAAACAGTGGTTGTGTAATAGTAATAGTAAAATCATTATGTGTAAAATAAATAATAAAACGGTTGTATATAAAAGCATGATATAAGGAAATTTTAGAAAGTTACAATTTTGTTTGTATATTCGTTTACGTGATTATGTGCAATTAATTGTAACATTGGATTATTTCTTTTATACTAATTATTTATCTATAAATTAGATATCAGATGGAAAACGCTAATAATGAACCAGTTAATGAGGTTAATCAATCTGAGCAACAACCGGGGGATCAATATGTAACTAGGCAAGATATAGAAAATATCGTTGCTCAAGGGATAGCCAACGCTATTCCAGGTATAGTTGCTCAAGGGATAGCCAACGCTATTCCAGCAATCATTGCTGCTGTTAAAAATCCAATCGAACCGCAACAAATTGTTCCTAGCAAACGTATTTCTGAAGATAACTTCAGTAATAGTGTGAACGGAGGCAATAATCATGTTAATCATGACAATGAACCACGGCAAGCTCCGCTCCCTAAGAAAAGGAAAGTTGCAACGCCTGGTTGCACTTACAAAGAATTTCTTGCTTGTAAACCCACTGAGTTTGCAGGCAATGAAGGAGCGACTGCGACACTGCGTTGGTTAGAGAAAACCAAGGCAGTAATTGCCATAAGTAAATGTGCTCAGGATGATCAGGTTATGTATGTATCAAACCTTTTCAAAGAAGTGGCGTTAGAATGGTGGAACACAGTGTTACAGGCAAAAGGAAGAAGGATGGCGTATGCCATGAAATGGGAAGAATTTAAGAATCTTGTAGAAAGAAAATTCTGTCCTGAATATGAAAAAGATCAAATGGCAAATAAATTTCTAACCCATCGGATGGTGGATGTAGATTGTCGAGGGTATACTTCGACATTCTTCGAATATGCTCGAGTGGTACCAACCCTGGCTTCGCCAGAGCCGGTACTTATTTCTCGTTATATTTGGGGATTGATTTCCGAAATCCGTAATATCGTCAAGGCTGCGAAACCTCATACGATTGATGATGCAGTAGAATTAGCCAATACTCTGACTGACGAACTAATACGGACAAGAGAAGAAAATAGAAGAAAGGAAGTAGCCCAAAAGATTACCCAAGAATTCTGTTCGGGTAACCATAACAATTTCAAGAAAGGAGGGAATGGGCAATCTTCTACTAGTCCATTTTGCAATTCTTGCAAAAGGAAGCATTTTGGAAAATGCAAAGGATATTGCAATTTTTGCAAAATTCCAGGGCATCAAGAAGAAGACTGTAGGAGGAAGAAATTTTCAGTCTGCTACAACTGTGGAGAAGCTGGACATCTTAGGCCAGAGTGTCCAAAACTGAACAAACCATCTGACAATAAAGCCAAACCTGCAGAAGGAGCAAAAAGGAATGTAAGAGCCTTCCAACTGACTGCTAAAGAAGCAGAACTCATTCCAGATGTGATAGCCGATACGTTCTTAGTTCACAACGGTTACATAAAAAGTATTATTTGGCTCTGGTGCAAACCAAAGTTTTATAAATACTTCATTCTGCTAAACTCTTAACTTATCTTTTAACCCACATTAGGCAAATTTCTACAGTAGAAACAACAGATGGGAACTCAGTTAAAATAAATAAGGTTATGCAGAACATAGAAATAAGTTATAAATTTTCTGCAACCCTATTATCTATGAAATTAGTTGAATTCGATGTTGTGTTAAACAATCATGCTCGAATTATCTGTGACCAGAATTTCTTAAAAATTCAATCAACCACCGGAGAAGTAATTATGATTATAGGAAATAAATCATGTAAAACCATAAAGTTCATAATCAATAATGGAAGTTGTTAATTATGAACGAAAGCAAGGAATAGTATACATGATTTCAATAATCATTAATACTAAAGATAAAGAAATTAAGGAAATTTCTGTAATTTCAGAATACCCAGATGTATTCTCAGAAGAATTACCAAGATTACCACCAGATAGGGAGGTAAAATTTGGATTCATCTAATTCCAGGAATTTTACCGATAAGCCAGGAAACCTTATCTGTTAGCACCTACAGAAATATTAAAATTGAAAAAGCAATTAAATATTTCATACAACCTAGTTTATCCTCATGGGAGGCATCAGTGTTATTTGTTAAGAAAAAGGATTGTTCAATAAGAATATGTATTGCTTATAAAGAATTGAATAAAGTTACAATTAAGAATCGATACCCATTACTTAGAATTAATGATCTATTCGATCAATTCCAGGAAGATAGATAGTTTTCTAAGATCAACTTATGTTCCGGATATTATCAGAGGAAGATGTACCTAAGGCTATTTTCAGAACTAGGTATGGTCATTATTAGTTTACAAGTCCTGCCCTTCGAATTAAAGAATGCACCTGCAGCATTCATGGACATAATGAATAGGATTTGTAAACTGTATTTGGATGAATTTGTAAATGTCTTCATAGACGATATACTTATTTATTCCAAAAAAAATCAAGAAGAACATTTTCAGCACTTGCATGTACTCTTAACTTTGTTAAGAAAAGAAAAGCGTTACGCCAAATTTTTGAAGAATGAATTTTGGCTGCTAGAAGTGCAATTTTAGGTCATATGGTGAATCCCAAAGGTATTCACGTAAATCCTGATAAGATATTACCAAAATGAAAGGTTCCCTAATCCGTAATGGAAATTAGAAGTTTAGTCGAATACTACAGACGATTTATTAAGGATTTTTCTAAGATAGTTATACCATTAACTAAGTTAACCTGTAAAATAGCTAAGTTTGAATGAGGATCTTAAAGCAGAAATTAACCAAATACTCAGATATTAGCCTTATGAACTAAAGATTTTGAAGTATAAGATTTTGAAGTATAAGGTAATGCTTCAAAATTATAATTTGAATGCATGTTAATGCAACGCAAAAAGGTAATTGTGTATGCATCAAGGTAATTGAAAAAGAACGAAGAAAAACTATACCACTAATGAGATAGAATTGGGAATCATAATTTTTGCCCTTAAGATTTGGATAAGTTATCTGTATAGAAGTAAGTATACTATCTATACGGATTACAAGAATTGGAGATATATAATTGGGCAAAAAGAATTAAAACACGAGACAAAGGAAAAAGGAAATGGATAAAAATCCTAACTAATTAAGATTGTGATATTCAGTATCACGAAGGAAAAGCTGAAGACGGCTAAGGATCGTCAGAAGAGTTATACAGATAATAGACGAAAGCCGTTGGAGTTCGAGTTGGAGACAAAATGCTATTAAAAGTATCTCCTTGGAAAGGAGTTGGTAAATTTGGTAAGAAAGGAAAACTAAGTCCAAAGATACCTAGGACCATTCCTAGTGATCCAATATATAGGAACAGTTGCTTATCGTTTACAACTACCAGGAAGAGTTAGTTGGAGTACATGATATATTTCATATATCCAATCTCAAGAAATATCTATCAGATGAATCTTTGGTAGTACCTCTTCAAGAAATAAAGGTAAAAGAAAAGTTAAAATTTGTTGAGAAACCTCTTCAGATAGAAGATAGAAGGATCAAATGATTTGTGTTAGGTCAAGTAAAAAGGATTTAAAGATAGAATCCTAATATACTTGGGAACTGGAATCCGAAATGAAGAGAAAGTATCCTCAATTATTCCAGTAAATCTCGAGGACGAGATTTTTATTAAGTTGGGGAGAATGTAACGACTCTCATCAAAAAGTACTAATTATTACTTTAATTGACCAATAGGAAACCCTAATTGAGACACCCAAGTGATTCTGCGCAAACCCTAAAATTTTCAGAAAAATCAGAATCAGGATCAGGGACCCAAAAACTCAGGGGGGGTATTTCCTAGTTACGATTATCCACTTAAAACGTAGGCAGAAAGGAATTTACGAAAACCGTCGACTCAACTGAGCTAGTCCCACACGTGGCAACCCTATGCATAAAAATAGTTCTTACACGGGCCGCCTCAAGTTAGCTTAAAACTCACGCGGGCCGCCTAAGGGACAAAATTCACCTATAAATACAGGAGCTTGGGACTTGATTCTGGGAGTTGAAACGACGTTAGAATTCCAATTCTACGCTGAGATATTGTCTGTTTATCACAATTAACACACACAGGCACTAAATCGACGCCGCAATCAGGGTATTAGCACGATCGCTGCTACGATTCATTTTCCGACGATCAATATATCCAATGGATGTTTAAGTGCCGCCCACATTAGGGTTATACTTTATCGTTCGTCATTAATTTGACGGATCATCATTAATTCGATGGATTAAGTATTATACTTTGTCGTTCGTCATTAATTTGACGGATCATCGTTAATTCGATGGATGAAGTATTGCACTTTGTCGTTCGTTGTGAGAATTTGATCTCGTGAGTTATCGTAAATGCTGGATTGATTACTAACCCCGAATTGTGTAAATTTAGGTTGAAAAGGCTAAATTAGTAGGCTAAACTCTGCTCAAATTAAATCTGCAATGTGAGTCATTCTCCTTTTCTCACAGTTTGTGAGTCATTCTCTTTTTATAAATGTTTTACAATACCTCAAATTATTTTCAAGGTTATGATTACAGGGACTAAGTCGTGGATATCTTGAATTACTGGTTAGTGGGGTATTGTGCACATTACTAATTTTCTCCCAGTTAGGTTCATTGACCTACTCGGGATAATCACTGTTAGGTTCATTGACCTACAGGGATAATCATCACTATTTAGGTTCATTGATCTAAATAGTGGTATGACCATCGTCACCATTGTGACTTGTCACCATTGTGACAGAATGCCAGATAAAAATAAGATAGAAGCCATTGTAATCGCTCTTATGCTGTAATTAATAACTATGCATCATTATGCAAAATAGAATGATTCACTCAGTATTTCCCGCTGACAAAACCTTTTTCAAACATGTTTCAGGTGATCTGTTATGAATCAGGAAAAGTGCCATATAGCACTACAAGCTCAAGAAAGTGGCTCAGTATAAAAATAAAGAAACATGTTTTGTAAAATAAAGGATTTCTTCGTGAAATCTCAATATTGTAAATTACCGGGTTTGATCCCGAGTTGTGAAATAAAATAATCGGGAAATATTTTACTTTTAAAAAGATCCTGATAATAAACTTCCGCTGTTAAACTCAATTAAATAAATACCACGGGATTTCTGTCCCGCGGCTCCTGAAACGGGTCAAACCGGGTCGGGGGCCGTGACAGTAACCAAACAACCAGACATTTTCCGGGACACTAAAATATTTTCAGAAATATTATTTTATCTTTCTTAATTATTTATGGTCACAAAAATCCCCATGCACCATGTAAACCTGACATACACCCGCTATACTTGTAAATACCCTTAACCTTCTAACTTAATACCTATTAATTAGCAAAAATGTACACTTTACCCCCCCCCCCCCAACCGAAAATCTGCCCAAATTATTAAAGATATTTTGTTTAGATTTTGTGTAAAGTGGATCTTGTTTCTATTGGCCAAAAGTTGGGTATGATTACCCTAGGATTAGAAGGGTGCATTTCCAAGATGATGATCATCATTACTTCAAAGCTTGCACTCAATCTCCTATCTTCTCTCTCTATATTTCGGCTCACATACCCCCCCCTCTCTCATAACCGAAATCACCACCATCATTCTTCACCATCTCCATTTCTTCCACTAAAAGCTCTCATTCAAAGGTTGAAGCTCATCCATAGAAGTGTAAGATTGAAGGGCTTTCAAGGAAGTTTAATTCAAGCTTTGTCACCAACTTTTCACCATCATCTCATCCTAAGATTACTACCCTAGCCTTGTGCTAGTAGTAAGTCCCTTCATACTCTTGTTCCACCTTGATTCTTGTTACGATTTGTTGAATGTTTATGACACACACAAAAGTTAAAACACTAATTATATGAACATAAAATTCTGCATAAAAACCCTACATAAAAAGTTTGTTTGAAGATGAAATCTGGTTAGTTTGGGTTTGGTAAATGCATGCATGATGTTTGAACAATTATCCTTCGATACACCATGGTTAGAGTCTTTGTTTATGCGTTTTTAGTCACTTCTACATATAAACAGCTTGCTGATTGAAATTTCCAGCCTGCTTCAACAGGCTGTAACGGGTTCACCTTTAATCGAAAAATTTAAGTTCTGGAGTCTAAATTGTGTAATTTTGAATATCTGAACTAATGGAACTGGAATCGTAATTTTTCGAGGTCGTTTACTATTTTTAAAGAATTATTTTTAGACAGCAGCTCAAGCTGAAATAATTCTGCTGAAAAAGTGTGTTGTAATCAGAGTCAAAACTTAAAACCTGAGCAGAGTCAGCTCATGGAATTTTTACCGTAGATAGTTACGGTTGTTTTTGTGATCCTCCAACTGGAATTTCGACGATCCGACTTACGATTGATTTTTAGTGAATTTTTCCGTAAAACTGCAATCAGAAAGTATCAAATCTGATTGCAGTCGAGTAAAAGAATTTTTATATAAAATTGGTAATGAACTGAGATCCGAAATTTTTACACAATAAATTTTGGATTATATATGACATCCTGTAAAAATTTGAGAATTTTTGGAAAAGGTTAACTATTTTATTAAAATGCTCGAAAACAGTCCAGTTTTGATTAATAAAGCTGAAACGACATAAGGAGTGATTTGCGTGTCTAAATGTCGAGTAGGTTATCCGAGAATGATAGAACATGTTATATGTCAATAAAAGTGTTATGTGCAATGTTGTATGTTTGTCTATGAGTGGGGGAATAGATGGGAATGTTATATGGGCATGAACCGTTAGAGTGATGCATGTTATGTGATAAATACGTGTAGGAACTTTGTGTCCTATTTGAAATCACTAATAAACTAAGTGGTAATCATACTAGGACGTGATTGACCGACCTCGACTATTAGCTATATTTGAGAGTCAAACCGAGCAACCAAGGTGAGTTCACACTCTTTCTAAGGCATGAGATTCCCAGGGGTTGGGAATGGGATTAAATAACTACTTGTACTACCATTACTATTAAACTACTATTTACTGTCCTCGGATTGAAGGGCACGTACGTAAAACCTACGTACACTCATACTTACTACTGTCCTCGGATTGAAGGGCACGTACGTAAAACCTACGTACACGATCATAAGACCATCAACTCTATCACTTTAAGTCCCTCATTTATCGACTTAATCGCCGAGGCCTATGGCGAGCGGGTCATTAGTTAATAGCGCTATTAGGTTTAACAAACCTCACACCGTGCCAGTCGGACGGGCGTGTACTAATGGACTATGGGCAAAGGGTCAATGCTGATAGACATTGACTTAGGGCACCTCTTACATTTTTGTAGCAGTCGATACACGTGGTCTAGTAACACATGGGAAACCCCCACTAATCTTCGCAAACATGTCAGAAAGACCGCGATGCAAACTTATACGATACATGGTTTTCAAAACGAACAGATGATTTATGAAACGAATGCTATAACTAAACAACCAACTGTGAATTCACTCAACTTTGTTGTTGACTCGTTGTTACATGCCTTACAGGTCGCTAAACATTTGGAGCTTGCACGAGGAAGGAGTCGTTGTGGTGTGCGGTCGGCTATGTCCAGTGTTTAATGTTTAAAACATTATGAACTTATTAAACCTATGTGTTGGACTTTAAACTTATGAACTGCGAACTTATGTTTTGAACTTTACGTTTATGCTTCCGCTGTCTAAATTAAAAACTGGGTTAACTAGCTTTTGGTCACCAATCGTATTGTGGTTGTCTTTATCTACTTAAGTACGTTGTTCAGTATGATTGGTGGCTCGATCCTGGTCACGTCACGCCTCCAAGCGGTGATACCCCGCATGGTGGATTTTGGGGGTGTGACAGATTGGTATCAGAGCCATTGGTTATAGTGAACTTGGTTTTAAAAAAAAAAGGGAAAAGCTTTTTGATAAAAACCAGACTATAACCTGTACAGTGCTCAACGATCCACAACGACGCTTCGCTCCACGTGCAAGACTCGACACCATAAGTGGTATGATTTATGTTATATTGTCGGTTAGATAGTTCTCACTGTGCATTAGATAATGTGGTAATTGTTATTTGAACCTTGCGTGCTTACTCTCTACTATCGTCCCACACTTACGCACCTTCGCGACACTTTTTCTCACCTACGTTATTTCGTTGTGAAGATCATGAGTGGACGTTTGAACCTAACCCAAGCCCAGCTGACGGCTTTGATCAACGAACGAGTTGCTGAGGCACTCGCAGCTGTCCCTGCAGGAGGTATAACCTGCCATATCAACCCACCTTAGGATGTTTAGATCCTACCTTCGCAAACCAACCCTCGTGCTTAATCTTGTCTTTTATTCTCGCGCAACAGGTCAACATGCTCAAACTCCTGTGTGCACATTCAAGACGTTCATGGACTGCCGACCTACCACTTTTAGTGGCACCGAAGGAGCAGTGGGCCTTCTTCACTGGTTTGAAAAACTTGAGTTAGTTTTCGAGATGTGCGAATGCCCCGAAGACCGTAGGGTGAAATATGCTACCGGAACACTTGAAGGAGCTGCGTTAACCTGGTGGAAAGCGCAGGTTCAACTACTAGGACTGGAAGTTGCTAATGCCACACCCTGGAATGGTTTTAAAGAACTGATCAAGGAGGAGTACTGTAGTCGGGATGACATCCACAAGCTAGAAGTGGAATTTTACAATCTGAAGATGACGGGGTCTGAGATTGAGGCGTATACTAAGAGGTCAAACGAGCTGGCCATCCTGTGTCCAACTATGGTGGACCCTCCCATCAAACGAATTGAGTTGTACCTCAAGGGCCTTGCACCAGCAATTCAAAGTCATGTAACTTCAGCCGACCTGGGTACCATTCAGCAAATTATCAAGTTGGCTCATCGTCTCACCGACCAGGCGGTGGAGCAAAACAGGCTACCCAAACGTATCAGTGCTACAGCTACTTCTGATGTACTTACCGACAACAAGCGAAAATGGGATGGAAACTCCAGTAAGGGTTCTGCTTCGGGTCAGTCTCAGCAGCGAAGGACTGACGACTACCAGAGTCCGGGTCAGCAATCCTCCGGTAATCAAGGACAGGGTGGGTATCGAGGAAACCACCCAAAGTGCAACAAATGTAACAGACACCATAGTGGTCAGTGCAACAAATGTCGTTGTCAGAGATGTCACAAGTTGGGTCATGAAGCTAGGGATTGCAGGAGCCCGCGTCCCGCGAATCAGAATCGCCAACAACAACAAGCCCCACAGAACCATCAGCAACAGCAACAACAACAGGGCAACAGGGGATGCTTTCAGTGTGGCGCTGAAGGCCACTTTAAGAAGAACTGTCCCCAGCTTAACCAGAATCAGAACAACAACAACAACCAGGGAAACGGAAACAACAATGGAGGTAACAACGGGGGTAACAACAATGGTAATGGAGCAAGAGGTCGTGCTTTCGTGATTGGTCAGGGTGATGCAAGGAACGATCCCAACGTCGTGATGGGTAAGTTTCTTATGGATGACTTCTTTGTTACTGTTTTATTCGATTCGGTTGCCGATACTAGTTATGTGTCCTTAAAAGTTAGCCAAATGCTTAAGCGCACTCCAACACTTTTGAACACCAAACACGCGGTAGAGCTAGCAAATGGTAAAAGTCTTGAAGCCACACACGTAGTTAAAGGTTGTAACCTCGTCTTAGCTGGTCAGACTTTCCCTATCGATCTTGTTCCTATCACACTGGGAAGTTTCGACGTCGTTATTGGAATGGATTGGCTATCTCGTTATCAAGCGGAGATTGTTTGCAAGGAGAAAATCATCCGCATTCCTCGATCTGGTGAAGACCCTCTTGTGATTCGTGGCGACAAGAGTGGTGCTGTCGAAGGCATCATCTCTTTCCTTAAGGCCCAGAAATGTCTACGAAAGGGCCACACTGCCATTCTAGCACTCGTCACTGACACATCCACGGAAGAGAAGAGAATTGAAGACATTCCTATTGTGCGCGATTTTCCTGAGGTATTTCCTGAGGAATTGCCTGGTCTTCCGCCTCACCGCCAAGTTGAATTTCAAATCGAGCTAGCTCCTGGAGCAGCACCAGTAGCTCGAGCACCATATCGTCTAGCTCCATCAGAACTCGAAGAACTGTCCACACAACTACAAGAACTCTTGGAAAAAGGTTTTATTCGTCCTATCTCTTCGCCCTGGGGAGCTCCAATCTTGTTCGTAAAGAAGAAAGATGGTACCTTCAGGATGTGTATTGACTACCGCGAACTCAACAAGGTGACTGTGAAGAATCGTTATCCTCTTCCACGTATTGACGACTTGTTCGACCAGTTGCAAGGGTCGAGCTATTACTCCAAGATTGACTTGAGATCGGGATACCATCAGCTGAGGGTCCGAGATGAGGACGTCTCCAAAACAGCATTCAGAACTCGTTACGGCCATTACGAGTTTCTGGTTATGCCATTCGGGCTGACGAATGCACCAGCGGTCTTCATGGATCTCATGAACCGAGTGTGCAAGCCTTACCTGGATAAGTTCGTTATTGTGTTCATCGACGATATCCTGATCTATTCTAAGAGTCAGGAGGAACACGAGCAGCATCTACGACTTATGTTGGAACTTCTTCGAAAAGAGCAATTGTATGCCAAGTTTTCAAAATGTGACTTCTGGCTTCGCGAAGTCCACTTTCTAGGCCATGTGGTAAACAAGGATGGGATTCATGTTGATCCATCGAAGGTTGACTCAATCAAGAACTGGCCTGCACCCCGCACACCAAAAGAAATCCGCCAATTCTTGGGTTTGGCAGGATATTACAGAAGGTTTATCAAAGATTTCTCCAAGATTGCGCAACCTCTCACTTCACTGACTCAGAAAGGCGTCATCTATCGTTGGGGTGATGCACAAGAGTCCGCATTTCAACATCTAAAGGATAGACTTTGTAGCGCGCCTATCCTCTCATTGCCCGAAGGCACCGATGATTTCGTGGTTTATTGCGACGCTTCCATCCAAGGACTTGGTTGCGTATTGATGCAACGTGACAAGGTCATTGCCTACGCATCGCGCCAACTTAAAGTTCACGAAAGAAACTACACTACTCACGATCTGGAGCTGGGAGCAGTTGTTTTCGCTCTTAAGATATGGAGACATTACCTGTACGGTACCAAGTGCACCATTTACACCGATCACAGGAGTCTCGAGCATATCTTCAAACAAAAGGAGTTAAACATGCGTCAACGCCGATGGGTTGAGCTCTTGAACGATTATGAATGCGCAATCAAGTATCATCCGGGCAAAGCCAATGTTGTGGCCGACGCCCTAAGTCGAAAGGATACCATACCTAGGCGTGTACGTGCTCTACAGCTTACCATCCAATCTAACCTTCCCGCTCAGATTCGCGATGCTCAGGTTGAAGCATTGAAAGCAGAGAACATCAGGGCTGAGTCCCTACGAGGATCGAGGCAACGGCTAGAACAAAAGGAAGACGGCGCTTACTATGTAACAGGGCGCATCTGGGTCCCACTGTATGGAAACCTACGCGAGCTTGTGATGGATGAAGCACATAAGTCTCGTTATTCAGTACATCCTGGTTCGGATAAGATGTACCACGACTTAAAGACCACATACTGGTGGCCTGGCATGAAAGCCCACATAGCAACCTACGTCAGCAAGTGCTTGACTTGTGCGAGAGTCAAGTCTGAATATCAGAAACCATCAGGCCTACTTCAACAATCGGAGATCCCGAAATGGAAACGGGAGCAAATTTCCATGGATTTCGTGACCGGCCTGCCCAGATCTCAACGCGGAAACGATACCATTTGGGTGATCGTAGATCGACTGACCAAGTCTGCACATTTTCTGGCTATCAAAGAAACGGATAAGTTTTCTACTCTTGCAGACATTTATCTAAAGGAAGTGGTATCAAGGCACGGAGTGCCAACCTCTATTATATTTGATCGTGACGCACGTTTTACTTCTGAACTGTGGCAAGCAATGCACAAGTCCTTTGGCTCACGTTTAGATATGAGCACCGCTTATCACCCGCAGACGGATGGGCAATCTGAACGCACCATCCAAACCCTTGAAGACATGCCTAGGGCATGTGTAATCGATTTTGGTAATGGCTGGGAAAGGCACCTCTCGCTGGTGGAGTTTTCGTACAACAACAGCTACCACACCAGCATCCAAGCCGCTCCGTTTGAGGCATTATACGGACGCAAATTCCGATCACCTCTCTGTTGGGCAGAAGTTGGTGACAGCCAAATCACTGGCCCAGAACATGTGGTAGACACCACCGAGAGAATTGCTCAGATACGGCAACGAATGGCGGCAGCTCGTGACCGTCAGAAAAGTTATGCTGATAAGGGAAGAAAACCACTCGAGCTCCAGGTTGGGGATCGAGTGCTACTCAAAGTCTCACCTTGGAAATGTGTAGTCCGCTTTAGCAAACGAGGCAAACTCAATCCGCGAAGTCATTGAGAAAATTGGCAAAGTCGCCCACAGGTTGAATCTACCTGAAGAACTCAGCGGAGTTCACAATGTTTTCCATGTGTCGAATCTGAAGAAGTGTCTGTCAGATGAGACCCTCATAGTTCCTCTGAAGGAACTCACTATCGACGACCAGCTGCGATTCGTCGAGGAACCTGTAGAGATTACGGATCGAGATGTTAAGATCCTCAAGCATACCAGGATACCTTTGGTCCGAGTTCGTTGGAATGCTCGTCGTGGCCCAGAGTATACCTGGGAACGAGAAGACCAAATGAAACTCAGATATCCCCAGTTGTTCGGAAACAGTGCAACCACTACTGAGGCTGAAGCTACTGCAGAATTTCGGGACGAAATTCCAAATCAACGGGGGGATGATGTGACACCCCAGGAAAATCAGGAAAACAACGCAACTTAACTAGCCTCCTCAGTAACTACGCACTAAATTTCGGGACGAAATTCTCTTAACAGGGGGAGAATGTGACAACCCTCAAATTTGCATGTAACCATACAGTTTATTAATGATAATAAAAGTACTTGATGACTGTGCTGAATCATTTAACTGCTCTCTGATTACTGTGTTATACTTACATGTGCGTGTTAGCATACTAGTAGTATACAGAAAAGTTACTAAATAGTCCGGTATATTTTCCTGTGTTTTAGGAATAAATTTCGTTACAAAAATATATGTATAAGACGCTATACGGTGAAATTAAACGCTTTAACGGAACGATACGTAACCAAACAACCAGACATTTTCCGGGACACTAAAATATTTTCAGAAATATTATTTTATCTTTCTTAATTATTTATGGTCACAAAAATCCCCATGCACCATGTAAACATGACATACACCCACTATACTTGTAAATACCCTTAACCTTCTAACTTAATACCTATTAATTAGCAAAAATTTACACTTTACCCCCCCCCCCAACCGAAAATCTGCCCAAATTATTAAAGATATTTTGTTTAGATTTTGTGTAAAGTGGATCTTGTTTCTATTGGCCAAAAGTTGGGTATGATTACCCTAGGATTAGAAGGGTGCATTTCCAAGATGATGATCATCATTACTTCAAAGCTTGCACTCAATCTCCTATCTTCTCTCTCTATATTTCGGCTCACATACCCCCCCTCTCTCATAACCGAAATCACCACCATCATTCTTCACCATCTCCATTTCTTCCACTAAAAGCTCTCATTCAAAGGTTGAAGCTCATCCATAGAAGTGTAAGATTGAAGGGCTTTCAAGGAAGTTTGATTCAAGCTTTGTCACCAACTTTTCACCATCATCTCATCCTAAGATTACTACCCTAGCCTTGTGCTAGTAGTAAGTCCCTTCATACTCTTGTTCCACCTTGATTCTTGTTACGATTTGTTGAATGTTTATGACACACACAAAAGTTAAAACACTAATTATATGAACATAAAATTCTGCATAAAAACCCTACATAAAAAGTTTGTTTGAAGATGAAATCTGGTTAGTTTGGGTTTGGTAAATGCATGCATGATGTTTGAACAATTATCCTTCGATACACCATGGTTAGAGTCTTTGTTTATGCGTTTTTAGTCACTTCTACATATAAACAGCTTGCTGATTGAAATTTCCAGCCTGCTTCAACAGGCTGTAACGGGTTCACCTTTAATCGAAAAATTTAAGTTCTGGAGTCTAAATTGTGTAATTTTGAATATCTGAACTAATGGAACTGGAATCGTAATTTTTCGAGGTCGTTTACTATTTTTAAAGAATTATTTTTAGACAGAAGCTCAAGCTGAAATAATTCTGCTGAAAAAGTGTGTTGTAATCAGAGTCAAAACTTAAAACCTGAGCAGAGTCAGCTCATGGAATTTTTACCGTAGATAGTTACGGTTGTTTTTGTGACCCTCCAACTGGAATTTCTTCGATCCGACTTACGATTGATTTTTAGTGAATTTTTCCGTAAAACTGCAATCAGAAAGTATCAAATCTGATTGCAGTCGAGTAAAAGAATTTTTATATAAAATTGGTAATGAACTGAGATCCGAAATTTTTACACAATAAATTTTGGATTATATATGACATCCTGTAAAAATTTGAGAATTTTTGGAAAAGGTTAACTATTTTATTAAAATGCTCGAAAACAGTCCAGTTTTGATTAATAAAGCTGAAACGACATAAGGAGTGATTTGCGTGTCTAAATGTCGAGTAGGTTATCCGAGAATGATAGAACATGTTATATGTCAATAAAAGTGTTATGTGCAATGTTGTATGTTTGTCTATGAGTGGGGGAATAGATGGGAAGGTTATATGGGCATGAACCGTTAGAGTGATGCATGTTATGTGATAAATACGTGTAGGAACTTTGTGTCCTATTTGAAATCACTAATAAACTAAGTGGTAATCATACTAGGACGTGATTGACCGACCTCTACTATTAGCTATATTTGAGAGTCAAACCGAGCAACCAAGGTGAGTTCACACTCTTTCTAAGGCATGGGAGTCCCAGGGGTTGGGAATGGGATTAAATAACTACTTGTACTATCATTACTATTAAACTACTTTTTATTGTCCTCGGATTGAAGGGCACGTACGTAAAACCTACGTACACTCATACTTACTACTGTCCTCGGATTGAAGGGCACGTACGTAAAACCTACGTACACGATCATAAGACCATCAACTCTATCACTTTAAGTCCCTCATTTATCGACTTAATCGCCGAGGCCTATGGCGAGCGGGTCATTAGTTAATAGCGCTATTAGGTTTAACAAACCTCACACCGTGCCAGTCGGACGGGCGTGTACTAATGGACTATGGGCAAAGGGTCAA
The DNA here is from genome assembly GCA_030545235.1 of Helianthus tuberosus. Taxonomy (NCBI): domain Eukaryota; kingdom Viridiplantae; phylum Streptophyta; class Magnoliopsida; order Asterales; family Asteraceae; genus Helianthus; species Helianthus tuberosus. The sequence continues at coordinate 41,205,816 of CM060439.1, read as the reverse complement.
TGCTGATAGACATTGACTTAGGGCACCTCTTACATTTTCGTAGCAGTCGATACACGTGGTCTAGTAACACATGGGAAACCCCCACTAATCTTCGCAAACATGTCAGAAAGACCGCGATGCAAACTTATACGATACATGGTTTTCAAAACGAACAGATGATTTACGAAACGAATGCTATAACTAAACAACCAACTGTGAATTCACTCAACTTTGTTGTTGACTCGTTGTTACATGCCTTACAGGTCGCTAAACATTTGGAGCTTGCACGAGGAAGGAGTCGTTGTGGTGTGCGGTCGGCTATGTCCAGTGTTTAATGTTTAAAACATTATGAACTTATTAAACCTATGTGTTGGACTTTAAACTTATGAACTGCGAACTTATGTTTTGAACTTTACGTTTTTGCTTCCGCTGTCTAAATTAAAAACTGGGTTAACTAGCTTTTGGTCACCAATCGTATTGTGATTGTCTTTATCTACTTAAGTACGTTGTTCAGTATGATTGGTGGCTCGATCCTGGTCACGTCACGCCTCCAAGCGGTGATACCCCGCATGGTGGATTTTGGGGGTGTGACAAATTTAGTGATGATAAGTTATGTATTTTATATTTTAAAGTGGACTTTCAAGTAAGACAAAACGTTTATAATGAATGAAATTTTAGGGTACGTATTTCCGCTGCGTCTTTTTAGTTAAAGCGTTTGAGGGTCTTACAGAAACGGTTCGGTTCGAAACGGTACTGAACTCATAAGTGGTATTAGAGCTCGGGAGCTCTGCGAGTAATTTTGTTCGAATCGGACGAGTTTCGGTGTAATCGAATCTGATTTCGGTTGAGTTCGGATTGTTTCAGTGAATTTTCGATCGATTTTGGACTGATTTCGGTTTATTTTTGGATAAATAGATTGATTTTCGGTGCAATTTTATGTGCTTCGAACAGTTTATTTCATATTTCAAACTGTTTATTTCGATTTCGAACTAATTCGGTCGACGTTCGGTTTGATTCGATTGATTTCTGATGTATCATTTGTGAATTTCGTTTGACTTTTCGAACATTTGTAACATTATAAATCGATTTTGAAACTGTTTTAGTGGGTGAAATTTGTTAAAAACTTTGTATATTGAAGAAAATCTAAAAATGATGAAAAGATGAACTTAGATACACATCATGTTTGATATAAAAATCTTGATACTTTGTCTTGTATTTCGGATCTTTTATATTATAGATTTGAGATAAATTTGAGTGGTTAATCGGAGAAGAAGTGTACAGGTTGAACTGTTTGCGTCGAAACGGTTCTCGTTGAAACGGTACGTGTCGAAACAGTTCGCGTCGAAACGATTCGATTCGAAACGGTACAGGTCGAAACGGTACGGGTCGAAACACTTCGCGTCGAAACGGTACGCGTCGAAATGGTACGAAACTCGTCCCGACCCGAAACTCATGTCTGCCCAAAACCCGTTGCGATCCGAAACCCGTCCCGTGCAGAAACCCGTGTCGGCCCGAAACCCGTCCCGAACCGACCCCGTTCCGATCCAAAACCTGCGTCGTGCCGAAACCCATCTCGGCCCGAACTCAATTTGAACTGAACTCGTTCCGATCCAAAGCCCGTTTCATGCCATAACCCGTCTCGTGCGGATACTTGTGCCGGCTCAAAACCCATTCCCATCCGAAACCTGTCCCGTTTCTTTAATACACTAACCCACATCGAGCAGTTCTTTAATGTTGTCGACCCGCTTTGACCCGAAAATAACATGATGAAATTTCAAATGACCCATTGTGACCCATTTAGTTAAAATATCATACCCAAAGCAACCCATATAACTTTAAAAGCAACCCGAAATCACCCACTTGAAAGGCTTTGGGTCAAGATTGCCCCTCTAGTAGGAATCTTGCCCGAACCGACCCACTAAGATTAAGTTGTTGAGCTTTAACGATGAGAGGTGACAATTAGGGTTTATATTAATGTAAATAGTTATTGTATAGGTCTCGGAACTCATATGAGGGTTGTTCGTCTTACGATTCTCCAACTTTGTGCAACTTGATCATCTACGTAAGACAAGGTGAGACCAAGGGCGTACCCACCCTAACCCCAGGGTGGGCGGGCGCACCCCATGAAAAAATATTTTTTAGTGTTATTTTTCACTGGAAATCCTGACCGCACCCCTTGGAATTTTTCACCCGCACCCCATGAAAATTTTCAAACGCCCCACTTAGAAAAAAAATAATTATTAACCACTTATTCACTTAATTATTTAATCCAATTAAAGCCCAATCTGCAATAATTTTTATTTATAGCTTTGTTTGTTTAAATGATTAGTTACAAGTAATCAACATTTAATATTAGGGCTTGAATGTTTAAAAATATAATTGAAAGTTATGGGCTATGGTTGAACATGATTGTTTATTTTGTTTAAGTGTTTAGTGTTGTTTTATGAACTTATGGAGCAAATTATATGTGTTAGGAATAATGAGTAAGAATGTAATGAACTTATGGCGTGTTTAGTATCTTTAGATGACATTTTGGATATATTTCAAAAAAAAAAAAAAAACCTGTAGGGCACAATTTTAAATACGCTTGAAATTTGTAACGACGTTTGACGTTTTTTGATGACTTATAAATTTTAGTTTGATGTTCTTTTGTCTTACATAATCCGACCCGACCCGCTATGAACCGATATTTTTATACAGCTAGGGGCATAAAATCTTTGAAAATATTCCGCACCCCTAGGAAAAAATTTCTGGGTCCGCCACTGGGTGAGACCAAACTAAGGACGTGCTTTAGTTAAAAGAACCAAACGTAAGGCCGTGGGGTATGGTGGGCGTGGCTTTGGGGGCATGAGTTGACACCTGGAAAACAAACCCAACCCACGTCCATGGGGTATGGTGGGGCTTAGGTTGGGGGCTTGGGTTGGGGCAATGAGTTTGGTTTGACCATTGAGAGTCCGCCATGTCACCTTGCTAGCCCGCCCCACACCCGGCTTCAAACCCACGCCAATGGGGCCACGCCCAAACCCACGCCCCAACCCAAGCCCCCGGGGTGGTGGCTTGGGCGTTTTCAGCCAACCAACGCCCCAACCCAAACCCCATACCCCACAGCGTCTAATACTACATACGTAATTTCTAAAAAGAAATAACAAAACTTGTAACACAAACATTCTAATTTACTCTTTAATAAACAAAAAAAATTAACATATGAACCCAAATGTGTAACAAAAAAATATGAACGTATCAAAATCAAAATCCAAAATATATAAAATCTAATGTTTGATTGAAATAAAAAATGCCAAAATGGAAGCCACCCTCTTGCATTCATGGAAGCAAAAATCTTCCAAAAGAAACAAATTATAAACAACCTTTGTTTTCCATGCAACCAACGTATCAAATTAGGTAAATTTGCAACCAATTTCTTCCGATCCATCAATCATTCACATAAATTTACCTGCATGTTCATCTCGATTTCGATACATTTCATTTTAATCCTTCAGTTAATCAGATTTGATTGTATCAATAACCATTTTGTTTTGATGTTTCATGTGTAATTTGAATTATGATTGATCATTTTAGCCATAATTAGATTTATTGTTTTGGGTTATACATTTTTTTTATCATGAATCTAGGGTTGGTTTGAATGTATAATATTTGATTTTAATATATATATATATTTTTTTATTGTTCTGGATGTTGATTTAGCAAAGAGGCATTTGATTTGAGAAGTGAAAGTTTTGGTTGATGATTGTGGCCTGCAGGCAGACCAATGAGTTCTGGTATGATCATACACCTTTTGTAGCTTTTTATATAGCTTATATGTATATTATATAGTTTATGTTATGTTATTAATTTGAATGCACGTTGGTTTTTGGCTTCTAGGGTTTCTCATTACAGTCTAGTTGTTTATTGTTCATCAATTAAAATCCTGTACCAATTAAGGGAGTGTTTTGATGTGGCTTTAACTGATTATTACAATTTGAAGTCGCATTTATTAGGATTGATTAGGTTCAAATGTTTGTGTAGACAGATTATGGTTAGAGTATATGTAGTGGGCTAAGTGAAGAACATCCAACAGACCTTTTTTTTTGTTAATCATTTGCAAATCATTCCAAACAATTATAACACCATGTGTAGTGGTTAAGAAAAATAATGCCCCTACCATGGGGCATTATCCGACACGTGTCATCCCAGTCAGCATGGGGCGTTATTGCAAAAGTGGCGTAGTGGGAATAATGCCCAAATAATGCCCCTTCCAATAATTAAACCAAACAAAAAAAAAAGCAAACTAATTTCTGATTGGATAATCAAAATGGAGATGAAAGATGATTGGTGTAGTGGAAGGGGGCAAGGCGTTGTTAATAAAACGCCAACCCACCTTTTTTTCAAAAAAAATGCCAAATAACACCCCATGTAATGGAGGGGGGGGGGGCGCTTTTTTGGGCGTTATTTTTCAATTTTTTTTTTTAAAATACCGCTCCACTACGGGTGGTCTAAGGGGGGTGGGGGTGGTCACTAGTGATGAAAATTCCATCACTCACAAGCACCCAATCAAGTTCCGCCATGTCATCAACCATTTTTCCATCACTCACAACCTTTTTTAGTGGCATTGCCTATCACTCACAACACCAAAAAATAAACCCCCATGTTCCCGCACAATTTCCATTTTCCACGGCGTGATAAAATCCACGCGTGGAATATTGCAAGCGTTATAAACGGTTGTGGCGGTGGTGTTCTAAGGTTGATAACGCGTTGAAAAGGCTATCACGGGTGGATAACGTTGCCACCCCCAGTGGCCTAAGGGGAGTGGGGGTGGTCACTAGTGATAGAATTCCATCACTCACAATATCCAATCATGTTCCCAGGGGCGCAGCTTAGGCTACGTCCGAGGGGGCGCCCGACCCCTCGAACTTTTCGACGCGTAGTGTTATGAATAGTACTTTCCTATAGAAATTTTTTAGGTATATACGTTTCCACCCCCCCGGTTTCAGAAAAATGGGGGGGGGGGGGCGAAGCTTCGCCACTGCATGTTCCGCCATGTCAGGAACCATTTTTCCATCACTTACAACCTTTTTTAGTGCGGTGGTCATCACTCACCACCACACCCAACAATTTCCCTACAACCAACAACTACCCTCACAACTAACAACTATCATGAAGAAAATCACGGAATCGGGTTTACGTAGAACTATCACGCGTGGAACTTGGAGTGGCGGTGGGAATCTTGTTTTTTCCACGCGTTGAAAAGGCCCTATCACGCGTTTAAGTTTTGCCACCCCCAGTGGCCTAAGGTAGGAAGGTTTCGAGCACGGACTAATCCAAAAAAAGACGAATGGATTTTTTTGGGGGAATAGAGTATATTGAGCAGGTGGTTAATAAAAAAAATGATCTACTGGACTTTTTAGGGTTTGAAATTTGTTTTCATAATATAAATAATTTTCAAATAAGCATTAAGAAAAAAAAAAAAAAAAAACAAGTGAGAAAAATAGTAACCTAGTAATTACACACTATTAGAACACTAAACTTTAATTGAAACAATAAGCAAACTTGGTTATATTTCTATGGCGTTTTCCCTTTTGAAAAAGTAGGTTAGGAGATTATATTTTGTTCTTTCTTTCTAAATTATATATTTTTGTTGATTCCATGCATGCAGGTAAGAAAAAATTAAAAGATCTACTGCAGCAAAGTGATAATCGTACTTGTGCTGATTGTGGTGCGCACGACCCTAAATGGGCGTAAGTTTATAGTTTAACCAACACCATTTACCATTTTTTCTCCTAACATCTTCATGTGTCTTCACATTCATTTTATATGCCTTGTGTCCAGTGCCTTACTGTCTCTATTAGTTGTTTTGACTTCTTGACTTGTTAATAGGCTGTGTAAGTAAATAGAGCTCTAACTGATCGAGGGGAAGTTCGCTTATGTTCGTTAGTTTAATTAATGAACGAACATGAACAAAAAGATTCCGTTCGATTAGTTAAATGAACGAACACAAATAGATGTCCCGTTCGTTCAATTGCGTTCGTGAAAACGTTCCTTTACTTAATGAACAAACACGAACAAAAAATCTCGTTCGGCAAGTGAACATTAACCACTCGTGAACACGTTATATCCTTAAGGAACGAACACTAACAAGGCCTTATTCATGTTCGTTCGGTTCCCCTTAAATATATTTCACAAAAACCTATGGGATTCACAGTAACTTGTAAAATTTACACGTAAAATGTGAAAGACGACGGGATAAGAATGGTCTATATAGAAAGAGCTCATTTCGTTCCTTTTTGCCTTTATTATTAATGATTACAGGCAAATACTTTTTCATTGATGTTGTTCAACAAAATGTAACATTTTTCTTATTTTACATATCTCAGGTCACCCACCATTGGAGTGTTTATATGCTTGAAATGCTGTGGTGGGCACAGACTTCTTGGTCCAAATATTTCAAAGGTACCTTCAACATTAGTTGTAATCTTCTTCCAGGCGAGGGTATTTCTTTTTTGGAAAATTATGAAAATGGCCATTCACCAAAACCATTTTCGAATTTGGCCACCTTACGCGTCCTTGAAGCGGCACATAATGCGCGGGATGCGTTTGGAAGTCCACGGGTTCATCTCCGGCGAGTTGCAGTGATGGGTTACTTTTCAAATGAATCGAAACAACAATTATTATTATTGAAACAACCAAGCAGGTTTGATTGTTACTTTTCAAATGAATCGAAACAACCATTATTATTATTGTTTTTTTTTTGGAATTTTAAGACTTTATGGGGTGTAGAGAAGGGCAGTCCTCAAAGGATGGTCTGCCACGTAAGCGTCCACATAGGCGTCCATGTAAGCGGGTGTGATGATGGGTTGATAGGGTTAAAACCTTGGGGAAGAAGAAAACTAAAGATAGAAAGATATTTGACTCAAATTCTGGCTGATTTGCATTCCATAGGTAAACCAATTAAATAAACAAGACATTTACACAAGACACCCCCAAACTAAACCAAAATAACATCCTAATCCCTTGACTTAACAATAGTAATAAAACTAAAATAAATAAGATACGTAACAATACTCCCCCCTTAACTTACTTTTTGCCCTAAAAAAGTAAGCTCTTCAATTCAATCATTAACCATTGTCGTCTTGTTCAGTTTCCTCATCGCCTTCCACGTTAATCACAAAAAGCTGTTTCTTTTTGCACTTGTGTCCTGGAACGAACTTTTCAGTGCACCAAAAGCATTCTCCTTTTGACTTTTTTAACTCTAGTTCCTCACCTGACAAGCGCTTCGCGTTAATAGTTGCTGGTTTATAAGCTGGTGGCCCAGGGACTCCTGTTGGATCTGGAAGCAACGGAAGTTTTGAAGCGTTAACGGGATGTGTTATTTTGACATCTTCGGGTTGCAGCCCATCCTCCACATCTTCACCTGAAAACCGAGGAAACTCAACCTTCCCGACCCGCATAGGCCGAGTACCCGTCCGCGAATCATCGCTAAACAGGCCCTTATCAGGGCCGCCTCCGCCGCCGCTAAAACTGCCACCGCTTGAATGCTCCTTGAGTGCTCGTAAGATCTCTTCTTGTTGTTTCATCGACTGTTCTTGTTGTTTCAACATGGTGGCTAGGGTTTCTTGGAGATTTGAGATTGCCTTGCCATGTTCCTTGAGAGTGCTATCAATTTCTTGATTGCGAGTGTTAGTCATGGTAATCGAAAGTAATTCCGACCGGAGATCGGAACGGCTCTGATACCCTTTACAGGGTTAAAACCTTGGGGAAGAAGAAAACTAAGAGATAGAAAGATATTTGACTCAAATTCTGGTTGATTTGCATTCCATAGGTAAACCAATTAAATAAACAAGACATTTACACAAGACACCCCCAAACTAAACCAAAATAACATCCTAATCCCTTGACTTAACAATAGTAATAAAACTAAAATAAATAAGATACGTAACATGGGTCTAAAACTGCGGGGTATGGGGCGGGAGTTTGGGCGTGGGTAGGGGAAAACGCCCAAGCCACCACCCCGGGTGGGCATGGGTTTCGGCGTGGCCCTTGGGGCATGGGTTTCAAGCCGGGCGTGGGGCGGTTTGGCCATCCTAGTTGGCTGAATATCATTGGCTCACCCGCCCTTGGGGCATGGGTTTAAATTCAAACCGTTGGCTTGGCCAAGCGGTAACCCCAACCGGTCACCCAAACCCCAACATCCCCTATAAATACCCCCAAACCCCAACCGGGTGGTCCATCCCAACCCCCACCGTGGTCCCAAACATTCGATATCCCCACCCGCTGTCCCAGCCGGTCACCACAAACCCAACATCCCACGAACCCGCTATGGCATCCTGGACCCACGACGAAGAACTTGCCCTAGTCACAAGCGTCGTTGACGCTATGAAGGGGCGGCCACCGGGCCAAACCAAATATTGGCCGGAAGCTTTCGCGGCCTACCGACTAAACGTCGGTAACGACCGCCACAACATGAACGCGTGCCAACATAAATGGCGCGAGCTACGTCCCAAGCTCGAGCGTTTCAAGGCTTACTACGAAGCCGTTCCCGGGGGCGAGTTAAGCCACGAGGACCGGGTGGCGGTGGCGAACATAGAGTTTCGCGACAAGGAAAAAAATGCGTTCGACAAGATCGACCTTTTTGAAATTTATTTAACGCTTTAGGTTTCTTATTTTGTAATTTTTAGGTTTATGTAATTTTATAAATATTAATGAAGTTGTATGTTTTTTTTTTATAAATGTTTGTGTGATTTTTTTAAATTTTGTATATTTTTTTTAAACCCTGCCACGCGGTGCACCCAACCCAAGCCCAACCCACGCCCCACCATACCCCGCGGACACGTACCAGGCAGTGGGGGGGGGGGGGGGCTCCCATTCCACGTGTCAGCACCCGCCCCAACCCACGCCCAACCCAAGCCCCACCATACCCCGCAGTCTAAAGGGGATGGACCTAGGGTGTGGGGGATGAGCCCCTTTATATATACATATGTATGTATAGGTGTGTGTGTGTGGGAGGACCCGGCTTGGGCGTCGAGAAGTTGCCGGAGACAACGGGGCCGGCCCTAGGGGGCGGTGTGCTGGCCCGTCGCCGGAGCCCACCGGCCCTAGGCCGGTCCCCATACCGCGTAGCCTAACGTCTAGGGGTCCGTTATTGTTTTTCGATTGGAATTGTAACGCCATTATTATTAATTATTATTGTTATTGTTTTTCGATTAAACGTCATTATTGTTTTTTTGGAATCGAAACCTCATTAAACGTCTGTGCCCACTGGACCGCCATGTGTCAATTTCTTATTGGATGCTGCAAAAGGACGCATTCCGTGCATGATGCGCCGCTCCAAGGATGCATGAGGTGGCCAAATTCGAAAGTGGTTTTCGTCAATGGCCATTTTCGTAATTTTTCCTTTCTTTTTTCTGTTTTTTGGTTTAGTGTATTTTGTTATTGTGATAATGTATTAGGATCAAATTCCATTTATTAAACGTCATTCAATATTTGGGAAACCAGATCTTAATAATCCCACCTGGAGGTGGTTGGCCACCGTTAGTCCCACTATTGAATATTAACACTGATAGTCCCATCTTTTAAGTAATTTTTTCTTATTGCACCTCGGTCAAAAAATTTAACGAAGTTAAGTTTTTTCCGAATATCAAATTAATGTTTTAGGGCTTTTTATCAAAATGAGGATACGAGTCAACTGATGTAAAACTTATCTCGAAACAATGCTTCAAACGACTTGATTTTTGTTAATTGGTAGTTTAAACACCCGAATTGAAGCACCGTTTACGTCGTTTGGAGCACCGTTTCAATGTAAGTTTTACACTAATTGACTCGTATCCTCATTCAGACCGAAAGCCCTAAAACATCAGTTTGAAATTCGAAAAATAAAAACTTAATTCCGTTAACTTTTTTTAACGGAGGTGCAGTGAGAAAAAAATTACTTAAAATGTGGGATTTTCAGTGATAATATTCAAAGGTGGGACTGTAGGTGGGATTATTAAAATCCAAATTATCTCAATATTTTGACAGTTCAATAATTTATAAATTGCAGAATAGAAAATGTAGCCAAATATGTTTATGTTTTTTCATATTTTTGCTGGATTTGGTATAAACAAAACTAAATACATATTTGGGTGGTTTTAAATTTTAATAATCGGGGTTTTAATCATTTCATTATTTTCAGAAATAGAAAAGTTACAATATACAGTTAGTGAACTTATACAGTGTCTCTTGCATAAGTTCTAACTGATAAACTAACTGGCTGATGGATCATTTCATGATCTGGATAGGTTTTATCAGTGACAATTGATGAGTGGACCGATGAAGAAATCGATGCCATGATCGAAGTTGGAGGAAATAGTTCTGCAAATGCAATATATGAAGCCCATGTTCCCGACGGAGTTAAGCCTGGGCCAGATGCTAGCAGTGAGCAACGTACCAAGTATATCAGGTGAAATTTGATTGAATATCCAAACAAACTGAACATACCATGTTCGCGTTCGTTTATTTAACTTTAACCACGAACATGAACACATGATCGAACACATTCTTTTGTTCATGTTCGTTCATTAAGAAAATGGGCATGTTCGTGTTTGTTTATGATCGTTCGTTTGAAACCTAAACGAATAGTTAACGAACGTAAACAAACAAACTTAAACGAACATAAACAAACATACCCAAATGAACATAATTGAACAAACATAAACAAAACAAATGACCAAACATAAACGGACATAAAGTAGCTTTTTTATATGAATTGTTGGTTAAATATGACAAGTTCGTTAGAAAGCTCCTTTTTATTACTAGAAAGCGAGTTATATCTATAGAAGTAGTTAGAAAACTCTTTCTATGTTTATATTTATATAAATATAACTACTTATGTATTTATTAAAATATAAACGAACGTATATAAACGAACATAAACGGACGTTCAACGAACAACACGTGTGTTCATGTTCGTTCGTTTAATTAAACGAACAAAAAAATTGTGTTCATGTTTGTTTGTTTATCAAATTAAATAAACGAACTTTCTGCCGAACAAGTTCACGAACAATTCATAAACGTTCAGTTCGCTTACGGGCCTAGATGCTTATACAAACTTAGAATTAATCCTGCTAAAGTTTTACTTGTCATTTACCTTTTAGGTCCAAGTATGAGCATCAAGAGTTCTTAAAACCAGGTTTAAAGATCTCAAATAGGAGCGTGCCCCAACCGAGTCCACCCAAAGAGAATAGTTTTCATGCTCCAAGTTCAAGTTCAAATCCGACGCCAAAACCTGTTAGTGCACAATACACAATCCGTTAAAGTTCATCATAGGTGGTTTCAAGTTTCAACCAATCATTTTTGTCAGCTGAATTTTGAAAATGATCACAGGAATGCTTGGATGGAGCTATTGGACACTTGAAGATCACAGTTCTTCAAGGCGCAAATCTAGCTGTCCGCGATATGCTTTCAAGTGATCCTTACGTTGTTCTTCAACTAGGAGAACAGGTCTGTGTTTTTTTTTTACATTTAATTTTCATCACCATGTATACCCCCGGCCAAAGCCATCCTAAGGATTTAAGTGCCTCGGCCGAGCCAAAAATAGGCCCTTTGGCTTAACGAATTATTTAAACTTTTTTTTTTGAATGGGTCGGTCGTGCTGGAATCAAGCAACGACCACAAAAGCAACGTGGAGTTTCTTTTCTTTGTTTTTAGTTAATTTTTTTACTTTTAATTATTGATTAGATTAGATATGGATCAAAATAAGATTATTTGGCCCACTAAGTTATAAGATATCAGATATGGATCAAAATAAGATTATTTGGGCCCAATAAATTAGTAGACTAAAATTTTATACAGAGGGTGTAATAAATTACCCAGTTTCACGTTAAATAAAATATAGAGTTAAATGCCATTTTAGTCTATGTGGTTTGGGTCATTTTGCCAGTTTAGTTCAAAGGTTTCATTTTTAACCTGTGGGTCCAAAAAGGTTTCACAGTTGCCATTTTAGTCCACTGGGTTAACTTCATCCATTTTTTCTGTTAACGAGAAGGCCAATTCGGTCATTTTATATGGCTGAATTGTCCTTTTAGTTAACAGAATTACATACAAAATGACCGAATTGGCCTTCCCGTTAACAGAAAAAATGGATGAAGTTAACCCAGTGGACTAAAATGGCAACTGTGAAACCTTTTTGGACCCACAGGTTAAAAATGAAACCTTTGGACTAAACTGGCAAAATGGCCCAAACCACAGGGACTAAAATGGCATTTAACTCTAAAATATATATAAAAAATTTTAGACTCCCCGGAATTTCCGGGCCTCGGCCGGGGGTGCGGCTCGGCCACCCCCAGGCCAGCTCTGCCCCCGGCTTCCATGTATGTTAGCCCATGTGAGCTAGCAGCATGTAGTTTCTTGACCCGGATATAATTCTATATATAATTATGATGCTTGTTTCTTTCTTTCTTTTTGGCTGCAATTGGCTCTTACATTCATCAGAAGGCCCAAACTACCATCATGAGGAGCAACTTGAATCCAATCTGGAATGAAGACCTAATGCTCTCCGTCCCTGAGGACTATGGGCCCGTTAAATTGGTAACCCGAGGCTCTTCTCACTTTCTTTATCGATTATATTTTCTAAAAACATTAAGAGGTGGCAAAACGGGCATTCTAGGCCATTTTTGTAGTACAGGTCCGATTAGGTTGAGTTGACCCGAAAACACTTTCTTGTCTAAGGTTTTAAAATATTTAACATGTATATCGTTGTTATTATAATAATCTAAAAATTTCTAACAAGATTCTTCTAGGAGTTTCTATGCATAAAAATGTAGACCCTACCTGTTTGAGATAAAACACAACTTAAATCGTCTCATTCATCGGTAAACAGGTCCAAACTGCCACCTCTAGTTACTAGAGATTAAACTTACAGCTTGATCAGAATCAAAACAATGTTGCATTGTTGGTGCAGCAAGTATTTGATTACGATAGATTCTCGGCTGATGATATAATGGGGGAAGCAGAAATCGACATTGCGCCAATGCTGACATCAGCAATGGCATACGGGGACGCTTCAATGTTTGGGGACATGCAGATAGGGAAGTGGCTGAAATCACACGACAACGCACTGCTAGAAGACAGCACTGTAAATATAGTTGACGGAAAGGTAAAACAAGAGGTTTCACTTCAACTGCAGAATGTAGAATCCGGGATGATATATCTTGAAATAGAGTGGATACCCCCTTAACGGTAAGTACTACGCGTGTCTGTATGTGTGTTGTGTGTGTATAGCTCATTCGTTATTTCATTCATATATTTTATATCTAAAATAAATGTTCTTGGTTGCATAAATAACCAAAAAGAATGACTTTGTACACCTGTTAATCTTTTATTCAAAAAGGGATGGCGGCGCAGTTTGTTGCTCGTCTACCTGCTATCCTTATGTAATTTGCCCTGATGATTGGAATGAAATTTTACTATTTGGATACTTAATCTGAAGATTGATACTCTGACTATTTTGCACTTGTATAGGTACGTGTAGATGTATCCAGGTCAAACAAATCATTATATAACACATATATTATTATAACTTAGGCTAAATTATAGATCGGGCTCGATATTTGTTCTTGGTCTTTTTGTTCTTCATCATTATTGATGATGCTAGATTGGGCTCGATATTTGGGCTTATCCTTAAATGAGATCTGGCTTATTGGGTCTAATACTCTAATCTAAGCCCACATGCTCTCATAAGTTTAAGCTGAAGTCTTGGTATCATTGAGTGCTTTTGGGGTTATTCTTTCAGCTCTTAACGAGTTCTTAATAATTCAGACATCTTACTGGTTCAACACTTAATAGTTCAGACTCCTTGTTTCGTAAGCAGATGTCTGAATGGTTAAGCATTATACTGAGTCTAAATGGTTAAGACCTCTTATCTGAATTGTTGAGACATTTGTCTCTGAGTGGTTAAGCGTTATATTGGCTTTTATTGATTTAGCACTTACTCATTTAGAAGTTGCCAAACAACCCCTAAATGAAGACATAATTGGTTGATTTTAGGGTCAATGCAACAAACTCCAATAAAATAAACAACTGTTTTCACTCTTTCCCCTTCACTTTTTCTCAGTGTTTTTTGTGAGACCATAACAATTTCCTTGGTAATATCCTAATTACCAAGGTGTTTTTTTAGAACGACGGATAATTTTCGTCAAGGTCGTATAGAGATCAACTGAAAATGGTAAGAGCCAACTCTAGAACCCAAATTCTTGGATTCCGATTTTGACTCGGATGTTTTTACTTATTTTCTCATATCTGTCACATGTTTAGTTATATGTCTAATAAATCTTGTTATGTCAATTTTTCGAGTTATAATAAATTCATCAACACATACAGTAAAGCAATCATTGCCACAAGAATTCTACAAGGAGCTTGAAATTCGAAAGAAGCCGACAAAGTATTAGATGGAGTTGTTCTTAAAGAACATATTTAAAGTAACATAAATAATATATTGTAAAGACACAATTATAAATATTTTATATATGAATAATATATTCTTTGGACTTATTTGGAATGTTACAAGTCAAAGTAAAAAACTTGGCATACTCATGATTGGTTTTCTGACTTTAGAGTTCACATTAATAACAAATATTTTTAAACAAAAATAAAAGAAAATAGCTCAACTTCAAAAATAAAACAAAAAAAAAAATCTAATTTATCCTAGAGGTGGAAATTCATAGAACGCTAATGCTTTTAAAGAACGAGAGATGAAAATAAACAGGTTTTGAATTGTCATATTTGTCTTGTTTAATAATCATGTCGAGTTTACATTAACCTTTTTAATTAAATTGGTCGTGCTTGGGTTGACATGTTTAACTCGTTTAGTTAAACATGTCAACTCCCCAACCGCTTAATCAAACATGCCAATTGCCGACCCACCAAACCGTTTAACCCATATATTGCAACCCACCAACCCGACTAACACATTTACAAACTACCTGCCAACCCGCCAACCCATTTGACACGTTTAGCTAAATGGGTTAGACGAATCATGTTTAGGTTACACAACTTTAACTGTGTTCAAGTTAGGCTTGATATTTTTGACATATTGTATAATATAGGTATAGGTATAACTTGTATTCTTGACTTTCAAGATTGACTTCATATGGTTAAAACTTTGAATTAAAACTATTGGTTACATACATAACGCCATAATGCATTCAAGTTGTTATAACTTAGGGGGAGGGGGTGGTCATCACTCATCACTCACAACATCCAATCAAGTTCCGTTATGTCATCAACCATTATTCCATCACTCACAACACCCAACAATAAACCCTCACACCCCCTCACATCATACCTTCCATCACGCGTGAAATATATCACGGAAATGGAAATCCACACGTTGAAGTTGAGCAGTGGCGGTGGTTTAATTCAATGTATCACGCGTTATGGAATTTTATCATGGGATTCCCACCCCAAGTCCCCTTATAAGTCTAGTTGAAACAAGAAAGTTTTGCTATGAGCCGGAACTAGAGGGTGGTAAATGGTCTTTTGACTATTCAACAATCTAAATTTTCTACAAAATATGAGCATTTAACGTTATACACTTTACCCTCTCAACTTGTTACAAAATTGACAAATGATACATAGTGTGTAATAAAATCAAATGTGTAATTATAAAACTAAATGATAAGGTTATCTATATTGCTTTAAGGCTAACGCATGTGGGTTTGAAAAACGTGATTTCGAAAGAAAGTTGCTTTACACATCACTTCAAGTTGAAATGGTCAGAAAATGAAGCTTTGAACGACTCTTGGCCTTTTCTTCTTTTATTCTTCGTTTTTCATGCATAACTCGTAAAGGTGCTTTTATACCCTTTTTTTTAATGTTCAAAGTCTTTGAAGTACTTTTTTTAGTCTCTCATGCATGCCTTTATAGTTCTTTAATATACAAACCAAAACTATGTTGAGAAGACGAGAACAATGCGAAACACATGATGTGTTTGCATGTTGTGCTTGAGGAAGAGACCGATATGTGGTGGTGGTGGGGGGGGGGGGGGTATCAAAGAGGAGATCATTAGGTCATCCGTAATATGCTAATGTCTAGCTGATAAGGAAAGTTAAGGGCGTGAAACACTGTCCCTTAGGGCATGAAAAAAGACTTTAAGGGGGGATGGGGTGAGGTAGATAACGAGCATGAGAGAGGGAAGGGGTGGTGGTCCCAATGGAAACAACCAATGAGATTTTTCTTCTTTTTCTTAAATTTATATCATTTTAAATAGTATTTTAATGGGTGGTGGGTAAAGAAAACTTGTGAAACTATTATACACTCAAGGTGAATTTAGTTTTTTTTTTTAATTTATTTCATTTAAATAATATTATAATGGGTGATAAGTAGTGAAAACTTGTGAAACCATTGCACGCTCAATGTGAAACGAGCGAGTAAGAGCTCGTGACACTCACTTTTGACATTGCATTGAAAACAGATTAAACCATTATAAATAGCCTTAGTATCTTCCGAAGTAGAGACTCTAATTGTTGTTTGTTTACCCACTAACCCAGTTCAACATCAACTTAGCAAACATATTATAATCAATAGTAAATTACAAAAATTGTCCTTTTATGTTTATACCTGATTGCAAACTGTGTCCTTTATCTTTAAAAAGTACAAAAAACGTCCTCGATGTTTGGAAACCTTTGCATGTTATGTCCTTTAGTCACGAAAACTAACTGAGTTATGGTTAAAGGACATAACGTAGAAGAGTTTGCAAACATGGAGTACGTTTTTTGTACTTTTTGAAGATAAAAGACATAACTTGCAATCTAGTATCAACAACTTCCAATCTGGTATCAACACAAAAGGACGAATTTTGTAATTACTCTATAATCAATTTACATTTTGCAGAAAAAAATTCCTTTTGAACATTTCTGAGTGCTACATATACCGTACTTCATCGCATTAATTGTTCTTATCAATTATTATGTTAGGCTAAAGTTCAAAACAGCATCATCAATGGGCCAAGGCCCATGATTAGTCTATAAACTCTCTCTGGACTCTGGCTAATAGGCTCACCTAGGCTTTTCAGCTAGAAATCAACCCTATGGGCTACCATCCGTTTTAGCATTAAGACTAAGCGGTATGGGGGCCGGCTTAGGCCCGGCGAGGCCCGGCGCCGGTCTCCCACACCGCCCCCCATGTTCCGTCCCGGCTTGACCGGCAGCCCACAGCCGAAGTCGACGGGCCTTGTTTGAATCTCATAGCCGTTACAAACGGCTAGCTTTAATAAAAAAAATTTACTTTTTCACTTTAAATATATACCACTTTCAACCATTTTTTATACCATTCTCATCCATTTCTTCCATTCTTCTCCCATTCTCTCATCCTTTTTTATAAAAAAACACTCCCATTTTTTATACAATCATGAATCCCTTCAACCCAAACAACCCTAACCCGAACAATCCCAACCCGAACCAACCCAACCCGAACCAACCTAATTTTTTTCGAGTCCCGCTTACACTCCAACTATGGATTCTTCGTGGGGGTCTCCACAATTTACGTTTTCGGGTTTCCAATAATCACCTAACGCCTTCTCCCAAATGTCCCAAGTTCAACAAATGCAACAATATCAAGCACTACAAAAATTTATGCAACGCAACTCGGTTCAACTTGATCAATTCCAATCGCAACCGCCAACTTCCCAACCGCAACCCTCGGTTCAACTTGACGATGATGATGAAGTCGTCCCCGAATTGCCACCTAAAGAACTCAAGCGCAAAAAAAACACGGGGAAGGGGAAGGCGGTTGAAACCGAACCCGACACCACAAAAAAAGCGGTTCGAGAGCAAAGCCGAGACAGTGGACAAAAGTAGAGGAGGAGGCGCTAGCAATTGCGTATGTTAAGGCCTCAACTTGCCCGATTGTCGGTATGAACCAAAGTTATTTTTTTTTAAATATAAATTTAAAAATATTTATTTTTTAGTTTTACTAATGCAAATTTTTTTAATTTTAGGGAACAATCAAACGGGTTCTGGTTTTCGGAAGGCATGTACAGATAGATTTAACGAGCTTATGGGGCAAGGCCCGGCCCGTGATCTCGATTCCGTATCGGGCAAGTGTCGGAAAATGAACAAGTGCGTGAATGATTTTATCGGGATTTATAACCCACTTTACATCAATCGTCCTAGTGGGAGTAGCGACGAGGACGTTCTTAACCTTGCGATGGCTAAATGGGAAGCAAAAAATCCGCCTTTCCCGCACCTCCGAGCATGGAACATTTTAAAGAAAGAACCTAAATGGGCGCCGGTTCCAAATGAGGTCGCAACCGCCAAACGGACTAAAACTTCCGAGTCCGGAAGTTATAGTGCGGGAGGCTCCACCGCTCGTTGTCAAATCGACATAAACGACGAACCGGAATATGACGAGGATGCGGTGCCTGCTCACGAGATCGAACGTCCCGGCGGAAGGGACAAAGCAAAAAAAGAAGCGGCCGGAAAGCGCAAAGTGGCCGGCTCGAGTGGAGGGGGCGGCTCGGGTGGAGGTGGCGGCTCGAAGGCGTCTTCGAAAATGGACGAGTTGATTTCCGAATTCCGTTCGTTCAAAGACTTTGCGGCCGAAAAATATAGTCACAAGAAAAACGTGTCGGCCGACTATGCTCGAGCGGAGGATTTTAGGATAATGAGGTTGGATCTCGACTCGGTTTCGGAGGATGAACGAGAGGTGTATCTGTGTCACACCCCGATATTTCCACGTATAACCGGTGGGCCTGGTGGGGAGTATCGTGACGTAGTTGATATCATCATAGTCAAACAACACAATTTTAAATGCACATCGGAAGCAAATGATAGATTTATTTCAACTGAATGAATTGTAATATTAAGTATCACAAAATAGTTAAAACAGATCCACAGGCGGATCAAATAAAAAGGAAACATAGTTCATCAGACTTAAATGCATCCAAGCTTGCGAGACTCTTAATGATGCTAAGGAGAGGCCAACCTATTACGCGTAGTACCTGCACTTAGCCTTTTGGGGAAAATACGTCAGTTTACACTGGTAAATACAATTAACTGACTCATTTTGAAAAGTTTTAGAAAATTGATTTGAATGCACAAGGCACAAAATATTTTGTAACTTGGGATAATTATTTATATATATAAACTTGTAAAAGAATTACATGTTCGTTATACGTTCAGTAGCCCAGATTGATACTGGGTTAAAGATTAATAGACACACCACATGATATAGTCCCGCGGCGGGTTATTCCCGAAACCGGCGGTTATACCTTATTATTTATTTATGCACTGTCGGGTGTACGCCTACACCCCGTGCTTAGGTCGTGGCCATTTCGTAAAATGATGCCAATGATATCCGGGACATGGTCATTAATGTAACAACCCGCACTTTCGTGCGTTGTTACTACTCGATATACTCGTTACGCCTAGCACCAGAGATTCGGATCATAATGTAACTATGTCGCATACATCGCTATTCGAAGGATAATCGTGTATTTTCGCAATACATTATCGTTACATCACAAACACTAACACTCACGATGACATTGAGTGAGGACCTATTCTACCCTCCTCGGTGGCCGTGATGTGTCGAACGTAGACAATTAACGCTAACAAAGACTCTCGGGTGAGTGTTATAGCTCCAGTCGTCGTGACGATGATGACAATACGAGTGAGTGGTACCCCGTCAGTCATTGTGGCACAACACACAATAACGTTCACTATGACATCGAGAAAGGACCTATACTACCCTCCTTGATGGCCGTGAAACGTCGCTAATAATCGCATACTCGAATCGAAAACGGATTGTTATTTCGAAACTTTGAAATATGAATACGTAAATACGACCCCTAGTGATATATATACATATATAATAATGATATAAATTAACTATAGAAAGCACGTACCCCAAAAACTATCGCAACGCTCGAAAAACGAAGATTTTCCCCGCGCCGGAGTGGCCATCCGAATGGACAGCCTCATCCGAACGGATGGGCCATCCGAACGGATGGGCCATCCGACCCAGTAACCCTCCAGTTCCACTTTTTGCCAATAAATAGCATGTCACATCACTGTTCAAGTGATGTGACAGCTCCCACTCGACCAAGCACGCTCTAGGACCCCTTTTCTCTCGATTCCTCGCGATTCCGGTAAGATTTTGTGACCACCTTGGTTTTCACACTCGTATTTGTTTAACTTTCATTGTAACAAATACCGTATTTGGAATAAAACTTATTTAAACATACTTGCTTTGTGCTTATACATGCTTATACCAATACAAACACGTGAAACAATTGCAAATTTGTTGAGTTTTATGCTATTAAACAAGGTTACATAAACTATAAGGACCTATTTGACATTCTTTGGAAACTTACTTTATAAAGAGATAAATATATAGTTTTGAAATAAAAGTCCAAGGTTCATTTGGTCATTTTCTGAAACTTAAACTCTATGGACTAAAACTGACTTTTTGAAACTCATTTTAACTAAATATCCAAACCTGGTTAATTTTCATACAAAGAATTCCTTCTTTAAACTTAACTCAGTTAGCATATTTAACTGAACTATTACAGGGACCATTAGTGTCAATTTTGAAACCTCAGGGACCAGATCTGCCCTTTATCAAACTACAGGGACCAAGGTGTAAATATCCAAAAATACGAATAAAACGGAGGTCCTTCTGTATCGGACCGGCCCCTGCCGGGTTTCAAACTCGCGACCTCTCGGTTGTAACACGAACGACTTAACCAGTTTATCCTCTGTACAGAGCTGTTAGAATTAGGAATTTAAATTCATTTATATACACTTTAGGATTTTGAATATTTTAATTAAAATAAATCAGAAATAAAAAGGAATTTATTCCAATCGAATCGGACGGAGACGGGACTCGAACCCGCGCCCCTCTGCAACCAAAACAGCGCCCAAACCAACTGGACTAACCAGCCACATGTGAAATTTTTGGGGCTGTATTATATATATGTTAACACTAAAATCGGACCTGATTATAAGAACAGATCCACAGGTCGCGGCTTCGAACAAAAACCCACCATAATCGATTTTAAACCATCCTTTCGACCTGTAAAGCTACCCACATGATACCCAACCTATTCCAACTAATCCCAATCATTCAATCGACACACCTTAGTGCCCTTTCGGCTATAATTGAACTTTTTATAAAAAAAAGTAGATCGAATCCACTACGATTTGTCGAATCTGAGATCAAATTGATCGGCTATATAAGTTCATTAACTCCATACGAACATCCTACACCTCTCACAGTTCACAAACACATCGAATTTCACTTCTGTTCATCGTCGCCGGAGTTCACTCGCCGGAATTTAGTCGAACCACCGTTCCAGCCGATACCGGTTCGTTTTTAATGTTTCAATTTGTTCAATTTTGCTTATATAATGTTTCCTTCAAGTTAATTTGAACATAACATAGATTTCCCCGATTAATTTTGATGTTTGAGTTTCGGTTTGACTCTGATCGATTGATTGGGGAAGATGACCATTTTCATTTCCGAATATATTTAATTAAATTCAATTTATAACCAACCACCAGGTATAGCCCAGTGGTTGTGTGTGTTTGTTGCAAACCAAGTGACCCGGGTTCGAACCCAGGCACAAACAACTCTTTTTAATTCATTTATTTTTAACATTTTTATCATTTCAGTAATTTTTATAACCTTATCAGACACTGTTACTTTTATTAAAAAAATGAAATTAGTCAATTTATTTATAAAACTAATTTTTACGATATAAAAACAGTTTATTATTAAATAATTAATAATAATTCGATTTTTAAGGAATAAATGCTGAAATTTTCAGATTTATTATTTTAAATACTGATCTTCGCAAAAATAATATTTTTACTGATATTTTATATAATTTCGATATTTATATAATTAAATCAGTAATATTCAAGTTCAATAATTAAAAATGTTATTTTTAATTATTCTGATATAAATTAATTATATCACTTGTACAATATTTTGCCAATAATCATTATATTTAATTATGATACTAGTTAAATATATTTGATTTATTATTACAAATGTTTATATTAAATCAATTGTACATTTTTGCAATTTTATTATTTATGATAAATAAATATTTTACATAAATAATTCCTTTATATCATGCTCATTTTTCCGAGCCCTCTAAACATATAATTCATAAGATTCTTCTGTTAATCTAAACACTATCAAATACAATAAATACTCAACAAATCCCGTCAACACTATACGACCTCAATATTGATACATTATTCTTGTACGATTCATTAGGACAACTTGAGTTTCCTTATTATCAGACACCTTAATCTTGACTTGCGTATTCGGAATCGCCTGCAAAATAAAGTGAGTACATAGATCCCCTCTTTTTACTGTTTTCGATTATTTTGGGGTGATTCATATGTATCAAAACGATTTAGATATTCTAACAATGGTTTCAAAACGATTGAGATGGTTTATACTAAACTAATAACGATTTCGATAATGTGAACGAGCTTGTTGGCTGTAATTACATAACGAATGACATTCATTAATTTCGGCCAAACCGACCAGTATTAGGTTATGGTACCATAGGATCCGACAAATCCCGTTATCAGACCGGACCCATGGTTATGTGTGGGTTAGGTGGGTAACAACTGAATCTGATGATTGTTAACTTACCATTTGGAGGTTTGTTAATACGAGTTGAACGAATTGAACGATGAACGAGTCACGAAGGTTTGAATGTTGTTAGCAAGACGACCAAAAGTAGTTTTTCACACTTAAAACGAGAACGATTTAAACGAGTGAATGAATTGAACGATTTAAACGAGTGAATGAATTGAACGATTTGGAACGATTTAAACGAATGAACGATGTTCTATAACGAGAACGAGTTAAACAATATTACACAACGATGTTTACGAAACTACATAGACCATACGAGTTTTATTATAAGAACGATTTATGATTTGGTTTACATAAACAAATGTTTTGGGTTAAGATTCATGGCAAGGGTTATAAATTATGACCAATCTATTTTGACTTGGTTATTCATTTACAATACAAACATTTTACAAAATAAGGTTTTCTAATATCAATTAACGAAGTTGTACAAGTTGTTTCAACATACAAACGAGCCATGAATTTGATACTCACACAAAAATTATGTACTCGCCAGCATTTCTTTGCTGACTTTGTTTTTACATATGTTTCAGGTGATGTTGCTTAATGTTGATTGCGAATAGGATGCATGCTCACTTAGGACCGGACGAGGCCTTAGTGATTTAATAACGATGATAAACTATGTTTGAATTGCTTGTTTAACTTTAAGACAATGTTTAATATTCAATAAAATGAAACTCTTGTATCCATGGTTTGAAACAATAATTCTGTTACAACACTCCCCGACGTTTCCGCCACGATTTGTTGTTTTACGTGGTCAGGGTGTGACAGAAAAGTTGGTATCAGAGCCAATGGTTATAGAGAATTAGGTTATTAGTAAAACTTTGACCTAGACTATAACTTTCTAGGACCCCAACGCAAGTTGATTTGTGTTTAGAATAAAAAAAAAACAAAATCCGAATCTGCCTCGAAAATTAGTCATCTGTTCTAGGATGATTGATTACTAGGTTTTGAACCCTCTGTTATAAGGTTTTGAACCCTTCTAGTTTGACTCATTTTTTGGCTTAGTGCCTTTTGAGTTTTCAAAATCTCGTCAGAGTTTGGGTCTAAATAATGTGAACACGTGTAAACTGGAAGAGTGAATGCCTGTACCCTGAGTTTTCTGTCTAAGGCTAGAGTGTTCGTACAAATCCACATAATCGGACCAGTCACTCTTACCTGGGAACTCTTGGGGTGAGTGTTCACTTATAGGCGAGCATGTCTTCGCAATACATTATTTTGATTCATTACTTTGATTAGTCACTGCGTGTCATTTGTTTGTTTGAGGTAACAAACGAATGATCGCCTCCCGTGTGTTTTGTCGATGTTTTCAATGCCTCTTGTATTTTCCAATTGTCGATCCCGCTCGTGGAGGAGCATACAATTTGAATACAAACGAGGCTCGAGCTGACCACCTCGTTGTCAATGGTACCTTGGTGGTTAATGGTACGTTTCTTGTTAACAATCGACCTGCATATATTCTTTTTGATTCTGGCGCCGATAGAAGTTTTGTTTCATTATCTTTTGAACCTTTGCTTGTGATACCTAGAACTAAACTGAGGAAACCCTTATCTGTCGAAGTTGCTACTGGTAAACCTCTTGTTCTCGATTCTGTTATCCGTGATTGTCAGTTAAACCTTGATAACCATCTTTTTCCATTGACCTCACACCGATGCAACTTGGGAGTTTCGACATTATAGTGGGGATGGATTGGTTAACCAAACATCATGCTGAGGTGGTTTGTTTCGATAAGATTGTTCGTATTCCTCTTCCGTCTGGCGATGTTCTGGAAATTCGTGGCAAAAAACCATCTGGTGGATTGAAGCTTATGTCGTGTACAAAGGCCCAAAGATATTTACGAAAAGGATATGTTGCTTTCCTGGCACATGTCACCGAGGAGAAAGGCAAGAGTAAGAGTATTCAGGATATTCCGATTTTTCGGGATTATCCAGAGGTGTTTCCCGATGAACTGCCTGGTTTGCCTCCAGTTCGTCAAGTTAAGTTTCATATTGACCTTGTACCCAATGCCAACCCGATTGCAAAAGCACCTTATCGTCTTGCACCGTCAGAGATGCAAGAGTTATCGAAACAGCTTCAAGAGTTGTCTGATAAAGGATTCATCCGTCCGAGCTATTCGCCTTGGGAGCACCTGTCCTCTTTGTGAAGAAGAAAGATGGATATTTTCGAATGTGTATCGATTATCGTGAGCTTAATAAGCTTACCATCAAGAATCGATATCCCCTACCTAGAATTGATGATCTCTTCGACCAGCTGCAAGGTGCTTCATGCTTTTCCAAGATCGATCTGCGATCTGCGTATCATCAACTTCGTGTTCTCGAGGAAGATATTCCCAAAACTGCTTTCCGTACAAGATATGGGCATTACGAGTTCACTGTCATGCCTTTTGGTTTGACAAATGCCCCAGCTATCTTCATGGACTTAATGAATAGGGTTTGTAAACCTTATTTAGATAAGTTCATCATTGTGTTCATCGACGATATTCTCATTTATTCAAAATCTCGAGCCGAGCACGAGCAACA
This sequence comes from Helianthus tuberosus, assembly GCA_030545235.1. Classification (NCBI taxonomy): domain Eukaryota; kingdom Viridiplantae; phylum Streptophyta; class Magnoliopsida; order Asterales; family Asteraceae; genus Helianthus; species Helianthus tuberosus. The sequence continues at coordinate 41,180,677 of CM060439.1, read as the reverse complement.
CCTTCGCTTAACATTGGAACTCCTGAAGAAGGAACAAATTTTTGCTAAATTCTCCAAGTGTGAATTCTGGCTTAAAGAAGTTCAGTTCTTGGGTCATATTGTCAATGAGCAGGGTATTCACGTAGATCCATCCAAGATTGTTGCAATTAAGGATTGGAATACACCGACGACACCTACAGAAGTTCGTTCTTTTCTTGGTCTTGCTGGTTATTATCGTCGATTCATTTCAAATTTCTCGAAGAGTGCGGTTCCACTCACTGCTTTGACTCAGAAAAATAAGCCTTTTGAGTGGGGACCCAAGCAAGAAGAAGCGTTCCAAACGCTGAAGAAGAAGTTATGTAATGCTCCTGTTCTATCTCTGCCCGAGGGAAGCGATGATTTCGTTGTCTATTACGATGCGTCCAACTTAGGCCTTGGTTGCGTCCTTATGCAACGAGGTAAAGTTATTGCATATGCATCTAGGCAGCTGAAAGTTCACGAGAAGAACTACACGACTCATGATCTTGAGTTAGGAGTTGTGGTTTTCGCGCTTAAAATCTGGAGACACTACCTCTATGGAACGAAGTGTGTGGTTTTCACAGACCACAAAAGTCTCCAGCACATTCTTAATCAGAAAGAGCTGAACATGAGGCAACGACGTTGGGTTGAACTCTTAAACGATTATGACTGCGAGATTCGCTACCACCCTGGTAAGGCGAATGTTGTAGCCGATGCGCTTAGTCGAAAGGAGCGAGTCAAGCTTCATTCTGTTCGAACACTATCCGATCTTCAATATCGTGTCCTTCAAGCTCAACAATTTTGTGTTTCACAAAATCTGATGGATATGGAATTACCACGTCAACTTGAGCTTAAGCTCGAAGCGAAAGACGATGGTTTGCTCTATTTTAAGGATCGATTGTGGATTCCGAAACAAGACGATCTTCGCACTTTAGCGATGGACGAATCACATAAGTCTCGATATTCTGTCCATCCTGGTGCTGATAAAATGTACAAGGATCTTCGTACTAAGATCTGGTGGCCTGGTATGAAGAAAGATGTTGCCTTGTATGTATCAAAATGCCTAACTTGTCTCAAAGTCAAGGATGAACATCAACGACCTTCTGGTTTGCTTGTACAACCAGAGATACCGGTTTGGAAGTGGGAGAACATTGCAATGGATCTCATTACTAAGTTACCGCGTACGTCTAAAGGTCACGATGCTATTTGGGTAGTAGTTGATTGTTTGACAAAATCTGCTCACTTCTTACCAATCCGTGAGGATTTCTCTGCTGAAAAGCTTGCCAAGATCTATGTAGACGAGATCGTATCACGATATGGTGTTCCTTTAGATATCATTTCCGATCGTGATGCTCGGTTTTCGTCTCAGTTTTGGAAGACCATGCAATCTGCTTTGGGGACCCAACTAAATCTAAGCACTGCTTATCATCCCCAAACAGATGGTCAATCTGAGAGGACGATACAAACTTTGGAGGATATGCTTAGAGCATGCGTGATAGACTTTGGTGGTAATTGGGATTCTCATCTGCCATTGATCGAGTTCTCATACAATAATAGTTATCATGCTAGCATTAAGATGGCACCATTCGAAGCTCTCTACGGTCGAAAATGTCGTTCACCCGTCTGTTGGAATGAGATCGGTGAAGCTCAGCTTACTGGACCTGAGCTCATTCTCGAAACAACGGACAAAATCAAGAAAATCCGCGATAATCTTGTGACCGCTAGAAGCCGTCAAAAGAGTTATGCAGATTTGGGACGCAAGCCCATGGAATTTCAAATTGGAGACCGTGTCCTACTCAAGGTTTCACCTTGGAAGGGAGTGGTGAGATTTGGAAAGAAAGGAAAACTTGCACCACGATATGTTGGACCATTTAAGATTGTTGAAAGAATTGGAAAGGTTGCCTATCGACTAGAACTACCTCCAGAGCTTGGAAATGTTCATCCGACTTTTCACGTGTCCAATTTGCGAAAGTGTTTAGCTGATGCTGATCTTCACATTCCTCTCGACGAGATTCAAATCGACGAAACGATGCACTTTGTCGAGAAACCTGTGGAGATAGTGGAACGTACATACAAACAGTTGAAGAACAAACGGATTCATTTGGTCAAATTTCGCTGGGAATCCAAACGTGGCCCCGAGTTTACTTGGGAACGTAAGGACCAGATGAAGGCGAAATATCCGCATTTGTTTTCACAAGATTCCTCTAAATAAAATTTCGGGACGAAATTTCCTAAAGTAGGGGAAATTGTGACCACCTTGGTTTTCACACTCGTATTTGTTTAACTTTCATTGTAACAAATACCGTATTTGGAATAAAACTTATTTGAACATACTTGCTTTGTGCTTATACATGCTTATACCAATACAAACACGTGAAACAATTGCAAATTTGTTGAGTTTTATGCTATTAAACAAGGTTACATAAACTATAAGGACCTATTTGACATTCTTTGGAAACTTACTTTATAAAGAGATAAATATATAGTTTTGAAATAAAAGTCCAAGGTTCATTTGGTCATTTTCTGAAACTTAAACTCTATGGACTAAAACTGACTTTTTGAAACTCATTTTAACTAAATATCCAAACCTGGTTAATTTTCATACAAAGAATTCCTTCTTTAAACTTAACTCAGTTAGCATATTTAACTGAACTATTACAGGGACCATTAGTGTCAATTTTGAAACCTCAGGGACCAGATCTGCCATTTATCAAACTACAGGGACCAAGGTGTAAATATCAAAAAATACGAATAAAACGGAGGTCCTTCTGTATCGGACCGGCCCCTGCCGGGTTTCGAACTCGCGACCTCTCGGTTGTAACACGAACGACTTAACCAGTTTATCCTCTGTACAGAGCTGTTAGAATTAGGAATTTAAATTCATTTATATACACTTTAGGATTTTGAATATTTTAATTAAAATAAATCAGAAATAAAAAGGAATTTATTCCAATCGAATCGGACGGAGACGGGACTCGAACCCGCGCCCCTCTGCAACCAAAACAGCGCCCAAACCAACTGGACTAACCAGCCACATGTGAAATTTTTGGGGCTGTATTATATATATGTTAACACTAAAATCGGACCTGATTATAAGAACAGATCCACAGGTCGCGGCTTCGAACAAAAACCCACCATAATCGATTTTAAACCATCCTTTCGACCTGTAAAGCTACCCACATGATACCCAACCTATTCCAACTAATCCCAATCATTCAATCGACACACCTTAGTGCCCTTTCGGCTATAATTGAACTTTTTATAAAAAAAAGTAGATCGAATCCACTACGATTTGTCGAATCTGAGATCAAATTGATCGGCTATATAAGTTCATTAACTCCATACGAACATCCTACACCTCTCACAGTTCACAAACACATCGAATTTCACTTCTGTTCATCGTCGCCGGAGTTCACTCGCCGGAATTTAGTCGAACCACCGTTCCAGCCGATACCGGTTCGTTTTTAATGTTTCAATTTGTTCAATTTTGCTTATATAATGTTTCCTTCAAGTTAATTTGAACATAACATAGATTTCCCCGATTAATTTTGATGTTTGAGTTTCGGTTTGACTCTGATCGATTGATTGGGGAAGATGACCATTTTCATTTCCGAATATATTTAATTAAATTCAATTTATAACCAACCACCAGGTATAGCCCAGTGGTTGTGTGTGTTTGTTGCAAACCAAGTGACCCGGGTTCGAACCCAGGCACAAACAACTCTTTTTAATTCATTTATTTTTAACATTTTTATCATTTCAGTAATTTTTATAACCTTATCAGACACTGTTACTTTTATTAAAAAAATGAAATTAGTCAATTTATTTATAAAACTAATTTTTACGATATAAAAACAGTTTATTATTAAATAATTAATAATAATTCGATTTTTAAGGAATAAATGCTGAAATTTTCAGATTTATTATTTTAAATACTGATCTTCGCAAAAATAATATTTTTACTGATATTTTATATAATTTCGATATTTATATAATTAAACCAGTAATATTCAAGTTCAATAATTAAAAATGTTATTTTTAATTATTCTGATATAAATTAATTATATCACTTGTACAATATTTTGCCAATAATCATTATATTTAATTATGATACTAGTTAAATATATTTGATTTACTATTACAAATGTTTATATTAAATCAATTGTACATTTTTGCAATTTTATTATTTATGATAAATAAATATTTTTCATAAATAATTCCTTTATATCATGCTCATTTTTCCGAGCCCTCTAAACATATAATTCACAAGATTCTTCTGTTAATCTAAACACTATCAAATACAATAAATACTCAACAAATCCCGTCAACACTATACGACCTCAATATTGATACATTATTCTTGTACGATTCATTAGGACAACTTAAGTTTCCTTAGGACAACTTAAGTTTCCTTAGGACAACTTAAGTTTCCTTATTATCAGACACCTTAATCTTGACTTGCGTATTCGGAATCGCCTGCAAAATAAAGTGAGTACATAGATCCCCTCTTTTTACTGTTTTCGATTATTTTGGGGTGATTCATATGTATCAAAACGATTTTGATATTCTAACAATGGTTTCAAAACGATTGAGATGGTTTATACTAAACTAATAACGATTTCGATAATGTGAACGAGCTTGTTGGCTGTAATTACATAACGAATGACATTCATTAATTTCGGCCAAACCGACCAGTATTAGGTTATGGTACCATAGGATCCGACAAATCCCGTTATCAGACCGGACCCATGGTTATGTGTGGGTTAGGTGGGTAACGACTGAATCTGATGATTGTTAACTTACCCTTTGGAGGTTTGTTAATACGAGTTGAACGAATTCAACGATGAACGAGTCACGAAGGTTTGAATGTTATTAGTAAGACGACCAAAAGTAGTTTTTCACAATTAGAACGAGAACGATTTAAACGAGTGAATGAATTGAACGATTTGGAACGATTTAAACGAATGAACGATGTTCTATAACGAGAACGAGTTAAAAAATATTACACAACGATGTTTACGAAACTACATAAACCATACGAGTTTTATTATAAGAACGATTTATGATTTGGTTTACATAAACAAATGTTTTGGGTTAAGATTCATGGCAAGGGTTATAAATTATGACCAATCTATTTTGACTTGGTTATTCATTTACAATACAAACATTTTACAAAATAAGGTTTTCTAATATCAATTAACGAAGTTTTACAAGTTGTTTCAACATACAAACGAGCCATGAATCTGATACTCACACAAAAATTATGTACTCGCCAGCATTTCTTTGCTGACTTTGTTTTTACATATGTTTCAGGTGATGTTGCTTAATGTTGATTGCGAATAGGATGCATGCTCACTTAGGACCGGACGAGGCCTTAGTGATTTAATAACGATGATAAACTATGTTTGAATTGCTTGTTTAACTTTAAGACAATGTTTAATATTCAATAAAACGAAACTCTTGTATCCATGGTTTGAAACAATAATTCTGTTACAACACTCCCCGACGTTTCCGCCATGATTTGTTGTTTTACGTGGTCGGGGTGTGACAGATTTCACCCTAAAACTTGTACTTCTATGATCTACACTCAATTCTACATCATTCTGTCTTTCAAAACTCAATTTCTAACCGTGAAATCTACTGATTTGAGGTGTTTTAAGGTGATGTCACCCAGAGTTCATATGAACTTCAAGTTGTGACCTCATCCCACCATAAACGACTCAGATCTGGGAGATTTCCACATGTTTTGATAACAAATCTCACCTAAATCTATGTAGTTAACCAATGAACTGTGCGATTTCGAGTTAACCATGAGAAACCGTCAAGAACGGCCAGATCTGCTGGAACGGGGTGATTCCCGGCCGTTAGAACGGGTCGAAACTGATGGAATTTCATTTGTTAACACGAAATCACACCGTCCCAGTAAAACCGCACGTATTCCTACCAAAAACACTCAAAAACGACTGATCGGGACGATAAAACAGACGCGTCATCCGACTGGATAACATGTCATCCGAACGGACCACATGTCACCCGACCGGATCACATGTCATCCGATCGGATAGCATGTCACCCGATCGGATAGCATGTCATCCGACCAAGAATGGTCATCCGATCCGGACCAAGTGTCATCCGATCCAAACTCTAGTCATCCGATCGAATGTCAGAATGAACCAACAGTCATCCGACCGGATGAGCATCATCTGACTGGATAACTGTCATTTTGATACTATTCCCGCTTAACCGTACATCGTTTACTATATCACTCGATGATTAACGCAGACGTACTCGCAACCGATCCAATCAAGTTGTATTCTCGCTAAAAACGCACTGTGAGTATACTTGAACCCTTTTTAAATCGTACTTTGGGTGTAACATACGTTTCTAACAAATCGAACTTATCAAACGAATTATTCAATCAATCGAATTATCACTTGCGAATAACAGTTATGCATAGATATACGTGATGCTAGTTGCATATGTGCTAGGGCTTATACTCGCGACGTCCCACCACGACTAGTATAGTACTATTGCGCCCGACGGGGTCTAGTTTGCCATCGCATATTCTAGCATCGAGGACTTAGTTGGTAGTATCAGCTTTGTGAGTATATATGTCGTGTGTTACGTTTATGCATGTGGAAATTCGCTACACTTTTTAATCTATTACTCTACATATCAAACCTGTATACTCGCCAATACTTTTGTATTGACAAATATTTTAACGTATGTTGCAGGTTAGATTGCAGGCTATTTCAAATCAAGCTAGGAAGTCTAGAAACTCAACTAAAATCTAGGTTGTCGGATTTGTATTGTTCGAGAGGACAAGAAATCTGTGATAACTTATGTGATACTGTATTATTTGTTAGTATGGGATAACGAATGTGTTAAATATTATCGCAATATAGTTGTTATGGATTCTCTTGAGCAATCTGATTCGCCTAGTGCCGCGCCCAAAGATTCCGCCATCGGTTGGGGTGTGACAGATTGGTATCAGAGCCATAACTATAGGGAATTAGGCCAGACTCGACCTAGTCCGGGTCGACGTCTTAGAAATTGACCTAGTCTATAGTCTAAGTACCAACAGGCCGACTTGTACGAACCCAGTAGGGTTGTATCGGGCCTATTTGATACTCTCGATCGAAATTGCTAAAAGATGCAACTTTGTGTGAACACCGCGTACTACAGCTTCACTCGAAGAAGCCTTTCCTAAGGCTGGAATACTACTTAGCCTTTCCTAAGGCCGACACAATACCCATGATTTCGAAAATACTCGCAAAACAAAACCGAGTGATCCAGTCGAGATCAGGTGTGAAAACCAAGAACTCTCGACGAGATCGCTCACTCAGCGCATTTTTCTAGCATGAGAACCTTTCATCGAGTTAGGAGTGACATCCACATCTCGACGAAAGTCTCCATTTCGAAATCTAGTGGAACTCACGAATTTATTCGAAGAGCATAACCACAATTAGGAACAAAGTTGTTAAGTCAGGGGTGAAACCCGTACCTTAATAAGCCGTTCCACTCTCTATAAACTGGTTTTCAAAAGCTCTCACCAAGGACTCGACTAACACGATAACTCGAGCCACGCGATGACTAGGAAGACGAATGCCATGAGCTGCATCCCAGTGGAAGCATGAAGTTTTCTAGGTCAACGCGCGTGCACGAACTTGTCGAATACAGTTGGGTTACCTTGGGTAGTCGACGCCTAAACACCCAAGGTACTCTATCATACGACCCGCCGATTTTACAAATGATTGGAACTTATTTATGTTTTGAAACTTTACGCCTTATCGATTCCTCGAATTAACGATTTTCACTCCCTGCTTTTATAAACGCACAACTCGCACAGCCATCGCAAACTAAAACGAAACCGGAATGTTCGCAACAAAACTAATGCATAATCTATCGCATTCGCTCTCGCTTTCTCACTTCAACGCGTCCTCGCTTATTCTAAGTCGACCTGTATGTGTATGATTACAAATTATGATTATATAAATACATATATATATACGTATAAACAACAAGTCAAATATATACGTATAAACAACAAGTCATTGTGTGAGGACTTAGGAATTTCGTGTCTCCTATATGGCTCCTATGTGATTCGTATTACTATTATACTATCACATCAAGCTTTGAACGCGCTCAATCGCGTCGCAAAACTCAAAAATCATTATGATCGAATCTCATTCCAAGTCTCTTCCTGTCTAGATGCCTTCCAACGACTCTACCTCGAGACGAATAGCTAGGAGAAGAGCCAAACGAAGCGCCGATAAGAGGATTGCATCACTTGTGACCAGGGAAGTGGTCAAGCTCATTCCTCAAATTGCCGCTCGAGTGCACTCTCTCAGCAACTCTCGAGCCTCGGAAGACTCCAAGACGGAAGCGTCGCAATCTGCTTTTCTTTACAAACACTTCAAAGCCTGTGACCGATGGAATTCACGGGTGAAGGAGGTGTGACTCAACTACTCCAGTGGTTCGATTCTATCGAAGTTACCCTTCGTCAGAGTGGGTGTCCCGATAGTTTCTGTACTACTTGCGCTACCGGAGTATTTCAATCACGAGCACTCGACTGGTGGACCGCCAAACGTAACAGACATGGGATCTCTGCAGCTTACGCTCTCTCTTAGGATGAGCTGAAAGAGCTCATGAAGAAAGAGTACTGTCCCCCTCACGAAATTCAGAAGCTGGAAGACGAATTCTGGAAAATCAAGCAAGTCGAAAGTGACAACGCTGGCTACACCGCAAGGTTCAATCAGCTTAGCATAATCTGCCCAAGTCAAGTCAACACTTCAGAAAAAGCCATTTCGAAGTACATTCGCGGCTTGCCTGAGTGTGTGGGTGATTTTGTCGAAGCTGCGAGACCTGCTACCATCGAAGAAACCTACCGCTTAGCCGCAGAAATCAACAACAAACGACTCATGGAAGGGTTCTTCTCAAAGAATCCTGTAAAGCAAGCTTACCAAGCAATCGCCATTAATCCTTCAGGCGATCCTGTCGACGATTCTCCTGACGAATCTACTAACGATTCTCCTGACGAATCTGCTAACGATTCTTCTGACGAATCTGCTGCCGATTCTTCTGACAAATCTGCCGACGGATCTTCCAACAACTCGGCCAGAGATTCTGCAAGTGAGTCCTCAGACGAATCCTCCAACGACGACACCTCTTCACAAGACACCGACAAACCCAGCCGTAAGCGAAAGATTTCAAGCCTGAGCTCATCAACAACCGAACTGCTGCAACCGAAACCTCTTCAAGCAGTTCCGGAGTTTCCAAAATGAGCTTACACTGGAGCTCATCCCCAGTGTTACTCATGTACCTATCATCATCCAATTGGGGCTGACTGTCGCTATTGCAATAACTGCAACTGTTACGGTCACTTCACCCGCAACTGCCGCATCGAACCGCAAACTTGAGTACAACAACAACAGCTCCAGCAAAAGTCTTCAGCATCAAACGTCTAGCAAGCGTAGGATAAAGTTGTAATGATACAATTTTCGACGTTAATTTCAAAGTTTTGAACCTACTCTATTACTCGATGTTGCCACTGTGCGTAACGTTAACCCTTGTTTTCGTTTCTCTTCCATTCTCTAATCATCGCACTTAGACTAGATTCACATGCATACTATATACTATATCACGAACTAATGTGTTTTACCCTCACTACACTCTTAGAACGAGGTACGATAAACGTGCAAGGAATGATTAATCACGGGTGCACACGGGATTACTTGGGTCAGTGCATGGAGGTCGTAGTAAATTCTAAGGTGCCACAAGCGTTTCAGCAAAGTATGACACCGAAACACGAGATTTAAGTAATAGGAGTAAAGAAAGGTGTGCTTTACCATACTACCGAAGTTTCGTGCAGAAAGTGCCATGTGGAGTTGAACGTTATTAGACCTATTATACTATTGTGATTATTTTCAACACACTACACTCAATCGCAAGGCGTAACAACTGAATCGCATCATCGCAAGACTTGTCGTAAGTCTGCAAACGCATTGCAATCGCCTCATCGATGGACTCTGGAGAGTCTACCCCCGCAGGGCAATTGCATCGACGCAAGACTGGCCGTAAGTCTGTCGAGACCAAATCTCATCAAGTACATAAACGCTCACGATGTTGTTGAGTGAGGACCTATTCTACCCTCCTCGATAACCGTGATGCCTCGCAACGTAACGTTAAGCTTATTCGAAACAAAACTCGGCTAATCGCAATCGCTTATCATGTGTATCTCGCAATCTCTACCGCTTATTATGTGAACCTCTATCGCTTATTATGTGAATCTATATCGCTTGCTGTGTATCAATCTATTGCTATCGCCTACCGTTATCTGTGATATTTGTATGAAGTTAGCACACATGACCTCGCTTCATGAGATGAAGCTCATATGGTTGAAGCAAGGCGTTTTAGTCATATCAGCGGCCTTTCGTGGAAAAAGGCCATGTGGGGTCTGATGTTAGTTAAACTCTGTGGTGTTAATCAATCAAATCGAACCGCATAAATCGTGTATACCTCCGTCGCTTGCAACGCAACAACTGCCGATTATCGTAATTCGTTTATCACCGCCGTCATTACTGGTGTTGTGTTATTTGCTTAATCATCTAATCGCTTATCGCTTATCGTGTATAGTCTACCGCTTATTCGCGTATCGCGTACCGCTTATCGCTCGCTTGGTATTCACTGCAGTCTGTGTGGTATTAGTACGCATGACATCGCTTCACGAGGCAAAACTAACCTGGTTAAACGTGGTGTTTCACCATGTTAGCAAACTCTCGTGGAAACGTGCCATGTGGGTTCAAAGTGGAATCTAATCGAAGACGCCCTATTCGCTTATCGCTTATCGCTCAACGCCTACCCAGACACGACACATAAATGTTTTGTGTCATCAGGTTACTCGCGCACGCTGTTGTAGCTACGTTCACAATTCAACTCGTCGGTTTAACCTATTCGATTCTATCTTATACTCGGTCTGACTTTCTATCGATTCGACCGAGTGAGCGTAATTTTATCCATGCCGTATCGGCACACGTGACACCGCCTCACGAAACGGAAGTAATATGGGAGAAACATGGTGGATACCCCGCTGGTACTTCCTATATATAAATATTTTAATCATATTAACGAACTTCCGTGGGAAGGTGCCAAGTGGGGCTCGATGCTAAACTGTCTTTCCAAACGGTTAAAACTGATTTTTATAAAACTTTTATTAAAACCACGGGACAGTGAAATTCCTCACAATGTGGAGGTAACATCGAACCCGCTTAACTCCATGTCCAAGGGGAGCTTTCATGAGTCCAATTTTTCCTTAAAACCTTTTGCAATATCAAAAACAAGACTTTCTTGAGACGTTGGTTCAACATCAAGTTCAGCTGAACCCATGTCGTAGGAGAGTTTTCGTAACCCCAGTTTTCATCTTCGAATTCCTTAAAATGTTTAAAACCTAAACTTCCTTGCAGCATTGGTTAACATCGACTCAGTTGACCTTACGTTAAAAGGAAAAATTTTCAAGATTTCCATCCAAAATTCCTTTTTAATATCTAAAGACGAACGTTTCTTGTAACGTTGGTTAACGATCGACTCAGTTAACCCTACGTCATGAGAAACCTTTCAAGTTCTTTAAAATTACAATCGCATCGAACTAACGAATTCTCCACGACACGAGGTACATTGGAACGCCAACTCGTGGGATATTATTTTTGTCTTTACGTCACCTCTTCGCTATCGCAATCGATCTCTCTTATTCGAAACGCTCTCGCTCGTCAGCTATCGGTCAAATCACTCGCCGTATTGCTACTTATACAGGATCAACTCTCAAAAGTCTACCTGTTGGATTAATTTCGGGACGAAATTTCCTAAAGCAGGGGAGACTGTAACAACCCGCACTTTCGTGCGTTGTTACTACTCGATATACTCGTTACGCCTAGCACCAGAGATTCAGATCATAATGTAACTATGTCGCATACATCGCTATTCGAAGGATAACCATGTATTTTCGCAATACATTATCGTTACATCACAAACACTAACACTCACGATGACATTGAGTGAGGACCTATTCTACCCTCCTCGGTGGCCGTGATGTGTCGAATGTAGACAATTAACGCTAACAAAGACTCTCGGGTGAGTGCTATAGCTCCAGTCGTCGTGACGATGATGACAATACGAGTGAGTGGTACCCCGTCAGTCATTGTGGCACAACACACAATAACGTTCACTATGACATCGAGAAAGGACCTATAATACCCTCCTTGATGGCCGTGAAACGTCGCTAATAATCGCATACTCGAATCGAAAATGGATTGTTATTTCGAAACTTTGAAATATGGATACGTAAATACGACCCCTAGTGATATATATACATATATAATAATGATATAAATTAACTATAGAAAGCACGTACCCCAAAAACTATCGCAACGCTCGAAAAACGAAGATTTTCCCCGCGCCGGAGTGGCCATCCGAACTGATGGGCCATCCGACCCAATAACCCTCCAGCTCCACTTTTTGCCTATAAATAGCATGTCACATCACTGTTCAAGTGATGTGACAGCTCCCACTCGACCAAGCACGCTCTAGGACCCCTTTTCTCTCGATTCCTCACGATTCCGGTAAGATTTCAACCTAAAACTTGTACTTCTATGATCTACACTCAATTCTACATCATTCTGTCTTTCAAAACTCAATTTCTAACCATGAAATCTACTGATTTGAGGTGTTTTAAGGTGATGTCACCCAGAGTTCATATGAACTTCAAGTTGTGACCTCATCCCACCATAAACGACTCAGATCTAGGTGATTTCCACATGTTTTGATAACAAATCTCACCTAAATCTATGTAGTTAACCAAGGAACTGTGCGATTTCGAGTTAACCATGAGAAACCGTCAAGAACGGCCAGATCTGCTGGAACGGGGTGATTCCCGGCCGTTAGAACGGGTCGAAACTGATGGAATTTCATTTGTTAACACGAAATCACACTGTCCCAGTAAAACCACAAGTATTCCTACCAAAAACACTCAAAAACGACTGATCGGGACGATAAAACAGACGTGTCATCCGACTGGATAACATGTCATCCGAACGGACCACATGTCATCCGACCGGATCACATGTCATCCGATCGGATAGCATGTCACCCAATCGGATAGCATGTCACCCGATCGGATAGCATGTCATCCGACCAAGAATGGTCATCCGATCCGGACCAAGTGTCATCCGATCCAAACTCTAGTCATCCGATCGAATGTCAGAATGAACCAACAGTCTTCCGACCGGATGGGGTCATCCGACCGGATGGGGTCATCCGACCGGATGTGGTCATCCGACCGGATGAGCATCATCTGACTGGATAACTGTCATTTTGATACTATTCCCGCTTAACTGTACATCGTTTACTATATCACTCGATGATTAACGCAGACGTACTTGCAACCGATCCAATCAAGTTGTATTCTCGCTAAAAACGCATTGTGAGTATACTTGAACCCTTTTTAAATCGTACTTTGGGTGTAACATACGTTTCTAACAAATCGAACTTATCAAACGAATTATTCAATCAATCGAATTATCACTTGCGAATAACTGTTATGCATAGATATACGTGATGCTAGTTACATATGTGCTAGGGCTTATACTCGCGACGTCCCACCACGACTAGTATAGTACTATTGCGCCCGACGGGGTCTAGTTTGCCATCGCATATTCGAGCATCGAGGACTTAGTTGGTAGTATCAGCTTTGTGAGTATATATGTCGTGTGTTACGTTTATGCATGTGGAAATTCGCTACACTTTTTAATCTATTACACTACATATCAAACCTGTATACTCGCCAATACTTTTGTATTGACAAATATTTTAACGTATGTTGCAGGTTAGATCGCAGGCTATTTCAAATCAAGCTAGGAAGTCTAGAAACTCAACTAAAATCTAGGTTGTCGGATTTGTATTGTTCGAGAGGACAAGAAATCTGTGATAACTTATGTGATTGTATTATTTGTTAGTATGGGATAACGAATGTGTTAAATATTATCGCAATATAGTTGTTATGGATTCTTTTGAGCAATCCGATTCGCCTAGTGCCGCGCCGCGATGATTCCGCCATCGGTTGGGGTGTGAAAATTAACCCCCCAAAGGTTTTAAACAAACAAAACAATTTAAACGGAACATTTCAATAATTTAATCTTCATACAATTAAATATTCCATGCCCGACCAAGTGGTATTTTATATACCGTACCCCAAGCCCGTATAGGGAAAATAAGTTAAAAGTATTTACCTGAGCAATGTATAATCACAAACCGCAAGTGCAAATAGCTTTTACCGGGTCTCCTATTCTGGAACAAAGGTTTTTAATAACCTATTAGATTTCTAACGGGTCTTTAATTAAGCCTAAACTTAGACCGGTTAGTTTTAAAGGAAGATACGGTTCAAACGCACGATTAAGCGAAGACCGGACTAGAATGTGACTTAGACCCGACAAGTTTGGAGACTTGTATAATATGGGTAAACTAAACACATTCTGGAATTTGAGACAAAAATGATAAGGTTTGACCCGTTTCGGTTAATTTATGCAAACTAGTTACATAAACCGAACCGAACGCGAAGTATGCGTAACGGGTAACCATAAGAGTCATATACAAGTTTCCTAAGTTAATATGCCTTAAATATGTTGTGACATCAGTAAGATATCTTTTATTATGCGCAAAACGGATTTAAACTCAATTTACGCCCCGTAGGGTTATTTTGGTCATTTTAAAGGTTATAAAAGAGATTTAATATGATTCTGAGTTTCGGGTCTGATGTAGTCAGTAAAAATACTTAATTTTTCTAAGTTATATCAGTAGGGTATAACCTACATGTGAAATTTATCATTTCTAACCATATTATGCGCCGAAGGGGCATTTACATTTTGGTAATTTCACCTAAGGTTTAAAGGTCAAATCTGGAAATCTGAGTTTAAAACTTTTGCTTACTGCTAAAGTATAAAAATTTACTTAAAACATCAGTAGGTATCAAGTCTTATATATCTAAAATGGTTTTAATACATACTATGATTTAAAACGCGTAAAAATGTGGTTTTAAGCGATTTCCGGGTTTTATAAAAAAAACTGATATTTTTATTATTCCATAAGGCTTAAAATATTCTATTTATCATATTGGATCAATAGAAAAAGGTTTGGTATCAAAAGGATTGGTAAAACTCATTTTATAGCCTAAAAGGGCAAAACCGGCAACTACCGAATCAAGCTTAGAACTCTATGTTATGCTTAGCCTAAAATTAAATAAAAATATTCAAAAATCCCAAAATATTATTTTATATCAGTGGGTAAAAGTTTGGTATTAAAAATTGTGTTTAGATAGGCTATATGCTAATTACGCCGTTTAATTAATAAAAAGCTTTCTAATTACGCTAATGAGCATAACTCCTAACCTATACCTCAAACTGATGTAAAATTTTAGGGACAAGTCTATAAATCAGTAACTAAGGTTTCTATTCTTTTACATTTTCAAAAATCACGTTTTAAGGTCATATGGGCATAATAGTCAACATATAGGCAATAAACGGAAACATGCATATGAATCGGATAACTATTGAACCAAGTTGTATAATCATAGAGGGTTATACTAACATGAAACCTGGTCCAAATAAAGCTCTAAGGCATTTCTAAACTATGCTCAAA
Source organism: Helianthus tuberosus (assembly GCA_030545235.1). Taxonomy (NCBI): domain Eukaryota; kingdom Viridiplantae; phylum Streptophyta; class Magnoliopsida; order Asterales; family Asteraceae; genus Helianthus; species Helianthus tuberosus. The sequence goes on along the minus strand of CM060439.1, from coordinate 41,164,996 downwards.
CGGGTCAGAACTGAAAGTCAAAGCAGAAGTCAAATTATGCGACTTTCGGTTCCGAACCGAGCCTAAACTGAAAATTGTCGGGTTGAACGTGTTTAGACATGTTCTTACATTAATTACCAAGTTATATTAGTGATAAAACAGGTTGCATGGATCCTACATTGCTAATTATGCATTAATTTGAAAATAAGCTTTCTGTTGACTTTTTAAGATTAACTTTGACCCGACAATTGACCTAGTTAGAGTGGGAATCAGAGGGTGCCCTTTTAAGGGTTTATTGCCCACATAATTACCAACTCATAGGTACTTTCAATTTGAAATTTGACTGGACAAATTTTAAATAATCACGAAGTCAAGCTCTAATTACGACGGTTTGACTTTAAGCTAATAAACTAAGCTAAACTGAATTAGGAAGGGTTAAGGACACTTACAAGAGTCTTAAGCACGACTAGGGATCTTAAGAAAGCTTGTTGATGATCAGAGGAGCTCCAGAAGTGAGTCTTGTGAACTTTGCAAATGAATGAGTTCAATGTTGCAACTAGAGGGATGCTTATATTGCAAAAATGATGCAACAAGATGATGCCAAACAACTCTACATGTGTTTCCAGATCAAGACAAGTGCCCCTGGTGCATGAAAAACCATTGGCTCTGCCCCTGGAACTCGAAAACAAGCCTTCAAAGGCGGTGCAACATGCTGGACTTGCACCTGTCAAGGTTTTCTGCATCAGATGACCCCTCGCGTGACGTGTAGGTCTCCTTAAGGATCCTACGCGTAGCACGACGCCCCTTGTGACTGAATTTTCAACTTTCAAAGTTTGCTGTTTTGGTCCCTGGTCCATATAATCTTTATTTAACTTTCATTTATTGCATTTTGGACCCTCTAACTTGTCTTTTAAGGGCTCCAAGACATATACAAACTTTGTTAAGTCCTTGGTTAACTTTGTGATCACCCGAAAAGTTATAAATTTCAACGTTGACGCTTTTAACCCCTCGTATACGAATATTGTCATAACTTTCTCATACTTTATCGAAACCTTGTGAAATTTTTATCACATATTCTAGTGAGTATAATTTACCGTTACAAAGCTTCGGGTTTGCTAAAAGGTCACTCAGAGGTATACTTTAAACATGTTGACACATTTAACCCCTGTAGTTTGTAATCTCTCACTTTCTTCCACAATTAGCTTCGTATGATCCAAGATTTATTCGTTTAAGGGTATAAACATCGTGTAGGGTTATTGAAAGGCATATTTATCCATTGTTGACACTTTGAACCCTTTTTATTCACATACTTTCTTTGTTTGTCAACTTTAGTCCCTCTAAAGTAATATTTTACACATTTAAAGCTCATGACACATGTCGATACATTATTGGACACAAATTTTCGAGGTGTTACATCCTCACCCCCTTAAAAGAAATCTCGACCTCGAGATTTACTGAAACAAATGAGGGTATTTTTCTTTCATTGTGGACTCTACCTCCCACGTGTATTCGGGACCTCTGCGGGCATCCCATTTGACCTTTACAATAGGCACATGCTTCCTTCGAAGCTTCTTAACCTGTCGATCCTCGATCGACAAAGGTTTTTCCAAAAATTTCAAACTCTCGTCTATATGCACATCCGTATGTGGTATGACTAGTGATTCATCAGCTAGACATTTCTTTAGATTGCAGATGTGGAATACATTATGAATACCACTGAGCTCTTCAGGTAAGTTCAACTTGTAAGCCACTGATCCGACACATTCGATGATTTCAAATGGTCCTATATACCTTGGGCTTAACTTACCCTTCTTACCAAATCGCATCACCCCCTTCCAGGGTGATACTTTAAGTAAAACCTTTTCACCAACCTCAAACTTTAGAGGTTTTCGCCTTTTATCAGCATAACTTTTCTGCCTATCCCTGGCCGCTTTCAGGCGGTCACGAATTTGGACAATCTTGTCCGTCGTTTCAAGGACTATACCAGGTCCTGATAACTGAGCTTTTCCTACCTCTGCCCAACAAATAGGCGTCCTGCATTTCCTACCATATAATGCCTCAAAAGGTGCAGCCTGAATGCTTATATGGTAGCTATTGTTATAGGAGAACTCGATCAATGGTAGGTGGTTATCCCAACTACCACCTAAATCAATCACACATGCACGAAGCATGTCTTCCAAAGTTTGGATGGTACGCTCACTCTGCCCGTCCGTCTGAGGATGGTAAGCCGTACTAAAATTTAAGCGTGTGCCCAAAGATTGTTGGAAACTTTTCCAAAAATGAGATGTGTACCTAGTATCTCTGTCAGAGATAATAGACACTGGTACGCCATGTAGAGATACAATCTTATCTACGTACAATTGGGCTAACATGTCGGAGCTATAAGTCTCCTTAATGGGTAGAAAAAGTGCTGACTTAGTCAGTCTATCTACTATCACCCATATAGTATCATTTCCTTTCTTTGTCTTAGGCAACTTGGTGATAAAATCCATTGTCACCATTTCCCACTTCCAGGTGGGAAGTTCAGGCTGTTGTAGCAAACCTGACGGCTTTTGATGTTCAGCCTTGACTTGAGCGCACGTCAAACATTTGGCTACATAGGTAGCTATAGACTTCTTCAAGCCTATCCACCAATAATTTGCCCTCAAATCCTGGTACATCTTGTCAGCTCCAGGATGAACGGAGTATTTAGAACTATGGGCTTCTTGGAGAATGACATCCCGAAGTCCTCCATACACTGGAACCCATATTCGTCCATTTAATCTCAGGATTCCGTCCTTGCCATAGGATAACTGTTCTTCAGTTACTCCTAGCTTTTCATCAGGATAGTTAGCTTCTAATACAGCTTCCTTCTGTGCAGCTAACAACCTTTCATTCAAACTATTCCTTAATTCAATGCTCTTGGCATTGATTCTTATAGGCTTAATCCTTTCTTTCCTACTTAAGGCATCGGCAACCACATTTGCCTTGCCTGGATGATATCTTATCTCACAGTCATAATCATTCAAAGTTTCCATCCATCGTCGCTGCCTCATGTTAAAATCCTTCTGATTGAACAGATGTTGAAGGCTTTTGTGATCAGAGTAGATCACACACTTAGTACCATACAAGTAGTGCCTCCATAGTTTTAGTGTAAATACAACGGCACCCAACTCCAAGTCGTGGGTGGTGTAATTCTTCTCGTGCACCTTTAACTATCGAGAAGCATAGGCAATGACCTTGCCTTTCTGCATAAGCACACATCCCATACCTGTGTGCGATGCATCACAATACACTATAAATTCGTCAATTCCATCAGGCAACGTCAATACAGGAGCGTTGCTCAACTTTTGCTTAAGGATGTCAAAGGATTCCTGCTTCTTAGGACCCCAGTCAAACTTAATATTCTTACGCGTCAACGAAGTTAGGGGTGCAGCGATCCTTGAGAAGTTTTCAATAAATCGCCTATAGTATCCTGCCAGACCTAGAAAGCTACGAATTTCGGTAGGCGTCTTTGGCTCTTGCCAGTTCATGACAGCTTCAACTTTAGCGGGGTCTACTTGGATACCACGCTCGCTAACAACATGTCCAAGAAATTGGACTTCACGAAGCCAGAATTCACATTTTGAGAATTTGGCATAGAGCTTTTCCTGTTGAAGCAGCTTAAGAATACAACGGAGATGCTTCTCATGGTCAGCTTGACTCTTCGAGTAAATAAGAATGTCATCGATCAAGACGATGACAAATTTATCCAAGTAAGGCTTGCAGACGCGATTCATGAGATCCATGAATGCGGCAGGTGCATTAGTAAGCCCAAAAGGCATCACCAAGAACTCGTAGTGACCATAGCGAGTTCTAAATGCAGTCTTGTGCACATCTTCACTTCTAACCTTCAATTGATGATAGCCTGACCTCAAGTCGATCTTAGAGAAGTAACTTTCCCCTTGCAACTGATCGAACAGATCGTCGATCCTGGGCAATGGATATCTATTCTTGATAGTAACCTTGTTGAGCTCGCGATAATCGATGCATAGACGCATCGATCCATCCTTCTTCTTCACAAACAGGATTGGTGCTCCCCAAGGAGACGAACTAGGATGTATAAAACCTTTTGCCAACAAATCATCTAACTGAGTCCTTAATTCTTTCATCTCTGTTGGTGCTAACCTGTAAGGTGCTCTAGCAACAGGTGCTGCTCCTGGAATAATGTCAATTCTGAATTCTACTTGCCTATCTGGTGGTAAACCGGGTAGTTCCTTAGGGAATACTTCGGGATATTCAGAAATGACGGGAATATCTTCAATCTTAGGCTTCGGCTCATTAATAGTTACTTGTGCCATGTAGATGACACAACCTTTCTTCATACATCTTGATGCCTTGATCATAGACACTTGCTCAGGCAACCCATACTGGGTATCTCCCTGGATGGTAAGTGGTTCACCAGACAGAGTCTTGACCACCACTTGCTTCTTGTTGCAAACAATCTGGGCCTGGTTATGAGATAACCAGTCCATGCCTATAACTATATCAAAACCGGCTAACTTCAAAGGAAGTAAGGACAAAGGAAAAGAGTGGTTCCTAATGGATATGAAACATCTATCTAACACGGTTGATGCGGTTTCTATGGTTCCATCAGCTAATTCAACCTCATATTTTATGCTTAGGGTTCTAACAGGTAGGTTTAACAACTTACAAAACTTATCATCAACAAATGACTTATCTGCTCCAGAATCAAATAACACCCTTGCATAAACATCATTAATAAGAAAGGTACCTGTTATGACATTATCATCCTGAATGGCTTCTTGTGCATTCATCCGAAAGACCCTAGCATTGGTCTTTTTAGCTTCTTCAGGCTTTTTGGCAAACTTAGGGCAGTTGGACTTGATCTGCCCCTTCTCGTTGCAGTTATAGCACGTTGCATCCTTTATCTTCTTGCACTCTATCGTCTTGTGCTCAGAAGATTTACAAATCCCATAAACTTTTGGCTGTGACTGGGATTTTGATTCATATCTGCATCTCCCGAAATGGTGCTTCTTACAGACCTTACACTTGGGCTTATCGCCTGACTGATGACCATCCTTCTTGGTTCCAGTACTCTTCTTGTGGTCATTGTTTTTCTTATGTTTCTTGTCTGACCGTCGTGAGTTGTCATCCTCACGCTTTCTCTTCTCAGCATCGGTGTTTCTGAGCGATCTTTGCCTGACCGCGTCCAAAGTAAGGGACAATGATATATCAGCTGCAGATCTGAAAGTAGCTGGTCTGGAGGCCTTCACACTCGCCTTGATCTCTGGGGCTAAACCCCCAATGAAACGAGCTATCCTCTTGGGTTCCGGAGTCACCAGATACGGAACCAATCTTGACATAGTATTGAAGCTTGTAAGGTAGGCTTGACAATCCAGGTTCTTCATAACCAAGGACAAGAAATCAGACTCAATCTTTTCAACCTCATGCTGAGGGCAGTAGTTCTCCTTAATGAGAGTAACAAACTGATCCCATGTCAGATTGTACAATGGGATCTTCCCCGTGGCTTGAATCAACGACCTCCACCAAGCTAGTGCCTCGCCTTTGAATGACTGAGATACAAACTTTACTACATCCTTATCAGCACAATCACTGATATCTACCACAGTGTCCATCTCATCTAACCATGACATGCAGTCAACTGCTCCTTTCTCCCCAGTAAAATCCCTGGGTTTGCAGGAGACAAAGTATTTATAGGTGCAACCTTTAGCACGTGGTTCTTGATTTAGCACAACTTTCTTAGATTGAACACTCTGTTGATTTGAGGAGTGATGATCGTCATCCTTCTTCTTTGATGGTGGTCTACTATGAGCCTCAGAGTGAGTCTTAGGTTTAGAATGGGGTACTGATGAGGCCCTGCTTCGAGTACCACTTAACTCATTCAACTGCCTATCTATGGCCTTGGTAACAACATTATCAATTAGTGCTTGAAGTTCTGCACCAGTTACATTGATCTTCGTGGTATCATGATTTTCCCGAGGGTGACTATTTATTTCTTCGGACTCTGCCATGTAGCTTGATTGCTACATAAAATAATGATTTTAATTCGTTCTGAGGTCCATAACAGTTTTATCATTCTAGAAGATTTATTAATCATGGTATTTAAGAAACCATTTTGATTAATTTGCTAGGCATATATATATTCAGGATATTATAGAAATCCTTAGTAAGAATTAAAATATATTAATGGCAAAAAGGCCTAGTCACGTGGACGGTTTTAAGTTTTTAATCATGATCTTATAGGGTCATGTATTGAGGTTTTAAATCTCTAATTTGTTACCTCTTCTTAACAGGGGGTCGAAGACCACGACTGCCTTTTGTCTTATATGACAATGTATATAGCCCGTAGGCATTACTTACCTATAGGATGCTTAATATAATAAAAGAATTTGGAAGAATCCATTGTAAAGATAACTTATGTGATTTTATCGAATCACATTTTGCCAGGAGTGTTAACATGTTTTCAGATGTTAACAAGGTTTTGAATCTTTTGAGTAGGTTTTACCGTCTTGGCCATATCTAGAATGACATGTAGCTAGGTTTTACCTTTTTTAAGATTCTTTTTAATATTTAATGCAGAAATCCTAAATTGATAAGTTAATAAGGATCTGAATCTAATTTGGTGAATTACCATCTTGGCCCTGTCTTATAATGACACATGGCTAGGTTTTGTCCCTTTTTAGATTTTTTATTATTATAATGGTAGGTCTTATAAAAGGAATGCTATATTTTCATTTATTTTACATATTATATTTATGCATATAATTTAACAAAATGAAAATTTAAATTAAACCATTCCACTACAAAAATTAACTAGTACAGATTTGCCCTAAACAGGACTTCTACAGAAATAACATGCCCGCGCAGGGGCTTAAACAAAAATAACATACCCACGCAGGGGTTAACAGAAAAACATGCCCACGCAGGGGCAGAATACAGAAAGACATGCCCACGCAGGGACATGATTAAACATTTAAATAAACAAATAAACAAACAAAGGATTTAATGGTCCTTTTTGCTTTTCCCTTTAATCAAGTTCACCAAACCCTTGAACATTCCTCGGTTCTGCCTACGGTCTTCCCACACTTCCTCCCGCACCTCATTTATCCTTTGAAGAATTTCTTGATGTTGCGGTGGTGACATCATTAGCGGCTGCGGGGGTTGCTGATATAGCGGAGGTTGAGGAGGCGGCGGTTGTTGATACCCATAAGGTGGGTACCCATAGTGTGGACTGTGGGTATCCAGCTTGATATGGGACACCGAAGGATCCTTCCTAATGGAGGGTGTTGTAATCCTATGCTGCCTGGTATGGGTCGACACTAGCATAGTTATAGTTGGTGTGGGTTGGTTGCTCAAAGGGATTATACGCCGCCGCACCGGTGTATGTAGGTATAGGGTCGCCAAAGCCCAACGTTGGTGGCGCGACAGGCGCAGAGTTCACTTCCAAGACGGGGTTTGAAGGTCCACCCATCTGCGGTTCTTCATGGAGTGGCGAGTAGTGGCTGCCACTTGAAGGTTGAGGGGTGCTGATTCGCACTCCTCCTCGCATAGACATCCGTGCGTTCGATCTTCTTCGCCTTGGTGGCTCCGGAGGCTGCTGCGGGGCGGGTTGCGGTGGCGGAGTGACCGCTACAAAACGAGAATCCACTGAGGGATCCTGCTGTGGTTGCTGCTGTGGTGAGTTGTGGTAACTGGGTGTAAACACCCAGTCGATCTGTCGGAACCTTTCCTCATAGCTGTCGGGACCATTATAAGGTGATCCCACGAAAGGTGACCCATCCGAAATTTCGATGGGATGGTTAGGGGTTCCGGACGGTGGCTCTGCAGGATCGGTGTCTTCGTCCATGTCCATCGCATGGTCTCCCGAAAAGTGGTCTTCGGGCCCTAGTGGGTTAAAACCCACTGGTTCTTCAATGTAGTTTGCCGGGTTGAACCGGCTTTGGAAGACAGGTGTCGGGTCATCGAAAGAATAGTGAAGGCTGGATCTCTGGAGGGGGATGAAAGATGGCTGCGGGTTATGGGGCTCATTTTCAGAATGAGGCCCGTAAGAATGGTGATAGGATGGTGACGAACTTAGCGAGACGGATCGCCTCGCTGGCTCTATATATGTCCTCCAATGCTGCTGAGGACTCGTACTCATTGAGGCTGGTGGGGTTCGTCTGTGTGAGGGCCCGGCCTCATGGTCGTGGCCTGTGATTGGTGCCTTTCCTCTTCCCCTGTTGAATCTTGGTGGCATGATTTAACCTGTCAACAAAAACAAAGATAACAACAAGGAATATATAAAAGACAAAAATTTAAACAAATCGGGATTTGTCCTAAGTTCTTTGTCTAGACTCGAAAATTTAGGAATGTGCAACTGTGTAACTGAGATTAAACACAAAAGGCTAGTGTTTAATTTACTCAGTGTTGGCTCTGATACCAACCTGTCACACCCCGATATTTCCACGTATAACCGGTGGGCCCGGTGGGGAGTATCGTGACGTAGTTGATATCATCATAGTCAAACAACACAATTTTAAATGCACAGCGGAAGCAAAGGATAGATTTATTTCAACTGAATGAATTGTAATATTAAGTATCACAAAATAGTTGAAACAGATCCACAGGCGGATCAAATAAAAAGGAAACATAGTTCATCAGACTTAAATGCATCCAAGCTTGCGAGACTATTAATGATGCTAAGGAGAGGCCAACCTATTACGCGTAGTACCTGCACTTAGCCTTTTGGGGAAAATACGTCAGTTTAAACTGGTAAATACAATTAACTGACTCATTTTGAAAAGTTTTAGAAAATTGATTTGAATGCACAAGGCACAAAATATTTTATAACTTGGGATAATTATTTATATATATAAACTTGTAAAAGAATTACATGTTCGTTATACGTTCAGTAGCCCAGATTGATACTGGGTTAAAGATTAATAGACACACCACATGATATAGTCCCGCGGCGGGTTATTCCCGAAACCGGCGGTTATACCTTATTATTTATTTATGCACTGTCGGGTGTACGCCTACAACCCGTGCTTAGGTCGTGGCCATTTCGTAAAATGATGCCAAGGATATCCGGGACATGGTCATTAACCCCCCAAAGGTTTTAAACAAACAAAACAATTTAAACGGAACATTTCAATAATTTAATCTTCATACAATTAAATATTCCATGTCCGACCAAGCGGTATTTTATATACCGTACCCCAAGCCCGTATAGGGAAAATAAGTTAAAAGTATTTACCTGAGCAATGTATAATCACAAACCGCAAGTGCAAATTGCTTTTACCGGGTCTCCTATTCTGGAACAAAGGTTTTGAATAACCTATTATATTTCTAATGGGTCTTTAATTAAGCCTAAACTTAGACCGGTTAGTTTTAAAGGAAGATACGGTTCAAACGCACAATTAAGCGAAGAACGGAATAGAATGTGACTTAGACCCGACAAGTTTGGAGACTTGTATAATATGGGTAAACTAAACACATTCTGGATTTTGAGACAAAAATGATAAGGTTTGACCCGTTTCGGTTAATTTATGCAAACTAGTTACATAAACCGAACCGAACGCGAAGTATGCGTAACGGGTAACCATAAGAGTCATATACAAGTTTCCTTAGTTATTATGCCTTAAATATGTTGTGATATCAGTAAGATATCTTTTATTATGCCCAAAACGGATTTAAACTCAAATTACGCCCCGTAGGGTTATTTTGGTCATTTTAAAGGTTATAAAAGAGATTTAATATGATTCTGAGTTTTGGGTCTGATGTAGTCAGTAAAAATACTTAATTTTTCTAAGTTATATCAGTAGGGTATAACCTACATGTGAAATTTATCATTTCTAACCATATTATGCGCCGATGGGGCATTTTGGTAATTTCACCTAAGGTTTAAAGGTTAAATCTGGAAATCTGAGTTTAAAACTTTTGCTTACTGCTAAAGTATAAAAATTTACTTAAAACATCAGTAGGTATCAAGTCTTATATTTCTAAAATGGTTTTAATACATACTATGCGTTTAAAACGCGTAAAAAGGCGGTTTTAAGCGATTTTCGGGTTTTATAAAAAACTGATATTTTTATTATTCCAGAAGGCTTAAAATATTCTATTTATCATATTGGATCAATAGAAAAAGGTTTGGTATCAAAAGGATTGATAAAACTCATTTTATAGCCTAAAAGGGCAAAACCGGCAACTACCGAATCAAGCTTAGAACTCTGTGTTATGCTTAGCCTAAAATTAAATAAAAATCTTCAAAAATCCCAAAATATTATTTTATATCAGTGGGTAAAATTTTGGTATTAAAAATTGGGTTTAGATAGGCTATATGCTAATTACGCCGTTTAATTAATAAAAAGCTTTCTAATTACGCTAATGAGCATAACTCCTAACCTAGACCTCAAACTGATGTCAAATTTTAGGGACAAGTCTATAAATCAGTAACTAAGGTTTCTATTCTTTTACATTTTCAAAAATCACGTTTTAAGGTCATATGGGCATAATAATCAACATATAGGCAATAAATGGAAACATGCATATGAATCGGATAACTATTGAACCAAGTTGTATAATCACAGAGGGTTATACTAACATGAAACCTGGTCCAAATAAAGCTCTAAGGCATTTCTAAACTATGCTCAAACGGGTCAGAACTGAAAGTCAAAGCAGATGTCAAATTATGCGACTTTCGGTTCCGGACCGAGTCTAAACTGAAAATTGTCGGGTTGAACGTATTTAGACATGTTCTTACATTAATTACCAAGTTATATTAGTGATAAAACAGGTTGCATGGATCCTACATTGCTAATTATGCATTAATTTGAAAATAAGCTTTCTGTTGACTTTTTAAGATTAACTTTGACCCGACAATTGACCTAGTTAGAGTGGGAATCAGAGGGTGCCCTTTTAAGGGTTTATTGCCCACATAATTACCAACTCATAGGTACTTTCAATTTGAAATTTGACTGGACAAATTTTAAATAATCACGAAGTCAAACTCTAATTACGACGGTTTGACTTTAAGCTAATAAACTAAGCTAAACTGAATTAGGAAGGGTTAAGGACACTTACAAGAGTCCTAAGCACGACTAGGGATCTTATGAAAGCTTGTTGCTGATCAGAGGAGCTCCAGAAATGAGTCTTGTGAACTTTGCAAATGAATGAGTTCATTGTTGCAACTAGAGGGATGCTTATATAGCAAAAATGATGCAACAAGATGATGCCAAACAACTCTACATGTGTTTCCAGATCAAGACAAGTGCCCCTAGTGCATGAAAAACCATTGGCTCTGCCCCTGGAACTCGAAAACAAGCCTTCAAAGGCGGTGCAACAGGCTGGACTTGCACCTGTCAAGGTTTTCTGCATCAGATGACCCCTCGCGTGACGCGTAGGTCTCTTTAAGGAGCCTACGCGTAGCGCGACGCCCCTTGTGACCGAATTTTCAACTTTCAAAGTTTGCTGTTTTGGTCCCTGGTCCATATAATCTTTATTTAACTTTCATTTATTGCATTTTGGACCCTCTAACTTGACTTTTAAGGGCTCCAAGACATATACAAACTTTGTTAAGTCCTTGGTTAACTTTGTGATCACCCGAAAAGTCATAAATTTCAACGTTGACGCTTTTAACCCCTCGTATACGAATATTGTCATAACTTTCTCATACTTTATCGAAACCTTGTGAAATTTTTATCACATATTCTAGTGAGTATAATTTACCGTTACAAAGCTTCGGGTTTGCTAAAAGGTCACTCAGAGGTATACTTTAAACATGTTGACACATTTAACCCCTGTAGTTTGTAATCTCTCACTTTCTTCCACAATTAGCTTCGTATGATCCAAGATTTATTCGTTTAAGGGTATAAACATCGTGTAGGGTTATTGAAAGACATATTTATCCATTGTTGACACTTTGAACCCTTTTTATTCACATACTTTCTTTGTTTGTCAACTTTAGTCCCTCCAAAGTAATATTTTACACATTTAAAGCTCATGACACGTGTCGATACATTATTGGACACAAATTTTCGAGGTGTTACAATCGGAGGATGAAGGAAGAGGTGAAGAAAAAATGGACGTCGTAGGTTTTTTTTTTAGGAAATGTAATTTTTTTTATTTTTCGGAAATGTTTTTTTATTTTTAGGAAATGTAATTTTTTATGTTGTTTTATGTTTTATTTTTAAATTTTTATAAAGTTTTTATTAAGTTAATAAAAAAACTTAGGTAAATATAAAATATTAAGGTGGGGTAGCCCCATCCTCCACCCCCCTCAAAAGTGAAGGAGGCCCATCCCCCATGAGCCGGTGATGTGACGCCTACGTGGCGGCCCATCCTCATGGGGATGGATCTCACCATACCCTCTAGTCTAACCATCGTCACATGTCACTTGTCAGTTACCCGAGAAAAAAACTCAGAACTGGTTATTTCTTTTACCTCGGGTATTTTTATACCTATAATTGAATCCGACTCTACCATAGGCTATGAATAAGGTATAAATTTTAAGCTCAATACCTCTACTCGAAACCATACCCGTTCTATTCTTGAAAATACCCGAAATCGGTTATACCCTATACCTGAACCCGGTTATACCCTATACCCGATAACGGTTTCTTTTAATACCCGAATTTTTAAAGAAAGTTTCTATGTTTACTTTACAACTTTTATATTAAAATTTTAAAGTATCTATATTATAAAGCAAATAATTTGTACTCGAGTGAATTTACATTATCGTAATTTATTTTAATTAGTTTTACTAATTACAACCAAATTTGATTTTTAAACGAATTTATGTTTGTGTAAAATAAGAAAAAAAACTTATTTTTATAAATGTGTATTAATACTTGGTGATACCCAAACCCGTTCATACCTTACCCCGAGTACATAGGGTATATTACCCCATTTCTCGCAATACCCAATTTTCCAATATCATACCAGGACCCTGTTTCATACGGGAAACCGAGTTTTGAAAAAACCTGATTTGTGCACCTCTACTCATCAGTGGTGGTTTGTATTCTCGTTTGATCATAAACTAATTTATATTTTTCTAATATCGTATTTGTTTATAGATTTTTAATATCATACCTTATACATGCTACTACGTTCACAATTGATTTTGAGCCAGATAGTTAAAGGCGTGAGCTGACATGAATTTTATTCGAATCTAGTTTGAGCTTTATTCAACTCCATAAAAAGTTTATGAAGTAAACTAAACTAAGCCAAGTTGGCTGGTTTAGTTTTGATCCCAAAAACAACTGAAGTTGGCTCGTTAAGCTCAATCATTTAATAGCTAAGTATACATGTATTTATTTATGCTTAGAGTTGTGCTCGTGTGATGTCGCGGAACGCAACACTTCGGTTGATTATTTTAAGGGTGTGTATAGGGGTGGTTCAATTCGGTTTTGAGCCATAACCAAAACCAAAATTTTCAGTTTAGTTTAGTTTTGAACTAACCTATGAACCAAGAAAAAATTAAAACTAAACAGCCAAATGGCCCATCGACGAAGCTAAACAAAACCGCCAACAAAAATTGTTGAGTTACTATTATCTATTTATAAGAGTTTTCTCTGTCAATGTTTTTTCAAGCAAACGATATGGGACAATATGTGTTTGAGAGTTAGAACTTTATAAACTTTAATATATAAATTAAGTAGGAGGGAAAAGTAATTTTACCCTCATTTTAAGATGCTAAACTCCCTTAAGTGTCTTAAAAACGTGGAAACATACTAACATTACATTTTTGTCCCATAAAGTTGTATAGTAAGATAGTATAGATAGTAAAAATTATAGGTGATAAATAGTAGTTTCATATTATTTTTATTCATTTTTTATGTTTTATTATTAAAATTTAATTATGAGCATATTTTATTTTTCTATATAGAACCTTTAAAACAGTATATTATATAAAATATGAATATTTTTATTGCAACGTGTATGTTTTTATCTAACTTTCAATATGAATCTTTTTTAAAATCGAGTTGTGAGTAATAATGTATAGATAATCAAAGGAGAGACATACATGTTCTTAAAACTACCTCATATTTAGTTCTTTTTTTTTATAACCTGGCGCGCTTTACAATTTTTATTATTCTAATAGTACAATATATGTTTTATAAAGTTTCGACTATACCGTTATGACGTGCTTATTTTATCTACGTTTCAATAAAATTTGTTCACAATCGAAAAGGTCAAATATAATTGATCTTTTTGTTCTTAACAGATACGAACCGAACAGATACCGTCCGAACTACTTTGATAGCGATACCAGTATTCTATTTTATGTTTCCAGTATAAATTTCTTTGTAAACGAAGTTGTATTCACAGTAGAGTATCTTTTTTATATCATAAGCTATAGTCTATCATCATCATCATACTCAGTATATCCCACCAACAGCAAAGCTAAGGTAGGGTGTGATGAGGGTGTGATGTAGACAACCTTACCTCTACCCCGTAGGAATAGAGATGCTGCTTCCAGTGAGACCCCCAACTCGATAGTAGTTTTGCATCAAGCCTTGAACATAAGGCACATAACACTCAGCAATTGAGACAAACGCCAATTAGTGCATGTATCCCTTGTCTTTCGGCTATCAACCTCATCACATGATGCAGGATTAACAATCCCCTCTTTTAACGTTATTTTCACGAAATTAGTAAAATAACGTTAAAATTAGCGCACTTTCACTTTTCCCCCCCAGTGCCCACACATATATACATTATATGTGTAACAACCCGCACTTTTGTGCGTTGTTACTACTCGATATACTCGTTACGCCTAGCACCAGAGATTCGGATCATAATGTAACTATATCGCATACCTCGCTATTCGAAGGATAATCGCATATTTTCGCAATACACTATTATCACAAACACTAACACTCACGGAGGCATTGAGTGAGGACCTCCGTGATGTGTCGAACGTAAACAACTAACGCTAACAAGGACTCTCGGGTGAGTGCTATAGCTCCAGTCGTCGTGACGATGATGACAATACGAGTGAGTGGTACCCCGTCAGTCACTGTGGCACAACACACAATAACGTTCACGATGACATCGAGAAAGGACCTATACTACCCTCCTTGATGGCTGTGAAACGTCGCTAATAATCGCATACTCGAAACGAAAACCGATTGTTATATCGAAACTTTGGAATATGAATACGTATATACGACCCTTTGGTGATTAATTATAATATATAATAATAAAAATATATGGAAATGTGGCCCAAACTATCGCAACGCGCAACGCACAAGATCCAAATGCTGAGACACGAACCGATCGGACAAGACATGTCCAACCGATCGGACAAGACATGCCAACCGATCGGACAGACATGCCAGCCGATCGGACAGACATGCCAGCCGATCGGACAGACATGCCAGCCGATCGGACAGACTTGCCAGCCGATCGGACAGACATGCCAGCCGATCGGACAGACATGCCAGCCAATCGGACGAACATACCAACCGATCGGACGGGCCGGTCGATCGAACGGGCCATCCGATCCAGTACACCTTTTCACCTCCTTTCCCCTCCTTGGCCTATAAATACCCCTCAGTCACATCAAGAACACTTGATGTGACTGCTCTCATGCGACCAGACGTTCCAACCCCTTTATCTCTCGATTTCTCACGATTCTTGTAAGTTTTCAACTCAAATCTCGTACTTCCATGATCTATAACCAATTCTACACCTTTCTACCTGTTAAATCTCCACTTTTAACCGTGGAACCTCTGGATTTTGGGCATTCTAGGGTGATGTCACCATGAAGTTCTTATGAACTTCAAGAGTGATGCCATCCCATGAACGAACAACTCGGATCTGGATGATTTCCATACGTTTTTACATAAATCTAGACTAAATCTATGTTTTCTAATCAAGAAGTTGTGTGATTCCTAAGGATTTGAGATGTCTTGAAAATGATGTCATCATAAGTTCACATGAACTTCAAAGTGTGACCTCATTCTTACCCTAAGCAGCTCGGATCTAAGTAACTTCACCTGTTTTATAACAAATCCCACCTAAATCTATGTTACCTAGCTAAAGTGTATGTGATTTCGGGTTAAACATGGGAAAAGCCATCAGGAACGGCTAGATCTGATAGAACGGGGTGGTCCCCGGACGTTAGGATGGGTCGGACTTGATGGAATTTCAGTTGTTTAACACGTCACGACAACGTCTCGACCAAAACCATCGAAAAACCTTCAAACCTTGTCGAAAACAGCTGGACGGGCCAGCCGATCGGACAGGCAGTCGATCGGACAGGCTAGCCGATCGGACATGCTAGCCGATCGGACAGCCCATCCGATCGGACAGCCCATCCGATCGGATAGCAGCCCATCCGAACGGGCCAGCATGTAACACCTCGAAAAAAAAATTCATGTCCTATAATGTATTGACACGTGTCATAAGCTTTGAACGTGTGAAAGAATATTCTAGAAGGACTAAAGTTGACAAACATGGAAAATATGTGAATATAAGGGTTCAAAATGTCAACAATGGATAAATATACCCTACAATATCCCTACATGATGTTTATACCCTTAAACGAATGATTCATGGATCATACGAAGCTAATTGTGAAAGAAAGTGAGAGATTACAAACTACAGGGGTTAAATGTGTCAGCATGTTTAAAGTATACCTCTGAGTGACCTTTTAGCAAACCCGAAGCTTTGTAACGGTCAATTATGCTCACTAGAATACATGATAAAAATTTCACCAAGTTTCGCTATCATATGAGAAAGTTATGACAATATTCGTATACGAGGGGTTAAAAGCGTCAACGTTGAAATTTATGACTTTTCGGGTAACCATAAAGTTACCCAAGGACTTAACAAAGTTTGGTTATGTCTTAAGGCCCTTAAAAGTCAAGATAGAGAGCACAAAGTGCAAGAAATCATGTTAAGATCAAGTGTAGAAGGATCAGGGACTAAAAGCGTCAAAAAGTGCATAAGTTTGCATTTTCGCGCATAACTTACGTTCTGAATACACCCGGACATCCAAAAATTTATGTAAGAACTAAAATATTTTATTATAGTGTTTGGCATAAGAAAAACCCATTCGTCACGCAATTTGGATCGTTTTTCGCGCTTATGCGCATTTCGTCGTAATTAACCGAACATCGCGATCGTACGACCAAACGAACGTTGGTGACCGACCGGATAATATTTAAATCCCACAAATATTCTGTTATGATTAAAATCTTATTTTAATCAGGTCCGTATTGAAAAATAAATTAAAACGCCTAAAAACGTTATTTTTCAAAGTTTAAGCGCGTACCGTGTGTTTCTGCGCAACACAGTGCTTCTACTGCAAAACGCAGACAACGTAGCCAGTCCTGGCAACTGAAATTAATTTCAGTAATATCTTGGCGAGTTTATTTTTATAGAGTAATAAAAATAATTTAGAACGCTATAAACCGGGATTTAAACGCTAGATAAAATACCCGGTACCCACTTAAATACACGTTTTAGCCATATGCCAGGAATATGCTAAGGTATATGCTAAGGAATATGCCAGGAATATGCTTGGAATATGCTAGGAATATGCTAGGAATATGCTAGGAATATGCTTGGAATATGCTAGGAATATGCTTGGAATATGCTAGGAATATTCTATATGGAAATCCTATAAATACCCAACCCCATCACTTGCAAAAACCCACAAATCTAATCTAAGAATGCTCTAAGTTGAAGCCATTGCTTCATACCTGAGTTACTTGGATCAAGATTAGCTTTCGGGGACCCTTTGTAAGTGTTCCTTCGTTCTTTTATTCGTTTTAGCGTTAAAGTCAAACTTTGTTTGACTTTCTGCATTGACCAGTTTATGGTCAATGCGAAGTTCGTTTGAACTTCATAACGTGAACGTAATCAAGATGGTTATAGTCCCTAGTGACTATACCTACTGATCACCACGTTATCTAGGCTCAGTGACGAGTCGTAGTTTCGGCCAAAATGCGTATTCTTGGATATTTTGTAACCAAACTACTCTTAGGTATCAAAACCGTTTGTTTTGATACCAAACCTGTTTTCTAAACTTAGTTAAGCATGTTTTAACATGCTTAGCTCGTCACTTTTAGTTTAGTGCTTATATAGGGTCGTAAGGTAAGCGATCTAAACAATCGCTTATACTTTCGAACACGACCCGTTTGGTCGATCATTAGGATCCGACCAAACACATTAGGTGACCATAGTATATAGGGAATAACCTTCCGAGGTTATACCTTATGATCACGACGTTTAGTTAGTTGTATGACAGGTAGTATATATGCCTTAGGTAAATGACCAAAATACCCCTTCGGGGCTTATATTGAGATTAAACTCGTTTTGGGCATATTGGAAGGTATCCTACTGATATCACAACATATTTAAGGCATATTAACTTAGGAAACCTGTATATGACTCTTATGGTTACTCGTTACGCGCTTGTCGCGTTCGGATCGGCTTATGTGACTAGTTTGCATAAATTAGCCGAAACGGGTCAAACCATATCTTTTTGGTCTCAAAATCCAGAATGTGTTTAAGTTACCCATATTAAACAAGCATACAAGCTTGTCGGCTCAAAACCACACTCTAAACCGGTCTTCGCCTTATCATGCGTTTGAACCGTATCTTCCTCTTTAAAACTAACCGGTCTAAGCATAGGCTTAATTAAAGACCCGTTAGAAATCTAATAGGTTATTAAAAACCTTCGTTCCAGATTAAGAGCCCCAGTAGAAGTACTTGTGCTTGCTGAATTGATATACGGCTGGGATTGAATTTATATTTAGCTCAGGTAAATACTCTTAACTTATTTTCCCTATACGGGCTTGGGATACGGTATTATAATAATACCGCTTGGTCGGGTATTGAATGTTTAATCGTATTATGATTAAATTATTGAGGTAACCCGTTTTAATCTGTATTGTTTGAAATAAAAGCCTTCAGGGGTTAATGACCATGTCCCGGATATCCTTGACATCATTGTATTATAAAATGGCCACGCCTTAAGCACGGGGTGTAGGCATACACTGAAAGTTGCTTAAAGGGAAACGGTATCTCACTCTCTTGTGGGCTTATACTTGTGGCGTGTCTGTTAATCTTGACTCGGTTTCTACATCGGGCCCTGAACGTACAACGAACATGTAAATCTGTATACAAGATTATAAATATAATTGTCTCAAGTTATAAAAGATTAATTTTGCCTTGTGCAGTTTAATCAAAGTGTCAAAATATTTTGTGCCTGGTGCATCTAAATCAATTTTCTTAAACTCTTTTCAAATGAGTCGGTTGAGTGTATTTACCAGTGAAAACTAACGTATCTTCCAAAAAGGTTAAGTGACAGGTACTGAACGTAATTGGCTGGAAGCTCAGGGCGTTAATAAGGAATCTTGCAAGTTCTAGGCGTCCAAAGTCTGTTGAACAGTTTTCCTTTTATTTGATCCGCCTGTGGATCCTTTACTTTCCGTTGTAATACTTGATATTACTTTATATTCGGATTGTAATATAATTATCTTTTGCTTCCGCTGTGCATTTATATATTGTGTTGTTTGACTATTATGTTGCCAACCACGTCACGATATTCCCCACCGGGCCCACCGGTGACACGTGTGGAAAACGGGGTGTGACAGGTTGGTATCAGAGCCAACACTGAGTGAATTAAACGCTAGCCTTTTGTGTTTAATCTCAGTTACACAGTTGCACATTCTTGAGTCTAGACAAGAACATAGGACAAATTCTAATTCGTTTTATTTGTCCTTATTTGGTTCCTTGTTATTTTCTAATTAGCTCTTGCATGGGCAAGTCATTTTCTGTAGAAGTCCCGTTTAGGGCAACCATATACTTGTTTAAATGGAACGATTGTATTTAAAATATCATTCCTATATTATAAGATCTACCATTATAATAAAATAGCAATATCTAAAAAGGACAAGATCTAGCCATGTGTCACTTTAAGACAGGGCCAAGATGGTAGTTCCACAATTAGATTCAGATCCTTGTTAACATCTCAATTTAGGATTGTTCTGCGTTAAATATTAAAAGAATCTTAAAGGTAAAACCTAGCCTAATTGTCATTATAGACAAGGCCAAGACGGTAAAACTTATCTAAAAGATTCCAATCCCTGTTAACATCTGTAAGTATGTTAACATTTTTGGTAAACTGTGAATCGTTAAAGTCACACAGGCCATCTTTAAAAAAAAGGGTAATCTAAATTCCCTTATTTGAAATAATCATCCATTAGTGATGAAGTGCCTACGGGCCAAACTTGTTGTCAGATAAGACAACGACCGTGGTGGTCTCTGACCCCCGTCTAAAGATGTTGGACTACGTCCAAGCATAATAGTTTGTATGATCAATGCGATCCTGACTAATATCATCAAATGCAGATGATCATATTATAAACATCCATAAGTGATGAAATGCCTACGGGCCATAATTATTGTCCTAAGGGACTAAAGACAGTAGTAGTCTTTGACTCTCTGTCCAGAAAAGGTAATGAAATATGTTCAAACCATAATGCCTCAATTCTCTGAAATCATGGCTTGTAAATTTAAAAACTGTCCTTGTGACTAGGCCTTTGCGCCACCTTAATATCCTTAATGTTTTATAACTAGGATAAATTATAATGCCTCGATTCTCTGAAATCATGGCTTGTAAATTTAAAAAACTGTCCTTGTGACTAGGCCTTTGCGCCACCTTAATATCCTTAATGTTTTATAACTAGGATAAATTATAATGCCTCGATTCTCTGAAATCATGGCTTGTAAATTAAAAAAAAAAAAAAAACTGTCCTTGTGACTAGGCCTTTGCGCCACCTTAATATCCTTAACGTTTTATAACTAGGATAAATTATAATAAAAATGCAAATTAGATATAACTAACAAATTAACCAATATGGTTTATATTACCATGGTTGATGAATCGTCAAAAAAAATGATGATGATGAATCCATAATAACCTCTGAATGAATTATCGTCAATATTTATGTAGCCATCAAACTACATGGCTGGATCAGATAAGGTCAACAGCCACCTGAGGGAAAATAATGATGCTACCAGAGTTAATATAACTGGTGCGGAACTACATGCATTAATAGATGATGCCGTTACACGAGCTCTCGACAGACAGTATGACGAATCTAGTGGTACACACTCTAAGACTCTATCTGTGGCTCATAGTAAGCCCCCTTCTAAATCACATGAGTCAAGGGAAGACGATATTCATAACTCGTCAAATCAGAGGAGTGTCCCGTCTGGACAGGTTGTGCTTAATCAAGAGCCACATGTTAAAACCTGTTCGTATAAATATTTCGTCTCCTGCAAGCCCAGAGACTTCACAGGAGAAAAGGGAGCCATCGACTGCATGACGTGGCTCGATGAGATGGATACTGTTGTGGATATTAGCGGATATGCAGAACAAGACGTTGTGAAGTTTGTTTCACAATCTTTTAAAGGAGAAGCTCTAGCTTGGTGGAAGTCGCTAATCCAGGCTACTGGGAAAATCCCGTTGTATAATCTAACCTGGGAGCAGTTTGTTGCCCTTATCAAGGAAAATTAATGTCCTCAACATGAAGTTGAGAAAATTGAGACTGAATTCTTGACATTAGTCATGGAGAACTTAGATTGTCAAGCATACCTTACAAGTTTCAATACCATGTCTCGATTGGTTCCTTACTTGATCACACCGGAACCAAAGCGAATAGCTCGCTTTATTGGGGGTCTAGCCCCAGAAATAAAGGCCAGTGTGAAAGCATCGAGACCTACTACATTCAGGTCAGCGGCAGATCTGTCGCTATCTCTCACACTCGATGTGGTCAGAAACGAGGCTGCCAAAGCCTCTGAAGATGGAAAGCGTAAAAGGGAGGATGAAAATTCTCATCGCTCCGATAGGAAGGCAAAGAGGAACTCTGAGGATAAGAAGAGTTCCGGGTATAAGGAAGACAGCCAACAGTCGGGTGAGAAGACCAGGTGCAAAACCTGTCGGAAATACCACCTCGGGAAATGCAGATTTGAATCCCAGCCTCTACCTTATGGGATTTGCAAGTCTAAGGATCATAAAACCTTGGATTGCAAGAAGTTGAAAGACGCAACCTGTTATGGCTGCAACGAGAAGGGGCATATCAGGACCAACTGCCCTAGGAATCAGAAGAAGCCCGAAGAGGCCAAGAAAACAAACGCATGAGTCTTCCAGACGAACGCCCAGGAGATGCTACAGAATGATAACTATAAAGCAGGTACCTTTCCTTTTCAAGCAGTTTATGCAGAAATTTATTTGATGCTGGCACATATGATTCTATAATAAGCGATAAATGCTGAGAACTGTTGTCTCCGCCTGAATTGGACTCCGGTCATTTAATGCGAGGTAGCAATTGACCGATGATACTTTAGAAAATGCTCCAACAAATCTTAGATTGATATTTTCTATCTATTAGGAATCACTCTTTTCTGATATCCTTATGGCAAGCTTTCAAGCTATCCAAATTCATCAAAATAATAAAGACAGGTGTGACGTTTTGATCCCCTGTCAAAAAGGTGATGGACTAGGTCCAACCCTTAAATGCCATTGATGGTCCTTTGTGACCTAGGCTAAGTGATATTGATATATTTTAAAAATGACGTTCATTAAGAATGTTAGTGCCATATTGGCCTGGATAGTTTAATGAAACCATGGTTAGTACATGTTAAGGCCATCAGGGTGATGAATAGCAATTGTTGAATTGCAACTAAGTAAGTGATTCAATTGGTAATAGGAACCAAATCTTGAGTATGACAAACTCGGATAAGACAACAGTCAATCGTGCCATTGATGATGCGACGCATGCTAATGATGCTACAATTGTAAACCTTAAAAATTTCCAAAGATGTTCTTTAAACTATGATAGACGCAGCTGTTGGAAAAGCTGTGAAGAAGGCCGTGAAAAAGTTCAAGGAGCCAAATACTACGTGCCCTAAATCTGTCAAAAGGAAATACGGCTAAGGATAGAAAGCATAAGAATGATAGCGCTTAAACTCTCCTAAAGAGTGTCAGGAGTAGTCCATATCAATAATAACGTTGGGTACGTTCTTTAAGTATAAATGCTAAGAATTCTGTTTTAATACGGATACCAATAAATCCTTCATAAATTGTAAGTATTTTAGACTTTTAAAAATCTGTCATAAGAATCCTAGATATTAAGTGTGAGGTAAAGCTTACAGATAGCAAATCATAGAAACCATTTCTTCTGTTCCTGTCAGAAATCGTCAAACATAAAATTCTAAAGTACCCTCTCTCCAGATAAATGCATTCATATGTAATTGATATCTTTTTGATCCCTATTGATTACGAATACCAAATGGTATGACAAAAGCGCCATATGAGGATTGGTGTATCTTAATATGTTCCATAGATTGCTTCCATGCCTGATCAGTATGGAGGTTTAATGCATGGAACCACAAAGATATCCCAATGATCATATGGTACGAAAGTCAGCTAATGGCATTCAAAGAAGATATCTAGAAAATAGAATTTTTCCACATAAATGTTTCCTGGTAAAGGAACCTGTGGACTCATAACATAAAAGTGTCACTCATTTGGCACAAGGGAGGATGGATGAACTAGAGCCTGAGATTTGGAAAATCTCTGTAACCTCCTTGTATTTTGATTATCTTCTCCTAAGACTACCCTGTTTACCTCCCGAGAGGCAAGTAGAGTTAAGATTTATATCCCATTTAGGGCTGTATCATTATGAAATTTCCTAAACGGCTGGTACCGTCATTGGAGAAATCAAAACCCTGATTAAGTAAGTTCTAAGATATAGATTCATAAAGCCTAACTCAATATCCTGAAAATTCAGTATAGTTAATTATGAAAGACGGTTCATTTTGCTTATGCATTGTTACCGCAACCCTAATTAGGCAACGATTAAGAATTCCCATCAGCTACCCAGGATCGTCGATTTGTTCGACTAACGACAAGGATTAGCTATTCCTTAAAATTAGTTAAGCAGTAGTTGGAATAACCATCTCACCTTAAGATAAGCTTTTCTATAATAGTTGATATGTAAGCATCAAGGCTGCTCCCTTGGAGACCTTGTAAAGATGGAATGTTAAACATCTATTGTCAGGACAATAGATTGGTAAGTCCACTTATCTGGATCTGAAAGTTGCATTGGAAACAACAAATAAGATCATACAAATCCCTAATCATCTATAAGTTGCCAGTATTCGGCAGAAAATCAAGAATTAATGAAAGTAGCAACCCTCCTAAATTCTTGGTAAGGAATAAGGTTCAACAAAAGATATCACCCAGGAAGGGTGTGCCAAATTGTTAAATTATCAGGCTAGTTAAGCTCTGAATATATAGAATCATTTGGAGGAAATCGAATGTATCAAGATCAAGTAGCTCATAAGCTAAAACCTATTTAAGGAGCTTGGCGGAGCTCGCAATACATTGCACATTAGTGACAGAAGGATGTGTTTCACCAATAAGTCAAGGAGCACTATCACATAATGATATGCAGATTTATGATGTGATGAGCATCCTGTATCGATTGAGGATCGACCGGTTAATAAGCTCCAAAAGGATACTTGCACCTAATATAGGGGTCACTTTGGGAGCTTAGAAGGACTCCAGATATGTTATAGAAGTTAAGTCCATTATGCGACAAAAAGTACTTCCAGCATTTTAACAAATCTCGAGGTCGAGATTTCTTTTAAGGGGGTGAGGATGTAACACCTCGAAAAAAAAAATTCATGTCCTATAATGTATTGACACGTGTCATAAGCTTTGAACGTGTGAAAGAATATTCTAGAAGGACTAAAGTTGACAAACATGGAAAATATGTGAATATAAGGGTTCAAAATGTCAACAATGGATAAATATACCCTACAATATCCCTACATGATGTTTATACCCTTAAACGAATGATTCATGGATCATACGAAGCTAATTGTGAAAGAAAGTGAGAGATTACAAACTACAGGGGTTAAATGTGTCAGCATGTTTAAAGTATACCTCTGAGTGACCTTTTAGCAAACCCGAAGCTTTGTAACGGTCAATTATGCTCACTAGAATACATGATAAAAATTTCACCAAGTTTCGCTATCATATGAGAAAGTTATGACAATATTCGTATACGAGGGGTTAAAAGCGTCAACGTTGAAATTTATGACTTTTCGGGTAACCATAAAGTTACCCAAGGACTTAACAAAGTTTGGTTATGTCTTAAGGACCTTAAAAGTCAAGATAGAGGGCTCAAAGTGCAAGAAATCATGTTAAGATCAAGTGTAGAAGGATCAGGGACTAAAAGCGTCAAAAAGTGCATAAGTTTGCATTTTCGCGCATAACTTACGTTCTGAATACACCCGGACATCCAAAAATTTATGTAAGCACTAAAATATTTTATTTTAGTGTTTGGCATAAGAAAAACCCATTCGTCACGCAATTTGGATCGTTTTTCGCGCTTATGCGCATTCCGTCGTAATTAACCGAACATCGCGATCGTACGACCAAACGAACGTTGGTGACCGACCGGATAATTTTTAAATCCCACAAATATTCTGTTATGATTAAAATCTTATTTTAATCAGGTCCGTATTGAAAAATAAATTAAAACGCCTAAAAACGTTATTTTTCAAAGTTTAAGCGCGTACCGTGTGTTTCTGCGCAACACAGTGCTTCTACTGCAAAACGCAGACAACGCAGCCAGTCCTGGCAACTGAAATTTATTTCAGTAATATCTTGGCGAGTTTATTTTTATAGAGTAATAAAAATAATTTAGAACGCCATAAACCGGGATTTAAACGCTAGATAAAATACCCGGTACCCAGTTAAATACACGTTTTAGCCATATGCCAGGAATATGCTAAGGTATATGCTAAGGAATATGCCAGGAATATGCTTGGAATATGCTAGGAATATGCTAGGAATATGCTAGGAATATGCTTGGAATATGCTAGGAATATGCTTGGAATATGCTAGGAATATTCTATATGGAAATCCTATAAATACCCAACCCCATCACTTGCAAAAACCCACAAATCTAATCTAAGAATGCTCTAAGTTGAAGCCATTGCTTCATACCTGAGTTACTTGGATCAAGATTAGCTTTCGGGGACCCTTTGTAAGTGTTCCTTCGTTCTTTTATTCGTTTTAGCGTTAAAGTCAAACTTTGTTTGACTTTCTGCATTGACCAGTTTATGGTCAATGCGAAGTTCGTTTGAACTTCATAACGTGAACGTAATCAAGATGGTTATAGTCCCTAGTGACTATACCTACTGATCACCACGTTATCTAGGCTCAGTGACGAGTCGTAGTTTCGGCCAAAATGCGTATTCTTGGATATTTTGTAACCAAACTACTCTTAGGTATCAAAACCGTTTGTTTTGATACCAAACCTGTTTTCTAAACTTAGTTAAGCATGTTTTAACATGCTTAGCTCGTCACTTTTAGTTTAGTGCTTATATAGGGTCGTAAGGTAAGCGATCTAAACAATCGCTTATACTTTCGAACACGACCCGTTTGGTCGATCATTAGGATCCGACCAAACACATTAGGTGACCATAGTATATAGGGACTAACCTTCCGAGGTTATACCTTATGATCACGACGTTTAGTTAGTTGTATGACAAGTAGTATATATGCCTTAGGTAAATGACCAAAATACCCCTTCGGGGCTTATATTGAGATTAAACTCGTTTTGGGCATATTGGAAGGTATCCTACTGATATCACAACATATTTAAGGCATATTAACTTAGGAAACCTGTATATGACTCTTATGGTTACTCGTTACGCGCTTGTCGCGTTCGGATCGGCTTATGTGACTAGTTTGCATAAATTAGCCGAAACGGGTCAAACCATATCTTTTTGGTCTCAAAATCCAGAACGTGTTTAAGTTACCCATATTAAACAAGCATACAAGCTTGTCGGCTCCAAACCACACTCTAAACCGGTCTTCGCCTTATCATGCGTTTGAACCGTATCTTCCTCTTTAAAACTAACCGGTCTAAGCATAGGCTTAATTAAAGACCCGTTAGAAATCTAATAGGTTATTAAAAACCTTCGTTCCAGATTAAGAGCCCCAGTAGAAGTACTTGTGCTTGCTGAATTGATATACGGCTGGGATTGAATTTATATTTAGCTCAGGTAAATACTCTTAACTTATTTTCCCTATACGGGCTTGGGATACGGTATTATAATAATACCGCTTGGTCGGGTATTGAATGTTTAATCGTATTATGATTAAATTATTGAGGTAACCCGTTTTAATCTGTATTGTTTGAAATAAAAGCCTTCAGGGGTTAATGACCATGTCCCGGATATCCTTGACATCATTGTATTATAAAATGGCCACGCCTTAAGCACGGGGTGTAGGCATACACTGAAAGTTGCTTAAAGGGAAACGGTATCTCACTCTCTTGTGGGCTTATACTTGTGGCGTGTCTGTTAATCTTGACTCGGTTTCTACATCGGGCCCTGAACGTACAACGAACATGTAAATCTGTATACAAGATTATAAATATAATTGTCTCAAGTTATAAAAGATTAATTTTGCCTTGTGCAGTTTAATCAAAGTGTCAAAATATTTTGTGCCTGGTGCATCTAAATCAATTTTCTTAAACTCTTTTCAAATGAGTCGGTTGAGTGTATTTACTAGTGAAAACTAACGTATCTTCCAAAAAGGTTAAGTGACAGGTACTGAACGTAATTGGCTGGAAGCTCAGGGCGTTAATAAGGAATCTTGCAAGTTCTAGGCGTCCAAAGTCTGTTGAACAGTTTTCCTTTTATTTGATCCGCCTGTGGATCCTTTACTTTCCGTTGTAATACTTGATATTACTTTATATTCGGATTGTAATATAATTATCTTTTGCTTCCGCTGTGCATTTATATATTGTGTTGTTTGACTATTATGTTGCCAACCACGTCACGATATTCCCCACCGGGCCCACCGGTGACACGTGTGGAAAACAGGGTGTGACACAGCATCCTATCAAGATTATCTTTCGTTCTTGTAAATTCTGTTGACATTTAACGCGCTATCAAACGCTCATGTAATCAGGGCATTCTCAGACATTATCCCGCCCATCCAACCAAGTACGCACTGTGAGTATACTTGAACCCTTTTAATCGCTTTTTGGGTGTAACATACGTTTCTAACAAATCGAACTTATTAAACGAATTACTCACTCAATCGAATTATCACTTGCGAATAACTGTTATGCATAGATATACGTGATGCTAGTTGCATATGTGCTAGGGCTTATACTCGCGACGTCCCACCACGACTAGTATAGTACTATTGCGCCCGACGGGGTCTAGTTTTGCCATCGCATATTCGAGCATCGAGGACTTAGTTGGTAGTATCAGCTTTGTGAGTATATATGTCGTGTGTTACGTTTATGCATGTGGAAATTCGCTACACTTTTTATCTATTACGCTATACATATCAAACCTGTATACTCGCCAATACTTTTGTATTGACAAATATTTTAACGTATGTTGCAGGTTAGATCGCAGACTATATCAAATCAAGCTAGGAAGTCTAGAAACTCAACAAAAATCTAGGTTGTCGGATTTGTATTGTTCGAGAGGACAAGAAATCTGTGATAACTTATGTGATTGTATTATTTGTTAGTATGGGATAACGAATGTATTAAATATTATCGCAATATAGTTGTTATGGATTCTCTTGAGCAATCTGATTCGCCTAGTGCCGCGCCCCGATGATTCCGCCATCGGTTGGGGTGTGACAATATGAGCATACCGCAAGCGGGCTTATATCATAAGCTACAGTGAGTGTTGGTAATGTACCGGTGCATGATGAACCAGACTCATACAATCCTGACAATATTGATACCACGTCGATTCCGACTGAACAACATAGGTACTGGTATTGGCATTTGGCGCTATCAGAGTCGTTACCGATATTCGTTTTATGATTTTAAACTGATGTAAAACACGTATCGATATACATATCACGATTTAATCTTTTGAGGTTATCTTTCAGTTATTATACAATAAACTGATGTAAAACACGTGTCGATATACATATCACGATTTAATCTTTGAGTTTATCTTTCAGTTGTTATACCAAATACCATGTCATACCGATACCATAATAGCCAAACCGATATAACCCGAATTTCTACCACAACACGCGAACGAGTTCCCTTGGCTTTCTTTTATATTTGGTGGATGTCAACATCTAAAAGATTCCTTTGCTGTATTACATACCTAACAAACAAACTGCCCCCTTTAAAGAAAAAAACTCTCATGCACTCTTATCATCTATTTTCTATATTTTAATTTTCTTTAATTACTTTATGCAACTTCCCCTTAAAAGCAAAACGACGGTTCAATATTTGTTGAGATAGGATTTACTAGGAGATGATGGTTCAACTCTTAGTTGGAGTAGAGTCAGGTACTAATGGACAATGATAGTAGACATAAGAAAATATGGTTTTGATTCTTGAGCTAAACGGGTTTTACCGGTAATTTTGCCGTCATGCCTACGAACGGGTGGGTTACCGGGTTTTCCCTGGAATTGGTGGTGGACTCGTGTTACTCTTGGAGTACTCCGTTTGGTCCAGTGGATACCTCAAAAATGCTCGGGATTGATTCTGCTAACCATAAAAAAAAAAGATTTATTGCTTTCCTTTCCGTAGTCAGCCATAAGTTTTAATGTTTAACTAGTTTTTTTTTATAACGCGCGTTGCGGCGAAACCGAGCAAATGATAATGTAAAACAAACGTGATTTGAAAATAAAGCATGTTGTTTAGAAAGTCAAACCATTAGAACGATTTAGTTTATCATCGTACCGTTTTATGATACCAAATAAATACTTTATTTTGAGTATAACCTCGTTTTAACAAAACTTATAACGGAATGTCAGAGTAAGAAATCAAGCACAACTACGTACTTAAGTTTTTAGAAAAAAGTTATAAACGTAACTTATTAAAGAGGTAATAAATTAATCGATAAATTAATATATGTTAAAAAACAATTATTAGAAATAGATAAAGGAAATAGATGTTTAAAAAAATATGTTATTAAAAGTAAATATAATAATAAATTTAAATACTATAAATTAGCAACTTAGTTATGCATATGTGTGTTGTACATGGTGCTTTGGGAGTTTTTCAAAAATAAATTTGAAATTTTCATTTCTAACTCTAAACTTTACATATTTGGTAAATTAGGTTCAAAGTTTTAATCTTAAGTAATTTAACCCTTTGATTAATTTGGTATTTCACTTTTAATTCTAAAGTTTCCATCTTTTGTAATTAACTCCTTTGATTTTTTTTGCTTTTAACACAAAGTTTTTCATCTTTTACAATTTAACCCCAACACTTCTTTACTTTCAATTTTGATCCCCTAGACTTTTCATCTTTCGTAAATTTTCCGTTTAACGTTTCGTTCTAAATTTTCTGAGTTAACACGTCGCAATGTGTGTGTGAGGTTCAATGTTTTTTCATCTACTTTTCCCGTTTGACAGGCCCATCGTAGCGTGTTTATTTTTCCCGTTTGATAGGTCTGTCGCAACGCGTGGGTCAGAAACCGACTTAGTTATTCTTTTCTATGTTTTACACACAGACTCATGGTCGTGTAAGAAACATTTGCATTTATCTAATACGATATATAACTAAAGAATCCCCGCCGCATTGCGGCGGGTGGTAATTCTAGTTATTATAATATATTAAATAATAAAAAAACTATATATTATTATAAAAATAAAGTTACTATTCATCGTACATCGAAATCAATATATATATATATATATATATATATATATATATATATATATATATATATATATATATATATATATATATATAGGAGACCGCTAGAATGAGAACCACCTCCAGTTGTAAGAACCGCGAGAACCACTTTCTAGCCATTAGATCAAGTGGATGGATGGATGAGATTAAAAGTATTAAAAAATAATATTAAGTATTTTTTGTCTTATTATGTCTTTAGTATTTTAATTCAAAAGGGTATTTAAGTAAAATTACACTATTTTGTCTTTTTGTCTTTATTGTTTTTTATTACTTTTTGATATTATTATATTAGATTTTTATTTTTTAAACTTAGTTTTTTATTAAACATTTTCAATTTCAGATTTATTTATAGATTTTTACGTATAACGTTTTACGTTTTTACGCCCGGCCTTTTCACGCCTCGTTTTTTGACGCGCCGTTTTTACGCCCGGCTTTTTCACGCGTCGTTTTTTCAACGCGCCGTTTTTTCAACGCGCCGTTTTTCCGTTTTACGCCCGGGGTTTTACATTTTACGCCCCGGTTTTTTACGCTAACGTTTTTTTACGTTTTACGCGCCGGTTTTTTACGTTAACGTTATTTTACGTTTTACGCGTCGGTTTTTTACGTTTTACGCGTCGGTTTTTTAGGTTTTACGCGTCGGTTTTATACGTTTTACGCCCCGGTTTTTTACGTTAACATTTTTTTACGTTTTACGCGCCATTTTTACGTTAACGTTATTTACGTTTTACGCGCCGGTTTTTTACGTTAACGTTATTTTACGTTTTACGCGTCGGTTTTTTACGTTTTAGGCCCCGGGTTTTTACGCTTTACGCGTCAGTTTTATATATTTTACACCCCGGTTTTTTACGTTAACGTTTTTTTACGTTTTACGGGCCATTTTTACGTTAACGTTATTTACGTTTTACGCGCCGGTTTTTTACGTTAACGTTTTTTACGTTTTACGCACCGGTTTTTTACGTTAACGTTTTTTACGTTAACGTTTTTTACGTTAACATTTTTAAATTCAGGTTTTTTACGTTAACGTTTTTTACGTTTTAGTAAACAAAATTTACGTTTTTACGTTTTACCTAAACTTTTTACGTTTTACGTTTTACCTAAACTTTTTACGTTTTACCTAAACTTTTTAGTAAAAAGTTTACGGTTTACGTCAAAAAAGTTTACGGTTTAATTTTTTTTTACAAAAACTTTTTTACGAAAAAACGAACGCACCCAGAAATCGCAAACTCAGTGAAGCGTCTCAGATATATTGTTATCATCATCGACGCCTAAAATAAAAATAAAAAAACCCAACAAACAAAAATCAAAAGAACGAGTGGATTCTAGAAAAAAAAACGAAGTTTTAGCTCAGATTTTCCGATAATCAGAGGCTGCAAAGTGGGGTTGCAGGTTCAAAAACCTACCCTCCACCAACCTTGCCGCGCCAACGTCATTTTTTTTTTACATCATCACCGCCGATTCAATAAGGCACCAGATTCACCCGATTTAAACATCCAAAAGGAACAAGAAACATCATTCAACACATATTCAAACAAATTCAAAAAATTCAACAGATTCAAAAGGCAAACAGATTCACCATCGATCATATTAAAACCCACAGAAGGAACATGAACATCATTCAAACAAAACCCAGCAAAAGGAACATGAACATCACTCAACATATCAAAACCAACTTCAACCACTGTTTTTTACAAAACCACCCCTAAAAAACACCCTCTTCCTTCACCCCCCCAAAACCGGCACCACCCAACCACCGGCACCACCGACATCGATCGCACCACCGACACCACCCGACATCGCCGGCACCACCGACATCGACGGCATCACCGTCATCGACGACACCACCGGGTTTAGAGACAAAAGGGTGTGGTGTTTGGGGGTAGCCGACAACCAAGGGGGCCTAATTTACAATTCAGAGACACAAGATCAAAACCCCAAAAAAACAGAGACACAAGATCCAAAAAAACATACCGTTAAAACCCATTTTTCAGATCGACAAAGAGTCTCCGACAAATGAAGTGAGAAAAGATCTGTAAGTATCTCCGGTCGTCACCGGTTTCGACACCCCCTCACCCACCCCTTCACCCATTCTTTCAACCAGTAGCCATCACCCAAACAACACAAGAAGTTCAACCAGTAGCCAACACAAGAAGTTCGGCCGGTCATCAATGAAGGTGACCCGGCGATGGTGGAAGGCGAAGACGCCGCCGCACACGGCGGCGATGATAGAGACGGCGGTGGTGGAAGACAGCCGATCATCACTGAAGGTGACCCGGATGGAGGGGTGAGTTGAGATCGGAGCACGAGGATGGTGGTTGCGATGTGGTGGTGGGTTGAGATCGGAGCAGGAGGATGATGTTTGTTTGTAGGGTTGTTTGAAGATGAGAGAAGAAAGTCTGCAACTTTAATGAGAGAGGAGAGGTGAGAGAAGAAAGCCTGGAACTTTAAAAGAGGAGAGAGGAGAGAGAGAGGAGAGATTAGACATTAAAAGGAAATGACCAAACTACCATTTGAGTTGTCACATCCTGATTGGTTGAGAGTGGTTCTCGCGGTTCTTACAACTGGAGGTGGTTCTCATTCTAGCGGCCCCCTATATATATATATATATATATAGTGGAGAGTTTAAATGAGAAAAAATTCTTTATAAGAAGAAAAAAGAAGAAATTTCAACCAATAGAAATGCTTCATTAGACTTCATTTAATATTTGTACTTAATGTAACTATAAGGGTATATTGGTAAACTTACATACATCTTTAATAACTAACTATATTAAATTTGTAACTTATTTTTAAGATATATATTTTTCTCAAAAAATAAAAATAAAAATTCATTTATAGTGTAGGATAAATACGAGGCGTGTAGGATAAATTACGAGTTGTGTAGGATAAATTTCAATATGTGTAGGATAAATTTCGAAATGTGTAGGATAACTTTTGATGTGTGTAGGCAAATTTTTGAAGTGTAGAGGATGATAGTCTTAATGACTAATTAATTAGTCAAACATAATAATAAATGAGATGAGAAAAAACTATTTAGTGTTTTACCATTGTACCCTTTTGTTCTTTTTATTCTTAATAAAATTTTCTTCTCAAATGAACCTTCCCCTATATATATATATATATAGGGGTCCGCTAAAATGAGAACCACCTCGAGTTGTAAGAACCGTGAGAACTACACCGTACGGGGCGAGGTGGACCAATTTTTTTTTCACAAACGTAGATGCGTGCATTATAAACACATTTGTAAAAAAAAAGTTTTTTGAGCACCACAAGTGTGTGTTTACTGGTACCGTAAATTTTCCGGTAGGATTTACGGTACCCGTAAACACAAACTTGTGGTGCTCAAAACTACACACAAGACATTTTTTTTACAAATGTGTTCATAATACACGCATCTACGTTTATGAAAAAATTTTTTGATCCACCTCGCCCCGTACGGTGTAGTTCTCACGGTTCTTACAACTCGAGGTGGTTCTCATTTTAGCGGTCCCCTATATATATATATATATATATATAATTGTTTATTCTTTACATAAAAATAAAAAAATGTCATTTTTTAATAAAATATGTATTTTCAAACAAAAATTAATAGAAATTTTGTTTTTGTGACAATACTAATTTTTTTTCAAATTATACAAAAGATTATTTTCTAAGAAAATCAAAATATATTAGTTAAGTTAAAAAAATATCAAATAGAGCTGATTTCTTTCTTAAATACCGAGTTATATTAAGACTACTAGAGTAGTTTAGTTTTGTCTTAGTAACACGTTATGTTAATTATATTAACTGGTCTCCCTAGAATACAACATGCTTGATTTTCCAAATTATGTTCTATTTTTTAATCCAGTTATATAACTACACGTTTAATATTATTATTGTACTTCTAAAATTAACATTAGAATTTTTTTTTTCTGATTATAGTTTTCCCTTTGATTTCTTACTGTCCTAGTTCAAATTAAAAAAAAAAATCGTTTATAATTTCTTATTGATTATATATGAGGGATTGAGGGTTACGATGGATTTGCATAAAAGTGAAGTCGAATGGATTTCTTTTCAAATATTTATTTCATTGAATGTTGTATAATGTAGACTTTTATGATCAGCATCCACTAAAAACAGGAATGATAAGATGTTATATTAACTTAATAGTATTGCTATATTATATAGCGTGAGGATTAAATAGTAAATTTGTTTTGGTTAAAAATAATAGAAAATAATAGGATTATGATATGTGGTAAAATTTAAAATAAAGAGGAAATATATTTTAGTCAATTTTATCCAATCTTCTTCATTCTTCTCCCCCGTTAACTTCAAAACCCACCATCTTCAATCTTTTTTCACTTTCTATCTTAATAGTCACTACATTATAGTGCGATTTTCGTCACCAATCAATGATTCAAACACCTAATCAACGTGTTCTTCAACCTTTTTTAAGAAACCCAGTTTAACTTCATTAAATATCTCATTTTTCCCGTGATTTTGAAGCGAATCACTCTATCCGTTCGATTCGATTGTTGATAAGTGTTTCTATCATTCAGATTTCGTCAATCGTTGAAGAAATCAGCTTCGATCTATGTAAAAAATTCTTGAATTGCATTTTTACGATCTGGGTTTTTGAATTGAGTCATTACATTTTACGGGGGTTCCAAGGGGGCAACGCCCCCTTGGCGGGGGTCCGGGGGCAGGGTCCAGGGCGGCAACCTCTAGCGGGGTCCAAGGGGCAGAGCTTTAATAAGACATTTTTAAGTGTTTTCTGGCCATTGCGTTTTAGAAAAACACATTTTTGAAGTGTTTTTAGTCATTGCGTTTTAGGTAAAACACATTTTTATGTGTTTTCAGTCCATGGATTTTAGATAGAACACTTTCTTTGTGTTTTTAAGTCATTGCGTTTTAGAAATATGACATTTTTATGTGTTTTCGGGCCATTGCGTTTTAGAAAAATACATTTTTGAAGTGTTTTTAGTCCATTGCGTTTTAGAAAAAGACATTTTTAAGTGTTTTCTGGCCATTGCGTTTTAGAAATAAGACATTTCTTTGTATTTTTTGTGCATGATGTTTTAGGTAAAAACACATTTTTATGTGTTTCAGTCCATTGCATTTTAGAAAATACACTTCTTTTGTGTTTTTAGGCTATTGCGTTATAGAAATAAGACATTTCTTTATGTTTATTGTGCATTGCGTTTTAGAAAAAAATCATTTTTTACGTTTTTTTCCATTGCGTTTTACGCAACTGGGTTTTTTTCAATGCGTTTTACGCAACTGAGTTTTCGATTTTTTTTTTTGAAAATATAACAATAGTATACACGTTTTAAAGATAAAAAACGCTCGTTTTTTTGGTGCAATTTTTATAAAAAAATAATGTCGTATGAAAAAGTTATTAACGCTTAAAAAATGGGGGGGGGGGGGGGAGATTTGGAGGAGAGAGAAACTATTGTTCTAGATTGACTAGGATGCCCTTAAACAAACCCACACGCCTCTTTTTTTTTCTCTTCAATTTCACTCATTTAATCTTAGCTCTTGATTAAATAAATTGATGGCCAAGATTACTTTCTAGCGAAAAAAACTTTCTATTAAATCCTAACCCTGTTTCTCTATTGATTCTGTTATTTCGGCTCAATTTTTTAAGGCTCCCCTTGATCCCACACCCCCTATATCTTATTTTCACATCCCCTAGTGTATACGGGCCGTATACAATTATACGGCCCGTATAGAATGTTTTTTTAATAGGAAAACGCGCAGAGAATGTTTTTTTGATTTTATTATATACAGCCCTTATATAGTTATACAAGCCGTATACATCGGTATACGATTTGTAAAATGTATACGGCTCAATGGATTTATTTTGATAGGTTTTTGATGTTACCACATTTATACGGACCGTATAACTGTATATGGGCCGTATATAATGGTGTTTTTTCAAGTGTCACGTTTTTTCCAGTAAAAACACAATCATTCTAGGGTTTCTAAACTGTTCATCAACTTTAACAATGTCGATAAACGTTGATCGAAACACGCCGCTTAAATCGGAGCACAGGTAGAGTAACGTTACCGGTCAGTCCGTTGATGGAAACCTTAGCGATCGCAGAGATCTTCGTGTTGGTTATTTATCGATTCCGAATAACTAGCAGAAGAACCCGACACAAATAAGTTCTCCCCAGTTTGTTATTCAGATCTCTATTCGGTCATTGAAGGGGTAAGGTCCCAAAAACTTCATAATAAGTATTTGAGACCATACCACAGACTGGCCTTTTGACCTTTTTAACCTTGCGCGGCCGCGCACTGGTCTTACAAAAGGGAGAAAGTAATCAACAATCTATAGTCGCGCGTCCAAAGGAAAGCATAAATCCTTGCGCCTTCTCCCATCAGCAAAGGATAAAAATCATGAGATCAATACTTCCGCCCAAATATCCAGACTTGGATATTACTTTACCCAGACTTGGGATTTATTCGTCTGTTTCCATACAGTAAGGTGTCACACCAGATTACAGCAGTAATCTTCTAGAAGAAATACAATCGTGCACCACCCAGGCAGTTATAACCGTCTGGACACGTGTCATTACCACAGGCACTCCTGAAATCACAACGAAGGCATGCAATTGGAGAATAAATCTCCACTTAATCACTTTCCACGTGGCAACTCCCCAGCCATAGATCAAACCACGATCCGTGTGCATTCACATCGGATCAAGACAACTTGACGTTGGATCAAAGAACTTAACGGAAGAAAATGTAACCGCTACGGCGTTAGCATCTTCCGTCATCTTTTCAATAACAGGTTTTCCCTCCCAAACTCCCGGTTATAAATACGAGAACTGTTCAGGTATGAACTCAGACTATTCACACTATTCAAACACATCTTCTTCTTCATCATCAATACTTATTCTCACACCGGAGTCGGGTCAAGGAGAGAACCCCCTTCTCCCCTTGGCGAGGCTAACGGTGTTCTTTTTTGCAGAACCATCGGAGAAGAAGATCAGCTGCAACTGAATCCATCGAGAGAGAGCTAACCTTTTTATGCGGATTCAAACCCCCTAGATATCTTGGTTCCGACCATTTATCTAGTGTTTCTTCATTGGCGCCCACCGATTCCTCAGTTTTCTAGTTTCTATCTCGTTTCGATTCAGTTCATTTCATTTTCTGTTTTGCACATGGCAGAAAATTCGTCATCTCACTGGCAACCTGGTCCTCGACCAAACGTCAGAAACAATTTACAAGTAGAAGGATTCCCAGAACACGGGTTTAACAAATGCCAAGTTGCTTTAGACAAAATCGTTATACAAATCGCCAGATCTGATTTCCCAAACATCAGATCTGGAGGAAAAATCAACACTACAGTATTTGACCAACCAACACCACGTTGGGGGGACATCCAATCCAGATATAGCAATTATCAGAAAACTAAGCAAATACACATGGTTCAAGGAGGTCCGTCACGAAGACCAAATAAACGAAACTATGATCAACAGTGGAGGGAACAGCAAGTTGTGTTTCCTGTCGTTCCTGGGGGCCCTCAGGAAGAACGACCAGTGATTATTACCGGTATCTTCGGACATTACCGAACGGACTATATGTTTATAGATCCGGGGAAGTTCAATGGACATCATATACGAGCAGTGTTTTAAACAACTCGACCCAGATGATAAAGCACGTCTAGAACCGGTCGATTTTCCCCTCACCGGATTCTGTAATGAAGCTGTATTCCCATTAGGGCAAATCGCTTTCCCGGTGACTTTGTCAGATGGCGAACATTCACGAACAGTTACAGTCAATTTCATGGTCATGCCAGCAACATCACGTCATGATGTCCTGCTCGGGAGAAGGTCACAAAGAGAATTCAGCATGATCACTTCCATCCCACATGCTGCTTGCGGATTTCCAACAGAGACTGGGGTTGCAATTTTATATTCAAGCAAAGAAGTCATGTACGTGGATGACGAGCCACCAGCAAAGGTAGTCAAACCTTCGGCACCAAACGAGCCAGAGAAATGGGTCCTGAACAACGAATACCCAGAGCAGACCATTCTGCTAGGACAAGCCATTTCACCGGCAACACGCATACAACTGAAAGAATTGTTGTCTAACAACAAAGATATATTTGCTTGGTGCCCAGCAGACATGACTGGGGTCCCACGCGACATCGCGCAACATTGTCTAAACATCAAACCATCCGCGGAACCTGTTGCTCAGGGGAGACGCAACTTTAGTGAAGAAAAAGCAAAAGCCATGGACGAGCAAGTGGCAGAATTACTAAATGCGGGAATCTTACGCGAAGTAAAATACCATACATGGGTTGCCAACCCAGTAATGGTGCAAAAACATAGCGGCGGATGGAGAATGTGCGTCGACTTCAAAGACCTGAATAAAGCATGCCCAAAAGATTGCTACGCGCTTCCAGAGATAGACAAAAAAGTCGACTCTCTAGCATCATTCAGATGGAAGTGCTTTCTTGACTGTTATAAGGGTTATCATCAAGTCCAGATGAAAGAAGAAGACGAAGACAAAACAGCGTTCCGCACAGATAAAGGCATCTTCTGTTACACCAAAATGCCGTTCGGATTGCGCAACGCAGGCACAACTTATCAACGCTTAATGGACACAGTTTTCAACGAAGATATTGGCAAGACTGTCGAAGTGTACATGGATGACCTCGTCATCATGAGCCATGAGGAAGACACAATGCTCGACAATATTCAGCGCACATTCGACTCTCTGCGCAGCGTGAATTTAAAGCTCAACCCAACTAAATGCTCCTTCGGCATGGAAGAAGGAAAATTTTTGGGATTCATCGTCACAAGAGATGGCTTTAAAGTAAATCCAGAAAAAGTGCAGGCTATTCAGCTAATGCCGTCACCAGCAACAGTTAAAGAAATGCAAAGGCTCGCCGGGCGTTTGGCAGCTTTGAACAGATTCTTGGCTAATCACGCAGCAAAGTCTTATCCATTCATCAGCCCGCTACGAAATTGCGCAAAGAAAACCGACTTTCAATGGACATCTGAAGCGGAAGCAGCGTTCAAGCAAATGAAAGAATGTTTAATCCAACTACCAACGCTGACCGCGCCAAAAGAAAAAGAACCACTAATTTTATATTTATCCGCTGCGGAAGTAGCGCTCGGGGCAGTACTGATGGTAGAACGCGAAAACATTCAGACTCCAATCTATTATATAAGCAAAATGCTCACCGGTCCGGAAACTCGTTACTCAATGATAGAAAAACTAGTCCTTGCACTAGTACACGCATCACGACGACTTCGCAGATATTTTTCGGGCCACGTCATCACAGTTCTCACCAATTATCATTTGGGCCAGATTTTATCCAAACCCGACGTCGCAGGAAGGTTGGCTAAATGGGCCATTGAGCTGGGAGGATACAATATCTTCTATAGGCCAAGACCAGCAATCAAAGGGCAAGTCCTAGCAAATTTTGCTACCGAAGTTCCCATCGACAAAGTTCAAGAGTGCAAAGCAATCCAGAACCCTATACCCGTTTTCGACGATAGAGTCTGGACTTTACACACAGATGGCGCTTCCAATGACGATGGAGCAGGAGCAGGTCTCCGACTAATCAGCCCAGATAATCACGAACTCACATATGCCATACGCCTAGATTTCCGAAGCACAAACAACGAAGCGGAATATGAAGCGTTTCTAGCTGGCCTTCGCTTAGCGCTAAAAACGGGGGCAAGAAATCTTGAAGCTAACGTCGATTCAAAACTAGTAGCCGAGCAAGTTAATGGCAACTATGATGCAAAAGAAGCTATGGCATTATACCTCGAACAAGCGCGGGTTCTAATCAGCCAATTCCAAACATTCAAAGTCAACCACATAAACAGAAGCGAGAACAAGCACGCAGATGCGCTGAGCAAATTAGCCGCTACCAGCTTCAAGCACTTAGCAAAGGAAGTATGCATAGAGGTACTATCCAACCCTTCTGTTCATTTCAAGCAAGTAAGCGTCATTGAAATGGGAAATCCATCCTGGATGTCTCCAATTATCTTGTACCTTCAACACGGGAAACTTCCGGAAGGAAAAGCAGAAGCTAGAAAAATACAACACAAAGCGATAAATTATGAAATGGCAGATGGCGTCCTTTACCGAAAGTCATTTATGGGCCCATTACTACGTTGTGTTGATAAAACAGACGCCCAATACCTAGTCAGAGAAATCCACGAAGGTTTATGCGGAATACACGCGGGACCGCGCATGGTCGTGGCAAAAATAATGAGCGCCGGATACTACTGGCCAGGGATGCACATGGACGCAGTTGATTTATTAAGAAGATGCGCAGCATGTCAACGCCACGCACCAAAGACACTCCGACCCAAAAATCCGCTAATTCCCGTTACTTCCGCCTGGCCGTTCCAACAGTGGGGCATCGATCTTGTCGGCCCATTTCCTGACGCGCCAGGTGCAGTAAAATTCATCATCGTCGCGGTCGATTACTTCAAAAAATGGGTGGAAGCTAAAGCTTTGGCCTCAACAACAGCAATGGTAATCCGCAAATTTATATGGGAACATATCATTTGCAGATTCGGATTACCATTGCGCATTATTTCCGACAACGGTACAAACTTCGCCGCAGAAGATCTTCAAAAATGGTTCAAAGAAATGAAGATCGAGCACAACTTTGCCTCCGTCGCGCATCCTCAAGCGAACGGTCAGGTAGAAAGCGTAAAAATCGTTGACGACATAAAAGCGCGACTCGGGACAGCACGCAGAGGGTGGGTTGACGAACTCCCCAGCATCCTCTGGGCCCATCGAACAATGCCAAAGACTAGCACAGGCGAAACTCCGTTCAGTCTAGTCTATAGGTCTGAGGCCGTCATTCCAGCCGAGATCGGCCTACCATCACCGCGCATGATAGCTATGGGAAAACAGAACAATGAACAAGAGCGAAGGATAGATTTAGACCTTCTGGAAGAAAGGCGCGAGAACGCCGCTATAGCAGATGCAAGGTACAAATCCAAACTCGAAAAATATTACAATGCGCGCGTCCGCGTATGTACCTTTGTCCCCGGTGATTTTGTCTTATGCGACAATGAAGCTTCAAACGCCGAAAAACCTGGCAAATTAGCGCCAAGATGGGAAGGACCATATGTCATCAACGAGGTCCTAGGCAAGGGGGCATATACCCTAAAAAGGATCGATGGGACCCTAGTCCCCCGCACCTGGAACGCACAACAGTTGCGCAGGTGTTACATATGAACCAAGTCTACAAAAGCGGAAAGAACATACAGGCAATGTATTTTTTATTATAAGCCTTGCGCTCTTATCAATATAAACATCATTTTTTACTTATATCGCTGTTTATTACAAATTGCATGTCATTTCTTTGGTTCGCGCGAAAACAATATGGTCAAACATTGTACACCTCATGAACAGTCTAAATGAGGCAAGCTATTACGCCTTTTGGACAGACGTTCACACATGAGCACAATACCATCTCTCATTCGCCCTACCTATCCAAAGCAAATAAACACATGCAACATATTGTAATTCAAACATGCAAAAAGTAAAAACATACAGCACATAACAAGTGTACATATCATTCGCCCTAGATTCCGCGAGACGGATTCGAAACATGATATGCTATGCTAGAATCCGCGAGACGGATTCGAAACATGATATGCTATGCTAGAATCCGCGAGACGGATTCGAAATATGAAATGCTATGTTAGAACCCGCGAGACGGATTCGAAATATGAAATGCTATGTTAGAACCCGCGAGACGGATTCGAAACATGATATGCTATGCTAGAATCCGCGAGATGGATTTAAGATATAAAAGACGGAACTAGTCTACATAAGAAGAAGTCAGTAGCTTGACCATGTATGCGTCAAACAAGTCATAAAGGTAATGTAAAGCAAAAGAACAAAAGAATGATAGGAATAAAAATATCCGAATGTGTAAGTAACGTGAGGAGATGTATGGTACAAAAGATTATAGAAACGTAGAATGATGTTAGCTACGGAGTTAAGCACGTAGGTGTGACTATGAAATGGTAGTTTTGTTGTGATAACAAAACAAGGGTTAAATGTTATGCAATGTGTCTATAGAATGGAATCATAGAGGATGAGATGAAAGTACTAAATCTGTTATAAACGGATCATATGAGTATAAGCATTATTATAAGTTTGAATAAGTATGTATATTAACCTGTTATTAACGGGT
Source organism: Helianthus tuberosus (assembly GCA_030545235.1). Taxonomy (NCBI): domain Eukaryota; kingdom Viridiplantae; phylum Streptophyta; class Magnoliopsida; order Asterales; family Asteraceae; genus Helianthus; species Helianthus tuberosus. The sequence continues at coordinate 41,122,132 of CM060439.1, read as the reverse complement.
CAAAGGAAATGAGAATGTTATATGAAAGTATGCCATGGAAAGTATAGACTTGTTAAGAAAAGGAAGCTAATTGATTGAAAAATTATGAAATGTGATAGGATGATTACTTATGATTATGATTTGACCGTGATGTCAAACATGAATGTGTGTGTGTAAGAGGAAATGAGAAAGGTTTCGGGGACGAAACCTTATTTAAGGGGGGTAGACTTGTAACACCCCAAAATTCGAATTACTAAATTTGCTAGTGAGACCCCATGTTTAATAAAATAGAATGTAGTAACTAGGTTATTATACCTAGTCAAAAGTTTAGCAAAGCAAGCAAGGGAACAAACTTGAGGGACCAAATATGAACAAGGGGGAAAGTTATGTTTTAATAAACAAAATCATAACACACACACACACATCATGTGTGTGTGCGTGGAATGCTCTGGAGAAGAAGAACAAGGGGTGTAAACCCTAGTTCTTAAAGAAGCTCCAATTGAAGGTCGAATCGAGGCTCAAATCTATTAAGGAACATGAATTAGTGATCACCTAGACAAGGGGATCGTGAGGTATGTCTTGAAACTTAGATTGATGAACTTTTATGAAGTGGGTTATGTTCCAATCCGCGAATTTGTATGAAATTGATCATTTATATGTGTTAGAATCATCATATAAAAGATGGATTATGCATGGTTTAGGTTAATTTGATGTTTAAGGGTGAAACCCGTTTGTTATGATGAAGATGAAGACATGGGTAAATCATCTATGTCTAAATTCTTACTTAATATGGATGTATTGTGATTTGTATGATGGATTCTTGTGAGAGGAATTGAAAGAAATGTGATACTAGTATGTTTGATGTTTATGCATGTATGATTCATGTTGATTAGAAGGAAGAAATTGATGAATTGTGTATGAGATTAGAATGATATGCATGAACTAGTTGTACACTATGCTTACAAGGTAGTACATATGTCAAAAGTATGATGAATTATTAAGAACTTAAGATTAGATCACTTGTAAGTGATTAACAAGTAGTTATGAAGTGGGTTTTAGATGATGTAATGTAAATTGATGATTCACTTATGTTAATAATGTTTGGAATCATACATATGTGTGAATGTTTAAAGAAATGGGATAAGAAATGATGAATTGTTGTTAGATGAAGTGAATAAAATGTGATAATAACATGTTTGATGTTTAATTTAAACACCCCATGTTGGATTGTAGAAGCATTTGATGAACTATGTATGAATTTAGAAGATTGTGTATGAATAAGTTGTACGTTATGCTTAAAAGGTAGTACGTACATCAAGTGAATGATAAAATGTATATAGTGTCGTCCGTATAGTCGATTATGATGTTACGTAATGTGTTGATAAGTCGATAGTTATGTATGGTTGATAGTTGACTTTTAAAAGTCAACTAAGTATAAGAAACATGATTTGACTCATTGTCGTAAATGTAGGTTGATGAGAAGTCGTATGGTACATGTAATAGAAATCCGTGTTAAATGTAATGACATGTTGAGTTACGTGAGTTAAACGTATACGGACATGATTATATGAGTTATGTTTGTTAGAAATGATTAATGAAAGTTAAGTGTGAAATATGGGATTGATACGATTGTTATCATGTACAAATGAATATGCTAATGATAGCGTGATTTCGATGACATGGAAGTATAGGAATCATGTCGAGACGGAATCAAGCACGGAAGGCTAACGGGTCAAGAAGTGGCGAGGAACGAATGGGAACACGGATGCATGAGGTAAGTGATTCCGTAATCACTTCCAAGTTGTTTATGTAGAATTATATGCATTTGAATTAAATATGATAATTGAGGTTAAGTAGGAATGAATTGTACGATGTCAATGAAGTATTAATCGGATCATAGAATTGATCCGAGGAAAGAATATGTGTTTAAGAATTTAAGCTAAGTAGTAAGATAGGTTATTTATGAAAGGATTTTCCTTGTTGTTAAGGATAGAGAGATGTTGACCAAAATGCCCTTGATGGGTATTTTGGGCAAACGATATTACAAAGTGGTTTAGGAACAAGTTATTTATTGAGTATAATGTTTTGAACAAGTATGGAAGCGGAGAGTATGGTCTAGGAATGTCATAAACCAATTAATGCGCAAATACCCATAACGGGTCGAATAATTAGAATGTGACAATAAGCCGATAGGGCGTAAGATAAGAATTTCATTAATCCGGATGCGGGATTTTAAGTTTATATGATAGAATATGAATTTACAAGCATGTAGGAAGAAACGAGAGGTTAAACGGGTAAACGGTTCAAAAGTTACGCGCGTTTTAGTGCGTACGGACGACGAAACGTATCTGCAGAAAACTGCAAAAACTAGAGGCCGTCGCCGACGGGTAGGGGATCCGTCGCCGACGGGCAAGGGAAAACCACTTTTTTTTCAGACGGGTTAACACACTGCCGACGGGTTAAATGGCCCGACGGGCATATCTACAACCCGTCGCCGACGGCTTGGAGCCCGTCGGCGACGGGCACTTGTTTGTAAGCTTTTATTTTTCGCGTCTGGTGTTTCCGGTTGACCCGTAACGTGTCCTGGTGCTCCGGTTTTCGACCCGGTAGCATGTAAAGCTCCCGAAAAGCTCCTTAACTTTGTCAAACCTGCATAAACGCAAATCTAATTAAAAGTAGGTCGTTCAAGATCTAAGACTCGTATGAAATCATAAAGTTATATGATTGCGAGCACCGGTTTTTAACCACGCATCAATCCTTAGATATTTATGGGCTATAAATCAAAGTTTAAGTCTCATGTAAATATCGTATGAGTATGTGAGAGGAATGCAAGATGTGTTACGAGTATGTAGATGCGCACTTATGTATATATGAAAATATGTATGATGGCATGTATGTACGTAAAGATGTAGGAAAGGTATGCACCTATGCAAATGTGTATGTATGTACATATGTAGGTAAGTATGTATGCAGGATTGTATAAAGCATGTATGAGTGTATGCACGCACGTAAGTCGTAGGAAAGATATGTACGTATATATATAAAGATATATATGAATGTATGCATGTATGTAGAGATGTATGAATGTAGACACTTATGAAGCGCACTTATGTATATATGAAGATACGTATGATAGTATGTATATATGTGAAGGCATAGGGATGTATGTACGTATGCAGGTGTGTATTTATGTACATATGAAGACACGTGTGAGTGTATGCATGCATGTATTGCGGTATGGATGTATGCACAAGTATATACAAGTATGATTCTGGATACATTAAGTGTTAATGGTATTAATCGTGTGCCTGTAAAACGAAGTGTTACGCAGGTATATTATTGAAGGCTCACAAGAGAATGAATACGCGAAAGATATGCTTAAAAATGAGAGAGAAGCTGAATGGAAAGTGTACATGTATTATATTCTTGTTATGTCTTGTATACTAATGTGTTGAATGTATGTGGTAATGCAGGTTGTACGGATAATGAGCGATTATCACGAAGATTAGGGATCAAAGACCAAGTCACTAGAGAGATTGTACGGGGACGTTGAATGTATGATGTAACAATCATAAGCTATGTTTTTAATTAGTAAATAAGAGGATGACGGATTTATGATAAAGAGCTATGTTAAAGCTAAAGTTTAAATAAGTTGAGGTATTTATAAAGAAAGAAATTTTATGGTTCGTGTTTTCCGCTGCGACTTTTGTCATGTACGATTTAGGGTCTAACAAGTTGGTATCAGAGCCCTGGTTTGAGAGAATCAAGTGTAAGAAGGTAAGTGCTTGAACTCAAACCTGTGTGCTCTTGTGATAAGAAACCCGTACAATCCAAGACTCGGTCAAGATCCAAAGGTAAAAGAGAATGTAAGTATGTACTTATGTACACGCATAAAGAAACTGACGGTTTTGTATATGCAAGGTAAGTATAAGCGTTTGAAGAGGATGATCCGCGAGTGCGGTCAAGTACCGACACCAAGGCATGAAATAAGATAAAGTTGAACCCAGGTACGTAAATTCAATATGTCGGTATATGAAATGGTAAAATGCATTAAGGGAAGAAAAATGCTGAATGAAGGACCATGATGGTATAGTAAACATGTTTTGAAAAATGATACACGTGCCGAAACCAAATTCTTCGGACATAAGGTGACAATTACACGAAGACACGAAACTAGTATGTGGATTGTGTACCTGGCCAGTACACGTGAAGCATATGATGTTCGTGGGACCGTGATAATTGATACAAGTATGTCCGTTAGAATTAAGTAGTAGGTGGACGTGAGGGTGAAGAGAAATGTGAGACTCTCAAGAATGAGAGTATGATATGCTATGCTAGAATCCGCGAGACGGATTCGAAACATGATATGCTCTGCTAGAATCCGCGAGACGGATTCGAAACATGATATGCTATGCTAGAATCCGCGAGACGGATTCGAAGTATGATATGCTATGCTAGAATCCGCGAGACGGATTCGAAACATGATATGCTATGCTAGATTCCGCGAGACGGATTCGAAACATGATATGCTATGCTAGAATCCGCGAGACGGATTCGAAACATGATATGCTATGCTAGAATCCGCGAGACGGATTCGAAACATGATATGCTATGCTAGAATCCGCGAGACGGATTCGAAATATGAAATGCTATGTTAGAACCCGCGAGACGGATTCGAAATATGAAATGCTATGTTAGAACCCGCGAGACGGATTCGAAACATGATATGCTATGCTAGAATCCGCGAGATGGATTTAAGATATAAAAGACGGAACTAGTCTACATAAGAAGAAGTCAGTAGCTTGACCATGTATGCGTCAAACAAGTCATAAAGGTAATGTAAAGCAAAAGAACAAAAGAATGATAGGAATAAAAATATCCGAATGTGTAAGTAACGTGAGGAGATGTATGGTACAAAAGATTATAGAAACGTAGAATGATGTTAGCTACGGAGTTAAGCACGTAGGTGTGACTATGAAATGGTAGTTTTGTTGTGATAACAAAACAAGGGTTAAATGTTATGCAATGTGTCTATAGAATGGAATCATAGAGGATGAGATGAAAGTACTAAATCTGTTATAAACGGATCATATGAGTATAAGCATTATTATAAGTTTGAATAAGTATGTATATTAACCTGTTATTAACGGGTCAAAGGAAATGAGAATGTTATATGAAAGTATGCCATGGAAAGTATAGACTTGTTAAGAAAAGGAAGCTAATTGATTGAAAAATTATGAAATGTGATAGGATGATTACTTATGATTATGATTTGACCGTGATGTCAAACATGAATGTGTGTGTGTAAGAGGAAATGAGAAAGGTTTCGGGGACGAAACCTTATTTAAGGGGGGTAGACTTGTAACACCCCAAAATTCGAATTACTAAATTTGCTAGTGAGACCCCATGTTTAATAAAATAGAATGTAGTAACTAGGTTATTATACCTAGTCAAAAGTTTAGCAAAGCAAGCAAGGGAACAAACTTGAGGGACCAAATATGAACAAGGGGGAAAGTTATGTTTTAATAAACAAAATCATAACACACACACACACATCATGTGTGTGTGCGTGGAATGCTCTGGAGAAGAAGAACAAGGGGTGTAAACCCTAGTTCTTAAAGAAGCTCCAATTGAAGGTCGAATCGAGGCTCAAATCTATTAAGGAACATGAATTAGTGATCACCTAGACAAGGGGATCGTGAGGTATGTCTTGAAACTTAGATTGATGAACTTTTATGAAGTGGGTTATGTTCCAATCCGCGAATTTGTATGAAATTGATCATTTATATGTGTTAGAATCATCATATAAAAGATGGATTATGCATGGTTTAGGTTAATTTGATGTTTAAGGGTGAAACCCGTTTGTTATGATGAAGATGAAGACATGGGTAAATCATCTATGTCTAAATTCTTACTTAATATGGATGTATTGTGATTTGTATGATGGATTCTTGTGAGAGGAATTGAAAGAAATGTGATACTAGTATGTTTGATGTTTATGCATGTATGATTCATGTTGATTAGAAGGAAGAAATTGATGAATTGTGTATGAGATTAGAATGATATGCATGAACTAGTTGTACACTATGCTTACAAGGTAGTACATATGTCAAAAGTATGATGAATTATTAAGAACTTAAGATTAGATCACTTGTAAGTGATTAACAAGTAGTTATGAAGTGGGTTTTAGATGATGTAATGTAAATTGATGATTCACTTATGTTAATAATGTTTGGAATCATACATATGTGTGAATGTTTAAAGAAATGGGATAAGAAATGATGAATTGTTGTTAGATGAAGTGAATAAAATGTGATAATAACATGTTTGATGTTTAATTTAAACACCCCATGTTGGATTGTAGAAGCATTTGATGAACTATGTATGAATTTAGAAGATTGTGTATGAATAAGTTGTACGTTATGCTTAAAAGGTAGTACGTACATCAAGTGAATGATAAAATGTATATAGTGTCGTCCGTATAGTCGATTATGATGTTACGTAATGTGTTGATAAGTCGATAGTTATGTATGGTTGATAGTTGACTTTTAAAAGTCAACTAAGTATAAGAAACATGATTTGACTCATTGTCGTAAATGTAGGTTGATGAGAAGTCGTATGGTACATGTAATAGCAATCCGTGTTAAATGTAATGACATGTTGAGTTACGTGAGTTAAACATATACGGACATGATTATATGAGTTATGTTTGTTAGAAATGATTAATGAAAGTTAAGTGTGAAATATGGGATTGATACGATTGTTATCATGTACAAATGAATATGCTAATGATAGCGTGATTTCGATGACATGGAAGTATAGGAATCATGTCGAGACGGAATCAAGCACGGAAGGCTAACGGGTCAAGAAGTGGCGAGGAACGAATGGGAACACGGATGCATGAGGTAAGTGATTCCGTAATCACTTCCAAGTTGTTTATGTAGAATTATATGCATTTGAATTAAATATGATAATTGAGGTTAAGTAGGAATGAATTGTACGATGTCAATGAAGTATTAATCGGATCTTAGAATTGATCCGAGGAAAGAATATGTGTTTAAGAATTTAAGCTAAGTAGTAAGATAGGTTATTTATGAAAGGATTTTCCTTGTTGTTAAGGATAGAGAGATGTTGACCAAAATGCCCTTGATGGGTATTTTGGGCAAATGATATTACAAAGTGGTTTAGGAACAAGTTATTTATTGAGTATAATGTTTTGAACAAGTATGGAAGCGGAGAGTATGGTCTAGGAATGTCATAAACCAATTAATGCGCAAATACCCATAACGGGTCGAATAATTAGAATGTGACAATAAGCCGATAGGGCGTAAGATAAGAATTTCATTAATCCGGATGCGGGATTTTAAGTTTATATGATAGAATATGAATTTACAAGCATGTAGGAAGAAACGGGAGGTTAAACGGGTAAACGGTTCAAAAGTTACGCGCGTTTTAGTGCGTACGGGCGTTACGGGTAACCATAAGAGTCATATGCAAGTTCCCTCAGTTAAAATGCTCTAAATATGTTATTATATCAGTAAGTTATCTTCTATTATGCCCCAAATGAATTTAAACACAATTTATGCCTCATAAGGGCATTTTGGTCATTTAAAAGATTATAAAAGAGTTAAATTAGAAATCTGAGTTACAGGTCTGGTTTAAACAGAAAATATACTTAATTTAATATGTTCTAACAGTAGGGTATGACCCATAAGTGAAAATCTTCATTTAAAACCAAACTATGCACCTTAGGGGTATTTTGGTAATTTCACAAGGACTTAAAATGTCAAAATTGGGAATCTGAGTTTATAAACTTGTACTTACTGTTATTTTATAAAAATATACTAAAAACTTCAGTAGGTATCAATCTTATATGTGTAATGTGGTTATAATACATACTATGCGATAAAAATGCTTAAAAAGGCGATTTAGAGCCATTTCCGGGTTTGTAAAAGAAAGCTGATATTTTTATGTTTCCAGAATGCTCAAAATAATTTATTTAACAAATAAAATCAGTAGAAAAAGGTTTGGGGTCAAAAGGATTTATAAAACTCATTTTATAGCCCAAAAGGGCAAAACCGACAATAACCGATTTAAGGCTAAAATTCTATGATTCCATCAGTTTAAAAATTATTAAAAAATTTTATAATTCCTAAAATATTATATAACAACAGTAGGTATACACTTTGATGTCAAAAATTAGGTTTTGATAGGCGTTATGCTCATAACGCCGTTTAATTAATGAAAACCGTTTTATTTGCGATATTGAGCATAATTCACAATCCAGACCTCGGATTGATGTCAAATTTTTGGTGCAAGTTTATAAATCAGTAACAAATGTTTCTACTCTTTCACTTTTTCAAAAATCGCGTTTCATGGTAAAAAGGGCAAAATAGTCATATTTAAAGCATTAACCGGTAACATGCATATGAATCGGATAAGTGTTGAACCAAGTTGTAAAATCTCAGAGAATTAAACTTATGTGAAAGTTGGTCCAAAATATGCTCTAATGCAGATCTCAACATGCATGGATGGATCCGAACCGATAGTCAAAGAAAAAGTCAATTTATGTGACTTTCGGTTCCGATTCGGGTTTAAACTGAAAATTGTCGAGTTGATCATGTTGAAACATGTTCTTACATTATTTATAAAGTTATTTTGATGATCAAACAGGTTGCATGTAGCCTACATTACTAATTATGCTTAAATTTGCAAAAACACATTCTGTTGACTTTTTAAGAATGCTTTGACTCGACAATTTACATGCTTAGAGTGTGAATCTGAAAATACCCTTTTAGGGGTTTGTTACACACATAAATACCAACATGTAAGTACTTTCAATTTGAGAAATGACAGAGCCAAACTCGTTTAATCATAAAGTCAAGTGTAATTTACGATAGTTTGATTTTCGGTTAATACACTAAGCTAGAACGAATTTGAAAGAGTTGTAAACACTTACAATGGTCCTAAACAAGCTTAGAGATCACTATGAGGTAGCCTTGGCGTCCAGAAAGCTCCAGGAGAAGTCTTGTGAATTTTGAAAGTTGTAAGTAATGAAGAACATAAGCTTCAAGTCCCTTATAAGCAGATTTTGATCTGATTTAGAGGTGCCACAGAGGTCTATAAGGGTTGTAAGACTTGTACAAGTGTCCTCAATTGCATGAAAGTCGATTGGTCAGGTCCCTAAGTCGACAACAGCTGTTATCAACTCGAAATCAGACTCAACTGGCAGCTGTCGCGTTTTTCTGTCGCTGGGCAGGGCTCGCGTGGCGCGAGGACCCCCTCGCGTGGCGCGAGGGTGTGGTCGACCAGCTTTATAAGTTTTCCAATATTTGCAATTCAGCCCCTGATCTTTTGCAGCGTGTTTAAGCTATTTATTTAGCACTCTTGGCCCTTATATCTGACTTTTATAAACCTTGGGACTTTTATAAATATGGGTAGGTCCTTGAACAACTTTGCGCTTACCCGAAAAGTCACGAAATCAACGTTAACGTAATTAACCTTTCGTGTACGGTTTTGATCAAAACTTTCTCATACGTTCACGAAACTTCATGAAATTTTTATCACATATTCTCGTGAGTATATTTTATCATTACAAAGCTTTGGGTTCGCCAAAAGATCACTCAGAGGTATAAATTCATCATGTTGACACGTTTAGCCCCTGTAGTTTGTAATTCCTCACTTTCTTACATCTTTCGCTTCGTATGATCCATGATTTATCCGTTTAAGATTATAAACACCATGTGGGGTTATTTTAGAGCCTATTTATCCATTGTTGACACTTTGGACCCTTACATTCACATAGTTTCACTGTTTGTCAACTTTAGTCCTTCTAAAGTATGTTTTCACATATTCAAAGCCCATGACACGTGTCAGTATATTATTGGACGTAAATTTTCGAGGTGTTACATCCTCACCCCCTTAAAAGAAATCTCAACCCCGAGATTTACTGAAACAAATGAGGGTATTTTTCTTTCATCGTGGATTCTACCTCCCATGTGTATTCGGGACCCCTACGTGCATCCCATTTGACCTTAACAATAGGTATGTGCTTCCTTCGAAGCTTCTTTACCTTTCGGTCTTCAATCGACAACGGCTTTTCCACAAATTTCAAGCTTTCATCGATATGTACATCCGTATACGGTATAACCAGTGATTCATCAGCGAAACACTTCTTCAAATTACAGATATGGAACACATTATGGATAGCACTAAGTTCTTCAGGTAAGTTTAACTTATAAGCAACTGACCCGACACGTTCGATAATCTCGAAAGGTCCTATGTATCTCGGGCTTAGCTTGCCTTTCTTACCAAATCGCATCACCCCCTTCTAGGGTGATACCTTAAGCAACACTTTATCACCTACTTCGAAGTGAAAATCTTTACGTTGTGGATCCGCATAGCTTTTCTGCCTATCCCTGGCAGCTTTCAAACGATCGCGAATCTGGACAATCTTGTCCGTCGTCTCAAAAACAATTTCTGGTCCTGATAGTTGGACATCTCCAACTTCTGCCCAACAAATAGGCGATCTACACTTTCTACCGTATAAGGCCTCAAAAGGCGCAGCTTTTATGCTGGTGTGGTAGCTATTGTTGTAGGAGAATTCGATTAATGGTAGGTTCTTATCCCAACTACCACCCAAATCGATCGCACATGCACGTAGCATGTCTTCCAATGTTTGAATAGTACGCTCACTCTGACCGTCAGTCTGAGGATGATAAGCCGTACTGAAATTCAAACGAGTGCCCAAAGATTGTTGGAAACTTTTCCAAAAATGTGACGTGTATCTAGTATCTCTATCAGAGATAATAGACACAGGTATTCCATGCAAAGCTACAATCTTATCAACGTATAACTAGGCTAACATATCGGAGCTATAAGTCTCCTTGATGGGTAGAAAATGTGCTGACTTCGTCAGTCTATCTACTATGACCCATATAGTGTCATTTCCCTTTCTCGTCTTTGGCAACTTGGTGATGAAATCCATCGTCACCATCTCCCATTTCCATGTGGGAATTTCAGGCTGTTGTAACAAACCTGACGGTTTCTGGTGTTCCGCTTTGACTTGCGCACAAGTGAAACATTTAGACACATAAGCAGCTACGGACTTTTTCAAACCAATCCACCAGTAATTTGCTTTTAAATCCTGGTACATCGTATCAGCTCCAGGATGAACGGAATATTTGGAACTATGGGCTTCCTGGAGGATAACATCTCGAAGTCCTCCAAAAACTGGAACCCATATTCTTCCATTCAATCTAAGCATTCCGTCTTTGTCATGGGATAACTGCTCCTCAGTTACTCCCAGTTTTTCTTCAGGATAATTAGCTTCCAACACAGCTTCCTTCTGTGCAGCTAATATCCTTTTGTTCAAATCATTCTTGATTTCAATGCGCTTGGCATTGATTCTTATTGGCTTAACTCTTTCTTTTCTGCTTAAGGCGTCAGCAACGACATTTGCCTTGCCTGGATGGTACTTTATTTCACAATCATAATCGTTTAGAGTTTCCATCCATCGTCTTTGTCGCATGTTTAGGTCCTTCTGATTAAACAAATGTTGAAGGCTCTTGTGATCTGAATAGATCACACACTTGGTACCATATAAGTAATGTCTCCAAAGTTTTAATGCAAATACAACGGCACCCAGCTCCAAGTCGTGGGTGGTGTAGTTCTTTTCGTGCACCTTTAGCTGTCGCGAAGCGTAGGCGATAACTTTGCCTTTCTGCATGAGTACACAGTCCATACCAGTGTGTGATGCATCACAGTACACCACAAATTCTTCTATACTATCGGGCAATGTTAACACTGGTGCATTGCTTAACTTTTTCTTCAGAATGTCAAAGGATTCCTGCTGCTTAGGGCCCCAATCAAACTTAACCTTCTTACGTGTCAACGAGGTTAAGGGCGCAGCAATCCTTGAAAAGTTTTCGATGAAACTGTCACGGCCCCCGACCCGGTTTGACCCGTTTCAGGAGCCGCGGGACAGAAATACTGCGGTATTTATTTAATTGAGTTTGACAGCGGAAGTTTTCATCAGGATCTTTTAAAATGTAAATATTTCCCGATTATTTTATTTCACAACGCGGGATAAAACCCGGTAATTTACAATCATTTGATTTCACGAAGAAATCTTTTATTTTACAAAACATGTTTCTTTATTTTATACTGAGCCACTTCCTTGAGCTTGTAGTGCTATATGGCATTTTTCCTAGATCATATGTGATCACCTGAAACATGTTTGAAAAAGGTTTTGTCAGCGGGAAATACTGAGTGAATCATTCTATTTTGCATAATGATGCATAGTTATTAATTACAGCATAAGAGCGATTACAATGGCTTCTATCTTATTTTTATCTGGCATTCTGTCACAATGGTGACAAGTCACAATGGTGACGATGGTCATACCACTATTTAGATCAATGAACCTAAATAGTGATGATTATCCCTGTAGGTCAATGAACCTAACAGTGATTATCCCGAGTAGGTCAATGAACCTAATTGGGAGAAAATTAGTAATGTGCACAATACCCCACTAACCCGTAATTCAAGATATCCACGACTTAGTCCCTGTAATTATAACCTTGAAAATAATTTGAGGTATTGTAAAACAGTTGATAAAAAGAGAATGACTCACAAACTGTGAGAAAAGGAGAATGACTCACAAACTGTGAGAAAAGGAGAATGACTCACAAACTGTGAGAAAAGGAGAATGACTCACATTGCAGATTTATACGGGCAGAGTTTGGCCTACTGATTTAGCCTTTTATCCTAAATTTAATAACAAGCACACAATTCGGGGTTAGTAATCAATCCAGCATTTACGATAACTCACGAGATCAACCATCACAACGAACGACAAAGTGCAATACTTCATCCATCGAATTAACGATGATCCGTCAAATTAATGACGAACGATAAAGTGCAATACTTCATCCATCGAATTAACGATGATCCGTCAAATTAATGACGAACGATAAAGTATAACCCTAATGTGGGCAGCACTTAAACATCCATTGAGTACATTGATCGATCGGACAATGAATCGTAATAGCGATTGTGCTAATACCCAGATTGCAGCGTCGATTTAGTGCCTGTGTGTGTTAATTGTGGTAAACAGACAATATCTCAGCGTAGAATTGGAATTCTAACGTCGTTTCAACTCCCAGAATCAAGTCCCAAGCTCCTGTATTTATAGGTGAATTTTGTCCCTTAGGCGGCCCGTGTGAGAATTAAGCTAACTTGAGGCGGCCCGCGTAAGAACTATTTTTAGGCATAGGATTGCCACGTGTGGGACTAGCTCAGCTGAGTCGACGGTTTTCGTAAATTCCTTTCTGCCTACGTTTTAAGTGGATAATCGTCAATAGGGTTTATCCCCCCCTGAGTTTTAGGGGCCCTAATCCTGATTCTGAAAATTATGAAAATTTTAGGGTTTATACAGAATCACTTGGGTGTCTCAATTAGGGTTTCCTATTGGTCAAATTATTTTAATAATTATGACTTTTGATGAGAGTCGTTACATTCTCCCCACCTTAATAAAAATCTCGTCCTCGAGATTTACCGGAATAATTGAGGATATTTTCTCTTCATTTTGGATTCCAATTCCCAAGTATATTAGGGTCCTATCTTTGAATCCCACTTTACTTAAACTCACACTATTTGTTTACCTTTATATCTTGAAAAGGTACTACCAAAGATTCGTTTAATAGGCATCTCTTGAGATTGGATATATGAAATATATCATGTACTCCAGCTAACTCTTCCTGGTAGTTGTAAACTATAAGCAACTGGTCCTATACATTGGATTACTAAAAATGGTCCTACGTAACTTGGACTTAACTTTCTTTTCTTTCCGAATCTAATAACTCCTTTCCAAGGAGATACTTTCAATAGTATTTTGTCTCCAACTCGAACTCCAACGACTTTTATCTATTTATCTGTATACTTTTCTGACGATCTCTTGTCGTCTTCATCCTTTTCTTTGTGATACTAAATATCACAGTCGTAGTTACATACATCTCCTTTGCCTCATGTTTAATTCTTTTTGCCTAACTATATATCTTAAATTCTTATGATCCGTATAGATAGTAAACTTACTTCCATACAGATAATGTCTCCAAATCTTAAGGCAAAAATTATGGTTCCTAATTCTAACATATGAGTGGTATAGTTCCTTTGTTCTTTTTCAATTACCTTGATGCATACGCAATTACCTTTTTGCGTTGCATTAACACGCATTCAAATCCTAACTTTGAAGCATTACCTTATACTTCAAAATCTTCAGTTCATAAGGCTAAGATTGGAGCAGTTTGGTTAATTTCTACTTTAAGATCCTCATTCAAACTTAACTATTTTACAGGTTAACTTAGTTAATGGTATAACTATCTTAAAAAAATCCTTAATAAATTGTCTGTAATATCCGACTAAACTTCTAATTTCCCTTACGAATTAGGGAACCTTTCATTTGGTAATATCTTATCAGAATTTACGTGAATACCTTCGGGATTCACCATATGTCCTAAAATTGCACTTCTAGCAGCCAAAATTCATTCTTCGAAAATTTGGCGTAAAGCTTTTCTTTTCTTAACAAAGTTAAGAGTACATGCAAGTGCTGATAATGTTCTTCCTAACTTTTGGAATACATAAGTATATCGTCGATGAAGATTATTACCAATTTATCCAAATATGGTGTACAGATCCTATTTATCATGTCCATGAATACTGCAGGTGCATTTGTTAACCCAAAGGGCATGACTGTAATTTCGTAATGATCATACCTAGTTCTGTAAGCAGTTTTAGGTATGTCTTCCTCTTGTACTTTCAATTGATGATATCTGGAACATAAGTCGATCTTAGGAAAATATCTATTTCCCTGAAATTTGATTGAATAGATCATCAATTCTAGGTATTGATTTTTAATTGTAACCTTATTCAATTCCTTATAATCAATACACTTTCTCATCGAACCATACTTTTTCTTAACAACCAATATTGTGCTAACCGATAAGGTTCCCTGGCTTATCGGTAAAATTCCTGGAATTTAGATGAATCCTAAATTCTATCTTCCTATCTGGTGGTAATCCAGGTAAATCTTCTGGAAATACATCTGGGTATTCTGAAATTACAGAAATTTCCTTAATTTCTTTATCTTTAGTATTAATGATTATTGAAATCATGTATACTATTCCTTGCTTTCGTTCATAATTAGCAATTTTCATTATTGATTATGAACTTTATGGTTTTACATGATTTATCTCCTTTAATCATTATTACTTTTCCAGTGGGTGCACAATTTCTATAGAATTCTTATCACAGATAATTCGAGCATAATTGTTTTACTAATCAATCCATTTTTAGCACAACCTTGATTTCAACTAATTTCATAGATAATAGGGTTGCAGAAAATTTATGACTTAAAAGTTCTATTTCTATGTTTCGCAGAACCTTATTTATTTTAACTGAATTCCCATCTGCCAAATCTACTGTAGAAATTTATCTAATGATTGTTATCGGTAAGTTAAGAGTTTGGCAGAGTAAAGTATTTATAAAACTTTGGTTTGCACCAGAGTCAAATAATACTTTTGTGTAAATGTTGTAAGCTAAGAATATACCGGCTATCACATCTGGAATCATCTCGGCTTCTTGAGTAGTCAGCTGAAATGCTCTCGCATTCCTTTTTGCTCCTTCTGCCTGTTTGGCTTTATTGTCAAATGGTTTATTCAGTTTTGGACAATTTGGCCTAAGATGTCCAGTTTCTCCACAGTTGTAGCAGACTGAAAATTTCTTCCTCCTGCAGTCTTCTTCTTGATGCCCTGGAATTTTGCAAAAATTGCAATATCCTTTGCATCTTCCAAAATGCTTCCTTTTGCAAGAATTGCAAAATGGAATAGTGGTAGATTGCCCATTTCCTCTTCTCTTGAAATTGCTATGGTTACTTGGATGGAATTCTTGGGTAATCTTTTGGGCTACTTCCTTCCTTCTGTTTTCTTCTCTTGTCCGTACTAATTCATCAGTCAGAGTATTGGCTAATTCAACTGCATCATCAATCGTATGAGGTTTCGCAGCCTTGACGATATTACGGATTTCGGAAATCAATCCCCAAATATAACGAGAAATAAGTACCGGCTCTGGCGAAGCCAGGGTTGGTACCACTCGAGCATATTCGAAGAATGTCGTAGTATACCCTCGACAATCTACATCCACCATCCGGTGGGTTAGAAACTTATTTGCCATTTGATCTTTTTCATATTCGGGACAGAATTTTCTTTCTACAAGACTCTTAAATTCTTCCCAGTTCATAGCATACGCCATCCTTCTTCCTTTTGCCTGTAACACTCTGTTCCACCATTCTAACGCCACTTCTTTGAAAAGGTTTGATACATACATAACCTGATCATCCTGAGCACATTTACTTATGGCAATTACTGCCTCGGTTTTCTCTAACCAACGCAGTGTCGCAGTCGCTCCTTCATTGCCTGCAAACTCAGTGGGTTTACAAGCAAGAAATTCTTTGTAAGTGCAACCAGGTGTTGCAACTTTCCTTTTCTTAGGGAGCGGAGCTTGCCGTGGTTCATTATCATGATTAACATGATTACCGCCTCCATTTACGCTATTACTGAAATTATCTTCAGAAATGCGTTTACTAGGAACAACTTGTTGCGGTTCGTTTGGATTTTTAACAGCAGCAATGATTGCTGGAATAGCATTGGCTATCCCTTGAGCAACTATTCCTGGAATAGCGTTGGCTATCCCTTGAGTAAGGATATTTTCTATATCTTGCCTAGTTACATATTGATTCCCCGGTTGTTGCTCAGATTGATTAACTTCATTAACTGGTTCATTATTAGCGTTTTCCATCTGATATCTAATTTATAGATACATAATTAGTATAAAGGAAATAATCCAATGTTATAATTTAATCGCACATAATCACATAAACGAATATACAAACAAAATTGTAACTTTTCTAAAATTTCCTTATATCATGCTTCTATATACACCTGTTTTATTTATTCTACACATACTGATTTTACTATTACTATTACATAACCATAGTTTCATAAATCCCCTATCCTTTGTCAGGTGATGTTCTAGTAACGGCGTTTCTTCTCATCGTATTTCCAGGAGATCTGTCCCAAAATCTCTTGGATCCTATTCCCAGCATCCATTTCGTCAAAATGACGGAATTCAGCCATATTCTTGTTACTCATTGGTGGATTTGATAAAGGTTCTGATTTGAACTTAGGAAAAAGCTTATAGGGATGGTTTTGTAACATTATTTCATTATTCAACCATTCGTCTATATTCCAGTGGAATGAAGGGTTTGGAATAGCTGATTCTAAATTCATTGGTAGTTGTGTTTCAAGAGAATGAATAAAATCATTTTCATTAACAAGCTCAATAGTATCATCGGTTGCCATTATAAACTCTAGTTCTTCTTGAGATGGTAATCCCTCAATTTGCCTAGAACTTTCCCTAATTTCCATTTTCTTAAGCTTAGGTTTCTTGAGAGGTAAAGCGTTGAATTCTATAGGTTCTTCTATGTCTGGAATATACCTATTGAAATCTCTGGAAACTTCGATTCTTACTGGATAGAGATTTAAATTCTGAAGGGCTTCCGACAGATCACTCATGCTGTTTAGTAAAATACACACTATTACTAAGTTATAAACAAATTGTATAGAAAAACTTTTTAAATAGTCTTTCATACTGGGTAACTACCAAATAACTGAAAATTAAAACACACTAGGTTTTATTTGTAAAATTTATTTACTGAATACGGTTTATAGACTGTAGATAATAGAGATGCTAAAACTTTGAGTCAGAATATTTAAAGATTTATATTTACTACTACAGTAGCTAACATATAAAAATCTGCCCATACTGTTCAAAATTAGTCAGATAATAAAACATATAATCACAAAATAGCAATTAATAAAAAAATAAGTATTTTCTAAATACTTAATTGGCTTAAATCAGTGGCTCGATAAGTGGCTCTGATACCACCTTTTTCTGTCACGGCCCCCGACCCGGTTTGACCCGTTTCAGGAGCCGCGGGACAGAAATACTGCGGTATTTATTTAATTGAGTTTGACAGCGGAAGTTTTCATCAGGATCTTTTAAAATGTAAATATTTCCCGATTATTTTATTTCACAACGCGGGATAAACCCGGTAATTTACAATCATTTGATTTCACGAAGAAATCTTTTATTTTACAAAACATGTTTCTTTATTTTATACTGAGCCACTTCCTTGAGCTTGTAGTGCTATATGGGATTTTTCCTAGATCATATGTGATCACCTGAAACATGTTTGAAAAAGGTTTTGTCAGCGGGAAATACTGAGTGAATCATTCTATTTTGCATAATGATGCATAGTTATTAATTACAGCATAAGAGCGATTACAATGGCTTCTATCTTATTTTTATATGGCATTCTGTCACAATGGTGACAAGTCACAATGGTGACGATGGTCATACCACTATTTAGATCAATGAACCTAAATAGTGATGATTATCCCTGTAGGTCAATGAACCTAACAGTGATTATCCCTAGTAGGTCAATGAACCTAATTGGGAGAAAATTAGTAATGTGCACAATACCCCACTAACCAGTAATTCAAGATATCCACGACTTAGTCCCTGTAATTATAACATTGAAAATAATTTGAGGTATTGTAAAACAGTTGATAAAAAGAGAATGACTCACAAACTGTGAGAAAAGGAGAATGACTCACAAACTGTGAGAAAAGGAGAATGACTCACAAACTGTGAGAAAAGGAGAATGACTCACATTGCAGATTTATACGGGCAGAGTTTGGCCTACTGATTTAGCCTTTTATCCTAAATTTAATAACAAGCACACAATTCGGGGTTAGTAATCAATCCAGCATTTACGATAACTCACGAGATCAACCATCACAACGAACGACAAAGTGCAATACTTCATCCATCGAATTAACGATGATCCGTCAAATTAATGACGAACGATAAAGTATAACCCTAATGTGGGCAGCACTTAAACATCCATTGAGTACATTGATCGATCGGACAATGAATCGTAATAGCGATTGTGCTAATACCCTGATTGCAGCGTCGATTTAGTGCCTGTGTGTGTTAATTGTGGTAAACAGACAATATCTCAGCGTAGAATTGGAATTCTAACGTCGTTTCAACTCCCAGAATCAAGTCCCAAGCTCCTGTATTTATAGGTGAATTTTGTCCCTTAGGCGGCCCGCGTGAGAATTAAGCTAACTTGAGGCGGCCCGCGTAAGAACTATTTTTAGGCATAGGATTGCCACGTGTGGGACTAGCTCAGCTGAGTCGACGGTTTTCGTAAATTCCTTTCTGCCTACGTTTTAAGTGGATAATCGTCAATAGGGTTTATCCCCCCCTGAGTTTTAGGGGCCCTAATCCTGATTCTGAAAATTATGAAAATTTTAGGGTTTATACAGAATCACTTGGGTGTCTCAATTAGGGTTTCCTATTGGTCAAATTATTTTAATAATTATGACTTTTGATGAGAGTCGTTACAGAAACGCCTGTAATATCCTGCTAAACCCAGGAAGCTACGAATTTCAGTAGGCGTCTTTGGCTCTTGCCAATTCATAACCGCTTCTACCTTAGCGGGATCCACTTGGATACCACGCTCACTTACCACATGTCCAAGGAATTGGACTTCTCGAAGCCAAAACTCGCACTTCGAAAATTTGGCGTATAGTTTTTCTTGATGTAGAAGTTTGAGAATACAACGAAGGTGTTTCTCGTGATCCTCTTGGCTCTTCGAGTAAATGAGGATGTCGTCAATGAAGACAATGACGAATTTGTCTAAGTAAGGCTTGCAGACGCGATTCATGAGATCCATGAATGCGGCTGGCGCATTAGTGAGCCCGAAAGGCATCACTAGGAACTCGTAATGTCCATAACGAGTCCTAAACGCTGTCTTGTGAACATCTTCATCTTTGACCTTCAACTGATGATAGCCTGATCTCAAATCAATCTTAGAAAAGTAACTTGCTCCTTGCAACTGATCGAACAGATCGTCGATCCTGGGTAAAGGATATCTATTCTTAATAGTGACTTTATTAAGCTCACGGTAATCGATGCACAGACGCATCGATCCATCCTTCTTCTTGACAAATAAGATCGGCGCTCCCCAAGGAGACGAACTAGGTCTAATAAAACCTTTGGCTAGCAAATCATCTAACTGCGTCCTTAATTCCTTCATCTCCGTTGGTGCTAACCTGTAAGGTGCTCTCGCTACTGGCGCAGCACCAGGGATGATGTCAATTCGGAACTCTACTTGCCTATCTGGTGGTAGACCAGGTAGTTCTTCAGGGAAAACTTCAGGATATTCCGAAATGATAGGGATGTCTTCAATCTTTGGCTTTGGCTCATCGATAGTAACTTGTGCCATATAAATGACACAACCCTTTTGCATACATCTGGATGCCTTGAGCATGGACACTTGCTCAGGCAATCCATGCTGAGTATCCCCTTGGATGGTAAGTGACTCACCAGACGGAGTCTTGACTACTACTTGCTTTCTGCTGCATATAATCTGGGCTTGGTTATGCGATAACCAATCCATACCTATGACTATATCAAAGCCGGCTAGCTTAAAGGGAAGTAAGGACAAAGGAAAAGAATGATTCCTAATGGATATAACACATCCATCTAAAACAGTTGAGGCGGTTTCTATGGTTCCATCAGCTAATTCCACCTCATATTTCACGCTTAAGGGTTTTACAGGTAATTTCAACAAGTCACAAAACTTATTATCCACAAAAGACTTATCGGCTCCTGAATCAAACAATACTCTAGGAAAAACATCATTTACAAGAAAAGTACCTGTAATGACGTTGTCGTCTTGAATAGCTTCCCTAGCGTCCATTTTGAAGACTCTCGCATTTGTCTTCTTTCCATCTTCGGCCTTCTTAGCGTTCTTCGGGCAATTAGACTTGATGTGCCCTTTTTCGTTGCATCCGTAACAGGTTGCATCCTTCAATTTCTTACATTCCAACGTCTTATGATCCAATGATTTGCAAATCCCGCAGGGTCTCACCTGAGACTGGGATTTCGGCTCAAAACGACACTTCCCAAAATGGTTTTTCTTGCAAGTTTTACATCTGGGCTTATCCCCCGATTGTTGCCCATCTCTCTTAGATCCCGACCCTTTCCTGTGGTCGTTATTTCCTCGGTGTCTCTTTTCTGACCTTCGTGAGGTATCGTCCTCACGCTTCCTCTTGTTCTCTTCTGAGTTCCGAAGTGCTCTCAACCTGACTACATCCATGGTAAGGGAGAGAGATAGATCAGCTGCTGATTTGAAGGTTGTCGGTCTTGACGCTTTAACACTTGCTTTGATCTCAAGGGCTAAACCCCCGATGAAACGGGCAATCCTTTTCGGTTCCGGGGTTACCAAGTATGGAACCAACCGAGATAAAGTATTGAAAGTGGTGAGATATGCTTGGCAGTCTAAATTTTTCATCACCAAAGATACGAAGTCTGACTCGATCCTTTCAACTTCATGTTGTGGACAAAAATTCTCTTTAATAAGGGCCACAAACTGATCCCATGACATACTGTAAAGTGTGGCCTTTCCGGCAGCTTGTATAAGAGATTTCCACCACGCCAGAGCGTCTCCTTTGAATGATTGGGATACGTATTTCACCACATCTCTTTCAGCACAACCGCTGATGTCCACTACAGTATCCATTTCATCTAACCAGGTCCTGCAATCGACCGCTCCTTTTTCCCCAGTAAAGTCTCTGGGTTTACAAGACACGAAGTACTTGTAAGTACATGATTTGGTTTGAGGTTTAGCTTCAAACTCTTTCTTCTTTGGAGGAACACTATTCTGATTCGATGAGTGTCGATCATTGTCCTTCTTGGGCTCCTCTTTCTTAGGTTCAACTTTCTTGGAGGGCGGCTTGCTGTGAGCCTCAGAGCGAACTTTTGGTTTGGAACGTGATGCAGATCGGGTCCTACTTCGGGTCCCGTTCGATTCGCTGTACTGTCTGTTTAGTGCTTCGATCACTGCATCGTTCACTAATGCTTTCAATTCCGCACCCGTTACTAATATTTTAGTATTATCGGGGTTTTCCACTGGATGACTGTTTATCTCTTCAGACTTAGTCATGTAGTCTTAAATTGCTACATAAAAATAAGGACAAGGTCTATTTAGAAGTCTAAACAGTATTATCATTCTTGACGATTTATTAACCATGGTAAATAAAAGCCATATTAGTTAATTTGTTAAATAATTTCATTCAGGATTTTTAGTAATAATCTTTTTGGAATGAAATATAATATTGGCATAATAAGCCTAGTCACGTAGACAAATTTCTAAATTACAAATTTAGATCTTATAGGATTAAAGCTTGTATAAAATGACGAATAAATCCTTTTCTTGGCAGGGAGTTTATAAACTACAGCTGCCTTTTTGTTTTATATGACATTAATTACACCCGTAGGCATTATGTCACAACCAAATATATATATATAAAAATATAATCTTGGATAATTTATTAAAAGGGTGGCGTGTGTGATTTTACGGATCACATTAGCCAAGAATGTTAACATGTTTACAGATGTTAACAGAGAATTGAATCTTTTTAAACAGGTTCTACCATATTGGCTAGATTTATGACAACATAACAGCTAGGTTTTACCTTTTTAAGATTCTTATTATTTCATTAAAATGGTACATCAAAATAATAAAAGCTATTTTTCATTTATTCATATACTATGTTTATGCACATAATTTAAAAAAATGAAAATCTTAAATTAACCATTCAAATAAATAAAAATTACATCAGTACGAGTTGCCCTAAACGGGTCTTTTACATAAACCATATGCCCACGCAGGGGCCAATAACAAAACAAGCAAACCCACGCAGGGGTTAAATAAAAAGATATGCCCACGCAGGGGCAGAACAGAAAGAAATACCCTCGCAGGGGTAAAGTACTGAAATAAATAAATGTCCACGCAGGGACATGAGTACCAAACTAAAATAACCAACAAACAAAGGATTCAATGATCCTTCTTGTTCTTCCCCTTAATCAGATCCGCTATCTTCTTAAACATCCCCTTCCTACGCCTTCGTTCATGATCCAACCCATGCCGCATCTCGTCTCGCACCTCATGTATCTCATGAATGATTTCTTGCATTTGAGGTGGCGACATTGCCGGTGCCTGAGGTGGTTGTTGATAAAACGGGGGTTGAGGAGGCTGCGGTTGATAATAAGGAGGTTGAGAAGGCTGCGGTTGCTGGTACCCATATGGTGGGTATCCATATGTCGATTGTCCCGTAGCCCAAGTACCTCCGTAGGGACCTTCTTGATGGAACGTGTTGGAGTTTGCTGCTATCCAATAGGGGTCCTCCATAAAGTTGTACCCCGTGTGAATCTGCTGCTCGAAGGGGTTGAATGCTGCAGCACTAGTGTAAGCGGGGATTGGGTCTCCAAAACCCAATGGTGGCTGTGGCGCGACTGACGCAGTTGCTACTTCAGAGACGGGGTTCGAAGATTCACCCATCTCTGGTTCTTCATGGACCGGTGAGTACCGGCTGCCACTCGAAAGTGGAGGGGAGGCTGAAGTGGAGGTGCTGCTGCTGGCGGAGTGACCGCTACAAGTCGAGAATCCTCGGAAGGATTCTGCTGCTGTTGTGGCTGTTGCTGTGGCTGCTCCTGCTGGTGTAGGGGAGAGTGGTGAGGTAGGTGCAGGGGAGAGTTATGGTATGATTGGTGCAGAGGGGAGTTATGGTAAGACTGGTGAAGAGGAGAGTTATGGTATGACTGGTGCAAGGGAGAGTGATGTGGCTGGTGTAGGGGAAAGTTATGATAGCTGGGGGTAAACACCCAGTCGTGCTGCCTGAAGTTCTCCTCAAAGCTATCGGGACTGTTGTAAGGTGATCCCATGAACGGTGACCCATCAGAAATCTCGATGGGGTGGTTTGGTGTTCCGGAGGGTGGCATAGCAGGATCAATATCGTCGTCAATGTCCATCGGGTTGCCACCCGAAAAATGGTCTTCTGGTCCAAGTGGGTTAAAACCCACTGCTGCTGTCTCTAAGTAGTCATCAGGGTTGAACAAGCCCTGAAAGACGGGTGATGTGTTGTCAAAAGGTGAATTATGTCCTAGGGGAATGTAGGACTGCTGTGAGTGGTGGGGCTCATTCTCCGAATGAGGCCCAAAGGAGTGCGGGATCGATGGAGAGGTGCTTAGCGAGACTGAGCGCCTCGCTGGTTCAGTGTAAGACCTCCAAAGGTCTTGAGCATCAGTACGGCGAGGATTCGAAGGTGTCCGCCGGTGTGATGGTCCGGCCTCATGATCATTTGGAGCAACATATGCTCCTCGCCCTCTACCTCTCATTCTTGGTGGCATTTTCGTGAACCTGTCAAAAATCAACAAGTGATACAACAAAAATATAATTTAGACAAGGTTAGAAAATTTAAACAAAAATTTGGAAATTTCCTAAGTTCTTTGTCTAGACTCGAGAATCGAGGATTGTGCAATTGTGTAACTGAGATTAAACACAAAAGGCTAGTGTTTAATTCACTCAGAGTTGGATCTGATACCAACCTGTCACACCCCTATTTTCCACGTGTCACCGGTGGGCCCGGTGGGGAGTATCGTGACGTAGTTGGTATCATCATAGACAAACAACACAATATATAAATGCACAGCAGAAGCAAAGATAGATTCATTTCAACTTTAATAAAATGTAATATTAAATATCACTAATAGTTGAAACGTATCCACAGACGGATCGAAATAAAATAAGATATTATTTAACAGCTTATTGTCGTCCAAGCTTGCGTGACTTATTGTGGACGCTCTAGGAGACAGCCAGCCTATTTCGTGTAGTACCTGCACTTAACCTTTTTGAAAAAATACGTCAGTTTACACTGGTAAATACAATTTAACTGACTCATTTGAAAATAGTTGAAAATTGATTTAAGTGCACAAGGCACAAAACATTTTATAACTTGGGTCAATTATTTAATATAAACTTGTGAACGAATTACATGTTACTTGTGCGTTCAGTAGCCCGATCCGTAGACCGGGTTAAAGATTAATTGACACACCACATGTTTATTTACGCACAGACAGGTGTACGCCTACACCCCGCGTTCGGTCGTGGCCATTTCGTAAAATGATGCCAAGGATATCCGGGACATGGTCATTAACCCCCCAAAGGCTTTAAGTGAACAAGACTGTTTAAACGAGCCGATCAAATTAATCAATTAAGCACCCAAACGATGTTAAGAATTTAATGCTCGATCAAGCGGTATTTTATATACCGTAACCCAAGCCCGTATAGGGAAAATAAGTTAAAAGTATTTACCTGAGTAAGTATCAATCACAACAAGAAAAATGCAAGTAGCTTTTACTGGTGCTTCCTAATCTGGAACGAAGGTTTATAATAACCTATTAGATTTCTAACGGGTCTTTATTTAAGCTTAAGCTTAGACCGGTTAACTTTAAGGATGATACGGTTCAAACGCACGATTAAGCGATGACCGGATAGAATGTGATTTAGACCCGACAAGTTTGAATACATGTATAATATGGGTATACTAAATACATTCTGGATTTTGAGACAAAAATGATAAGGTTTGACCCGTTTCGGTCAATTTATGCAAACCAGTTACATAAACCGAACCGAGCGCGAAAAGGGCGTTACGGGTAACCATAAGAGTCATATGCAAGTTCCCTCAGTTAAAATGCTCTAAATATGTTATTATATCAGTAAGTTATCTTCTATTATGCCCCAAATGAATTTAAACACAATTTATGCCTCATAAGGGCATTTTGGTCATTTAAAAGATTATAAAAGAGTTAAATTAGAAATCTGAGTTACAGGTCTGGTTTAAACAGAAAATATACTTAATTTAATATGTTCTAACAGTAGGGTATGACCCATAAGTGAAAATCTTCATTTAAAACCAAACTATGCACCTTAGGGGTATTTTGGTAATTTCACAAGGACTTAAAATGTCAAAATTGGGAATCTGAGTTTATAAACTTGTACTTACTGTTATTTTATAAAAATATACTAAAAACTTCAGTAGGTATCAATCTTATATGTGTAATGTGGTTATAATACATACTATGCGATAAAAATGCTTAAAAAGGCGATTTAGAGCCATTTCCGGGTTTGTAAAAGAAAGCTGATATTTTTATGTTTCCAGAATGCTCAAAATAATTTATTTAACAAATAAAATCAGTAGAAAAAGGTTTGGGGTCAAAAGGATTTATAAAACTCATTTTATAGCCCAAAAGGGCAAAACCGACAATAACCGATTTAAGGCTAAAATTCTATGATTCCATCAGTTTAAAAATTATTAAAAAATTTTATAATTCCTAAAATATTATATAACAACAGTAGGTATACACTTTGATGTCAAAAATTAGGTTTTGATAGGCGTTATGCTCATAACGCCGTTTAATTAATGAAAACCGTTTTATTTGCGATATTGAGCATAATTCACAATCCAGACCTCGGATTGATGTCAAATTTTTGGTGCAAGTTTATAAATCAGTAACAAATGTTTCTACTCTTTCACTTTTTCAAAAATCGCGTTTCATGGTAAAAAGGGCAAAATAGTCATATTTAAAGCATTAACCGGTAACATGCATATGAATCGGATAAGTGTTGAACCAAGTTGTAAAATCTCAGAGAATTAAACTTATGTGAAAGTTGGTCCAAAATATGCTCTAATGCAGATCTCAACATGCATGGATGGATCCGAACCGATAGTCAAAGAAAAAGTCAATTTATGTGACTTTCGGTTCCGATTCGGGTTTAAACTGAAAATTGTCGAGTTGATCATGTTGAAACATGTTCTTACATTATTTATAAAGTTATTTTGATGATCAAACAGGTTGCATGTAGCCTACATTACTAATTATGCTTAAATTTGCAAAAACACATTCTGTTGACTTTTTAAGAATGCTTTGACTCGACAATTTACATGCTTAGAGTGTGAATCTGAAAATACCCTTTTAGGGGTTTGTTACACACATAAATACCAACATGTAAGTACTTTCAATTTGAGAAATGACAGAGCCAAACTCGTTTAATCATAAAGTCAAGTGTAATTTACGATAGTTTGACTTTCGGTTAATACACTAAGCTAGAACGAATTTGAAAGAGTTGTAAACACTTACAATGGTCCTAAACAAGCTTAGAGATCACTATGAGGTAGCCTTGGCGTCCAGAAAGCTCCAGGAGAAGTCTTGTGAATTTTGAAAGTTGTAAGTAATGAAGAACATAAGCTTCAAGTCCCTTATAAGCAGATTTTGATCTGATTTAGAGGTGCCACAGAGGTCTATAAGGGTTGTAAGACTTGTACAAGTGTCCTCAATTGCATGAAAGTCGATTGGTCAGGTCCCTAAGTCGACAACAGCTGTTATCAACTCGAAATCAGACTCAACTGGCAGCTGTCGCGTTTTTCTGTCGCTGGGCAGGGCTCGCGTGGCGCGAGGACCCCCTCGCGTGGCGCGAGGGTGTGGTCGACCAGCTTTATAAGTTTTCCAATATTTGCAATTCAGCCCCTGATCTTTTGCAGCGTGTTTAAGCTATTTATTTAGCACTCTTGGCCCTTATATCTGACTTTTATAAACCTTGGGACTTTTATAAATATGGGTAGGTCCTTGAACAACTTTGCGCTTACCCGAAAAGTCACGAAATCAACGTTAACGTAATTAACCTTTCGTGTACGGTTTTGATCAAAACTTTCTCATACGTTCACGAAACTTCATGAAATTTTTATCACATATTCTCGTGAGTATATTTTATCATTACAAAGCTTTGGGTTCGCCAAAAGATCACTCAGAGGTATAAATTCAACATGTTGACACGTTTAGCCCCTGTAGTTTGTAATTCCTCACTTTCTTACATCTTTCGCTTCGTATGATCCATGATTTATCCGTTTAAGATTATAAACACCATGTGGGGTTATTTTAGAGCCTATTTATCCATTGTTGACACTTTGGACCCTTACATTCACATAGTTTCACTGTTTGTCAACTTTAGTCCTTCTAAAGTATGTTTTCACATATTCAAAGCCCATGACACGTGTCAGTATATTATTGGACGTAAATTTTCGAGGTGTTACATCCTCACCCCCTTAAAAGAAATCTCGACCCCGAGATTTACTGAAACAAATGAGGGTATTTTTCTTTCATCGTGGATTCTACCTCCCATGTGTATTCGAGACCCCTACGGGCATCCCATTTGACCTTAACAATAGGTATGTGCTTCCTTCGAAGCTTCTTTACCTTTCGGTCTTCAATCGACAACGGCTTTTCCACAAATTTCAAGCTTTCATCGATATGTACATCCGTATACGGTATAACCAGTGATTCATCAGCGAAACACTTCTTCAAATTACAGATATGGAACACATTATGGATAGCACTAAGTTCTTCAGGTAAGTTTAACTTATAAGCAACTGACCCGACACGTTCGATAATCTCGAAAGGTCCTATGTATCTCGGGCTTAGCTTGCCTTTCTTACCAAATCGCATCACCCCCTTCCAGGGTGATACCTTAAGCAACACTTTATCACCTACTTCGAAGTGAAAATCTTTACGTTGTGGATCCGCATAACTTTTCTGCCTATCCCTGGCAGCTTTCAAACGATCGCGAATCTGGACAATCTTGTCCGTCGTCTCAAAAACAATTTCTGGTCCTGATAGTTGGACATCTCCAACTTCTGCCCAACAAATAGGCGATCTACACTTTCTACCGTATAAGGCCTCAAAAGGCGCAGCTTTTATGCTGGTGTGGTAGCTATTGTTGTAGGAGAATTCGATTAATGGTAGGTTCTTATCCCAACTACCACCCAAATCGATCGCACATGCACGTAGCATGTCTTCCAATGTTTGAATAGTACGCTCACTCTGACCGTCAGTCTGAGGATGATAAGCCGTACTGAAATTCAAACGAGTGCCCAAAGATTGTTAGAAACTTTTCCAAAAATGTGACGTGTATCTAGTATCTCTATCAGAGATAATAGACACAGGTATTCCATGCAAATCTACAATCTTATCAACGTATAACTAGGCTAACATATCGGAGCTATAAGTCTCCTTGATGGGTAGAAAATGTGCTGACTTCGTCAGTCTATCTACTATGACCCATATAGTGTCATTTCCCTTTCTCGTCTTTGGCAACTTGGTGATGAAATCCATCGTCACCATCTCCCATTTCCATGTGGGAATTTCAGGTTGTTGTAACAAACCTGACGGTTTCTGGTGTTCCGCTTTGACTTGCGCACAAGTGAAACATTTAGACACATAAGCAGCTACGGACTTTTTCAAACCAATCCACCAGTAATTTGCTTTTAAATCCTGGTACATCTTATCAGCTCCAGGATGAACGGAATATTTGGAACTGTGGGCTTCCTGGAGGATAACATCTCGAAGTCCTCCAAAAACTGGAACCCATATTCTTCCATTCAATCTAAGCATTCCGTCTTTGTCATGGGATAACTGCTCCTCAGTTACTCCCAGTTTTTCTTCAGGATAATTAGCTTCCAACACAGCTTCCTTCTGTGCAGCTAATATCCTTTTGTTCAAATCATTCTTGATTTCAATGCGCTTGGCATTGATTCTTATTGGCTTAACTCTTTCTTTTCTGCTTAAGGCGTCAGCAACTACATTTGCCTTGCCTGGATGGTACTTTATTTCACAATCATAATCGTTTAGAGTTTCCATCCATCGTCTTTGTCGCATGTTTAGGTCCTTCTGATTAAACAAATGTTGAAGGCTCTTGTGATCTGAATAGATCACACACTTGGTACCATATAAGTAATGTCTCCAAAGTTTTAATGCAAATACAACGGCACCCAGCTCCAAGTCGTGGGTGGTGTAGTTCTTTTCGTGCACCTTTAGCTGTCGCGAAGCGTAGGCGATAACTTTGCCTTTCTGCATGAGTACACATCCCATACCAGTGTGTGATGCATCACAGTACACCACAAGAATGCATACAAAAATTTTACAGATTTTTTTCTAATTAGCGTTGTTAACTACCAAAAGAATGCATACAAAAATAGTTCTAGTGGACGAAACAAAGAGATCGTTGTGTATCTGAATCAGGTTCTCAAACAATGTTCATCTTCGTTATCCTTTGCTTTCTGCAATTTAAGCAGGCACGGATACAAAACGTACTGTTTCAAAACACATGTAGACGAAAATAATAAAACAAGCAGACATTGATTTTGCCAAGATTGAAGGAAAGAATCTGGCCATAAGCGTTGTGGATTGTCAACGTAGCTCAATGGTCAAGGTGGGCATGGTTTGTTCGGGAGTAAATCATCACCCAAAGATTAACAACTTGTGAGTGGGAATATGGCTATGAAGAATAGTATTGATAAGAAATCACCGGTTCGGGTGATAAGGAAAGTTGCCTCATTCTAATAGATTAAAAGAAGTATGTTTTTTTATAGATTAAAAGAAGGAGTTTACGGTGTTTTGGTAGGTTGAAAGAGGTGAATGGTCTTGAAAGATTTGTTGAAATCGAAGAAAATAGTAACTAGCAGAAGACGTGTCGGGTTTTTCTGCTAGTTATTCGGAATGTTTCGAATCATCACAGAAGACGTGTCGGGTTTGTATTTCCCATAGCCACTGTTTCCGTATACAAAACGGACGCGGTTTGCATATTCAATCTTCATTGCTTCATTAAAATTACAACACACGATAAAATGCTTGGAAAATTGCATCAACTCTTCTATATCAACATACTCTTTTCCAGACGCTTAGTTGTTATGAATTACAACTTGAGGGGTCTAGTTAACTTTCAGATTCAGATTCAGGAAGCAGATGATTTGTCAAAAAACATGGTCAACGTAGTAAAATGTGAGCTTTTACACCAACCATATCGAGATACTTTGTGTTAGTTTGATTTGAATTTTGAAAGTTTGAAAGATGTATTTGATGGATGTCCGTTATCTCAACGCTTCTCCTTGCATTACTGGTCTGGAATTGGACAACCGCAACCGTTTAGTGCTTCTCAATTAGATATTATTTATTGAATCAGAATCAGGGTTCTCAAAACAAGGATTGTTCTAATAGATTAAAGAGAATAAACCATTTTTTACCATAGTATACGGGCCGTATAATATTATACGGCCCGTATACAATCATTGTATACATTGTATACGATAGGGTAAAAAATTTTTACATGCTGTATACGGCCGTATAATAGTATACGGCCCGTATTAACAGGGTAAAAAATGATCTGGTAATTTTTTTTTCACATGGTGTATATGGGCCGTATAATAGTATAGGGCCCGTATTCTTAGGGTAAAAAATGGTTTATTCTCTTTAATCTATTAGAATGATCAAAAAAACGAAGAAAAAAGTCAAATGTGATCAAACTTGGACATCAGACGTAAATCTTGAAGCAAATATGTGGTTCCCAATTGGTTACAGAAACCACTAACAGACATGTCGTGCATTGTTTAAATCAGAATCAGGTTCTCAAAACAAGGATCGCTCTAATAGATTAAAGAGAATAAACCCTCGTTTCTTCATCTTCATCTTCAAGAACAATGATGAACAGATAATGTTTTTTTTTTCGCAGAACCGTTGGTATACGTCAACCACAACGAGAACAGTGCAGCGACAGTTGAGTCTCCTCCTTCGTTCCCGATGAAACAACAAGAACAACGCCTGATTCAGATCTCTATTCAGTCATCTTTCCAAACTACAACACACGATAAGTTTACACTTTATAGTGTGTGATTTGACCGGTTGAGTTCAGTTAATATTCACTGTGGTGGATGCAAGCATAAAGTTAGAAAAATACTCAAGAAGATATGTATCGGGAAGCTTAACTTGAACGGACGATATGTATCAGGAAGCTCAACTTGAACGGACGATATGTATCTTCTATCATGCGACGGACCCAATTCCATCCTCAACTTTAGTTGCTTCTCTTGTTAAGTTTCTGAACCAACCGAAATCCACAAATTCCAACAGTTTCTTCGTAGATTCCGTCCGGTTTTCAAAGCCGGTTGATGAAACCAAAGCTGTTATTTTCTGTTGTTCAGTACTTCCGAGATCTGAACCAATTCCATCCATGTATCTTGCAAGTTAAATCCACAGTCAACGTATACATGTGCAATAGAATGGCGAGTTATTTCAGTTATTTCTGTTGATCCACAAATTCCATCAAATTGTGTCAGAGAGAGAAAAGGAGGGGGAGAGAGTCTGATACAATCATTTTTTACCCATAGTATACGATCCGTATAATAGTATACGGCCCGTATACACTGATCGTATACATTGTATATGATCCGGTAATTTTTTTAACTTTGTGTATACGGGCCGTATAATTGTATACGGCCCGTATTCTTACGGTAAAAAATGGTAAAAAATGGTTTATTCTCTTTAATCTATTAGAACGATCCAAAAAAACGAAAGGGATTTCGAGCAGTTGGTATTAAACCAATCATTTGTTGATGTTGGGTTTTCAACAAATCTTTGTGAAGTTATTCGGAATGTGTATTTGCTTACTCTGGAATTGGAGAACCGTTGTTTATATTAATCAGTTTCTCAAACAAACACTACGAAAGACGATCTGGAATTGGACAACCGCAACGGTTTTAGTGCTTCTCAATCAGATATTATTTATTGAATCATAACTGAAACAGTTGGAAAATAACTAAACCGAACCAACATAGTTGAAGGTGTAAGAGAATGACGAGTTATTTCAGTTATTTCTGTTGATCCACAAATTCCAACAAATTGTATCCAATGCAAGGATCTTCGAATGTGGTGTTTACGTTAATTTTCAATAATGTTGGAATGATTGTAGTTATAGAACCCCAAAAACCAACAAAATCCGAATAGTTCAAACATTCTAAACCCTAACGTGTAGCTATGGACCAGACACATGTCACATAGTTTGTCAGTGAACAAAAGATATAGATGTAGATCTCTGCCTTAGATCGGTCATTCCTTGTGATACATGAACGTTGTATTCTTGTCTTTCAGAAGAGTTGGTATTGAACCAAGAATACTTCAAACATTCTAAACCCTACCTGGAAACAAACCAAAAAAATCCTGATAGTGAAAAACATCAGCAACAAGTTTTTCTTTTCCTTCAATTTCGAGAACATTCTCCATGTGTATGTGCTTGTGCTGTAGAAACCGGTGGTGAATTTGCGTACACAACTGAAGGTTCAGTGCGCGAAAAGTTTCTTACGAAATGTACGTGACAAAACGAGTATGTTGGGAATTAAACGCATGTACGTGACAAAACAAGGATCGTTCTAATAGATTAAAGAGAATAAACCAAGTACTAAACATCTGCTTTCTGAATGTTAACTTTGACTCATAAACCCTTGAATCCCAACACTTCTCTAAAAAAATTTGTTTCTTTCCTTTTCATGAGGTAAAACCGGTTTCAACATGAAGGGTTGTTTTTCACCCTGTGTGAGCATTGGAAGCCCGACAAACAGTCTTGCAATTACGTCTTCAATCAAGACCGCATTGTTAATTTTAATGATGATTCGAAACATTCCAAATAACTAGCAGAAGAACCCGACATGTCTTCTATGATGATTCGAAACATTCACGAACCACAATGGACTCAGACTCATACTACTCACCCTCCCATGAGGAAAAGTTTTCCCGACGACTCAAGATAAAGCAGTTGGTTTGTGATCATATCAGCGTTGTTTATCACCCCGTGTGAGCATTGGAAGCCCGACCACTAGCAGAAGAACCCGACACGTCTTCTATGATGATTCGAAACATTCACGAACAATGGACTCAGACTCATTGTTGCGAATTTGGTTTATTCGGTACAGGCTGATGAAACCGAAGCTGTTATTTCGGTTGTTCAGTACTTTCGAGACGATTCAAATGAGTCCTATGAAGCAAGTGTCTTATGAAGCAAGTGGTTGTAATGACGGGACCCTTGATTTCAACGCTTCTCCTTACAACTCTCATCAAATGCCTCACCCTTCCTTTTATTCTGTAAATATTAAATAAAGAATAACACCATGCCCGTAATCCCGCGTTGTTGATAGCTTCCGTTTTATTACAGTCATACGACACGTTTTTTTGTTCTTCAATCTTTGTTACTTATTAATGTTTGTTTTATTTTTTTCTACTTTTAGAAATGTTTGAGCACCTCACGAATGTAAAATGTCTCGTGTAATTGACACCTTAAATCCCTTAAATACTTTGAGAAAAATCTAATTTTCGAAGAATACGGGCCGTATAACAGTATACGGCCCGTATACAAGTTCGTATACATTGTATACGACCAGGCAAATTATTTACACATAGTGTATACGGGCCGTATACTGTTAAAAAACTGACAAAGTCTGCTGGCACAGACTTTATTAGTTTTTTAAATTCTATACGGGCCGTATAACATTATACGGCCCATATACACCATGTGTAAATAAGTTTTTACCATGTGTTAATATTAGGAACCTTTTCTAATTATGCTTTCAATTTTCCGCTCTCCCCTAGCATCGCATGCTAACAAAAATATTTTTGTCGTTCATAAATTAATAACATATTAATATTAAATTAAAACAGTTGATATTTAAATCAATGAAAAGTTGAGATTTGATTACATAAATAATTCATGTCTTGTATCTAGTGATCACACATATATTCCTTGTAATTAAACCCAAAATGACTATGATATAAAAAAACAATAAATTATTTGTATAATTAAAATAAAAACTAACTATAAATGGGTCGAAAACATATAAATGTCAACCGATCGGCGCCCACAAACACAAAAAGTACATTACAAGCTATACCTTCTATATTTTCTATATTATTGTCGTTTTAGAAAAATCCATATCATAGTTTTATTTCCATTACGAAAATATAATATATATTGGGTTCAATAATAAAATTTTCTTTGTTTTATATAATTAGTATTCGTTGTTAAAAAAATATCTATAATTGAGAA
The DNA here is from genome assembly GCA_030545235.1 of Helianthus tuberosus. Lineage (NCBI taxonomy): Eukaryota > Viridiplantae > Streptophyta > Magnoliopsida > Asterales > Asteraceae > Helianthus > Helianthus tuberosus. The sequence goes on along the minus strand of CM060439.1, from coordinate 41,087,202 downwards.
AACAAGGGTGGAGATACAATAGGAAGTTTATTTGGCTAGGAAGGATAGGAAGTGATCTTGACCATCCATTAAGTTAATCAAGGCTAAGATTAAATCAGGCAAATTGAAATGAAGAAAAGAGGCGCGTGAGTTTGTTCAAGGGCATTCTAGTCAATCCAAGCCACTAGTTTCTCTCTCCTCCAATTCCCCCCCATTTTTTAAACGTTAATAACTCTTTCATACGACATTATTTTTTTATAAAAATTGCACCAAAAAAACGAGCGTTTTTTTATCTTTAAAACGAGTATACTATTGCTATATTTAAAAAAAAAATTTAAAACCCAGTTGCGTAAAACGCAATAGAAAACCACCAGTTACGTAAAACGCAATGAAAAAAAAAACCTAAAAAATGACATTTTTCTAAAACGCAATGCACCAAAAACACAAAGAAATGACTTATTTGTAAAACGCAATGGCCAGAAAACACATAAAAATGTGTTTTACCTAAAACGCAATGCACAAAAAACACAAAGAAATGACTTATTTGTAAAACGCAATGGCCAGAATACACTTAAAATGTCTGTTTTCTAAAACGCAATGGACTGAAAACACATAAAAAAGTGTTTTACCTAAAACGCAATGCACCAAAAACACAAAGAAATGTCTTATATGTAAAACGCAATGGCCAGAAAACACTTAAAAATGACTCATTCTAAAACGTAATGGACTGAAAACACCTAAAAAATGTGTTTTACCTAAAACACAATGACTAAAAACACTTAAAAATGTGTTTTTTTCTAAAACGCAATAGCTGTCTGTCACTGTGAACTGTCTGTCACTGTGAACTGTCTTATTTCTAAAACGCAATGGACACATAAAACTGTCTGTAACTGTGAACTGTCTGAATTGTCTACGAATTACTGTCTTCGAAATGAGCCAATTTATGGAAATTTAATTTTTCTGATGCGTTTTTAGTACAGCAATTTAATAGAAATTCAACCCCAGCCAGGGGCTCTGCCCCTTGGACCCCGCCAGGGGCTGCCGCCCCTGGGACCCCGCTACCGGGGGCTGCCGCCCCCGGACCCCCGCAAAGATTGTAAAACGCAATGACTAAATCAAAAACCCAGATCATGAAAATGAAATTAAAGAATTTCTTACATGGATCGAAGCCGATTTCTTCATCAAATTGACGAAACTTGAATGATAGAAACACTTATCAACGCTCGAATCGAACGAATCGAGTGATTATCTCCAAAATCACCGGAAAAAACGAGATTTTTTTATGAAATTAAACTGGGTTTTCTTCAAAAAAAGCTGAAGAACACGTTGATCGGGTTCTGAATCATTGATTTGTGATGAAAATCGCCCTATAATGTAGTGATTATTGAGATAGAAAGTGAAGAAATAGTTGAAGATGGTGGGTTTTGAAAATGATGGGTTTTTGAATTTACTGGGTTTTGAAAAAGGAAGAAGAAGGAGTTGGATTGACTAAAATACCCTTTCTCTTTATTTTAAAATTTGCCACATGTCATAATCCTATGGCTTCCTATCCTTCCTAGCGAAAATTAACTTCCTATTTGATCTTTACCAGAGAAAACAATTCCTCACATAATCCAAAACATAATTATAAAAGACAAGATCTTTATAAGCAGGTTAACATGAAGACATGCAATGCAACATATGGTTGATGTGTAAAACCGTTTTAAATCAAAAGAATTATAGAAAAGTTCCTTTATAGATCTCTGTGGAAGTTATTTAAAAAGTAGTGTTGGTTGTTTGAGATGTTAAGCAAATCATTTGTTATTACTTATATTCACAAATGAATATTAAGCATGTTGACCAAATTCTTCATAAGTGAACATGATACGATTTTAAGTGTCTCCATGTCAAGGTTTAATAACCGGGTTAACATGAAGACATCACATTTAAGTTAAAAAAAAAACTTTTAAAAAAGTTCCTTTGTAGTTCTTTGTGGGAGTTATTTAAAAAGTATCATTAATTGGTCGTTTAAGATGTTACTAAATCACTAGTTGTTACTTATATTCACAAATTATATTAAACATGTTGAACAAATTCCCCATTCGAACATTAAGACGCCAAGATTTTAAATGCGTCCATGTTAGGGTTGAACTTCGTTGACACGAAGAAACATATAGATCGTCGTTAACTCACAAAAATGAATTTCATCATCCACCAACCTAACACAATTAACATCCCTAATAATAATCATGTATGTTCTCCGATCCCCCTTGTAATATTTTATACAAGTGGCATAGAAATAATACATAGTTTGGAAAAATTCTAATTCTGTGATCATATTTTCAAAACTATATTTTAAAGGCACATTAGAAAATAATAATCCAATCTTTCTCAAATTGGATGATAATAATTCCAAGTCAGTTATTAGCCAATAATAATCCGACCTCGTCCAATTTTTTTTTGTAAAATAGTCTGCCGTTAAAATAAGCTTAACAGAGTTAAATGTTTTTTCTGAATTACAAACCGATGTTTTAGGGTTTTTGTTCAGAACGATGATACGAGTCGATTGATGTAAAACTTACCTCGAAATTGTGTTCGAAATGGCTTGAATTTTGTTAATTGGAAGTTAAACACCCGAATTGAAGCACCGTTTTCATGGGTTGGGGGCAGTATTTCGAGGTAAGTTTTACATCAATCGACTCGTATCCCCGTTCTGATCAAAACCCCTAAAACATCGGTTTGTAATTCGGAAAAACACTTAACTCCGTTAAGCTTATTTTAACGGCGGACTATTTTACAAAAAAATTGAACAAGGTCGGATTATTATTGGCTAATAACTGACTTGGGATTATTATCGGCCAAGAGCTAAAACAAATATTACAACATGTATTTAAGTTTAAATATATCTTAAGACATATATTCCACAAGAGCTAAAACAAATATTGTTATAGGTATACAAGTGTCCCACAAGAGCTAAAACAAATATTGTTATAGGTATATAGAGTGTCCATATATAAATTTAGAAAACGTAAGCATGGATGCTAAACTATTATTTTAAAATCCTAAATAATGAATAAAACATGTCTTACAGTATTCTATTACCATTTAAAACCAAACAACTATCAAACACAAGGATATGATGCATGCATGACGCCCTAGGGTATGTTTGAGGCGTCATACGGTCAAGGGTTTCATATAGAGTACTCTTTTATGTATGAACGGGGTTTATATATGAATAGACCAAATTCCACTTTACATCTCTACTCTTGACCAAATACTCTTTGCTTATATTAAATTGTTTGAATTAGTCCCGAAGTTATATATTGTTGTTTTTTATTCTTTCTGTTTTTATTATGCATCAAAAAGTCAAAAAGTCCTAAAAGTTGCTAAATTGGAGACATGTTTTGAGTAATTAGTGCTATCATTAATCTTGTGCTAAACACACCAACTTTTTTTCTTCTAAAATAGAGATTTATCTCATTCGTGGGTGTGATCATGAACACGAATGTTGCGGATCAAGACAGTCAAATGGTCAGATAAAATGATTAAAATGAGAAAAAGGATATGTGCTTACGTATGAATAAGTTGATGTCGGGCTAGTCCACTTACAACAACAATCATGCCTAGTAAATCCTTCAGATAGCTAGGAGAGTGGGATGAAAACATGTCTTATCTCTATCCTTAATAATGTAGAGACTGCTTCCAGATAGACCCCGACTCTAAATCATACAACAGACAAACAAACAAAGTGTATGGTTCATGCGAGAACCACAACCCCATCCCAAAAGAAAAACCTAACCCCGATACAATATTTGAGATGATTTTGCCATCACAAATACCTTTTTTCGAGTAATGTGTGTATATTTGTGTGTATGTGTATGACACATTCATATACAATTTTTAACAATCTTAATGAAAACATATATGAATTTCTTTTAAAAAAAAATTAAACCACCAGGACTCGTTCAAATGATATGCTTTCGAGATAACATTTAATACATAAAGATAGAAGAAAAGTTGTCATGATTCCTTTTTTATCTGTATTAAAATTAGGGCTGACAAATCGTGTTTTATCGGGTTTAACATGTCTTTAACGACGTGTGTAACACAAGTATTAAACATGAATACAACTCGTTTAATTACGTAGAAGGAATAATGGATCCTAACCTCATAATTATATTTACTTTAGAAGGTAAAAAAACCACGTTGTATACTTTTTCAGTAAACATGTCTAATCGTGTCTTATACAGATATCTATTCCCAGCCCTAATTGAAATATTATTTATTTTAACCTGAGATAATTTCACATGTTCTATAATTTACGACTCTAATATTTAGTAACACATGTAGTCATGTATGATTATAATTAAGACATTTAAACTTTTTATATCATGAGCAGCCTAATTAAGCTTTAAAATTACGTAAACAAGTTGAGAGGTGATAGTAACTTAGAATGGACTGAACATGTGGCTATAAATATTATTGTGAATCTTATAGTGGGTAGATGATAATTAGGTGAGTGTCAATTCATGGGTATGTGACTTGTAAAACTGTGACTATTGGAGCTAGCTGCCTAACCTAAATCAATCACACACACACATATTTATATATATTGTTAAATTATAATAGTTTATATCTTTGAATTCTACGTACCTCGTCCAAGCCAAGTTAGTCTTTGGTCAAGGCGATTAATGAACGTGGGAGTAGTAGCAACTTCTGGAGCCATTGGGTGAGCGAAAAATGGCACTTGGATATTTTATGACAGTGAATTTAAACGATTTAATATAAACTAGTGGCTTATATCCGCACTTCGTGGTGGGTGCCCCTTTTAAATGGAAACGTAGACGTAATGGTAATAATAACGTGTATGGTGGGAATTTGGTCCATATCAGTTTGCTTCGTTACGATACCAACACTCGCTATAACAACTGAAAGAGAAACGAAGAAAATAAAGTTGTGACAACACTAAAAGAATATCGACACGTGTTTTACTTCGATAAAAAACAATAAAAATGAATACCGGTACCAACGTTGTTCAATCGGTATCGGTGCGGTTTGTTTTATTACTTGTTCAATACCGGCAAATCTATATACTTAATAAACACAATTATTTTAAATATAAAGGTACGATTGAAACTTAAAAAAAATAAAAAAAAACCTAAAGGAAGAAAAAAACATAAAAGACACAAAAAAAAAAAAAACTACAGAAAAAAAGTTAAATTAACTACTTTTATTTTCAAATAAAAACCATGTGGTTAGAATCTATACTTTCTATAAAAGAAGAAATCTTAGTGACATAAGAAAGGCTGAGGTGGCAGCCGTAGAGGCTGTCCAACAATGTCTTTCTTACGTCATTATTGCATCATAAAGCTGAATATATAAAATCACTTTAAAATCGTTTTAAAACACTGCCATCAAACCTCTGGCCATATAGATGTATTCATGCATACGAAATTCAAACCTCTATCATCAAAATCTTTGCCTAGATTCAAAATTCAAAATTCTGACTCCAGATTCAAAATTCAAACCATACACATATACATATATAACACAACTGATTGTCGCTCCACATTCAAATTTCGGTTTATCTCTCTCACTCATATCCGTGACCACTCTCTCAAATGCAGAATTTCTATATTCAGTCGGTTAATCTCCGATTATAGATCTTTGTAGTTCACATAATTGTTTCAACATCGTTGAAAGCATGTTTTTTTTTTTTTTTTTTTTGTAATTTTGAATTTTAAATTTTGAACTGATCTACTCTAATTCTGGCTTTTATATTTCAGCCTAATCAGAGTTGTTTGAAATTTATACAATCGTCTGCGGGTTATTTTAGGTTTGTGGATTTTTTTTTGTAATTTCTTTTGTTTTGCAGAACTGCTAGCATTTCGAAGATTTTATGATCCTGTTTTAGCATCTGTGTGATAAACTCTTCTGCATTGTTTATGAAGTCTGATGTAGGAGAGTGGACGACTGCATCAAGCAATCCGATGCTGGTCCAGGTTTTCTTGTAATTATTATCACTGATGATGTCGATTTTTCTGTTTAGTTCTTCATCAGCTCTGTTTTCTTCCAGTGACCATCTAGAGAATTGCATTTTAACATCGTTTGTGTCCGATGAAGTGGTAGAAACATGTGTTTGCCATGTAGAGTATCGTGGGTATTGCAGATTTTGATTTGTTTTTTGAGAGTACAGGTTTTTAAAAGACAATTGTTGATGTTTTGAATCAAACTAATCATCAGTCTTTTATAGTGTTTAAAATGCATCTTTATGATAAATGAAGAGGTTGATTGTAATTATGATAACCTGTTTTTTTTATGTCAGAGGTTTAAAATTTGTCATTTCGATTTCTTGATATTTAATTTCATAGTTTTCCAATGAAAACTTAGTTTTGAAAGGTTTTGCATTAAACGACTGCTATTTTTGAAGATTAATTTATATGTTTATATTAAATGTACACGTTTTTGCCTCCTGGATTATTAAATGTACGGTGAAATTAAATCTGACCTTTGGGCTGTTAGCTATTTCATTATATAATATGATTGTCAGTTCACCTGTTTTTCATCACGTTTTACTACCAACATATCCTTCTTTCACATTAGTTCAATAATATATAACTTAAAATGTCGCCATACACTTCTGTAGACTCTGATGATTTAAAGCAGCGCTTTATCAAGCAAGTTGAAGATCAAGTATATGAGGATAGGGCTACTCTTCAAGAGCTGAAGAGATTTTTTGATGGACTGCATCTTGGTCTATTCACGAGAGACCAGGTTTCTCAGAAACCTGATGGCGATGCCTTCAACTTCCATATGTGACCTTTGTGTTTTCAGTAATATAGAGTGCTGTGATAGAGACGTTGAGTTCATGACGATGCTCAAAGATATACATCGAGAAGTTCCATGCTCGATGGAGTTGAAGCTAACATTTCTTAATTCTTGCTGTTAGATTCTTAAATTTCTTGGTGTTATTGTTAGATTTTAAAGTTTCGTTGTTCAGTACTCGATGTAATTGTTGATCTTTTAATGTCATAAATAAATTTTAATCCTATTAATCTTTGTGGAGCATTTTATTTTTACTAATTTTAGTATGCATAAGTATTATTATATTGTTTTTAATATCGTCTGAGGATTGCAGATCGATATTTATGTAGATGTGAAATTGTCTCTGAGTTTGATTTAGATTATGTTGATGTTGAATTGTGCTAGAACAGTTGTTTGAGTCAATATCTGCTACTGTAAAGGTCTGTCAAAGCTAAAGTTTGCCAAAAGAAAACAACAGCTTGAAATCATCGTCTGCTGATGATGAAAGCATTATAATGTCTTCAGAACATCAAAAGTCCATTCTTAAAAAATATTTATTAAAAAAAAAATTCAAAAATCCTTAAAAGTCTGTTGAAAACAACTGTTTTTGAAACATCTGTTTGGCTAAAAATTCATCCACTGTTGAAAGGGATTGTCTGTTCTCATAAGTTCTGTTTAATCTAACGACTGTTGACTTGCCACTATTGCCAACATCTGTTGTTTCCCAATAGAGGTTTCCAAACAACTGTCATCCATTATCACAACAGAAGTTCTGAGGTGGGTAGATGTTAGCCATTAGATCTTTGTAAAATGCCTTCAGAACATCAAAAGTCTATTCTTAAAAAATAGCTATTTTTTTAAATTTTTTCAAAAATCCTTATAAGTCTGTTGAAAACAACTGTTTTTGAAACCTACGTTTGGCTAAAAATTCATCCACTGCTGAAGGGTATTGTCTGTTCTCATAAGTTCTGTTTATCCCATGAAAACTTATTTTTGAAATGTTTTGCATTAAATGGCTGCTGTTTATATTAAAATTTGTCCTTTCGGTTTCTTGATATTTAAGTTTATAGTTTTCCCATGAAAACTTATTTTTGAAATGTTCTGCATTAAATGGCTACTATTTATATTAAAATTTGTCCTTTCGGTTTCTTGATATTTAGTTTTATAGTTTTTCCTTGAAAACTTATTTTTGAAATGTTTTGCATTAAATGGCTGCTGATATTTAATTTACATTTTTAAATATGAACTTATATATTTATATTAAAAATCTGTTGAAAACAACTGTTTTTGAAACCCCTGTTTGGCTAAAAGTTCATCTACTGCTGAAAGGTATTGTCTGTTCTCATAAGTTATGTTTAATCTAAATATTGTTGACTTGCCACTGTTGTCAACATCTGTTGTTGCCCAACAGAGGTTTTCAAACAACTACCATCCATTATCACAACAGAGGTTCTGACATGGACAGATGTTAGCCATCTGATCTTTGTAACTTCTGACACGTCAGCATTAAATTTTTCACTTTATAAAACCCTGTTCCATCCCCAAACAGAGCTTTTACTGTCATCTCGAATTTAACATTCATCAAAGTAGTTTCCACTTTCTTCTTCAACACTTCTTCGTCAACCTCTCGCAAGTTTCAATTCCGACCATGGCCTGACAATGAAAAACCACCGTAACTACCTGCCTATTTTTGAGAAAACCGAGAAAAATACTCTCTATCATTCAATGATTGATGTTCTTACATCATCAAAATATAAGGCCATTCTTACTGCCAATGCACCCATTTACCAAGAAACACTTCGCGATTTCTGGGCAAATGCGAATATTGAAGAACAAAACAATGAGCCATTCAGTATAACTTCAAAAGTCGGAGGTGAATCGGTTGCTATTACCCCCACTACCATATCAACAACATTTTGGGTAAATGACTTGGCAGGGTAGACATCTTTCATGAAAAATGAGTTTCAAACAGAGCTGATTGAGGGGATATGATGGACAGTTGAATAAGGCAACTATTTTTAAGCCAAATTTTCCACCACCAATGAAATTCCTGTTCCATACTCTCTTAACCCGTCTCTCAAATAAAACCACTGCTTTTAATGAAATACTTTTGAAAATTCAGTACTTGGGGTATGCAATTTTGACAAATACTGATTTTAACTACTCCCAAGCACTGTTTACTGACTTGGTTACAAATTTGAAAAACATAAAAATGGGAAAAATGCTGCTTTTCTTATGTTTCCTAGACTATTAAGCTAATACCTGCAAAAACATGTTTCTTAAAAAGCTTTTGAACAAGGTACATCTTGTAAAATAAATAGGCTGACATCTGAAATTTTTACTCGTCTTATGGCCAAATACTCAAATGTTTCTAAAACACAAGCAAATAGAAATGAGCAAATTTTAGATCAGTCCACATCTGCTCCTCAAAGCTCTGTTGCTGAGCCCACTGCTCTTGGTGATCACAGCACTACAACCACTCCTGTGAAACCCCCACCAACAAAACCCAAAAAAGACCAAAAAAAAATCTAAAAAGCCCACCAAAACCACAAAAAATGGGTCATCTAGAAGATGAGATCCTAGAGGTTAACCCTGTGACAACATAAATGTCACTAGAAACCACTATTGCTACTTCCTCACAACATGTGGAAAGATCTAAACCCTTAAACCAAAGTCCTCATGATTCCTCACAAAAGGAACATGTTGTATTCACAGGGACACCACAATATGATGCCATACCCTCATTTGAGAGTATGATTGAAAGCCCTTCTCCCGGGGCAATGTCTCTTTCCATACCCATCCCTTCATCTTCTATTCCACCAACCTTTGTAACACTGTTTGAAGCTATTGACATTCAGACTCATAGCAGCCCCTCCCACCAACACATTACTGAGAGTTTAACTTCAATAATAGCTGTGTCTGAACCTGTTCAATTAGCTAACCCACAAACAATTGAGGAGGCTACACCTCTTGAATTTCACGAAATTCTTGATGGAATTTCAAGTGGAGCAGCTACTACAAATGTCAAATCCACTGATCTACATTTGGACAGTAGTTTGACCAGTCAGACTCCCTTGAAGGCAACCAATGCTGAGTTTACCAAGGTAACCACTGGTGTGTTTAAGTTAACCACTGGTGTATTTACTAAGGTAACCACTGACGTAGAGGGAAGTCCCCAGAACCAAGAACAAGGGGTATCTGCTAATAAGAATTTGGAGACTCCTCCTATCTCAAAAGCAGATAGAACCACCTCTGGTGGGAATTCAGATGATCCTATTAAGTTAGGTGATGAATTAAAATACAAGGATTTGACGGAGAGGATGTCCAATACTGAAACAACTATTGGTGAAATGAAAGATCTAATGAAACAGTTGGTGGATGCCTCCAAAAGTCAACCTTCTCATCAGCAGTTATACCAAGAGCTTTGGAACTCAGTTCAACCCATTCTTGCAGTCCAAAGGGAATTGGCTGAAATCAACCACAATTCACACATGGAGTTGATCAGAGTTATGGTTGATGCAAGATACAAAGACATACAGGCTGATATCAAGGGCATCAAAGAATCCCTTGCGAAGTTAACTGGCACTACCCATGCACCAATCTTTGAAAAAGATGATGAAGATGATGCCAAAAAGGGGGAGAAGGATTCCATGAAAAACTTTGGCAAACCAACACCAAGGAATCAGCCAAAACAAAATCCAGAGCCTGCCAAGAATACTTCTGCAAAATCTTCTAGAAAATCTGACACTGGTAAGAAAAAGGGAATTGATGATACCCTTAACAAACAGACAGATAAGGAGGTTGAAGTAAAGAAGAAGAGAAATGATACAAAAGAAAGTAGACAAGATGTTCTGAGGCAGGAGTTGCAGAAAGAAAGGTGAAGAAAGAAAACAAAGTGCTGAACATTGGAACCTCAACCAGAAGAAAATCTTACAAACACAACAAACCTCCAGTTGCCACATTCCCTAAACCTAAATCACCACCACAAAAACCAACCACTGCTGCTACCAAACCTAAAACCAATGCTGGTTCTAAAAGGTCAAACACTAATACATCCAAACCTAAACCTTCACCACAAAAATCACCTCACAAAAAGCAGAAAACAAATACCTCATCATCACCACCATCTTCAATAGTAACAGATGTTGATGCACCAAAAGCATCATCAGATGTTAAAACAACAGCTGTTGAGACACCAGTGGTTTCAACAGTTGTTAGTCAATCCACTGATTCTACTCACTTTGATCCTCCACCATCAACAAAACCACCAACACCACAAAGATTCCCTTCACAAACAACCTTTTCACCCAAAGCATATTCTCCATCTAAAACTCCTCCTCCTTCTCCAAAATCTGTTTATACCAGAAAAAGAAAATTCATGGTCCATGAAGAAGAAAATGAAATACCAGCACCAATTCCCGTATCATCTGCTCCATACATTCCACCTTCATCACTTCCACAAACCAACCCAATCAAACAACCACCCATTGGTCCCACCTCACAAAACATTCCATTGGAAGTTAAATATCCTCTGGAACTTATAGCAACCCTCATAGAAGTCTTAACATGACCCCTAAACGTTCCTTATATACCCCGTATACGAGAAACGAACCCAAAATACCTTTATATTTATAAAAATAAAATAAAAACAAAGACACAAGGGTCTCGCGGGCCGCGACCCGGTACCTCTTTGTCTTTCGCGGGGCGCGAGCCCAGTTGCTTGCGGGGCACCCCTTGCGCCACGTGTCCGGTGATGTGTTGAAGCTAGCCCTTGACTTGACAAGCCTATGGCCACCCTTAAGACCCTCGCGGGCCGCGAAGGCCTTAGCTATATCTCTCACGGGGCGCGAGAGAACACTCGACCAGCCTATAAATAGAGGCTTCAAGCCTTATTTATTCCTCGTTCATTTTCTGAATTCTCTCTCAACTTTCTGTTAGCTATTATACTCGGGAATAATATCCCGATAAAGCGAAGCTCTGCCTCATTGTAAGTATTATAACCCTGCTTGTTACCTTACACGATCGATCTAGGGCTCCGTAAGGCTCTGCCTGACTCAGTTGTTGGAGTTCTGTCTCGTGTTACACCCGTTTGATCTAGGACTCCGTAATGCATGTCAAGGCTCTGCCTGACTCAGTCATTGGAGTTCTATCTCGAGTTGTACGGTTAATATGAGTGGGGTTATTCTACTAACACGTGTGCATTGTTTAATTTTAATAGATAATAACCAGGAGATTCACCAGGAAGCTTTAGTTTTACCTAAGTAAATAATGTGAGTACATCTGCTTTCTTTGCCATCTTTTTGTAAACCATTTCTGTGAGTCTAAATATTTTACCAAAACCTCAAATTTTTTAATTAAACTTAACAGTAATTGAGTATTTGTAATTCTACAATTGCTGCCGGTATGTTGGGGTTTTGTATACAAAATGTGAAAGACGTTACCATTGGACATTGAGATAGCCAATGAGTAATATGACCCACAAGTCAGGTGTTGACAGTACTGAATGAGTAATTGAGTAGATATAAACAAATGTAATTGGGGATGCCCTCAATACTGTAAAGTTGTAAAATTGTTTTGATTAAACTGGGATGCACTCGCCAGTATTTCTTGCTGATAAAACCTTTTTTGTGACACCCCACGAAAACGCTCAACAAAACTAGCTCAGTAATTGCTTGCTAAATTTCGGGATGAAATTTCTTTCAACTTGGGGATGATGTGACAACCCATATTTCCGGTGTAAAAACCGCTCATGTTCTTCGATTAATTTATTTACATTTATTTTTACGTCTTGTTTATCACATTGTTTGTGTACTTGAGCACACCTACTTGAACGAGTATACGATATATCTTGCTAACATCTTACACGAAATATATAAATACACATATATTCGAATTTGTAAACCGTAATATGTAACCAAAATTTGTTCACTCTGCACGACCCAAATTTGTAAACCCGCTAGCCCGTGGCCCATACTCGCTCCCTTCTCACCCACGACACTCAACATAACTTCAGTCAGTAGTCGATATGGTAATGAGTCAAGTGGTTTAAAACAGTGGGGTAGCTCCCCATGGCATGTTTTTATAAAGAACAAGAAACTTAACAACTTATGGTTTTTGGAACAACACTAAAACGAACAACCAATTGTGAACTCGCCAACTTTTTTTTGACACCCTACTACATACTTTGCAGGTCGTTAGGTACATGGATGAAGCTTGCACGAGGAGTGGACGTTGTGGCAAGGAACCAACTGTTGGGTTCCTAACATTAAACTTTATACTTTTAAACTATTAATGGGTTTTAGACTTTATGCGTCCGCTAACTCTTAAATTTGGTTTTGGACTTTGGTTTTGTGACACTAAACGTTTTGTTTACGATGGTTTTACTTTACTTTACTTAATTTTTAGTATGATTGGTGGTATGATCCTGGTCAATCACACGCCTCGTGGTAATACTTCGCTTGTGGATTTTGAGGGTGTGACATTTTTAAAACGCGTTTCAGGTAACAAAATGTGAAAGCCTATAGAAGCCAGCTGGAGAGCACTGAAGGCTTGGAAAAGTGGCTATAAAAGTTACCTAAATAAAAAGGAGTTTTGTCTTTCGATAAACTAGGGTTTATCCCTATAAAATGAAAACGTGGGTTTTATCCCATTTGTTTATTATAAAAAGTTTGGTGTTTTTAACTCTGATAAAATATTTCCTAACTACGGTCCTGATGTCTCATTTTCGCTGCCAAGTTAATAAACACCGATACCATCTGACTGGCTTGCGGCACCCGCTCCCGGGCAGGGGTCGGGGGCTGCGACAGAAGGTGGTATCAGAGCTACAGCCACTGGTTTAAGCCAATAAAGTGTTTTGCTGACACTTAAATACTGTGTTAGGAAATAATTTATGTAATTATGTGTTTTGTGTTATTTGACAAATTGTTAGTTTACAATATGAGTGAGCAAGGTACGTCAGACGCTTATCGTCACTTAGCTAGTTCACCAAAAGATGAAGGAACCTCATCTCAGCCAAATCCCTCAGGATACTCAGCAGATACTGAGGAATGAATATTTATTTTTAAGGCACAATCTGAGGAACCTTTTACTTCTAAAAAGAGATGATGGTTTAATAGGGGAGCACATGAGAGGAGAAATAGAATGAAGAAATTACAACAACAAAGAGCGATAGTAAAAGCTAATAGGGAAGTGAATGCCCAAACTCAGGAAGCAGTCAATAGACTACCATGGGAAGAGGAACTAGATAGACAGTTGGCAGATTTCCATATGCTAGCCACTACCACAGTAGACTCTAACCAAATAGCTGAACTGCCACTGTTACCCTTATTCCCAGACCAACAAATGTTAGAGCCCAATCAGGAAGACCATTTTCATATCCTAGATGTTGACCCCTATGAGATCCCCAAAATTCCCCCACCAAACCCCATAGCTCAGTATACCGACCATAACCCTTTAGACCTATTTTGGAACAACGACTGGTGGAAGTAGAGTGTAATAAGAAACCCATACCCTTACGGGCACCCCATACCTCGATACCCTGACCCAGTACCAGCACCATTACCACCCATGAGTGAAGAAAATATGCAGGAACTTTGCCACTGGGGCGATGAGTTAGTTGAAGAAGGAGATAGAATTCGTCAAATAGGAGAAAAGCTTATGTGGAAGCATGTCGAGCATGATATACATGATTGGATACACTATACCTAGAATAATACCTAGATATATGTGTAATTTTGTATTTTGGTAAAAAAATAATAAATATAGGGATATACTAAAATAGATATTGATGAGTAACTACTAGCGTGTTTAATTTTCCAGTTGTAGTTTGTAATCGACACATATATATAGATATATATATGAAAAAGAGTAAAAGTCGCAATGTTCGACAATTTTGATCAACCTGTTTATGTGACTGTTTGTATTAGATTTTATTCTGTGATAATTAATTCCTGATAAATGTTCACAATTCAGATAGACAACGAATTAAATCAGGAAAACTAGAATAATGAGAATAACGGAAACCAAATAGATAACAGTGCCATCCAACATATAGTAGCACAATGAATTATAGATGCTATGCCTTATATTATTAAGACTGTTAAAGAAGCAGAAAATAATAAATCTGCAAATGGAAGTAAACGCCAACACACTGAACCAAGTCACCGTGTGAACGATAATAACGGACCAATAATCCAAGCTCCAATTCCTAAAAGAAGAAGAACCGTGTCTTACGGTTGTTCTTATAAAGAATTCTTGGCCTGCAAACCAATAGAATTCTTGGCCTGCAAACCAATAGAATTCTCATGCAATGAAGGAGCCATTTCAGCCTTGCGCTGGATAGAAAAGATAGAAGCAATCATAAAAATAAGTAAATGTGCATATGAAGATAAGATTATGTTTGCTTCTAATCTTTTCAAAAATGCAACCTTAGAATGGTGGAATACTATTCTCCAGTCTAGGGGAAGTGACAGAGTTTATAGAATGGAATGTACTAATTTTAAAGAAATAGTTGAAATAAAATTATGTCCTCCTCATGAAAAGGAACAAATCGCCAATAAGTTCCTAAATCATAAAATGACTGGAATAGACTGCAAAGGTTACACTACCATATTCTTCGAATATGCTAGAATAGTGCCAACCTTAGCCTCACCTGAGCCAGTGCTAATCTCCCGTTATGTTTGGGGATTAATTAGCGAGATTAGACACGTAGTCAAGGCAGCTAGGCCGCAAACCATAGAAGACTACGTTTGCTTGTGTTTCAGGTACATTCGGAGCTTAAAAGTGTGGAAATGAAGCTTTTAATAGGCGCGGCTGGATTGGAGATTGAAAGATGGAGCATAAATGAAGAAAATAATTTATTGGAATTGAATAATTAAGAAGGTAGCATGATAGAGGACAAAGTTACGAGAACGTAGGCGAAAACGGTGAAGAAAACTGAGTTGAAACGAAAAAGTTATGAAGAAAACAAAATTGCATGCTGAAGGCTACTGTAGCTTACGGTAGCTACCGTAAATTATGGTAGCCCCCAACATTTTTCTTCCACCGTAAGGCAGTAAAGACCCACCGTAGCCACTTGAAAGCTACCGTAAGCTACGGTAGCCACCGTAGCTTACGGTAGGCTCAGTGGAAAAATGTAACTCCTCACTTTTAATGACCATTTGATGAGACTTTTGATTATCCAATCATTTTTTTTGATTTTGGGAGCATGATAGGGGCGATTTTGGCTGTTTTCCTTGTGTTCTTGAAGATTCTAAACATTCGGTTTGTGTTTTTGATTCATGTGAACATTAAACTTTGTGTTATGATGATGCACCGAACTATGGAAGGCTAATTTCGTTGGTGATCATCCTTGAATGTATGGTTTTACTTGTGACAATTATGTTTTGATCTTTAATTCCTGGAGTAATAAACTTTGCATGTGTTGTTTAGTTGATTACGGTGTATGAATGATTATTTGTAAATTGTTGATGTGTGTTTGATCATATTTCTAAACCATACGTTCTTGGTGCCGTTGGCAATCGAGATATCATGGGAGGGATTAAGGTTGGATATATGTTGATTGATCATCGGGTAACAACCTCGCGTTCTAGGAACTCGAGTACTTAGTTCCCTTTCATCACAAATAATTGATCTTACATGAGCCATGTCTACGTGGTTCTTTCCAGTTGAACATGAACGTTAGTTGTCACTTAAAACCTGAAACTTGGGATGATCACTACCCTCTTATCCTGTTACAAAACTTGACTTTGATTTCTATTCTAATTTAGTAATTCTAGATAATTAAAACCAGTCAACCCAAACATTTAAAATTACATTTCTTGCAATTTGGATTAATCTAGTTAATTAGACATACATTGAGATAACACATATTCCACAAACTTCCTGTGTTTGATACCCACATACCGCTAGCTATCTAGTAGTATTTGGATTAAATTTGCGTGAGACTACGATATCACGTCAATAAGGTATTATTAAAAGTTTCTCCATGGAAAGGAATAGTCAGATTCGTTAAAAGAGGAAAGCTAAGCCCCAGGTACGTTGGACCTTTTGAGACTATTAGAAGAATAGGACCTGTAGCTTATCAGCTACAACTGCCAGAGGAAATGGTAGGAATACATGATGTGTTTCATGTATGTAATCTCAAAAAGTGCTTAGCAGATGAATCTTTAGTGATAACTCTTTAGGACATAGAGGTAAATGAGAAACTTAATTTTATCGAAAAACCCATTCAGATTGAAGATAGAAAGATCAAGAATCTCAAACGCAAGAGACTAGTTCTGGCCAAAGTGAAATGGTATTCCAAGAGAGGACCACTTTTCCCATTTCACTTTGACTAGAACTAATGTCTTGTGTTTGAGATTCTTGATCTTTCTGTCTTCAATTTGTAGTGGTTTCTCTACAAACTTAAGCTTCTCATTTACCTCTATGTCCTTAAGAGGTACTACTAATGATTCATCTGCTAAGCACTTTTTGAGATTACATGCATGAAATACATCATGTATTCCTGCCATTTCCTCTGGCAGTTGTAGCTGGTAAGCTACTGGTCCTATTCTTCTAATAATCTCAAAGGGTCCAACATACCTGGGGCTTAGCTTTCCCCTTTTGATGAATCTGACTATTCCTTTCCAAGGCGAAACTTTTAATAATACCTTATCTTCTACTTGAAATTCCAATGGTTTTCGCATGTTATCAGCATAACTCTTTTGTCGATCTCGTGCTGCTTTTAGTCTTTCCTTGACTTGAATAATTTTGTCCGTTGTTTCTTGCACTATGTCTGGTCCAGACAATTGCTTTTCTCCAATTTCTGCCCAACAGACTGAGGTTCGGCACTTTCGTCCATAAAGTTCTTCAAATGGTGCAGCATTGATACTGGTATGATAGCTGTTATTGTAGGAAAATTCTATTAATGGTAATTGATCGTCTCAATTTCCTCCGAAATCAATTACATAAGCTCTAAGCATATCTTCCATTGTCTGAATTTTCCTTTCACTTTGTCCATCCGTTTGAGGATGATAAGCTGTGCTTAGGTTTAACTTGGTTCCCATTGCTTTTTGGAAACTGGTCCAAAAATGAGAAGTAAAATGGTTATCTCTATCAGATACAATAGATAAAGGAATTCCATGTAATGAAACTATTTCATTTACATATAACTTAGCTAATTGTTCCATACTGAAAGTTTCCTTCATCGGTAAGAAATGAGCAGACTTGGTTAATCTGTCTACAATCACCC
The DNA here is from genome assembly GCA_030545235.1 of Helianthus tuberosus. Taxonomy (NCBI): domain Eukaryota; kingdom Viridiplantae; phylum Streptophyta; class Magnoliopsida; order Asterales; family Asteraceae; genus Helianthus; species Helianthus tuberosus. Next base: position 41,069,210 of record CM060439.1, on the reverse strand, counting down.
AGATTGTATCATTACCTTTTCTTGTCTTGGGTAATTTGGTAACAAAGTCTACTGTTATCAATTCCCATTTCCATACATGCATTTCTAATTGCTGCAATAAACCTGAGGGTTTCTGATGTTCAACTTTAACTTGTGAACATGTTAAACAGTTGGCAACATATGCTGCTATATCCTTTTTCATTCCTATCCACCAGAAATTCTTTCTTAAGTCTTGATACATCTTATCACTATTGGGATGTATCGTATACTTAGACTTCTGGGCTTATTCTAAAATTCGGTGGTGTAGGTTTCCTTGTTTAGGTATCCAAATTCTTTTCTTATGGAATCTCCAAATTCCATTTGTTCCTTGTTCTAATTCCTTAATCATTCCCTTTAATTTCTCAGCATCATCCTTGATTACTGATTCTTGTATTGCCCTAATTTGCTCATTTAAATCTATCTTCAGATTTAATTTGAGAGAACGTACTTTTCTTGGTTTATCATGATACTTTCGACTTAAAGCATCAGCTACTACATTAGCCTTTCTTGCGTGATACTGGAAACTACAGTCATAATCGCTAAGACTTTCCATCCAGCGTCTCTGTCTCATATTTAACTCTTTTTTCCCGAAAACATATCTTAAACTCTTATGATCGGTGAAAATGGTAAACTTACTACCATAAAGATAATGTCTCCAAATTTTAAGGGCAAAAATTATGGCTCCTAATTCTAGATCATGGGTTGTATAATTCTCTTCATGGTTCTTAAGTTGTCTAGAGGCATAAGCTATAACCTTTTGACGTTGCATTAACACACATCCATAACCTAACTTAGAAGCGTCACAATAGACTACAAAGTCTTCAGTTCCTACTGGTAACGCTAGTATGGGTGCGTTGGTTAATTTTTGCTTAAGGATTCTAAAGGCTTCTTCCTGTTTTGGTCCCCATTCAAACTTAACTGATTTACAGGTCAGTTTTGTTAAAGGAATGACTATTCTAGAAAAATCGCGGATAAACTGTCTATAATAACCTGCCAGTCCAAGAAAACTTCTCACCTCCGTTGCTGATTCAGGGACTTTCCATTTGGTAATCGCCTCGATCTCTGTGGGATCCACATGAATTCCTTCATGATTAGCCAGATGTCCAAGGAATTGCACTTCTTGTAACCAGAATTCACATTTTGAGAATTTAGCATAAAACTTCTCTTTTCTCAATAATGTCAGAAGTGTATGCAGATGTGCTGCATGTTCCTCTTTACTCTTAGAGTAAATTAGAATATCATCTATAAAGACAATTATGAATTTATCCAGATATGGTTTACATATTCTGTTCATCATGTCCATAAATGTAGCTGGAGCATTGGTTAGACCAAATGGCATGACGGTAAATTCATAATGACCATACCTTGTTCTGAAGGCAGTTTTAGGAATGTCCTCTTCCTGTACTTTCAATTGATGATATTCTGAGCGTAAATCGATCTTAGAAAAGAATCGAGCTCCTTGCAGTTGATCAAACAGATCATCGATTCTCGGTAATGGGTACCGATTTTTAATCGTGACCTTATTCAGTTCTCGGTAATCAATGCACATACGCATTGATCCGCCTTTCTTCTTGACAAACAAGATTGGTGCTCCCCAAGGTGATGAACTTGGTTGTATGAATCCTTTCTCCATAAGTTCGTCCGATTGCTTCTTTAGTTCCTGCATCTCTGCTGGCGCCAAACGGTAAGGTGCTTTGGCAGTCGGTGCTGTTCCTGGTAGTAGGTGAATTCGGAATTCAACTTCCCTATCTGGCGGTAGTCCAGGTAGCTCTTCAGGAAAAACATCTGAGAATTGAGATACTACAGGAATATCTTTCAATTCTTTTCCTCTAGTGTTAATGATTATGGAAATCATATACACTAATGATCCTTTTCTTGCATAACTTGCTGTTTTCATCACATAGATGAATTTCCTAGATCTAGTTGGCTTATCTCCTTTAATCGTGATCTTTTCACCTTTTGGTGAATTTACTTGTATTAACTTTTGATCACATAAAATACTGGCTTTATTGGTTACTAACTAATCCATTCCTAATACAATATCAATTCCGGCTAGGTTCATTGGGTAAAGGTTAGCAATAAACTTATGGTTTAAAATTTCTATTCTTGCTCCCTGCAAGATTTCAGTGATCTTAATGGATTCTCCATTTGCCGTCTCCACTATACATTCTTGTTGAAGTTTAGTTAATGGTTGATTAAGAATTTTGCAAAATGAAGTATTAATAAAACTTTGGTTCGCACCAGAGTCAAATAATACTTTAGCAAAAACATCATTAACTAAAAACGTACCGGCAATCATATCCGGAATCATCTTGGCTTCTTCTGCTGTTAGAACAAAAGCTCTAGCATTCTTAGTAGTCTTGTTGTTCATGGCTGGAGCTAGTTTCGGACAATTTGGTTTAATATGCCCCTTTTTCTCCGCAATTGAAGCACACTCCATTACTGGGTTTCTTCCTGCAGTCTTCTTCCTTGTGTCTAGGTATCTTGCAGAAGTTGTAGTAGGTGGAACATTTTCCCGAATGTTTCTTCTTGCAAGACTTGCAGTAGGGTGCAGAAGTAGAACCTACATTCTTTCCACGGTTGGAATTACCGTAGCGAAATTCCTGGGTAAGCTTTTGGACTAGGTTCTTCCTCTGGTTTTCTTCTTGTGTACGCACCAATTCATCGGTCAAGGTATTTGCTAGTTCTACAGCTTCTTCTATGGTTTGTGGTCAAGCTGCCTTGACTACATGTCTAATCTCACTAATTAATCCCCAGATGTAACGGGATATTAATACTGGTTCTAGTAAGGCTAGGGTGTTGGCACTATTCTAGCATATTCAAAGAAAATGGTAGTGTAACCCTTACAGTCTACTCCAGTCATTCTAAGGTTTAAGAACTTATTAGCAATTTGTTCTTTTTCATTGGGAGGACAAAATTTTATTTCGACCATGTTCTTAAACTCAGTCCATTCCATATTATAGACTCTGTCACTTCCCCTAGACTGGAGAATAGTATTCCACCATTCTAAGGCTGCATTCTTAAAAAGATTGGAAGCAAACATGATTTTGTCTTCCTCTGCACATTTGCTTATTTTTAAGATAGCATCTGTCTTTTCTATCCAGCGTAGAGCTGTAATGGCTCCTTCATTGCCAGAGAATTCTGTCGGTTTGCAAGACCATAATTCTTTGTAAGAACAACCATAAGACATGGTTCTTCTTCTTTTTGGAATAGGCAATTGAAGTAACCGTGCATTGTTTACGCTGTCAGTAGGTGGTCGTTTACTTCCACTATTACTTTTATTATTTTCTGCTTCTTTAACAGTCTGGATAATATATGACATAACATCTCTAATTCCTTGTGTTACTATGTGTTGAATGACACTGTTATTTATTTGATTATCACTATTCTGGTTTTCCTGATTTTCTTCGTTGTCCATCTGGATTTACAAACAATTATCAGGTATTAATATCGCAGAATAAGATTTAATGCCAACAATTGCACAAACAAACACATTGGTCAAAACCGTCGATCATTGTGACATTTACTCTATTTTATATATATGCATCTATTACAAACTATAACTGGAATTTAAAACATACTGCTAGTTATGCATCAGTAGGTATTAGATTATCTATTTTAGTTTGTTTTTTTCTTCAAACTACTCGTATTTATATATATATATATATATATACTAGTCACTTACCCGCGCGATGCGGCGGGAGTGGCGATTTACAATAGGATACTCGTTTACCGTTAGTTTATCCGTCGTCTCGTGATATATCGTATAGTACTTAAGTTAGTTTTCTTATTCGTGATCTTCTACAAGAATAGTACAAAACAAGGAAGTAGATGTAATTAAAAATAAGAAGAGTTCAAAACAGTCAAGTAGCTAGACAAAACAATAAAAACAAAATGCGGGGAGTCTCTTGTATCTCTTCCTGTTTTACCAATACATCCGTTCGCTTATGACTTTCTTGTATCTTCTCCTCTCCTGTACCAGATTTCGACACATAACAAAATGTTACACGCTTACAGGTGCTTTAAAATAGTAATTAAAAAGTAATTTCAGGAAGCAAATAAGGCGCATAATCTACTAACTTACCTTCGTTTTGATACGGATGCGATTAATTAATCACGCAACACTTCCTGGTAGACAACATTTGATGTGTAAACTCCGCGTTGTTTGAATTCTTTGGCGAGATGTACCAACACCTTCGTACTTTGTCTTGAAATCCCTCTTGATAACGCGACATAAAGTTGTCCATGTGAAAATACAGAATCCGGTAGATAAATACCAACGTTCGGAATTGTTTGACCTTGAGCTTTATTAATCGTCATGGAAAAGCTAAGTCGAATTGGAAATTGTTTTCTTTTCAGCTTAAATGGGAACATGTCATCTTCAGAAAGGGTTAGAGGGATTCTTGGCAAAAAAACTCTTTTTCCGGCATGTTGACCGACTGCAATTTCCGCATCAATAACATTTCGCATGAAACCCTTACATATCAACCGCGTGCCATTACACAGGCCATGTGATGGATCGATATTACGTAACAATATTATTGGGCATCCAATTTTTAAATGAAGCTTATGAGGCGGCAAACCACTAACATTTAGCGAATTTAAGAACTCGACCGGATAGAAGTTGCGCTGATGAACCATTAGATTTAACTAATTATTAGAATGTTCATGTGTAAAGCATAACATACTATCTGGTAGATGAACCAACTTGAGACGTGATACATATATGATAGACCTTTGTTGCACGGCTCGAATGGAACGTATAACATCGGAAGGCTTCAGGGCAGACAAAAACAATTGTATTGTGTGACCACTGTATATTACGATTTTGAGTTAAAGTTCTTCTAATAATAATATTTTCTTACATATAACGTAAATATTATGTTTGTAATATGTTAATAATAAATAATAACGTATGTCTTATCTTGAAGAGAAAGTTCAAAACAACATCGATCACGTTTGCCTTCTATTATTCTCCCAACCACATCTAAAACCAAATCAGTCAAATCGTATAGACCATATATAAAGTTTTATATATTTAATAAAAATTATAGATAGAGAATTAATATGTACCAACAATATCCATTTGAGGTCTCCTGTCATGCTTCAATTCTATAATGGAAGGGACCAATGGATATAAAGAAGCACCCCTTGGAATCGTAAGCATAAGTGAAGAAAGCTTTGTATATTCGTTGATGACAATTTTCTTCTCGGACCAAACTAACACGTAATTCTGGTACTTTGGGCACTCAAGATAGTTGAGATTCTCAATTTGGAAATGATTCAACGAAAAAAAACCACCCATCAATGACGCGTCATTATATTTGTGTATCAAATTTTGTGGGACGAACGCAACAATTTTTTGTCTCTAAAATGAAAAGAAATTTAGTGGTGGAAAAACGCTTACTCGTATAACACAAAGTAAATTAAAATAATGTTCTTACGTGTTGATCAAGAAATATAACCACTAATCTCTTTCCATCGACGTCATGCCAAATAAACTCCACCTTAACAAAGATTATATTATTCCATGCTCTATCATTTGTCAATGATGAAAATTCTTCAACGGAAAAATGATCAGACATATCCTATTAAGTGTTCAATATTAGTTAACTAAAAAAATAAAAACTCCAGAAATAAAATTTAAACTAAAACATGATTAAAATTAAACAGCAACAAATTTAAATTTAAACTAATACATAATTAAAAGTTACATAATTAAGATTCAAACTAATTCGAGAAAAAAAAAACTACAGTCATCATAAAAGTTGTTCTAAGGTTCCCAAACCATTTTTTCATCCAATGGTGGTTCGTAAACCGCCCCAGGGTCAGTTTCGTATCCTTCAGCCCAGGTCGGTAGTTCTTGTGTTTGACTGTAGTTTTCCACATAAGGGGGGTTTGAAGGTGGAGGATGCATAGGAAGTATAGGAGTGTTTGGCACCGGACGATGGCACCCCTCAATTTGTAGTCCACCAAATTGTAGTTGAGCGAAGGTATAGTCATACGCCCAATTCAACTCTTCATCCGTCCAACCAAATGGATCATCATATTCAGGGTTTGCCAATGGAGGTGGGGTTGAAACCGAAGGTGGGGTTAAAACCGGAGGTGGGGTTGACACCGGAGGTGGGTTTGAAGTTAGAGGGTTTGAATCAGGAAGGTTTAAATGGCGATCGGATGATCGTCCATGGTTTGTTGATCCTAGTGATTCAACGGGAATTGGATAACCACCGCCCATACCTCTCAATTGATATGTGTTTGGAGTGATTTGTAAACTGAAAAATACAAAAAGACAAATAGATAATACTTGAATTTAGAGTATCCAATTTATTTGACTACTTACTTTTTAGACTTATATGGTTAGAAACTAATGTTGTTAACGGAAGATTATGTTGTACCACTAAGTATTCTATCGCTTTGTACTATAAGAAAAAACCCCTATAGGGACGACACCTATAGGGATAATACAACTTGTCCAAAACCATTTTCTGAAATTTCTAGGCATGTAGAGTGCAGAAAGCTTTAAAAAAATAAACCATATCTTGTAATAGTAATATAAATTTAAAAAAAATAAACCATATCTTGCGTGTTATTAATCCTTAATTAACTTTAAAAAAACTCATGTAACATTAATATAATATATTAATTTTAGTAAATGTTTTCTCTTTATTTGATGTGATGTTTTTTCCTTTATAAATTATGAGGTGTAAAGTTGTTATCCGATCATATAAAATTGTAATCTTTGAAAATTGTGAAGATGACATATGATCATATCTCATGCGAAAACGTGTGACTGAAAATGTAGATTTTCAACAGGAGATATAATCATGGGATAATATCAATAGGAGATATAATCATGGGATAATATCAATTACAAAAGGTTAAACAAATACGAATTCAGTTTGTATAGAATTTTCGATAAACACACATTCAGTTTGTATCAAATCTGGTCATGGTTAATTTGTATTACGAAATATCCCTATTTTTTTCTCTTTATTGAAATATTCTATGCAAGTTTCATCTCATGTATATAATCAAAACGGCGTTTTATTTTTACCACGTGTTTTAAACGTTAAAAGAAAACATATAAAATAAGAAATCCACCTCATCATCAGCAAACATTAAAGGGTTAAACCAATATTTTTTTAATAACCTAGAGGTTGTTTGGTGAAATTAGATAATAAAAACCTCCCATCAGTTTGGTCATTGGTGAATGGTTTTGTAATATTAGATAGTAAGAAAAAACTCGAGTAACAGTGGTCACAAATTTCTTCAGTTGTTTTAATAAAGTCATTTAAAATCTTTTTGTTCTTTTAAATTTACTCAACTATTTTTAGGTGTTCCAATCTTATATTTTCTATTTTTGAATATTAAGGAATAATAGGGATATTAGTCGGAAAACTTGAACGGAAAAGTTTGAATATTAGTCGGAGTTTTGGGAGTAGCAATTCCTTTGAATAATAATAAGTTGGAGTTTTGTTTGATCTTATTTTCAAAAAACAGAAAATACAAGGGTGGAATTTAAAAAAATTATAAAAATAATATTTTTAGAAAGGGAGGTATAAACAGTAAAAATGAAGGTGCATTTAGCCACACCCTAAATATTATTGCAACTGTGTAACGGTTTTTATTTTTTTTAAATGCAAATCTGGATCTAAAAACCCAGTATAGTTTGCAATACCTAATAATATTTTGTTTTGAATACAGTATTGTTTTAAAAAAAATTCCTGTAATACATGAACACATACACATAATTACTATAACAATCAGCTTTGTGAGTGTTTAATTAAGGTCAAATGTTACACCTCACATAAATATAATCTATCATACAAAAGTAATTATCATAATTATCATATAACCATGACACTGACCAGTAAGAACATCTTATCTTCTCACTATTACATATCCAAAACTAACCTAAATATCATAATTATCATATAACCATGACACTTATGAGTCCCAATAATGATGAAATATCCAAAATATCACAAAACAAACTAAAATCAAAACTGCAAAATCAATTTATCCTTTTCACTATTCCATGTCTAAAATTGACCTACCTATCATAACTATCATATAACCACAACACTTATCATCCCGAAAAATGAAAAAATATATCAAAACATCCCACAGAACAAACTAAAATAAAAAGTACATAACAATCTATCTTTTCACTATTCCATATCTAAAATTGACCTAACTATCATAATTTTCATTGAACTACAACACTTATCATCCCCAAAAATGACCTAAATATCATAATTATCACAAAACCATGACACTTATCAGTCCCAAAAATGAAGGAAAAGATCAAAATATAACAGAACAAAGTAAAATCAAAACTACAAAAACAATTTATCCTTTCACTATGTCATATTTGAAAGAACTTACAACAATGCAAGAGGGAGATGTGAAAAGCCGAAAAAAATTTTAAAACCTTGATGTGAGAGCCGAGAAACAACGCAAGATCCAGATGCAAAGAGTTGATATATTCTGAAATCGAAGTAAATAGAAGTTGTTAAGTTGATGTTTTGAAAGTAGGATTATTCAACTGAGATAAACTTACAATTTCAGTTGAGTGTAGTTGAGAGTTTGTAAAGTGTGAGTAGAGTGTTGATATCTCTGAATTATTTATAGAGACTGAAGCAAGCATGCTGTCTTTCAAGCATGCTGTCTTTCAAACAGTGCTGTCTTTCAAACAGTGTATGGAAGAGTGTTGATATATTATAGAGACTGCAGCAAGCAAGCTGTCTTTCACACAAAAGTAAAGTGTTGCTTTTTCCTGTAGATTGTACTTCCCTGCTTTTGGCATCCATTTTTGTCTGTAGCATATGTCAAATGGGTTAACATCAGTTAAAAAACAAAAAGCATAAAAAAAACAAAACACATCATAAAACAAAAACAAAAAGCATAAAAAAAACAAAAGCATAAAAAAAACAAAAGAAATGACAAAACTTATATCCCAACCAATATGAGCATGATGTTTAACATCAGTTAGGTACCCAATCTCGATCAAAGCATCAAGTTTTATATCATATCAAAACACAAAATATAGTCAAGTTTATATTCTCTCAGTAGCATAGCATGTTAAAAATTAATATTCAAGGCTTAGAAATTACCAAAAAAGAGCGAAAAACCGACTGAATTCGAATCTCAGCCCATTCTTGACACTAATGCTCCGTTAGTTCTCGCAAAGTCAACCATCATAAAAAGAAATCAAGTATTAGTAAAGATTTGATATTAGTTATAACCAGTACACTATTAACTTAAAATAAATTTAATATAAATCACATTTTGTCAAGTTGCAAATATAAAAACCTTTATTCTAAAAAAAAAAAGAAAAGAAAATTGATGAATGATGATAAACTTTACTTTACCTCTGCTTGAGTGAGCATGAGACCACTAAGTGAGGGAACATTCTGCATATGAAGCCCCCATCGATTCGAATGAAGCAGCGTTCAGCGTCACCAAAGCCGATTCCGAGACTCTCCAAGCAGATACACTTTCTCCGGCAGCCAGAAGATCGGAGTGAGCTTGTTCTGTAATAATAGTGATCGTGACAGTCGTTAACCAAAGGTATAACTAATTAAATTCAGATCCTAAAAAAAGGTTTCCTTGCGAGTTGCGAGTGACATACCTGAACTGTTCTTGAATCTGACATGGGATGGTGAGACCGCATCTATGGTCAAGCCTGAACTGTTCTTCGACCTTTTAAAAGGAAGACCTTTAACACTGGGTTGCTAAGATAGCTCGTTGGAATGATGACCTGTCATAGCTTGGGTGTTACATAAACTGCCAGGTCCCTTTTAAGGATATCATTTGGCAAATCAGGCTTTAACTCTTTTTATAAGTGAGCCGTTTGCCTCGAATCGGCCTATTAGACCACGATGACTAATAATAATCAGTCCCTACATGTCGAACTACCTGTCAAAAAAAAGAACAAATAAATAACTAAAGAAACCAATATGACAAAGTCATTAAAAACAAATAAACAACTAAATAAAGAAGGTAAAACATTAGATCGCTAAAAGGGTATGGTCTGAAACAAACACCACTTAATTAGCATTACAAGGTACTTTCTAAGATTACCTATATATTATAACAAACAACGCTTTGTACTCAGAAAGGGCGATTCAACATTAGATCGCAAAACGGCTTGCCCAAATCCAGGAACAACCTGCATATCAAAATCAATGAAAATTTACATATGCTTGTCAATAAAAAAGATAAAAATAAAACTGAAAACCCTTCTAATTACATTCTTTGCCACTGTTTAAGGTTTTCCAGATACTCATGCATTTAGTTAGAATGAAACCCACAGACCACAGTGCCTCCCCATATATTTGAATTTGACGTTTTGGTTAAAACTTACATAAAAATCAATGTTGACCCATTCACCCGATAAACACACCGAGCTTGTCAACCCGTTTTGTACCCATGGTCAGCTTTAGAACATTAGGAATGTCGACAAAGCCCTGTACATGACACACCTGTACAAAAACATCAAAGATTTTGTTCAGAATATAACTTTCAACACAAGAAAGTAGTTTGTTTGACTTTAATAAAAAGAACCTCAAATTTGCTTGAGTTTTTGCTTCTCCATCAGCCTCAATCCTAGCCACTTTGAGCAGTTGCTTTATGATTAGCTCAAACAAAACCTCAACTTCCTTTTCCACAATCTTAATCCCAATTTTAGTGTATGTCGTCAATAGACGTGTCCTCCATCACCAATTGATATGTACTTGCTGCATCATACAAGAAAAAGACATAAGAGCATCCCACAGAACAAACTAAAATCAAAAATACATAACAATCTATCTTTTCACTATTCCATATCTAAATGACCTAAATATCATAATTATCACAAAACCATGACACTTATCAGTCCCAAAAATGAAGGAAAAGATCAAAATATAACAGAACAAAGTAAAATCAAAACTACAAAAACAATTTATCCTTTCACTATGTCATATCTGAAATTAACCTAACTATCATCACCAAAAATACAAATTCAAATATCACAAAACTTTCAACCTAATTTGAAATAACCGCATCTACTAACAAATCTACATCAAGATTAAAGATAAATCAACATTTAGAACCTAACCTGAGTCAATTCATCACAAAACACATGCGAAAATCCTTCGTAAACCTCAGATTTCGTCCTTCGAACATCCGTCAAGCTCTTCCTATCACCTCAATGGTTGTAGCTTTCTCTTAGATATCAACAATTTTAGCTCTAAATATGTCCACTAACCGCTTCACCTGAAAAGTAAGAATCACAAAAGAACATGGTAAGATATATAACACTCATTGCAACTTATCAGAACATCAAACGGATCCCTTGTTCAAATCTGTGGATCCCTTGCCAGATAAAGCTTGTGATACATCTCATGAAACCCTAGATCTGCTCATCAAACGGATCTGGTGATAGATTCAAACGGATCTGGTGATAGATCTCATGAAACCCTAGATCGCCGAGAAGAGAGAGAGAAGAGAGAGAGAAGATCTGATGTTGTTTTGTGAGATGTGTGAGCATTGAGAGAGAAAGCAATTGGTGATCCGTGTGAAGTCAAATGGACGGTCCAGATCTTGATCCGTGTGAGAAAGTTAAAAAATTGGACGGCAGATGTAGAACCTTGTAAAGGGTAAATGGTTTTGTGTTTTCTTGTGCCTTAACAGTTGTACATTGTGCAACAAGTGTTTTTTCAACACCTTGTTCAATTACCATCTTGTCCTTCACATATGTTTATTAAAGTAGTATATATATATATATATATATATATATATATATATATTATTTCTATTATTTCTAGGGGTTCATCCAATAATGCATATTTCGCTCGTCATACTTCCAAACGAGCTTTTCCCCTATTTGCCTTATTCTCTCTCCTTCATCAACAAACTCCTCACCAAAAGTGTGGAGTTCCTGCACGTTTTCGGTACTCGTTGGTGGTGGTGGTGCGGGTATTTTTGGGGTATGGTGGTAAAGGGTCTCCATACGGGTATGGGTTTTCTAGGATTTCACGAACATACTGGTCAGCACCCCAATATGGATCTAGAGGGTCAAGGTTTGGGTATGGTGCTACAGGGTTTGGTATGGGTTCCTCTTGTGGGTAGAGTTCTCGGTAATCCCTATGGTCGTCATTCCACGGATCGTATGCTAAGGGATTAGGTGCTGGGACTCTGGGTATCTCACCTTGGTTAAAAGCTGGTATGGGTACTGGTTCTTCTTGGTTGGGTTCTATTTCAATAGGCTGAGTGGGAAACAGTGGTAGTGGCTGTGGTGCAATGATTTGTTCTAAGTTTGGGTCTGCGGCAGTGGTAGCAAATATGTGAAAGTAAGTCAATCGCCTATTGATTATGTCTTGGGTTTAGGGGTTCATTTCCCTATTTGCTGCTGCTAAAGCCCTTTGTTGCTGTAATTTCCTCATTCTTTTCCTATGCTCATGTGCTCCCAGACTGAACCATCCTCTCTTTTTGGTAGGGAATTGTTCTGCGGATTGCGCTTTAAAGATGAATATCCCCTCTTCGGCGTCAGCTGAGTGCCCCGAAGGAGTAGGCTCGGAGGAAGTTCCTTCATCTCTAGGAGAACTAGACAATAGACGATTAGCGTCCGATGGTCATTGATCACTCATACTGTAAACTAACAGATTGTCAAATAACACAAAATAATAATATACACGTATGCACATAGTCACATAGATTATTTCCTAACAGAATTGGCAATTTCAATGTCAGCAGAACACTTCTGTGGCTGAAATCAGTGGCTGTAGCTCTGATACCACCTCCTGTCGCAACCCCCGACCCCTTGCCTCGGGAGGTGGGCGGCCGCGAGCTTCGCACATTCGGTGGTATCGGTGTTTATTTAATTTGGTAGCGGAATTTACATTAGGACCGTAGTTAGAAAATAGTTTATCAGAGTAAAACACCTCATTTTATAAATAATAAACACATGGGTAAAACCCAAGTTTCCATTCATAATATGTTTGTAGGGATAAACCCTAATTCATTGAAATAAAACTTCTTCTTTATTTAGGTAACTTTTATAGCCACTTTTCCAAGCCTTCAGTGCTCTCTAGCTGGCTTCTATTTGGTTGTCACATTTTGTTACATGAAACACGTTTAAAACATTTTTGTCAGTGGAAAATACTGGTGAGTGAATCTCAGTTTAATCAAAACAGATTTTATCATTTTACAGTATTGAGGGCAATCCAGCAATTACATTTGTTTACATCTACTTTAATTACCACCCACGATACTGTCAATCCTGACTGGTGGTAATGTTACTACTCACAGTGTAGTAACAAATTTTGTATACAAAACCCCAACATACCGACGATAATTGTAGAATTACAAATACTCAATCACTGTTAATTATAGTGTAAAACAATTGAGATTTTGTAAAAACAGTTTACAAAAGAAGGATTACTCACATTGCTAATTTATGTATTTCCTTGTGACTTCCTGGTTATAATCTATTAATTTGAACAATGCACACACGTTAGTATAATAACCCAAATTTACATTAGCTATACCCTCCCCGAAACAGAACTCCAATGACTAAGTCAGGCAGAGTCTCGACATGCGTTACGTAGCATTAGATCAATCGGGCAGCGTATCTAATACGTAACCGGGGGTTATAATAATTACAACGAGGCAGAGCTTCACTATTTTAGTGGGTATAATACCCGAGTATTATTTTAGCTATTCAGAATTTGAGAGAGAAGTTTCGAATTTGAACGATTTCAACTGAAGATCGATCGCCCAATTTATAGGGCCCGACAGACACTCTCTCGTGCCCCGCGAGAGAGTTAGCAATGGCCTTCGCGGCCCGCGAGCTAGGTATAGTAGGCTCTAGGGTTGTCGTCTCAGGGGTGTAGGTTCAACATGACATAGACACGTGGCGGCACCGGGTTAAACCTGATGGCTAAGCTCTCGCGGCCCGCGACGGACTAAGGGGAGTCTGTCGCGCCCCGCGAGGACCCCCTGATTTTTGTTTTATTTGATTTTTTGTTAAAATTAAGGTATTTCGGCCCCACTTTTCGTATACGGGGTGTATTTCAGGGCGTATAGGGGTGTTTTAATAAATTTTAGGAGAGTTGTTATATCTTAAACAAGCACGCGTGTTTCCCACAATACAACGGTAGAAGCAACAATATATACTGTCGTTGATAACTTACACGCCTAATGTTGCACCAGATTAATAGTGTTTAAAACTTCTAGAAAGAAAAGAAGAAGACATTTGAACAAAATTGAGAGTACTCCTCTCTAGTTTCTCAAAGATAACGTTTTGCTATTTAGTTTCTTATATGTGATATTGATTTTTTGTATATCTATATTGAAGCTCGATGTTCATTTTATATTCACACAACTATAAACCAAAACTAAATATTTAATTTCTTTTAATCACAAATACTTTAATTAGTATGGACTTATGACAAGTTGAAAATGCAGCGGGAAGGTTTTAACAATACAAATTCGAGCATTGTATCTTATTCACTGAACTTCATTTTGAATATCTTTTGGTTAGTCAGAAGCTCTCTCATCGTAGAACATAGATAATTAATTACATAATGCATATACAAACATAATTATTTGTGTCTAAAATTAGTGAAAAATAATTATTTAACCGGGCGGTCCAAAAACCGCTTTACCTCCCCTAAAATCGATCCTGTACTAGTGTTAATAAAAATTGCCAGAACTTCTATACAAACACTACTTTATTTTTATAATGAAAAATATGAAAATATATATGTATTAAAAAATCTGTATGATTATGCTATTAATGATCACACTACAAGTTTCAAAAATACATTTATTATAAGAGTTTGATCGACTTGACAATAATGAAGAATCATAGAAAGTGGATGTAGTTATAAAGAGTTAATTACATAGTTAGTCCCTGTGGTTTGCACAAAATAACATACTTAGGTACTAATAGTTTAAAATCACCTTCTAGGGTATTAACTTTTCATTTTGTAACGTTTGGAGGTATTAACTTCTAAGGTAGTAACATAGGTAGTCCCTGTGGTTTGCACAAAATAACATACTTAGGTACTAACAGAATGTGATTTTAAGCCTACAAATAAGTTTAATACCCCCAAACGTTACAAAATGAAAAGTTAATACCCTAGAATGTTATTTTAAACTATTAGTACCTAAGTATGTTACTTTGTGCAAACCATAGGGACTAACTATGTAATTAACTCAATTATAAATTTATAAAATATTTCGAAATAAACCAAACATAGAGAATATGCATGTTATTGGAATAGTGGGTAGGGTCTTGCTCGTAAATGCAGCACTTTATTAACTTCTTTTCGATGTGTTCATAGTGGGCAACAATAGCTTGTCATATGTACTTTTCATTCCGCTTTTTTTTGGTAATCATAAGACGTTTTGTAACTTACTAACACATAAAAGAATTTTGTATATTTTCTTCATTATTCGTATGAATATAAAAAGTTTTTCTTACATATATAATCCGCTAAAAATATTACTTATGTGCGTCGGAAAAATATGTTTCTTTTTAACTTACGTGGATGTAACCTACATATTCTTTTTTATTAGGTCATCTGTATAATAAATTTTTTTATTATATATGACATGATGTTGTAACATGCTAAACATAATGTTTTACATTGAATTGGTGTTTATTTACATCTCTATATACGACATGATATTGTAACATGCTGAACATAACGTTTTACATTAAACTGATGTTTATTTACATCTCTATAAATTATAGTTATAACTCATCCATGCAAAATATGGTTGAATCAACCCAAAAAGCTTAGTTAACATTACGAGGGATCAAGAAGGCCCGTTGAATCCCCATTAATTAGAATTTTATTGAATTTATATTTATAATATGTGATATTTAAAAAAAAAAAATACATGAATCGTGTCCGTTGTAACGTGTAATTGGTAGGTAAGAGAATATTATTTTGAGTTAATTATACAGATTGTCCTTGTAGTTTATTGAATATAACACTTTTGAATACTAACTTATTTTTTAATAGGTTCAGGT
Organism: Helianthus tuberosus; assembly: GCA_030545235.1. Taxonomy (NCBI): domain Eukaryota; kingdom Viridiplantae; phylum Streptophyta; class Magnoliopsida; order Asterales; family Asteraceae; genus Helianthus; species Helianthus tuberosus. The sequence continues at coordinate 41,053,162 of CM060439.1, read as the reverse complement.
TCTATGGAACCTTTGAGTACTAAAGTTAACTGCCGTTAATTTTTTTGTTAAGTCGGTATAAAATGACTAAAATACCCTTATATAGTTTTCTGTTAGTGCTCAAATATATTACATTCAATAAACCACAAAAACTATCTATGTTAACTCTACAAGTATAAAAACTCATTATATTTGTAAAAAATAATATTATAAAATATGCTATATAAAAATATTTAATACTTATATTTCTAAAATTAATATACATACAATTATCAAAGGTATATTATGAGAAAAAAACACTGTAATAGGGACAGTGTTTAGTTTTTTTAAATAAATTTTTATGTAACTATTTTCAAAAAGAAATATGATATATATATAAAACACATGCATATCATCTCAAAACGTTTTTATTCAGCCAATTTGAACAAAAAAAATGAGGATGCTTTTGATATCTATCATCACCTCTCACTTTGTCAGAAGTTAGAACATGCATGTCATCAAGGCCTTTCTATTGATGAAGAGTTGCAGGTTCCAAACTTTGCCCGTATATGTCAAGGGTTTTATCGCATGTGTCATATCTGAATCCAATAATTGATCTATATGTGCTTCATCAACATGGTCACATGTCAAAGGTGAAGACTGAAGGGTTCCATTATATGATTTGATCAAAAGGTTAATTCATTGCCACCTATATATCTGATTACCATTCTTGAGCTAGATTCAAATCTCTCATGGAGGTGTTACATCGTGTATATCAAATGTCAAGACTTTTTATAATGGAATCTTGCAACTTGGTATCCCTTTTTGCAAGAACCAAGCGATTGAGACAAGTGAACTTGCACTATAATTCAAAATTTTAATATATAGCTTCATAAAAGTGCTAGGTCAATGCATGATAGTTTAAGCTTTAATGAAGACTGGTCGAAAAATAAGTAACTATAAAAATAGGGTGCTGCTAAATGTACCCCGTTTCCTACTTAATGTACCTCTTCCTTCAACTTTCACATTAATACAATTCAAACCCTTTTGTTTTTAGTTTTTCATTTTTATCTTTAATTATTATTATAATTATTATTACTAGTATTTGTATTTAAAACGTTATTTTATTTAAAAAGAAACCTTTTTTGGTTATTTGAAAAAAAATCGGTTTCTTATGTTTTAAACTGAAGCGAGTCATTTTAGTTTTGAGGCATGATTTTTTTTATTATAACGGCTTGAAGTGGGTATTCAAATTTAGTTTGTATAAACAATAATACACAAAAAATTCAATGAAGCTTTGAAACCAGCCAACTTAATATAGTTTTGGGAGTTAAAAAAAGAGAAATATATTTGAAAATCACCATGTCAATTTGTAGATAATGATTCTGATTAGTCAATAACATATTATCACAATAATTAAATTTCTACTTATATCGATTATTAATTGATGTTACATGCTTTGATCAAATCATTTTACTGCCTAATGTGCTAGTTAACGTTTTATTTTCTTTTTGCATCTTATTACTTTTAATAAATAAAAGTTGTTACTTATATTAGAAAAATATTTTTATATAATAATAATACTAATAAAATAGAAATAGAAAGATGAAAAAACTAAAATACGAAATAAATTAAAAATATAAAATCAAATGTTTTTTTTTCTAAAAAAGTTCATAAACTTTTTTATTGTTTAAAAAAATATCTTTTTATTAATTTGTAATGATATTTTATAGAAACATAATAAAATACTAGTTAGAGAAAAAGTTTTGAAAAACAATATTTGAATTGTATAGATGGGTGAAATTTAACAACTTTTAAATTGTATTTTTAGAAAGGGGGTGTGACTTGTAAAAAAGGGGGTACATTTAGCCAACCCCATAAAAATAATCTGTTTAACCACGTGCGAAAGTTTTATCAGTAATTGATGTGGTGTATAATACACATGTTTTCAACATAATTCCTTGCGTTTAGATTGAGTTTTGTTGCAAATCTATGTGATTCTGATTAGAGATGAGATTTGTTTTCTCAAACACTTATACTTGTATCCTACTGGTACCCCTACCTATACTGATTTTGGCTATAAGGTACATGTATCAGTACCTAATTTCATATAGATTTTGATATTCAATACTTTCGGTATCGGTACAGGTAAAACATAGTATTGGTACTGTTGCTACAACAAATACTTGTTGCTACAACAATTACTTGTTGCTACAACAAATATGAGACCAAGTATAGTGGAGGGACTGGTTAGGAAAAAGGCTTCACAAGTCTCGTTTTGCCTAACGCAGGTTACGAGTCCCCCTACGTATGCACTACGTAGGGTTGGATCACTTCTCTTATCAATTGCTTGGAATTCAAGGCCGGGGATGACTCAACCCAGTATCTATGCATGCAATGTGATAGTTGTATTGAATGTGAAGAATAGAATGTGCAATGTGCAGATTCTAGAGAGAGAGAGAGTCAGAGATCTCGGAATGTTTTGTCAAATGACCAGGTATGGTCATTTATAGAGAAGGATAATTCTCAAATAGGAAACCTTTGACTAAGTGATCCAAGTATGCAGAGAGGGGGTTGCCCTTTATGGAGGGTTGAAGGCTTTAACCCTCGGACAAAAGAGTGCTTCTCTTTACGTGTGTGCTTTTGCTGCTGAGTGAAGGAGTCACACGTAAAGTGTGATGGGACATGTCACTGCCCTATGCTTTTTGCTGTTCATCGCAGCTGTTCATCTTCCTGAACCCTTTAACCCTTTAGCCCTTTAGCCCTTTAAGCTATATTTTCTCTTATAATTAGTTTATTAAGCTTGAGCTACCCACGTCATCAGCCCCCCAAATTAGAGGTATTTGTGGTGTAGGCCCAAAGGTTTCTAACTTTTGTGCATTTTTTGTTTGACTAGCTTAAGGGCTTCAAGTCTTGAAAGGTTCAGGGCTTCGTGTATTGGGTGGCGAAACTGTTGTGAATTTGAATTTGAAAAGACAGTTGATTTGATGGGCCTGAAGGTTTCTTACAGACGTCAGTTAATGAACCCTAGGTAAATGATGATAACCGCCAGGCCTATTTATCTTCTCATTTATCAAGAGACAACTTACTTTACTAATTTCTCTCATACCTTCGAGTTTCATCACAAAAATTTCCTCCGTTCTTCAGGTTAGTTTCACATTCTCTTTTCACTTTTTTCTTTCGATCATCTTTATCTTGGGTGCGAGGAAAGATCATTCTACCTGTTTTTCTTGTCTTAGACAAGAAGAAGTTGAGGCATTTTGCCTTAAATGGGGGATTGATCAACGGTTTAATCCAGAGGCTCCGGGCTTGGGCAAATCGATTGACCAATGTCCGAAGGGCTCTGTTGCTTTGTATTGTAAACACTTCGAGTTTTCGAACCATCCTTTTTCCACTTTTGTTCTCAACATATTGGAGTATTATCGAATTTCTTTCGGTCAGTTGCACCCTCAAGGTCTTGCTAGGGTTTTGCATTTCGAAATCCTGTCCAGGCCAGCAGGGTATGACCCATCTCTTTTATCGTTTCGCCGTTTTTTCTGTTTGGCAAAGAATGGTGATTGGTTTACATTTGAGACTTCCCAAGTTGACGGTTGTCTGATTTCATCCATGGTGACCACTCTTGGTTCATGGAAAGATCGTTTCTTTTGGGTTTCGGAGTCTATTATCCCCTTTAAGATGGTTTGGAGGCACCCTGATGCCATCCTTAATGAACTTGAACCCTCTGAAGATGAGTTAGACAGTTGGTTTTTGAAATCTATCAGGGCATGCCCTTCTAGGCTTCGCCCTTTTCCTGAACTGTTGTATGTTTTAATAGGGATTAGCACATTATGGGATAAACCGGACCAAGATCCTGTACTCATGAGGGATGGTCAGGGTATGCATTTTGTTTTTCCCACTTTTTCTTATTTTTATATCATTGTTGTTTATGTTGTTTTTTATGTTTTTGTTGCAGTCATGTCTGCTTTGGATTTTTCTCAAAAGTGATGACACATCGGCTGTTGTGTTTGCTAATGCTTCTTCTGCTATGGGTGAAGATGCTGTGGTTAGGGGTTCTAAGCATAGGTTCGAGGGTTCAGATTATGTCAACGTTCCAAATGTGAAGGGTTTTGTGAAGCCTTCTGCTTCAAAGCAATCTACTCGTCATTCCACTCGACGTAAAGGTGCTGGGAAACCTTCAACCTCTGAAACAATTGATCTTGGTGATGAGTTGGATGCGGAAGATACGGAGGTTCCTGATGATGGGAAGAAGTGTGAGTTGCCTTTGGTGGCAAGTAAGGATGCCAAGGTAGTAGGTAAAAAGGTTGGAGGGTCAAAGCCTTCAACTAAGGCTATTAAGGGTTCTTCCAGCGTTGATCTGGGGGAGATTTATGTGCCTAACTGAAAGGTTACTGTTTCTGATACCTTCAAGTCTCATGCCATTTGTGAAGATGTTCTCAACCATTTTGCCCCTCCAGCCATTTGGGCTTCCTACTCTTCTATGGTTGATGATGAAATTATTACCAAGATGATCATGGCTTCTTGCAACTTTTGTGCCTTGATTCCTGAGGGTATTACCCGTTTTCGGAAAAAGGATGAAAGAATATGAAGCTTTTTCGAAGAAGAGGGAAGCCATGAAGGCTAGTATTGCTGCGTTGAAGAAGGATAAGGAAGGGTTTGCTGAGAAGGAGTTGGCTTGGCAAAAGAAAGTGCATGAGTTGACTCAAAGGCATGAGGCTGAGATCAGGAAGTTAAAATAGCAACCTGAAACATTTGTGAAGGAGAAAGATGAGTTGGAAGCTTCTTTGGCTCAGTTGGCTAGGGATAACAAATGGCTTATTGAGCAAGGCTTCCAAAGGGTTATTACTTACCTTCTTCATTCCTCTGAGTTTAATAGTTCCCTGGGTGATGTCTATTCGAAGCTTCTCATTCATGGAAGACATCAAGGTTATACTGTTGGATATGATGTTGGTGTTGCTGGATCTCCAAAGGATAAATCTTCTCTCTTTCAGCCCAGAGCTTTTGATGTGTTTAAAAACACTGTTATGAATATGAAGCGTTTGACTTACCCTTTCGTGGGTGAGGTATCTGAGTGTTATGTCAAACCTCTTTCTGTTTTGAAGGGCTTGAAACCTCGAGGCTTGAACGAAGATCTCTGCAATGAAATCCTCAAATCCATTTCGAAGAAACGTTCTCATTTTGGAGATAGTGAGGATACCTTTTCTAAAGTCGGGGATGCTTCGAAGGATTCAAGCCTCGAAGCCTCTGAGGTGGCTGCTGTTGGGAGAAAGAAGAGGAAGGCCAAGAAGGCTCATGATGATAGGGGGAAGAAGGATGATGCTTCTAAGAAAGACGATGCAATAAAACCAACCGTTTCTGATGCTACAAAGTAAGGAAAGTATCTTTATTCATAGCTTTCTTAGCATCTTTTCAACAATATTTGTGGTTTATGTATGTTAAACATCTTTTTATTCAAGGGAACCGTTTAAGTCCCTTATTGCTTAAAGCCTTCGAGGCTTCCAGACAATGTTTCATGTTTATGGCCTTGTGTGGCCCTTGGTACTTTTAACTTGGATTATGTTTATGCTATGATTAACTTTTGTTGTATGTCATGTTGTTGTTTTGCTTATTTCCTTGGGCTTTTATTCGTTTAGTTGTCTTTGTAGATGGTGTGCTTACCTTATGTTATTTATACCTTGAAGGGTTTAGTGCTGCAGTTACTCAGCCTTGTGATATTTTTAACAAGAAGGCATAACACTATCCTATTTATGACTTTTACTTAGTCTGATTTTGTTTCGTAAGCCATTGCTAAGGCTTAAGGAACATTTGGTGTAGGCTGTTCAAACCTGTCTGTGAGACATATTTTTTGAAAAATTTTATAAGTCTCATGGAGATGTATTGATTTAGGAACTCACCCCTTATATAGGTCCATTCAACCCTTGAACCTATTGAGCGATGTGGCCTGGGAGCTTATCCCCTTACATGACCCTTGTCATGGAGTTTTTTGCTAGGTTCTCAACCTGATTATAGGATAGAAAGACAAGTTTTAACAATAACTTCATCGTTCATTCATCAAAGTGTGTGGGTAGGGATCAAAAACAACACTTTGCTATCTTTTCCTAACACTTTTTTCTTAGACGTGGAACATTTTAAGGTTTTTGCCATTCCAATGCCGGAGAAGCTTTTTGCCTTGTGAGTCAGCCAACTTGTCGGATCCTCCTTTGTGAGCTTCAAGGATTGTGTACGAGCCTTCCCATTTAGAGCCAAGTTTTCCTTGGCTCTCTTTCTTGCTAGCCTCATTGTTTCGAAGAACGATATCACCAGGCTTGAATCGTTCGTATTTTACCAGGGCATTGTAGTAAGATTCCATCTTTTGTTTGTATTTTGCTTCCTGTATGGCTGCTTGATCTCAGGCTTCTTCTAGGAGTTCCAAGTTCAACATCATCTCCTGCTTATTTGATTTTAGATAAATGTTGAACGTCCTTTTTGTTGTAACTCCTATCTCTGCCGGTATTACAGCTTCGGATCCAAACACCAGACTGTATGGAGTTTTCTTGTGGCTTGTTTTTTAGTCGTTCTGATTGCCCACAACACGTTAGGGAGTTCTTCAAGCCAGAATTTGAGAACAGAACCAGTATATGAATTGGTGATTCTCCCGAATAATTCAATTGGATACAACTCAGAATTTGAGAACAGAACCAGTATATGAATTGGTGATGAATTCGAATGAACCAGCGATGTGACCAAGAACAATAAATTTGAATTTTAGGATAGGGCTTTGTAATTGCCATTAGGTAATTATCTGCGTTTATTTTAAATTGCTTTAAATTTAGAGCCAAGCTTTTTATCTCCAAAATATATGGCATTTTCCAAAAAAATAAAAATAAAAAACTTCTAAGACATTTTTAAAGAAAGTTTTGTATCTTGAGCCCAGCCATGGGCTCTGCCACTTAGACCCTGCTTCCAAAGGCGCTGCCCCTGGACCTCCGCCAAGAGCCCTTGAAACCCCATTAATTAGGGGCTCCACTCGAACACTTAGAATTATAACAATTCAAACAAGTGTGCACTTCCGCGCCTCCTAACTTGTTTGATGTTTATTACAAATCACTTGGTCACCAAGTGAATCCCAATTACACTAAAATATTCAGCACATTCATCGCTAGACTCTCAGATGAAAACCAATTGATCGTCATGGAGCCTCAAGTACTATGAACTAAAACCGAATTACCAATTTCCCTCAAACAAAAGAACACAAAAACCATTAAAGTCTCGGGCGAACCGAAAAGTATTCATGTTCATACACATGAACCCAAAAATTAACATGTAAAGCCACAAACACAACTTACAATCATAAAGCACAAACAGCTGAGAAAGCCCAAGTTACAGCCTATAACACAGAAATCAACGAACAAATCACAGCCAATCATGAACCTGACAGCAACCATTCTGGGTTCACATGATACAAACACAACTGTGATGTAAGACCCATCTCATTTTATCATGAATTTACTGTTAAATAACTTTTAGTTTAAGAAAAATACGGATTTACAAAAACTTTCCATTAAGTTCATAAATTCCTACATGATTTAAAGTATCTAGGAATTACATCCTTACTAGTTTAAAACATACATAGTAAGGCAACAAGAGTTACAAGTTTCATATTCAACTAAAACAAAATATAATCTTGCGGAAGCTTCATAAGTAACGTGTTCGGTTCTTGTTATATGCTTGATTGCCATCTGGAATATCACCTATCACACCTAACATCAAAACCAACTTAAAAGTTAGTTTTGACAACATGTAAGTATGTATAATCAAGTTCCAATATAAACAAACGAAACAAAATAAAAACTTAGAACTTTGATCTCTCGCGCCACGTGAGAGATCCTTCTGATCCTTTCTCGTGCCGCGGGCAGCCCCGCGTGTCGCGCCAGTATGGTGTTCCCCCGTCGCGTGCCGCGGGGAGGCTGTTTTCCAGCAGGTCCGACTCTGGACCTGCATTTTCTGCCCAACTCAATTTTTTCTCAAAAATTCAACTTCAAATGTTCATAACTTTAAATTTACAAGTCCGTTTTTAGTGATTCTTTTTCCAATGCGACAGTATTCAAAATACGGATCCGTTTATCATAGTTACCTACATCAAAACCCGGTTTATGAATGATTAGTTCATAAATCCATATTTTGATTATTCGACCAGTTAATTATATGTCAAATTTTGCATCATTCAATCTTATATGTTTTCTAAACTTAATTACCCATTCTCGGAGCTTGAATACCTTGGCGTATCACTACCATACCATGGTTTTATGCATGAAATAGAATCATGCTCCTTTTCAATGTTTCAAGCATGCCGTTTTACGCAGATTTCACAAGTTAAATTTCTAATCGTTTGACCCAACATCAAGGGTTCCTTAAATCAAAACTTAGCGTATCCATTACATGGCTTATGCACTCTAACATCATGTGACATTCAAGTCATTACATAAATTATCGTTTCAAAAACATAGTTTTGACCTGTTTGGTTGTCGAGTGAGGACCTTCACTTCATTGACAACCCATGCTTATTCTGACCCATTTCTATGATATGCCGAATGGTTCTAACCGCTCTTTCCAACCCGTATCGCTTATTTCAATCATGCCTTAACCATTCATTTTAAATCTGTTTGGTTTGCCGAGTGAAATTCGTCACTTCTATGGCTTACCATACATACACAAGCTATCCAATTTGATCCGTTTGACCTATCGAGTGAACTTCATCACTTCAATGATACATCAAACGCTTTTATTATGCTATAATATTATTAACAATCTATAACTAAACATTTTTGTACCAAGTGACGAAACTAATAGTTAAGTACCTTCAAAGCGCTCCTTTCAAATGCGTATCACCACCGGCTTGTCCGCTTGACGTTCCGATTGTCACACCCCTTTCTAAGGAGGAAGCACGAGGTGTGATCATGAAAGGTTCTCATTGCATACGAATGGTAAACATACTACATGCTCGTAAAAATAACTTCAAATACCAATAACATTATGTAACTGAAAACATAGGTTAAGTTTGGAGTTTACATCACAGCATAAAACGTTGTCTGAAAAGTTTACAACATTATTTCAAAGATAAACATAAACATCATCCAGAGCAAGAGTATGACCGCGCGCACATCCACTTTAGTTACCTGAAATACATGTGAGTTTTTGGAAAATCGTCAACATAATGTTGGTGTGAATTCATGCAGTTTTTGTATCGAACGTTTGTATACTTTGTATGAAAACATGGTATGTAATTTGTATAAATCAAGTATTTCTGTAAGTATCGAGATTGTTAATGGGTTGCAAAGCCATAAACATGTGACACGACATAGGAAGCATCCAAACCATAAGCATTTTTCTAGTTGTCGATTCACGACTGAGACACAAAATCACTGCTTGGTACTAGTTATCACCAAGAGTGTGGCTGCCCGAAAACCCATTAGGTCTAACCTTTTGTTTTGCGGTCTTAGTATGTACACGATTAATGGTACTTCTGGTACCCTATTCGTGACACGATCTAAAGTATCCTTCCTTCGTTTTTGTATTCAATCATACCATAACACATGTATTTTCCCCAAGTTTAAAAAGCATGTAAAAGATTAAAAGTGGGGACATGAACTCACTTTTCTGTAAACATTTAGTAACATGTACTTCACCCCCGAAGTTATAAAACTGAAAACAGTTAAAAGAAAAGGGGGAGCATGAACTCACAACTTTGTGTTTCTTGCGCCGTAAACTTCACCGGGTTTGCTTATATAACGTCGTGACCTATACGTGTTTTATTAACGTTAGTCACTAGACTTGTATCGCACAAGTACAAGTCACCATCTTTTATGTATGTGTTCTTGGTTGTTAAAAATAATTTATATTTTTAACTATGTATCTTACTTATGTTATTTTCTCAAAAATAAATATAAGTATCTTGTATTTTTCACCCGAGTTATGTATTTTTGTCCGAAACTCCATTTTAAGTTCATAACTTGTCCAAGTTACATAATCTTTTAAGAAATATATTCTCATAAATATATTCTCTTGTATTTGTCTATGCATGTTGTATGTGTATTTTTTATTTTTACTCCTTAGGAGTATTTAGTGTATTTTCAAGTCCTAATACACTATTACATATAATACATACTACATACACTTAGCACAAAATTTGGTGATCAATAAATATATATATTTTCCTAAAAAATATACATACTTAATATCAATTTTTATCTTGAAGAAATCATCATTTCTTAACTTGAAGTTTTCATAAAATTAGGGAAACCTTGGTAAATATTTTTAGGTGAATTTTTAGGAAATAAGTTTCACTAAAACTTATATTTTTCTAAGTGTCAAAATTTTATAGAAATTTTGACATAGTTTCCCCTAAAAATGGAGGTTTCCCATGTTTTCAAAACATGTGTTTGTTTTCTTTTAAAATCATCACAACCAATCATCAACTCATTCAACATTTACCGAGTGTCAAAATCAAGTAAATTACACTACATTATGAACTTGAAGTTTTTGTAAAAATTTGTAGTAACTTACCATGTTATTTAGTAGGTTTAGTTACCCTTAAAAACATGGTTATTTGTTTGTAAATCACTTTATTAAAATATTTAGTCATTTACAACTTGTAAGATGATTTTTTTAAAAATATTTCTTTTGTATTTTTCTTGTTACAATCATGTTCCTAGTCTTGTTTAAACACTAAAAATATGATTAGTTTACTTAGAAACCATGACTTTGTAAATCTCATAAATAAACTTGGTTTCTTGAGAAAATCATTTTAGTAATCATCTATTTACAAGATTTGTATTTTGTTTAAATCATCTTTACATATGAAAACTACTTTCATCATTCAAGTTCATGAAGAAATAAAGCATGATGATCTTGGTCTTTCACAAGATCACCACTTTAATTTACTAGATCATGTGTTTAATCACAATCTAGTAGGTTTCTTATGATGTCTAACATCACTAACACAAATCATCATTCATCAAGAAGCAAATCATCATCATTTACATGTATTCTTATGTATTTAAGCTTATGTTAAAGTATCATGATCATGTTCTTTAGTGTTCTTGTGATTAACATTTTACATAACATCTTTAACCAACTAAATGTGAAGTGAAATCAAATGATAAGAAGCCTACAACTAGCACAAGGGCTAGGGAAGAACACAAGATGTTGAAGATGGTAGATGTGTTGGATAAAAGCAAATGAAGAAGGTCCTTCAAGATCCACAAGCTCCACACTTCGTTAGACACCTTCTTGCACCTCTAAATGAACTTGGAATGGATGAACAAGGTTTGAAGGTGGTGGTGGTGTGTGTGGGTGGCTACGGCCATTAGGAAGAGAGGGAGAGGAGAAGGTGAATGTGTTTTTATGTGGGTGAAGATATGAAGTCTTGATCCTCCATCACTTACTTATAACCAATCTTAACTCATTACCTAGTGGTTATTATGTCTACATAGTACAATACAAATCTCTAACAAATCAAAGGGAAATCAAGAAGGATCTTGGTGAATCAAGGGAAGATTGCACAAGATCATGAAGGATATTAGTGGGGGCCACTCCCATGACCGTCCACTTTTAAAGGGGGGGGGGGGGGGGGAAGTGTAAGTTTCCATGGTAAGTTAGATAGTTTAGTTGGAAATTAAGTGTAAAGTTTAGTGTTTAAGTGTATGATGCATTATATAGTGTGTTAGGTGTTCGGAAATCATGACTAGCTTAGAAACATTACAACAATGCTTCTAGTATAATTTTGGTGTTTTGGGTAATGTCCGGTTGTTCGGTTAAATACCGGTTCGTTAAAGTGTCAAACTATTCCGTTTAGTGATCTTTAAGTATCCCTTTTGTGACCCTATCAATTCCCGACACTTAGGATGGTATTCTGGATAATAAAACATGAATTTTGCATGATATTTATGTGTTAAAAAGCTAATTATAGCTGATTTGTGCAGAATTCTGCATTTAAAGTGCGTTTCAGGTGCTTTTTAGCGCATATTCTAGCTTCCGGAAAGTCTATATGTTAACCCTTGTATCCATACTTGGGTTTTAATGTATTTTAGACTTTGGACCTACTCCTAGGCCCCAATTCTATTGTCTGACTGCTTTCTGCAGAATTGTTGACACAATGTGTCTTACCGGTGAGTTTACTAGTATTTCTGACGCAACGCTATCATTAATGCATAAAGCAATATTTGTAGTATAAAACGTGCATGAATTCACAAGTATGGTATGTAATCAGAAAATGTTGACATTTAAGCACATAATTGTAGTTATTAAGTATTAATTAAATTGTACGGAAATTACCAGTTTCGTGCCAGTTGTCACTGTCTCCCCCCGTTAAAAGAATTTCGTCCCAAAATTCAGGCTGATCTATCTCTCGCAGGAGTTTTCTTGAACAGGTGGGGGTACTTTTCTTTAAACTGGTCTTCACGTTCCCACGTGTACTCGGGTCCGTGCTTGGAGTTCCAACGTACTTTGACAAGTTTGACACTACTCCTTCCAGTCTTGTTGACTTTCCAGTCTGTAACCTCAACGGGTTGTTCTATAAATCGGAGGGTGTCATCAATATGCACTTCATCCGCAGGGATGATCACTGTTTCTTGGGTTGGACTCTTCTTGAGGTTGGATACATGAAACGTATCATGTGCTCCGTTAAGTTCTTCCGGTAATTCCAACTTGTATGCCACGGTACCAATTCTTTCCAAGATCTTGAATGGTCCGATGTATCGTGGATTCAGCTTCCCACGTTTTCTGAATCTTACTACGCCCTTCCAAGGTGGGACCTTTATCACGGCCCCCGACCCGGTTTTACCCGTTTCAGGAGCCGCGGGACAGAAATCCCGTGGTATTTAATTAACAGCGGAAGTTTCTTCAGGATCTTTTTAAAACAGAAATATTTCCCGATTATTTTATTTCACAATTCGGGATAAAACCCGGTAATTTACAATATTAAGATTTCACAAAGAAATCTTTTATTTTACAAAACATGTTTCTTTATTTTATACTGAGCCACTTCCTTAAGCTGATAGTGCTTCACGGCACTTTTCCTGGATCACAACAGATCACCTGAAACGTGTTTGAAAAAGGTTTTGTCAGCGGGAAATACTGAGTGAATCATTCTATTTAATAAAACGACACATTTGTTATAATTTTACAGTATTAAGAGAGATTACAATGTTTCAGATATCAAACCAATTACCCACAGTATTTGTCACTCGACCCATTGGCCCATTCGTCCAATGGTGTCTGTGATTATGGTCATATCACCCCTTGGCTAACTCATTGTCCAATGGTGAAGATTATCAAGTAATGTATACAAAACCCCACATACCGGCTGTAACTTGGTGATTACATATACTTAATCACCGTAATTATAACCTTGAAAATAAACTTGCTTTTAAAAGTAATTTGATAAAAAGAGAATGACTCACATTGCAGATTTACTTATGAATAGAGCTTAGCCTACTGATTAGCCTTGATAACCTAGTTTAAATAATCAAGCACACAAACTAGGTTAGTAACTTAATACAGCATTTATGATAACTCACGAGATTCCAACCTTCACAACGAATGACAAAGTGCGATACTTAAACATCCATCGATTTAACGACGAATGACAAAGCATAAACCCTAATGTGGGCAGCACTTAAACATCCATTGGATAGTTTAATCGATCGGACATTAAATCGTAGCAGCGATCGAGTTATTACCCTGAATTGTGGCAGCACTTCGTGATCAGTGTGTGTTTTCGTAGTGATTATACTATAACTCAGCGTACGTAAAGAATTTTATCGTCGTAACATGCAAACAGTTCAAGTCCCAAGCCCTGGTATTTATACCCAAATTTTACACCCCCCGCGTGTCGCGACAGATGACACTGATTCTGTCGCGACTCGCCTGTGGTAACACCCTAGCCTAGAGTAGCCTTGTCACTAGTATAGCCCTGCTGAGTTGCTAGCTCGTTAATTCTCAGTTTGTACAACGCATTTTAGAGATAATCGTTAGTTAGGGTTTACCCCCCTTAAGTTTTAGGGGCCCTAATCCTGATTCCAAATGTTCTGAAAATTTTAGGGATTATACAGAATCACTTGGGTTTCTCAATTAGGGTTTCCTATTGGACAATTTGATTAAATAAATATAACTTTTTGATGAGAGTTGTTACATTCTCCCCACCTTAATAAAAATCTCGTCCTCGAGATTTACCGAAATAAATGAGGATACTTTCGCTTCATTTCTGATTCCAGCTCCCAAGTGTATTCAGCTCCTCTCTTTGAATCCCATTTGACTTTGACTAAAACTAGTCGTTTGTGTTTGAGAAACTTGATCTTACGATCCTCAATTTGAAGTGGTTTCTCAACAAATTTCAGCTTTTCGTTTACCTCTATATCTCGAAGAGGTACTACCAGTGATTCATCTGATAAGCATTTCTTGAGATTGGATACATGAAATACATCATGTACTCCAGATAATTCTTCTAGTAGTCGTAAACGATAAGCAACTGGTCCTATACGTTGGATCACTGAAAATGGTCCTACATATCTTGGACTTAACTTTCCTTTCTTACCGAATCGAACAACCCCTTTCCAAGGAGAAACTTTTAACAATACTTTGTCTCCAACTTGGAATTCTAATGGCTTGCATCTATTGTCTGCATAACTTTTCTGGCGATCTCGAGCTGTCTTCAGCCTTTTCCTTGATTTGAGTAATCTTATCAGTCGTCTCTTGCACTATTTCAGGACCTGACAATTGATTTTCTCCTATTTCTGCCCAACAAACTGGAGTTCTGCACTTTCTTCCATATAGTGCTTCAAATGGGGCAGTTTCAATACTTGAATGATAACTATTGTTATAGGAGAATTCAATTAATGGTAAGTGATCATCCCAATTTCCACCAAATTCTATTACACATGCTCTGAGCATGTCTTCTAGAGTTTGGATTGTTCTTTCACTTTGTCCGTCTGTTTGGGGATGATATGCAGTGCTCAGATTTAGTCGAGTTCCCATAGCTTGCTGGAAACTTTTCCAGAAATGAGAAGTAAAACGACTATCCCTATCCGAAACAATGGAGAGTGGAACTCCATGTAAGGATACAACTTCATCTACATACAATTTAGCCAGTCTTTCCATGCTAAAGGTTTCTTTCATAGGTAAAAAGTGAGCTGATTTGGTTAATCGGTCCACAATTACCCAAATCGCATTATTACCTTTTCTTGTTTTGGGTAACTTAGTAACAAAATCCATTGTTATAAGTTCCCATTTCCATACTGGCATTTCTAATTGTTGTAGTAACCCTGAAGGTTTCTGATGTTCTGCCTTAACTTGTGAACAAGTAAGACATTTAGAAACATATTGTGCTATATCCTTTTTCATTCCTATCCACCAAAAGTTTTTTCTTAAATCTTGGTACATCTTATTGTTTCCTGGGTGCATAGTATACCTAGATTTATGAGCTTCTTCTAAAATCTTAGGTCTTAAGTTTCCCTGCTTAGGTACCCAAATTCTACTTTTGTGGAATCTCCAAATTCCATCTGCTCCTTGTTCTAATTCCTTTATTCTTCCTTTCATTTCTTCAGCATCATCCTTGATTGCTGTAATTTGAACATTCTTCAATTGTTCCATTAAATCTATTTGTAGATTTAATCTGAGAGCACGAACTCGTCGTTGTTTCTCATAATACTTACGACTTAAGGCATCTGCAACTACATTTGCCTTTCCTTCATGATACTGAATATCACAGTCGTAGTCACTTAGAATTTCCATCCATCTCCTTTGCCTCATGTTTAACTCTTTTTGCCCAAATATATATCTTAAACTTTTGTGGTCTGTGTAGACAGTAAATTTACTTCCGTAAAGATAATGTCTCCAAATCTTAAGGGCAAAAATTACGGCTCCTAATTCTAAATCATGAGTCGTATAGTTTTCTTCGTGCTTTTTCAATTGCCTTGAAGCATATGCAATCACCTTTTTGCGTTGCATAAGCACACATCCAAATCCTAGTTTTGAAACATCACAATATACTTCAAAATCTTCAGTTCCTTCTGGTAAGGCTAAGATTGGTGCATTTGTTAATTTCTGCTTCAATATTCTAAAGGCTTATTCTTGCTTAGGTCCCCATTCAAACTTAATGGCTTTACAGGTTAACTTAGTTAATGGTACGGCTATCTTGGAAAAATCCTTAATAAACCGTCTATAATACCCAGCTAAACCTATAAAACTTCTAATTTCCATTGCTGTTTGTGGAACCTTCCATTTGGTAATCGCCTCTATCTTAGCAGGATCTACGTGAATACCTTCGTGATTCACCATGTGTCCTAAGAATTGCACTTCTTGCAACCAAAATTCACACTTCGAGAATTTGGCATAAAGCTTTTCTTTTCTTAACAAAGTTAAGAGTGCATGAAGGTGTTAACAATGCTCTGTCTGACTTTTGGAATAAATAAGTATATCGTCTATAAAAACAATTACAAATTTATCCAAATATGGTTTACAGATTCTATTCATCATGTCCATGAATGCAGCTGGTGCATTTGTTAACCCAAAGGGCATGACTGTAAACTCATAATGACCATACCTAGTTCTGAAAGCAGTTTTAGGTATGTCTTCTTCTTGTACCTTCAATTGATGATATCCAGAGCGTAAGTCTATCTTAGAAAAATATCTAGCTCCCTGAAGTTGATCAAACAGATCATCAATCCTAGGTAATGGATATCGATTCTTAATTGTAACCTTATTTAATTCTCTATAATCGATACACATTCTCATTGAACCATCCTTTTTCTTAACAAACAACACAGGTGCTCCCCACGGGGATGAGCTAGGTTGTATAAATCCTTTACTTAGTAATTCATCTAATTGCTTTTTCAATTCTAACATTTCTGTAGGTGCTAACCGATAAGGTGCCTTGGCTATCGGTGTAGTTCCTGGAATTAGATGAATCCTAAATTCTACTTCCCTATCCGGAGGTAATCCTGGTAAATCTTCTGGGAATATATCTGAATATTCTGAGACTACAGGAATTTCCTTAAGTTCTTTACCCTTAGTACTAATGATTACTGAAATCATATACACTATTCCTTGTTTTCGTTCATAATTAGCAACTTTCATTTCTGATATGAACTTCATGGGCTTACGTGGTTTATCTCCTGTAATCCTAATCACTTCTCTGGTGGGTGATTGAATTTCTATGGAATTCTGATCACAAAGGATTCGAGCATGGTTGGCTACTAACCAATCCATTCCTAATACAACATCAAATTCAGCTAACTTCATCGGTAATAGTTTTGCAGAGAATTTATGTCCTAAAAGTTCTATATTTTCTTCTTGCAAAACTTTATCTATTTTAACTGAATTTCCGTCTGCCGTTTCAACTGTAAAAATCTGCCTAATATTGGTTAAAGGTAACTTAAGAGCTTGACAGAATGAAGTATTTATAAAACTTTGGTTTGCACCAGAGTCAAATAATACTTTTGCGTATACGTTGTGAACTAAGAACGTACCCGCTATCACATCTGGGATGAGTTCTGCTTCTTGAGTGGTCAGCTGAAATGCCCTGGCATTCTTCTTTGTAGCTCCATCTGCTGGTTTAACTTTGTTATCTGCTGGTTTGACCAATTTCGGGCAATCTGGCCTGAAATGTCCAGTTTCTCCACAATTGTAACAAATTGTGGATTTCTTCCTACAGTTTTCTTCACGATGTCCCGTCATTTTGCAAAAATTGCAAATTATATTACATCTTCCAAAATGTTTCCTTTTGCAATTTCTGCAGAATGGCGGATTTGAAGGTTGCCCTGTTCCTCTTCTCTTGAAGTTGCTATTATTACCCGTACGAAATCCTTGGGTAATTTTTTGAGCCAATTCTTTCTTTCTGTCTTCATCTCTTGTACGCACCAGTTCATCAGTTAGGGTATTAGCTAATTCCACAGCATCATCAATAGTGCGAGGTCTCGCAGCTTTAACAATGTTACGGATTTCGCTAATTAGTCCCCAAATATAGCGAGAAATGAGTACCGGTTCTGGCGAAGCCAGTGTTGGTACCACTCTAGCATATTCAAAGAATGTCGAAGTATAACCACGACAATCTACACCCATCATCCGATGATTTAGGAACTTATTTGTCATCTGTTCCTTTTCATACTCAGGACAGAATTTTCTTTCTACAAAACCCTTAAATTCTTCCCAAGACATGGCATAGGCTATCATTCTTCCTTTTGATTGTAACACAGTGTTCCACCATTCGAGTGCTCCTTCCTTAAAGAGATTTGATGCGTACATGACCTGATCATCTTTAGCACATTTACTTATTGCAATGACTGCTTTGGTTTTCTCTAACCAACGCAGTGATGCAGTTGCTCCTTCATTGCCTGCAAATTCAGTAGGTTTACAAGCAAGGAATTCCTTGAAAGTGCAACCAGGCGTTGCGGCTTTCATTTTCTTAGGAAATGGAGCTTGTTGTGGTTCTTCATTATGATTAACATTATCATTGCCTCTGTTTACACTATTACTGAAGTTATCTTTAGATATACGTTTACTAGGAACAATTTGTTGCGGTTCGATTGGATTCTTTATAGCAGCAACGAATGCTGGAATAGCATTGGCTATCCCTTGAGCAACAATATTTTCGATATCTTGTCGAGTCATATATTGATCTCCTGGATGTTGCTCAGACTGATTAACCTCATTTATTGGTTCGTTACCATTGTTTGCCATCTGATAATAAATTTTATATAAATAATTAGTATAAATATAAATATAATAAAACAGTTTGCATATAATCACATTAACATATATAACCAAAAATTATCGATTTCAAAAGTTTCATTTTCATATATTATCTTATGCCTCGTACACACGATTATCATACAACGTTTTATTGTTAAGTTATTACACATACTGGTTATTATGATTATTTATTTACACATATTCCTGCAAACTTTCATTATCTGGTCATCTAATTTCTTAAAAACGACGCTCCCTTTCGTCATACTTCCAAGTAATTCTTTCTCCCACATCCCTAATCCGATTTCCTGCATCAATTATCTCTTCACCCCAGAGGCGAAGTTCAGTCAAATTCTCAGGGCTCATGGTTGGGTATAATGGAGGTTCTGGGTCAACTTGCGGGAAAAATGTATCAGGGTTGTTTAAAAGATTTTGGTATTGCCAATCAGTTGTCCACCATTCATCTAATTCTACTGGTAGTGGTTGAGGTTGGACAATAGGATCTGGAATAGCAGGTTCCAGATTGATTGGAATTGGAACTTCTAGTGGATAGTGAAAAAGATCTTCTTCAGTAAAGACAAGGTTTGGATTAGCTGGTTCAAGGTTTCCATCGACAGGTCCGATGAGGTCACTCATTACTAGCTTATGATCTAAAACTTCCCAGGGAGTCATTTTCTGTTTCTGTCTAGAACTTTCTCCGATTTCTCTTTCAGTTTGCTTAAAACTCTTCTCAGCTTCTATCTCTAATTGATTAGTATTTTCCTCAATTTCTACCCCTTTCCCTTTGTCTTTTGGGTCTTCAGTTTTGGTAACCTTTCTTGTTGCTGGATTTTTCCTTCGTACACACCTCCAGCCCACAAATCTGCTTCTTTTCTTAGTTTTAGGTTTTGCCAGTGGTTTGGATTGAAATTCCATGGGTTCTTCTTTATCAGCGAAGTAACCGGTGAATTCCTTTGAAACTTCTATCTTAACAGGATAGAGGTTAAGATTTTCTAAACCTTCTGATATCTCGTTCATGCTGTTTAGCATATATACAAAATACATACCAAATGTTAAAATAACAAAATTTTATAGATAACCCATAAATATTATTACATACATAAAACAACTGACAAGTAAATTATACTATGATTTACGGAAACTTATTTATTTACTAAATAAGGTTTCTGGAAATAAAAGTGCTAAAACTTTTAAGTATTTAGAGATTTGCATTTTCTGCTACTGTGGCTAGCATATAAAGATTTGCCCATTTCTCATCTAATTTATCCTCCCAAGGTGATTTATTGATTAAATCCTGGGTTTCTTGTTTAACTTTCTTCTCTCGGTTTTTTCTTATTTCCTCCTGACTTTTCCTAATAATCAAACTTCTTTTATTAGGAGAAAGTGGTTCCTCGTATTGTGCCTTACGGACAAATATTCCTTCTTCAGGAATTACATAAGGTTTTGTTTGGGATGAACTTCCTTTCTCGTTGGTGGACCTATCTAGTTTAAGATAGATATTTGATAGCTTTTGTTTACCCATACTGTAATTAACAAATAATCAGTTAATAAAACACATAATCACATAATTGACAATCAGTAAAATTTTAAGTATTTCTAAATACTTAATAGGCTTAAATCAGTGGCTCTGATACCACCTTATTTCTGTCACGGCCCCGACCCGGTTTTACCCGTTTCAGGAGCCGCGGGACAGAAATCCCGTGGTATTTAATTAACAGCGGAAGTTTCTTCAGGATCTTTTTAAAACTGAAATATTTCCCGATTATTTTATTTCACAATTCGGGATAAACCCGGTAATTTACAATATTAAGATTTCACAAAGAAATCTTTTATTTTACAAAACATGTTTCTTTATTTTATACTGAGCCACTTCCTTAAGCTGATAGTGCTTCACGGCACTTTTCCTGGATCACAACAGATCACCTGAAACGTGTTTGAAAAAGGTTTTGTCAGCGGGAAATACTGAGTGAATCATTCTATTTAATAAAACGACACATTTGTTATAATTTTACAGTATTAAGAGAGATTACAATGTTTCAGATATCAAACCAATTACCCACAGTATTTGTCACTCGACCCATTGGCCCATTCGTCCAATGGTGTCTGTGATTATGGTCATATCACCCCTTGGCTAACTCATTGTCCAATGGTGAAGATTATCAAGTAATGTATACAAAACCCCACATACCGGCTGTAACTTGGTGATTACATATACTTAATCACTGTAATTATAACCTTGAAAATAAACTTGCTTTTAAAAGTAATTTGATAAAAAGAGAATGACTCACATTGCAGATTTACTTATGAATAGAGCTTAGCCTACTGATTAGCCTTGATAACCTAGTTTAAATAATCAAGCACACAAACTAGGTTAGTAACTTAATACAGCATTTACGATAACTCACGAGATTCCAACCTTCACAACGAATGACAAAGTGCGATACTTAAACATCCATCGATTTAACGACGAATGACAAAGCATAAACCCTAATGTGGGCAGCACTTAAACATCCATTGGATAGTTTAATCGACCGGACATTAAATCGTAGCAGCGATCGAGTTATTACCCTGAATTGTGGCAGCACTTCGTGATCAGTGTGTGTTTTCGTAGTGATTATACTATAACTCAGCGTACGTAAAGAATTTTATCGTCGTAACATGCAAACAGTTCAAGTCCCAAGCCCTGGTATTTATACCCAAATTTTACACCCCCCGCGTGTCGCGACAGATGACACTGATTCTGTCGCGACTCGCCTGTGGTAACACCCTAGCCTAGAGTAGCCTTGTCACTAGTATAGCCCTGCTGAGTTGCTAGTTCGTTAATTCTCAGTTTGTACAACGCATTTTAGAGATAATCGTTAGTTAGGGTTTACCCCCCTTAAGTTTTAGGGGCCCTAATCCTGATTCCAAATGTTCTGAAAATTTTAGGGATTATACAGAATCACTTGGGTTTCTCAATTAGGGTTTCCTATTGGACAATTTGATTAAATAAATATAACTTTTTGATGAGAGTTGTTACAACCTTCAACAAAACTTTGTCTCCCACCTCGAATTCTAATGGTTTTCGTCTTCGATCAGCGTAGCTCTTTTGTCGATCTCGAGCCGCCTTAATGCGCTCTCGGATCTGTATGATTTTGTCGGTTGTCTCTTGTACAAGTTCAGGACCAACCATACGTTTGTCTCTCGCGTCTGCCCAACATAATGGCGAGCGGCACTTGCGGCCATATAGAGCTTCGAACGGTGCGGCTTTTATGCTTGTATGGTAATGTTATTGTAGGAAAACTCAACTAAAGGTAGGTGAGTATCCAAGCTGCCGCCTAGGTCCATAACACATGCGCGAAGCATATCTTCCAGCGTTTGTATGGTTCGTTCGCTCTGGCCGTCTGTTTGCGGATGGAAGGTCGTGCTTAGATCTAGTTGAGATTCAAAGGCTTCCTGAAAGGATTGCCAGATCCTTGAGACAAAACGTCCATCTCTGTCTGAAATAATTGAGATAGGTACTCCATGACGTGCCATGATTTCTTTCAAGTACAGTTCAGCAAGCTTTCCAGTGCTATCTTTCTCTCGGATCGGTAGGAAATGTGCAGATTTCGTTAACCAATCTACTATCACCCATATCATATCGTGCCATCTCGGGGTCCTTGGTAATTTTGTTATGAAGTCCATCGAGATTTGCTCCCACTTCCACATAGGTATCTCTGGTTGTTGCAGTAGCCTGGATGGTTTTTGATATTCAGCCTTAACCTTAGCACCGGTTAGGCACTTTCCAACATAGATAGCAATATCACTTTTAAGCCTCGGCCACCAATAGTAATCCTTCAAGTCTTGATACATTTTGTCCGATCCTGGATGGATCTAGTATCTCGACTTATGAGCTTCATTAAGGATGACTTCTCGAATACCGCCATAGAGCGAAACCCAAATACGCCCCTTAAAGTACAAGGTTCCCTCTTTGTTTGGCACCAAATTCTTCAGCATACCTCGAAGGTATTCAGCTCTACGATTCTCCACCTTAAGGGCTTCTTGTTGTGCGTCACGAATGCGTGCAGTGAGGTTCGTTTGAATAGTCATTTCCAATGCTCGAACCCTTAGGGTCTTAACCCTTTCTTTTCGGCTTAAAGCATCTGCTACAACGTTTGCCTTTCCAGGGTGGTACTTAATCTCACAGTCATAATCGTTTAGCAGCTCGACCCACCGTTGCTAACGCATGTTTAATTCCTTCTGGTCAAATATGTGTTGTAGACTCTTGTGATCTGTGAAGATTGTACATCGAGTACCATATAAATAGTGTCGCCAGATCTTCAAGGCGAACACCACTACGCCTAACTCTAGGTCGTGAGTGGTATAGTTCCTTTCATGCACCTTCAATTGTCTTGAAGCCTAAGCAATGACTTTTTGGCATTGCATGAGCACACAGCCCAAACCTTGACGCGAAGCGTCGCAGTATATCACAAAGTCTTCAGTGCCTTCGGGTAAGGATAGTATCGGTGCATCGCATAGCTTATTTTTGAGTAGTTGAAAGGCTTCTTCCTGCTTATCACCCCAGTCGTACTTCTTGTCTTTCTGCGTAAGGGTTGTCAGCGGTTAAGCTATTTTGGAGAAATTCTCGATAAATCGTCGGTAATAGCCCGCTAAGCCCAAAAATTGTCGAACTTCAGTTGGGGTTTTGGGGGCTTCCCAATTCTTTATGGCTTCTATCCTGGATGGGTCTACATGAATGCCCTTCTCGTTCACAACGTGACCAAGAAATTGTACTTCGCGAATCCAGAATTCGCACTTTGAAAACTTTGCATAAAGTTTCTCTTTCTTCAGTGGTTCCAAAATGGTTCTGAGATGTTGCTCGTGCTCTTCTCTCGTTCGTGAGTAAATCAGGATATCATCGATAAATACAATCACGGATTTATCAAGATATGGTTTTCATACGCGGTTCATCAGATCCATAAATACTGCTGGCGCTTTCGTCAGTCCGAATGGCATCACAAGAAATTCGTAATGCTCATAACGTGTTCTGAATGCAGTCTTTGGTACGCTTTCCTCTTGGATTCTCAACTGATGGTATCCAGATCGAAGGTCGATCTTGGAATAATAACTCGATCCTTGCAACTGATCAAATAAGTCATCAATCCTTGATAGTGGGTACCGATTCTTGACAGTGAGCTTGTTCAGTTCTCTGTAATCGATACACATCCGCAGTGTTCCATCCTTCTTCTTCACGAACAATACTAGTGCTCCCCAAGGTGAGAAGCTTGGCCTCATGAATCCTTTATCCAACAACTCCTGGAGCTGTGTAGATAATTCTTGCATCTCGGATGGTGCAAGCCGATAGGGTGCCTTGGCTACAGGAGCGGCTCCTGGAACCAAGTCTATATGGAATTCGACTTGTCGTTGCGGAGGTAGTCCTGGCGGATCTTCGGGAAAAACATCAGGGAATTCCTTCATCACAGGAATGTCTTCGAGTTTCGGCTCCTCAGCCTTCTTATCTACAACATGCGCCAGGAAAGCAACACATCCTTTCCGTAAGCACTTTTGTGCCTTCATACAACTGATGATCCGCAAAGGCGCGTCTCGTTTTTCTCCATGCACGATGAGAGTTTCATCATTCGCCAGAGGGATGCGAATGATTTTCTCATGACAAATAACTTCAGCCTTGTTCTTGGACAACCAGTCCATTCCGACCACTACATCGAAGCTACCCAATTGAATAGGTAAGAGATCGATGCTAAATTTTTGCTCACCAAGTTCTAATGAGTAACCCCTAACAACTTTGCCCAATTCAACAAGTTTACCATTGGCTAGTTCTATGGAGTAAGGAATATCTAATCTACTAGATTCTATTCCAAGCATACGTTTAAATTCCACAGACATGAAGCTATAATCGGCACCAGTGTCAAATAGTATGAATGCAAAGTGATTGTTAATAAGAAACGTACCGGTGACCACATTAGGGTCCTCGCGTGCGTTCCTTGCTCCAATCACAAACGCTCGAGCCTGAGCATTGTTCCCCCTTGGGCAGTCTTTCATGAAATGATCCTTGCTTCCACAACCGAAGCATCCTTGGTTCTGCCCAGCTCCATTACCATTCCGGTTACCATTGCCATTTCCATTTCCATTTCCACCATTGTTTCTATTACCAGCACCGTTGCGGTTTCCATTCCCGTTCCTTCCTTTTCCCTAACAGTTCTCAGTATGGTGACCCATTTTTCCACACTTGTCGCATTTTGGAATGCGACAAACTCCTTCATGATGACGCTTGCACTGGTTGCTGGTGGGCAGAGTGCCCAGGTATCTTCTGGCAGGAGCGTCATTCATGGTTGCTAGAGTTTTCGCCTCATGAGGCGGATTGGGGTCATGCTTCTTATTGTTGGAACCCTTATTGCTACGTGTTGCTTGATTCAGGCTCGCATGCTTCCTTTTCTAGTCACCAAATGACTCAGCATGCGTCTCGGTCTTTTCAGTTGGGTTCAGTGATAACTTCTTCATACGAACAACATCTTCAGTAAGGCTGACAGCCAGAGTTACAGCCTGAGTGATTGTTGCAGGTTTGGCCGAAGTTACCATGATGCGAAACTCCAGAGCCAATCCCCAGATGTAGCGTTCAACGCGCTTAAATTCTGGAGTCATCATGTAGGGGATCACTCTAGACAAATTGTGGAACCTTCGGGTATAACCAGTAATGTCAGCACCTTTCATGGTCAAGTGCCAGAACTCAGTCTCCAACCTTTGGAGTTCAGAACGTGAGCAATACTTTTCTCTCATACGTTCCTTTAGCTCATCCCACGTCATGCCGTACGCAACATCATCACCCAGAGTCTGGACTTGCAAATTCCACCAAGTCAAATCTTCATCAACAAACAACCCTGTAGCAAAAGTGACTTGCTGATCCGTGGCACACTTGCTCATACGGATAGTGGCATCAGTCTTCTCCGTCCAGCGTACAAATGCCACTGCACCTCCAGTGCCATCGTAGTTTAGTGGTTTGCAGTCGAGAAACTGCTTGAAGGTGCAGCCTTGAGCTGTGCTTCCTCCAGATGTCTCCCTGCCCATTACGTCTAGCATTGCTTGGTCCTCCACTTTGTTCAGTGCGGTTCACCTCGTATTGGGCGATAGCTGCGGAGATCCTTTCTTCTAGTAGGGCGTTCAGTTCTTCAGCAGTCCTCGGTAGAAGAGGAGGAAGGGGTTGACCGGAATCCTGATTGTTCACAATTCTCCTAGGTGCCATGTTCTGTCAGAACACAACACACAGGGTTATATATTTGTTGGATATCGTCCTACGAGACAGTAGTAGTATATATATATACATAGGCATATACCACATAAGTGACATCAAACAATCCGCCATATAAATCAATTCATACAACAACAAGCATGCATAAATAGATAAATACTAATGTGTCATAAGATATTCACCGAGTCTTTACACATATCAGAACAACTTGTTACACCATTGTTTGCGAAGTAAACAAAATGCATAAGGGTTACATCACCCCTATAGTACAAGTTTAGCATACGTAAAGAACAAAATATCTTTCCTCACATTGGCGGTTTTTGTCTTTATACCCTAAATTATTACTCCAACAGAGTATTTAGTAGGCTGGGGGAGGGGCGAGGGTATTCACGTTTGACCTTTTCTTGTATTTGAAGGATTCTTGTTTGATACGTGACAAGACTTGTTGTGGTTTCTGTGCACTGAATTCCATAATTATGTATGCATCCATAATTACGTAAGTCCTTGCACAGTCCGCACAGTTCGTTTAATCGTCGGATCACTTCCTTCAGATAGGCCACTGTTTTCAGGTAAAGTCACGAGTACCTGAGATATTCTATTTCTAGTATATGTATATATCAATTATTACACATAGTTGCAAGTAATTTCTAGTCAAAGACAAGTGCTTCTCCAGTGCACCCTAAGTTTCGTAGTGTCCTTACTTGACTCCTTGTAAACAGTTTCAGGTAGTGGATGTCGCGGAAAGTTTTATGCAATGAAAACTTTTTGAATTTTTTTTTCGTGAAAGGATCCTAAAGATTGTAGTCTAGACTTGAGAAGGAATCCTGGTTCACTACAATCGCAGCTCTGATACCAATCTGTCACACCCCTTTCTAAGGCGGAAGCACGAGGTGTGATCATGAAAGGTTCTCATTGCATACGAATGGTAAACATACTACATGCTCGTAAAAATAACTTCAAATACCAATAACATTACGTAACTGAAAACATAGGTTAAGTTTGGAGTTTACATCACAGCATAAAACGTTGTCTGAAAAGTTTACAACATTATTTCAAAGATAAACATAAACATCATCCAGAGCAAGAGTATGACCGCGCGCACATCCACTTTAGTTACCTGAAATACATGTGAGTTTTTGGAAAAGCGTCAACATAATATTGGTGTGAATTCATGCAGTTTTTGAATTGAACGTTTGTATACTTTGTATGAAAACATGATATGTAATTTGTATAAATCAAGTATTTCTGTAAGTATCGAGATTGTTAATGGGTTGCAAAGCCATTAACATGTGACACGACATAGGAAGCATCCAAACCATAGGCATTTTTCTAGTTGTCGATTCACGACCGAGACACAAAAGCACTGCTTGGTAGTAGTTATCACCAAGAGTGTGGCTGCCCGAAAACCCATTAGATCTAAACTTTTGTTATGCGGTCTTAGTATGTACATGATTAATGGTGCTTCTGGTACCCTATTTGTGACACGATCTAAAGTATCCTTCCTTCGTTTTTGTATTCAATCATACCATAACACATGTATTTTCCCCAAGTTTAAAAAGCATGTAAAAGATTAAAAGTGGGGACATGAACTCACTTTTCTGTAAACATTTAGTAACATGTACTTCACCCCCGAAGTTATAAAAATGAAAACAGTTAAAAGAAAAGGGGGAGCATGAACTCACAACTTTGCGTTTCTTGCGTCGTAAACTTCATCGGGTTTACTTATATAGCGTCGTGACCTATACGTGTTTTATTAACATTAGTCACTAGACTTGTATCGCACAAGTACAAGTCACCATCTTTTATGTATGTGTTCTTGGTTGTTAAAATAATTTATATCTTTAACTATGTATCTTACTTATGTTATTTTCTCAAAAATGAATATAAGTATCTTGTATTTTTCACCCGAGTTATATATTTTTGTCCAAAACTCCATTTT
This sequence comes from Helianthus tuberosus, assembly GCA_030545235.1. Taxonomy (NCBI): domain Eukaryota; kingdom Viridiplantae; phylum Streptophyta; class Magnoliopsida; order Asterales; family Asteraceae; genus Helianthus; species Helianthus tuberosus. The sequence goes on along the minus strand of CM060439.1, from coordinate 41,025,320 downwards.
AAGTTCATAACTTGTCCAAGTTACATAATCTTTTAAGAAATATATTCTCATAAATATATTCTCTTGTATTTGTCTATGCATGTTGTATGTGTATTTTGTATTTTTACTCCTTAGGAGTATTTAGTGTATTTTAAAGTCCTAATACACTATTACATATAATACATACTACATACACTTAGCACAAAATTTGGTGATCAATAAATACATATATTTTCCTCCAAAATATACATACTTAATATCAATTTTTATCTTGAAGAAATCATCATTTCTTAACTTGAAGTTTTCATAAAATTAGGGAAACCTTGGTAAATATTTTTAGGTGAATTTTTAGGGAATAAGTTTCACTAAAACTTATATTTTTCTAAGTGTCAAAATTTTATAGAAATTTTGACATAGTTTCCCCTAAAAATGGAGGTTTCCCATGTTTTCAAAACATGTGTTTATTTTTTTTTAAAATTATCACAACCAATCATCAACTCATTCAACATTTACCGAGTGTCAAAATCAAGTAAATTACACTACATCATGAACTTGAAGTTTTTGTAAAAATTTGTAGTAACTTACCATGTTATTTAGTAGGTTTAGTTACCCTTAAAAACATGGTTATTTGTTTGTAAATCACTTTATTAAAATATTTAGTCATGTACAACTTGTAAGATTATTTTTCAAAAAATATTTCTTTTGTATTTTTCTTGTTACAATCATGTTCCTAGTCTTGTTTAAACACTAGAAATATGATTAGTTTACTTAGAAACCATGACTTTGTAAATCTCATAAATAAACTTGGTTTTTGAGAAAATCATTTTAGTAATCATCTATTTACAAGATTTGTATTTTGTTTAAATCATCTTTACATATGAAAACTACTTTCATCATTCAAGTTCATGAAGACATAAAGCATGATGATCTTGGTCTTTCACAAGATCACCACTTTAACTTACTATATCATGTGTTTAATCACAATCTAGTAGGTTTCTTATGATGTCTAACATCACTAACACAAATCATCATTCATCAAGAAGCAAATCATCATCATTTACATGTATTCTTATGTATTTAAGATTATGTTAAAGTACCATGATCATGTTCTTTAGTGTTCTTGTGATTAACATTTTACATAACATCTTTAACCAACTAAATGTGAAGTGAAATCAAATGATAAGAAGCTTACCACTAGCACAAGGGCTAGGGAAGAACACAAGTTGTTGAAGATGGTAGATGTGTTGGATAAAAGCAAATGAAGAAGGTCCTTCAAAATCATCAAGCTCCACACTTCGTTAGACACCTTCTTGCACCTCTAAATGAACTTGGAATGGATGAACAAGGTTTGAAGGTGGTGGTGGTGTGTGTGGGTGGCTACGGCCGTGAGGAAGAGAGAGAGAGGAGAAGGTGAATGTGTTTTTGTGTGGGTGAAGATATGAAGTCTTGATCCTCCATCACTTACTTATAACCAATCTTAACTCATTAACCAATGGTTATTATGTCTACATAGTACAATACAAATCACTAACAAATCAAAGGGAAATCAAGAAGGATCTTGGTGAATCAAGGGAAGATTGCACAAGATCATGAAGGATATTAGTGGGGGCCACTCCCATGACCGTCCACTTTTAAAGGGGGGGGGGGGGTAAAGTGTAAGTTTCCATGGTAAGTTAGATACATTAGTTGGAAATTAAGTGTAAAGTTTAGTGTTTGAGTGTATGATGCATTATATAGTGTGTTAGGGTGTTCGGGAATCATGACTATCTTAGAAACATTACAACAATGCTTCTAGTATAATTTTGGTGTTTCGGGTAATGTCCGGTTGTTCGGTTAAATACTGGTTCGTTAAAGTGTCAAACTATTCCGTTTAGTGATCTTTAAGTATCCCTTTTGTGACCCTATCGATTCCCGACACTTAGGAGGGTATTCTGGATAATAAAACATGAATTCTGCATGATATTTATGTGTTAAAAAGCTGATTATAGCTGATTTGTGCAGAATTCTGCATTTAAAGTGCGTTTCGGGTGCTTTTTAATGCATATTCTAGCTTCTGGAAAGTCTATATGTTAACCCTTGTATCCATACTTGGGTTTTAATGTATTTTAGACTTTGGACCTACTCCTAGGCCCCAATTCTATTGTCTGACTGCTTTCTGCAGAATTGTTGATACAATGTGTCTTACCGGTGAGTTTACTAGTATTCCTGACGCAACGCTATCATTAATGCATAAAGCAATATTTGTAGTATAAAACGTGCATGATTTCACAAGTATAGTATGTAATCAGAAAATGTTGATATTTAAGCACATAATTGCAGTTATTAAGTATTAATTAAAATGTACGGAAATTACCAGTTTCGTGCCAGTTGTCACACCGATTTCCTTGCCTATAGAGTTCAACCAAATATCGTTTAGAACTCTATTCATAACACATTACGCATGATTTGCCATATCATTTGAACATGCGTTTTTATCCCAAATTTACTATCTTATCTTTATTTTAGGCGTTTTAACAAACACCTTATGGGCATCGTATTTACATAATCCATTATCAAGTTCATGACTTAACTATTTAGCCAAATTCATACACTTTTTGCAAGTTCATTACTTCTAACATGCATAATAACATCAGATTCACTTTTTTGGACCTAGTATGGCCTTAACAACTTCTTTTCACGTAATATGGCAATTGATTTCAGTAGATGTGGAAAAGATGTGCGGAAATGGAAATCAGACTTTTAGAAACAAGACCTACAGAATTATCAAGTTTATTTCACTTTGAAGCAAAATGGTTTACAAGGTGATTGTAAGATTATTATCTAGTACAAATGAATCTTGAATTCTGTGGGTGAGAGGGCAATGGAGTTTTGATGTATATGTGAATGATAAGCTTCAAACTCAATTGTCTTCTGCTGGTTGGGCCTTCTATTTATAGAAAGCTGGGTGCATGAATAAACAATAGTTTATTCATGCAATAAGTCCTACAAAAAGTAGCCATTTGACATATTCATTGAATCCAACGTTCAAGTTTCCTTTTTCATCATGATATCCAATAATGTCAATTTGCTTCGGTAAGTATGGCAGGATAGAGCTGATTTCAGACAAGTGGGGTATTTCATCAGAATTTCTGATAAACCACTTCATCAGAAATTCTGGTGAACAAATCATCAGAAAAATCCTGATGATCAGAATCGTCAGAAACTGATGATATTTCATCAGAAATATCATCAGATCCATCAGAAATGACCTTCTCTGATAATCCAATTCAGCTCTTGATCAACTTGTGCTTCTTTGAAGTAGATGCTGTGCATTTCAGTTGTCCTATCTGATCTTCTTCTTCTTGTTGTGATCTTCAGGACTGTGATCTCTTCATAGATCCAGCTGATTGTGATTTTCTTCAATACTTACAAATAAAGTTTCCTAACAGTTTCCCCCTAAGTATTGTAAGAAAATGAACTACCTTATGAACAGAAAATTTCCAAACAATGGAAACATAATACTTGCAAATTTAAACCAGTTACTGATGTTTTTGAAAAACAAATTACATAAGAGATGAAAAATCAAATAAACAGGTTCTTCAATTCAGCTTCACTCTCTTGTGCACATCTCCTTCCTTTAACTACTTTTTGTAGGAGATATATTTGTTGCAGCTGACATACATGTCTTTGTACCATTCTCTTGCTTGGATCCATTCTTCAATCATTTGCTCAATTTCTTTCCTGTGTCCCTCCAAGTTCTTTCCTATCTTCTGAAGATGTTCTTGTCTTTTGTTCATGGTTTTCATGATATACTTCAGAATTTGATTTGAGTATTTGCATATATCAACACTTATGAACAGAGCTTTGTTATTATCAATATCTCTGTAGATGACACCATAGTTGTGACTGTGAGTTTTGCTTGTTAATATAATGATGTCTCCAGATCTTGCATCTTCTAATATTTCTGAGGGAACTTTTGTCTTTGGAGATCTGACATACACCTTTTTGTTGTGTACATGCTCATAATTGATGCATAGATCAAAGTCTGAAAAAGCAATTCTTTCAAACAGCAGTATTCCAGCCTTTGATATGCTATTTAACACCCTTCTGACTTCTTGATTATTTTTCTTTTCCTTTTCATAATGAACCTTCATAAACAGAATGTCTATAGGATGCAATTGGTCAGCTATTTCTTCATCAATCACCTTTTGTTCTTCCTCATTTTTTCTCAGAAGTGTGTATCTGTTTTGCACATGAGTTCCTCCAACATCATCGGTTGCAACTTTCACTTCATCCACCTTTAAAATTTTCTTTACTGGATTCTCATTCTTGGAGTGAATGCTACCTGAACCTCTTTTTATTCTTTCTTCTCTTAAACCCAATCTGACAGGAGACAGTGATCTTGGTTGTTCATCTTCTTTTGTTAAATAATAACTCACCAGATTGTACTCAGGAAATATCATTACATCCCTGGAAATCTCTTTAACCATGACAGAGTTAGTTTTAGAGATTTTTCTTTTAACAATCTTTGATTTTCTTGATGAATCACCTTCTTGTTACCATTCATTCATTGTTTGCATATTCATATATTTACTTATGGCTGAGTCATCAGACAATGTTGGATTTGGGACAGATGCTAGCAATTTCAAATTTGTAATAACTTGAGGTTTTGCAGTTGCTAACCTTTTTAGCATTTCATCTCTTGGGACATTTGGAGGTGGACCCATCATTGTGGTTCCAGCTTTGGTGATTGGTGTGGTTGATGATTGTTGAGGAGTTGACTTTGGAGCTTCTTGATGTGAGCTTTCAGCAGGAATTTCTTTCATGAGTTCTTGGGGATCCACTTTGGCTAATCTTGCAATGTTGAATTGCATCTTCTCCATCAGTTGTTGCACCTCTCTTACCTATTTTGAGTTGCTTGTTATGTTTTTCTGAACTTTGGTGAATTCAGTTTGAGCTTTCGTCTGAATTACAGCCCATTCTTTTGACAACTTCTCAAGGGCAATCGTGATACTGTTATTGCTTGCCCTTAGTATGGTAACTTCCTCTAAAACTCTGTTTGTACTGCTTGACTGCCTTGATTCCATCGCATTTGCAACTTGTGCCTTGATCTTTTCTATTTCTTTGAGAATCATCTGGATTTCTGATGCAGAGATGTTGGACTCTGGTGCCTTTTCTTTCATCTTTTGAAGAGACTTTAGTGCTTCAGTGTTTTCTTCAATTTGTTTCTTTATTGCCTCCACTGATTCTGACAAAGTCTTCATATCAGCCCTTTGACCTTGTATTTCTGACAGCAATATATCAAGTTTTTCTTCCACTGGATTTCTTTTGCAGACTTTGTAAACATTTCCAGCACTGTTTCTAAATTGTTTTGGTTCATGGGTGTTTCAGGGATATTGGGAACAACAGATGTTCCTTGTAGCATTCCAGCTGCAAACACATTTGCTGCTGTTTTGGAAATGATAGGGTCACTTTTGGCTTTACCAGATTTTGGTGCAGCTTTAAGTTTACCAGACTCATCTCCACCAGTGATGAAAAACTCATTTTCACCCTGGATTTCCTTATGTCCTTGAATCATATCAACATATGATTCTCCATAAGTTTTTGAGGTAAACGGATTACCTTTAGCCAGATTTCCTTGATCAGTTTCCTGATATCTATCTGTTGGGATCTCATCCTCTTCCTCATTTTCTGATTCAGAGTTGAGATTAATGGAACTAGTAACCTCCTCATCAACATTAGTTGTTCTGTATTCTAACTTGTAAGAAACATTAACTGAACTTTCTAATTTTGTTTCTTCTATGTGAGAGTCAACTAAGACAGTGTTTAAAAGAGATGTACCATCAATATGAGATTCATCATAATGTATGACTTCAGTGGCTTCAATTGTAGCAGCATCAAAGTGAGTTTCTTCATAATGTTGTTTTTCAGCATTTTCATGAGTTCCTCCAGCAACATGTGATTCTGCATAATGTTCATGTACTTCTTTTTAATGAATTTCAAATTCATGATGAATTCCTACTTCATGAATCTGTTGGCTTTCAGCATGTTGTGTCTTGTTTTCTGGTGAGTTAGCTGTCTCTAGAATTCTTTCTCCTCCTGCACCCTCTTTTTCTGATGGCGAGGACTTCTCATCATCTCCTTTTTCTATTGATGAAGAACAGTTCACAACTTCTCTGCTGGGCTCTTCTGTTGGAGAATCTGATTTGGTCAGAAGTTCTTCATGTTGTATTCTGTATTGTGAGTCTGGTGCAATGAGTCATAACATGCTTTCTGGCAACACAGGGATATCTTTGTCTGATTCCCATCCATGATTAGAACTCCAGGCCTTCATGGTATTTGAACTCCAAACATCTTCCAAAATTGGAATTTCTATGTTCCTTGTAGCAAATGTTTCAGAGATGAAAATAGAGATTAACCTTGGATATGGCAGATGTGAGATTATTCTTCCATTTCTGGTGATGATTGACCTTTTGAGTAGGTTGAAAATTTCTGACCCATAATCAATTTTGAACCCAGTTATGAGTCCATACATGATTGTCAGAATAGCTTGACTGATTTGATCAGTTCCCCTATCTTTGAGGTGAGACATTTGTTTAGCACTTCCATCATCACTTGCCAGATGGCTGGCAATTCACTTCTTCTAATTACTCCAATTTTGTTGATATCTTTTTTCTTGTAGCCAAGCCCAATGATGAAGCTTATTAATTCTTCTCTGCTTGGAGCTTCAATGTAACTATCAAGAATAGGCAGTTCAAGCCATTCTCTTACTCTTGCAGGGGTTAATGTTACATAAGCACTTCCCCATACATGAGCAGAGACCTGATTTTCTTCAACTTCATTAAAAATGTGAACAAATTGCTATAGTAGCCTTTCTGGTACCTCTCTTCCTTTTGTTAGTGCTCCTGAGATTGGACATTTTGTGAGATATTCTACCAGAAGTTGACATCTTACATCATACTCCAAATGCTCTGTATTCATCAGCAGATTGTTTTCCTTCATTGGTAGAAATTCTGCATCTTCAACAAAAGGTACTTCATGTTGAACAATTGGGATGTTGAGGTTTACTTCTGCCATTGTTGATCTTTGTGAGTTAGGGTTTGAAATTTAGGGATTTTTTTTTTGAATTATGAGTGAGAAACAGGGGATTTTCAGGGTTGAAGTTTTTGTGAGGAAGGTGAGTGATTTTTGAATTTCTGCTAAGTGTGTGTTATATAGGAGTGTTTCAGCAGAGGATTGTGGGTGTATGGAGTTGAGGGGGTTTTAGAACGTGGCATGTAATGGTGGTTAAGAGCTCATTAATTGTCTTTATAACCGTTAGAACGTGTAATGTGAGTTTTTGGTTCAGAATGTAACCGTTGGATCGTGGGTATCAAGACTTTAATGAAATGGTTTATCATGTAATCATGTTTATGCTCTTTCAACTTGCCCCTTCATTATGTAGTTTCTTCAATCATTCCCTTATGAAAGTGTTGCACTTATTTTTGATTGGAGAAAGCTATCGGTTCTGTGACACCTTTTCATCTTTGTGGACCCCATTAGATAGGAGGTCCAATCACCTTCCTTCATATGCATCCTCGTTTCTTTGTAAGTCAAAGTCCCATTCTGATGATGTCATTAGAAATTCAACATAAATTCTATTGAAAATATGTATTGCCTTTTGTTCTGTCTTCTGTTGACCTTTTATATGTGGTCAACAGAAGTCAACAGAATTTTCAACAGAATTTCTGGTTGAGTTTTCCCCCTAAACTTGTGATCCTCTTCAACAGATTTTTTTTTTGAGATGAGAGGGAATGAGATAAGATCATAAGACTCACATTTGTTTTTCTGGTGGTATCCATGTCTCTTGGCGTTTTCAGATATTTTCTAAAACATTTTATTATTGAAGTTTTACTAGAAAAAAAATTTAGATCCATTTTTGAATTACCAGATTTTGTCTCCTGTCATCAGAAACTTAGAGTTTTGAGTCAAAGTTTTGATTTCTGATGATCATGTTTCACATTTACCCACTTCCCAAAATATAAACCATAAGCCAGATAACAAAGCAATAAAGCAAGCACATAATATAAACATATTAACAAAAAAATTTACACAAACAAAACAAAGAAAAACCTAATCAATATGTATGCCTTCTCCGTGTTCCATCTCAAGGAGCAACAACATGTCAGTTATCAACCCATAGTTCTGGTTGGTGGGTACAAGCATGCTGAGACCCATGTTTTCTTGAAGTCTCATATCTGCTCTTGGATAACTTGCAGGGATACCTGCAAAGTCTAGCTGGCTCATGATTATATTCGTCAGAAAACGAGGATACATTAAGAACGGCTTGCCAACCCACATGTTACTTGCACAATCTCTCATTAGATAATAAAAGAAGTTGTAAGTTACTTTGAGTACAAGTGCACGTATAGGCTCCATCAATCTAAGAGATATTTCATGATGATAGATGACCTTCTTTGAAAAGCATGCACCCATCTGTGTGACCAGATATTGCCATGGCTTGATAAAGCCATGTTTGTTGATTGCTCGTTGTTGGGTTTCCGTATGGTAACCCATTTGCCTCAGGACATCATCCTTTTGAGGCCTTGAGAACATCAGGACATCATTATCATCATCGAGTTGAAGAGCCGTCCTGATGGTGACTTCATTTAACATAATTTTTTGATTTAGCACCATACTCTCGATGGCCATCTGTTCTCTATTCTCATACTCAGATAATGTTGCATTTTTCCAGAAGATTTGAAGAATCTCTGGATGAACAGTTATATGAGTAGTGAGAGCATAGCTCAAGTTACTACTCATGAGCATCTTAAGCACAACTTGACACCCTTCCCATTGAGGACCTTCCAGATTGGTCCTCAATCTTAGATTGTGATATGGATGAAGAACAAGTGGAAAGCATTCAACTTTGATGGTATTCATTTTGTGTGTGTGGGAGAGTATGAGGTGAAGGTGAAGAAGAAGATTTAGAGTGCCTTTTTTTGTGTGTGTGAGGATGACAAATTTTCAACACAAAGTGGTGAACATTTATAGTTAACTTAATATTTGCCATAAATGGAATGTACCTACTTGTAGATTTTCTTCACCGCAATCTCTGTTATTTAATTAATTATCAGAGGACAGAAAGTGTAACAGAGATAAGCTTCTTCTCCACTTCACTTGCATTAAATGGTTTAGGCGGCCAATTTCTGGTAATATATCATGATAGGCTACCAATATGTCTCTTCAACCTTCTTAATACATGATGGGGGTGTAATTAATGAAGGAGGGAGAAAGTTCCATATTAACGAGTTCCCAGAAATTTTCTGTTGAATGACGTTAACAGCTCTAAAATTTTTTTTGTTAAACAAATATCCTTTTTTTTAAAGATTGAAAGAAAAAAAATGCCAATGTACAGTTTATGAATATGTTGTCAAGAGATATAAATAAGGATGATGACATGCAGGAATTTGTTTTAATGATCTATGATAATTCTGATTATCCAGCTTATTTTTCTGTTGATTCACCAGAATTTCTAATGATTTATCAGGTGTTCTAATGTTGTATCAGATTTTCTGATGATTATATCAGATTTTCTGATAACTTATCAGATTTTCTGGTGATTTATCATAAAAATATGATTTTTATTTGATTATCACTAAAGCAATTTATCAAGCAGTTTTCTGGTGATAAGATTATCTGAGAGATTTTTATCATAGAACCGACCATAACATAGTAGATTATTTGTTAAGCCTTTCAACGTAGGCTACTTTCTCTATGGTCAAACATCCATACCTTATTCATCCATATCCCATGATCCTCCCTTTCACTCCATTTCCAAAATTTACCATTCTACCCAGCTTTGAAACAAAGTTGCTGAGTAAGCTCCTGTCCCCAGTCATATGCTTGGAGCTTCCTGAGTCGCAGTACCAGATCCGCTACACATGATGGTCCTGAAATGGAATGATTAGAGGGTTTTTGGTACCCAGGCATGCTTGGGTACTTTTTCTGATGGGATTCTAATCAATTTATTTTTACTTCTTGGTTTTGCATCAAAAATTCTGTTATATGCTGAGACATAAACAGATTTTACTTTTTTCTTTTGAAGATGGTGTTGAACAAGCTTCAGTATGTCAACACACATACAAGATTTATCAGAATTTTCTGATATTTTTTCTTGTGATGGAATGAGTAGATAATTTTGAAAAGATGAGCGAACTGCTTCTGGAGTCTTTACAGATGTTTGACTGCATTCACTTATGTTTGTTTTGAAGTTTGGTTTTTCAAAAGAGTATTCAGAACAGGTTGACTTGCAAGATTTAGAATCAGATTCTGATAAAAATTTATCAGAAATCTGATGAGTTGCTTTTACAAAGACATTGGGTTTATTTCCTTTTGATCTTACATATCCTAAACCCTCTCCTTTGTTCTTTGGTGTGGACTTAATGAAATTTATGAATTCTTTGGCTTGTTGAAAACATCTTACATTAATTTCTTTATCATTGATTTTCTTGTAAAGATATTTTCTTTCATTTTCATAGAACTCAATTTTAGCTCTGTGATCTAAACTTTCTTCTATGAGTAATTGGTTTTCAAGAATGATTTTATTCATAGTCCTTTGCAACTCATCCGATTTTCTAATATCTGATTGATGTTTTTCTTGCAGATTTAGAAAATCTGACATGAGCTTGTTTAGCTTGTGTTCAAGATCAAGATTGTCTAAATTTACCTTTTGTTCAGAAGTTTCTGGTAGACCTTCAGAAAGTGCCATGAGGTAGAAATTTGCCAATTCTTCTTCTTCATCATCAGAAGAATCATCAGATAACCATGTATCTGTTCCTGCAATTAAGCTGCCTTGTGCAGAAAATTGACTAAATGGTCCTGTATGCTTCCCTAAGTGTTAGGAATTAAAAGTGTTACAAAACGTTACATAAAAAACACTATACGGAATAACTTAGCACTTTAACGGAATGGTATCTAACCGAACAACCAGACATTACCCGGAACACTAAAATATTGCAAGAAACATTGTTTTACTTTTTCTAAGCTAATTATGATTCCAGAACACTTAAACCTTCTATATAAAGCACCCTACACACTAAACATTAGATATTACCTTTAACCTTCCACTCGTTAAATTAATTACCATCAACAATTACAACTTACCCCCCCCCCCCTTGTGACCGTCCCCATGTAGGCCCCACAACAAGATCATGAGATCTTCCTAAATCTCTAGTAAACCTTCCTTGGAATTTGATGGATTATGTAAGATCTTGAATGGTACTTAGGGAACACAAAGACCTTTGGTTAATAGATCATGAGAGTTATATGTATGCTTATCTTCTTCACCTAATCACCAACAAACTCACTCCATTCTCCCTCTAACAAGCTTCGGCCGAACACCCTAGCACACACACTCACATTTTCGATTTCCATTTCATCCATTCCAAGCTTCATTTAAGGTGCACAAAGGTGATCAACGAAGCTCGGTGTTCACGGAATTTGAAGGACCTCATTCGTTTGCTATTATCCTCCACTTTTGCTTCTTGATCTTCCCTAGCTTTAAGCTAGTTGTAAGCTTCTTATTAATCCTTATTTACTTCATGTTTATGGTGGTTAATAGATATATTATGATGAAATCTCATGAACACTAAAAGAACCTACACGTGAATCATGAAACATAAGCTTAAATAAGAGGAAACATGAAGAAATAATGTTAGTATGATGTTGTTTGGTATATGTTGATGCTTGCTTGTTAATTGCTAGAAATATGATGTTGATCATTATATGAAACTTGTTAACTTATGATTAAAAACATGATTTAACAAGTTAAGAGGTAATTCGGGGTTTACGTAAAAGAATCACCTCCATATTTAGGCATGAACTTGGTAACAAGATGATTTCTTGAAAAACATGTAAACAAAGGGAGTTGATGGTCGTATGGATCCGAGGTTTACAAAAGGTTTTTCTAGATAAACCAAGTTAAAAAGACGACTTTTGAAAGATCATGGTCCTTACACTATTTTTGGAAATAAAGTAAGTATATGGATACTAGTGACGCATGAAAATGTTGTAAATAAATATTTTTGTGAAATATGTTCACAAGTTGTGAACATCTAAAAATTCCGAGAATGAGATTTTAACAAAAGTAAACACACTTTGGAGGGTAACTAAACCCACTAAACGCCTTACCAAGTTACTACGCGTTTTTATGAAACATCAAGTTCATGTTGGTTTGTAAATGGAATAGTTTGCTCTTGGTGAATCGTTGTTGATTGTTGAATGATTTTTGGAAAAGAAAATGATATGCTTGTTAGCATGGACACCTCCATTTACAAAGGAAACTTTGGCGAAATTTTCTAAAAACTCCAACACATAGAAATTATTTTCTAACAAGTATCGGAGGTTGATTTTTACAAGTAAAATGGATAAATATATATAGAATATATATTTTATACTAGAACACTTGTGTGGATATTTGTCTATTTTGTGAGATAGTTATATTATTTTAGGATAAAATAATATAACTTAACAAAATACCTTGACATTAGAATTGTATGGTATGTGATAGAAGTAATGAGTAGGTAAACCGTACGTAGGATACGTGTTATGCATGCACGAGAAACTGATTGTTATCTATACCTTATTAGGACGTGCTTGATTCCTGTTTATTAGAGTAACTAATCTAACCGAGCAAACCAAGGTGAGTTCACACTCTTAAGGCATGGGATTCCCGGTGGGTTGGGAATCGGATTAAATAACTATGACGGAACTTGTACTTTCACCACTACTAGACTACTTACCACCGTCCTCGGACTGGGAAGGACACCAGCGCTATACCTGTGTATTCTTATACGTACCTCTGTCCTCGGATTGGGAAGGACATCAGTGCTAAACCTACGTATTCTTATACGTACCTCTGTCCTCGGATTGGGAAGGACACCAGCGCTAAACCTACGTATTCTTATACGTACCTCTGTCCTCAGATTGGGAAGGGCACCTGCGCTAAACCTACATACTCAATACGTACCTCTGTCCTCGGATTGGGAAGGGCACCTATATATACATCTAGTACTAGGCTTACAACATGGGGTAGCCCCCACCGTTTATGGCTTGGAAAATAAGGAAAGTTGATTTGACCTGTAGTTGCAAACAAACTTATAGTTCTTGAAAAACTACTTTATAATGAACACCTACTAGGAACTCGCTCAACTTTGTTGTTGACTCGTTGTTACATGCCTTGCAGGTCGTTAAATACTTATGGAGCTTACGCGAGGAGGAGGTCGTTGTGGGATATGGACTGTTATGTCCCGTTCTAAACATTTAAACTTTAAGAACTTATTGAACTTATGTTTTGGTTCCACGTCTTATGCTTCCGCTGTTTAATTTGAACTTGGTTAACTAGTTTTGAAACACCAATTATATTGCGTGGTTGGATTTTATCTATTTTAAATACATTGTTCAATATGATTGGTGGCTGGATCCTGGTAAGTCACGCCTCCATGCGGTGACACTCCGCTTGTGGATTTTGGGGGTGTGACAAATTGGTATCAGAGCCATTGGTTATAGTGAACTTGGTTTTAAAAAAAGGGAAAAGCTTTTTGACAAAACCAGACTATAACATGTACAGTGCTCAACGATCCACAACGACGCTTCGCTCCACGTGCAAGACTCAACACTCCAGGTGGTATGATTTATGTATGTATTGCCTGCTTGCTAGTTTACCTTTACATTGTGTGTTGCACATGGTATGCCTAGTTAGAGTAGTAGTGTGTTATCTACTAGCCCGAATGTGCTTTTTATGACACCCAACTGTTTACTTGAAACTTGACGTGTGATGGTCAAATTCTTTCCTGATTTTTTTCATCACCATGCTACTACGACTGTTTATGCATTCTATCTATTCGTACGATCATCTCGACATGACGTTGCCATTTGACCCTCTGTACATTCGGCTTGTACGTCAACATTCACGAGGACCGTACCTGGCTCAAACGAACTCGGGTTTTGGAGAACTATACCCACGCATCCCTATTAACGAACCTCATCATCTCCACTGGTCGTCGTTACCAGAAACGAAGCAGCCACAGTTACGCGCGTTCGTCGCTTTGCAACTCGCAACCCTACCAACCAAACTCTGTTTTGGACAAGTGATATACTTTCGTGATCGTGATGCAACGAGCTTCTCTTTTTGTGTCGTGCCACCACACCTCACTACTAGAATTGCTTCTAAGCAACATATTACTTGGTTGAATTCTTCTGTTATTGGCGGACCCTTGTTTTCGCTCAATTCTTCGCATGAACCTCATTAATTCCCTGTTTCTTCGATTGGCAACTGATTTAAAAAAACGCCAACAACCACACCACGATTTTCACCGATCACAAGACTACCTTATCACCCTGTTAGATGGTTTATTAGCTCTCTCGTATACCCAACTCAGCGAATGAATACCATTACTGGTGAAATAGTCTTCAGGACATTTGGGAACGGAGATATGGATCACTCAACCCACCGGCAAACATGATAATTTATACGTTTACCTGACCCACCTTTCACTACAAGAGACGTACTTTAATTTCATGATAGTTTTTCTTAAATATGCGGGATCTTTGCACTAGCTCTTGCACCGACGCATGATTATTGATTAATGATACGTCCAATTTCTACCATTGTCTTAGATCAAACCATCACTCTCTTACCACAGTGACATTACGTTCTCGCTACTCCATGTTGAGATACTGAAACGAACATGCACTCGCTTAGAGAATTTGGAAGGCTCGACCTTCGATCATTAGTGATCACTCCTTGAAAACCTTGAGGGTGGTGATGTATTGTTGATACGATCATACTCTCTTGAACACGTTTTCGCATCTTTCCTTTGGAACCTCACGACTACGCAGACGTATTTTGGATTCATTCGCACAACCCAAGGAACTCCTCCTAACTTGGTTGCTTACTTGATGAATCACAAACCCACCTAAGTTCATGGATTCAGGTGAATTGTTCCTCCTTCGCATGTGGGCGAGTCCGACTACTTTTGATGGAAGTCTTAGTGAATCTTAACACTACACACTTGTACGACAATCATGCTGCAATGTTGAATTCTTGTTCTGATTGATTTAACCCCGTGATAGCTATATTCGAACAACGACATACTTTATCCTAACTATACCCAACTTTCGTACAACCAGATGTACCTTCGACATCAGGTAAACCCCTGCTAGGTATTATTAAATGCTTATTCATCGATTGCGGCTACCCTTTCTCATGTTTCCCCACCCATACATGTTTTACTTTTGAACCCTATGATCTTAAAAGTGTTCCCCACGGACACTCGCTAGGACAAGTTACGCTCTATGAACGTTACTCAGTGACCATTGGGCTATGAACATGTTGATACCCCAGGTACTTTTCCTTGATCTTGATACGGCAGATATGGATCCTCAGACATGATAGATATGTCCCTTGTTTTCTTTGACGACATCTGAACCCACTTGAAGAACTGTCCTCGCAACTACAAGAGCTCTTGGACAAGGGTTTTATTCTCCCTAGCTCTTCGTCTTGGGGAGCTCTAGTGTTATTTGTAAAGAAGAAAGACGGTACCTTCAGAATGTGTATTGACTATCGCGAACTCAACAAGGTGACTGTGAAGAATCGTTATCCTCTCCCACGCATTGATGACTTATTCGACCAGTTGCAAGGGTCGAGTTTCTACTTAAAGATTGACCTGAGTACAGGCTACCATCAACTGAGAGTCCGAGACGAGGATATCTCTAAGACAGCATTCAGGACTCGGTATGGGCATTACGAGTTTCTGGTTATGCCTTTTGGATTAACGAATGCACCTGCGGCCTTCATGGATCTCATGAACAGAGTGTGCAAGCCTTACCTAGATAAGTTCGTTATTGTATTCATCGACGACATCCTGATCTATTCTAAGAGTCGGGAAGAACACGAACGTCACCTGAGACTTATTTTGGAACTCCTTCGAACAGAGCAGTTGTATGCCAAATTTTCGAAATGTGACTTCTGGCTTCGCGAAGTCCACTTTCTAGGCCATGTGGTAAACAAGGATGGGATTCATGTGGATCCATCCAAGGTAGACTCGATCAAGAACTGGCCTACACCCCGTACACCAACAGAAATCCGCCAATTCTTGGGTTTGGCGGGCTACTACAGAAGATTCATCAAGGATTTCTCTAAGATTGCGCAACCTCTCACCTCACTGACTCAAAAAGGTGTCACCTATCGTTGGGGCGATGTACAGGAGTCCGCATTTCAGCACCTAAAAGATAGACTTTGTAGCTCGCCTATCCTCTCATTGCCTGAAGGCACATATGATTTTGTGGTTTATTGTGACGCTTCCATCCAAGGACTTGATTGCGTGTTGATGCAACGTGACAAGGTCATTGCCTACGCATCGCGCCAACTTAAAGTTCATGAAAGGAACTACACTACGCAAGACTTGGAATTGGGAGCAGTTGTTTTCGCACTTTTGATATGGAGACATTACCTGTACGGTACCAAGTGCACCATTTACACCGATCACAGGAGTCTCGAGTATATCTTCAAGCAAAAGGAATTAAACATGCGACAACGTTGATGGGTCAAGCTCTTGAATGATTACGAATGTGCGATCAAGTACCATTCGGGCAAAGCCAATGTTGTGGCCGACGCCCTCAGTCGAAAGGATACTATACCTAAGCGTGTACGTGCGTTACAGCTTACCATTCACTCTAGCCTCCCCGCTCAAATTGATGATGCTCAGGTCGAAGCATTGAAAGCAGAGAACATCAGGGCGAAGTCCCTACGAGGATCAAGGAAACGGTTAGAACAAAAGGAAGACAGCGCCTACTATGTAAACGGGCCCATTTGGGTTCCACTTTATGGAAACTTACGCGAGCTTGTGATGGATGAAGCACACAAGTCTCGTTATTCAGTACATCCTGGTTCGGATAAGATGTACCATGATCTCAAGACTACATATTGGTGGCCTAGCATGAAAGCCAACATAGCAACCTACGTCAGTAAATGCTTGACTTGTGCTAGGGTCAAGGTCGAGTACCAGAAACCATCAGGCCTACTTCAACAACCAGAGATCCCAACATGGAAATGGGAGCAAATTTCCATGGATTTCGTTACTGGCCTGCCTAGATCTAAATGCGGAAATGACAATATTTGGGTGATAGTGGATCGATTGACTAAGTCTGCACATTTTCTGGCTATCAAGGAAACGGATAAGTTTTCTACTCTAGCAAACGTCTACCTAAAGGAAATAGTATCGAGGCACGGAGTGCCAACCTCCATCATTTCTGATCATGACTCACGTTTTACATCTGAACTGTGGCAAGCTATGCACAAGTCCTTTGGTTCTCGATTAGACATGAGCACGGCATATCATCCACAGACGGATGGGCAATCTGAACGCACCATCCAAACCCTTGAAGACATGCTTAGGGCATGTGTAATTAACTTTGGTAACGGCTGGGAAAAACACCTCCCGTTAGTGGAGTTTTCGTATAACAACAGTTACCACACCAGTATCCAGGCCGCTCCGTTCAAGGCATTGTACAGATGGAAGTGCCGATCACCTCTTTGTTCGGCAGAGGATGGCGACAGTCAAATCACTGGCCCAGAACTTGTAGTAGATACAATCGAGAAGATTGCTCAGATACGACAACGAATGGCGGCAGCTCGTGACCGTCAGAAAAGCTATGCTGATAAGCGCAGGAAACCACTCGAGTTCCAGGTTGGGGATCGAGTGCTACTTAAAGTCTCACCTTGGAAAGGTGTAGTTCGTTTTGGCAAACGAGGAAAACTCAACCCGCGATATGTTGGACCCTTCGAAATCCTTGAGAAAATTGGCAAGGTGGCCTACAAGCTGAATCTACCGGCAGAACTCAATGGAGTTCACAATGTTTTCCATGTGTCGAATCTGAAGAAGTGTCTGTCAGATGAGACCCTCATAGTTCCTCTCAAGGAGCTCACTATCGATGATCAGTTGCGATTCGTCGAGGAACCAGAAGAAATTACTGATCAAGATGTCAAGATTCTCAAGCGTACCAGAATACCTCTTGTTCGAGTTCGTTGGAACTCCCGTCGTGGCCCAGAGTATACCTGGGAACGAGAAGACCAAATGAAACTCAAGTATCCCCAGTTGTTTAAGAAAAGTGCAACCACTACTGAGGCTGAAGATACCGCAGAATTTCGGGATGAAATTCCAAACCAAAGGGGGGATGATGTGACACCCCAGGAAAACCACGCAACTTAACTAGCTTGCTCAGTAACCACGTGCTAAATTTCGGGACGAAATTCTCTTAACAGGGGGAGAATGTGACAACCCTCATAATTACATGTATCCGTACGATTTATTAATGATAATTAAAGTGCTTGATGACGGTGCTGAATTACTTAACTGCTTTCTGATTTACTGCGTCATACATACATGTGCTTGTTAACGTACTAGTCTTGTGCAGAAAATTGACTAAATGGTCCTGTATGCTTCCCTAAGTGTTAGGAATTAAAGGTGTTACAAAAAGTTACATAAAAGACACTATACGGAATAACTTAGCACTTTAACGGAACGGTATCTAACCGAACAACCGGACATTACCCGGAACACTAAAATATTGCAAGAAACATTGTTTTACTTTTTCTAAGCTAATTATGATTCCCGAACACTTAAACCTTCTATATAAAGCACCCTACACACTAAACATTAGATATTACCTTTAACCTTCCACTAGTTAAATTAATTACCATCAACAATTACAACTTACCCCCCCCCCCCTTGTGACCGTCCCCATGTAGGCCCCACATCAAGATCATGAGATCTTCCTAAATCTCTAGTAAACTTTCCTTGGAATTTGATGGATTATGTAAGATCTTGAATGGTACTTAGGGAACACAAAGAACTTTGGTTAATAGATCATGAGAGTTATATGTATGCTTATCTTCTTCACCTAATCACCAACAAACTCACTCCCTTCTCCCTCTAACAAGCTTCAGACAAACACCTTAGCACACACACTCACATTTTCGATTTCCATTTCATCCATTCCAAGCTTCATTTAAGGTGCACAAAGGTGATCAACGAAGCTCGGTGTTCACGGAATTTGAAGGACCTCATTCGTTTGCTATTATCCTCCACTTTTGCTTCTTGATCTTCCCTAGCTTTAAGCTAGTTGTAAGCTTCTTATTAATCCTTATTTACTTCATGTTTATGGTGGTTAATAGATATATTATGATGAAATCTCATGAACACTAAAAGAACCTACACGTGAATCATGAAACATAAGCTTAAATAAGAGGAAACATGAAGAAATAATGTTAGTATGATGTTGTTTGGTATATGTTGATGCTTGCTTGTTAATTGCTAGAAATATGATGTTGATCATTATATGAAACTTGTTAACTTATGATTAAAAACATGATTTAACAAGTTAAGAGGTGATTAGGGGTTTACGTAAAAGAATCACCTCCATATTTTGGCATGAACTTGGTAACAAGATGATTTCTTGAAAAATATGTAAACAAAGTGAGTTGATGGTCGTATGGATCCGAGGTTTACAAAAGGTTTTTCTAGATAAACCAAGTTAAAAAGACGACTTTTGAAAGATCATGGTCCTTACACTATTTTTGGAAATAAAGTAAGTATATGGATACTAGTGACGCATGAAAATGTTGTAAATAAATATTTTTGTGAAATATGTTCACAAGTTGTGGACATCTAAAAATCTCGAGAATGAGATTTTAAAAAAAGTAAACACAATTTGGAGGGTAACTAAACCCACTAAAGGCCTTACCAAGTTACTACGCGTTTTTATGAAACATCAAGTTCCTGTTGGTTTGTAAATGGAATAGTTTGCTCTTGGTAAATCGTTGTTGATTGTTGAATGATTTTTGGAAAAGAAAATGATATGCTTATTAGCATGGACACCTCCATTTACAAAGGAAACTCTAGCGAAATTTTCTAAAAACTCCAACACATAGAAATTATTTTCTAACAAGTGCTTACAAATATGTTTTGACTTTGTTTTTCAACATAAACTCCGCCATTAGTTTGTTACAAAAATACAAAGCATCGGAGGTTGATTTTTGCAAGTAAAATGGATAAATATATATAGAATATATATTTTATACTAGAACACTTGTGTGGATATTTGTCTATTTTGTGAGATAGTTATATTATTTTAGGATAAAATAATATAACTTAACAAAATACCTTGACATTAGAATTGTGTGGTATGTGATAGAAGTAATGAGTAGGTAAACCGTACGTAGGATACGTGTTATGCATGCACGAGAAACTGATTGTTATCTGTACCTTATTAGGACATGCTTGATTCCTGTTTATTAGAGTAACTAATCTAACCGAGCAAACCAAGGTGAGTTCACACTCTTAAGGCATGGGATTCCCGGTGGGTTGGGAATGGGATTAAATAACTATGACGAAACTTGTACTTTCACCACTACTAGACTACTTAGCACCGTCCTCGGATTGGGAAGGACACCAGCGCTAAACCTACGTATTCTTATACGTACCTCTGTTCTCGGATTGGGAAGGACACCAGCGCTAAACATACGTATTCTTATACGTACCTCTGTCATCGGATTGGGAAGGACACCAGCGCTAAACCTACGTATTCTTATACGTACCTCTGTCCTCGGATTGGGAAGGGCACCTGAGCTAAACCCACGTACTCAATACGTACCTCTGTCCTCGGATTGGGAAGGGCACCTATATATACATCTAGTCTAGTGGCTTACAACATGGGGTAGCCCCCACCGTTTATGGCTTGGAAAATAAGGAAAGTTGATTTAACCTGTAGTTGCAAACAAACTCATAGTTCTTGAAAAACTACTTTATAACGAACACCTACTGTGAACTCGCTCAACTTTGTGGTTGACTCGTTGTTACATGCCTTGCAGGTCGTTAAATACTTATGGAGCTTTCCCGATGAGGAGGTCGTTGTGGGATATGGACTGTTATGTCCCGTTCTAAACATTTAAACTTTATGAACTTATGTTTTGGTTCCACGTCTTATGCTTCTGCTGTTTAATTTGAACTTGGTGAACTAGTTTTGAAACACCAATTATATTGCGTGGTTGGATTTTATCTATTTTAAATACATTGTTCAATATGATTGGTGGCTGGATCCTGGTCAGTCACGCCTCCATGCGGTGATACTCCGCTTGTGGATTTTGGGGGTGTGACAGTAAGCAACATCTTTGAGCTTCTTGGTCTTTCATTCTGATGCATAGTGACCTATCTGCTTGCACTTGTAACACACAACTTCAGCCTTCCCTTTATCCTTAGATCTAACTTCCTCTTTAGATCTCCCATCCATCCTTCCTCTGTCACTTCTCTGGTATCTCTGGCTTCCTCCCCTCAACCTCTGCTCAAATGTTTTGGTGAGCAGTGCTATTGCTTCAGCAAAGGCTGGAAAATTTGATGAAGTATCAGAAATTTCACAACTTTGGCTGTTTGATGGTTGTGGATCATTGGTTGGTATTGTTCTTTGTGAGGTTGAGATAAGAGCTAAAGATCCCCCTCTTTGAATAGTTTCTTCAAATATTTCTTCTTCTCTGGGGACCAAGATGCTGTATAAGTCATGGAGACTCATGTTTCCTAGTTCTAAGGTTGAGGACAAAGTCATGGTTAGACTTTTCCATTCTCTAGGAAGGGCATCAAGAAATTTTATGTTTCTTTCATCATTTGACTTTGTTATTCCAAATTTCTTTAGCTCGTTTAAATGTTTTGTAAATCTTTGATATGTATCACTTAGTCTTTCATTTGGCAAACTTTTAAACCTTTCATAAGATGAGACATTGTTTGTGCTCTTGTTTCTTCTCATCCTTTCTGCTCCTTCACAAATATTTTCCAACTGATCCCATATTTCCTTGGCTGATGCACATGCATCAACTTGTGAAAATATGTCATTGGGGATGGCCATTATTAAAAGTGACTTTGCCCTTTCATCCCCAGCCACCTTTTCCTTGTCTTCCTCACTCCAAAGTATTTCACTTTTGGGAGCTCGGGAGGCAGGGATAGTAGGTGATTGGTCAGTTGCTGGAATAGCTGGTATTTCAGTCATTGGTATATGTGGACCCCTTTCAATGGATTGAAACAGAGCTCGGTCATGACCATTAAGGAAATTGACCATCCTGGTTTTCCATTGGGGGTATTCCTCTCTGACCAGAGTCGGAGGTTTGGACATAGAACCAATATTAAAAGCATTATTCCAGGATTAAAAGCTGGCCATATTTAGAGAAAAGAAGATGAGTGATTGATCGTTTGAAAATAATTTATTCAATCTGCTCTGATACCAATTGTTGGACCCGGTATGGCCTTAACAACTTCTTTTCACGTAATATGGCAAGTGATTTCAGTAGATGTGAAAAAGATGTGCAGAAATGGAAATCAGACTTTCAGAAACAAGACCTACAGAATTATCAAGTTTATATCACTTTGAAACAAAATGGTTTACAAGGTGATTGTAAGATTATTATCTAGTACGAATGAATCTTGAATTCTATGGGTGAGAGGGCAATGGAGTTTTGATGTATATGTGAATGATAAGCTTTAAACTCAATTGTCTTCTGCTGGTTGGGCCTTCTATTTATAGAAGGCTGGGTGCATGAATAAACAATAGTTTATTCATGCAATAAGTCCTGCAAAAAGTAGCCATTTGACATATTCATTGAATCCAACGTTCAAGTTTCCTTTTTCATCATGATATCCAATAATGTCAATTTGCTTCGGTATGTGTGGCAGGATAGAGCTGATTTCAGACAAGTGGGGTATTTCATCAGAATTTCTGATAAACCACTTCATCAGAAATTCTGGTGAACAAATCATCAGAAAAATCCTGATGATAAGAATCGTCAGAAACTGATGATATTTCATCAGAAATATCATCAGATCTATCAGAAATGACCTTCTCTAATAATCCAATTCAGCTCTTGATCGTACCTGAGGTTACAATAAGCTAAATCGATCGTACCCGTATTGAAGCATACTATGTCTTCCTGCTCAAAGCATTCGCCACTATGTTGGCTTTCCCGGGATGGTAATGTATCTCGCAGTCATAATCTTTCACTGTTTCCAACCATCGTCTTTGCCTCATATTCAACTCCTTCTGACCAAAGAAGTATTTTAGACTCTTGTGGTCGGTAAATATGGTGCACTTCACCCCGTATAAATAATGCCTCCATATTTTTAGCGCAAATACAACTGCCGCTAATTCAAGATCGTGCGTAAGGTATTTCTTTTCGTGCACCTTCAGTTTCCTTGAAGCATAAGCTATAACTTTGCCTCGTTGCATTAAAACGCAGCCGAGTCCCAAATGTGACGCATCTGAATAAACCATCATGTTTTCGACTCCCTCCGGCAGAGTTAATACCGGAGCGTGAGTCAACTTTTCCTTGAGCGTATGGAATGCTTTTTCCTGATCCTCCCACCATATGAAATTTTCCTCCTTACGAGTTAATTTGGTCAACGGCGTAACAATCTTGGAGAAATCTTGTATGAATCTCCTATAATATCCCGCAAGCCCCAAAAAGCTTCTAATTTCCGTAGGGTTCCATTTTGCTACAGCTTCTATTTTTGATGGATCTACTAACAACCCGTCCGCACTAATGATGTGCCCGAGAAATTGCACCTCTCGTAACCAGAAGGCGCATTTCGAGAATTTTGCATAAAGCTTTTCTCGTCAAAGCATTTCTAATACTTCGCGTAGACGATACGCGTGATCAGCTTCGTTCTTCGAATAAACCAAGATGTCGTCGATGAACACTATCATCGACTTGTCTAACATAGGTTTGCAAACCCGGTTCATGAGATCCATGAAAGCCGCAGATGCATTCGTCAACCCAAATGACATCACGAGGAACTCATAATGTCCATACCGTGTACGAAAGGCTGTCTTCGGTACATCTTCTTCTTTGACCTTCAACTGATGATACCCTGATCTAAGGTCAATTTTAGAGAACCAACTAGTGCCTTGTAGCTGGTCAAATAAATCATCAATTCTTGGGAGCGGGTATTGATTTTTCACCGTAAGTTTGTTTGACTCCCGGTAATCGATACACATCCGCATACTCCCGTTCTTCTTCTTCACGAACAGTACTGGTGCACCCCATGGAGACACACTCGGCCTAATAAACCCCTTGTCAAGCAAGTCTTGAATCCGAGACATCAACTCTTGTAGTTCCGATGGCGCGAGCCGATATGGCACCTTAGCTACGGGTTTTGCACCCGGAACTAACTCGATCCCGAACTCTACTTCTGGTTCAGGCGGTATTCCTGGTAAGTCTTCCGGAAACACGTCTTCATACTCGCGTACCATCGGTACGTCTCCAACCTTTGGCGATTCTTTCTTCTGGTTCATACTCGGAAACACACGACCTTCGCGTGATGTCGGGATAACCAATCCATCCCGACTACTACTTGAAATTCTCCCATTGACATCAGGATCAAGTCTATTGATTATTCTTCATCGTCGATACTCAACTTGCAATCTTGGCATACATCACACACTATAAAGCTTTTATTGTCGCCTATTTCTACTTCTAAGGCATAGGTAGCTTGGTTAATAAAAATGAGGGATGTCGAATAAATCCATGTGAAAAAAGGATTTATTCGCACCCGTATCAAATAACACACGTGCGGGAATCGAGTTTACGACAAATATACCTGAGACCACATCAGGTTCTGTCTTTGCTTCGGCGGTGGTTAAATGGAAAGATCTGGCCTTTGCATTTTGCGCCTCTATCTTCACATCCTTCTCCTTCTTTTTCCCAACCAACTCATGGCATTCTGACTTTTTGTGACCCGGTTGGTAGCATTTGTAACAAACTGAAACTTTCCACGGGCATAGCGAAGCCGTATGCCCTGTTTTCCCCGGGCATAGCGAAGCCGTATGCCTTGTTTTCCCGCATATGGGACACGGTTTATCTTTAAAGAGACATTCGCCCTTGTACCCCTTTCCGCATACCTTGCAACTCGATGATCTGCCCTTCACATCCGTCTTCTTTACTGCTTTAGTTGTTCGTTCCTTCTTTGTAGGGCTCGGGTTAACTGCCGTTAACATCTACCGCTCTTCGTTCACCCCTCTCAGTCTGCTTTTTCAACTCAATCTCTCATTCCCGAGCAGTATTTATGATCTCGGTGAGAGTCTCATACTTTGAGGGAGTCATAAACTCCCGATATTCGGCGCTCAACTTGTTGTAATAATAATATATCTTCTGCTCTTCATTCGTCATAAGCTCGTCACAAAATCTCAACTTATCAAGAAAGATGCCCATGATCTTGTCTATCGATTCACCCTTTTTCCTCATTTGGATGAATTCTTCTTTGATCTTGTCGTTAACCGCCTTGGGACTATGATGTTTAAGGAACAGTGCCTTAAATTCTCCCATGTCATGGCCTTAGCCGCTTCACTTCAAATCTCTTTCTTCTTGTTATCCCACTAGTCTTTCGCTTGACCTCTCAGTTGACCCGTACCATAAGCTAGAAAGTCATTCACATCACAGTGGGTTCTTTCAAACACCCATTCCATGTCACTTAACCATCTCTGACATATTATCCGATCAACCTCCCCATTATAGATTGGCGGTTTGCATGCCATGAACTTGTTATATGAACAAGCCTTTCGTTCTCCCGACTTTTCCTTTGCTTGGTTGGCATTATCTTCCAACCTTTTGATCCGTTCTTCAACTATTATAAGCACTGTGTTTTGAATCTTGTCTATAAAACAAGTTAGACTATTTTCTATTACCTTTCCTACCTCTTCGGCAATCACTTCCTTCATCTCTTCGGTGACTGACGGCACCGTATCATCGTTACCTCCATCGGCCATCTTGAAACTGAAATATTTATACCAATTGTTAAACATTTCATTGTATAACATACACTTTATTTACTTTGTTTTAGCCAAGTTCATAACTTGCTTTAACCATTCTCATTTAGTGCACTTTCCGAGTTCAAGTACGTTGACACGCTCTTCCCGTGCACGTCAAGTCACATTCCTTTTTCTAACATTTTAATAAAATCTACTAAAGTAACAAATTCTTACCGGATGTTTGATCAAGCTTGAACCGAACACACTTTGTTAACAACCTCAAGCTCTGATTACCAACTTGTAAGACCTATCTCATTTTATCATAAATTTACTATTAAATAACCTTTAGTTTAAGAAAAATACGGATTTACAAAAACTTTCCGTTAAGTTTATAAATTCCTACATGATATAAAGTATCTAGGAATTACATCCTTACTAGTTTAAAACATACATACTAAAGCAACAAGAGTTACAAGTTTCATATTCAACTAAAACAAAATATAATCTTGCGGAAGCTTCATAAGTAACGTGTTTGGTTCTTGTTATATGCTTGATCGCCATCCGGAATATCACCTACAACACCTAACATTAAAACCAGCTTAGAAGTTAGTTTTGACAACATGTAAGTATGTATAATCAAGTTCCAATATCAAACAAACGAAACAAAATAAAAACTTAGAACTTTGATCTCTCGCGCCACGCGAGAGATCCTTCTGATCCTTTCGGGTGCCGCGGGCGGCCCCGCGTGTCGCGCCACTACGGTGTTCCCCCGTCGCGTGCCGCGGGGGAGGCTGTTTTCCAGCAGGTCCAACTCTAGACCTGCATTTTCTGCCCAGCTCAAATTTTTCTAAAAAATTCAACTTCAAATGTTCATAACTTTAAATTTACAAGTCCGTTTTTAGTGATTCTTTTTCCAATGCGACCGTATTCAAAATACGGATCCGTTTATCATAATTACCCGCATCGAAACCCGATTTATGAATGATTAGTTCATAAATTCATATTTCGATTATTCGACCCGTTAATTATATGTCAAATTTTGTATCATTCAATCTTATATGTTTTCTAAACTTAATTACCCATTCCCGGGGCTTGACTACTTGGTGTATCACTACCATACCATGGTTTTACGCATGAAATAGAATCATGCTCGTTTTCAATGTTTCAAGCATGCTCGCTTTCAATGTTTCAAGCATGCCGTTTTATGCTGATTTCACAAGTTAAATTTCTAATTGTTTGACTCAACATCAAGGGTTCCTTAAATCAAAACTTAGTATATCCATTACATGGCTTACGCACTCTAACATCATGTGACCTTCAAGTCACTACATAAATCATCGTTTTAAAAACATAGTTTTGACCTGTTTGGTTGTCGAGTGAGGACCTTCACTTCATTGACAACCCAGGCTTATTCCGACCATTACTTTGACCCATTTCTATGATATGCCGAACGGTTCTAACCGCTCTTTCCAACCCGTATCACTTATTTCAATCATGCCTTAACCATTCATTTTAAATCTGTTTGGTTTGCCGAGTGAACTTCGTCACTTCTATGGCTTACCATACATACACAACTTATCTAATTTGACCCGTTGGACCTATCGAGTGAACTTCATCACTTCAATGATACATCAAACATTTTTATCACGCTACAATATTATTAACAATCTATAACTAAACATTTTTGTACCAAGTGACGAAACTAATAGTTACGTACCTTCAAAGCGCTCCTTTCAAACGCGTATCGCCACCGGCTTGTCCGCTTGACGTCCCGGTTTCCTTGCCTATAGAGTTCAACCAAATATTGTTTAGAACTCCATTTATAACACATTACGCATGATTTTCCATATCATTCAAACATGCGTTTTTATCCCAAATTTACTATATTAGCTTTCTCTTAGGAGTTTTAACAAACACCTTATGGGCAT
Organism: Helianthus tuberosus; assembly: GCA_030545235.1. Taxonomy (NCBI): domain Eukaryota; kingdom Viridiplantae; phylum Streptophyta; class Magnoliopsida; order Asterales; family Asteraceae; genus Helianthus; species Helianthus tuberosus. Next base: position 40,997,610 of record CM060439.1, on the reverse strand, counting down.
CGGTTTTACATAATCCATTATCAAGTTCATGACTTAACTATTTAGCCAAATTCATACACTTTTTGCAAGTTCATTACTTCTAACATACATAATAACATCAGATTCACTTCGTGTAAACCATTAACACCATTTTTGTGATCACATTCCTAGTATTCTTTATCATTCAACAAAAACCAATTTAACACTTAGATGGGAAACCTTGAATTCCATAATTTGATCATCAATTCAGCAAGTTATTGACTAGAGTTTACTCCTAGTCACATTTTCATCTTCTAATTTCACCAAACATCAACTAATCAAATTCAGATTTCAATTTCACAATTTATCAAGAAGTTGAGTTGAAACCAAATTGTGAATTTTTACATACCTTATGATCACTTCACTGAGATGATCACAAATATATGCTTGGGTATCGATTTGGAACAGATTTGAGCTTTTAATTTGATCAATTTGCAAGAACTGGGGTTTGAAGGGAGGAACTTGGTCGCCCCGTGTGTGTATCTCCGTGTGTTTGTTCGATCCAGACACACACACAAAGTGTGTGTTTTGGATTTTTAATTTTTGTTTTATAAAACTATTTCTAATTTTAACACTTTTGGCCCCCATACTATTCTCAAGTTTTATTTTAGATATTTTAACCAGATTTTCTTTGTTACTAATAAACTTGTGACTAACTAGGTTATTCATTCCTAGTTAGTTTATTTTTCGTTTATTACATACATTAAATTTTAATATAAAGTTTATATCTTCAGGATGTTACATATGAACGCCTTAAGAAGTGCACCAACAATAAGAAGGTTAAGTAGCCAACATAAAAGTGAGGCCAAAGCAAACAGTTTGCAAGGAACACAAATGTTCCAAAATTAAACAGAGTACAAACATGTTGCTAATCCATAGTACATAAAAAATCATCTGGGTTAAAGAACCAAAATGCATGTACTCCTACATTTAACCAAACACAAATCAAACTCAGTAGCCTCGAATGGCTGCATTATAAAATGCCACGCCCAAACCAAAGCATAAGCATTGCTACACTCTCGGTTGTAAGGCACCATAAAAGTCTCGGATGAACCAAAAAGTATTCATCTTCATTGACATGAACCCAATAACTAACATTAAATAGTAATCGACACAAAGAAACTTTGGATGAACCTAAAAATCCATCCTCATCGATATAACCTAAATCTCACTTGATGAAACCACAACGAATCTCATAGTCAAATGCCAAAAGATAAAGTGCAAAACAAATCTGGACCAAATTTGACCATGCAAGACCATCGAATGGCCTACAAATAAACAACAATCTTCAATGAATATAGTATATAAAGAAGTCTTAGATGAAGAACTAAGCCTCATCATCATAGGCAAAGTGTAAACAACAAATTGTCCAAGAAAAACTCCAAAAACAATCATGCAGCAACATCATAACCCAAAAAGGGCAACATCAGAGCCAAAGAACACTACCAAAATTGACTCTGGCTGAAATCGTTCGAAAATTGATGGAGTTCGCCAGTTAACGACAATAAAAATCAATCCAATATGTTGGAAACACATTGTTGTAAAAATGTATTGTCGGATTTAACAGGACGATCGATGGTAGGAGTGACGTTGTGGCGGCGTAACGGTGGCGATCGGAATCGCCTGATAAAAGAGAGAGGCCGGGAGGCTTACAAATGAAAACCACAAACCCAAAAGCCTTAAATACTAAAAGAGGGTACAAATCCACAAACACAACTTATAACCCATTAAGGCACAAACAAACCATAAAAACTAACTTACAACTTGCCATTGTACATTCATGTTGCTAATTCGTAGTGTATAAATGTTAAATGAATAGTTTTTTTTCAATGAGACAGGGGAAAATATATTAATAAATTATATCAAGAAGTTAGATATAATAACTTGTTTTTCTTACTGTTCTTGTGTTTAATTTCTGTTAAGAAATATGTCAACATGTATTTTTTTTCTTCTTAAAATTAGTTATGTTAGATAATACGTAATAAGTATTTTGTAACTCACAAAACTTGTATAGTTATGTTACATAATACGTAGTAAGTATTTTGTAACTCACAAAACTTGTAAATATATTCAAAGAAATATTATTGTAGTAAATATATTGACAGAAATATTATTGTAAAAAATAGTAATAAAATGAATGTATCTGTGATATATCTACTTATTTGGAAATAGTAATAAAATGAATGTATGTGTGATGTGTCTACTTATTTGGATGGAGTTGCTACAACAAATATAAGACCAAGAATAGTGGGGAGACTAGTTAGGTAAAAGGGTTCAAGAGTCCCGATTAGCAAAACACAGTTCGCGAGGTCCCCCTACGTATGCAATACGTAGAGCCGGACCACTCTTCTATTGATTGCTTTGAACTCAGGATTGAAAGAGATTCAACCCAGAACTGATGCATGCAATGTGATATTAGTTTGATAAGTGAAGAATAGAACAACTAAAGTACAAGTTCTAGGGAGAGAGAGTAAGATTGCAGTGAGGGGGTTGCCCTTTTTGGTAGGTTAAAGGCTTCGGACCTGCGGGTAAAAGAATGTTACTTCTCACGTGCTTCTTTTGCGGCTGAGTGGGAGAAGTCACACGTAAAGTGTGATGGGACGTGACACTGTTCCATGCTTTTTGCTGTTCACTACAGCTGGTCGTCTTCCGAACCCTTTAACCTTTCAACCCTTTAAGCTATATCGCACTTATAGCTAGTTTATAAAGCTTGAGCTACCCATGTCATCAGCCCCCCAAGTCAGAGGTATTTGTGGTGTAAGCTCAAAGGCTTCTGAATTTTGTGCAATCTTTTTAATGGCTTAAAGGATTCAAGGCTTGAAAGGTTCCAAGCTTCGTTTTTTGGGCGGTGAAACAACTGCAATTTTGAATTTGAAATGACGGCTGATTTGACGAACGTGACAGTTTTTGCAGACGATATTTATTAGCCCATAGGTTAATTATGGTAACCGCCAGTCCCTATTTAATTTCTCATTTATCAAGAGAAACAACTTTATTAAATTTCTTCCAAATCTTTCAAGTTTCATCACACCTTTTCTCCGTTCAGGTTAGTTTTCTCCATCTTTATCGTTTTTTCTTTCAGTCATCTCTCATGGGTGCCCAGAAGGATCAATCCACAAGTTACTTTAGAAGAGGTTGAGGCATTTTGTGTTCAGTAGGGTATTGATTTAAAGTTTAGCCCGGTGGCTCCGGGTTTGGACAAGTCAATCGACCAATGTCCAGCCGATTCTATCGCCTTGTACTACCGTCATTTTGAATTTTCGAATCTTCGTCATCCTTTTTCTATTTTCGTTCTTAATGTGCTAGAGTATTATCATGTCTCCTTTGGTCATTGCTAGGGTTTTGCACTTCGAGATTTTGTGCAGGGTTGCAGGTTATGATCCGTCTCCATTAGCCTTTCATTGTTTATTTCGCTTGGCGAAGAATGGTGATTGGTTTATGTTTGAGACATCTCAGGTTGATACTTGTTTGATTTCATCCATGGTAACTACTCTTGGTTCATGGAAAGATCATTTCCTTTGGGTTTAAGAGTCGATTGTTCCTTTTAAAATGATCTGGAGGCATCCTGATGCCGTTCTAATAAACTTGAACCTTCAGTTCTGAGTTGGACAATTGGTTTTCAAAGTCCATCTGGGCATACCCTTCCAGGCTTTACCCTTTTCCTGAACTTTGTTGGTTTTAATGGGGATAAGCAAGTTGTGGGATAAACCGGACCGGGATCCTGTACTCATGAGGGATGGTCAGGGTATGCATTTGTTTTTTTATTTCTTTTTTGTTATTCTTTAAACATTGTTACTTATGTTTTATTTCCTGTTTTGATGATAGTCATGTCTACCTTGGATTTCCTCAAGAGTGATGATAATTCAGATGTTGTGTTTGCTGATGATGCCTCTGCTGAGGGTGAGGTTGTTGTGGTTTGAGGCTCTGAGCATAGGTTTGAAGGATCGGGTTACGTTAGTGTTATGAATGTTAAGGGTTTTGTGAAAGTTGCTGCTTCGAAGCAATCCACCGGTCGCTCTACTCGTCGTAAGGGTGCTGGACAGCCTTCGAGTTCTGAAACAATTGATCTTGCTGATGATTTGGAGGTTGAGGATACAGAGGTTCCTACTAATGGGAAGAAAGGGGAGTTGCCCCTGGTGGTGGGTAAGGATACCAAAATGTTGGGTAAAACGGTTAGAGGGTTGAAGCCTGCGGGTAAGGCTATTGAAGGTTCTTCAAACGTTGACTCGGGGGAAATATATATGCTTGACTGGAAGGTCACTATTTCTGATAGTTTCAAATCCCCGACTGTTTGTGAAGATGTTCTTAACCACTTTACCCCTCCAGTTGTTCGTGCTTCCCCCTCCTCCATGGATGATGATCAGATGATTGCCAAGATGTTCATGGCTTCTTGTAACCTTTGTGCCTTGCTTCCTGAAGGCATTTCTCATTTCCGAAAGCGAATGCAAGAGTATGAGGCCTTCTCGAAGAAAAGGGAGGCCATGAGGGTTAACATGGTTGCCTTGAAGAAGGAAACTGAGGGGTTTGCCAAAAAAGAGAAGGCTTGGTAGATGAAGGTTCATGAGCTTAATCAGAGGCATGAAGTTGAGGTTGGTGAACTGAAGCAGCAGGTTGAAGCTTCCTTGAAGGACATGGAAGAGTTGGAAGCTTCCTTAGCTCAATTGGCCAAGGACAACAAGTGGCTTATTGAACATGGCTTCCAACAAGTTGTTACTTATCTTCTTCACTCATCCGAGTTTAACAGGGACTTAGGTGAGGTTTATTCAAAACTTCTCATTCAAGGAAGACATCAGGGCTACATTGCTGGATATGATGCCTGTGATGCTGGGACTCCAAAAGATAAGTATTCTCTCTTTCATCCTGGAGAATTCGATGTTTTTAAGGATATCGTCATGAAGATGGAACGCTTGACCTCCCCTTATGTTGGTGAGGTCTCCAAATGCTATGGCAAACCTCTTTCCATCTTTCAGGGGTTGAAACCCCAAGGCCTCAATGAAGCTGTTTGCAACGAAGTGCTCGAATCCCTCTCTAAGAAATGTCCTTGCTCTGGAGATAGCGAGGAAACTTGTTCTGAAGCTGGAGATGGTTCAAAGGGTTCAAGCCTTGAAGCTTCTGAAGTAGCGGGTGCAGCTGGGAGGAAAAAGAGGAAGGCTAAGAAGACTCAGGATGATGGAGGCAAGAAGGATGATGTGGCTAAACATACCGTTTCTGATGCTGCAAAATGAAGAAGCTATTCTAATTCGTAGCTTCTTTAGCACGTTTGAACAATGTTTATGGGTTGTATGTTTTGAACATCTTTTATTTAAGGGAGCCGTTTAGGTCCCTGGTTGCTTAAAGACTTGAAGGCTCTTGAATAATATCTTATGTTGGATGGCCCGTGTGGCCTTTGTTACTTTTAACTTTGCTAATGTTTGACATGTTATGTTCTACTTGTGATGTCTTGCATTGTTATGTTGTTTCGTTTATTCCTGGTGTTTTCATTTGTTTTGTTTGTTGTCTTTGTTGATGGTTTGTGTATCTTATGTTATCTATACCTTGAAGGGTTCAGTGATGTAGTCACTTAGCCTTAGGATATTTTTAACAAGATGATATAACACTTATCCTATTCATGACTTTTACTTAGCCCGATTTTGGTTTGTAAGCCAATGTTAAGGCTTATGGAACATTTGGTGTAGGCTGCTCAAACCCGTCTATGAGACATATTTTTTTTTGAAAATTTTTCTAAGTCTCACGGAGTTGTATTGATTTAGGAACTCACCTCTTATATAGGTCCATTCAATCCTTGAACCTATTAAGCGATGTGGTCTGGGAGCTCATCCCCTTACATAGCCCTTGTCATGGAGTTTCTTACTAGGTTCTCAACCTGATTATAGGATAGAAAGACAAATTTTGATAAAAACTTCGTCATTTGTTCATTTCAAAATGTTTTGGTTACAAGGGGAACAAGACTACACTTTGGAATTCTTTCTAACACATTAGACTAAACGTGGAACCTTTTGAGGTTTTTGCCATTCCAATGACGGGGAAGCTTTTTGCCTTGTGGATCTGCCAGTGTCACACCCCAACCGATGGCGAAAACATCGGAGTGAGACGAACGAGATTGCACGAGACTTCATTACATTATTTGCGACAATAATTTAAAGTAAACAGATTTCATTTCATTTCAAAGTGTCAAGTTACAATACATCGAATTCAAAATACAACAATTGTTTCAAATACAACAATGATATTTTTAAGCAACTATAACATAGTTCAAAATTGATACAACAACAAAATCTAGAAATTCTAAGTGTCTATCTAGGGAATCCCTACTAAGTTTCATCCATCTCAACGTCATCAACCTGTACTGTGTTTGAAAATACATGGTTCAATACAAAAATTTGGCGAGTATACAAGTTTAATAAATAGTATAAGTATAAAAATGATTGGAACAAATCCACATGACACACCTAGTTATTAAGATTAACGTAAAACTGGCATGCGAATAACAAGTCAACCCTCGGATTACCGCAAGTATAAATGAATGAATAACTTAACATGACCTCACGTTCACGGGCGGTGCGTTACTCCTATAGCGCTATACATGTTAAGGGGAGGCTCGTACGACGTTAATGACAAGTTTATCACATAAGAATCACCCAGAAACACGAATAAATTATAACGTATTATTATGCATGTATTGGATTGTTTTTGTGATTACATAAAAGTACAAGTTATGGTGTAAGTTGAATAAGTAAACATATTGCACCCAAAAGTGTAAAATGAAAAAGGGTGTTTGATTATACTCACGGTTTGCGAAGAAATTTCCACTTAGTGAGTTTGACAAGTCTTAAGTTGTTAGAACACCAAAGTTACCAATTTTGGTTCTTGAACTTTTTGCCCAAAGTTGAAAATCATGGAGATTTGAGAGAGTTTGGAAGTAATTTGGAGGTGGTGCAAGTGTTTGGAAGGTGTCAGAGTTGGTATTTATGAGAAGGTTAAGTGGTTGGGGTTTAAATGAATGTGGTTGGGAGTTAGGAGGGGTATTAAATGAGTTGGTTGGAGGTTAGGACATTAAAGAAAATGGTTGGGGAGATGAAAATTTTCATTTTTAGTCTTTGCACTTGTATTGTTGGTTATTTTATGCTATAAAGGTGCATGCAGGTATATTATAAGTATGATACATGTATGAATCTGATTCTGAGAAAATATAATCTTGATGTATGTCTTGGTTTTAAATTAAAACGTGTATTTCGCGACTGATTACATATTATGCATGTATGATTAAACAAGGTTGATATAATAATACGATTTCCATTATGATCAAAGTCTCGAGATTACAAGGATTGAAAAGAAGTAAGACTACGAGTTTCTAAAAATAAAAACGTAAATACAACTATCTAAATATGGAAACTACAGAAAATGTGGAGCGTTACAGTCTCCCCTACTTTAAGAAATTTCGTCTCCGAAATTTATTTAAGAGGAAGACTTTGGGAAAAGGAATTTTGGTTAAAACGGTTGACTAAAATCGCAATTTTGAAGTTTAAAGTCTACGTGAAGTTCATGTATAAGTGTGTTAAAAATGCATGGAAAGTTGAAGGATGAAAAGGGGTAGGTTTGTAAAAGTAGTTCGTTTGACTAAGGTGATTTGAGGCACCCATCGTAAGTAAACGTGCATGTGTGTGTAGGAAAGTGAGTTTGACCAAGTTGAATAACTCGATGGGAGAAGTATTTTAAAAGGATGTTACCTAAGAAGAAAAGTTTTCGTATAAAATAGAATATATTTTGATAAAAATTCTGGCCTGCACCGTAGGTTGTAAGAAAAGTTTTATCGATTTTAAGGCGTATTAGTAGAATCACATGTTTGTAGAAAATTGCTTATTTGTGGAAAAACTGGAATGGTAGGATTTATGTTTTCAAAAAGGCTTTGATGGTAATGGGTCGACTTAGTAAAGTTTGTGCGTAATAAAGTATGGATGGTAGCCTTAAAAGTAGAGAAGGTTTTAAGAGATGGAACGTTTGGCCAATTTATTGTAAATAAGGTTTGGTTAAAATGTCTAAAGAATAATTGGGAATAATCATGTTACGAGAGTGAATGAACAATTCGGTAGATGAATACAAGGGTATGAATGGTATGATTATCGGATATAATGCGAATATGAAGCGTTGAGAAATGTTAGTGATAGTTGTAGCCGTTTCGGCTAACGATTTTTTTTTGAGGATGAGGTTTTGTCATGGATAATCGGATATCGCGCGGTTAGCAGTGCGCTGTGAGTTACCAAAGTTTGTTCAATCGCGTTTAAATGAGGTCTGGGAAAAACACTGAATTTCTCATGGCATGTTTTACGAAAGTTTGGTAATATGGTAGAAACACTTATATAGGATGTACCAGCGGTGTATCCACCATGTTCTAACCATGTTACGTCCATTTCGTTATTTGGTGTCATGTTACTTTCTGTGTCTTATGATACACAGTAGAAGACTCTATGGTTTTCATGCGTCTACCACTATAATCCCGTGTGCACCCGCGATTATGTTGGTCATTGCATGATCCGCATAGTTTGTACCAGTAGTGTATAAGTCAGGGTATTCAGTAACATTAAAAGTGAGTATGTTTGTGTGTGATAGCGTATGAAAATTAAGCTTGTAAGTATGATTTTAATTAAGTATGTATGTGACCAACGTAAGAGAACCACTCGGGTTATGCTCATGTATAGGTTCGAATGTATGAGTATGAGTATGAATGATGACAATTTGCGTATATAGTATAAATTGAAGCATAATGAGTGTAAGCATATATGATGATCTTGAAATTTTTGAGTGTGCAAAAACGAAGTGTAATGATAATATGGGTGAGATTGTCATGAAACATTGATTATAACATGTATGACGATATGCATGTGTAATTGTTTGAGCTAATCGTTGAGTTTATTGTCGGGAGGGGAGAGTTAGATTTGTGAATGTCAAAACAATATAAAGTATCCATTTGTTATGCGAGATGTAAGAAGAAAATGCTACTTTTGTTTCAAAAAGAAATGGATTTACGTGTGTCGAAGATTTTCTGCTCCTATGAAGTTTCCTTACCCATGTGTTTGGATTTAGAATTGTTTATTAGTGGTGTCTGAAAGATTTTTGAAAACAGTGGGTTTTCATCATTTCAAGTATTTTGTACTAAAATACGAAGAGTTGTATTTCAGAAATTTTCATGAAACTTTAGTCTTTGAAAAGAATTTAACAAAATGAACTTATAGATAGTCGAACTTCGTTGGTATAGTCATGTAGGTGTGGCGTTATATAACAACCCTCAAGAAACACCCTAAACGCTCCTAAATACACCACGAATACAAGAAACGGGCACGAATAACACCTATACTAACAAATAAAAACAAAAATAACAGTCTGTCGCAGGGCGCGACAGACTCTACTTCAGCTGTCGCGGGGCGCAACCGAGTAACAGACGGCGAAACCACAACGTGCCATGTGGCATGACACGTGTCGAGACCTGCCATGACTCAGCAAACCCTAAACCGCCTCTAGGTCTCTGGCGGGGCGCGAGAAACCCGACGAATAGCCCTATATATAGAAGGCATCGACATTTCATTTCCGTTGTTCAAATCTCGAAATTCTCTCTCAATTTCTCTATAGTAGAAGTAATTTCCGGGCATAATACCCCCTAATTAGCGAAGCTCTGCCTCGTTGTAAGTATTATAACCCCCGGTTACGTATTAGTTACGCTGCTCGATTGATCTAGTGCTCCGTAATGCCTGTCGAGGCTCTGGTCGACGTAGTCGTTAGAGTTCTGTCTCGGGGAAGGTATAACTAATGTAAATATTGGGTTATTATACTAACGCATGTGTATTGTTTAATTTATTAGAATATAACTAGGAAGTCACACGGAAAAACCTAAAATAGCAATGTGAGTTAATTCTCTTTTCGTAAACCCTTTTTGTGAGTAATCCTCCTTTTCACAAAGTGTTTTTACAAAACCTTAATTATTTTATATGATAATTAACAGTGATTGAGTATTTGTAATTCTACAATTATCGTCGGTATGTTGGGGTTTTGTATACAAAATTTGTTACTACACTGTGAGTAGTAACATGACCACAAGTCGGGTTGACAGTGCCGTGGGTCATAATTAAGGTAGAAATATAAACAAATTTAATTGCGCGATCGCCCTCAATGCTGTAAAATGATAAAACCTGTTTTGATTAAACTTGGATTCACTCACCAGTATTTCTTGCTGATAAAATATTTTAAACACGTGTTTCAGGTAACTTAGTGTGAAGCCCATAAAAGCCAGCTGGAGAGCACTGAAGGCTTAGAAAAGTGGCTATAAAAGTTACCTAAGTAAAAAGGAGAATTGTTTTCAATATCTAGGGTTTATCCCTATAAAAATATTATGAATAAAAACTTGGGTTTTACCCATGTGTTTATTATTATAAAAATGTGGTGTTTTACTCTGATAAACTATTTCCTAACTACGGTCCTGATGAAAATTTCCGCTGCTAAATTGATAAACACCGATACCATCTGCTCTGAGTCTCGCGGCTCCCACTCCCGGGAATGGGGTCGGGGGCTGTGACAGAAGGTGGTATCAGAGCTATGCCACTGATTTAAGCCCTTTAGTTGTTCTTCGAATACCTAAACCTTAAACATTTATGTTAGGAAATTAATAACTTATGTATTATCCTGTGAACATAACATCTTAATATGATTATTATGATTTTTATGTCATTTAAAAAATTTTGTATTCCCAATATGTGTTACCCCTATCTATATCTTACAGTTAGGATATATTTAAAAAGTATATATATATATATATAAGTAATATATTAATAATGTTATGCCTTGTCAAATTTTGTGATATATTGTATGTATCATATCCATATATATATATATATATGTGTGTGTGTGTGTGTGTGTGTGTGTGTGTGTATGTTTTAAGAAAAGGTTTAAGGTTCAAAACGCAAGATTAAGTGAAGACCGGATTAGAATGTGTTTTAGACCCAACAAGTAGGAAGACTTGTATAAATTGGGTAAACTAAATACATTCTGGATTTTGAGGTATGAATGATAAGGTTTGACCCGTTTTGGTCAATTTATGCAAACTATTTACATAAACCGTACCGAATGCGTATAAGCATAACGGGTAACCAAAAGAGTCATATACAAGTTCCATAAGTTGATATGATTTAAATATGTTGTGATATCAGTAGGATATCTTCCATTATGCCTAAAACGAATTTAAAACCAATTTAAGCCCCGTAGGGGTATTTTGGTCATTTTAGAGTTTATAAAAGAGGTTAAATAGAAATCTGAAGTTCTGGTCTAAAATAATCAGTAAAAATATTTAATTTAGCAAGTTACATCAGTAAGATATCATACATATGTGAATTTTATCATTTATGGCCAAACTATGCACCGTTGGGGCATTTTGATCATTTCACATATGTTTTAAGGGTCAAATTTGGAAATCTGAGTTTCAAAACTTAAACTTACTGTTAAAGTATAAAAATTTATTCATAACATCAGTAGGTAACAAGTCTTAAGTGCTAAATATGGTTTAAAGCATACTATGCGCCTAAATCGCATAAAAGTCGGTATTTGACGATATTCGGGTTAATTAAGGAAATCTGAGATTTTGATCAGCCTCTATTGTTTAAAATAATTTATTTGATGTATGAAATCAGTAGAAAAAGGTTTGATATGTAAAGGATGTGTAAAACTCTTTTTATTAGTAAAAAGGGCATTACCGTCAAATACCGAGTCTATGCAAGAAACCTATGTTATGATCAGTTTAAAATTTAACAAAAATTTCCAAAAATTCCTAAATAATATATCTTAATAGTGGGTAGAAAGTTTGGTGTCAAAATTTGGGTTTAAATAGGTTTTATGCCAAAAATGACGTTTAATTAATAAAAAGCTTTCATTTTACGATATTGCGCATAACTTTTATTTTAGACCATAATCTGATGTCAAACTTTTAGGACATACTTAAATATCAGTAATAAAGGTTTTTGTCCTCTCACATTTTCAAAATCTCGTTTTAATATCAAAAGGGCATAATGGTCAACATTTAAGCATTTAACGGAAACATGCAATGAACTAGGATTTCTATGGGACCAATTCGTATAACCTCAGAGGGTTATACTAACCTATAATATGGTCCTAAAGGAACCCTAAGGCATATCTAAACTAATCTAAATCAGGTCAGAACTGAAAGTCAAAGCAAAAGTCAACTTTTGCGACTTTCGGTTGCGAACTGAGCCTAAACTCAGAATTGTCGGGTTGAACATGCCTAGACATGTTAACTTAATATTTACCAAGTTATTAAAGTGACAAAACTGATTTTATTGCTCTTACATCATTAGTTATGAATTTATTTATAAACGACTCGTTTGACTTTTATTTTAATTACTTTGACCTGACAATTAACTAAGCAAATGTGGTAATTAGGAGGTGCCCTTTTGAGGGTTTAATACCTACCTAATTACGATCACGTAGCCATGTTCGTTGCGAAAAATGGCTTGACCGTTTAAAAGTCAAAGCATTTATCACAAACGCTTGACTTTTCGGCTTTTAAGCCAAATAAAAATAACTTGCCATAAGAGGGCACTTACAAGGGGTCCAAGAAAGGAAGAAATTGATCTAGAATACTCAGGTATGAAGCATAAGGCTTCAACTTAGAGCAATTCAGATCAAGTGTGAAATGAGAGCAAAAACAAGTGGGTATTTATAGGATTTCAAGTACCGTTAGGATCGTTTCTCGTAACCCGTGCTTTGATCAAGACCCTACATGTGTACCCACTGATTTGGTAATCTTTGGGTGCCCAAAACAAGACCATATATTGAAAGAAACTATGTGCAAAACAATAAACCAGCAACTAATTTGAAAGAAACTGATTTTGGCTGATCCGATGGGCTCTCGCGCCCCGCGTAGGCTGGGCCTACTTCTTACGCTGCCTGCGACAGCCTGGGAACTCAGCAACAGTTTTAAATATAGCAACTTTGGTCCCTTCATGTGTTTAAGGCCCTTTTTGACTCGTTTAAGGCACGTTAAGCCATTTTCAAGGCTCTACAATGATTCCTAAACATAGGGAACATAAAACATGCTAAAAAATATGCCGGATGTCGGTTCGTTTGGTCGTACGGTTGCGTTGTTCGGTTAATTACGACGAAACATGAACGGATGCGAAAAATGATCCAAATTACGCGACGAATAGAATTTTATCATGCCAATCACTAAAATAAAATATTTTAATGATTACATAAATTTTTTGGATGTCCGGATATATTCAGAATGTAAGATATGCGCGAGAATGCAAACTTATGCACTTTTTGACGCTTTTAGTCCCTGTTAGTCAAATAAGTTTATTTTTGCGCACCAAACACCTCTAAGCCTATTTCTAAGCTATGTAAAGGGTATTTAGGACATGCTTAACTTATGATCATATTCCGGAAGGTTCGATACCATACGAATCGGCAGACTTTTGCAGTTTGATCCAAATAGTTCCTACGATCGAATAAACTTGATTTCAACACACCAACCCCTCCAAAACTTATTCCTAGGTTATGAAAAGGTTATTTAGGGTATGCTAAGCCCATTCCACTGTTCCAGAGTGTTTGTCGCGTGTATTATTAAACATCAAGATGCTTCAAGTTTGTTAAAAGGTCACTCGGAGGTAAGAATTAACATGTTGACGCTTTTAACCCTTCGTCGCGCAAACTTTCAAACTATTACGCAAACGGCTATTCTCGATCAACAAGTGGCTCATTTGTGAATATGAATACCATAAGGGGTTATTCAGAGACTTATTTTTAGTATGATAACACTTCCAGTCCTTCCATAATCAAAGTTTTTGATTTTTCGCAAAATTAGTCCTTCATAGTCAACGTCTGACTTTATTAGGGTTTTGTACACGTGTCAACACATCATTGGACGTGATTTTTACGAGGTGTTACATCCTCACCCCCTTAAAAGAAATCTCGACCTCGAGATTTGCTCAAAAGATGGAAGTACTTTCTGTCTTATAATGGACTTCATCTTCCACAGTATATCTGGGGCCTCTCCAGGCACCCAAGATGACCTTTATAATAGGTACATGTATCCTTTTGGAGCTTCTAATCTTGCCAATCCTTAATCGATGCTGATTTCATTACAAACTATAAGTTTTTATTAATCCGCACATCATTATGTGACAATGCTCTTGACCTATTGTCTAGCCATACCTTTAAATCACAAGTGTGGAACATATTGCGAGTTCCACCAAGCTCCTTAAATAGGTTTTAGCTTATAAGCTACTGTTCTTGACGTATTCGATTTTCTTGAATGGTACTATTTATTCAGTGTTTAATTTGCCCGCTACATCAAAATGTAGTACACCTTTCTAGGGTGAAGCTTTCTGTTGAATCTTATCCCTTGTTAAGAACTTAAGAGGTTTGCGATTCTCATCAATCATTGATCTTCTGTTGATTATTGGCAACTTTCAGATGATTACGGATTTGTATGATCTCATTCGTTGTTTCCAAGGTAATTTCAGGTCCTGCTAATTCGGACTTACCAAACTTCTGTCCAACAATAGATGTTTAACATTCCATCTATACAAGGTCTCCAAAGGAGCATCCTTGATACTTATATAACAACTGTTAGTTATAGGAGAGCTTATTTAAGGTGGGATAGTCTTTCCAACTACTGCTTAAACCAATCTTAAAGATTTGCTATCCCCATAGTTAGTTGAACAAGTCGACGATCCTTGGTAGCTAATAGCGATTCTTAGTTAATACCTAAGTAGGGTTGCGGTAATCAATGCATAAGCATAATGAACCGTCTTTCTTAATTAATAATATCGGAGCTCTCCGAATTACGAATTAGGCTTTATGAACCTTTATCCTAAAACTCATTTAATTAGGGTTTTGATTCTTCCATAATTGGTGGTACTAATCGACACAGAGATTTCACAATACTGCAGCCCTAAGTGGGACGTTAATCTTAACTCTACTTGTCTTCGGAGGTAAACAGGGTACTTCTTTGGAGAAGATAGTCAAGATGCAAGGAGATTACAGAGATTTTCCAAATCTCAAGCCCCGGTTCTACTATCTTTGCTTGTTTCAGATAAATGAAACATTTCTTTACGAATCCTTGGATACCTTAATCAGTGACACTTACATGGACATTTCCATTCCGGATATCTTCTTTAAATACCATTAGCTAACTTTAGTACAACATGACCATTGGGATATCTCAATGGTTCCATGCATTAAACCTCCATACTGATCAGGCATGGAAGCAATCTATGGAACATATTAAGATACACCAATCCTCATATGGCACTTTTATCATACAGTCTGGTATTCGCAGTCGATAGAAATCAATGAGATAACAAACTAACATATATTGACGTACTCTATCTGGAGAGAGAATACTCTTAGAATTTTATGAATGAAGATTTCTGACAGGAACAGAAGAAATGGTTCCAATGATTTTCATCTGTAAGTTTTACCTTACACTTAATATCTAGGGTTCTTATGGAAGATTTTAAAAGTTTGTTATGCTTACAATTTATGAATGATAAGGAATGTTCCTGATGTCATTATTGATATGAATTGCCTCTGGCATTCATCGAGAGAGTTTAAGCGCTATCATTCTTAGGCTTTCTATTCTTAGCCGAACCTCCCTTGACAGATTTAGGGCATTTAGTCTTGATGTGGCCTTTCTCACCACAGCCGAAACAGACTACATTCTTTATGTCCCTACATTCAAGCGAATGATGCGCAGTACTTTTACAGATGCCACACGGTCTTGGCCTTCGTTCCATTCAACACTGCCCCCAGTGTCTTTTACAGCAGGTCTTGCATACATGTTTCTTATTGGATTCTTGCTTACCCTTTTTCTTAGAAATCTTTGAGTTATCTTTCTCCCTTTTCCTTTTTGGTTCATTCTTTACATCCGAGGCATGAACAAGATCCTTCTCGTGAGTAAGGAAGTGTGGTTTTAAATGGGATTTGGAGCAAGTAGCATTGGGCTCTTTGAACTTTTTCATGACCTTTCTCACAGCTTTTCCAACAGTTGCGTCAATCATAGCTTGGAGAACATCTTTGTTAATTTTGAGGTTCACAATTGTAGCATCATTATCATGTGTCGCATCATCAATGGCACGATTGACGGTTGTCTTATCCGAGTTTGTCATACTCGAGACTTGGTCCCAAACACCAAATGAAACAATTACTTAGTTGCACTATATGTCAGCTATTCATCACCCTAATGACTTATCATATACTACCCATGGTATCATTAAATCACACAGGCTAATATGGTACGAACATTCCCAATGAACGTTATTTAAATGTATATTAATTATATTTAGCCTAGGTCACAAAAGGACCATCAATGGTATTTAAGGTTTGGACCTAGTCCATCACCTTTTTGACAGGGGATCAAAATGATACATCTGTCTTTATCATAATGATGATTTTGGATAGCTTGAACGCTCGCCATAAGGACATTTGGAAAAGAGTGATTCCTAATGGATATATAACATCCATCTAAAATTATTGAAGCAATCTCTAAGGTTTCATAGACCAATTCTACCTCATGTTTTATGTCTAGAGTTCTAACAGATAGATTCAATAGCTCACAATATTTATTGCCCACAATAGACTTATCTTCGCCAGAATCAAACAAAATTCTTAGCATAAACCTTATTGATAAGAAGGGTACCTGCTATATCGCTATCATTCTGCACTATCTCCTGGGCGTTCATCTGGAAGACCCGCGTGTTTGTTTTCTTGGCCTCTTCAAGCTTCTTTGCAAGCTTTGGGCAGGTGGTTTTGATGTGCCTTTCCTCGTTACAGTTGTAACAAGTCGCGTACTTCAACTCCTTGCATTCTAACGTCTTGTGACTCTTGGTCTTGCAAATCCCACATAGTTTAGCATGTGGGTCAATCGTACATTTCCCAGAATGATGCATTCTGCAGTTACTGCATTTGGGTCTGCTATTAAACTGACTCGAGTTTTTCCTAAACTCGGAATCTTTCCTGTGCTCAGAACTTCCCTTTTTTTTCTTGTTAGATCGATGAGAGTTTTCCTCTTCTCCTTTCCTTTTTCCCTCGTCAGAAGTCTTAACAGACTTATTCCTGATTGCATCTAAAGTGAGAGATATGGATAAGTCCACCATGGACCTATATGTGGTAGGCCTAGATGCTTTAACATTTCCCTTAATTCATGGTGCTAGGCCTCCAATAAAACACGCTATGCGTTTAGGTTCAGGGGTGACTAAATAGGGAACTAAGCGGGACATAGTGTTGAAACTTGTCACATATGCCTGACAATCTAAATTCTTCATGACCAGAGTCAAGAAGTCTGTTTCTATCCTTTCTACCTCATGCTGAGGACAGAAGTTTTCCTTGATCAATGCAACAAATTGATCCCAAGACAAGTTATAAAGTAGGATCTTCCCCGTGGCTTGGATCAATGATCTCCACCATGCCAACGCTTCTCCTTTGAATGATTGTGAAACAAACTTCACAATATCTTGCTCTGCACAACCACTAATATCTACTACTATGTCCATATCATCCAGCCATGTCATGCAATCGATGGCTCCTTTTTCTCCTGTAAAGTCCCTTGGTTTGCAAGAGATAAAATATTTATAAGAGCAGGTCTTAACACGTGACTCCTGATTAAACACAATTTGTCTGGATGGAACACTCCTCTGATTCGATGAATGATGAGGATCATCCTTATGAGATGTATGTGTCTTAGAAGGTGGTTTTCTGTGAGGCACAAATTGGGTCCCACAGCGAGCGCCACTTGATTCTTTGAACTATCTGTCAATGGCTCGAGTGACAGCATTATCTATCATTGTCTGTAAATCTGCAGCCGTTACATTCATCCTTGTATTGTCATTCCTCATAATGGAATGACTGTTAACCTCCTCTGATTCAGGCATGCTGAAGCTTGTCTTCTATAAAACAATTGTCAATAATTTTGTTTAGAAGTCTATTTTGGAATCATCATCTTCGATGATTCATTAACCATGGTACAAATAGAACATATTTGGTTAATTTGATAATCAGGTTTATTTTAAACTTTTCATTATAATTATCCAGTTATAAACTATTAAGGATATTGAAATGGCGCAAAAGGCCTTGTCACGAGGACAATTTTGAATTTATAAGTCATGATCTTATAGGATTGAGGCACTAAGGTTTGAACATAGTTCATTACCTTTCTTGACAGAGAGTCAAAGGCTACAACTGTCTTTTGTCTTTTAGGACAATAGATGTAGCCCGTAGGCACTTCATCACTAATGGATGTTTATGATATGATCATTTTATTTGATGTTTTAAGCCATGATTTCTAAATCACTAGGCTAGATAAGAAATTTGAAAGAATCCAAAATAAGGATGACTATTGTGATTTTCTCGAACCACATTTGTCAAGAGTGTTAACACGTTCTTAGGTGTTAACAAGGATCTATTATCTTAAAAAGGCTTTACCATTTTAGCTATGTCGAAAATGACATATAGGCTAGGTTATACCTTTAAGATTTTCTTTGTGATATAATGGCAGAGCAATCATAAATTGAAATGACATTCTGATTTAGGACATAATACATATGTATACGTTTAATACCAAAATAAATTTCAAAAAGGAAACTTTTCATAGAAAGTCCTAAAGAATTACTATAATTGCCCTAAACGGGTCTTAAACCAAGAAATTCGCCCATGCAGGGACTTGAAAGATATATATGTCCTTATAGGGACTACTAGAGAAATGAAATATAACAAAAAGGGAGTTTCTTCTTCATTTTATTTCTGAAAGTTTTCTCCTTGGTTCACTGAGTGTGGTATGGATACTGAAGGTTTTGGTGGGTAGTCGGAATCTTCCATATTAGGAGTCTTTGCAAAAGTGGAATCCAAGGATTTTATGGTTAATGAATAATATGGATCATAAATAAGGCCAGGACAGGTATAATCCAAGTTTGGGATTCCAAGACTTGGAGGTAAGAGATATTGGTCCTTTGGGTCCATAGGTATTATCTTTGGAGTGGGAGCTTCAGGGACAGCTGGTATGGACTCCTCCGATGTTGGCTTCTTATTTGAAGTTTTCAAAAGTCTTAGATACAGGATTTGAAATATAGATAATGGGTTCAAAAAGGTCCTTTCTCCATACTGGTCGTACGCTTATTCGAGCTGTGATACGAAGCTTAACTTTCTTAGACTTCGGGTTTTGAGAGCTTCCACCAATGGCAGTTTTGCTCAGCGACACGATCCTGAAATACTCAAATATCGAAAACAATGCTTACATATAACAGGGATGAGATCATTCCTAGTTCAAGTCTAGACTCGGAAGTTAAGGAATGTGCTACTGTGACATTGAGATTAAACACAAAAGGCTAGTGTTTAATTCACTCAATGTTGGCTCTTATACCAACCTGTCACACCCCAATATTTCCACGTATTACCGGTGGGCCCGGTGGGCCCGGTGGGGAGTATCGTGACGTAGTTGATATCATCATAGTAAAAAAATCACAGTTCAATGCCCAGTGGAAGTCTAAAGTAATAATAATACAAACCGATTCGAAAGTATAATAAAATATTACACATCGGTTGTATATGGATCCACAGGCGGATCTTAAAACAGGAATATAAACACTGTTCAACAGACTTTAGACGTTTAGAACTTGCAAAATTCCTTATTAACGCCCCGAGCTCCCAGCCAATTACGTACAGTACTTGTCACTTAATCTTTTTGGAAAATACGTCAGTTTACACTGGTAAATACAATTAACTGATTCTTTTGGAAATTTTTAAGAAAATGATTTAAATGCACAAGGCACAAATATTCTTTTATACTTGGGACAATTATATTAATAATAATCTTGTATCAGATTTACATGTTTGTCCAACATTTAGGGCCGGTATAAAAGCCGAACAAGATTAATCGACACACCACAAATATAAACTCACAAGAAGTTTCCTCACGAATGAGTATATCTTTTACATACGCAATAGGCAGGTGTATGCCTACACCCCGTGCTTAAGTTGTGGCCATTTACGCCTTTTAAATGAGCCAAGGATATCCAGGACACGGTCATTAACCCCCAATGTTATTTGTTATCAAGCAATACTGATTAAAACGGGATTATGCAATTTAATCATCTTCGATTAAAAGGTTTCTACACCCGACCAAGCGGTAATAATTTACCGTATCCCAAGCCCGTATAAGGGAAAATAAGTTAAAAGCATTTACCTGAGCTAAAATGAAATTTTATTCTCAGCCGTACATTCAATCAGCAAGTACAAGTACTTCTACCGGGGCTCTCAATCTGGAATGAAGGTTTTATTTACCTATAAGATTCCTAACGGGTCTTATTTAAGTTGTAACTTAGACCGGTTAGTTTTAAGGAAATGTTTATGGTTCAAAACGCAAGATTAAGCGAAGACCGGATTAGAATGTGTTTTAGACCCAACAAGTAGGAAGACTTGTATAAATTGGGTAAACTAAATACATTCTGGATTTTGAGGTATGAATGATAAGGTTTGACCCGTTTTGGTCAATTTATGCAAACTAGTTACATAAACCGTACCGAACGCGTATAAGCATAACGGGTAACCAAAAGAGTCATATACAAGTTCCACAAGTTAGTATGCTTTAAATATGTTGTGATATCATTAGGATATCTTCCATTATGCCCAAAACGAATTTAAAACCAATTTAAGCCCCGTAGGGGTATTTTGGTCATTTTAGAGTTTATAAAAGAGGTTAAATAGAAATCTGAAGTTCTGGTCTAAAATAATCACTAAAAATATTTAATTTAGTAAGTTACATCAGTAAGATATCATACATATGTGAATTTTATCATTTATGGCCAAACTATGCACCGTAGGGGCATTTTGGTCATTTCACATATGTTTTAAGGGTCAAATTAGGAAATCTGAGTTTCAAAACTTAAACTTAATGTTAAAGTATAAAATTTTATTCATAACATCAGTTGGTAACAAGTCTTAGGTACTAAATATGGTTTTAAACCATACTATGCTCCTTAATCGCATAAAAGTCGGTATTTGACGATATTCGGGTTAATTAAGGAAATCTAAGATTTTGATCAGCCTCTATTGTTTAAAATAATTTATTTGATGTATGAAATCAGTAGAAAAAGGTTTGATATGTAAAGGATGTGTAAAACTCTTGTTATTAGTAAAAAGGGCATTACTGTCAAATACCGAGTCTATGTAAGAAACCTATGTTATGATCAGTTTAAAATTTATCAAAATTTTCCAAAAATTCCTAAATATTATATCTTAACAATGGGTAGAAAGTTTGGTGTCAAAATTTGGGTTTAAATAGGTTTTATGCCAAAAATGCCGTTTAATTAATAAAAAGCTTTCATTTTACGATATTGCGCATAACTTTTATTTTAGACCATAATCTGATGTCAAACTTTTAGGACATACTTAAATATCAGTAATAAAGGTTTTTGTCCTCTCACATTTTCAAAATCTCGTTTAAATCTCAAAAGGGAATAATGGTCAACTTTTAAGCATTTAACGGAAACATGGAATGAACTAGGATTTTTATGGGACCTAGTCGTATAACCTCAGAGGGTTATCTAACCTATAATATGGTCCTAAAGGAACTCTAAGGCATATCTAAACTAAGCTAAATCGGGTCAGAACTGAAAGTCAAAGCAAAAGTCAACTTTTGCGACTTTCGGTTGCAAACCGAGGCTAAACTCAGAATTGTCGGGTTAAACATGCATAGACATGTTCAATTAATATTTACCAAGTTATTAAAGTGACAAAACTGATTTTATTGCTCTTACATCATTAGTTATGAATTTATTTAAAAACTGACTCGTTTGACTTTTATTTTAATTACTTTGACCCGACAATTAACTAAGCAAACGTGGTAATTAGGAGGTGCCCTTTTGAGGGTTTAATACCTACCTAATTACGATCACGTAGCCATGTTCGTTGCGAACAATGGCTTAACCGTTTAAAAGTCAAAGCGTTTATCGCAAACGCTTGACTTTTCGGCTTTTAAGCCAAATAAAAATAACTAGCCATAAGAGGGCACTTACAAGGGGTCCAAGGAAGGAAGAAATTGATCTAGAATACTCATGTATGAAGCATAAGGCTTAAACTTAGAGCAATTCAGATCAAGTGTGAAATGAGAGCAAAACAAGTGGGTATTTATAGGATTTTAAGAACCGTTAGGATCGTTCCTAACCCGTGCTTTGATCAAGACCCTACTTGTGTACCCACTAATTTGGTAATCTATGGGTGCCCAAAACAAGCCCATATATTGAAAGAAACTATGTGCAAAACAATAAACCAGCAGCTGATTTGAAAGAAACTAATTTTGGCTGATCTAATGGGCTCTCGCGCCCCGCGTAGGCTGGGCCTACTTCTTACGCTGCCTGCGACAGCCTGGGAACTCAGCAACAGTTTTAAATATAGCAACTTTGGTCCCTTCATGTGTTTAAGGCCCTTTTTGACTCGTTTAAGGCCCGTTAAGCCATTTTCAAGGCTCTACAATGATGCCTAAACATAGGGAACATAAAACATGCTCAAAAATATGCCGGATGTCGGTTCGTTTGGTCGTACGGTTGTGTTGTTCGGTTAATTAAGATGAAACACGAACGGATGCGAACGGCTACTCTCGATCAACAAGTGGCTCATTTGTGAATATGAATACCATAAGGGGTTATTCACAGACTTATTTTTAGTATGATAACATTTCCAGTCCTTCCATAATCAAAGTTTTTGATTTTTCACAAAATTAGTCCTTCATAGTCAACGTTTGACTTTATTAGGGTTTTGTACACGTGTCAACACATCATTGGACGTGATTTTTACGAGGTGTTACAAATATATACGATATAATAATCAAATGTCTTCTGTAGAAAAGCAAATTTTTGTATGTAACAGAAGAAACAGGTCTACATGTTTACCTAGAAATTATTCAAATGATTTTTCAAACCATTAACCATAATTAACCCAAAAGAAACCCTAAGGACACCCAGGTTAGCACCAAGGGAAAAATAGTAGAATCAATGACTGGAAATCTTAGGATTTTATGTAAACCTTTAATTCTAGCCACAGTCACAACCACGGTTTCCACCAAACATCCCGAATATTTATCCAATCATGAGCCCTGAGAATATAAGCTAAGTTGAGAAAATATAAAGCCATTCTTAGTAAACCACCGAGCCTATAATTTAGAATAAAAGCTCGTCTATAACTACGATAAAAGGGAATAGCACATAATATATTATATATATACACTTTTCTTATATTTTGATAAAATATATAGTGAAAAGAAAATGTTAAAATATAATATGTATGTACATATCTATACTACTTTAATAAGCATATAGGAAGGGCAAGAATGGTCATTTGCCATTATACAACCATTTGAAGCCCATTGTACAACCATTTAAGCACAAAGTGTTGAAAAATTGTTTTCAACACATGCTGATACCCGCTTGGATCTTACCCGGATCAACTTGACCCGTTTTACTTTGATGGATCCAATATAATCTTTAAATCACTCTATCTAAACCACAATTCGTTTCATCCGCCGCTCCACCTTTCTCTACAAACCCTAGATCCTCCACCGCTCATCCATGGAACCGGTCGTTGCCATCACCGTCTTCTCCCCTTCTCCACTCCAACAGTCACTTCATGATCTAGGGTTTCACTGAGAAACCAGTCGTTTCATGATCTAGGGTTTCTCTGTAGATCCGACGCTATCTCAGCAGATTCGACACCAGATCCGACACCAGATCCGACACCAGATCGATTTCTATGGCTTCTTTCCCGGTGGCTTCAAGATCCGACACTATCTCAGTAGATCCGACACCAGATCTACTAGTTTGACTGTAGGGTACCTTTCTTTTTACCATATCTTCTTTTTTTGTTATTTGAATCTAATATGGGTAATGTTTCAGATCTTCCGTTTGGTTGTGGGTTCGTCAACGATGGTGCTTATGGGTGGAAGATCTGGCCAGATCTATGGTTTATTTGTAGTAGTTTTCTCTCTAGAATAGCACAACAGGCACTCTGTTCTATGTAAGTATATTTCTAGGGTTTATTTACAATCTTTCTTGATTTTTGTTTAAATTTAAAGGCTTTTTATGTGTTTTGTGTTTTTTTAGGGAGATTTCGTTTGGTTTTCGGTTTCTTTGACTGTGGCTTTTTTTGCTAGGGTTTCGAACAGTGCGAGGTTATGATCTGCAGATGCTGAGCTGGAGCAACTGCTTAAGGAGACAGGGAAACAGTTATCGCTTCCTCATGATTATGTTGATGAACTTCTTCATGTTCTTGATGTAAGCTCTTACTGTTTTGAGTTTTGATTATGTTAAAAAAAGTTTGGTTTTTTATTCATGATTGTTGGTATAGGTTTTTTTTATCTCTATGGTGTTGGTTTGAGACAGGGATGCTCTACACCAAATCTTGTGAAGGAACTTTTATTATTATTTTTAATCGTAATTCATATACGCTTCTATTATTATTGTTAATGACCAATAATCAAAAGTTTGGTGATGGAGTTTGTACTAACAGATTGGATTTATTGGGAGACTGGACTGCCAAAAAGGAATCGATGTAATACTCTCTGTAGCTCCAGCCTTGCTGCAAGATGATGTTCAATTTGTAAGCATTTATCTAAAGAATGGAATGGAGTTATGACTGATGGATGAATAAAGATGGAAAATTGTTTCAGGTTATGCTTGGATCTGGAGAGAGACAATATGAAGAGTGGATGAGAGCAACTGCAGCTGAACCTTTCTTTAGGAAGGCGGTTTATTTAATCTGTAAATGCTTTGCAAAGTTTGCTTCTACTTATTGTATTTAGTGCTCATTTGACTAATATTCATTATCGCGATTAGATTTAAAGAACTTAAAAATGAAGCACAAACTTGTGAACAAATCGTATTTATGGCCCAACCTGATGCCACCCGTATCGATTACAGGCAGTTCACACCATTTTAGGTCAGTTTGTTTCATCTCACTATCTAAACTTCGGGATCATAGGCGTTTGTTATACTTACACCTACTTCTGTACATTGGTTTCAAGGTATAAGAACCGCCACTGGCAGCTGATTGATTCCGTAGAGGCTTTGATCAAGTGAGGTTCATCTCCCGGTGAACTGAGGTTAAGCATCCTCCAGTATCATAGTTGTTCCTATCTGGCTCTTTAAATCAAGAAGAAAACAATCATGGACTTTTTGTTATACACGGTGTCTACTGGCTTAATTGAAAAATGGTTCAACATAAGGCGTAGTTAAATAAGTAGCAAAAATGCAGTGTTGAAGTAAGTATAAGTCCTCAATGTCGACATGAATTGAGTTTGAGAATGTTAATGTGTTACAAAGTTTTTCACTCAATTCGTGTTTTGAAATTCTGCATAAAATAAAGCAAAAGATTGGAATGAAATTGCAGCCCCCGAAGAATAATACGAATACTGAAGTGAAATCCAAAGTTAATGTAGATAAACTAATTTATGCATTTCAGTTTGCTGCAGCTACTTTACTTATTCCCAATGAAGAAGCATTGTTGATTGACTGGTTGGTCACTGGGTTCCTTTTCCGAAGAATCATGGCTGATTGACACTCTAATTACAAATTGGAATGGGGAAGAAATTCTAGGTTTGTTCGTTATCAATTTTCTTATCATTCAGGTTCTTTGATTTACAAACAAATAACAATTTGTTCTATTATGTATGTTCTTTGTTTTACTTCAGTCATCTTCTTCAACGAAATAAGGTGGAATTTATTGAACAATTCAATAAAAAGCTCCTTGTAAATCAAGAGAATGAGTATATTCAGATTTTATTCATATCTTTCTATTATTGTTATTATTTTATTTTTGTGGTTTAGTAGTTACTTTAGTTTATTTTGTTCCATGATATGCAGGTGTTAACATTCAAAGTAGTGAAGAAGTTAAGTAGTCAAGAAGTTGTTAAGCTGGTATGATCTTTTCTTTTTAAGTATTTTGAATTTTCTTATTATCTTGTTAAATTTAGTGATATACTGATCAAACCATGTTTTATTTGGATACATGAACTTAGTTAGATAAATCATGATTTTAGTTCTTCACGTTTACACTCAGTTGCTTGATTTGTTTGCGTCTTCTGATAGTTTTGTTTGTAATATCAGGCTTCACGTTTTGACCTTCTTTTAGTCAGCTTTCATGCTTCTGGTTCTTTTAATTGAGGGATGAATTCATGTCTGTATGCAATTTAGGAACCCTCATTTCTTCATGTTTCTATTGGTAGTATAATTTACACTCTTTTATGGAATTTTAGATTGTAAAGCAATGTTATTTTATTCCAAGCAAATCTGGTCTTGAACTATGTATATCGTCAACATTTACCAGCTGTCATTTGAATGTATTTACTAAGCAAATCCAAATGACCCGTTACGAGCGAAAAACTTAATTTTTAATTTGCTAGCTGTCATCAGAATGAATTTACTAAGCAAATCAAAATGACACATTAGGAGTGAGCTGGTTATTTTTTTTATAATTTTGTATAATGTATTCAGTTGTTGTTTTTATGCGAGTTTTCAGGTTGGCTTTGAAAGCTCATAACTAGGGTTAGATTAGGTTTATGTGGATGTGAACTGGGATTTAGTTAACTCAAGAATGAATGATGGATCATATTTCGAATAAGGTAGGTTCATGTTGTAGTCCGTTCGTTTTAAAAGTGTATAGACATGTTTGTTGAATTCGGTTCGGTTTTAAAACCGGTTTTAACTGGTTTTTTAAATCAGTTCGGTTTTTGAAGGGGTACAAATGTCGCGAAGAAGAACCGAGCTATAACCACCAGGTCTGGTTGAGCCGGAACCGGTTTTCAAAACATTGGTTTCAATATTTTTTTCCGGTTTCGATCCGAGAACCAGTTTTTTTTGTACATGTCTAGCTACATTTAGCTTTTCACTTTGGATTTGTTTATTTGTAAACCGCTTTGTGTCCGTTTTCTTAATCTATAGTTTTCTTTTTAAACACCGGTCAAGTTAGTTTGGACGGCCCTCAAACCTCTTTTTTGTCCATTCTTTGATTTATATGATTGGTAAATTTATGTTATATAATAATATAACTTAATTTGTAATAAACCACTTTAGGAGGTTGTATGTATCAGATGGTTTTGATGTTTAGGGGAGTTTCAGTTGGTTTTGATGTTTCTTTTGCTCTAACTGGTTTCAGTTGTAATCTAACCATTCATGTTTCCTTTACAATTGTCAACTTCTAAACCTGTCAAGTGTCATATACTAGCCCTTTTACTGTTTCCTTTACCTTTTACTGTTTGTCCTTTTCACTGCAGAGTTGTTTTAACAGCTGTAATACATGGTCAAGCATTGGAACTCTACAACTTTTCCCATGCTTTTTGATATTGGAACCTGACATCTCCTACAACACTCTCAACTATCTTGGTATTATATATTCGTGTGAAGTTTCAAACACTCAACAGTAGATAAAGATTGTTCAGTTCTGATGTAATGTTTTCTTATTATATATTTATAATATATCGTTGTCAGTTTGACACCAATCGGTAACTGTTTTAAACTTTGTTTCAGTTTCAGGCATTAATAGTTGGATAATCAGGTGTGGGAACATGGTGGTTTTGTAAACACAAGTAACCTTCCAATTAGCAGTACAAGCCAGCCAGTGGACTCCATTGTGTTCAGGTAAAAACATTATAGGTCTTTAATGCTTTGTTTATACATGGGAAAGTTTACATCTTACAGTAGGAGTTTGAATGTGTAAAACATCATATGTTAAAAAAACCATTACTAAATTTCATTAAATTTTGGGAATAGTTCAAACTTTAAGTGAATAATTTGAAATTATTCTTAAAATCTAGCGAGTTTGTAGCAAAAAGTATTGGTTTAACTTTAACGCGTCTATATTTATCGAATAAAGGGGTATTTATGGTTCAAAGATAACTGACATGACCCAGTTTTTTAACTTTTTTTGCCGCACAGGATGTGTTAACAAAACCATGTTATTACAGGAATTCATATTTTAAGTTTTGTATTAGTTTTGGGAAATAGTTTTGTATTTTCATCTCCTTTTAGCATCATATGAAGTTGATATGTTTTGTATTTTCTTCTTGTAGTTTGATTACTTTCTTTTTCAAATTATCAAGTTAACTTTCTGTTAACCATCTATTGTTATTTTACTTGGTTATGATTCTGACTTAACCGACCCGTTTCTGTTTGAATGACCACAATATTGACTTGACTGATGGTTTTTGTAATTTTTATATGAAGGTGATGAGTCAAAAAATGGCTATTTCAAAAAGTTGGAGAATGCTAAAGAGAGGTTGCATCTTTTCAAGGCATACAAGATACAGGTTATTGGCGGGCTGCCTCCAATTAAAAGTTATAAAAAAACATTATCATGAGAGATCCTCAGAAACAAATCAACAGATCGTTATAATTATTGTTACAAATTTATAACGTTTATTTTTTATCGAGTAATGTTTATCGTTGTAATTTTGTTAACAAATTTATGATGTTCAGCATATTGCACTTCGTATTTGTATCGATTAATGATTTATGGTTAAAGCATTATGTTTGATTTGATGAAAAGATTAATAAACTAACAGCTTAAAAACTTAATAAAAGTGTATCACTAAAGAATCGATAAATTAAAAGTAAAACAAGTGCCAACATATCACGAAAATCAAACCAGTGGCTACGTTTTGAAGATTATTAAATCGACAAGCCAAATGTTTGAAGAAAGAAAATGACAGCGAAACCAAACCGAAGATTGGTTTTGGCGGTTTTACGATTTGAAACTGAACCGTGACCACCCCTACAATATATCACGAAACGACTGATAAACTAACGGTAAACGAGTATCCTATTGTAAATCGCCTCCGCCGCCGCATCGCGCAGGTAGAAAGCTAGTATATATATATATATATATATGTATATAGGGGAGGGTTCATTGGGGAACACTAAAAAAGTGGGGAACGGGGGAACACTTTTAAAAATTATACTTAACATGTTAAAAAAAATATTTTTCTAATTTTTTTCGGCGCTTTTTCTTATAAATACAAGTAGAAACATTTTTGATAAAAAAAATCAAAAACTAAAAATATAAAAAAATGTTTAAAAAACAGTTTTATCTTATAGAATTAACTTAACATGTTAAAAATATTTTTTTTTAAAAATTTTTCAGCGCTTTTCTTTATAAAAAGGAGGAGAATCTAGTCGAGTAAAAAAATATTTTTTCTAAAAAAAACAATTTTTAGCCTTTTTTTAATTGTTTTTTTTAATATTTTTAGTTTTTGATTTTTTTTATTAAAAATGCTTCTACAAGTATATATAAGAAGAAGCGCCGAAAAAGATGTTTAAAAAAATTAAATTTTAACATGTTAAGTTAAATTTTTAAGAGTGTTCCCCGGTTCCCCACTTTTTTAGTGTTCCCCAATGAACCTTACACTATATATATATATATATATATATATATATCAACACATCATACTAATAGGTATGATTATACTTGTGCTAAATATATGAGTGACAAAATGTGCCTGTATAATTGCTTAGTTCTGTGATAATTATATCGGAATTTGTTTGCAATTCAGATGTCAAAGGAAATAACCTGTAATCAAGAAATTCAGGCTAGTAATGAAAACTCTTTGGACAACAGCACTATAGAAAACATAATAGCACAAGGAATATCGAATGCCATACCTTTGATCATTAAAGCTATTAAAATTTCTATGTCTATAAACGAAAGTCCTACTTTACGTTGTAAGCATACCCATCACTTCAAACCTAATCCTATTAACAATGGAGGTCATGATATTCGTATCAAAACTCCATCTTCCATACGAAAGAAAATCACAACCTATAGCTACTCTTATAAGGAATTCCGCTCTGACAAAACCGATGAGAACCAAGAAGCGGGATCGTCAATCATGCAACCTACCTGCAACAACTATAATCAGAGGAGTTCAAAAAGACGCCATGCAGAGGAAGGCTGGACATGCAGAGGAAGAATGTAGAAGGAAAACTAACGTCTATTTTAACTACGGAGATCCAGGTCATATCCGTCCCTACTGCCCGAAATTATCCAAGTCTCCCGACAACAAGGCAATGAACCCAAATGAAGCTAAGGAGAACGCATAAATATTTACGACATCTGAGGAAACAATAACTTCTAAAATAAGCACCTTACGTTTGACCGTACTAAAGTATTAATTGACTCCTGATTCCGAACAAAGTTTTATAATAAAAGGTCTTTATTTTTCTCATTTTTCTCATCTCTTGACAAATTCATATGTTGCACAAGCATTGCTTGTTACACATGTGATTCCACATCAAAAGATTATCTATTCACGAGTTCGAATATTATATCGTGATACTCATTTTAAATCTTGATTAATTGCATTATTGCAAAAACGTTGACTTTTGATATCAAGTCAACAGATTTCTTGTAAAATTCCTTTTCTTTTCAAAATCACTTATCAGGTTTTCATTGTAACCATTTCTTGTCAATACATATATTCATTGTTGGAATATATCCCAAACCAAGCTCAATTTCTTGAACTTGTTCACAATATACAATCAATTCCAGATTCCATATGATGAATTGAGATCATCATATTCGAGGTAATCTCAATCAAATCTTCATTTGTTTGAACCATAGTAAACTTGTTTAAAATCTTCAACTCCAACAAATCATTTGTTAAATCACGACACCTTGCGGTGGCGATTTCTTTGAAACTTGGACTCATTTCATTTTCACACCTGAGGTATGAATTTATCTAATTCATCATCCTAAGATAAATCTTAACACAACTATGTGTTAGGATAAGGGTACATAAATTCATATTATATTCCAATGTGCCTCCAACATTTCTTTTATCTTTGATCAATCCTACGATATTCAATTGTTCCTCCATTTGAACATCCTATCTTTTGAATATCCAGATTCACTTCACTGAATCTTTCAGCTAATTTCGAGAACGGTGAATTCATTCGGTCACCTTAATCATTGAATTCTTTCAATCATTACAAACACCGCGCGGCGTCTGTATAAATTTGTAGCCTGTGCTAATAGTAAACCCATATAATTCATACGTCATTCGGTTGACTTATCATTCAAGTAGTCTTAATACAATTATGTATTAAGACAATGATACACTAAATTCTATTCTATTTTCGGTGTATCTCTGCCATTTGAATAAATGTCACTGATTTCTGGTATGATCGTTGACAAATCATTTTTCATACTTCTATTTTCAAATTCAGATTATTGATTCAGAATTTCCCTCAATTAATGATGAAAGAAAGTTCTCTTCTGACATTGAATCTTATTGTTTCTAAAAAGTCATTACATTTCGAATTATATGCCTATCAAATCTCTTTATTTGATTTGTGAAACTTAACTATGTCACCTTCAGTTAACATCAATTCCTGGAATTAATCAAAACATTTATGTTTCTCATTTTCCATAGAAAATTCTCACTAAGGATTCGTCTGCTCAGCATTTTTGTAAGATTTCATACATACATCATTTCTGTCAGTTGTAGCTGATGAGCTACGGGTTCTATTCGTTTAATAAATGGTCCAACATGCCTGGAACTTGACTTCCCTCTTTTAACGAATCTGACTACCCCTTTCATAGAGAAACTTTTAACAAAACCACTTGAAAGGTTTTCATCTGTTCTGATAATCTCATATTTGAATTATCTTGTCTATTGTTTCTTACACTATCTCGAATCCAGATAAGTTGCTTTTCTCCAAATTTCTACTCAACAGACAGAGGTTCAGAACTTCCGTCCTCTAAATGTTTTCAAACACGCTTTGACACTGTTTTTACTAACTACAAGATTTGATCTAACTCCAAGGAGATATCACAGCTTAAATCTCGAATATAAAAACCCTCACGAAACACCCTAAACGCTCCTAAATACACCCCGAATACAAGAAACGGACCCGAATAACACCTATACTAATAAATAACAAATAAAAACAAAAATAACAGTCTCTCGCGGGGCACGACAGACTCTCCTTCAGCTGTCGTGGGGCGCGACCGAGTAACAGACGGCGAAACCACAGCGTGCCACATGGCATGACACGCGTCGAGACCTGCCATGACCCAACAAACCCTAAACCGCCTCTAGATCTCTGGCGGGGCGCGACGGCCCATCCTGTCTTCTTCGCGGGGCGCGAGAAACCCTACGAACAGCCTTATATATAGAAGGCATCGGCATTTCATTTCTATCGTTCAAATTTGGAAATTCTCTCTCAATTTCTCTATAGTAGAAGTAATTTTCGGGCATAATACCCCCCTAATTAGCGAAGCTCTGCCTCGTTGTAAGTATTATAACCCCCGGTTACGTATTAGTTACGCTGCCCGATTGATTTAGTGCTCCGTAACGCCTGTTGAGGCTCTGCCCGACGTAGTCGTTAGAGTTCTGTCTCGGGGAAGGTATAACTAATATAAATATTGGGTTATTATACTAACGCGTGTGCATTGTTTAATTTATTAGATTATAACCAAGAAGTCACACGAAAAAACCTAAAATAGCAATGTGAGTTAATTCTCTTTTCGTAAATCCTTTTTGTGAGTAATCCTCCTTTTCACAAAGTGTTTTTACAAAACCTCAATTATTTTATATGATAATTAACAGTGATTGAGTATTTGTAATTCTACAATTATCGTCGGTATGTTGGGGTGTTGTATACAAAATTTGTTACTACACTGTGAGTAGTAATGATGCGTGTTGTGTGTTATATATTTTTATGTATATTTTAAGCCCTTTTTAACACTTTAGTCAAGTTTTAAATTTATAAAACACGATATTTTACTAACACTAAACACACATATGGGCAAGTGCACCCATCGTGAGCGTAGTATAGCGTTGGTGAGATACCGAGGTCGTCCAAGGACACAAGAGCTTTTAGTACCGGTTTATCCTCAACGTCTAATCAAATCAAAAGTTTAGAAAAGTTTTAAACATGAAAATAAAAACTAAAAATGCTGAAAATAAAATAAAAATAAAAACACATAGACAAGATGAATCACTTGGATCCGACTCGCCTTTAGTGTAACCTTTGATGATTTCCGCACTTTTGCACTTTTTAAGAGATTATCTTAGTTATAGTAGTAGGCCCCTCTTTTGAAGGTGACGTTACCCTCAACCCAGTAGTTTGTGTCAGCAAGGATACAATCCTAAAGGGTTGGAATATTGAAAGATAATTAATTAAGTTATTAATGCGTAATGTGGTATGCCCCTCTTTTGAAGGTGACGTTACCCTCGGCTAAGTGGTTTGAGTCAGCAGGGATACAATCCCAAGTAGCCGGGTTAATGTATTAATAGTAGTTTACATATGAGGGGATCAAGCCATTCGCACCCCCGCCATCCAATACCAGTGGGTTTTGAAGGAGGTCCTAGTAAGCTTGACCCAGGTCCTTGCAGGATCTATACACTGAACATGGCAAGAACCTTACCAAACCATTCCTTTAACCCCCGACCAGGTAGGCAACATAACTCTATATAAACCGTAGAGATATGAATGGTGTAAATATTTTATTTTATATAGACAGTAAAATAATACCAAGACACCACGGACAAATGATTAGGAAGTTTCACCTTCAACATAAGAAACTAGTTATTAAAGTCATTAATACAAAACCAAATAAAAAGTGCGAAAAGATTAAAAATCAAAAGTATTACACTAAATTCTTCTCTTCACCAAGTGATGTAAGAGACTTAGGCAAACATGGCCTTTGATTGTCAAGAAATCTTACTATCAATCTTGGATCCCGAGACTACTACACACACTCTATGATGGATGATGGATGATGGTGGTAGATGTGGGTTGTAGTGGTGGTGGAGTGTGGGTGAAGTGGGAGAGAGGTGGTTTGCCAAGGGATGCCTTTGAAAAGTGAACCAAGTACCTTTATTTATAGCCTGCACAGAAGCCCGGACACGGCCCCGTGTCCATTGGGCACGGCCCCGTGTCCATCCACTTTCTCTTTCTTCATTAATTGCAATTTGTCTGTATTAGCTCCACACGCCCCCGTGTCCGCTGGGCACGGCCCCGTGTGTAGAAGCGTATCTGTACTATTATTATAAAAATTTGGTATTTTACTCTGATAAACTATTTCCTAACTACGGTCCTGATGAAAATTTCCGCTGCTAAATTGATAAACACCGATACCATCTGCTCTGAGTCTCGCGGTTCCCGCTCCCGGGGATGGGATCGGGGGCTGTGACACGTTACTATGTCTAACGTATGTATTGGGAGTTAGTTTGGCCAGTAAGATAATTGTGGTAGATTGATCGAACGGTAGGTTGTTGGTAAAGTGTCGGGTTCCGACTAAATACCTAGATGTATGATGCTTGGTGTTTAATAGTATAGTGTACGAGTGGGTTACCGGTCATGGGCCTTGGAAGCTTTCTTTAGGTATGGTTCATATCAAGTTTCTTGGTATCTGAGTATAAACGATGGTTTTAAGAGTTCATCCTTGTTCTACGGTATCGAGGGATTTTCTGGTTGGAGAGCTAGTTCTAAATTAGGATATGTTGTTGAAAATTGAAGTCTCGAGGGTGTATGGATAGGCTATTTGCATTTGTTGGTTAGGTTGACTATGGACCGATCATGTTTATCAATTAATCGGGGTTGACGAAGCGATATCTATAAGTTTTGTACGTATATGAGTGAAAGTTTCATTGGTTCCCTATTGGGAACAAAACGTCTTTAGTATAATAGTATAATGGGAGCGTGTTTTAGTGATTGGACAAAATATGAAAATCGTGGGCAAGAGACTTATTAGATCGACTAGGTTGATAGGTAGAATTTCATAAGATTTTGAAAATCGGGTAATAAAGCATTTAAGGTATGATTAGTAATTTTGTGCATGTGATTTACGTAAAATAGAGTGTAGGGTAAGAATCATGTCTGATTAAAAAAACAGGTTTGAGATTTTTGCATAACTAGAAATTTTGACAAAATGACAAAAGTTTTAAGTGATCGTGTGATTGGCATGATAAAGTTTCTTTGGAAAAGGAGAGTTGGTAATGATCACCGAGGTAAGGAAATCATCCCTATCTCGATGGTGAAGTCATTGTGAGAAGAACAGGGAGCGGAGCTAATCGTCAAGTGTCATACCCCGATATTCCACGTATTACCGGTGGGCCCGGTGGGGAGTATCGTGACGTAGTTGATATCATCATAGTCAATTAATCAGAGTTCAATGCACAGCGGAAGTCTAAAGTAATAATAATACAAACCGATTCGAAGGTATAATAGAGTATTACATAACGGTTGTATATGGATCTACAGGCGGATATTAAAACACAAAAATAAACACTGTTCAACAGACTTTAGACGTTTAGAACTTGCAAGATTCCTTATTAACGCCCTGAGCTCCTAGCCAATTACGTACAGTACTTGTCACTTAATCTTTTTGGAAAATACGTCAGTTTACACTGGTAAATACAATTCACTGACTCTTTTGAAAACATTTATGAAATTGATTTGAATGCACAAGGCACAAATATCCTTTTATAACTTGGGACAATTATATAAAAATAATCTTGTATACAGATTTACATGTTCGTTATACATTCAGGGCCTGATATAGAAACCGAGTCAAGATTAACAGACACACCACAAGTATAGGCCCACAAGAGAATGAGATACCGTTTTTCCTACGCAACTGTCAGGTGTATGCCTACACCCCATGCTTAAGACGTGGTCATTTCTTAATAAATGATGCCAAGGATATCCAGGACATGGTCATTAACCCCCAAAGGCTTTGTTTCAAACAAGACAGATTAAAACGGGTTACATCAATAATTTAACCACTAATCGATTAAACATTCAATACCCAACCAAGCGGTATTATTATAATACCGTATCCCAAGCCCGTATAGGGAAAATAAGTTAAAAATATTTACCTAAGCTAAAATGTAATTTTATTCTCAGCCGTATATTCAAATCAGCAAGCACAAGTACCTCTACTGGGGCTCTCAATCTGGAACGAAGGTTTTATTAACCTATTAGATTCCTAACGGGTCTTATTTAAGTTGAAACTTAGACCAGTTAGTTTTAAGGAAAGGTTTACGGTTCAAAACGCAAGATTAAGCGAAGACCGGATTAGAATGTGATTTAGACCCGACAAGTATGAAGACTTGTATAATATGGGTAAACTAAACACATTCTGGATTTTGAGGTAAAAAAAATGATAAGTTTTGACCCGTTTCGGTCAATTTATGCAAACTAGTCACATAAACCGCACCGAACGCGAAAATGCATAACGGGTAACCAAATGAGTCATGAACAGGTTTCCTAAGTTAATATTCCTTAAATATGTTGTGATATCAGTAGGATACTTTCCATTATGCCCAAAACAAATTTAAACTCAATTTAAGCCCCGTAGGGGTATTTTGGTCATTTTAAAGATTATAAAAGAGATTAAATAATAATCTGAGGTTATGGTCTAAAATGATTAGTAAAAATATTTAATTTAATAAGTTATATCAGTAAGGTATTGCACATATGAGAAATTTATCATTTATGACCAAACTATGCACCGAAAGGGCATTTTGGTCATTTCACATAAGCTTTAAGGGTTAAATATGGAAATATGAGTTCAAAACTTTTACTTACTGTTAAAGTATAAAATTGATTCATAACATCAGTAGGTAACAAGTTTTAGGTGCCTAATATGGTTTTAAACCATACTATGCGCCTAAATCGCATAAAAGTCGGTATTTGACGATATTCGGGTTGATTAAGGAAATCTGAGATTTTGATCAGCCTTTACTGTTTAAAATGACTTATTTATTATATAAATCAGTAGAAAAAGATTTGATATGTAAATGATGTGTAAAACTCATTTTATTAGCGAAAAGGGCATTATCGTCAATTACCGAGTCTATGCAAGAACTCTATGTTATGACCAGTTTAAAATTTAATAAAAATTTCCAAAAAATCCCAAAATATTATATTACATAAGTGGGTAGAAATTATGGTGTCAAAATTTGGGTTTGAATAGGCTTTATGCCGAAAATGCCGTTTAATTAATAAAAAGCTTTCAATTTACGATATCGAGCATAACTCTTAATTTAGACCTCAAACTGATGTCAAATTTTTAGAACATGTTTATAAATCAGTAATAAAGGTTTTTGTCCTCTCACATTTTCAAAAATCTCGTTTTTATATCAAAAGGGCATAATGGTCAACTTTTAAGCATTTAACGGAAACATGCAATGAACTAAGATTTCTATGGAACCATGTTGTATAACCTTGGAGGGTTATACTAACATATAATATGGTCTTAAAGGAATCCTAAGTCATAACTAAACTAAGTTAAATCGGGTCAGAGCTGAAAGTCAAAGCAAAAGTCTACTTTTGCGACTTTCGGTTCCGAACCTAGCCTAAACTTAGAATTGTCGGGTTGAACATGCCTAGACATGTTCAATTAATATTTACCAAGTTATTAAAGTGACAAAACTGATTTTATTTCCTTTATATTATTAGTTTTGAATTTTATTTAAGAACCGACTCATTTGACTTTTATTTTAATTACTTTGACCCGACAATTTACTAAGCAAACGTGGTAATAAGGAGGTGCCCTTTTGAGGGTTTAATACCTACCTAATTACGATCACGTAGCCATGTTCGATACGAACAATGGCTCGACCGTTTAAAAGTCAAAGCGTTTATCGCGAATGCTTGACTTTTCGGCTTTAAGAGCCAAACAATTGAACTAAGCACGAAAGGAACACTTATGAGTGGTCCTTAGGACTGAAGGAGGTTCCCAAGTTGGTCAGGATCCTCTTAAAATCAGAGAGCAAGATCAGATTGAATGAAGTGTGAGTTGAAAGCAAAAACAAGTGGGTATATATAGGATTTCAAGAACCGTTAGGATCGTTCATCGATAAACGTGATTCGATCTCGGCCTTACAAGTGTGCCCATGGTTTTAGAATACCATGGGTGCCCCAAAATAGCCCATATACTTGTTAAAAACCATTTCCAAACCCAAAAACCCAGCTGCTGATTGAAGAAAACCATTTTTTCTTTGGGGAGTTTACACGGGCCGCGTAGACTTAGGCCAAGTCTTACGCCCCACTCCTGAGCCAACTTTGACAGAAATGTCAAGTTTAGTCCCTACAGGTGTAAAACTTGGTTTTTGATGCATTTTTGACACGTTTAAGCCCCGTTAATCTCATTTCAAGGCTCTATAATGAAGTTAAGGTATAGGTAACATGAAACATGCTCAAAAACATCTCAGATGTCGGTTCGTTTGGCCATACGATTGCGTTGTTCGGTTAATTACGACGAAACACGAACGGATGCAAAAAACGATCCAAATTACGCGACGAATGGGATTTTAACATGCCAATCACTAAAATAAAATATTTTTATGATTACATAAATTTTTGGATGTACGGATATATTCATAACGTAAGATATGCGCGAAAATGCAAACTTATGCACTTTTTGACGCTTTTAGTCCCTGTTGATCAAATAAGTTTATTTTTGCGCACCAAACACCTCTAAGCCTATTTCTAGGATATGTAAAGGATATTTAGGGCATGATAAACTTATGATCATATTCTGGAAGGTTCGATACCATACGAATCGGCAGACTTTTGTAGTTCGACGCAATTAGTCCCTCTGATGCACAAACTTGCACATACCATCGTTTAATAGCATCGAAGTCTTATCTAATCCATATTAGGAATTCTTGAGAGTATTACTAAACATCACGATGCTTCGGGTTCGTAAAAAGGCCATTCAGAGGTATAATTAAACATATTGACACTTTTACCTCCTTAAACTTGCAAAGTTGCGCGTATCGTCACTTAAAGGCATGAAAACCTTAAACGGCCAATAATTGTCATTCCCGAGAGTATAATCAAATGTCATGAAACTCCCGGTTTGTTAAAAGGTCACTCAGAGGTAAGAATTAACATGTTGACGCTTTTAACCCTTCATCGCGCAAACTTTCAATTAATTACGTAAACGGCTACACTCGAGCAACAAGTGGCTCATTTGTGAATATGATTACCGTGTAACATTACTCAGAGGCTTATGTTGTGACAACTGTGTTCTGTAATCGATGTACGATGTAAAACAATGATGATTATTAATAAAACAATGTGCTTTGGTGTTATTATATGTGTTTTGGTGTTTCTATGTGTGTATTTGTGTTGGTGATTTTACAATTTGATTCGATTCCAATTTCAAGCTTTAAATCGCTTTCTGGAAGGTTATACGCAAACGGGTGCTTAACCGCAGTCAGTATAACGCAACAAACACTCCGGAATAGTGACATAGGCTTAACATACCTTAAATAACCTTCACATAAATTAGAAATAAGTTTTGAATGGTTTGGTGTGTTGAAATCAACTTTGTTCGATCGCAGGGACTATTTGTGTCAAACTGCGAAACTATGCCGATTTGTATAGTAACGAACATTCCGAAACATGACCATAAGTTAAACATACCCTAAATAACCTTTACATTGCTTAGAAATAGGCTTTGAGGGGTTCGGTGTGCTAAAATAAACTTTATGCTCATTCAGGGACTAAAAGCGTCAAAAAGTGCATAAGTTTGCATTTTCACGCATAACTTACGTTCTGACTACATCCGGGCATCCAAAAAAATTTATGTAAGCATTAAAATATTTTATTTTAGTGTTTGGCATGATAAAATTCCATTCGTCGCTTAATTTGGATCGTTTTTGCGTTCGTTACGACTTCCATCGTAATTAAGCGAATAACGCAACCGTATGACCAAACGAACCGACATCCGAGATGTTTTTGAGCATATTTTAAATTCCCTAAACTTTAACTTTATTTTAGAGCCATGAAATGGGGTTAACGGAGCTTAAAAGTGCCAAAAAATCAAGTTTTACAAGTGCAGGGACCATTTTTGAAATTTCTGGCAGATTCAATGTACCTAGTGCATTTTGAAGTGTGATGGTTTTCACCCATGGTTTTGCAAAACCATGGGCTGGTATTCTGTCACAACCTCCGATCCCTGATCCCCGGGAACGGGCGGACGTGATCACAGAGTTTGGTGGTATCAGGTTTGTTTAGTCTCGCAGCGGAATTTACATCAGGACCGTAGTTAGGAAATGTTTATCAGAGTAAAAAAAAACCCACCTTCTTTTATAATAACATGGGCAAAACCCGAGTTTCTTATTACAATACATTATAGGGATAAACCCTATTTTATTGAATTTAAAACATCGTTTATTAGGTAACTTTTATAGCCACATTATCCCCAAGCCTTCAGTGCTCTCTAGCTGGCTTTCCACTAATTGGTTGTTCACATTGTGTTACCTGTAACGCGTTTTAAAAACATTTGTCAGTCGGAAATACTGGTGAGTGAATCCCATTTTAATCAAGAAACATTTTATCAATTAAAACAGTATTGAGAGCGATCACATTGTTTATTTCTACACAATTACTCATTCAGTATTTGCCACTCGACCGGATCTATGGCTATGGTCAAATTACCCATTGGCTAACTCGTCGTCCAATGGTAATGCACTGTCATTCAGACTTACTACTACTCATAGTAAATTTTGTATACAAAACCCCATAATACCGGCAGTAATTGAAGAACTACAAAGACTCAATCACCGCTTAATTTCATAGTAAAACATTTAAGATTTGGTAAAACATTACCAAAAACATTAACAAAAAGAGGATAAACTCACATTGCTGTCTTAGGCTTTTCGTAAGGGTTTCCTGGGTATAATCTATAATTTATACAAATGTACATTGGTTAGTACCATAACCCTTTGAAATTATTAATAATACCCTCCCCGAGACGGTATTCCAACAACTACGTCGGGCAGAACCACGACAGTTGTTACGGAACCCTAAATCAATCGGGCAGCGTAACTATTACGAAACTGGGGTTATAATACTTACAACGGAGCAGAACCTTGCTAATTTAGGGGTATAGTACCCAAAATATTATGCTTATAACTTCAGAATTCGAGATTGAGAGAAAGAAATGAGCGACGGAAATCGAAAACTGATGTCTGCTATTTATAGTTGTGTAATTTGGTCCTCACGCGGCCCGCGTAAGGTAAGGCTAAGCCTTAAGCGGCCGGCGTCAACCTTGGTTAACGCATTAGCTTAGCTGGGTCATCACTAGGCTTGAAACGATTGCGACACGTGTCAGCACCGGATGCATCCGCGTATCACGAGTCCGCGCGGCCCGCTTTAATGTAAGCTTAAGTTGAAGCGGCCCGCCTCAACTTAACTTTTCAGATTTTTAATTTTATTTTATATATATAACATAACTAGGGTTCAGTTTTCACATACGGGGTATAATATAAAACATATTGAGACATTTTATAGTATATTTAGAGAGTCGGAATATTATGAGGGTGTTGATTTTACCGAGGGTTGTTACATTCTCCCCACCTTGTTTTAGAGCTCGTCCTCGAGATCTACTGAAATAAATGTGGATATTTCCTTTTCATTTCTGACTCGAGCTCCCAAGTGTATTCAGGTCCTCTTTTGGAATCCCATTTCACTTTGACTAGAACTAGTCTTTTGTGCTTGAGATTCTTGACTTTCCTATCTTCAATTTCTAGAGGTCTTTCTACAAACTTGAGTTGTTCATTTACCTCTACATCCTTAAGAGGCATTATCAGTGATTCATCAGCTAAACACTTTTTAAGATTAGATACATGAAACACATCATGTATTCCTGCCATTTCCTCTGGCAGTTGTAGCTGATAGGCTACAGGTCCTATTCTTCTAATAATCTTAAAAGGTCCAACATACCTGGGACTTAGCTTTCCTCTTTTGATGAATCTTACCACTCCTTTCCAAGGAGAGACTTTCAACAATACTTTATCTCCTACCTGAAATTCTAATGGCTTGCATCGGTTATCAGCATAACTCTTTTGTCGATCACGTACAGCTTTCAGTCGTTCCTTGACTTGAATAATCTTGTCAGTTGTTTCTTGCACTATCTCAGGTCCAGATAATTGTTGTTCCCCGATTTCTGCCCAACAGACTGGGGTTCGACACTTTCTTCCATAAAGTGCTTCGAATGGTGCAGCATTGATACTTGTGTGATAACTATTATTATAAGAAAATTCTATTAAAGGTAAGTGTTCATCCCAATTACCTCCAAAATCAATTACACAAGCTCTAAGCATATCTTCCATTGTCTGGATTGTTCTTTCACTTTGTCCATCTGTTTGTGGATGATAAGCCGTACTCGGCTTTAACTTGGTTCCCATTGCATTTTGGAAACTTGACCAAAAACGAGAGGTAAATCTACTATCTCTATCAGAAACAATTGATAAAGGAATGCCATGTAAAGAAACAATTTCATTTACATACAATCTAGCTAATTGTTCCATGCTAATTGTTTCCTTCATTGGTAGAAAATGAGCTGACTTAGTTAGTCTATCTACAATTACCCAGATTGTATCATTTCCTTTCCTAGTTTTGGGTAATTTAGTAACAAAATCCATTGTTATTAATTCCCATTTCCAAACTGGCATTTCTAATTGCTGTAACAAACCTGAGGGTTTCTGATGTTCAGCTTTAACTTGTGAACAAGTTAAACATTTAGAAACATAGGTTGCTATGTCCTTTTTCATTCCTATCCACCAGAAATTTTTCCTTAAATCCTGGTACATTTTATCACTTCCTGGATGCATCGTATATTTAGATTTATGGGCTTCTTCTAATATACGATTACGTAGATTTCCTAATTTAGGGATCCACATTCTCTTTTCATGGAATCTCCATATCCCATCTGTTCTTTGTTTTAATTCTTTTAGCATACCTTTTAATTTCTCAGAATCATCCTTGATTACTGATTCTTGTGCTTCTCTTATTTGATCATTTAAATCTACTTGCAGATTTAATTTAAGAGAACGTACTCTTTTTGGCTTTTCATGATACTTGCGGCTTAAAGCATCTGCCACTACATTTGCTTTTCCTTCATGATACTGGATATCACAGTCATAATCACTATGAAATTCCATCCAGCGTCTTTGTCTCATATTTAACTCTTTCTGTCCGAAAACATACCTTAAACTCTTATGATCAGTGAATATAGTAAACTTATTACCATAAAGGTAATGTCTCCAAATTTTAAGAGCAAAAATTATAGCTCCTAATTCTAAATCATGGGTTGAATAATTTTCTTCATGATTCTTAAGTTGTCTAGATGCGTAAGCTATAACTTTCTGACGTTGCATCAACACACATCCATAACCTAATTTAGAAGCATCACAGTAGACTATAAAATCTTCAGTTCCTTCTGGTAATGCTAATATGGGTGTATGAGTCAATCTTTGCTTAAGAATTCTAAAGGCTTCTTCTTGTTTTATTCCCCATTCAAACTTAACAGATTTACAGGTTAACTTAGTTAAAGGAATGGCTATTCTAGAGAAATCTTGAATAAATCTTCTATAATAACCTGCCAATCCTAAGAAACTTCTAACCTCAGTTGGTGATTCAGGGGTTTTCCATTTGGTAATTGCCTCGATTTTTGTTGGATCTACATGAATTCCTTCATGATTGACCAAGTGTCCAAGGAATTCTACCTGTTCTAACCAAAATTCACACTTAGAAAACTTAGCATAAAGCTTTTCTTTTCTTAACAAACTTAAAAGTATGTGTAAATAACTTGCATGATCTTCTTTATTCTTAGAATAAATTAGAATATCATCTATGAATACAATTATGAATTTATCCAAATATGGCTTACATATTCGGTTCATCATGTCCATAAATGCAGCTGGGGCATTGGTTAAACCAAATGGCATGACAGGAAATTCATAATGTCCATACCTTGTTCTAAAAGCAGTTTTAGGAATATCCTCTTCCTGTACCTTTAATTGATGATATCCTGACCTTAAGTCGATTTTAGAGAAAAATCGAGCTCCTTGCAGTTGATCAAACAAATCATCGATCCTCGGTAATGGGTACCGATTCTTAATCGTGACCTTGTTTAATTCACGGTAATCAATGCACATACGCATTGATCCGTCCTTCTTTTTAACAAACAGTATCGGTGCTCCCCACGGCGATGAACTT
Source organism: Helianthus tuberosus (assembly GCA_030545235.1). Taxonomy (NCBI): domain Eukaryota; kingdom Viridiplantae; phylum Streptophyta; class Magnoliopsida; order Asterales; family Asteraceae; genus Helianthus; species Helianthus tuberosus. The sequence goes on along the minus strand of CM060439.1, from coordinate 40,953,532 downwards.
GGTTGTATAAATCCTTTTTCTAACAATTCGTCTAGTTGTTTCTTCAATTCTTGCATTTCTGCAGGTGCCAAACGGTAAGGTGCTTTGGCAATTGGTGAGGTTCCTGGTATTAAGTGAATTCTGAATTCAACTTCTCTATCTGGAGGTAGTCTTGGTAATTCTTCTGGAAATACATCTGAAAACTGAGATACTACTGGAATATCTTTTAGTTCTTTTCCTTTAATGTTAGTGACTATAGAAATCAAATACACTATAGAACCTTTTCTCATACAACTTGCAGTTTTCATCACAGAAATGAATTTATTGGATTTAGAAGACTTATCTCCTTTAATTGTGATCGTTTTACCTTTTTGTGAATTTACCCGAATTAACTTTTGATCACATAAAATACTAGCTTTATTGGCTATCAACCAATCCATTCCTAAAACAACATCAAATCCTACAAGATTCATAGGATAAAGATTTGCAATAAATTTCTGATTTGAAATTTCTATACTTGCTCCCTGCAAGATTTCAGAAATTCTAACAGTTTCTCCGTTAGCTGTCTCTACTACACATTCTTGTGGTAGTTTAGTTAATGACTGATTTAGAATTTTGCAAAACGATGTATTAATAAAACTTTGGTTTGCACCAGAGTCAAATAATACTTTAGCAAAGACATCATTAACTAAAAACGTACCAGCTATGACATCTGGGATCATCTTGGCTTCTTCTGCAGTCAGCACAAATGCTCTAGCATTTTTAGTATTCTTGTTGTCTGCAGCTGGGACTAATTTTGGACAGTTTAGCTTGATATGACCTTGTTCTCCGCAATTGTAACATACCCGGCTGTTGGCTTTCTTCCTGCAGTTTTCTTCCTAGTGTCCCGACATTTTGCAAAAGTTACAGTATATGGAACATCTTCCAGAATGCTTTCTTTTACAGTACCTACAGTAAGGTGCGGAGGTAGAACCTAGATTTTTCCCACGGGTAGAATTTCCAGAACGAAATTCTTGAGTCAACTTCTGGGTTAGGCTCCTTCTTTGATCCTCTTCTCGAGTACGGACTAACTCATCTGTCAAAGTGTTGGCTAATTCTACAGCTTCTTCTATGGTTTGAGGTCTAGCTGCCTTGACTACATGTCTAATTTCCCCAATTAAACCCCAAATATAACGGGAAATTAACACTGGTTCTGGTGAAGCAAGAGTTGGCACTATCCTAGCATATTCGAAAAATAGCCTTGTGTACCCCTTGCTATCTACACCAGTCATCCTAAGGTTTAGGAATTTGTTTGCTATCTGTTCTTTTTCATTGGGTGGGCAGAATTTCCTTTCTACTTTGTTTTTAAATTCTTCCCATTCCATATTATAGGTTTGATCACTTCCTCTTGTCTGGAGGATAGTGTTCCACCATTCTAGTGCTGCATTCTTAAACAGATTAGAAGCAAACAATATTTTATCTTCTTCAGCACACTTACTTATCCTTAAGACTGCCTCAGTCTTTTCTATCCAGCGTAAGGTTGCAATGGCCCCTTCATTGCCCGAGAATTCCATTGGTTTACAAGACCAGAATTCTTTATAAGAACAACCGTTAGGCACGGTTCTTCTTCTTTTAGGAATAGGCATTTGAAGTTTAGGTCCATTGTTCACGCTGTTTTCTGGTTCAAGTGGTCGCTTACTGCTATGCCTACTTTTATTATCAGCATCCTTAACAGTTTGAAGTATAAATGGCATTGCATCTATAATTCCTTGTGCGACTATATGTTGGATAGCACTATTGTCCACTTGATTTCCATGGTTATTGGCACTCGGATTATCATTAACCACGTTAATGTTACTCTGGTTATCGTTATTCAGATTTTCTTGATTTCCTTCATCGGCCATCTGAATTTTAAACATTTATCCCATATTAATATCACAAAATAGTAAGTAATATAATTGATCACATGACACACAATTTAACCAAAAACGTAGATCATTGCTACTTACTCTTTTCATATACTTATGCGTCTATTACACACTAGTACAGAAATAAAGATAATATCAACAGAAATAAAATAGTAATATGCATCCGTACACACATATTTTTATTTTTTTTTATTTATTTTTATTTTTTTTTTCTACCACTTCCTTCATTCTAACATTCAAGGATATGGATTTATCCAAAAATCCATATTGCGCTCATCGTATTTCCATACGAGACGCTCTCCCACCTGACGCATCCTCTCACTGCTCTCTAAAATTTCCTCCCCGAAAGTCCTAAGTTCTTGAACGTTTTCTGCACTCATTGGGGGTGCAGGTTCTCGGACTGGGTTTGGAATCTAGGGTGCATTTTCCTGATATGGGGGTGAGATTACCTGAAATTGGTAAGGATCCTCTAATATTTCCCTAATATAGTCATTTTGATAATAGGGATCTAAAGGGTCCATACCTGGGTAAGCTTCTATGTTCTGTATGGGTGGATAATCCTGGATAGGGTAACGTTGCACAAAGTCTCTATTGTCGTCCCACCAGAGGTCATAATTCGGGTCTATGGGGTTTGGTGCAGGCACTCTAGGGATTTCTTCTGGGTTAAAGTTGTACATCTCTTCTTGGTTTTCCTGATTTTCTATTTCCATGGGTTGTTCTGGGTTTTGTGGTTGTGGGGCTACTAATTGTTCCAGACTTGAGTATGGGCATCTGTCTCTCTCTTAATAGCTGCTAAAGCCCTTTGCTGTTGCAATTTCCTCATTCTTTTTCTACGAGCAAAAGCTTCTTTACTGAACCATCCTCGTTTCTTAGTAGGAAATGGTTCTTCAGATTTAGCTCTAAAAGCAAATATCCCGTCTTCCTGATCAGCAACATACCCTGAGAGGGCAGGCTGTGATGATGTACCTTCACTCTTAGGTGAATCAGCTAACTGACGATTCACGTCTGATGGTCCTTGATCACTCATACTGAAAACTAACAGATAGTCAAATAACACATAACCAATAATTACAGTTATGTACGTATTTCCGTAATTATTTCCTAACACAAAATTTAGAATTTAAGTGTCAGCAGAACACTTCTTTGGCTCAGACCAGTGGCTAGGCTCTGATACCACCTTCTGTCACAACCCCCGATCCCTGATCCCCGGGAACGGGCGGACGTGATCACAGAGTTTGGTGGTATCAGGTTTGTTTAGTCTCACAGCGGAATTTACATCAGGACCGTAGTTAGGAAATGTTTATCAGAGTAAAAAAAAACCACCTTCTTTTATAATAACATGGGCAAAACCCAAGTTTCTTATTACAATACATTATAGGGATAAACCCTATTTTATTGAATTTAAAACATCGTTTATTAGGTAACTTTTATAGCCACATTATCCCCAAGCCTTCAGTGCTCTCTAGCTGGCTTTCCACTAATTGGTTGTTCACATTGTGTTACCTGTAACGCGTTTTAAAAACATTTGTCAGTCGGAAATACTGGTGAGTGAATCCCATTTTAATCAAGAAACATTTTATCAATTAAAACAGTATTGAGAGCGATCACATTGTTTATTTCTACACAATTACTCATTCAGTATTTGCCACTTGACCAGATCTATGGCTATGGTCAAATTACCCATTGGCTAACTCGTCGTCCAATGGTAATGCACTGTCATTCAGACTTACTACTACTCGTAGTAAATTTTGTATACAAAACCCCATAATACCGGCAGTAATTGAAGAACTACAAAGACTCAATCACCACTTAATTTCATAGTAAAACATTTAAGGTTTGGTAAAACATTACCAAAAACATTAACAAAAAGAGGATAAACTCACATTGCTGTCTTAGGCTTTTCGTAAGGGTTTCCTGGGTATAATATATAATTTATACAAATGTACATTGGTTAGTGCCATAACCCTTTGAAATTATTAATAATACCCTCCCCGAGCCGGTATTCCAACAACTACGTCGGGCAGAACCACGACAGTTGTTACGGAACCCTAAATCAATCGAGCAGAGTAACTATTACGAAACTGGGGTTATAATACTTACAACGGAGCAGAACCTTGCTAATTTAGGGGTATAATACCCAAAATATTATGCTTATAACTTCAGAATTCGAGATTGAGAGAAAGAAATGAGCGACGGAAATCGAAAACTGATGTCTGCTATTTATAGTTGTGTAATCTGGTCCTCACGCGGCCCGCGTAAGGTAAGGCTAAGCCTTAAGCGGCCAGCGTCAACCTTGGTCAACGCAGTAGCTTAGCTGGGTCATCACTAGGCTTGACACGATTGCGACACGTGTCAGCACCGGATGCATCCGCGTATCACGAGTCCGCGCGGCCCGCTTTAATGTAAGCTTAAGTTGAAGCGGCCCGCCTCAACTTAACTTTTCAGATTTTTAATTTTATTTTATATATATAACATAACTAGGGTTTGGTTTTCACATACGGGGTATAATATAAAACATATTGAGACATTTTATAGTATATTTAGAGAGTCGGAATATTATGAGGGTGTTGATTTTACCGAGGGTTGTTACATATTCAATGAACATAGTCCATATTAGGGGCTCCCATGGTTTTAGAAAACCATGGGCACACATGTAAGGTCCAGATCAAAGCTCAGTTTTCGAGGAACGATCTTAATGGTTCTAGAAATCCTATATATACCCCATCCATTTCACTTCAAAACCCACAATTTGAAATCTGATTTATGCTCTCTAAGTGGAAGTATATGCTTCCTACCTGAGAGAAAAATCGGAATCAAATCTTGCGGGGACCTTCTGTAAGTGTTCTTTCGTTCTTTTCATTCGTTTTACGTTTAAGTCAAACTGCGTTTGACTTTCTGCATTGACCAGTTTATGGTCAATGTGAAGTTCGTTTGAACTTCATAACGTGAGTGTAATCACAATGGTTATAGTCCCTAGTGACTATACCTACTGATTACCACGTTATCTAGGCTCAGTGACGAGTCGTAGTTTCGGCCAAAATACGCATTTACGCGTATTTTGTAACCAAACTACTCTAGGGTATCAAAACCGTTTGTTTTGATATCAAAACATGTTTTCTAACTTAACTAAACATGTTATAGCATGTTTAGCTCGTCACTTATTAGTTTAGTGCTTGTGTAGAGTCGTAAGTCAAGCGGACTAAACACCCGCTTAGACTTTCGAACACGACCCGTTTGGTCGATCATTAGGATCCGACCAAACATGGTTAGTGACCATAGTTGCATAGGGAATAACCTTCCGAGGTTATACCTTATGGTCACCTAGTTTAGGTAGTTGTATGATAAGTAGATTATATGCCATAGGTAAATTACCAGAATGCCCTTTTCATGTATAATTGGTAATTAAGCATATGTAACCTAAACTTTTGTCACATAACTGATTATATAACATGATTAGACTTGTATAGGCATATAATACTTGTCATAGGACTATTTAGACGTCTCAAACGCGCTTTGCGCGCACGACGCGTTAAAGTAGCGTAAGCTACCTTAATGGGTCGCGATGGGTCGAAAGCACTTAGGTTAGGTTCCGATTTAGGATGTAGGCTTTGTTAAACCATATCACTTGAGTTCCAACACTCATTTGGGTTGCAAGACCTCATTCTGTCCGATCTTCCGATTTAGGCGTCTATTGTTTGACTAGTGGTTCGATTACTAGGTGCTGCTTGATTTCTCTGGTTTACTCGAGTTTGTTGAAGTACTATTGATTGAGGATACCTTGCACTACATGTGAGTACATAGTTCCCCTATTTTACTGTTTTCAATTGTTTTGGGGTGATTCATATGTACAAAATGTTTTCAAGGTTTAAACGATGATTTCAAAAACGAATAGAACGATTTATACTAAACTAATAACGATTTCGACAATGTGAACGAACTTGTTGGTTGTAGTTACATAACGAATGACATTCATTAATTTTGGCCGAACCGACCAGTATTTTGTTATGGTACCATAGGATATGACAAATCCCGTTATTGCACTATACACATGGTTATGTATGGGCGTTGTGGGTAACGACTGAATCTGATGATTGTTAACTTACCCTTTGGAGGTTTGTTAATACAAGAACGAGTTGAACGATGAACGAGTCACAAAGGTTTGAATGTTATTAACGAGACGACCATATATAAGTTTTCACAGTTAAAACAAGGACGATTTAAACGATCTAAACGAGTAAACGATTTGGGAACGATTTGGAAACGATTTGGGAACTATTTGGAAACGATTTGGAAACGATTTGGAAACGATGTTAAACGATTTGGGTAAACGATTGGCTTCTCGGCTAGTGTTTAGACAACGGGACGGGTGTAATGTGGTGAAAACATGGTAGATACGCCGCTGGTACTTCTTATATATAAGTGTTTTCAACATATTACACACCGTGGCGTTATTTAGTTCACTTGGGTAAACGATATTGAAACGATGTCACTCAATGATGTTTTCGAAATAATATACGAGTTTTATTAACAAGTTTATACGAGATGTTTTACAAGATGATTTTCTAGAACAAAAATCTTTTGAGTTAAGAATCGTGGCTACGAAATTTTGTAAATTATAACCATCTTGATTTGAGTTGGTTAATCATGTTGCAATATCATACACTTTTTAAAAACAAGGTTTTCGAGGTATTGCAATATATGTAAACAAGCCATGATTCCGATACTCTTATAAAACCTATGTACTCGCCAACATTTCTTTGCTGACTTTGTTTTCACATATGTTTCAGGTGTTGTTGCTTGATTGACGATCTAGGAAGCATGCGTCACATAGGATCTGGACGAGGCCTTAGTGACATAAAACAATGATAGTCGATATAAAACTTGTTTGTTATATGTGAAAACAATGTTAATGTTTAATATTATCAATAAAACGAAACATTTTTTGTATCCATGGTTATGAAACGATAATTATGTTACAACACCCCCCGACGTTTCCGCCACGCTTTGTTGTTTTACGTGGTCGGGGTGTGACAGAAGAGTTGGTATCCGAGCCAATGGTTATAGGGAATTAGGTTATTAGTAATGCTTTGACCTAGACTATAACTTTTAGGACCCCAACGCAAGTAAACTTTGCGTTTAGATTTTTTAAAACAAAACTGTCACCTACCCTTAGGTAATAACCATAACGAGAACACAATTTTTGAATCCGCTTTGAAAACTAATCATCTGTTCTAGGATGATTGATTACTAGGTTTTGAACCCTTTGCTGTAAGGTTTTAAACCCTTTAAGTTTTCAAAATCTCGTCAAAGTTTGGGTCTAAATAATGTGAACACGTGCAAACTGGAAGAGTGAATGCATGTACCCTGAGTTTTCTGTCTAAGGCTAGAGTGTTCGTACAAATCCACATAATCGGACCAGTCACTCTTACCTGGGAACTCTTGGGGTGAGTGTTCACTTATAGGCGAGCATGTCTTCGCGATACATTATTTTTGACCTATTTACTTTGATTAGTCACTGCGTGTCGTTTGTTTGTTCGAGGTAACAAACAAATGATCGCCTTCCTTGTGTTTTGTCGATACATCTTTTGTTTTTCCTAATTTTCAACCTCACTCGATTCTCATATTTCCTTGTTAGACAATGCCTCCTCGACGTGAAGCACAATATTTCACTATTGAAAAAATCGCAGCCCTGGTCTCTCAGCAAGTGGCTGCTGTGCTTCCCGGTGTTGTCACCCAAGTCCACGAGATATACAACAACAATAATAACAACAACAATAATGCACCGTGTAATTTCAAGAATTTCAATACTGCGAAGCCGCTTAAGTTTTCTGGGTCGCAAGGAGCAACTGTACTCCTGCAGTGGTTTAAGAGTATCGAGAGCACATTCAGACATGTGCAGTGTCCGAATGCGCGTAAGGTTGAATTTGCTTCGAGCGTGTTTGAGATGAGAGCGCTTACCTGGTGGAATGGTATTATGCGCGACAGGGGTGCCGAAGTGGCGTTGGCACAAACATGGGAAGAGCTTCGGGCTCTCATGATGAAGGAGTTTTGTCCCCGTCACGAAACTCGGGCTTTGGAGTGAGAGTTTGACGATTTAAAGCAAGATGGGGCTGAACACCGTGTGTACACGGATCGTTTTAAGGAACTCAGTCTATTATGTCCCACCATGGTTACCCCTCTGGAGAAAGCAATCGAGAGATATATCGATGGTTTACCCGATTCTATTCTGGAGATTGTGACCGGTGTTAATCCTACTACCCTTCGACAAGCAATCGAGTTGTCTGCTACCCTGACTGAGACTCAAGTCAGGAAGGGTAAACGCAACCGCAAGGGTGATAAAAAGAAGGCGACTGATTCAAGGAAGGACAAGAAAAAGGGTAAGGGTAAGGAAGGAGAGACGTCGAAGAAATCGAGGAAGCGAAAGGGTGCCCAGAATTTTGTTGTTACAGCACAGACTGCTCAAAACCCGCAGAACCCACCGGCTCAGCCACCTGCAAAGAAAACGTATGCTGGTACCGCACCTCATTGTGCTCGTTGCAACGGTCATCACGTTGCAGGCAACGTACGACGTGTGGTAAACTTGGGCATTTGGCCAATGTTTGTCGTTTGGGACAGAATCAGGTTGCCCAGGTTCAAGCTCCGGTTCAGGGGAATGCTGCAAGATTCCCACCGGGTTCATGTTTCAACTGTGGAGAGTTTGGTCACTTCCGCAACAATTGTCCGAGACTAGTGAATGCAAACGCGAATGCTAACGCGAACCCGAATGCGAACGTCAACGTCAATGTAAATCCCCCTCGTGGGCGAGCGTACAATTTGAATGCAAACGAAGCGAGGGCTGACAACGAGGTTTTCAATGGTATGTTTCTTGTTAACAATCAACCTGCATCTATTCTTTTTGATTCTGGTGCCGATAGAAGTTTTGTTTCTTTGTCTTTTGAGCCTTTGCTTGCGATACCTAGAACCAAACTGAGGAAACCCTTATCTGTCGAAGTTGCTACTGGTAAACCTCTTGTTCTCGATTCTATTATTCGTAATTGTCAGTTGAACCTTGATAACCATCTTTTTCCTATTGACCTCACACCGATGCAACTTGGGAGTTTCGATATTATCATTGGAATGGATTGGTTAACCAAACACCACGCTGAGGTGGTTTGTTTCGATAAGATTGTTCGTATTCCTTTGTCTTCTGGCGATGTTCTGGAGATTCGTCGCGAGAAGCCATCAGATGGTTTGAAGCTTATGTCGTGTTTGGAAGCCCAAAGGTATTTACGAAAAGGATATGTTGCTTTTCTGGCACATGTCACCGAGGAGAAAAGCAAGAGCAAGAGTATTCAGGATATTCCGATTGTTCGGGATTATCCAGAGGTGTTTCTTGATAAACTGCCTGGTTTGCCTCCAGTTCGTCAAGTCGAGTTTCATATTGACCTTATACCCAATGTCAACCTGATTGCAAAAGCACCTTATCGTCTTGCACCGTCGGAGATGTAAGAGTTATCAAAACAGCTTCAGGAGTTATCTGATAAAGGATTCATCCGACCGAGCTTTTCACCTTGGGGAGCTCCTGTCCTCTTCGTGAAAAAGAAAGATGGATCTTTTCGAATGTGTATCGATTATCGTGAGCTTAATAAGCTCACCATCAAGAATCGATATCCCCTACCTCGAATTGATGATCTCTTCGACCAGCTGCAGGGTGCTTCATGCTTTTCCAAGATCGATCTGCGTTCTGGGTATCATCAACTTCGTGTTCTCGAAGAAGATATTCCCAAAACTGCTTTCCGCACAAGATATGGGCATTACGAATTCACTGTCATGCCTTTTGGTTTGACAAATGCTCCAGCTATCTTTATGGACTTAACGAATAGGGTGTGCAAACCTTATTTGGACAAGTTCATTATTGTGTTCATCGACGATATTCTTATTTATTCAAAATCTCGAGCCGAGCACGAGCAACACCTTCGCTTAACATTGGAACTCCTGAAGAAGGAACAACTTTTTGCTAAATTCTCCAAGTGTGAATTCTGGCTTTAAGAAGTTCAATTCTTGGGTCATATAGTCAATGAGCAGGGTATTCATGTGGATCCATCCAAGATTGCTGCTATCAAGGACTGGAATACACCGACGACGCCTACAGAGATTCGATCTTTTCTTGGTCTTGCTGGTTATTATCATCGATTCATTTCGAATTTCTCGAATATTGCGGTTCCACTCACTGCTTTGAATCAGAAGAATAAGCCTTTCGAGTGGGGACCCAAGCAAGAAGAAGCGTTCCAAATGCTGAAGCAGAAGTTATGTAATGCTCCTGTTCTATCTCTACCCGAGGGAAGCGATGATTTCGTTGTCTATTACGATGCGTCCAACTTAGGCCTTGGTTGCGTCCTTATGCAGCGAGGTAAAGTTATTGCATATGCATCTAGGCAGCTGAAAGTTCATGAGAAGAACTACACAACTCATGATCTTGAGTTAGGAGCTGTGGTTTTCGCGCTTAAAATCTGGAGACACTACCTCTATGGAACGAAGTGTGTGATTTTCACAGACCACAAAAGCCTCCCGCATATTCTTAATTAGAAAGAGCTGAATATGAGGCAACGACGTTGGGTTAAACTCTTGAACGACTATGATTGCGAGATTCGCTACCACCCTGGTAAGGCGAATGTTGTAGCTGATGCGCTTAGTCGAAAGGAGCGAGTCAAGCTTCATTCTGTTCGAACTCTATCTGATCTTCAATCTCGTGTCCTTCAAGCTCAACAATTTTGTGTTTCATAAAATTTGATGGGTACGGAATTACCACGTCAACTTGAGGTTATGCTCGAAGCGAAAGACGATGGTTTGCTCTATTTCATGGATCGTTTGTGGATTCCAAAACAAGACGATCTTCGCACTTTAGTGATGGACGAATCACATAAGTCTCGATATTCTGTCCATCCTGGTGCTGATAAAATGTACAAGGATCTTCGTACTAAGTTCTAGTGGCCTGGTATGAAGAAAGATGTTACCTTGTATGTATCGAAATGCCTAATTTGTCTCAAAGTCAAGGCCGGACATCAACGACCATCTGGTTTGCTTGTACAACCTGAGATACCGGTTTGGAAGTGGGAGAACATTGCAATGGATCTCATCACTAAGTTACCGCGTACGTTTAAAGGCCATGATGCTATTTGGGTTGTTGTCGATCGTTTAACGAAATCTGCTTACTTCTTACCTATCCATGAGGATTTCTCTGCTGAGAAGCTTGCCAAGATCTATGTAGACGAGATTGTATCACAACATGGTGTTCCTTTAGATATCATTTCCGATCGTGATACTCGATTTTCATCTCATTTCTGGAAGGCCATGCAATCTGCTTTGGGAACCCAACTGAATCTAAGCACTGCTTATCATCCCCAAACAGATGGCCAATCTGAGAGAACGATTCAAACTTTGGAGGATATGCTTAGAGCATGCGTGATAGACTTGGGTGGTAATTGGGATTCTCATCTGCCGCTGATTGAGTTCTCTTACAACAATAGTTATCATACTAGCATTAATATGGCACCATTCGAAGCTCTCTATGGTCGAAAATGTCATTCACCTGTCTGTTGGAACGAGACCGGTGAAGCTCAGCTTACTGGACCTGAGCTCGTTCTGGAAACAACAGACAAAATCAAGAAAATCCGCGATAATCTTGTGACAGCTCGAAACCGTCAAAAGAGATATGCGGATTTGGGATGCAAGCCCTTAGAATTTCAAGTCGGAGACCGTGTCCTACTCAAGGTGTCACCTTGGAAGGGAGTGGTGAGATTTGGAAAGAAAGGAAAACTTGCACCTCGATATGTGGGACCATTTAAGATTGTCGAAAGGGTTGGAAAGGTTGCCTATCGATTGGAGCTACCTCCAGAGCTTGGAAATATTCACCCGACTTTTCACGTCTCCAATCTGCGAAAGTGTTTAGCTGACGCTGATCTACACATTCCTCTCGACGAAATTCGAATTGATGAAACGATGCACTTTGTCGAGAAACCTGTGGAGATAGTGGAACGTACATACAAACAGTTGAAGAACAAACGGATTCATTTGGTCAAAGTTCGCTAGGAATCCAAACATGGCCTAGAGTTTACTTCGGAACGTGAGGACTAGATGAAGACGAAATATCCGCATTTGTTTTCACAAGCTTCCTCTAGTTAAAATTTCAGGACGAAATTTCTTGAAGTAGGGGAGACTTTGACAACTGCGTTCTGTAATCGATGTACGATGTAAAACAATGATGATTATTAATAAAACAATGTGCTTTTGTATTATTATATGTGTTTTGGTGTTTCTATGTGTGTATTTGTGTTGGTGATTTTACAATTTGATTCGATTCCAATTTCAAGCTTTAAATCGCTTTCTGGAAGGTTATACGCAAACGGGTGCTTAAACGCAGTCAGTATAACGCAACAAACACTCCAGAATAGTGACATAGGCTTAACATACCTTAAATAACCTTCACATAACTTAGAAATAAGTTTTGAATGGTTTGGTGTGTTGAAATCAACTTTGTTCGATCGCAGGGACTATTTGTGTCAAACTGCGAAAATATGCCGATTTGAATAGTAACAAACATTCCGGAACATGACCATAAGTTAAACATACCCTAAATAACCTTTACATAGCTTAGAAATAGGCTTTGAGGGGTTCAGTGTGCTAAAATAAACTTTATGCTCATTCAGGGACTAAAAGCATCAAAAAGTGCATAAGTTTGCATTTTCACGCATAACTTACGTTCTGAATACATCCGGACATCCAAAAAAATTTATGTAAGCATTAAAATACTTTATTTTAGTGTTTGGCATGATAAAATTCCATTCGTCGCTTAATTTTGATCGTTTTTGCGTTCGTTACGACTTCCATCGTAATTAAGCGAATAACGCAACCGTACGACCAAACGAACCGACATCCGAGATGTTTTTGAGCATATTTTAAATTCCCTATACTTTAACTTTATTTTAGAGCATTGAAATGGGGTTAACGGAGCTTAAAAGTGCAAAAAAAAAATCAAGTTTTACAAGTGCAGGGACCATTTTTGAAATTTCTGGCAGATTCAATGAACCTAGTCCATTTTGAAGTGTGATGGTTTTCACCCATGGTTTTGCAAAACCATGGGCTGGTATTCAATGAACATAGTCCATATTAGGGGCTCCCATGGTTTTAGAAAACCATGGGCACACATGTAAGGTCCAGATCAAAGCTCAGTTTTCGAGGAACGATCTTAACGGTTCTAGAAATCCTATATATACCCCATCCATTTCACTTCAAAACCCACAATTTGAAATTTGATTTATGCTCTCTAAGTGGAAGTATATGCTTCCTACCTGAGAGAAAAATCGGAATCAAATCTTGCGGGGACCTTCTGTAAGTGTTCTTTCGTTCTTTTCATTCGTTTTAGCGTTTAAGTCAAACTGCGTTTGACTTTCTGCATTGACCAGTTTATGGTCAATGTGAAGTTCATTTGAACTTCATAACGTGAGTGTAATCACAATGGTTATAGTCCCTAGTGACTATACCTACTGATTACCACGTTATCTAGGCTCAGTGACGAGTCGTAGTTTCGGCCAAAATACGCATTTACGCGTATTTTGTAACCAAACTACTCTAGGGTATCAAAACCGTTTGTTTTGATATCAAAAACTGTTTTCTAAATTAACTAAACATGTTATAGCATGTTTAGCTCGTCACTTATTAGTTTAGTGCTTGTGTAGAGTCGTAAGTCAAGCGGACTAAACACCCGTTTAGACTTTCGAACACGACCCGTTTGGTCGATCACTAGGATCCGACCAAACATGGTTAGTGACCATAGTTGCATAGGGAATAACCTTCCGAGGTTATACCTTATGGTCACCTAGTTTAGGTAGTTGTATGATAAGTAGATTATATGCCATAGGTAAATTACCAGAATACCCTTTTCATGTATAATTGGTAATTAAGCATATGTAACCTAAACTTTTGTCACATAACTGATTATACAACATGATTAGACTTGTATAGGCATATAATACTTGTCATATGACTAGTTAGACGTCTCGAACGCGCTTTGCGCGCACGACGCGTTAAAGTAGCGTAAGCTACCTTAATGGGTCGCGATGGGTCGAAAGCACTTAGGTTAGGTTCCGATTTAGGATGTAGGCTTTGTTAAACCATATCACTTGAGTTCCAACACTCATTTGGGTTGCAAGACCTCATTCTGTCCGATCTTCCGATTTAGGCGTCTATTGTTTGACTAGTGGTTCGATTACTAGGTGCTGCTTGATTTCTCTGGTTTACTCGAGTTTGTTGAAGTACTATTGATTGAGGATACCTTGCACTACATGTGAGTACATAGTTCCCCTATTTTACTGTTTTTAATTGTTTTGGGGTGATTCATATGTACAAAATGATTTCAAGGTTTAAACGATGATTTCAAAAACAAATAGAACGATTTATACTAAACTAATAACGATTTCGACAATGTGAACGAACTTGTTGGTTGTAGTTACATATCGAATGACATTCATTAATTTTGGCCGAACCGACCAGTATTAAGTTATGGTGCCATAGGATATGACAAATCCCGTTATTGCACTATACCCATGGTTATGTGTGGGTGTTGTGGGTAACGACTGAATCTGATGATTGTTAACTTACCCTTTGGAGGTTTGTTAATACAAGAACGAGTTGAATGATGAACGAGTCACAAAGGTTTGAATGTTATTAACGAGATAACCATATATAAGTTTTCACAGTTAAAACAAGGATGATTTAAACGATCTAAACGAGTAAACGATTTGGGAACGATTTGGAAACAATTTGGGAACGATTTGGAAACGATGTTAAACGATTTGGGTAAACGATTGGCTTCTGGGCTAGTGTTTAGATAACTGGACGGGTGTAATGTGGTGAAAACATGGTAGATACGCCGCTGGTACTTCTTATATATAAGTGTTTTCAACATATTACACACTGTGGCGTTATTTAGTTCACTTGGGTAAACGATATTGAAACGATGTAACTCAATGATGTTTTCGAAATAATATACAAGTTTTATTAACAAGTTTATACGAGATGTTTTACAAGATGATTTTCTAGAACAAAAAACTTTTGAGTTAAGAATCGTGGCTACAAAATTTTGTAAATTATAACCATCTTGATTTGAGTTGGTTAATCATGTTGCAATATCATACACTTTTTAAAAACAAGGTTTTCGAGGTATTGCAATATATGTAAACAAGCCATGATTCCGATACTCTTATAAAATCTATGTACTCGCCAGCATTTCTTTGCTGACTTTGTTTTTACATATGTTTCAGGTGTTGTTGCTTGATTGACGATCTAGGAAGCATGCGTCACATAGGATCTGGACGAGGCCTTAGTGACATAAAACAATGATAGTCGATATAAAACTTGTTTGTTATATGTGAAAACAATGTTAATGTTTAATATTATCAATAAAACGAAACACTTTTTGTATCCATGGTTATGAAACGATAATTCTGTTACAACACCCCCCCGACGTTTCCACCACGCTTTGTTGTTTTACGTGGTCGGGGTGTGACATATGTTAAGCATGTTAACACTTCTAGTCCTTTCATAATCAAAGTTTTTGACTTTTTGAAAAATTAGTCCCTTAAATTCAACGTTTGACTTTATTAGGGTTTATTACACGTGTCAATACATCATTGGAAGTGACTTTACGAGGTGTTACATCCTCACCCCCTTAAAAGAAATCTCGACCTCGAGACTTGCTAAAATATTGGAAGTACTTTTCTGACGTATCATGGACTTTACCTCCATAGCATATTTGGGCCTCTAAGGGCATCTCAGTTGACCTATACAATAGGTACATACTTTCTTTCGGAGCTTCTTAACCTGTCGATCCTTAATCTATACAGGTTTCTCATCAAACCATAAATTTTCATTAGTCTGCATATCATTATGTGATAATGCTTCTTATCTTATCGGCGAAACATATCCTTAAATCACTAGTGTGGACACATTGATTTCCATCAAGCTCCTCAGGTAAATTTTAGCTTATAGGTTACCAATCTTGATATATTCGATTTCCTCGAATGATTCTATATATTAAAGCTTAACTAGTTCGATAAATTAAAAATTCAGCACACCCTTTTTAGGGTGATACCTTCAATTGAACCTTTTTCCTTATTAAGGACTTAAGAGGGTTGCGACTTTCATCAATCCTTGATTTTTCTGCCGATTACTGGCAACTTTCAGATGATAACGGATTTGTATGATCTTATTCGTTGTCTCCAAGGCAACTTTCAGATCCTGATAATTGGACTTACCAAAGTCTCGTCCATCAAACGGATGTTTGACAATCCATCTATACAAGGTCTCCAAAGGAGCAGCCTTGATACTTATATATCGACTATTAGTTATAAAATAGCTTATTTAAGGTGATATGGTTATTCCAACTACTGCTTAAAATTAATCTTAAGGAATAGCTAATCCTTACAGTTAGTCGAACAAATCGACGATTCTGGGCAGCTGATGGCGATTCTTAATTGTTGCCTAAGTAGGGTTGCGGTAATCAATGCATAAGCAAAATGAACCGTCTTTCGAAATTAATAATACTGAATTCTCCGAATATTGAATTAGGCTTTATGAACCTTTATCTTAAAACTCACTTAATCAGGGTTTCGATTCTTCCAATAATGATGGTACTAATCGTCATGGAGATTTCATTATAATGCAGCCCTATGTGGGATGTATATCTTAACTCTACTTGCCCTTCAGGAGGTAAATAGGGAAGTCTTTGGAGAAGATAATCAAGTCACAAGGAGATTTCCGAGATTTTCCAAATCTCAGGCTCCGGTTCATCTATCATTGCCTGTGTCAGATAAGTGACACATTTACTTTACAATCCACGGATTCCATAATCAGAGACACTTACTTAGACAATTCCATTCTGTATATCTTCTTTGAATACCATTAGCTGACTTTAGTACCACATGACCATTGGGATATCATAGTGGTTCCATGCATTAAACCTCCATACTGATCAGACATGGAAGCAATCTATAGAACATATCAAGATACACCAATCCTCATATGGCGCTTTTATCATACAATCTGGTATTCGCAGTTGATAGAAATCAATGGGATAACAATACTAACATAATGACGTACTCCATCTGGAGAGAGTACTCTAGAACTTTACGAATGAAGATTTCTGACAGGAACAAAAGAAGTGGTTCCTACGATTTTCATCTGTAAGTTTTACCTTACACTTAATCTCTGGGGTTTTTATGGAAGATTTAAAAGTTTGCTACACTTATAATTTATGAAGGATTTATTGGTATCCGAATCAAAACAGAACTCTTAGCATTTATACGACTGATAAATGATAAGAAATGTACCTGGTGTCATTATTGATGTGAACTACCTCTGGCATCCACCAGGAGAGTTTAAGCGCTTTCATTCTTAGGCTTTCTATCATTAGCCGCACTTCCCTTGACAGATTTAGGGCATGTAGTCTTGATGTGGCCTTTCTCGTTACAGCCGAAACAGACTGCATTCTTTATGTCCTTGCAATCCAACGTTTTATGCTTTCTTGATTTGCAGATCCCACAAGCCCTAGGCTGCGATTGGGATTTTGATTCGAACCTACACTTCCCTAGATGGTGCTTCTTGCAGGTCTTGCATACAGGTTTCTTGTTGGACTTTTGTTTGTTCTCCTTATGCTCAAGCTTACCCTTTTCCTTAGAAGTATGGGAGTTATGTTCCTCCCTTTTCCTTTTTAGTTCATTCTTTGCATCCGAGGCATGAACAAGATCCTCCTCGTGAGTAAGGAAGTGTGGTTTTAAATGGGATTTAGAGCAATTAGCATTGGGCTCTCTGAACTTTTTCACGACCTTTCTCACAGCTTTTCCAACAGCTGCGTCAATCATAGCTTGGAGAACATCTTTGTTAATTCTGAGGATCACAATTGTAGCATCATTAGCATGTGTCACATCATCAATGACGCAATCGACGGTTGTCTTATCCGAGTTTGTCATACTCGAGATTTGGTTCCTAACACCAAATGAAACAATTTCTTAGTTGCAATACAACAACCGTTATTCATCACCCTGATGACCTAACATATACTAACCTTGGTATCATTAAACCATACAGGCTAATATAGTACGAACATTCCTAATGAATTTTATTTAAATATATATTAATTATATTTAGCCTAGGCCATAAAAAGACCGTCAATGGCATTTAAGGTTTGGACCTAGTCCATTACTTTATGACAGGGGATCAAAATGTCACACCTGTCTTGATCATATTGATGATTTTAGATAGATTGAAAGCTCGTCAAAGGATATTGGAAAAGTGTGATTCCTAAAGGATATAAAGCATCCATCTAAAATTGTTGAAGCAGTCTCTAAAGTACCGTCGGCCAATTCTACCTCATGTTTTATGTCTAGAGTCCTAACAGGCGGATACAATAGTTTACATCACTTATTGTCCACAATAGATTTATCTGCGCCAGAATCAAAAAAATTCCCGCATAAACATCCTTGATAAGGAAAGGTACCTGTTATGACGTTATAATTTTGTACTGCCTCCTGGGCGTTCATCTGGAAGACTTACGCGTTTGTTTTCTTGGCCTCTTTAGGCTTCTCCTGATTCTTAGGGCAGTTAGTCTTGATATGCCCCTTCTCGTTACAACCATAACAGGTTGCATCTTTCTATTTCTTGCAATCCAAGGTTTTATGTTTCTTAGACTTGTAGATCCCACAAGGTAGAGGCTGAGATTCAAATCAGCATTTCCCGAGATGGTATTTCCGACAGGTTTTGCACCTGGTCTTTTCACCCGACTGCTGGTTGTCCTTCTTAAACCCGGAACTCTTCCTATGATCAGAGTTCCTCTTTTTCTTCTTATCGGAGCGATGAGAATTCTCATCCTCCCTTTTACGCTTCCCATCATCAGAAGCTTTGGCAGCATTGTTTCTGACCACATCAAGTGTGAGAGATAGTGACAGATCTGCCGGTGACCTGAACGTGGTAGGTCTCGATGCTTTCACACTTGCCTTGACTTCTGGGGCTAGACCCCCAATAAAGCGAGCTATACGCTTCGGTTCCGGTGTGATCAAGTAAGGAACCAATTGAGACATGGTATTGAAACTTGTAAGATATGCCTGAAAATCTAAGTTCTTCATGACCAATGTCAAGAATTCAGTCTCGATTTTCTCAACTTCATGTTGAGGACAGAAATTTTCTTTGATAAGAGCAACAAACTGATCCCAAGTCAAGTTGTACCTAGGGATCTTCCCTGTAGCTTGGATTAGTGACCTCCACCAAGCTAGAGCTTCGCCTTTAAAAGATTGTGAAACAAACTTCACAATGTCTTGCTCTGCACATCCACTAATATCAACAACGGTGTCCATCTCATCGAGCCACGTCATGCAATCGATGGCTCCCTTTTCTCCTCTGAAGTCTCTGGGCTTGCAGGAGACAAAATATTTATATGAACAAGTTTTAACACGTGGCTGTTGATTAAGCACAACCTGTCTAGACGGAACACTCATCTGATTCGATGAGTAATGAGAATCATCCTTATGAGAGACATGTGTTTGGGAAGGTGGTTTTGTATGAGGCACTGATTGGGTCCCACTGCGAGCACCACTTGATTCCTTGAACTGTCTTTCAATGGCTCGATTGACAGCATTATCTATCATTGTCTATAACTCTGCGGCCGTTACATTCACCCTTGTATTGTCATTCCTCATATTGGGATGACTGTTGACTTCATCTGATTCAGACATGCTGAAGCTTGTCTTCTATAAAACAATTGTCAATAATTTTGTTTAGAAGTCTATTTTGGAATCATCATCTTCGATGATTCATTAACCATGGTATAAATAGACCATATTTGGTTAATTTGATAATCAGGTTTATTTTAAACTTTTCATTATAATTATCCAGTTATAAACTATTAAGGATATTGAAATGGCACAAAAGGCCTTGTCACGAGGACAGTTTTGAATTTATAAGCCATGATCTTATAGGATCGAGGCATTAAGGTTTGAACACAGTTCATTACCTTTCTTGACAGGGAGTCAAAGTCTGCAACTGTCTTTTGTCTTTTAGGACAATAAGTATAGCCTGTAGGCATTTCATCACTAATGGATGTTTCTAATATGATCATCTTATTGGATGATATAAGCCATGATTTCTAGATCATTAGGCTGAATCAGGAAATTGGAAGAATCCGATATAAGGATGACTGGTGTGATTTTCTCGAACCACACTTGTCAGGAGTGCTAACACGTTCTTAGGTGTTAACAATGATTTATTTTCTTAAAAAGGCTTTACCATTTTAGCTATGTCGAAAATGACATATAGGCTAGGTTATACCTTTAAGATTTTTCTTTGAGATATAATGGCAGAGCAATCATAAATTGAAATGACGTTCTGATTTAAGACATAATACATACGTATATTGTTTAATACCAAAGTAAATTTCAAAAAGGAAACTTTTCATAGAGAGTCCTAAAGAATCACAATAATTGCCCTAAACGGGACTTTAAACAAGGAAATTTGCCCACGCATGGACTTGAAAGATGTATTTGTCCCTATAGGGACTATTATAGAAATGAAATATAACAAGGAAGTTCCTTCTTCATTCTATTTCTGAAAGTTTTCTCCTTGGTTCCCTGAGTGCGGTACGGGTACAGAAGGTTCTTATGGGTAGTCGAAATCTTCTATATCAGAAATCTTTGCAAAAGTGGAATCCAAGGATTCTATGGTTAATGAATAATATGAATCATGAATAAGGTCAGGACAGGTATATTCCAAGTTTGGGATTCCAAGACTTAGAGGTAAGAAATATGAGTCCTTTGGGTCCATAGGTATTATCTTTGGAGCGGGAGTTTCAGAGACAGCTGGTATGAACTCCTCTGATGTTGGCTTCTCACTTGAAGTTTCAAAAGTCTTGGGTATAGAATTTGAAATATGGTTAATGGGTTCAAAAGGTCCTTTCTCCATACTGGTCGTATGCTAATTCGAGCTGTGGTACGAAGCTTTACATTCTTAAACTTTGGATTTGGAGAGCCTCCACCAATGGCAGCTTTGCTCGGCGACACGATCCTGAGATACAGAAATATCGAAAACAATGCATACAAATAACAGGGATAAGATCATTCCTAGTTCAAGTCTAGACTCGGAAGTCAAGGAATGTGCTACTGTGTCATTGATATTAAACACAAAAGGCTAGTGTTTAATTCACTCAATGTTGGCTCTGATACCAACCTGTCACACCCCGATATTCCACGTATTACCGGTGGGCCCGGTGGGGAGTATCGTGACGTAGTTGATATCATCATAGTCAATTAATCACAGTTCAATGCGCCGCAGAAGTCTAAAGTAATAATAATACAAACCGATTCGAAGGTATAATAGAGTATTACACAACGGTTGTATATGGATCCACGGGCGGATCTTAAAACAGAAAAATAAACACTGTTCAACAGACTTTAGACGTTTAGAACTTGCAAGATTCCTTATTAACGCCCTGAGCTCCCAGCCAATTACGTACAGTACCTGTCACTTAATCTTTTTGGAAAATACGCCAGTTTACACTGGTAAATACAATTAACTGACTCTTTTGAAAACATTTATGAAAATTGATTTGAATGCACAAGGCACAAATATCCTTTTATAACTTGGGACAATTATATAAAAATAATCTTGTATACAGATTTACATGTTTGTTATACATTCAGGACCCGATATAGAAACCGAGTCAAGATTAACAGACACACCACAAGTATAGGCCCACAAGAGAATGAGATGCCGTTTTTCCTACGCAACTGTTAGGTGTATGCCTACACCCCATGCTTAAGACGTGGTCATTTCTTAATAAATGATGCCAAGGATATCCGGGACATGGTCATTAACCCCCAAAGGCTTTGTTTCAAACAAGACAGATTAAAACGGGTTACCTCAATAATTTAACCACTAATCGATTAAACATTCAATACCCAACCAAGCGGTATTATTATAATACCGTATCCCAAGCCCGTATAGGGAAAATAAGTTAAAAGTATTTACCTGAGCTAAAATGTAATTTTATTCTCAGCCGTATATTCAAATCAGCAAGCACAAGTACCTCTACTGGGGCTCTCAATCTGGAACGAAGGTTTTATTAACCTATTAGATTCCTAACGGGTCTTATTTAAGTTGAAACTTAGACCGGTTAGTTTTAAGGAAAGGTTTACGGTTCAAAACGCAAAGTTAAGCGAAGACCGGATTAGAATGTGATTTAGACCCGACAAGTATGAAGACTTATATAATATGGGTAAACTAAACACATTCTGGATTTTGAGATAAAAAAAATGATAAGGTTTGACCTGTTTCGGTCAATTTATGCAAACTAGTCACATAAACCGCACCGAACGCGAAAATGCATAACGGGTAACCAAATGAGTCATGAACAGGTTTCCTAAGTTAATATGCCTTAAATATGTTGTGATATCAGTAGTATACTTTCCATTATGCCCAAAACAAATTTAAACTCAATTTAATCCCCGTAGGGGTATTTTGGTCATTTTAAAGATTATAAAAGAGATTAAATAATAATCTGAGGTTCTGATCTAAAATGATTAGTAAAAATATTTAATTTAATAAGTTATATCAGTAAGGTATTGCACATATGTGAAATTTATCATTTATGACCAAACTATGCACCGAAAGGGCATTTTGGTCATTTCACATAAGCTTTAAGGGTTAAATTTGGAAATCTGTGTTCAAAACTTTTTACTTACTATTAAAGTATAAAATTGATTCATAACATCAGTAGGTAACAAGCTTTAGGTGCCTAATATGGTTTTAAACCATACTATGCGCCTAAATCGCATAAAAGTCGGTATTTGACGATATTCGGGTTGATTAAGGAAATCTGAGATTTTGATCAGCCTTTACTGTTTAAAATAACTTATTTATTATATAAAATCAGTAGAAAAATATTTGATATGTAAATGATGTGTAAAACTCATTTTATTAGCGAAAAGGGCATTATCGTCAATTACCGAGTCTATGCAAGAACTCTATGTTATGATCAGTTTAAAATTTAATAAAAAATTCCAAAAATCCCAAAATATTATATTACATCAGTGGGTAGAAAGTTTGGTGTCAAAATTTGGGTTTGAATAGGCTTTATGCTGAAAATGCTGTTTAATTAATAAAAAGCTTTCAATTTACGATATCGAGCATAACTCTTAATTTAGACCTCAAACTGATGTCAAATTTTTAGAACATGTTTATAAATTAGTAATAAATGTTTTTGTCCTCTCACATTTTCAAAAATCTCGTTTTTATATCAAAAGGGCATAATGGTCAACTTTTAAGCATTTAACGGAAACATGCAATGAACTAGGATTTCTATGGAACCATGTTGTATAACCTTGGACGGTTATACTAACATATAATATCGTCTTAAAAGAATCCTAAGTCATAACTAAACTAAGTTAAATCTGGGTCAGAGCTAAAAGTCAAAGCAAAAGTCTACTTTTGTGACTTTCGGTTCCGAACCTAGCCTAAACTTAGAATTATCGGGTTGAACATGCCTAGACATGTTCAATTAATATTTACCAAGTTATTAAAGTGACAAAACTGATTTTATTGCCTTTACATTATTAGTTATGAATTTTATTTAAAAAACGACTCGTTTGACTTTTATTTTAATTACTTTGACCCGACAATTTACTAAGCAAACGTGGTAATTAGGAGGTGCCCTTTTGAGGGTTTAATACCTACCTAATTACGATCACGTAGCCATGTTCGATATGAACAATGGCTCGACCGTTTAAAAGTCAAAGCGTTTATCGCGAATGCTTGACTTTTCGGCTTTAAGAGCCAAACAATTGAACTAAGCACGAAAGGAACACTTACGAGTGGTCCTTAGGGCTGAAGGAGGTTCCCAAGTTGGTCAGGATCCTCTTAAAATCAGAGAGCAAGATTAGATTGAATGAAGTGTGAGTTGAAAGAAAAAATAATTGGGTATATATAGGATTTCAATAACCGTTAGGATCGTTCATCAATAAACGTGCTTCGATCTCGGCCTTACAAGTGTGCCCATGGTTTTAGAATACCATGGGTGCCCCAAAATAGCCCATATACTTGTTAAAAACCATTTCCAAACCCAAAAACCCAGCTGCTGATTGAAGAAAACCATTTTTACAGAACTGGGGAGTTTACACGGGCCGCATAGACTTAGGCCAAGTCTTATCCTGAGCCAACTTTAACAGAAATGTCAAGTTTAGTCCCTGCAGGTGTAAAACTTGGTTTTTGATGCATTTTTGACACGTTTAAGCCCCGTTAATCTCATTTCAAGGCTCTATAATGAAGTTAAAGTATAGGTAACATGAAACATGCTCAAAAACATCTCGGATGTTGGTTCGTTTGGCCGTACGATTGCGTTGTTCGGTTAATTATGACGAAACACGAACGGACGCGAAAAACGAACCAAATTACGCGACGAATGGGATTTGGGATTTTAACATGCCAGTCACTAAAATAAAATATTTTAATGATTACATAAATTTTTGGATGTCCGGATATATTCAGAACGTAAGATATTTCCGAAAATGCAAACTTATTCACTTTTTGACGCTTTTAGTCCCTATTGATCAAATAAGTTTATTTTTGCGCACCAAACACCTCTAAGCCTATTTCTAGGATATGTAAAGGATATTTAGGGCATGATAAACTTATGATCATATTCCGGAAGGTTCGATACCATACGAATCGGCAGACTTTTGCAGTTCGACGTAATTAGTCCCTCTGATGCACAAACTTGCACATACCATCGTTTAATAGCATCGAAGCCTTATCTAATCCATATTAGGAATTCTTGAGAGTATTACTAAATATCACGATGCTTCGGGTTCGTAAAAAGGCCATTCAGAGGTATAATTAAACATATTGACACTTTTACCTCCTTAAACTTGCAAAGTTGCGCGTATCGTCACTTAAAGGCATGAAAACCTTAAGCGGCCAATAATTGGCATTCCCGAGAGTATAATCAAATGTCATGAAACTCTCGGTTTGTTAAAAGGTCACGCAGAGGTAAGAATTAACATGTTGATGCTTTTAACCCTTCATCGCGCAAACTTTCAATTAATTACGCAAATGGCTACACTCGATCAACAAGTGGCTCATTTGTGAATATGATTACCGTGTAACGTTATTCAGAGGCTTATGTTAAGCATGTTAACACTTCCAGTCCTTCCATAATCAAAGTTTTCGACTTTTCAAAAAATTAGTCCCTTAAATTCAACGTTTAACTTTATTAGGGTTTATTACACGTGTCAATACATCATTGGACGTGACTTTATGAGGTGTTACATCAAGGTAAGAGAATCACTCCTATCTTGATGATATGCTCCCATTTTTTGGGAATGTGAGTAGTGTATTCCTTGTCGATGATGTTTTGAAATCATGCATTTAAATAACGTATATGTATATGAAAAGGATTACTATGTTGTGTGTGTAACCATCGTTAAAATAATTTGGATTTTTGAAAAGAAAAAGTTTGGATCGTGTTAAGCATAAAATTGATACTAGAAAAATGGAGGTTTGATTAAAACTTGGATTGTTTCGAAATGGAACTTTGACTAAACGAAAGTGGTCAAAAGTTCTTTTGAGTTGGGGAAGCATGCTTGTTGCAACCCCGTCCCCTATCTGTCCCGAGAACGGGCGGCCGGGAGACCAGATTTAGTGGTATCGGTGGTTATCATTTTGGCAGCGGAAATTTCATCAGGACCGTAGTTAGTAAATATTTTATCAGAGTAAATACCACACTTTTATAATATTAAACATGTGGGAAATTCCCAAGTTTTCAGTACACACATTTTTATAGGGATAAACCCTATTTTATTTAATTAAAATGTCTCTTTATTCAGGTAACTTTTATAGCCACTTTTTCCAAGCCTTCAGTGCTGTCCAGCTGGCTTCTATTTGGCTTTCACATTTTGTTACCTGAAATGCGTTTAAAAACATAGGTCAGTGGGAAATACTGGTGAGTGAATCCTAGTTTAATCAAGAAGAGTTTTATCTTTTAACAGTATTGAGAGTGATTACAATGTTTATTTCTACACAATTACTCATTCAGTACTGTCAATCCTGACTGGTGGGTCATATTACACATTGGCTAACTCTTTGTCCAATGGAAACGTGTTTCACATTTTGTATACAAAACCCCAACATACCGGCAGAAATTGAAGAACTACAAAGACTCAATCACTGCTAATCACATTGTAAAATATTTAAGGTTTTGTAAAAACAGTTTACAAAAACGAGATTACTCACATTGCTGTCTTAGGGTTTTCCTTAAGGATTTCCTGGTGATTATCTATTAAATACACAAATGCACACGCGTTAGTATAATAACCTAATATTTACATTAGTAATACCCTTCCCGAGACGGCATTCCAACGACTACGTCGGGCAGAACCTCGACAGCCGTTACAGAGCCCTGGATCAATCGGGCAGCGTATGTAATACGTAACCGGGGTTATAATACTTACAACGAGGCAGAACTTCGTTATTTAGGGGGGTATTATGCCCGATAATTATGTTTACTCTATAGAAATTCGAGAGAGAAAAGAGAAAAGAACGTTTGAACGAACTGTCGAATGCACCTATTTATAGTGCTGATCTCCGTCTTCGTCACGCCCCGCGAAGCATGTAGCTGATGTGTACAAAATGCAACATATAAATTATATCAAATGAGGCATAAAACTAACCCTTTTTTAGTACTAATGTTGGAAAAAGTCTTCGTCAGGGATAAATGAGCTTAAATGAACAAAAGAAGCAAAAATGCAGCCAAATCTAACAATAATACAAGAAAATGAATAAACGTGGCATGCCCGACCCCCCGACAGCGTCTTCCCAAGCAAAAACAAGACATCAGAAGGCTGAAGACGCCCCGTGCTCATTGAGCACGGGGGCGTGCCCAAGTGTCTGCAGAAAAGACAAAGCTGTAGAAGCTTTTATTTCCCAACACGGGGGCGTGGCCAGTGGACACGGGGCCGTGGTCAACGCTAAGATTCGTAGAATCTAGGCAAATCTTGATAGTACAGATACGCTTCTGCACACAGGGTGGTGCCCAGCGGACACGGGGGCGTGGTCAACAAATGCAGACAAAATGCAATTAATGAAGAAAGAGAAGATGGGTGGACACGGGGCCGTGTCCGGGCTTCTGTGCAGGCTATAAATAGGGGTGCTTGGCTCACTTGCAAACCATCCCTTGGTAAACCACCTCTCTCACACTTCACCCACCCACCACCACCAGCACCATCACAACCCACATCGACCACCATCATCCATCATCCATCATAGAGTGTGTGAGTAGTCTCGGGATCCAAGATTGATCGTAAGAGTTCTTGACAATCAAAGGCCATGTTTGCCTAAATCTGTTACATCACTTGGTGAAGACAAGCATTTAGTGTAATACTTTTTATTTTTAATCTTTTCGCACTTTTTATTTGGTTATGTATTAATGACTTTAATAACTAGTTTCTTATGCTGAAGGTGAATCTTCCTTATCATTTGTCCATGGTGTCTTTGCATTATTTTACTGTCTATATAAAATAAAATATTTTCACCATTCATATCTCCACGGTCTATATGGAGATATGTTGGCTACCTGGTCGGGGGTTAAGGGAATGGTTTGATAAGCGTCTTGCCTTGTTCAGTGTATAGATCCTGCAAGGACCTGGGTCAAGTTTAGTAGGACCTCCTTCAATACCCACAAGTATTGGATGGCGGGGGTCCGAACTCCTTGATCCCCTCATATGTAAACTACTATTAAAACTTTAACCCGCTATTTAGGATTGTATCCCTGCTGACTCAAACTACTTATCCGAGGGTAACGTCACCTTCAAAAGAGGGGACTACCACAATATGCGTTAATAACTTAATTAATTATCTTTCAATAATCCAACCCTTTAGGATTGTATCCTTGCTGACTCAAACTACTGGGGTGAGGGTAACATCACCTTCAAAAGAAGGGCCTACTACTATAACTAAGATAATCTCTTAAAAAGTGCAAAAGTGCGGAAATAATCAAAGGTTACACTAAAGGCGAGTCGGATCCAAGTGATTCATCTTGTCTATCTGTTTTTATTTTTATTTTCAACATTTTTTTAGTTAGTTTTATTTTCTTGTTTTAAAACCTTTTTTCTAAATTTTTGATTTGATTAGACGTTGAGGATAAACCGGTATTAAAAGCTCGTGTGTCCTTGGACGACCTCGGTATCTTACCACACTATACTATGCTCACGATGGGTGCACTTGCCCATATGTGTGTTTAGTGTTAGTAAATATCGTGTTTTATAAATTTAAAACTTGACTAAAGTGTTAAAAAGGGCTTAAAATATACTTAAAAACTATATAACACTCACGCACATCAAGTTTTTGGCGTCGTTGCCGGGGACACAAGGATTTTAAGAAAGTTACGAATCAACGGCCTAATCGTTTTTCTTAGTTTTCTATTTTTTTTAGGATTTTTTCTTCAATTTTCAGTTTCTCCAGAGCTTAGCACGGGCCGTGCCTGGTCGGACACGGGTCGTGCCCAGCATTGTTACTGGCAGTTTTTATTTTCCGAGTTACAGAGAGTTGAGCACGGGACCGTGTCGGTGCAGCACGGGGCCGTGTCGAGCTCCCCAGTAACAGGGATCCGGAAAACAACTTATGTATCTCCGACCACGGGCCGTGTTCACCTGGGCACGGGGCCGTGGTGAACCTTCTGACCAACGTTCTTTTCTGTTTTTATTGCACGACTTGGAACCCAGGCGCCACATCTGAACTTTCTACGTAATGTATGAGCTCCAGTTCTAGTAGAGACATAAAAGAACCTCTAGACGAACCCGAACGTTTCGGGGGACCCACTTCCAATGGCGGATCAACGTACCCTCATGGATTACCTACGACCCACCGTGGGTAATCTTGGCGCCACTATCAATGCACCGAATGTCGAGGCCAACAACTTCGAACTTCGGCCGCATTTGATACAAATGCTCCAAAACTCTGCAACCTTCCATGGGCTTGCAGACAAAGATCCCCATTTGCATATCACTAACTTCCTAGAAATATGTGATACATTTCGGATCAATGGAGCATCAAACGATGCCATCCGCCTTCGAATGTTTCCATTTTCATTAAAAGACCGAGCTAAGGCTTGGCTTAATACCCTCCCAGTTGGCTCGGTAAACACCTGGGATGAACTAGCCCAAAAGTTTCTATATAAGTGTTTCCCTCCTGCTAAAACGGCTAAATTAATGACTGAAATTAATACATATTCACAAGAGGATGGGGAATCCTTGTATGGAACTTGGGAAAGGTTCAAGGAGCTACTGAGAAATTGTCCTCATCATGGTCTTGCAGTATGGCAACAAGTATCCACTTTCTACAATGGGTTGTTGCCACACACAAGACAAACACTTCACTCTAGGTCCGGGGGACTTTTAGGTAATCGTCGCCCAAATGAAATTTATAATCAAATTGAGGAAATTGCTCAAGCCAATTTTCAGTGGCACACTCCCCGAGGAAACAAATCTATTGCCCCGGGCGCCCATAATGTTGATGAAAGCACCTCCTTGCAAGCCCAAATCGAGGCCCTTTCTTCAAAAATAAAAAAAATAGAAACGGCAAAAACGGTCTCGGTTATGGCTTGCGAGGGGTGTGGTGGGCCACATGAAAATTGGAGTTGTATGAAAGAAATGGATAATCAAACAAAATCAGTAAACTATATTGATAATAGACCTAGGCCGTCGGGTCCTCCAACGGGTACCTACAACCAAGGATGGCGTAACCACCCTAACCTTGGTTGGAGAGAACCCGGCAATAGTAGTAACCAACAAAATCTAAACCAACGAACAAACTTTCAACAACCAAGAAACGAGTCACAAAATTTCTCTCAACAACAACAAGGGGGACGAGAGAGGCTTGAAGATACCGTATCTCGCCTCATCTCCGACTCCGAAAAGAAAAACTCGGATCGATTTCAACAACTGGAATTGAACTTTCGAAATCAACAAGCTAGTATTCAAAACATTGAAAAACAAGTAAGTCAACTAGCTCAAAATTTCTCCGAGAGACCTCAAGGCGGGTTACCAAGCAATACCGAAACCAACCCAAAGGCGCAAGTGCATCTCATCACATTGAGAAACCGCACTGTGGGCGCCGAGGAGGCTCCGTTACCTCCAACTGAAAAGAGCCGATCTAGCCAGTCCCCATCTCCACCAACACCCCAACAAGAGACGACTCCTCCACCAAATCAAGAGCCCACCAAGAATCCTCCGGTACCATACCCCGGCGGTTAATTCGCCAAAAGACCGATGAGCAATTCTCAAAATTCGTAAATTTACTAAACCAATTGCATGTGAATATTCCATTTGTTGACGTACTGACCCAAATGCCTAAATATTCAAAATTTATAAGGGACTTCCTCACTCACAAAAGGAAAATTGAATCATTGAAATTAGTTAATTTAAGTGAAGAATGCTCCGCCTAACTACTCAACAAACTCCCGCAAAAGAAAATCGATCCCGGAAGCTTCACCATCCCTTGTTCAATCGGGGAATCGCACATTTGTAACGCACTAGCCGACCTCGGGGCTAGTATTAACCTTATGCCCGCATCAATGTTCGACAGACTTGGCCTAGGAAAAACAAGCCCTACAAAAATGAGCATACAACTCGCCGATAGGTCAGTTAAATAGCCGCAAGGTGTCGCTGAAAATCTACTAGTCAAAGTCGGAGAATTCGTCTTCCCAGCCGACTTTGTCATACTAGATATGGAGGAAGATACCGAAGTACCACTCATCTTTGGGAGGCCATTCTTAGCTACGGCCCACGTGGTGGTGGACATGAATGGCGGGACACTAACATTGAGGGTTGGGGACAAGGAAATGAAGTTCGGAGTTGGTAAGAGAGTAGAAGACGATGACCCGGTCAATTACATGCAAGTCATAGACTCAAGTTTGGATGATGCTCTCCGACGGTGCAACATGAGATGTAAAACATCCCACTTAGGTAACATATGACTGGCTTTGGGTCTAGCCAAGGACCCTTATAAACGTGGCGCACCACGGAGGCACTCCGCGAAACTATCCTTAGTTTAGTTTGGATTAATATTTTTTATGCTTTCTAGTTTGGTTTTAATTTTCAGGAATAAAACACACTCAGGATGGTGAAGGATACTAAGGGAAACTTGAACCAGCACCCCATGCACAAAAATAGAGCCTCCCGATAATTTTTCTTCGTTACAGCAAGTTCGGCACAGGCCGTGTCCCGCCAACACGGCCCCGTGCTGAACAATCTACAGGAAATCGCCCAGTTCAGGTAACTGGACACGGGGCGTGTTCGCTGAACACGCCCCCGTGTCTAGGCTTCTGTTACTTTCTGATACTTCTGTTACTGGCAACCTTAACACGGGGCCGTGCCCAGACACCACGGGCCCATGTCCAGATGCCCAGTAACATAAAATTTTGTTTTTAACACACCTTTTACACATTCAATCAACCTAAAAACTTATTTTTGGGACACATTGAGGACAATGTGTAATTTAAGTGTGGGGGGATGCTAAAACCTTGAATTTTGCAAGTCCTAATTACAAGCCTTACACAAAACTCTATTGGAACAGCTAAACACCCCAAATTTTTTTCTAAAATTTTTCAATTTTTTCACTTGTGTTGGTTTAACTTGGGAATAACAAGTTCTAAAAAGGTTATACTTTTACAAATTTACAACCGATAGCATCGTGATAAAAAAGAACAAACATAAGAAAATTATGAAGCGGCATGACAAATCTAGTTAAAATTTGATTATATATACTTGATCACATAAAAACCCATTCCCACAAAAAGTGAGTTTTGAGCCTTTATTGAGCATACAAATACACATCCTTAAACTAAATGCTCATTTTTCGTTTCTTGTGTGAATCGCCGCTTGGTTTCTTACGACTCTAGAACTTGCCACGACGATACATTCCCGGTCCTTACCAACTAAAACCCATGTAAGTAAATGATGGAGGCATCAGGACTAACCTTTTTATTTCAACACCATTATTTTTTTTTTTTACCACCTACCCAAAATCCCCCTAGTTAACCCCTTTGAGCCTAAACCTTTTCATTTCTAAACCCAAAACAAACATCCTTTTACCCACCAAAACCCTTTTTCATTTTAAACCCTTTATTTTAGTAACAAAGCTCGGCTTTCATGTGACTTCCTTATCAAAAAAAAAAAAAAAATAAGAGAAGAGAGAAAAATGAAGTTAGCAATAAACAAACAAAGCTCATCAAAAGAAGGCTTGTTTGAATAATGCTTCATTAAAATAAAAAGTCACAAAAACAAAATGTTTTACGAAAACCGACGCTTTTTACGCCTTTCGCCCTTTTCTACTAACCACTAACCCAACCACCTACCTTTAACCCAAGCCTAACCCTTCCCCAAAGTCCTCTTGATATTTACAAAGGTTTATAGTTAAAAAGGAGGAGGATTGATTGCTTGGCAAGCATATGGTAGAAGTAAGTTCCATGCTGCTCTCGAGTGTTTCACAAAAATACATTTTCGGCCGAGTGTTGAGTGATCCCCCGTGAGGTATGTGAGCTTGTATATAAATGGAATTTTAAAGAGGCATGTTATGCCCAAATAAATAATTTCTCTTGTGTAATGTTTTAAATAAATCATGACGAATAGGATTGTAAATAAAGTAAAAATAAAACCTAATAAAGAATCTTGGAATCCCGACACTCTATGATAAGTCAAAAACCTTCTCTTCTACCCATTCCATTTGGGTGTGTAAGCCACAAAATAAAGAGTGTTGCTTGAGGACAAGCAAAGATTCAAGTGTGGGAGTATTTGATGTGTACAAAATGCAACATATAAATTACATCAAATGAGGCATAAAACTAACCCTTTTTAGTACTAATGTTGGAAAAAGTGTGATTTTGTCTTCCTTTTGCATTTTCGGGGATAAATGAGCTTAAATGAACAAAAGAAGCAAAAATGCAGCCAAATCTAACAATAAGACAAGAAAAGGAATAAACGTGGCATGTCCGACCCCCCGACAGCATCTTCCCAAGCAAAAACAAGACATCAGAAGGCTGAACACGCCCCGTGCTCAGTGAGCACGGGGGCGTGCCCAAGTGTCTGCAGAAAAGACAAAGCTGTAGAAGCTTCTATTTCCCAACATGGGGGCGTGGCCAGTCGACACGGGGCCGTGGTCAACGCTAAGATTCGCAGAATCTAGGCAAATCTTGATAGTACAGATATGCTTCTGCATACGGGGTCGTGCCCAGAGGACACGGGGGCGTGGTCAACTAATGCAGACAAACTGCAATTAATGAAGAAAGAGAATATGGGTGGACACAGGGTCGTGCCCAATGGACATGGGGCCGTGTCCGGGCTTCTGTGCAGGCTATAAATAGGGGTGCTTGGCTCACTTGCAAACCATCCCTTGGCAAACCACCTCTCTCACACTTCACCCACCCACCTCCACCATCACAACCCACATCCACCACCATCATCCATCATAGAGTGTGTGAGTAGTCTCGGGATCCAAGATTGATCGTAAGAGTTCTTGACAATCAAAGGCCATGTTTGCCTAAGTCTCTTACATCACTTGGTGAAGACAAGCATTTAGTGTAATACTTTTTATTTTTAATCTTTTCGCACTTTTTATTTGGTTATGTATTAATGACTTTAATAACTAGTTTCTTATGTTGAAGGTGAATCTTCCTTATCATTTTTCCGTGGTGTCTTGGCATTATTTTACTGTATATATAAAATAAAAGATTTTCACCATTCATATCTCCATGGTCTATATGGAGATATGTTGGCTACCTGGTCGGGGGTTAAGGGAATGGTTTGGTAAGCGTCTTGCCTTGTTCAGTGTATAGATCCTGCAAGGACCTGGGTCAAGTTTAGTAGGACCTCCTTCAATACCCACTAGTATTGGATGGCGGGGGTCCGAACTCCTTAATCCCCTCATATGTAAACTACTATTAAAACTTTAACCCGGCTATTTAGGATTGTATCCCTGCTGACTCAAACTACTTAGCCGAGGGTAACGTCACCTTCAAAAGAGGGGACTACCACAATATGCGTTAATAACTTAATTAATTATCTTTCAATAATCCAACCCTTTTGGATTGTATCCTTGCTGACTCAAACTACTGGGGTGAGGGTAACGTCACCTTCAAAAGAAGGGCCTACTACTATAACTAAGATAATCTCTTAAAAAGTGCAAAAGTGCGGAAATAATCAATGGTTACACTAAAGGCGAGTCGGATCCAAGTGATTCATCTTGTCTATTTGTTTTTATTTTTATTTTCAGCATTTTTTAGTTAGTTTTATTTTCTTGTTTTAAAACCTTTTTCTAAATTTTTGATTTGATTAGACGTTGAGGATAAACCGGTATTAAAATCTCTTGTGTCCTTGGACGACCTCGGTATCTTACCAACACTATACTACGCTCAAGATGGATGCACTTGCCCATATGTGTGTTTAGTGTTAGTAAATATCGTGTTTTATAAATTTAAAACTTAACTAAAGTGTTAAAAAGGGCTTAAATATACTTAAAAACTATACAACTCTCACGCACATCATAGCCAAGGGCTACGCGGCCCGCGTGGGTGGCTAGGGTAGGCCCTAGCCTTGCTGAGTTGACACGTAGCTTCGACACGAGTCCAACACATGGCGGCACCGGGTTAAGCCTGGTGGCCAGGTTGTCGCGGACCGCGACAGAGGTAGCCAAGGGCTTCGCACCCCGCGACGGCTCTTTAAATTTTGTTTTTATTTTTATTTTATTAAATTAAAGGTATTTAGGGCTATTATACGTATACGGGGTGTATTTTAGGACATATAGGGACATTCTAAATATTATTAGGGGTGTCGAAAATTATTTAGGAGGGTTGTTATATCCTCTCCATCTTGTTTTAGAGCTCGTCCTCGAGATCTACTGGAATAGGTGCGGATATTTCTTTTGCTTTTCTGATTCAAGCTCCCAAGTGTATTCTGGTCCTCGTTTGGAGTCCCATTTCACTTTGACCAGAACTAATCTCTTGTGCTTGAGATTCTTGACTTTCCTGTCTTCAATCTGTAGAGGTCTTTCTACAAATTTTAACTGTTCATTTACCTCTATATCCTTAAGAGGCATTACGAGTGATTCATCAGCTAAGCATTTCTTGAGATTAGATACATGAAATACATCATGTATTCCTGCCATTTCCTCTGGCAATTGTAGTTGATAAGCTACAGGTCATATTCTTCTAATAATCTCAAAAGGTTCAACATACCTGGGGCTTAGCTTTCCCCTTTTTATGAATCTTACCACTCCTTTCCAAGGAGAGATTTTCAATAACACTTTATCACCTTCCTGAAATTCCAATGGCTTTCATCTGTTATCTGCATAGCTCTTTTGTCGATCACGTGCTGCTTTCAGTCGTTCTTTAACTTGAACAATCTTGTCTGTCGTTTCTTGTACTATCTCAGGTCCGGATAGTTGCTTTTCTCCATTTTCTGCCCAACAGACTAGCGTTCGGCATTTTCGTCCATAAAGTGCCTCGAATGGTGCAGCATTGATACTTGTGTGATAACT
The DNA here is from genome assembly GCA_030545235.1 of Helianthus tuberosus. Taxonomy (NCBI): domain Eukaryota; kingdom Viridiplantae; phylum Streptophyta; class Magnoliopsida; order Asterales; family Asteraceae; genus Helianthus; species Helianthus tuberosus. Next base: position 40,918,046 of record CM060439.1, on the reverse strand, counting down.
GTTATTATAAGAAGATTCTATCAATGGTAAGTGATCGTCCCAATTACCTCCGAAATCAATTACACAAGCTCTAAGCATATCCTCCATGGTCTGAATTGTCCTTTCGCTTTGTCCGTCCGTTTGAGGATGATAAGCGGTGCTTAGATTTAACTTGGTTCCCATTGCTTTTTGGAAACTTGTCCAAAAATGAGAGGTAAAACGACTATCTCTGTCAGAAACGATTGATAAAGGAATTCCATGTAATGAAACTATTTCATTTACATATAATTTAGCTAATTGTTCCATACTGAAAGTTTCCTTCATTGTTAGGAAATGAGCTGACTTAGTTAGCCTGTCTACAATCACCCAGATTGTATCATTACCTTTTCTTGTTTTGGGTAATTTAGTAACAAAATCCATTGTTATCAATTCCCATTTCCAAACTGGCATTTCTAACTGTTGTAACAAACCTGAGGGTTTCTGATGTTCAGCTTTAACTTGTGAACATGTTAGACACTTTGCAACATATGCTGCTATATCCTTTTTCATTCCTATCCACCAAAAATGCTTTCTTAAGTCCTGATACATCTTATCACTTCCAGGATGCGTCGTATATTTAGACTTATGGGCTTCTTCTAATATACGGTGGCGTAGGTTTCCTAATTTAGGTTTCCTAATTTAGGTATCCACATTCTTTTCTTATGGAATCTCCAAATTCCATCAGTTCCTTGTTCTAGTTCCTTAATCATTCCTTTCAATTTTTCAGTATCTTCCTTGATTACGGATTCTTATGCCTTTCTTATTTGTTCATTTAAATGTACTCGCAGATTTAGTTTAAGTGAATGTACTCTTTTTGGTTTTTCGTGATACTTTTGTAACACCCCGACCGGAGGCGGAAAAGCCAAAGGTGTCACGAAACTTGATAGAATGCATTTGAGCACATGGAGATTATATTAAGTTGAAATATAATTTAAGTTCAATTCAATAGATTGCATTCACATCTGAGAATATAAGAGTACATAAACACATACATCATAAATTGTTTCACAAATGATAAGTTTGGATTTAATCTAAGGCAAAAGTCTTGATCAATCCTATGTAAATATTCTTGCAAATCATGTCATCAAACATTGTCACCTGAAACATATGTTAGGGAAAATATTTGGGACAACAAACGGTTGAGTGAATTCATAGGTTTTTGTGTGAGTATCAGATTCATGGCTCGTTTGTATGTTGAAACAACTTGTACAACTTCGTTAATTGATAATAGAAAACCTTATTTTGTAAAATGTTGGTATTGTAAATGAATAACCAAGTCAAAATAGATTGGTCATAATTTATAACCCTTGCCATGAATCTTAACCCAAAACATTTGTTTATGTAAACCAAATCATAAATCGTTCTTATAATAAAACTCGTATGGTTTATATAGTTTCGTAAACATCGTTGTGTAATATTGTTTAACTCGTTCTCGTTATAGAACATCGTTAATTCGTTTAAATCGTTCCAAACCGTTCAATTCATTCACTCGTTTAAATCGTTCTCGTTTTAATTGTGAAAACTACTTTTGGTCGTCTTGCTAATAACATTCAAACCTTTGTGACTCGTTCATCGTTCAACTCATTCTTGCATTAACAAACCTCCAAAGGGTAAGTTAACAATCATCAGATTTAGTCGTTACCCACTTAACCCACACATAACCATGGGTCCAGTTTGATAACAGGATTTGCCGGATCCTATGGTACCATAACCTAATACTGGTCGGCTTGATCAATGCTAATGAAAGTCTTTCGTTATGTAAATACCACCAACAAGTTCGTTCACATTATCGAAATCGTTATTAGTTTTGTATAAACCATCTCAATCGTTTTGAAACCATCATTAAAATATTGAAATCGTTTTGATACATATGAATCATATGTTTGATCCCAAAAATAATGTAAAAAGGAACTATGAACTCACCTTGATTTCGGGTAAGTCCAAACAAGTATGCAAAGTGTGAGAGTTCTTGGAATTAAGATTTCACGTCACTCTAATTGATTGAACATGCAACAATATGGAATATGTATCAACAATAATGTTTAATTGGAATAAGTGGAAATCCTAAATCTATAGGATTCAGTAGTGTTTTGTTTAAATGGTAATTATGTGGTTTGGATATCCTAACAAGAGGACTCGGAAAATGAATATGATGTAAAGGAATTATTTATGAAAAATATTAATTTAACATAAATAATAAAATTGCAAAAATATGTAATTGGTTTAATATAAACATTTGTAATAATAAATCAAATATAATTAATTAGTATAATTAATTAACATAATTAAATATAATGATTATTGGAAAAATGTTGTACAAGTGATATAATTAATTTATAAAAATTATAAATTAATTTAGATGGGTAAAATATATATTATTTGTTAAATGAATAATATTTTGTTTAAAAGGAATAATGTGATAATTAATTATCAAAATAATTATATTAAATCTGAATAATTAAAAATAATATTTTTAATTATTAAACTTGAATATTACTGATTTATAATAATTATTATGGCCTTGGAATCATTTTAAATAAATAAAATGAATTAAAATGATTATAATAACAATAAATAAGTTTATATAAGTTTAATTATCTAAATAATTAAACATAATAAAAATTCAGATTCTAAATTTATATAAACTCAGAATATTGCATCTTTTGTCATAAGAATAATTTTGGATCAAAATTATATAGTTATATAATTTAATTACATTAAACTATATAAATAAGCATAAATACTGATTTATTTATATAAATATTAAATTTATATAAAATGTGAGTAACAACATTATTTTTGTAAGGATCAGTATTTAAAATAATTAATCTGAAACTTTCAGATTTTAATTCCTAAAAATCAATTTATTAGGAATTATTTAGTAATAAACTGTTTTAATTTAAATAAAATAGTTTTATAAATAAATTCAATGTTTTTGTATTTATAAAAATTGTAACAAAGATTAATAGTACTAATAAAAATTATACAAGTACCAACTGGGTGAAATTAAAAGAAATAAAAAAAAATTGAGGTTGCCCGGGTTCGAACCCGGGTCTGCATGTCTGTCATCTTCTCCAAAAATTCAAACCAAGTCAAACAGAAAAGTCAACGATTTAAATTCACGACCAAAACCAGGTTATATTCCAATTAACTTTGTGCAAAAATTGTACAAGTATAAACGAATTGATTGATCAAATAATAACTAACCGGTAACATGTGAAACGACGGAACGACCAAACTCCGGCGAGTGACGGTTCCGGCGAGATTGCAGGTTCTTTTTCCGACGTTTTCGAAGAGTTTAAGTGAATTTTGAGGGGTGTACAAGCTTAGTGGTGATATACGGAACTTATATACAGGTCCAATTTGATCTCAGATCCAACATAACATAGTGTAATCGATCGACTTTAAGTTTTTAAAACAAAAGAACTAAAACAGACTGTATCGACACTTGATTGTGTCGAATTAATGAGTGAATTGAATTGGGTATGGGTCGTGGGTCTCGTGTGAAGGCTTTACAGATAGAAAATCGATTAAACAATCGACTTCTGATTGTTTCCGACAACAACAGTGCGATCTGTTTGAATTATTATATTTAAATTCAAAAGTGTAAATAAATATAATAAAATTAGATAATATAACCGGATGAGGGCTTAGCCCGACCGGTCACGTAGTTGTTTGTTGTGTTGGTTGTCGCTAGTTCGAGTCCCCCTGTGACCGGTTTAACCCATTTTTTTGTTTTAATGTTTTAAAGTTTGCACTTTAGTCCTTAAGGTTCTAGAATTGATGCAAACAATCCCTGATAAAATTAGTTTGAGTAAATACGAAATTGGTCCGTGTATGGTTAAAACCATACTAACTGGGTTAGAGTTTTAAATGAAATCCTTTATAAGAAAATTAACTTGGTTAGGTTATTTGGTTAAATAGTTTTAATAATGACAGTTTCAGTCCCTGGAGTCCTAGTTTCAGAAAATGACCGATTAGTCCCTGGACTTTTATTTCAAAAATATCTTTTTATTTCTTTTATAAAACAAGTTTCAAAAATTACAAAAAGAACCCTAAACTCGTAGTTTGAAGTAATTGCACTTTACCCTTGTATTTCTATAGTTTCAAAAAATGACAAATTAGTCCCTGGACTTCAAAAGTAATAGATTTCAAGCAGGTTTCGAAGAATGACAAATAGGTCCCTCAACTTATACTTTCACATAATGACACATTAGGCCCTTGTACTTATTGTAGTTTTATTTTTAAGCATAAAGCTCAATCAACTTTGCAAATATTAACGTGTTTGGGCCAGCAAATCATATAAAGGCATGAAACAAAGCATGTATCAAACAAATTGCATTCCAATGTACGATAATTGTTACGATGCAAGTCCAACCATAACATGTGTGAAAACCAGGATGGTTACAACTTTCGACTTAAAGCATCAGCTACTACATTTGCCTTTCCTGCATGGTACTGAATATTCCAATCATAATCACTAAGTATTTTCATCCACCTTCTTTGTCTCATATTCAACTCCTTTTGCCCGAAAACACACCTTAGACTCTTATGGTCGGTGAAAATGATAAACTTACTACCGTAAAGGTAATGTCTCCAAATTTTAAGGGCAAAAATTATAGATCCAAATTCTAAATCATAGTTTGAATAATTTTCTTCATGATTCTTAAGTTGTCTAGATGCATAGGCTATAACCTTTTGACGTTGCATTAACACACATCCATAGCCTAACTTAGAAGCATCACAATAGACTATAAAGTCTTCAGTTCCTTCTGGTAACACTAATATGGGTGCATTGGTTAATCTTTGCTTAAGAATTCTAAAGGCTTCTTCTTGTTTTGGTCCCCATTCAAAGTTAACAGATTTACAGGTTAACTTAGTTAAGGGAATGGCTATTCTAGAAAAATCTTGAATAAATCTTCTATAATAATCGGCCAATCCTAAGAAATTTCTAACCTCGGTTGGTGACTCAGGGGTTTTCCACTTGGTAATCGCCTCGATCTTGGTGGGATCCACATGAATTCCTTCATGATTAACTAAGTGTCCAAAAAACTGTACTTGTTCTAACCAAAATTCACACTTGGAAAATTTTGCATAAAGCTTTTCTTTTCTTAAAAGACTTAGAAGCGCGTGCAAATGCTTTGCATGTTCCTCTTTACTTTTAGAATAAATGAGAATATCATCTATAAAAACAATTATGAATTTATCCAAATATTGCTTACATATTCGGTTCATCATGTCCATAAATGCAGCTGGGGCATTGGTTAGACCAAATGGCATGACAGTAAATTCATAATGGTCATACCTTGTTCTAAAAGCGGTCTTAGGAATGTCCTCTTCCTGTACCTTTAGTTGATGATATCCTGATCGTAAATCGAGTTTAGAGAAAAATCGTGCTCCTTGCAACTGGTCAAACAGATCATCAATTCTTGGTAATGGATACCGATTCTTAATTTTCAACTTATTCAATTCACGGTAGTCAATGCACGTACGCATTGATCCGTCCTTCTTTTTAACGAATAAGATCGGTGCTCTCCATGGCGATGAGCTTGGTTGTATGAATCCTTTTTCCAACAATTCATCTAACTGTTTCTTCAGTTCCTGCATTTCTGCAGGTGCCAAATGGTAAGGTGCCTTGGCAATTGGCGCTGTTCCTGGTAGCAAGTGGATTCTGAATTCAACTTCCCTGTCTGGCGGTAGTCCTGGTAATTCTTCTGGAAATACATCTGAAAATTGAGATACTACAAGGATATCTTTTAATTCTTTTCCTTTAGTGTTAGTGATTATGGAAATCAAATACACTAAAGATCCTTTTCTTATATAACTGGATGTTTTCATTACAGAGATGAATTTCGTGGATCTAGAGGGCTTATCTCCTTTAATTGTGATCTTTTCACCCTTTGGTGAATTTACTTGGACTGACTTTTGATCACATAAAATACTGGCTTTATTGGCTATTAACCAATCCATTCCTAATAGATATCAAATCCTGCCAGATTCATTGGGTGAAGGTTTGCAATAAATTTTTGATTTACAAATTATATTCTTGCTTTCTGCAAGATTTCAGAAATCTTAATGGTTTCTCCATTTGCTGTCTCTACTAGACATTCTTGTGGGAGTTTAGTTAATGGTTGGTTGAGAAGTTTGCAAAATGAAGTATTAATAAAACTTTGGTTCGCACCAGAGTCAAATAATACTTTAGCAAAAATATCATTAACTAAAAACGTACCGGCGATCACATCCGGGATCATCTTTGCTTCTTCTGCGGTCAGAACAAATGCTCTAGCATTTTTAGTATTCTTGGTGTTCGTGGCTGGAGCTAATTTTGGACAGTTTGGTTTGATATGACCTTGTTCTCCACAGCTGTAGCATATCCTGTTGTTAGGTTTCTTCCTGTAGTCTTTTTCCTTGTGTCCAGATATTTTGCAGAAATTGCAATATATAGAGCATCTTCCAGAATGCTTCCTTTTGCAATACTTGCAGTAGGGTGCAGAGGTAGAACCTACATTTTTCCCACGGTTGGAATTTACAGAACGGAATTCCTGGGTAAGCCTTTGAGTTTGGTTCCTCCTCTGGTCTTCTTCTCGGGTACGCACTAATTCATCAGTCAAGGTGTTTGCTAGCTCTACAGCTTCTTCTATAGTTTGGGCTCTAGCTGCCTTGACTACATATCTAATCTCCTCGATTAATCCCTAGATGTAGCGGGAGATTAATACTGGTTCGGGTGATGCAAGGGTCGGTACTATTCTAGCATATTCAAAGAATAACGTAGTGTACCCCTTATTATCCACTCCAGTCATTCTAAGGTTTAGGAACTTATTTGCTATCTGTTCTTTTTCATTGGGATGGTAGAATTTTCTTTCTACCATATTCTTAAATTCCTCCCATTCCATATTGTAAACTCTATCACTTCCTCTAGACTGGAGGATAGTGTTCCACCATTCTAAGGCTGAATTCTTAAACAGATTGGAAGCAAACATTATCTTATCCTATTACGTGCATTTGCTTATTTTTAAGACTGCCTCAGTCTTTTCTATCCAGCGTAAAGCTGCAACGGCCCCTTCATTGCCCTAGAATTCCACTGGTTTACAAGACCAGAATTCCTTATAAGAACAACCATAAGACATGGTTCTTCTTCTTTTGGGAATGGGCACTTGAAGTACGGGTCCATTGTTTACGCTGTGTTGAGGTTCAGTTGGTCGTTTACTACCATTGTTACTTTTATTATCTGCTTCCCTAACTGTTTTGATAATATATGGCATTGCGTCTATAATCCCTTGTGCCACTATGTGTTGGATGGCACTGTTATCCACTTGGTTTCCATTATTATCATTGTTCGGGTTATCGTTGTTATTCTGGTTTTCCTGGTTCACTTCGTTATCCATCTGAATTTTAAACATTTGCCAATTATTAATATCACAAGATAATATTTAAGGCAAACACATATTGATCAAAATCGTCGAGCATTGCGACTTACTCTATTTGATAGTATACATCTAATACAAACTGGAACTGGAATTTAAAAAATTACAATACTAATATGCATCACTAACCACGAAGTGGTCTATACTACAACATATATATTATCATTATATATATAATATTTTTTTATACACACATATTATATATATATATATTATTATTTTATTATTATTACTACTACCATCATAACTAATATGGATTCATCCAGAACTCCATATTACGCTCGTCAAACTTCCAGATGAGTCGTTCTCCGACCTGCCTCATCCTCTCGCTACTTTCTAGAATCTTCTCACCAAAGGTTCGGAGTTCTTGCACATTCTCTGCACTCATTGGGGGTGCAGGTGCTGGTACTGGATCTAGGTACTGTGGCATGGGTTCTTCCTGAGGATATGGATTCTCTAGGATTTCCCTAATGTATTCATCATTATCGTAATAGGGATCTAGAGGGTCCAGACCTGGGTAAGCTGTTAGGTTTGGCATGGGTTTTTCTGATATTGGGTAGTGTTACTGATAATCCCTATGATCGTCAAACCACGGGTCATAGTCTGGGTCTAAGGGATTGGGTGCTGGTATTCTAGGTATATCAGTGGGGTCAAAGGCTGGTGCTGGGATTTGGTTTTCCGGGTTTTTTTCAATCTCTATTGGTTGTGTGGGAAACAAGGTTAATGGTTGAGGTGCTATGAGTTGTTCCAGGTTTGGGTCGGCAGTTGTGGTTGCTAAGATATGGAAGTTTGCTAAACTCCTATTGAGCTTGTCTTGGGTGTGAGCATATGTTTCTCTCTTAGCGGCTGCTAACACTCGTTGTTGTTGTAACTTTTTCATCCTCTTCCTACGTTCGTGCGATCCCCTACTGAAACATCCTCTCTTTTTAGGAGGAAATGGCTCTTCAGACTGAGCCTTGAACATGAATATCCCATCTTCATTGTCAGCTGAATACCCTGAGAGGGTAGGCTATGAAGAGGTACCTTCGTTTTAAGGTGAGCTAGACAACTGACGATAGGCGTCGGAGGGTCCTTGATCGCTCATACTGTAAACTAACAAATAGTCAAATAACTCACAACAATAAAATACAGATGTGCACGTATTTCCTTAATTAATTTCCTAACAATTTGAATAATATTTTGGTATCAGCAGAACACTTATGTGGCTGAATCAGTGGCTTAGCTCTGATACCACCTTCTGTCGCAACCCCCGTCCCCTATCTGTCCCGGGAACGGGCGGCCGCGAGACCAGATTTAGGGTATCGGTGGTTATCATTTTGGCAGTGAAAATTTCATCAGGACCGTAGTTAGGAAATATTTTATCAGAGTAAATACCACACTTTTATAATATTAAACATGTGGGAAATTCCCAAGTTTTCAGTACACGCATTTTTATAGGGATAAACCCTATTTTATTTAATAAAAATGTCTCTTTATTCAGGTAACTTTTATAGCCACTTTTTCCAAGCCTTCAGTGTTGTCCAGCTGACTTCTATTTGGCTTTCACATTTTGTTACCTGAAACGCGTTTAAAAACATTTTGTCAGTGGGAAATACTGGTGAGTGAATCCCAGTTTAATCAAGAATAGTTTTATCTTTTAACAGTGTTGAGAGCGATTACAATGTTTATTTCTACACAATTACTCATTCAGTACTGTCAATCCTGACCGGTGGGTCATATTACACATTGGCTAACTCTTTGTCCAATGGTAACATGTTTCACATTTTGTATAAAAAACCCCAACATACCGGCAGTAATTGAAGAACTACAAAGACTCAATCACTGCTAATCACATTGTAAAATATTTAAGGTTTTGTAAAAACAGTTTACAAAAAGGAGATTACTCACATTGCTGTCTTAGGGTTTTCCTTAAGGATTTCCTGGTGATTATCTATTAAATACACAAATGCACACGCGTTAGTATAATAACCCAATATTTACATTAGTAATACCCTTCCCGAGACGGCATTCCAACGACTACGTCGGGCAGAACATCGACAGCCGTTATAGAACCCTGGATCAATCGGGCAGCGTATCTAATACGTAACCGGGGTTATAATACTTACAACGAGGCGGGAATTCGTTATTTAGGGGGGTATTATGCCCGAGAATTATGTTTACTCTATAGAAATTCGAGAGAGAAAATAGAAATGATCGGTTTGAACGAACTGTCGAATGCACCTATTTATAGTGCTGATCTTCGTCTTCGTCGCTACCCGCGAAGCATGTAGCCAAGCATGTAGCCTAGCCTTGCTGAGTTGACACGTAGCTTCGACACGAGTTCGATACGTGGTGGCACCGGGTTAAGCCTGGTGGCCAGGTTGTCGCGGCCCGCGACTGAGGTAGCCAAGGCTTCGCTCCCCGCGACGGCCCTTTAAATTTTTTTTTATTAAATTAAAGGTATTTAGGGCTATTATACGTATACGGGGTGTATTTTAGGACATATAGGGACATTCTAAATATTATTAGGGGTGTCGAAAATTATTTAGGAAGGTTGTTATAATGCTTTGGCCTAATAGGTAGAATACTCTCGCCGAAATTCCAGTTAACGGTATTCATCCTTCCAGTTACTACATGTGCCTAATCAATTGAAAGTTCGAGACTTGGCGGGATTTTGAAAATCGAGGAATGGGACTAGTTGACAAGATGCAGGTTTCACCCCTAACTTGACAACATCATACCCTAAGTGTGGTTAGTACTCGTTGGGTCAAGAAAGTTAATTCCGACATGTTGACGAGGGTCCATTAGATTTGAAATGGAAATTCTCCATTAAGGTGAGTATTTCACTCTAAACTTGATAGCGAAGTTCGTGCAAAAACGAATGAGCGGATTGAGAGTCGTTCACCAAATTGTGGGTTTCACGCCTATTTTGGTGAAGTCGTCTCGTTTGTAAAATATGAGTGTTTTCATGTTTTAACATAATCGTGTAAAGTTGCCTTAGGAAAGACATATGTTTTGAAATAGGAAAATAAATATGAGCACATAAAATACGTTTCGAGAATTTAACACATAAATCAAGTATGGTCAAGTATGGTGCTTAACTATAGACTAGGTCAAAAGCATGGCAATTTTCCTAATTTCCTATAGTTATGGATCTGATATCAATCTGTCACACCCCAACCGATGGCGGAAACATCGGAGTCTGACGAACGAGATTGAGAGACTTCATAACACTATTTGCGACATTAATTTAAAGTAAACATATTTCATTTCATTTTAAAGTGTCAAGTTACGATACATCGAATTCAAAATACAACAATTGTTTCAAATACAACAATGATATTTTAAGCAACTACAAAATAGTTCAAAATTGATACAACAACAAAATCTAGAAATTCTAAGTGTGTATATTGGGAATCCCTACTCAGTTTCATCCATCTCAACATCATCAAACTGCAACAAGTTTGAAAATACATGGCTCAATACAAAAGTATTGGCGAGTATACAAGTTTAGTACATAGCATAAGTATAAAAATGATTGAAACAAATCCACATGACACACCTAGTTATCAAGATTAACGTACAACCGGCATGCGAATAACAAGTCAACCCTCTGGTTACCGCAACTATAATTGAATGAATAACTTAACATGACCTCACGTTCACGGGGGGTGCGTTATTCCTATAGCGCTATACATGTTAAGGGGAGGCTCGTACGAAGTTAATGACAAGTTTATCACATAAGAATCACCCAGAAACACGAATCAAGTATAACGTATTAGTATGCATGTATTGGATTGTTTGTGTGATTGCGTAAAAGTATAAGTGATGGTGTAAGTTGAATACGTAAACATATTGCACCCAAAAGTGTAAAATGAAAAAGGGGGTTCGAGTATACTCACGGTTTGAGAAGAAATTTCCACTTAGTGAGTTTGACAAGTCTTGAGTTGTTGGAACACCAAAGTTACCAATTTTGGTTCTTGAACTTTTTGCCTAAAGTTGAAAATCTTGGAGATTTGAGAGAGTTCAAAAGTAATTTGGAGGTGGTGAAAGTGTTTGGAAGGTGTTAGAGTTGGTATTTATAAAAAGGTTAAGTGGTTGGGGTTTAAATGAGTGTGGTTGGGGTTTAAATGAAGGTGGTTGGGAGTTAGGAAAGGTATTAAATGAGTTGGTTGGAGATTAGAAGGTGGGTTTGGGATATTAAATAAGTTAGTTGGAGGTTAGGACCTTAAATAAAGTGGTTGGTGAGATGAAAATTTTCATTTTTAGTCCTTACACTTGTATTGTTGGTTATTTTATGCTATAAAGGTGTATGCAGGTATATTATAAGTATGATACATGTATGAATCTGATTCCAAGAAAATATAATCTCGATGTATGTCTCGTTTTTAGATTAAAACGTGTATTTCACGACTGATTACATATTATGCATGTATGATAAAAAAAGTTGATATAAAAATACGATTTGAATTATGATCAAAGTATCGAGATTATAAGGATTGAAATGAAGTAAGAATACAAGTTTCTAAAAATAAAAATGTAAATACAACTTTCTAAATATGGAAAGTACAGAAAATGCGGAGCGTTACAGCCAGCTTATACGATCCCCCTTTGTGGGCATCGAGGATAGTGTACGGCCCTTCCCAGTTAGGGCCAAGCTTTCCTTGGCTTTCTTTTTTGCTGGCCTCATTGTTTCGAAGGACAAGATCTCCAGGCTTGAACCTTTCATACTTTACCCGTGCATTGTAATAAGATTCCATTTTCTGCTTGTATTTTGCTTCTTATGTGGCTACTTAGTCGCGGGCTTCTTCAAGGAGTTCCAAGTTCAACATCCTCTCTTGCTTGTTTGATCTAGATCAATGTTGAACGTCCTCTTCGTTGTAACTCCTATTTCCGCCGGGATTACAGCCTCTGATCCAAACACTAGGTTGTATGGTGTTTTCTTATGCTTCGTCTTCTCAGTTGTTCAAATTGCCCATAGAACATTGGGAAGTTATTCGACCCAATTATTGTCGTACCTTCCCAAACGTGTTTTAATCCCTTCAACAATGTTGCGGATTGTTCTTTCAACTTGACCATTGGACTGTGGGTAAGCCACCGAGCTGAACACTTGGGTTATTCTGAAATCCTTGCACCAGGAGCTAAAAGGCTTTTCGGAAAATTGCTTCCCCTTATCCGTGACTAGCACTCCTGGCAGCCCAAATCGACAGATTATGTTTTCCCATACGAAATCATTGACTTGTGTTCCTGATATTTTTGCCAATGGCTTCACTTCCGGCCACTTGGTGAAGTAGTCCACGACCACTAATAAGAACTTGACTCCTCCTTTGGCCGGTGGGAATGGACCAACAATATACATTCTCCACTTGTGGAATGGCCGGGCTGAGGAGATGGGAACCCGGTCGTGTTTTGGGCTCTTGGGCACTAGAGCATGTATCTGGCAAGCTTCACACTTTTGCAACTGTTCGGATGTATCCCGATGCATAGAAGGCCAAAAATATCCAAGGTTCATTAGCTTGGAAACCACTGATCTTGGGCCATAGTGAGCCCCACATATTCCTTTGTGAACTTCTTTAATCAGATATTGGCTTTGCTCAGGGCAAACGCAACGAAGTAGTGGTGCAAGGTATCCCTTTTTGTAGAGGATATCTCCTTGTAACACATACTGCCTTGATTTGATCCGAACCCTTTTAGCTTCTGTCTAATCACTTGCAACTCACCATTCATTAGGAATTTGACTAAAGGGGCCATCCAATTTGGCCCTTCTTCTGTAATCACATCTTGCACTTTGAGTTCTTGAATGGACGATGTTTTCAACACTTCAACCAACACTTTCTTCGTGAGATGGGCAAAGGTAAGGGATGCAAGCTTACTTAGTGCATCGGCTTTCTTGTTTTGTGATCTTGGGACTTGTTTAATGGTGCAAGATTGGAATGTGCCCATGAGTTCCTTTGACTTCTCTTGATACTTCTTCATGTTGGGTTCTTTAGCTATGTAGCTATCATTCACTTGACTTGAAACAAGCAAAGAGTCTTTGAATACTTGAAGCTTTTGAATGTCCATATTTTTTTGCTAGCTTGAGTCCTACAATTAGTGCTTCATATTCGGCTTCATTGTTGGTTGTCTGAAATTCAAGCTGGAGAGCATATTTAAATTCCAATTCCTCAAGATTGATCAGGACCACCCCTGCCCTTGACCCTTCATGGATGGAAGTTCCATCGGTATAAAGCTTCCAGGTATCAGGGTCAGAAGGTTTAGTGGAGGCAGTGTTAACTTCCGCTGTTGTTTCCTTTGGAATTTCCAAAATGAAGTCAGCCAAGACTTGGGCTTTCACAGAGACCAAGTATTCCCACTTGGCTAACCGTCCGGAAGTTTTAGGCTTTTCAAGCACACTTTTAATGGGTTGGCCAGTGACCACTTGTATTGGGTGTGCTTGAAAGTATCTTCGAAGCCTTCTGACTGTTTTTACCAAGGCTAGAGCAAGTTTTTCCAATGGGGAATACTTGGTCTCTGTCAATTTTAAAGTTTTACTGAAGAAGTAAACGTGTACCTGAGCCTTGTTTCGTTCGATGGTCAGGACCTCACTGATAGCTTCCTCAGCAACTGAAAGATAGACAGAGATTAGTTCCCCTGTTTTTTGGAGCATCAATGTCCAGTAACAGAGTTAAGTGCTCCTTCATTTGGTTAAAGGCTTCTTCAGCTTCTTCAGTCCACCTGAAGTCCTTCTTGTTTGTACACCCTTGAAGGGTTTTGAAGAAGGGAATGGACTTCTCAACCAGCTTGGACGTAAAACTCTTCAAGGCTGCAAGCTTCCCGTTCAAGCTTTCAACCTCCTTCTTGCTTTGTGGGGATCTTGTATCAAGGATGGCTTTAACCTTGTTGGGATTAGCCTTTATGCTTTGCTTTCCCACGATATGCCCCAAGAACTTGCCTTCCTCAAAACCAAATGAGCACTTTACAGGATTGAGCTTCATGTTGATCTTTCTAAGATTCCGGAACGTCTCTTGTATATCATCGAGCATTTGACCTTCAGTTTTTCTCTTGATCACTAAGTCATCAACGTAAGCCTCCATGTTTTTGCCTATTTGCCCAGCAAATGCTTTGTCTACCAAGCGCTGGTAGGTTGCCCCTGCATTCTTCAAGCCAAAAGGCATCTTTTGGTAACAAAAAATACCTTTGTCGGTATGGAAGGCTATATTTTCTTCATCATTTTTCTTCATCTGGATTTGATGATAACCTTTATAAGCATCCAAGAAGTATTTGAAAGGGAAGCCTGTGAGCGAATCGACTTTCAAATCAATTTCAGGTAAAGGATAGCAATCCTTCGGGCAAGCTTTGTTTAGATACTTGAAGTCGATACACATCCTCCAGGATCCATCAGGCTTTTTGACCATCACCGGGTTGGCTATCCAGGAATGGTATTTTACTTCTCGAAGAATTCTAGCATGTACAAGCCCTTCAACCTCTTTGCATGTTGCAAGGCTTCTGTCTGGGGCCAAACTTCTTTTTTGCTGAACAACAGGTTTCACATTGGACAAGATTTTGAGCTCATGCTCAGCGATATCTCGAGGGATACCGATCATGTCTTCGGGACACCATGCAAATTTTTCCATGTTGTGTAAAAGCAGCTTCTTGAGATACGAGAGAGTGTCTTCTATGAGGTTGGTATCTACCCTTATCCTTTGTTGGGGATATTTCGGGTTAATGATCCAGCCTTGTTCCTCCTCTTCATTTTTTGTTGAACTTTCCCCTTCAACCAGGAAGGCTTCCTGGGTAGGTTGAAGGGTTGCGATCCCTCTTTCGGTTAGGAACTTGACTGTGCCTTGGCCAACTGAAACTGTCATACCAAACTCACTTTGCCTAAGCCTTCCTATGATGACATCATAGTTGGAAGGCATGTTGATTACCACAAAAGTAAGTGGTTTGGTCTTTTCCATTTTTCCTTCACTAAAGCAAACATCAAGTGTTAATTAGCCCAAAGTCTTGATAGGAACATCGGCGATACCTTTAATAGAGGACTCAGCTGGCTGAAGCCTTGAACGTTCATCGTTGCTGAGTCGGTTGAAGCATTTCTCGAACATGATCTCGGTCGTTGCCCCTATATCGATGTAAGCTTTGCTTGTTTTGATGGTTCCCACAACGGCTTCTACCACCAAAGGGTTTGAGAATAAGCCCCTTTTAGGTGGAGGGAAGCATACACATTGAAGCTCCCAAGCATCCAAGCGTGGCCGTTTGTGGGGAGCTTTTCCATCAAGGTTCACCACGTTCACATCTTTACCTTTACCTTTTCCTTTAGCCATTTTGTTTCTTACCCCTTTAACCAAATGGGCAAGTTCTCCGGACTTAACAGCTTCCTCAATTCTTTTCTTGAGTTGGAAACAGTCGTTGGTGTGATGGCCTTTGTCTTCATCAAACTAATAGTATTGAGTGGAGTTTTCGTTTCTTTTGCTTTTTGGCAAAGCTCGGGGTGGTCGGAAGCTATGTTTTACATCTTTAGTGGCAAGGATCTCTTGTGGGGTTTTGGTTAAGGCTGTGAAGTTCAGCGTCTTTTCCCTGCTTGGAGGGTTACTGGCTTCAGACCTTCTCGGATTTCTGCTTCTGGAACGCTTGTCATAGGAACCATAGTTGCTTCCTTTTCTATTGGGGTTGTTACTCCTCCAACTGGGACCCCTTTTTCTTTGTTCCTTGATATCGACGGCTTCCTCCCTCGGATGTGAGCTTCAGCCCTCTCAAGGGCCTCTTCAAGGGTCTTGGGTAGACATTTGTTAAAGTCTCTAGTGAGGTACTTGAGGTGATAGCATTCATGAAGCATGCCACTCTTATCTTCTCGTCAGCACCTACGTATGTTAACCCTTCTTTCTTGTATCTTTCGATGAAATCTCTAAGGCTTTCATCATCCTTTGCTTATTTGGAAAATCACTGTTGCATCCTTGACGTACCTCCGTTGCTGCGAAAAGTTAGCCAGGAAACCTTTGCTCAAGTCGTCAAAGGTTTGAATGCTTCTATCAGGTAGGTCGTTGAACCAAATACGGGCAGACCCTACAAGGGTTTACATGAACATCAGTCAACACTCGACATTAGACCACTTTTCAATCCTTGCAGCCCAGTAAAGATTTGGAGGTGGTTTTCAGGATCTTCGGTTCCATCATAGATTCTTATGTGGGATGGCATCTTAATCCGGGTTTGAAAATCATAGTCGGCAATTTTTTTTTGGAAAAAACAAGACAAATTGCTAGGCTTGTATGGTTTGGCAAGATCTTCTTCTGCTCTTGAGGCCAGATTGTTGTTTGTATTCCCTTGATTGGTCAACACTTGGTTGATAAAGTGCTGCCAAGGGGAATGTGCCATCATTTGAGCCATCATTTGTGGCATCAGGTTGAATCCTTGAAAGTTTTCGGGTGTAGCCATGTAGTTCATTCCCATGGGGTACTCATGGCTGCGCTTCGAGCCAAGGGGAGAACAAACATGGCTTGCTCCCATGTGGTAGACACAAGAGGGGGAAAACTTGAAGCTGGTAACTGTAATAATTGATCCAAAGTTATCTCATGTCCCAACGGTGTACCAGTTGTAACCGGTTGGGAGGTGAACATAGGAGAAATGGTTGGATCTGGTCTCGCGACAGCGTATGGACTTGGATTCGGTGGAAGGTGACTAGGACCAGCTTCGTTTTGGGATGTGGCACGTTGTGAGCTTACAAAAGGAGGCAGAGGTGGCCCGGGTGGCAACGGGGGCTCAGGCTCATCATAATCCAGCATGATTCTTACTCCTTTATCTCTTTCTCGGCTCACATACTGGTTGAGAAGAGATCTCAACTGTAGAAAGTTGCTTGCTACCCCATCAGGTGTTAAATCGATGCGTGTTGGTGTACTCGTTGCACCGATTTGAGGAGAAGGAACCCTTGAACGAGATGGGGTTGGCGTCTGAAAGGAAGAGAAGTCAGGATACATGGCTCCTGTTGGAGTACTTCCCGGAGTTGAGAATGAGGTGGGTATAGCCGGTGGAGTTTGGCTAGCACTAGGTGTTGAAGTACGAGGTACTTGGTTTACCTTACCCGGGGATTCACTTTCAGAAATAATAAATTTGACAAAGTTGAAGCTACACTACTGGTCTTCAAAGATAAACTTAGTGGCATAGCTCCACAGTGGGCGCCAACTTGTTACTACAACAAATATAAGACCAAGAATAGTGGGGAGACTAGTTAGGCAAAAGGGTTCAAGAGTCCCGATTAGCCTAACGCAGGTCGCTGGGTCCCCCTAGGTATGCAATACATAGGGTCAGATCACTCTTCTATTGATTGCTTTGAATTCAGGATTGAAAGAGATTCAACCAAGAACTGACGCATGCAATGTGATAGTATTTTGATAAGTGAAGAATAGAACACGTAAAGTACAAGTTCTAGGGAGAGAGAGAGAGAGAGAGAGAGAGAGAGAGAGAGAGAGAGAGAGTAAGATTTCGTAATTTTTGGCTGAATAACCAAGTGTGGTCATTTATAAGGAAAGAGTGTGCCAAGAGAGGAAACCTTTGACTAGTGATCTGGTGATGCAGTGAGGGGGTTGTCCTTTTTGGTAGGTTGAAGGCTTCGGACCTGCGGGTAAAAGAATGTTACTTCTCACGTGCTTCTTTTGCGGCTGAGTGGGAGAAGTCACGCGTAAAGTGTGATGGGACGTGACACTGTTCCATGCTTTTTGCTGTTTACTACAGCTGATCATCTTTCGAACCCTTTAACATTTCAACCCTTTAAGCTATATCGCACCTATAGCTAGTTTATTAAGCTTGAGCTACGAAATGTCGTCATCAGATGGAATGATATTAGTTGAGAGATAGCGTGCAGAAATGATACACAAAAATCAGTATTTTACTTAATTTAAAAGGTGAAACATGGCGTTTCTTCATTCCTATCACAAACAACCAAACATAGGTTGCATTAACTTTATATCACCGTCTTATTTTTTTGTCGTTCAAAAAATGACATGCTACTGAAAGAACCTGTTAACAACTCAAAATTATTCGTAGTCGTCACATTATGAGGGTACCATACTAGTGTATAGTGTCTATATATTAATATGTATATTTAATAAAATTATATAAGAAAGGATAAAAAAAGAAAATTGGATCTTTGTTCATACAATGATATATTTATAAAATTAGAATCAATAAAGAAACTATTCAATATTTATCGAACACGGAGATATATTTATGATAAAATGTTTTTGGCACAAAAATTATGGGTTAACATTTTTAACTGAATATCGGTACCATGCTGATCAACCAAACGATACAACCAAACATTGATACCGGCATCATTTTTATAGTTTTCATTCTCGATATAAGTTATTTCCGGTTAGATTACAATCGTACACATATAAAATATGTATAAAAAATTGGTGGCATCGCACTAACCAACCAATATTTAGTTACAAACTCAAAACAAAAAAATAAAAAACTAAATATCAGTTATTCATAATTCACTTATTTGGGTTGAGCATTATAAATACTAGCAGGGTGCCCGTGCGATGCGGCGGGGGCGACACTTTACATTGCGACACTCGTTTCTGATAGTTTTCTTATTCATATAATATTTATGATAACATTATTGTGGTGGATATATGTCATAAGTTTACACATATGTAAAAGTTTTGTTTTTTTATAAAAATTAATAATCAAAAGAAAAAAAATATTGTTTTTTTTTATAAAAATTAATTATTAAAAGACAAAAAATAAAAGATAAGTTGTTATAATTGTAAAGTTTGTTTATTTTATTGGTTAAATTATAAAGTATAATTTTATTCTTTAAAGTTCATAACTTTTTCTAAATATCTACATAGTACCCATCCAATAAACTTTAAGTTTAAAATTTTCGTTTTTATAAAAATAAAAAATAGCATTTGACACGTAAGTACGTTTTAGAGCTTTAACTTAAATTGTTAAATTTCGTTTTTTTTACAAATATAAAAAATTTATATTTTTATAAAATTTCAATAACTGTTTTTATAAAAAAAAAATAGGATTATAAGACTTTATATCTTTATTAACTTTATATCATACTAAGTTCAAATTTTTCGTTCCTAACAAATCTTATCTATATGAGTCTACTTTTAACTTATAATCACAAAAAAATTGCAACACAATCTACTATTATGTATCTAGTCAAGTTTGTAAATAATTCTTTTAGAACTAACTAATATTATCTATAACAATATAGTTGAACCTATAATTCCTAAAAATTTGCAACCCAATTTAGAATTTATCTAGTAAAGATTATAAATTTCTGAAGTATTTTATTTATATTACTTGTTATAAAAATGTTTATAAAATAATTGTTTTTATTAACTTTATATCATAGTAAGTTCAGCTTTTTAGTTTAGCTTTAAAGTTTATTACTTTATTACTTTTTAATTAAGAAATACAGATTATTAGATTAATATCCAAGAATAACTGCAAAATTTTATAATTTCAGCTTAACTATATCTAACTGCAATATCTATTTATTGCAACTTTAGGATATTAACTTATATACGTTCAGTTGACTTGTAAATTTAGGATACTAACTTTATTTTGAACTTTATTAATATGGTTAATAACTTCATTATATTAATACAAAGATAAAGTTCAAATATAAAATAAACTTTATTCATACGTCTAGGTCAAACATAACAACTGAAAATAAAAAAAAATATATATATATATATATATATAAAACACTTGATACATTTCATATTAGACTGCATGGAATATGTTCCGCTTCTGAATTGACACTCGACGTATTTTTAATCGGGTTTTCTGAATTGTGCTTGAATCGGCAATATCTTCTAATTCCCTTTCTAATTTGTCACTGTCCTCATAATCGTCTAAATTAATAACCTCACTCAATTTCCATTAAGATAGTTGTTAGTGCATTTATGTATATCGCCTCCGTCATCTCAAACCGTAGCAGAAACTGTTAAATTCTAGGCTTTATGTTGTATCTAGTTAGTAAAAGGCAAGGTGGCATTATTGTAAATAAGGGGAACTCTCCTTATAAGGCTTGGCCTATAAATAGGAGCCTTAGGGTTTCATTTAGGAACTTTTGCCATTTTGAAGATTTGAAGCTTAGAGGATAGAGAGAGAAAGTAGAGAGAGAAAGGCAAAA
Source organism: Helianthus tuberosus (assembly GCA_030545235.1). Classification (NCBI taxonomy): domain Eukaryota; kingdom Viridiplantae; phylum Streptophyta; class Magnoliopsida; order Asterales; family Asteraceae; genus Helianthus; species Helianthus tuberosus. Next base: position 40,897,496 of record CM060439.1, on the reverse strand, counting down.
GGTGATTCGAGGTGCTTGTATCTTTCAGATCTTTTATAGAATCACAGATTGATTACGTTTCGTGTGTTTCGATCTCACTCGTGCACGGATTCCGCACGTCGTACGAGTCGGTTCGCAATCGTTCGGATTCAAACCGGTCCTAACAAGTGGTATCAGAGCAGAAGATCGATTGCTCAGATCATTCACACGATTTCGCACAGGATTTCATTGTATTCAGATCCAAAATCGCATCAGATTTGTCTAAGTTCTTCATCTTTCATCTTTGTCACGTTTTAAACAGAAAAACGCAAAATTAACCAGGATTTTACGGTTAAAAATTGATAATTTTCGGATATGATATGCGAAATCAGTTAATCTAAAAGCCTTCAAAGTTTCAAATCATAACTCTAAGTCATTTGTGAGAAAATTAGATTTTTGTGGTGCGAAAATGTTAAAAGTTGCTGCTGTTGTTCTTGATGTTCACCGCACGGATGGCAATCCGTGCGGATGACATATCTGTGTTGACTTTGTTGTTGACCTATCCGTACGGATAAGTCGCCCGCACGGATAACAAATCCGTGTTGACCTAAACTATCCGGGTTGACTATTGTTGACTCTGCCACCCGCACGGATAACGTTTCATCTGGATAAGTCGCCCGCGCGGATAAACAATCCGCTTTGACCTTTGTTGACCTATCCGGACGGTTAAGTAATCCGCATCAAAGCTATACGTGTCACCACATCTCACCCGAACAAGTCACTTAGTCAACATTAGTCAGAATTGTCAGCACATTAAATGCAATCGGTAACATAAGCACATGACATTTGATTGTTTATTAGTATTGCATGTGATAGTGATAATGTTTGTCGGCTATTGATTGCATGTGAAAGATAACAGTTGTCGGCCATTTTTTAATTGAAAACAGATTATCATGTGAAGGTTTTTGTCTTGTTGCAAGTGGTTTTGTGGTTCATTCTTTGAGGTCAAAGAAGTCAACTTCATCCGCACGGATTACAATATCCGCACGGATTACAATATCCGCACGGATTACATCACTCGTACGGATAGCACCCACCCGTGCAGATAGCATCATTTCCCACCCGCACGGATTACATTTCATTAATCCGTGTTGACTTGTTGACTTGCCACTCGCACGGACAACTTGTCCGCGCGGATAACATCACCACCCGTGTGGATAACATCATCCGGATCACCACCCGTGCGGATAACATCATCCGGATCCCCACCCGTACGGATTACATTCAGCCTAATTTCATCCGCACGGATAACATCCTCGTGCGGATAACTTGCTCAAACGATCAAACAATCCGGGGCAAAGTCGTGTTTGACTGGATACTTGCACAGATACTCAACCGCACGGATCTCCATCCGAATGGATCTTCATCCGGATACTATCTCACCCGAACGAATTCAGTCTCACTCGAACGAACAAGCGTTGTCACGAGATTATTTTCACTATTGACTTGTGTTGACTCACTCGATCGAATACCCGTCCGATTCATTTGTTTGATATTATTTAAACTCATTGTGTGTTTGTTTGTGATTTAGGTGATTAAAAGGTGCTGTTAAACGAGAAGATCACATCATGGCTGAAGAATTTATCAATACTTTCTACAATGCGTTTACCTCGGATACAGAGGAAGGTTCAAACGATACACCCAAAGCGATAACGAATACCATCAAAGACAACATTAACAATGACAACTTTTATGGAACATATTCAAAACCTCCGAAGCTGAATAACATTGAGGATTATGTTTGGTGGAAGGAGAGGTTTGTCAATTGGACGAAGGCATATGCACATGAAAGTTGGTTTTGTTTAAAGTTTGGCTATGAGAACCCAACAAATGACAAAGGAGAAGAAATTCTGATCAAAGATTATTCAGAGGATGATCGAAAGAAATTTTCTTATGAACAGAAGATGATTGCTTTGATTCAGCAATCAGTTCGTGATGACATCTTTTCATTATTAGTTCATAATGGGTCATCTAAATCTGTATGGAAAGCTTTGAAGGTTAAAGCTAAGGGGGGTAAACAAATCCAGAAAAACAAAATAGCTTTATTGAAAAAAGAATTTGATTTGTTTGACAGTTTAAAGGGAGAGACTGTGAGGCAAATGATTGAGAGGTTTTGCCATTTAAAGATTGAACTTGAAAGGTTTAAAATTGTGAAAACTAGAGAAGAAATTGTTGATAAAGTAATCGAAGCGTTACCACGAGCTGATCAGTGGCAAACGTTTGTTTTTATCTTGAAAAATGATGAAAAATTTGATACAATTTCTCTTGATGCATTGTTAGAAAAGATTGAGAGTCATGATCTGGAGCTACAAAAGCAAAACAAGATGAGTGGTTCATCTCATCATCAGAATGTTGGTCTATACTACAAAGGCAATGTACCTTCGGAGAAAGTTGGCAGTTCACCAAAGACAGTATTCAGTGGTGAAAAGATGAAAGAACCACAAACAACTTCATCAAGTTATCATTCTGGATATCATTCATCTTCAAAATCAAGTTCTGATGAAACTGAGGAGATTTTGTGCAACATTGCTCTTAAATTGAAAAATTCTCCTGCAATGAGCATCAATGCAGCTAAACAACAAATGAGTTTCCTTGCATCTGTTCTGGAATCGTATGAAGGTCTAGTTGCAGGCAAGATTGGTAACTCTGAGTTAACCAAAGAAGACTACGACCAGATTGATCCGGAAGAGATGGAACTCATTGACATCCGTTGGTGTTTGGCAGACTGCATCCGCAGAGCTCAAAGATATATGGAAATTACTGGGAAGCAATCTCTCGGTGGTGCATCTACAAAACTTTGATTTGATAAGTCCAAAGTGACCTGCTTCAGATGCAAGCAAAAGGGTCATTTCAAAAGAGAATGCAGAAATTATGAAGTTGCTGAAGGAAATGAACGTCCGTTCAATGACGATTATTACCGAAAGGCAATTTACCACCGTAGCAGAGAAGAGCCAAAGATGATCGAAGATAAACCCAGAGAGAAGTCCAGAGCTTATGCTGTAATCCACGATGATGAAGGTTTTGACTGGAGCACAATTCTTCCAGATGAAGATTGTCCTGTAACAGCTCAGGGAAGAAAATCATCAAAAGCCCAACATCATGTTCTTGTTGCTGAAATTCGTGAAGAAAACAAAGAAGAAAATGTTGCTGCTGAGGTCAAAGAGAAAACTCGAGAAGAGATTTTGAAAGAAAAAACTCCAAGAGAAAGATTCATTGTAGGGTGCAGAATGGAGAAAATGCAGGAAGAATATGAGAATGCTGTTGCGAACAAAAGATGGGATAAGAAACAAGAATGTTATGTCAACAAACAAGGTGAACCGGTTGTTCCCAGAAGTGACATAGTTCACGATGATGTTCTTCTTGTTATTCCTCGATCCGGCGAATATTACTCAAATGTTGCAAAAGACAAGACATATGTGAAAAGGCTGGATAAAATCATCAGGGATGCTATGACGATAAAACTGAGGAAGAGGAATGAAGAAAGAATGAAGAAGAATGTTGAAGAGATGGTAAACAATCTGAAGAAAGCTGCTGAAGAGGTTAAAGCAGAAGCAGTTAAAGAAGAAGATGTGAAGATTGTTGAAGAAGTGAAAGAAGAAGTGGTGGTGAATGTGAAATTTGTGAAAGAAGCTGTTACTGAAGAACAGTAGGTTAAAGAAGATGTGAAGAAAACAGAAGAAGAAGTGAAGGTTGAAAGTTCAACAGATGTTGAAGCTGTTGATGAGAAGCAGCATAAAGAAGCTGATCAGAAAGAAACTGAAGCAAACACCGAAGTGCCAATCACTGAGGTAAATACTGATTCTGAAACTGTAATCAAAATTGATGAACAGTGCAAGAAATGCATGGAACCATGCAGTGCTTGTACTGAAAAAGATGATAAATTCAGAACAAGAGATCTTGAATTCACTAAAATAGAAAATGTTTTCAAAGAAAAATGCAAAGAAATGTTTGAAAATGAAAAGTTTTTAAAAGAAAATAATGAAACGCTTTCAGAAAAGTGTAAAAAGTTAGAAAAAGAAAATGTAATTTTGAAAGAAAATGTTTTGAAAAAGACAGAAGAATGCGATCAAAAAAAGAATGCTTTTCAGGAAATGAAAAACGAATATGATTCAATAAAATTGGCTTATCACATTACAAAAGAATCATATGAAAAGGTGAAAAGTGAAATGAAACTTGTTCAATCAAGATTGAAATATTGTTCGGAAACAACTAATGAGTATAAACGAATGTATGAAATAAAGCAACAAGTTGTTAACTCTTACATTGAAGATGTTGCTAAGCTAAAGCGTCAGATTGCTAATTTAGAACAGGATAATAACAAATTAAAAAGTTATCACGCGTCATCATATGTGCTTGAACGTATTTTCAACATAAAACCGGGAAATGGTAAGTCTGAGCAAAACAAGAAAGGCATTGGCTCAAAGTTTCATCAAGTTCCACCACCGGGAAAGTTTGCATTTTATGATGATGAAAAGGTCGAAAAAGCTTTCAACATGGTAGATCAATTGCCAGATAACATTGACGTAACCTATTCCAAATCTGATGATTCTAGTGATTCAGAGGTGGTAGGTAAGGTCGTTGAAAGTGTGTTGAAAGAAGAGTTGGTTGATACAGGTAAATCTGAATCACAGGATGAAAATGAAGGAAATTTTCATGATGGATATCTGAAAAACTCAAAATCCGAGAAAAATTTGAATGAAGATTCAAAAGGATTGGTTTATACCATGATTGGATCGGACAAATTATTTTTAGATGTTGTTTTCCCAATTCAGAATGTGATATCAGAAAAGGTTGATAAAGTTTTCAAAATGGTTGAGATTGAGAAGTCTGAGATTCCAAAGTTTGCTGGAAAAGGTCACAAAACTTTTTATAACAAACCTGGTTACAAAAAGAAAAACATGAAGGCTGGGTTGGGTTATAAGAAGAAACAAAGTTGGAAAAGAAATGAAACGCCAAATTTTCAGGCAAAAATGAGTTTTGTTCAAGGAGACAGTTTAGCAAAAGAAAAAGAGCTCAAGATGAGACAGTCTAATGATGAGTTCTTTGCTAAAAAGAAAAAGCAACAACCACAGGTCAAAGATGTGTCCATGAGAACATGTTTCAAATGTGATCAAAAAGGACATCTTGCACGCAAGTGTCCTAATCTAAAACCTGTGGATGTTGACAAAAAGAAGATTGATGCTGCGAAACAAAAATCTGAGAATGATAGACAAAGGTCAACCAGATTTGATTCAAAACAAACTTGGAGGTACAACACAAACAAGTTTGCTTCGAATCAAAATTGGAAATCTAACCCGAACAGGTTTGATTCAAGACAGACCTGGAATTCTCACACACTCAGATTTAGAACAACACAAAGTTGGAAAACAACTGTTGATGCAACAAAAGCAAACCAGTTTTGGAAACCAAAAGTTGTTCAAAATCAAAATGTTCAAAAGGAGTCACATTTTTACAAAAGAGGTACTCCAAAAGGTCAAACATGGAGTGTTAAGAAACAAACGACTTTGGTAAATGAAGAAAAAGCTGAAGTCAAAGTTGAAAAAGTCTTTGTTCAGAATGACAAAGATTTTCCGAAGTTAACTAATGCATATTGTGTTGAAATGCCTAAGGTCAAACAGACCTGGGCTAAATTGTTCAAGTAATTGAGTAATTTGAATGTGCAGGTGCTTCTGAAGAAATCTGAATGTCAACAAGAAGAGAATCGAAGCAGCCTGGCACGAGAAAAGGAGGCTGCTGATCCCTGCGATGGTTAAACAGGGAGTTTGTTTGTTCTGTAAATAAATAAACAATATTTCAAAAACCCTAAAAATTGAAAATTTTGAAAAACCAAAAATATGTTTTGTTTTTGTCAAAAATTTTCAAAAACACAAAAATATGTTGATTGAATACGCCGAAACCCTCACGGCTGAACAAACATGATTACTTTCACAAGATTGAAAAACGGTTTTCAAACTGTCGAAAATCAATGGGTTGTAAATCATGGGGGTACGTTATATTTTTCTGCAAATCAGTGCATGTGAAGCAGAAAATGGATGGCGAGACAAAGCTATCAGTATTGGTTGTCAAATTTTCTTTAAATGGTTTTGCATTTTAGGGGGAGTAAGAAATTGTCAGAAAATCCAAAAACATTAGAAAATTTGAAAAAGTCAAAAACATGATAAAATTCAAAATTGAGTTTTGTGTAAAAAGAGGAAATGATAGTACATCAGTAGACAATTACAGTATGCTAAAGAAATGTAATGATTAAATAGCGTTAAACAGTCTCACTGATGATATGCCGATAGGTTTTTATACATTTAGTAAACTTTTTCGGGATATAAACCTAAATTCAAACTTGCTTATTTCGTGGGGAACACTACTTGGATATATAGGTAACCCCTGAAATCTTGTTTGAAGGACCCCTCTTTCTGAGATACTAGGTCTTTATGCTTAGTGATATCTGGGGTATTATCCCGGGACTTCTGATTTTGCGGAAGCAATGGCCTAGTCCCCGGAGAATACTTTCCGCGTTGCTTGAAACATAGCACAGCCCTCAGCTAAAAAATGGTGAAACATTGAAAAATGCTATTCATGGCTGTTGTAACAAAAGATCCTCTAAAGGGGACACACCAAAAGTCGAGCCGTCATCTCTCTGCTGAACGGAAGTTCTGACCTGAGCTCACACGGTTTCGTACTATAATTTATTCCCCTTACAGATATCATCTAGGTATACTCACCTGTAAGACTGAATATTGGGATCTGGATACGGGAGTATATTCAATAGGTGGGACACATGAATAGGTTTAAGTTCTTAAAACACCTAATTCGTATCCTGAATCAGTTGAACTTTGTATGAAAATTTAAGTGGATCAGTATATCGACAATCTAAGTGAATTGTTTAATTCTTAATGTGTAACTAAGCTCAACGGTACTTGTGACTTGTCGTAAACTGATATGATCCTCTGACACAAACTCAAACAAAAATATTGTCTGTAAATATGTTTGTACATATTTCTTTACTGCTTTATATTTCAGAAAATACAAAAAGATTTTGATTTCTACTTTATTTTCGACAACCGATGTCTGGATGCTGAGTTTCAAAATCTAAGTATGCTGATCGTGTTTCTGAAAAATAAAACAAGTTCATTAATTTGAAACTTGAATTTTTAAAATAAAAAAAATCAAAAACAGTTTGTGATATCTCCAAGGTCATTAAGTTGGACTTGGATGATTAACTGTGAGGGATTTGGATGCTTATACTGTTAAAATCTGTAAAAGAGCCAGTTTCCGTTCCGGTTCGTTGAAACTGCCAAATCTTTGAAGATTATTGATAGGGGAAGAGTATCAAGTAATCCAGGATATATTTCATATTATTATATCTAGGTCCCAGGATCTTGATTTAGAAAGTTTTATAGAGCCAGATTATGATTTATGGACAATTTCAAAACATTGTTACTTATAAATGTTTGAGGATTGCAGATTCCAGACTACGATCCCGATAGCAGTGTCTAAGGGGGAGTCTGAAGACGAGCTCAACGCAAGGGGAAGCGTGCATAGGAGCCAGGATTCTTTCCCGAAAGAGCTTGTAACCGAAAAGCCAGGTGTCGATCCCAAAGCACGGAAGCTTGACGACAGGGGGAGCCTGAAGAGTTTACCGAAAGGGGGAGCTGAAGCTGAAGACAGATCCACGGGGATTCTGTTCAAGTTAGAGAGAAAAAGACCAGACGCTATGAATCTGACCAAATGTTTGAGATTGACTGCGGCAATATCCAAGGGGGAGTCTGTTAGTGCATTTATGTCTATCGCCTCCGTCATCTCAAACCGTAGCAGAAACTGTTAAATTCTAGGCTTTATGTTGTATCTAGTTAGTAAAAGGCAAGGTGGCATTATTGTAAATAAGGGGAACTCTCCTTATAAGCCTTGGCCTATAAATAGGAGCCTTAGGGTTTCATTTAGGAACTTTTGCCATTTTGAAGATTTGAAGCTTAGAGGATAGAGAGAGAAAGTAGAGAGAGAAAGTAGAGAGAGAAAGGCAAAAGGTGATTCGAGGTGCTTGTATCTTTCAGATCTTTTATAGAATCACAGATTGATTACGCTTCGTGTGTTTCGATCTCACTCGTGCACGGATTCCGCACGTCGTACGAGTCGGTTCGCAATCGTTCGGATTCAAACCGGTCCTAACAATAGTCTCTTGAATCTCTTCCTTTGAGTCTCAAACTTCCGATCCCTGTAAATGACAAAAATTGAATACAAAAGTTAAAAAAAGATTAAATAAACCTTAAAATTACATCTTCACTAAATTCACATTGAAGATTAGACTTGTATGAACTAAAAATTGCACCATAAGAGATAATTTCAATACTTTTATCACAATCATTCTGCAATAAAACACACATATAATAACATAACGAACATGTTAATATGAAAGATATACGCAAAAATAATACTTAAAAACCAGCAAAATCAATACCTTAGAAGCTTGTTCGATAAATGTGTTGTTTAAATTGGCATGTTCATCATGCAACTGAATCTGAAAAATCAAAAAGTTAACATTCACATAAAAGTAAATAAAAGAAAAAAAAGTATTCACTGCTGCGATATAACAAAACTGACCTTTCGAAACAATTAAATTCAAAACTGGATCCATTTTTTTAACTTTGTGTAGCAATAAATATAGGAGTGTCCTGCCATATTTATAGTAGTAACTATAGAAGTGCATTAGGGTTTAATTTTAGATTTGCCACCCCTTTATTTAGGAAGTTTGTTGTGGTTAGTTTTAAGTTTTTTAAGATATATTTAAGTATAGATATTAGGCAGTTTTAATAAAATAAAATGTGATACATAAAATCTTCATTTTATGTTACGGTACTTTTAATTTATTTTGTTTTTGTTTGCATAGATGGAGCCCATCTTTGGAGTCCATCTTTGTAGATTAGGCACATTAGATCACAAGTATTAATTACTTGTACATTAACGCATTATCGACTTATACCTTTTAATCCGTGCGTTGATATTGAACAAGACAACTACCGAAACGTCGACAAAAATGTGTAGGTCGTCATGCTATCTTTGGATTTTTTTTTAAACAGTATAGTTTATAAGATATGTCAAGAATACGTAAAAAATTATAAGTTTGTTATGGAGGGGTGAATTGTAACTAATTATTTATAATTTTGTTAAAACCTTAGGGATTTAAGTGTAATAATTTTAGGGGCTAAAAAATAAATAATGTTTAAAAGATCAAACTACCCTCATTTTAGTGGTCTTTCTATAAATAAAGAGGGGGAAAAGTTCTTATTTTTTGGGTATCTTAAAATGCTTCTGCCTCATGCATTATAATATAGTATAGATTATATTTAATTTAAACTAGAATTTAGACCCGCGGGCGTTGCCCCGCGAGCTAGTGGATTTTACTGTGTGTGAGTGAGACATTGTTTTCACATGCTTTATTTATAAAACTCATGAATCCAATTTCTTTCACGCTCCATAACCAAACGGATTGACCCCAAAATAAATGTATCAATAACCATTAACCAAACAATACTAACTAATCAAAAGTGCACCATCAGCAACATATTAAATTCAGAATACGTATACTAAAGCATTTCCATCAAGAGTTGGCTATTTCAAATGTGCACCATCAGCAACATATTAATTCAGAATATATATACCTTTGGTATCCACAATTTGGGTGTGGTGTAGTTTGCAATGGGACACCTTTAAGTTGAAAACATGAACGATTTCCCTGTCACTTGAAACAATCAAACTTTCAGCCATCGTAGAGCAAGCAGGGTTGTAGATATCTGCTCTATCTGCACCTCTCGTTACCTGAATTCAATGCGAAATCACTAATTTCAAGGACGATAAATAACAAATTTTTATAGCATTTATCAATTAGCAAATGCAACATGTTGGCAAAACAACAGATCACTAATATGCATACAAATAAAAGCAAGGGTATCACGTTTGGAACAAAACCACAGTTGATATGTATTTTATCTTGAACACATTCTACAGCCAAATTTTGAAGATATTCACTTATACTCTAGGATTTGGAGGCTGTGATGAGGTGGCGGCGGGTGGTTGTGTCGCGGTGGTTAGGGGTGTTCACGATTTGGTTTGAAACTGTGAAACCATCCTAACCGGTTATCGGTTCGGTTTCACAATCGGTTTTTATTTTTGTTGTTTGGTCGGTCGGTTTGAAAATTCTCAAACCGTAGTGAACGGTTTGATTTGCGGTTTACATGGGAAACCGGCCGCATAAAACCAGACCGTACCACAAGATTGTGGTATTAAGATTTTTTAAATATTTTATTTTATACAACTATAGAGAAACTTTTTTTAGTGAACCTAGGCTTAGTTAACCAATTTCTAATAGCTGTAACTAAAATATGTTAATGAGTAACTTTTCTAACTTAATTGAATACTGGACTTCCATTTCTAGTCTGTCATGTTAGGCTCAATATATAGGCAAGTTATATCTCTTTATTTTTGCAATCTTATGATTCCTACACCACAAAACAGTGCACGGGTAAATCTTTTTTTTGTCAGCTTGATCATAAACTGCAGCTGCAGCCTCGGTTGTTTAAAATGTACACGACCAAACACCGGCGCCTTTGCTAGGAGCGCGTATCTCGGATGCTGTAACAACCCTCGGTAAAACCAATACCCTTATAAATTATTCCGACACCCTGTTATATGTTAAAATACCTTATATATCTTATATTACATCCCGTATGTGAAAACCGAGCCCTAGTTATGTTATAATTATGAAAATAAATAAAATTCTGAAAATATAAGCTGAGGCGGGCCGCGAACGACCTCACCTCAAACTAACGCGGGCCGTATTAGGACCAGGGTTGACTTCGCTGACTTCTTTAGTCAAAGCGGGCCGCGTAAGGGTTAAGATAAGTTGAAGCGGGCCGCGAGAGACCTGGACACGCGATCGCACCAGAGGCCGACACGTGTCGACATCGTGGCGGACCTACTCAACGACTCAGGTAAGCTAGTTCGTTGACCAGCTTTGACGCGGGCCGCGTAAGCCCTGCTTGTCTTTCACGCGGGCCGCGACAGAACCTAATTACACAAGTATAAATAGCAGGCATCGGTTTACGAATTCCGTCGCTCACATTTCATTCTCAATCTCGAAATCTCTGATATTGGAAATAATATTTTGGGTATTATACCCCTAATTAGCGAGGTTCTGCTCCATTGTAAGTATTATAACCCCGGTTTCATAATAGTTACGCTGCCCGATTGATTTAGGGTTCCGTAACAACTGTCGTGGTTCTGCCCGACGTAGTTGTTGGAATGCCGTCTCGGGGAGGGTATTATTAATAATTTCAAAGGGTTATGGTACTAATCAATATACATTTGTATAAATTTTATATTATAGCCAGGAAACCCTTACGAAAAGCCTAAGACAACAATGCGAGTTTATCCTCTTTTTGTTAATGTTTTTGGTAATGTTTTACCAAACCTTAAATGTTTTACTATGAAATTAAGCGGTGATTGAGTCTTTGTAGTTCTTCAATTACTGCCGGTATTATGGGGTTTTGTATACAAAATTTACTACGAGTAGTAGTAAGTCTGAATGACAGTGCATTACCATTGGACGACGAGTTAGCCAATGGGTAATTTGACCATAGCCATAGATCCGGTCGAGTGGCAAATACTGAATGAGTAATTGTGTAGAAATAAACAATGTGATTGCTCTCAATACTGTTTTAATTGATAAAATGTTTCTTGATTAAACTGGGATTCACTCACCAGTATTTCCGGCTGACAAATGTTTTTAAAACACGTTACAGGTAACACAATGTGAACAGCCAATTAGTGAAAAGCCAGCTGGAGAGCACTGAAGGCTTGGGAAAATGTGGCTATAAAAGTTACCTAATAAACGATGTTTTAAATTCAATAAAATAGGGTTTGTCCCTATAATGTATTGTAATAAGAAACTTGGGTTTTGCCCATGTTATTATTAATATAAAAGAAGGTGGTTTTACTCTGATAAACATTTCCTAACTACGGTCCTGATGTAAATTCCGCTGCGAGACTAAACAAACTGATACCACCAAACTCTGAGCTCACGTCCGCCCGTTCCCGGGAAATAGGGATCGGGGGTTGTAAAAGAAGGTGGTACCAGAGCCTAGCCACTGGTCTGAGCCAAAGAAGTGTTCTGCTGACACTTAAATTCTAAATTTTGTGTTAGGAAATAATTACGGAAATAAGTACATAACTATAATTATTGGTTATGTGTTATTTGACTATCTGTTAGTTTTCAGTATGAGTGATCAAGGGCCATCAGACGTGAATCGTCAGTTAGCTGATTCACCTAGGAGTGAAGGTACATCATCACAGCCTGCCCTCTCGGGGTATGTTGCTGATCAGGAAGACGGAATATTTGCTTTTAGAGCTCAATCTGAAGAACCATTTCCTACTAAGAAACGAGGATGGTTCAGTAAAGAAGCTTTTGCTCGTAGAAAAAGAATGAGGAAATTGCAACAGCAAAGGGCTTTAGTAGCTATTAAGAGAGAGACAGATGCCCAAACTCAAGAAATACTTAATAGAAGCCTAGCTAATTTCCATATCTTAGCTACGACTGCTGCTGACCCAGGTCTGGAACAATTAGTAGCCCCACAACCACAAAACCCAGAACAGCCCATGGAAATAGAAAATCAGGAAAATCAAGAAGAGATGTACAACTTTAACCCAGAAGAAATCCCTAGAGTGCCTGCACCAAACCCCATAGACCCGAATTATGACCCCTGGTGGGACGACAATAGAGATTTTGTGCAACGTTACCCTATCCAGGATTATCCACCTATACAGAACATAGAAGCTTACCTAGGTATGGACCCTTTAGATCCCTATTATCAAAATGACTATATTAGGGAAATATTAGAGGATTCTTCCCAATTTCAGGAAATGTCACCCCCATATCAGGAACCCGTACCCCAGATTCCAAACCCAGTCCGAGAACCTGCACCCCCAATGAGTGCAGAAAACGTTCAAGAACTTAGGACTTTTGGGGAGGAGATCTTAGAAAGTAGTGAGAGGATGCGTCAGGTGGGAGAGCGTCTCGTATGGAAATACGATGAGCGCAATATGGATTTTTGGATAAATCCATATCCTTGAATGTTAGAATGGAGGAAGTGGTAGTAATAATAATAATAATAATAATAAAATAAAAAAAATATGTGTGTACGGATGCATATTACTATTTTATTTCTGTTGGTATTGTAATTTTATTTCTGTACTAGTGTGTAATAGACGCATAAGTATATGAAAAGAGTAAAGTAGCAATGATCTACGCTTTTGGCAAAACTGCGTGTCATGTGATTAATTATATTAAGATATTATTTGTGAGATTAATATTGGATAAATGTTTAAAATTCAGATGGCCGATGAAGGAATTCAAGGAAATCTGAATAACGATAACCAGAGTAACATTAACGTGGTTGATGATAATCTGAATAATGGGAACCTGAACAACAATAACAATGGGAACCAGATGGATAATAGTGCTATCCAACACATTGTAGCCCAAGGAATAATAGATGCAATGCCATTTATACTTCAAACTGTTAAGGATGCTGATAATAAAAGTATGCATAGCAGTAAGCGACCACTTGAACCAGAAAACAGTGTGAATAATGGACCTGTACTTCAAATGCCTATTCCTAAAAGAAGAAGAACCGTGCCTAACGGTTGTTCTTATAAAGAATTCTGGTCTTGTAAACCAATGGAATTCTCGGGCAACGAAGGGGCCATTGCAACCTTACGCTGGATAGAAAAGACTGAGGCAGTCTTAAGGATAAGTAAGTGTGCTGAAGAAGATAAGATATTGTTTGCTTCTAATCTGTTTAAGAATGCAGCATTAGAATGGTGGAACACTATCCTCCAGACAAGAGGAAGTGATCAAACCTATAATATGGAATGGGAAGAATTTAGAAACAAGGTAGAAAGGAAATTCTGCCCACCCAATGAGAAAGAACAGATAGCAAACAAATTCCTAAATCTTAGGATGACTGGTGTAGATAGCAAAGGGTACACAAAGCTATTTTTCGAATATGCTAGGATAGTGCCAACTCTTGCTTCACCAGAAGCAGTGTTAATTTCCCGTTATATTTGGGGATTAATTGGAGAGATAAGACATGTAGTCAAGGCAGCTAGACCACAAACCATAGAAGAAGCTGTAGAATTAGCCAATACCTTGACTGATGAGTTAGTCCGTACCCGAGAAGAGGATCAAAAGAGGAACCTAACCCAGAAATTAACTCAAGAATTTCGTTCTGGAAATTCTAATCGTGGGAGAAATGTAGGATCTACCTCTGCACCCTATTGTAGGTATTGCAAAAGAAAGCATTCAGGAAGATGCTCTATATATTGTAACTTTTGCAAAATGTCAGGACACAAGGAAGAAAACTGCAGGAAGAAAGCTAACAGCAAGGTATGTTACAATTGCGGAGAACAATGTCATATCAAACTGAATTGCCCAAAATTAGCTCCAGCTACAGATAACAAGAATACCAAAAATGCTAGAGCATTTGTTCTAACTGCAGATGAAGCCAGAATGATTCCAGATGTCATAGCTGGTACGTTTTTAGTTAATGATGTTTTTGCTAAAGTATTATTTGACTCTGGTGCAAACCAAAGTTTTATTAATACATCGTTTTGCAAATTTTTAAATCAGTCATTAACTAAACTACCACAAGAATGTGTAGTAGAGACAGCTAATGGAGAAACTATTAGAATTTCTGAAATCTTGCAGGGAGCAAGCATAGAAATTTTAAATCAGAAATTTATAGCAAACCTGTATCCCATGAATCTGGTAGGATTTGATGTTGTTCTAGGAATGGATTGGTTAATAGCCAATAAAGCTAGTATTTTATGTGATCAAAAGTTAATCCAAATAAATTCACCAAAAGGTAAAAAGATCACAATTAAAGGAGATAAGTTCTCTAGATCTACTAAATTCATATCTGTGATGAAAACTGCAAGTTGTATGAGAAAAGGTTCTATAGTGTATTTGATTTCCATAATCACTAACACTAAAGGAAAAGAACTAAAAGATATTCCAATAGTATCTCAGTTTTCAGATGTTTTTCCAGAAGAATTACCAGGACTACCTCCAGACAGAGAAGTTGAATTCAGAATTCACTTGATACCAGGAACATCACCAATTGCCAAAGCACCTTATCGTTTGGCACCTGCAGAAATGCAAGAATTGAAGAAACAACTAGACGAATTGTTAGAAAAAGGATTTATACAACCAAGTTCATCGCCATGGGGAGCACCAATACTGTTTGTTAAAAAGAAGGACGGATCAATGCGTATGTGCATTGACTACCGTGAATTAAACAAAGTCACGATTAAGAATCGGTATCCATTACCGAGAATCGATGATTTGTTTGATCAGCTACAAGGAGCTCGATTTTTCTCTAAGATCGATTTAAGGTCAGGATATCATCAATTAAAGGTACAGGAAGAAGATATTCCTAAAACCGCATTTAGAACGAGGTATGGCCATTATGAATTTACTGTCATGCCATTTGGTTTAACCAATGCCCCAGCTGCATTTATGGACATGATGAACCGAATATGTAAGCCATATTTGGATAAATTCATAATTGTGTTTATAGATGATATTCTAATTTATTCTAAGAATAAAGAGGATCATGCAAAACATTTGCACATACTTTTAAGTTTGTTAAGAAAAGAAAAGCTTTATGCTAAGTTTTCTAAGTGTGAGTTTTGGTTAGAACAGGTACAATTCCTTGGACACTTAGTCAATCATGAAGGAATTCATGTAGATCCAACAAAGATTGAGGCAATTACCAAATGGAAAACCCCTGAATCACCAACTGAGGTTAGAAGTTTCTTAGGATTGGCCGGTTATTATAGAAGATTTATTAAAGATTTTTCTAGAATAGCCATTCCCTTAACTAAGTTAACTTGTAAATCTGTTAAGTTTGAATGGGGATTAAAACAAGAAGAAGCCTTTAGAATTCTTAAGCAAAAATTAACCCATACACTTATATTAGCATTGCCAGAAGGAACTGAAGATTTTGTAGTATATTGTGATGCTTCTAAATTAGGTTATGGATGTGTGTTGATGCAACGACAGAAGGTTATAGCTTATGCATCTAGACAACTTAAGAATCATGAAGAGAATTATTCAACTCATGATTTAGAATTAGGAGCTATAATTTTTGCTCTTAAGATTTGGAGACATTACCTCTATGGTAGTAAGTTTACCATATTCACTGACCATAAAAGTTTAAGGTATGTTTTCGGGCAGAAAGAGTTGAATATGAGACAAAGACGCTGGATGGAATTTCTTAGTGATTATGACTGTGATATCCAGTATCATGAAGGAAAAGCAAATGTAGTGGCAGATGCTTTAAGCCGCAAGTATCATGAAAAGCCAAAAATGGTACGTTCTCTTAAATTAAATCTACAAGTAGATTTAAATGATCAAATCAGAGAAGCACAAAAATCAGTAATCAAGGATGATTCTGAAAAATTAAAAGGTATGTTAAAAGAATTAAAACAAGGAACAGATGAAATATGGAGATTTCATGAAAAGAGAATATGGATACATAAATTAGGAAATCTACGTAATCGTATATTAGAAGAAGCCCATAAATCTAAATATACGATGCATCCAGGAAGTGATAAAATGTACCAGGATTTAAGGAAAAATTTCTGGTGGATAGGAATGAAAAAGGACATAGCAACCTATGTTTCTAAATGTTTAACTTGCTCACAAGTTAAAGCTGAACATCAGAAACCCTCAGGTTTGTTACAGCAATTAGAAATACCAGTTTGGAAATGGGAATTAATAACAATGGATTTTGTTACTAAATTACCCAAAACTAGGAAAGGAAATGATACAATCTGGGTGATTGTAGATAGACTAACTAAGTCAGCTCATTTTCTACCAATGAAAGAAACAATTAGTATGGAACAATTAGCTAAATTGTATGTAAATGAAATTGTTTCTTTACATGGCATTCCTTTATCAATTGTTTCTGATAGAGATAGTAGATTTACCTCTCGTTTTTGGTCAAGTTTCCAAAAGGCAATGGGAACCAAGTTAAAGTTAAGTACAGCTTATCACCCACAAACAGATGGACAAAGTGAAAGAACAATCCAGACAATGGAAGATATGCTTAGAGCTTGTGTAATTGATTTTGGAGGTAATTGGGATGAACACTTACCTTTAATAGAATTTTCTTATAATAATAGTTATCACACAAGTATCAACGCTGCACCATTTGAAGCACTTTATGGAAGAAAGTGTCGAACCCCAGTCTGTTGGGCAGAAATAGGGGAACAGCAATTATCTGGACCTGAGATAGTACAGGAAACAACTGACAAGATTATTCAAGTCAAGGAACGACTGAAAGCTGCACGGGATAGACAAAAGAGTTATGCTGATAACCGATGCAAGCCATTGGAATTTCAAGTAGGAGATAGAGTATTGTTGAAAGTCTCTCCTTGGAAAGGAGTGGTAAGATTCATCAAACGAGGAAAGTTAAATCCCAGGTATGTTGGACCTTTTAAAATTATCAGAAGAATAGGATCTGTAGCCTATCAGCTACAACTACCAGAAGAAATGGCAGGAATACATGATGTGTTTCATGTATCTAATCTTAAAAAGTGTTTAGCTGATGAATCACTGATAGTACCTCTCAAAGATATAGAGGTAAATGAACAACTCAAATTTGTAGAAAGACCTCTACAAATTGAAGATAGGAAAGTCAAGAATCTCAAACACAAAAGACTAGTTCTAGTCAAAGTGAAGTGGGATTCCAAAAGAGGACCTGAATACACTTGGGAGCTCGAGTCAGAAATGAAAAGAAAATATCCATACTTATTTCAGTAGATCTCGGGGACGAGCTCTAAACAAGGTGGGGAGAATGTAACAACCCTCGGTAAAACCAATACCCTTATAAATTATTCCGACACCCTGTTATATGTTAAAATACCTTATATATCTTATATTACATCCCGTATGTGAAAACCGAGCCCTAGTTATGTTATAATTATGAAAATAAATAAAATTCTGAAAATATAAGCTGAGGCGGGCCGCGAACGACCTCACCTCAAACTAACGCGGGCCGTATTAGGACCAGGGTTGACTTCGCTGACTTCTTTAGTCAAAGCGGGCCGCGTAAGGGTTAAGATAAGTTGAAGCGGGCCGCGAGAGACCTGGACACGCGATCGCACCAGAGGCCGACACGTGTCGACATTGTGGCGGACCTACTCAACGACTCAGCTAAGCTAGTCCGTTGACCAGCTTTGACGCGGGCCGCGTAAGCCGTGCTTGTCTTTCACGCGGGCCGCGACAGAACCTAATTACACAAGTATAAATAGCAGGCATCAGTTTACGAATTCCGTCGCTCACATTTCATTCTCAATCTCGAAATCTCTGATATTGGAAATAATATTTTGGGTATTATACCCCTAATTAGCGAGGTTCTGCTCCATTGTAAGTATTATAACCCCGGTTTCATAATAGTTACGCTGCCCGATTGATTTAGGGTTCCGTAACAACTGTCGTGGTTCTGCCCGACGTAGTTGTTGGAATGCCGTCTCGGGGAGGGTATTATTAATAATTTCAAAGGGTTATGGTACTAATCAATATACATTTGTATAAATTTTAGATTATAGCCAGGAAACCCTTACGAAAAGCCTAAGACAGCAATGTGAGTTTATCCTCTTTTTGTTAATGTTTTTGGTAATGTTTTACCAAACCTTAAATGTTTTACTATGAAATTAAGCGGTGATTGAGTCTTTGTAGTTCTTCAATTACTGCCGGTATTATGGGGTTTTGTATACAAAATTTACTACGAGTAGTAGTAAGTCTGAATGACAGTGCATTACCATTGGACGACGAGTTAGCCAATGGGTAATTTGACCATAGCCATAGATCCGGTCGAGTGGCAAATACTGAATGAGTAATTGTGTAGAAATAAACAATGTGATTGCTCTCAATACTGTTTTAATTGATAAAATGTTTCTTGATTAAACTGGGATTCACTCACCAGTATTTCCGACTGACAAATGTTTTTAAAACACGTTACAGGTAACACAATGTGAACAGCCAATTAGTGAAAAGCCAGCTGGAGAGCACTGAAGGCTTGGGAAAATGTGGCTATAAAAGTTACCTAATAAACGATGTTTTAAATTCAATAAAATAGGGTTTGTCCCTATAATGTATTGTAATAAGAAACTTGGGTTTTGCCCATGTTATTATTAATATAAAAGAAGGTGGTTTTACTCTGATAAACATTTCCTAACTACGGTCCTGATGTAAATTCCGCTGCGAGACTAAACAAACTGATACCACCAAACTCTGAGCTCACGTCCGCCCGTTCCCGGGAAATAGGGATCGGGGGTTGTGACAGATGCCCATTTCCCCATGGCCTTTGTGTTAAACAATAGTCTCCTATATTGACACTAACATACCCGATTATTGTTCATTAAACAATAGTCTCCTATATTGACACTAACATATGTCAAAAACGCAATTAAGGTTTTACTATATGACTATTTTGACACAGGTACGCATGAGACACTACCTCAAGACCCTGAGGTGTTTTCCATATCGTCGTGTGTGCCTCATGCCCCAGGCGTGTTTTTTTAAACAAAGACATTAAATTGATATATATACCTTACTTTCGTAGGCAGTAACATCATAGCGAGTGAAACTGCACTCCCTTCAGGCGATCCTCCCACTTTAAACATAACAATAGGGAACAATTTTAGCTTTAAACGATATCGACAACCATATAGTAGTAAGCTTTCAAACACTACCTCTCCAATGAGCAGAGAATTCAAGAAAGCAAAAGGTGGCTCCTTATTGTCACTGAATTCACTCTTTTCAGTTTTTCGGATAACATATAAAGTACCTTCGCCCCTGAATCAAATCAAACCACATGTTAATTTACAAAATAACATCATCCATTCATCATTCATTCAATTTATCATATAAACCTTCATACTGCAATAATTTTTAGGTTTTGGTCGGACAGATGGAATGTTACAGAAAATACCTCATCGCCGGGATAATCGGTGGACTATTAGTAGTAACAGATCGAAAACCCTCTCATCTTTTTATTGTAAACCTAATCATCACCGTCTATCTTGACCTCAACCACTTCGGTTTTGGCGATTTCTTTGTGACTGGTGGTCACCAACATAACCCATATTAACCATCATTCAACAATAGCAGTGATGACGAACGACCACTATACGTGGCGTCGGCGATGGCGGATGTCAGTGGGCGAGGAACGGCAGAAACGATCAGCAGCGGTGGTGACCTGACTTGGAGAGAATGCTCGGAGACAGGTGACACATAGGAGATTTTTTTATGAAGAAGGGTTTTTGTGTTGAGGAAGATAATGTGTAGACAAGCAAGCAGACCACAAATTCCAATTTTTTTTTTTGAAAAGCACCCAAAGCCAAGAGTACTACTATCCTATGCTGAAACATGTTGCTAAATTAGAATGGATAAATTTATTTAAAAACCTTTAATTTGTAAAGGTTTTGTGCGTGACCGTGATTTTATGCAATCAGAAATCGAAACTACCCTAATTTACACGTGGCATGTACGGTCAAGTGCCGGTGCCAACAAGGGACACGTTGAACCCCCTGTTGTTTATCTTGACGTTTTTTGTAAACCTTTGACTGTTGGTATCGTTGACATATTCTTTAAACATTAAAGTCAAAAGTATGAATAAAAAATTTAATTGAATAATAATAATATCCCTTCTATGTTCATTCTTAAAATATATATATATATATACTAACTTTCAGACATTTTAGAACCAATAATTCTCTGCGAACCAATAATGTCTTAAGTTCTACGTCAACATGTCCTTTGATAAGAGAGATTTTTGAAAGAAATTTAAGTAAAAATTATAAAAATCTATAACTACCTTATATATTTATTGTTATAAATGTGACGAATAACTCGGTTATGTAATATACTAAGCATCTACAGGCATCTGATTAGCGCTGCTTACAAGGGTTTATTATGTTTTCGTGATGATAACTTCAAACTGGTTTATAACAAACGTAACCTTAATGACAAAAGCGAAATGTTTACCTGATTGTTGGTTTCATGTGGCTATTGTGACATAAAAATCACAATAATGCTGAAAATGAAATGATCCATATGGCCTACAAATGTGTATAAAAATAAATATGTTTAAGGGTGAGAATGAGGCACGTAATAAAATAAAAAGAAACGAGTCTAAATTATGTATCTAGCATTAATAGAGTTGGTTGACTTTACCAATATCATTTTTTGTGCATGATATATATATTTAAAAGTTTGGTGGTTTTTTTTTTTTTGGTGTTTTGTTAGTTGTTGACCCATTTAATACTTCAAACAAACTATGATGATTATGTGTAGGAAAAATAAAAAAAAAAGAATCAATTTCCTTGAGCTGATTACGGCATAATCTCCTCATCAACTAGTAGAATTATCATTATGAATATACGATTAGAGTAGTCGACCTAGTTTCTCTTGATGTTAATGGTTAATGAAATAGGAAATCTCATGTGAAACATAATCTCATAGCTTTTTACAATTTAAGTCATCATAGAAAAATCATTTGTTGAAGTAAATACTATGAGACCACTTGATAGGAATTAATAGGCCGGCTGCAGCTAGGATGAATTAATTGGTAACTTAAAAAAAATGCTACTTGTGTAAAAGTTGAAAATTAAATATGTAGCCAAGAGATAAGGCTACTCGATGTAGTTGATGGAGGATGGGGCTCCACGTCAGCGTCACGTAAGATAGGTGTGAGGATGGGGCAAAAAGAATGGTGTCAAAGAAATGGAGGATGGACCTATTACATACATAGGGTAGGGTTCATGCGAGAACCACCCTTATTGCGAGAACCGCGAGAACCAATGTGAACAGGGGGCAATTTTGTAAATACCAAACAACTTTTAAAATATCTTCCTCCACTATCGGACTTCAAACATAAATTAAATTACACTTAATAAACACTTTCACGTCCACACTTAGAACTCTACACTCAGAACTCAAGAACTCTACACTCAGAACTCGATCACATCCAAATCTTTCCACATTTATTAACATGATTATCTCAACAATTCGTTGATTACAATCGATTACATAATCTTCTCGAATACATCTTCAGTTCGCCATCATCATCGTCGATTACAATCGGTTACATAATCGTCTCGAATACATCATCAGTTCGCCATCATCAGTTCACCATATCGAAGCATCTGGATTGAGATTTTATCTCAGATTTGAGATTTTACCAGCAGATATTTCATATTTCGTCATATAATCGAGGTTAGTTCCCCAAATTTGTACAAAATTAGTCGTATAATCTATATTAGAAACATAATAATTAGGGCAACATTGTGGATTTTTAATCCGTTCGTAATTAGGGCAACGTGCCAACGTGATTATAAGAATAGATTGTTCAATGAGTGTGTCACTACGACGGTATCGCCGGGAATCAATCGCCGTCGGTATTAGGTGTACATATGTATAGTTATGCACATGTGCATATCTTACCATAATAGATTTGTTAATGATTAATATTATATATGGTTAGTGATAATACGAATTTTGATTTGGTACAGGTTAAGGTTTATTATTGAAGCAAGCTTACGAATTTTGATTTGGTACAGGTTAAGGTTTATTATTGAAGCAACCTTGCTGATAAGGTGAGTCATGTTAATGCACATGTGCATAGTTATGCACATATGTATGGTTTGCTAGATTAAGTTAATAAGGGTATGCATATGGATGCAAATGTGCATAGTTATGTACATCTGTATACTTTGACAGAATGGGTTATTAAGATCATTCATGCTGATGTACATGTGCATAATTATGCACTATGCACATGTGCATATTTTGCCAGAATATATAATAAGGTCATTTATGTTGATGCACATGTGCATATTGTATATGGTGATGATAAAGTTAATGTTAATGCACGTATTCATTGATAAGTTATGTTTATTTCTTTTTTTGAAACCAAGGGATGAAAGGTCAATTAAAATGCCGGATGGAATGGAATATGATTACGCGACGGTTAAACAAAAAGGTAAAAAAGGTTGATTAATGTTTGATGATCCATATGGGAGTTTATGCACATGTGCATCCCTTTATTAAATTCATGTTAAATGATATCATTTATGTAAACACATTAAATATATCGTGCAGGTGCGCAAGAAGAAATAAACACAAAAAAAAGGCAGGAAATTAAGCGAACTCATGATGAAACCTCAAAAAAAGAAGGTTACGTGATGAAACACAAAAAAGGAGGTGACGGAGTGCGTGTGGTAAAGAACAAGAAGTTGGCAAGATCAACGGTAACTGCGACAGTTGATACTGATGACCATATGGTTGTATTCAGATTCAACATAAGGTATCTAATATAGCGTGCCATTAGGTGTAGAATGTACAATAGTTGTAATTGTTCCTATAGTGTAGAATGTACAACACTTGTAATTGTTCATGTATACATAAAAAGTAAAACATATAACATTCGAATTAATAAGGTATATGGCGTGTTTACGCACGTGTTCAACATTTATTCGGTGATGATTATGGGGCGTTGGTAATGTGATGCACATGTGCGTAACATTATGTACTGATGGTTAACAGTTTATTTGTGATGATCATGGATTGGTATCAACATAATGCACATGTGCATGATTATGTAATATATGAAAATAAAAGTAATGAATGTAAAAAATAACAGTTATTTGTTTAATGTTTATTATTGATGATTATTGGGTGTTAATAATGTGATGCACATGTGCATAATTATGTATTGTTGGTTAACAGTTTATTTTTTTGATGATTACAGGTGGTTGGCAACATAATGTACGCAGGTGCGCAAGAAGAAATAAACACAAAAAAGGCGGGCAATTAAGCGAACTCGTGATGAAACCTCAAAAAAGGAGGTTACGTGATGAAACATAAAAAAAGTAGGTGACGAAGTGCGTGCGGTAAAGAACAAGAAGTTGGCAAGATCAACGGTAACGGCGACGGTTGATACTGATGATCATATGGTTGTATTCAGATTCAACATATTCAACATAGGGTATCCAATATAGCATGCCATTAGGTGTAGAATGTACAATAGTTGTAGTTGTTCTTGTAGTGTAGAATGTGCAACACTTATAAATGTTCATGTATACATAAAAAGTAAAACATATAACATTCTAATTAATAAGGTATATGGCGTGTTTACGCACTTGTTCAACATTTATTCAGTGATGATTACGAGGCATTGGTAATGTGATGTATATGTGCATAACATTATGTACTGATGGTTAACAGTTTATTTGTGATGGTTGGCAACATAATGCACATGTGCAGGAAGATGGTTGGCAACATAATGCACATGTGCAGGATTACATGATGTATGAAAATATAAGTAACTTATGTAATAAACCAATTGTTTGTTTAATGTTTAATGATAAAAAAAGGATTAATAATTAAACATGGATTATGGTGTATTGGCAAAATAATGCACATGTGCATTATTATGGTATGATTGTAAATAAATGTGATTTACTTGATGAGAGAATAATGAAGCATGTAAGAGTAAACTATAAAAAACACTTTAAGGATATAAAAATGAATCATGTGAGTGTAAACTTCGAAACACATATAAATGTATAATGCCTTTAATCTCGAAGCATATGAATTGCAACTCTTGTTGATCTAAATTTGTAGATGTTACTTATATAAAATTATTCATAACATTTAGCAAGGTGCTACACCACAATTACATCCACCAACAGAAGGAAAACTCATACAGCAAAAAACAAACAAAATACTATACTGGAAATACATCAAAATTGTTCCAGGCCGCCCAAGTTAAACTCACCTCCTTCGATCTATTTTTACCCATAACTAACTAATGTTCTTGATCTCCTCGACTACCTTCTGCACCGGCAATTGACTTTGATTAAAAACCATCTTGTTCCTCATTCGCCAAACTCTCCAGAGGTAGATAAGGGACATCGCATAAATTGCCTTTTTCTTTTTTGCAGACCCTTGGACAATATTATGATATTCCAGCAAATCTTTGAGACTGAAAATAAATGCAGCCGGGCCTTTGCACCAGTGAGTAATCACGGACCAAACTGTTTGAGCGAATTGACATGAAACGGAAATATGTTCACATGTTTCTGGGGAATCGCTGCAGAAAACGTAGCAGTTTGACTGTGTTTGGATGACTGTTGGGTTAAGTGCCACCTTCGTTAGGAGTCTCTCGACTAAGGCTATCCACCCGACCAAACCAACTTTTTTAGGTGTCCAATTATTCCAAACAAATACCTGCTCGGGAACTTCCTTATTATATGTTTGTATCATAGACTTCAAACTCCGAACAGAAAAGTCTCCCGACGTGCTCAAACACCAAACTCATAAATCTTTTCAAGTCTCTCCCAGTAGTCATTTCCATTAATTACAAGTAGGCCTAGATCTGGTCCATCACAAAGAGAGCAATAGCATCACAAATTTATTGGGACAATGTAATATCATGAAACTTTGGAGGAGACCTATCAAAATTAAAGGTAAATCAAACAAGAATACTGAAATTTTAATTTGTCAGGAAACAATTGGTCAACCTGGATATGGAGCTATAGATACCAAGGTGATCACTCACCTGTTAACAAAAGAAGACAAATTGGATCACAAGAACAATACGGCCAGAGTAAGTATTAGAAAGTGGCACAAAAAATGGAAGAAGATGGTAGCCTATCCTCTCAAACAGAAGCCATATGACAGTTGCAGAAACAAAAAATGGAAGAATATGCAATAGCTGTATCAACTAAGTATGTCGCTTATGGACACACGAATCCTCTCTAACGGTTTTAACATTGAAAGTCGACTTATTTTTCCCAGTGCAAACCCCACCCATATTGACCCGTCTTCATTATGGTGTCTCTCAGCAGCGCCAAAAGCTACATAAACTCCACCCATGCCTCCCCGGTTGTTGGATTGCTATTCCATTGCCAATCCCACATAGTCACCTCCCTTTTTTTGTAGTTGTCCGCCACCCAAGCCCATTTGTTTGCTGCCATCCTGTACATAATTGGATAGTCATCCATAAGGCACTTGTTCATAAAATATACATCAACGACATAGTCTAATTTTCAACATAATGCACATGTGCATATAATTTAATACAACATCATTTACAGTAAATATAATGCACATGTGCATATCATTTAATATAATATCATTTACAAAGTATATACATAATTTGCAGTAACATAATACCTTTAGTCACAAATCGAATGAATTGCAACTCTTGATGTTTTGTATTTGTAGGTGATATACCAGTCGAAGTAGTGTCAAAAGATAATGAACAATCAGATACATTGATTATAAGACAACATTGTCTGATGTAGACATAGATTTAAGAGTCTGAATTTCAAAGCCATGAATGGTTTGTTGACTTACAACAATTTTAGACATAAATCTGTGACTATCGACGGGATTGATAGCAGATGGACCACCAAAGTCGGCATCAGATGTTGTATGAGGATGATATTCAGACAATGAATTAAGAGGATCATCAGATATACGAGGATATACAAGTGATGAATCAGGAGACGCCATATGTCGCTGTAAACACCGTGTAAACTGCAAATCGCCGTGAAATACGTGAACGCCGACTATCTATATGCCGTGAAAACCACCGTACATGGCTCTTCGCCGCCGTGAATGCATCTCAGACGAGTGTGAAGACCATGAACTGGTGAACTTCTGGTGAACTTCTGAAACCCTAGAATGGAGATAACAGTGACATAAGGAGAAAAAAAAAAGAATGCGTGTTTTGGTATAAACATAAGATAATTACAAAAATGCCATGTGTTCACACTGGTTCTCGCGGTTCTCGCAATAAAGGGTGGTTCCTAACGGATCCTTATCCTACATACATATACATACATATATACATACATACACACACACACACATACATATATATATATATATATATATATAGTGTGAGATTCATTGGGGAACACTAAAAAAGTGGGGAACAGTAGGAAACCGACTCAAACGAACTCCGATTGGACTCATTCCAGGGGCGTTGGAACCGGCTCATCGAACCCTAACTAGGATCTCTTAACACTAAACCCTAAATCATAACCCCTAAACCCTAAATATATTAGGGTTTGGCTTTTAGGGTTTAGCTTTAGGGTTTCGCTTTAGAGTTTAGCTTTAGGGTTTAGTGTTTAGCTTTAAGGTTTAGGGTTTAGCTTTAGGGTTTACTTTTATGATTTAGCTTTAGGTTTAGCCTTTAGGGTTTAGCTTTTAGGGTTTATAGTTTATATTTTACGGTTTAGCTTAGGTTTTAGCCTTATTTTCTAGCTTTAGGGTTTAGAGTTTAGGAGTTAGAATTTAGGGTTTAGCGTTAAGAGATCC
This sequence comes from Helianthus tuberosus, assembly GCA_030545235.1. Classification (NCBI taxonomy): domain Eukaryota; kingdom Viridiplantae; phylum Streptophyta; class Magnoliopsida; order Asterales; family Asteraceae; genus Helianthus; species Helianthus tuberosus. The sequence continues at coordinate 40,870,033 of CM060439.1, read as the reverse complement.
TAGTTAGGGTTCGACGAGCCCGTTCCAACGACGCTGTAATGAGTCCAATCGGAGTTCGTTTGAGTCGGTTCCCCGCTGTTCCCCACTTTTTTAGTGTTCCCCAATGAACCTTCCCCTATATATATATATATAGGGTGGGGTTCTAGAGTGAACACTAGTGTATTTGCGAACTGAGTGAACAAATCCTGGCCATTGATCTACACACGTGTATGGCCAGGATCTCATCATCAAATCGTAAAATACACTTGTGTATTTCAACATCAAATCCTGACCACTGATCTACACACGTGTATGGCCAGGATTAATTCACTCAGTTCGCAAGCTACACTAGTGTTCACTCTTGAACCTAATCATATATAGGGGAGTTGGGTAGAAAGTGAGTTTTTCCTAGAAAGTCTAGCAAGCAATAAGAATGTGACACGTGGCATGGAGAGATTTTAACTAAAAGGGCACTTGTGTAATTTGACATTTTATTTTAATTTTGGAATTTTATCTCTCATTAACTAACAATGCCTATAATTATGGAAACTATTTCTCCAAGATTTTTTGTATTTCACAACCTTCTCCTTCTTCGTCTTCATCATCGCCAAACACTTCTGCATCTCCACCATCTCTGAGTTCATCATTACCATTCAAATACTGTTCGTATCATCTCCGTTTTCTTGACAATGTGTTTTAACAGCAAGCAAATTAATACAGTTGTGTTTTAGCAGCAAGCAGATTCATACAGTTGTGTTTTAGCATTCAGATTCATATAGTTGTGTTTTAACAGCAAGCAGATTCATACAGTTGTGTTTTAGCATTCAGATTCATACACTTGTGTTTTAACAGCAAGCAGATTCATACAGTTGTGTTTTAACAGCAAGCAGATTCATACAGTTGTGTTTTAACAGCAAGCAGAGTCATACAGTTGTGTTTTAGCATTCAGATTCATACAGTTGTGTTTTAACAGCAAGCAGATTCATATAGTTGTGTTTTAGCATTCAGATTCATACAGTTGTGTTTTAACAGCAAGCAGATTCATACAGTTGTGTTTTAGCATTCAAATTCATACAGTTGTGTTTTAACAGCAAGCAGATTCATACGCTGTGTTTTACCATCCATGCTGGTAATGCTGGAGGATTTCTTGACGCTGTGTTTTAACAGCAAGCTGATTAGCAAGCAGATTAATACGATGTGTTTTCTTGATGTGTTTCTTCATGAAGGATATAAGGAAGAGAGAGAAAGGGAGAGAGAGAGAGAGAGAGAAAAAATATCGCATGAAATGTGGGGTGGTTATAGAATGACAGTTATTTCCATATTTAAAACAAGCTAAATGACATATCTACTCCTGATTAATTAAATAATCCTATTTTTAAGAAACACATATTACCAAAATGCCACCAAGATGATCTCAACCATTAAACACACCCATTGGATGGCCCAGATCGCTTCCTAGACTTTCTAGGAAAAACACACTTTCCGTAGGATCCCCACTCTATATATATATATATATATATATATATATATATATATATATATATATATATATATATATATATATATATATATATATTGTAAGTCCCGAAAATACGGATCAAACAACGATATAAAACAATCACCAAGGATGGGCGGAATCCAAACTTGATGATCTTCAAGAAATAATCAAGAACACTATGAAGATTTGAAAATTCAAAGGCTTAAACTTGCATACAAATCTTGTTTGTCTAATACAAGTTTCAAAACCAAATGAACCAACCAACCTAAGCCCCTAATTCTAACATCTATTTATAGGGAGGGTTTCCCCCTAAACCCTAGGCCCATTTACCTAAGCCCACTCCAATACCCACCTTCTAGAAACATGGTCAATTTAGAAATTAATCTACTAATCCATAAACCTATAGGGCCTAACAATCTCCCCCTAGGTTTACTGGATTAGTTGGTGAATCCGTTAGGAGGACCACCAAGCAACGGAGCTGGATCAGCAAACAACCGATTCTTGATTACGATCTTGAACTTCTTTACCAGCTTAAATTTCAACAGACATCAGCATACCCGCATCGCTTTGTAGTTGCTCGATCCTCAGATCTTTGCTTGATTTTTTTGAGCTTGCAAAGATGAGATCTGAGCTTCTTTTCAGGGCAGCATCTTGTTCTAACACAATCACTGTTCATTGCAACTTCTCTACATCAACAGCCGTATCATCATCACTATCTCTTTCGTCAATAAATTTCATTTTGTTGGCTGCAAAGCGCATGGCTGCTTCATCATGATCAGAGAAATCAGCACCACTGGAACTTCCTACATTGAACCTGATGTCGCTTGAGCTTTCTGGTTGCAAATGAGTTGTTTCAGGCAGATCGAGATCGAAATCCAATTTTAAATCAAAATTGAGATCTTGCGTGCTTGTTTCTTGAGTAGCAGCAGTGACTTGTGGATCGGTGGGCATAGTAGGCTACGGTTCTGAGGTTGGGCCAGTAGAATGAAAATCAGGACCTGTTTCGGTTCTACGTTTCTTGTTGGATGCTTCTTCAGCATCATCTATCGTATTATCTTCAATCTCAGGAATAGATACGGAAGGAGGGTTTCCGACACTATCCTTCAAGGACTCAATCAGGGCTTGTAGATTTTCTGCATTCATTAACGTTGATTCTCAAACGGGTTGCTCAGCTTTCTCAGATACAATCACTTCCACATCACTGTCGAAAGCGGGTTCTTCTTCACTAGAGTCTGATTCTGAATCTGAATCAAGTGTATCAGCTTTCTCGTCAACACGTGTATGTTGCATGTCATGTTCTTTTGGCAGCTTTGGCATTCAGAGGGCTTTGGTTCAAAAAGCATAGAAACATGCAAACTTTGAAATTCTAGCAAGTGGTCCAAAATATAATGAGAGAATCCATGATGATTAGAAGATGAGATTAGTCCGAAACGTGACTTGAAAGAGAGAATGATTGCCAATTAATAGTGTTTCGGATTTGGGCCTGAGATCAAACAGCCAAGCCTCAACTCGGAACAATGGTTCGAGTTATATTTGAGAGCAATGGGCCGGATCTGATTCGCGTTATCCACGACAGTGTGCCCCAAACCGAAACAGTGGGCCAGACTATACTTTAGTGATTTGCTTTTTTTTCTTTTTTATGACAGAAAACATCTTTCTCAAAATCAACGATTCAACCAACCGAGCAACCTTTTTGAGCAAAGAGATAATCAAAACAAAACAAATTAATAAAAGAAAACAAATAGAGGAGTAATATAGGGAGAACCTGCCATGGGATCAAAATCATTTTCGAACTGATTAAGGGACACTTTTCAGCCCTTCGTTTACTTGGGCCGGTCCATGCAATTGTTGATATGTTTGTCCTCTTAAATCCACCGCTCAAACTTCAACTTTTTGCTTTGTGATACACTTTTAGGTAGTTTTATACTGTGACATCTGTGTGTCCCATTCCAAGGCATACCCCCGCGATCAAGGTAAGCGCAATGGTTCATCGTAGCAGGTGAGTATACTGAGATCATCCTTTTATTTTATTTAATTATTTCAACGCCAGACTTCCTGGTGAACAGGTCAGTACTTCCGTACAGCAGAGAGACCAAGGAAGATCTGACGAGGCCCCCCCTTTTTTTAAATGTCAGACTTCCTGGTGAACAGGTCAGTACTTTCGTCCAGCAGAGAGACCAAGGAAGATCTGACGAGGGCTCTTTTTGCAAGATATCCTGACTGTGCCCAGGTCTGCATATAGTCTGGATGCAACAGAGGGACAGCCGTGATATCTCGGATGATGTATCAGCATAAAGACCCAAAACTTCAGATGTTGGCTATCTATCAACGCAGGATTTAAGACCATGAAATCATACACCGTTGGTCTGTTACCCACGAGATGTCTAGTCCATTATGTTTGTATCACTTTTGCTTCTTTTGCTTTTCGAGCGGCAGACAGAGCCGTCCCCGAGAACTCTTAAAATGATTTAGGCCTCGGGCGACAAAAATAATTGGGCCCAAAATTGTGGTTAAAGGGTAATGAATTAAAAAAATAAAACATTGGTGGTGGAGCCAAGGACTTGAACTTGAGATCTTTATATTATCTTGAGATGGTTTTTCCACTCCACTACCAACACTTTTTTGCATAACAAATGGATGCATATATTAAATATATAATTTAGTATATATATAAAAGCTTATAAAAATCTTTCGGGCCCTTTAAAAATTTGGGCCTCGGGCGTCGGCGCGGGTTGGCCGGCCCAAGAGCCGGCCTTGGCGGCAGACCCTATCAACACATCGCAATGGAGCCTAACATGTTTAACATTGAAACCTTACGTGTGTTAATCAAGTTCTTTAACACGAAAGCTCATTTCATTTCCCAAGCAACTATTTCTCCCCCTCAAACAATGCGTATGTACATATATGTTTTTTTTACTTTTCTCCCCCTCAAACAATGCATATCTAGATATATATGCGCATATATGTCCATCTCCCCCCCCCCCTAAATTTGTGCATCACACTTTATGCGCAAATTTACTTATTTATTTACATTAGTATAGAAACCCTTTTTTTGTCGTTGCTTAGTCGGTGGTACGCATCATTTTCAAAAGATCCACAAGCACATTGAATCTCGAGATGCAGACAGGTTCTGTAAAAGGATCCGCTAAATTAGCATCAGTGTAGATCTGTTTAAGTTTAAACAATCCTCTGACATAGCAATCTCGAATAAAACGCACCTTGATATCAATGTGCTTGATTTTAGAGAGAAAAAAAGGTTTTTTGATAATCTGGATAACGACATCATTATCAAAGTAAGTAATAGAGTTTAGATAAGTTAAACCGTAATCCTTGAGCTGGTGTTGCATCCAAAGAACCTGAGAGCAGCAGGCATCAGATGCTGCAACACACTTTGCTTCCGCTACAAAAGTGAGTTGTTGCTCCTTGCACTGCCATGAGATGAGACTGTCCCCCAAGAATTGGCATCTAGCCAATGTAGACTTGATATCCCTGTTTTGATGAACTTGCAAGCCCAGAAACATTTTCACTTCTCATCAACGAGCACATTTCGAACTTCTTTCTCATCATTGTTAGGCCCTATAGGTTTATGGATTAGTAGATTAATTGCTAAATGGACCATGTTTCTAGAAGGTGGGTATTGGAGTGGGCTTAGGGAAATGCGCCTAGGGTTTAGGGGGAAACCCTCCCTATAAATAGATGTTAGAATTAGGGGCTTAGGTTGGTTGGTTCATTTGGTTTTGAAACTTGTATTAGACAAACAAGATTTGTATGCAAGTTTAAGCCTTTGAATTTTCAAATCTTCATAGTGTTCTTCATTATTTCTTGAAGATCATCAAGTTTGGATTCCGCCCATCCTTGGTGATTGTTTGATACGTATTTTCGGGACTTACAATTGGTATTAGAGCTTTCCTATTCTTGTAATCATGTAGCCCCAAATAGAGAACCTTGTACCAGATAATCCTACGGATTGTGTGCAAGGTTCTCGAAGATCGTACCAGACAGTCTTCGAGACTGTGTGCGATCTAAGCAGCGGCACTTAGTTCCTTAATAAAATATTTCTTTTTGTTCTTGCCGGTTTGATCTTATATTCCGCGTTCGATCGAACCGTTGAGTGATATCACGGGTTTTTCGGGACTAACATATATATATATATGTATGTATGTATATATATATATATATGTATATATATATATATATGTATATATATGTTGTATGTATATGTGTGTGTGAGAGAGGAGGCACGTCCTTGTCGTCAAGGGCCGGACGATCTCAAGGAAGGAGGCATGGCGACGAAGCTAAGGAAATGGAGAGGAGGGTCGGCGCCGCCCCAGGACGTCCCTCAGACGACCCCCGTACAGAGTAGACAAAGGTGAGGCTAGCTTTTTGGAGAGAAGATACATGTCTCTTTGAGAGAAAGTCACATGTTTAAATTTTGACAAGGGAGATAATTCAGGGCTATTTGGGTAAAAAAAAAATTAACATTAGCCATCAAAAAAATTATTTAGCTAAGTTAGGGTGGGAGGGGTGCTCACTAACGATACCCTCCCACCAACCAATCTAATGATGTCTCCTCAACTACCCACACATCACAACCCAGAAGTTGCTCCATCGGCGGTGGTGTTCCCATCTAGAAGCACACACCTTTTCTAATATTTTTCTACTCTCCACACACCTTTTCATGTCTCTCTATCCTCTCCTTTCTTCAATAACTAGTCCATGATTTCCCTACCCGATTTGAGGAGTTGATTAGTTGAAGGAGATGTACCCGATCGGGTATAGGTACTCGGGCTAGGGTACTCAAGACGCCCCACCCACCCTTACTTTGGAGAAAATATATCTTCGTCAATTTGTGAAGAATTGTTCATTCATAAGACTAGCAATTGAGTAATTGGCATTGTCTTTTTAAGACGAATTTTATTCCAAAAACATGGCCAACTAGCAAGACGTTATAGACAATAAACAACAAAAGACAAGATCAAAATGAAAAGTTACACCATTCAATCCAAAATAAACAATTTAAAGCAGATATGTTCTTAACCCAAATAAAATTGAGAGATTTGACGTCTTCCACAATTTTGGTTAGCGAGACAAGGATGTTGGAGAAAGCAATAGATTATAAAATTGATATTCATACATAGAAACAAATAACCATGTCTTCTTTAAGGATCCTTTTTTCTGTTGATCTTGTTGTTGTTATATCCACTTTTTGAACTCACACAACTTTTGCGATTAGGGATGTGGAAGATGGGTACCCAATGAACATTATTTCAGGGGTGTTGGAGACTGAGCTCGGATATCATCCGGATTAGGGACGATGGTCTTGGCAACCCTTAATGTCTTCAACAGATCGTTACAAAATAATAAAACAATTAACCATGAGTTTTAGGCTAAAAATGATAGGATGGTAAAAATGATGATGTGATGCTGATGTGACCGATGGATGATGAAGATGGTGGGGATGAATTCCCTCCACCTTTATAGCACCGAAGACAGAATAATTTTTGAATAAAGAAGCTTAGCCATCATCATATAAATGCCAAAATACCTTGAAAACATAATATTATAATCACAGTCGTTAAGAAACCTTCAAATTATTATATTATCATCTCACAATAGGTTATGAAAATTTACTTTGTTCCGAATAACTTGTTTATAAGGTTATAACAACAATCAAAACTGAAATTATGTGTTAAGATTGTTGATAAAATCATCAAAAACTTGTATATATTTAACTTTTAACAAATATGTTAGGATATCACAATGGTGAATTGAAACGGAGAATACGAGAGTACGAGTTGTGCTAGGGTTGGCAGCGATGTTGACTGTGGCGGTGGTTCTGGGACAACTGGTTAGAACTGATGCACACACACAACCAGATAAGAAGATGCAACACAAGCATTTTACGTAGTTCTATTTAACTTGACCCACGACCGTATAAGTGAATCTAGTGGGTGTTTCTAGTATTCAGTGCTCACACAAAATTACAAAGGCCCAACCATCTATACATAACAAATAGTTTAGGGTTACAAACTTTGGACACAAGTGAACTCTGTATATAACAAATAGACAAGGGTTACAGAGACGTCCCGCTTGCAGTATGGGCAAATAATGTATATATCTTTAGGCCCTCGGGGGCAAAATTGAAAGTGCACTAATTTTAACGTTATTTTACTAATTTCATGAAAATAACATTGAAAGCGACGGAGGGTTAATCATGCATCATGTAGTAATGTTGATAGCCGAAAGACAAGGGGTACATGCACTAATCGGCTTTTGTCCCAATTGCTGAGTGTTATGTGCCTTATGTCTAAGGCGTGATGCAAAACTACTGTTGAGCTGGGGGTCTCACTGGAAGCAGCCTCTCTATTCCTACGATGTAGAGGTAAGGCTGTCTACATCTTACCTTTCTCAGACCCTATCTTAGTTTTGCTATTGGTGTGATTTACTGAGTGTGATGATGATGATGATGATGATGATGATGATAAGGGTTGTAGACTGTAGAAAAAAGTTAACTGTTATATTGCAACCTGCAAAAATACCACTCAAATTAGAGTCGATTGCCCTTTCCTTGGTCTGATCCACATTCCCAACAAAAACAATATGATGTAAGAGTGTTTTACATTACATTCTTGATTTATATCCGCATTAAGAATTAGGAAAACCGTATATTGTATACTATTAATAGAGCAACTAAATGAATAGTAATCGGCCAACAGAAAAACTAAATGATCAGTAACTATTTGTTTTAAAGGCTTTTTTATATGTGTTGTTTAGTGGTTCTTTATATGTATTATTTGGTTTTTTATATATCTTATATAACTTACGTTTGTTTTTTTATCCATGTAAATCATGTGTCGATATTTTTTGGTCATATCAAGATTTTTTCTTTATGGGTTGTTGTAACGAGTGTAGGTGACGTAACAAAACAAACCAATACCGATCAAATTCTAGTTGTGTTGGTATATTTTTGGTCATATCATGATTTTTTAGTTCTTTTCTCTATTGGTTGCTATAACAAGTGTCAGTACCGAAGTTAAACGAACTAATACCCACCCACGGCGCAACTCGAGGATTTCCAGCGCAACGCGAAGATTTAATAGCACTAGTTATTAAATAATACATAAAGCTAAGATGTTTATTTAATGGGAAATGATACAATATAGTTTGTAAAAAAGTAGATTACAATAAAAAGTACGCAATACAAAGATGCAATACATACAACGGAAAGTAACATGATTCTAACACTATATATATATATCCGCAATATCAAACTTAAATAAGAAGAATCAAATTTGATTGTAAGGCCATATTTTTTACACGATTCATCTTTAACACATTTCCCGATTACTCATGTCCATCACTCGCACTAGTTCAGGATGACACCGATGTTTTTCAATGCTTTCTTTCTTGGAATATGACAAGATTGTGATTATAGGTGTTTGATAACTGGAAAGTGAGCCCAATATTTTGTTTGTGAAAATGATGAGAATATGAGAGAGTTCTCTTCTTTATCCTTTCGAGCTATTTTCTATCTAATTTTCGTCTCATCTATTTAGAAATAAATCAGCACGCTCATTTTATAACCATATAAATGAAAACCAACATGTACAAATAATCTTAGCAATAAACAAAGTTAATGTTGATGCATTTATGTGGATACGGCTCATTCTGATTCGTCCGCGTTACAGTTGAAGGCCGGGGTCAAGATATCCTCCTATCTTGACCCGGTACAAAGAAATGTTAACACATGTGTTCTACGTCTGCAAGTTGTGACATCCACGAAGAATCAGGAGTCTTCGTGGGAGTCTCTTTTCACGAACAATGATAAGTCTTCATAGGATTGCCTTTTGACGAAGAATCAAGTGCTCGACGAAGACTCTCCAACGAAGAACCAATGCGGCGAAGAATCCATGCATGATGAAGACTGTCCATGAAGAATCACCTATTCTTCGTGGATGCCCATTCTTCGTGGGCTTCTGTTGAGCCCAATGGATTGTTCGTGCAGGAGTGGATAAGTTTTGTTATATAAAGGCAGCTTGTAACAAACAGATAGTAGAGAACACATAGAGAGCACACCAGTGAGTTTGTGAGAGCTTTTCTTGTATTATCATCTTGTAAACAAAACTCTCTGGAATCAATACACTTGAAGCTTTAAAACGTTGAATCTTTGTGTATTGTGTTTTCTTTAGCTCGGTTTGCCTACTCGCTTGGTTTCCGCACTTGCGGGTTTGTTCGATAACAAGGATACGGTTTTACTAGATTCTCCGCTAGTGGACCAACATTTAACGAAAGGTATTACATTAAAAAAATGTTCACGTTGAGCAATTAGCTCTTGTTATTCATGTCTTCACCATTCACATTGAGCAATATTAACTTACATTATTTCTCATTATCTCATATATATACATATAAATTTTAACACTGTGTGTTAAAAATTATAGAAGTTGTATTTTTTGGCTAATTTCCAGAAGAATATATATATGAATTAAAAAGTTATGAGTGTATATATGAATCAATAATAAGAATCCAAATTTTGATGAAGTATTGGTGTGGTGATGACCTCTTAGATTAGATGCATATATCTTCAAATTACATTATACATCTATCCTTTCAACCTCCTTAGAATTTGTTATACTATACATTTCTCAAATATACGGATTAGGATTCTAATCAACCTTTTCATTATATTATTAATTTGTTATACTATACATGTATATGTCATATATATGTGTACATGTTGTTGGATCAGTTCTATTTTAAACATAATGGAAAACATGAAAACATATCTGTTACAGCAGACAGTGCAGAGGAGAATCCAGTCAGAGATGATGCCATCGAGTTTGACATATTTGTCAGTGTGATCTGGTTCCTCCTTTGGGTGCAAGCTGATGATGGTGATGATGAAACCGAAAAGGGTATCGGTTTAGGAGAGGGGTTCGAATTTGATGTTATGATTATTAGGTTATGTGTCTAACCTTAGAACCTCTACATAAGTCTCCTTATATAAGCACCCAAGAGGAAACCTAATTAGTTAATAAGGGTAATATGGTCCATCAACAATTACCAACTAATTATTTTATAGGTTATTATATATTTTGATCTATATAATGTAAATGATTATAATGGCTACTAGATTAAATATTAAAACATAATATATTTAATCTTACATTCTCCCACTTAGCCGAGTAATCATTTACTATGAGTATTAGATAAGCCTGATCAGGAGTTAACACTCATTTTAGCCTTAAACAAGAACTATAGCAGAGAAATACAGCCGTTGAATCATTATGCGACTCAGGACCCCCATTAGTCATACTATAGCTTTAATTTAAAACCTAATCGTTATGATCAAAATACGCATAAGCCCTTTGTTTGATTTGTAACTTGATTTGTCTATATGCCATTATACCGGTTGAACATATTCTAAGAGACATATAAAATCAAACTAAGGAAATTTCATTAATCGTAAAACATAAGCTAGTACAATATGCTTAAATAAGGTCTTTACTAAATCCTATATTCCGAACATGTTCTTCGTAAAGCTAAGGAGGGAGACCTTTAGTCATCGGATTCGTAAGCATATCTTTAGTACTAATATACTCGATACAAAGATTATTTTCCTCAACTCGTTCACGTACGAACAACTATTTTGTATCGAGATATAAACCAGCTCCAGTCGAACTGTTACTGTTCGAGAAACTAACGACAGCTGAATTATCACAGTAAAGCTTCAATGGTCTAGAAATGGAATTAACAATTTTGAGTCCAGTAATCAGATTTCTAAGCAACATTCCATGACAGGTTGCGTTATAAACAACAATGTACTCTGCCATCATTGTGGAAGTTGTGGTCAACTGTTGTTTATGACTCTTCCATGAGATAGGTCCGCCTGCTAACATAAAGATATAGCCGAAGTGGATTTCTTGTCATCTTTGCATTTGGCAAAGTCAAAATCAGAATAGCCTACCACTTCTAAATAATCACTTCTTCTATAAGTCAATTTGTAGTCTTTCGTCCCTTGCAGATATTGAAGTACCTTCTTAGCTGCTTTCCAGTGATCTAGGCCAGGATTAGTCTGATAACGGCCTAGCATTCCAGTAATCTAAGCGATATCTGGGCGAGTATAGACTTGAGCATACATCAGGCTCCCGACTACTGACGCGTAAGGTATCTGGCTCATTTGCTCCTTCTCAACCTCTGTTGTCGGACACTGGAATGAACCGAAAACATCTCCCTTAACAACTGGAGCGATGGAGGGTTTGCACTGTTGCATGTTATAATGTGTAAGGACACGATCTATGTAAGCCTTTTGAGACAATCCTAAGATTCCTTTGTGTCTATCTCGGTGAATTTCGATGCCAATGAAGTAAGAAGCATCTCCGAGATCCTTCATGTCGAAGTTATGCGAGAGTTACCGCTTCGACTCATGCAACATGTCTAAACTATTACTTGCCAATAGAATATCATCTACATAAAGGACAAGTATAGTAAAGTTGCTCCCACTCATCTTGAGGTAGGTGCATTGATCCACTTGATTCTTCATAAAACCTTGTTTCTTCATGACTTCATCAAACTTGAGGTACCATTTACGTGATGCTTGTTTTAACCCGTAAATGTATTTCTTCAACTTACAGACTAGATGCTCCTGACCTTCAGGTTTAAAGCCTTCAGGTTGTTTCATGTAAACATCTTCGTCTAAGTCTCCATTAAGGAAAGCGGTTTTAACATCCAACTGATGCAACTCTAAATCAAAATGAGCTACTAGGGCCATGACGATCCTTAATGAATCTTTACGAGAGACAGGTGAAAACGTCTCTTGATAATAAATTCCCTCTTTCTGAGTGTAGCCCTTTGCAACCAATCTCGCTTTGTAGCGTTCAACGTTCCCATTCGAATCCACTTTTGTTTTGAACACCCATTTACATCCTACGAGTTTGACACCGTTGGGTAATTCTACCAAATCCCAAACGTCATTTTTCTTCATGGGTCCAAGCTCATCAATCATTGCTTTATTCCATTCAGAAGACTGATCACTGCTAATGGCTTCATTGTAAGAGATAGGATCATTGAGCTTTCCTGGATCCATTTCAGTCAGGTAGGTAACATAATCATCCCAATTAGTAGGCCTTCTTTGCCTAGATGACCTCCTGAGTGGATTATCGGGTTCAGCGTTGTCTTGGTTTTGAGCGTTTGATGTGCCTTCATCATGAGGTATAATGGGTTCTGATTGTAGAGGTAAATTTGGAGTTGGTGCAGTAGCTTCAGGTACAGTAGTTGCATTGGGTACAAGAGGAGTAATCAGAGTAATGGTAAGCGACGAGTCTCCCCCCCCCCCCCCCCGTCTTGTACTTCTTGCAATTATTCGTAAGGGTTGGTACTGCTCCCACTGACATTGAAATCCTCCAGGAACGCAGCACGCTTGGTTTCAACAATACAGGTGACATGGGACGGACAATAGAAACGATAACCCTTTGAATTATCAGGATACCCGATAAAGAAATAGGTAACTGTTTTAAGGTCAAGTTTCCTTAGGAAAGGATTGTAAAGTTTTGCTTCAACAATGCAGCCCCATACTTTCATATATTTATAACTCGGTTTCCTTCCTGTCCAAAGTTCATAAGGAATTTTAGGGATAGACTTAGAAGGAACTCTATTGAGTATATGAACAGCTGCTTTTAATGCTTCAGTCCAGAGGAATAATGGTAAATTAGTATTGGCTAACATATTGCGCACCATATTCATAAGGGTAGATTTCTTTGTTCAGCGACACCATTCTGCTGAGGTGTACCAGGCATGGTGTATTGGTTCACAATCCCCTAGCCTTTACAAAACTCATAAAATGGACTAGGAGCTTGACCCACATCAGTATGTCTTCCAGAATATTCACCGCCTCTATCGGATCTCACAACTTTAATCTGATGATCTAATTGCTTTTCAACTTCAGCCTTATAATCTTTAAAAGTTGTAAGAGATTCAGACTTTTCCTTAATAAGATACAAGTACATGTAACGAGAATAATCATCAATGAAAGTGATAAATGAAGTATGTCCTGTTATGCCAGCGATTTGGTAGGGACCACTAATGTCAGTGTGAATGATTTCTAATAGATTAGAGCTCCTAGTGGCACCTTTCTTATTCGCTAATGTCATTTTACCTTTAAGACATTTGACACATGTTCCAAAAACAGAGAAATCAAGAGGAGGTAAGACTTCATCCTCTACGTGACGATTTAATCGTTCTCTTGAGATGTGGCCTAAACTGTAACATCCCATTTTGGGATTTACTTGATATGGGAAAATGGAAGTTGTAGTTTGGGTCCGAGATGTCAAAAACCAAACTACAAGGGTTATTTATATAATTTAAACCATTTGGTTATAAACTTAACTAGATATGAAGGCAAACTTATTTTATAAGTTAACAAAAAGAACTTCACTAGTTAAATAACAAGAAAAGCTAAATTCGAGTTAAAAGTGGAAATTACCAAACTGTAAGGGCTAAAAATGTAAATTAGCCAAACTTAATATTTTTCCAGCAAATATTTTGTAGTAATGGGTTTATTTGTCATGTGGTATGTTAATGTGAGCTAAATATGAAGGTAATGGGGGGTTTTAACAAAAAAAGAGGGTTAAAACTCAAACTAGAGGGGCTTAAATTGTCAAATTGAGAAACTTAACCAAAATTCTGGTTTAAGTAAGGGAGGTGAACGAAATTGGAAGCCCCAAATCAGATTGAAATCTCCACTTTTGGCTAGGGTTCTTATACACCCACATCTAACACAAGACAAAGATGACATCCAAAAGATTTGATAATGCATGTTGGATTTGAGCTACAAACTAGAATGGATAAGTATCTTCAAGCAAGGTATGAATATCCAACCCCACAAATCTGAATGTGGATGTTATTATGTGTAATTGGTTGATGTAGCGATTAATTATGCAAGCTTTTTATCATTGATTTCCTTATGTTTCTATGCTAATGTGTTGGAATAATGATTAACAAAGATTAATTGGTTACTAGTCATAAAGAATCATGGTTCATGAATGCTAATGGTGGAATTAAGTAGGCTATGTATGTTTGACATGGATCTTTTATTAAGATGCACACCTAGTGTTTGTAGAAATGCCTCTAAGAAGGTGAAAGTTAGAATTTGTTGAAGTTGAATTAGTTGTTGGTCTGTTTTAGAAAATTCGTGTAAAATCATAGAAATTTCATGCAAATATGAGACTTATATGCTTAGAAAGCCCTTTGAGTTTATTCTATTTCATGTTTGAACATAAAGACTTGGTTTGAATGTTAAACGGGTCAAAATACATGGTTTTTAGCAACAACTCAGAACTTTCAGCAATGCTGATTGAAATAATTTATGCTGCTGACCTGTTTTTTTAAAATTCATATAAAATCAACCGTAGCTCGGTTTAAGGCGTATGATATAGGGTTAGAAAGTTATCAGAGGATACGACGTTTTATACTTGAACATGTTGAACTAATTCAGATTGTACAGGGGTGAAAATGGGGCGAGAACAGCTGCTGCAGAAAAAGTGCAGCAGTGAAAAAATGTGTTTCATCAACTTAACACGAATGATTGTCTAAATACCCATTGCCTAAACACAAAATGTTGTTTTGGATGAATGATTACAATTGTTAAGGTGTGTTTAAAATGTTTATATGCCTAAGAATGGATTGTGCAAGCATTCACTTAAATAAGTCTAACGAATTAATTATATAGTCAATAATATAGTAAAGAAGTAGTATTGTAGATGAATACAAGAGAAAGTAAGTGGATTATTATCAATTATTTGAATGGCTTGTACAACCACAAGGTGTATGTATTCTAATGATTGAAGGAATGAACTTGTTGCCAAGCTAGGTATGGCAAAGCTTGGAAGATAATATGGCGAACAAGTGGAAATGATGACGGCTTTCGTACGGGCCAAGGTGAGTGGTTAATTCTTCTATATAGGGAATGTTAAATTACATTGTTTATCTTGTTAAATACTTTGTATGCTATTGTGGTTGTTGTTCATTGGTAAGTATGGAAGCGATCAAAAAATCCTACTGTAGTAATTCTTAAAGTGGGTTTTAAGTCTTTTATAGTACTTGTCTATGTTCTAGATTGATTATGGGTTTTTGCATGTGTCAAACCCATGAGGTTTTGGTAGGAAGTGTACTCGGTTTTCTGATCCATGTATTATGTTTTGTTTTGACCAAGTTAGTTGGATGTATGAGTGGTAATTCAACCAAATAAATATGATATTAGATCGTTTGCAAATATGTACTTGGAATGTACGGACCAACTTGATTATGGATAGTATGATTACATATTGATTATCAAGCTACAGGTTTCGTGAGGAGACTAAGGACGGATTTTGGACATAAAATTTTTATCAAATGTGGTAAGGAATAATTGTATGATTTTGAATGTAACTTGCTATAAGAGATAAAGGTTAGGTGTATATTTCTTTGATTATAGTGGGATACATGTGATATACCATTCACTTAGATTTGCTAATGATGTGTTGTATGTGTTCTCATGTATAGGGGTATTGAAGCTAAAATTTATGACATTGAAGATCGAGTTTGAAGTTTGGATTGTACGAGTTGGGCAAGGATTAGTTGGTTCATAAGTAGATTGTGAACACTCTTCAAGGAAGGATTGTAACACCTAGTTAATAGTCTTAAAGAAATACAATTGGTAATTGATATTGAGTGTAAATTGTTAAATGATATTTTATTTTTGGGACCAATTTCCGCTGCTAAATAAATATAGAAATCTTGTTTTCAAACTAGGGTGTTACAAGTTGGTATCAGAGCCTTGGTTTAAGAGATCCAAGTACAAATAGAAACGTACTTGAACTTAAACCAGTGTGCTCTTTGTATGAGAAAAACGTACAATCCAAGACTTGATCCAGACCCAGAAGATAGTTAATGATGGAGAAGGTTACCTTTATTGATGTTATTGACAATGTTGTTTTTGTAGGGAACACGAGAATCATGTAAGAAACAAAGGTTTGAGTCCATAGGTAAGTATGGATCAAACATGTATGAAAGAAAGGTTTGAGTCCATATGTAAATATGGATCAAACATGTATGAAAGAAAGGTTTGAGTCTATAGGTAAGTATGGATCAAACATGTATGAAAGAAAGGTTTGAGTCCATATGGATCAAACATGTATGAAAGAAAGGTTTGAGTCCATAGGTAAGTATGGATCAAACATGTATGACAGAAATGTTTGAACCATATGTAACTATGGATCAAACATGTATGAAAAAGAAAATGCGTCCATAGGTAAGTATAGATCAAACACGAATGAGGACATGTTCCATGAATAAGTATGAATTGAACGTGAATGAAGAATGGGGGATGTTTCCCTCCCTAACTAAGTTGGAAAATAACGTTATAAGCACGTGGTGTTTATTGCTTAGTCAGGGCACTAATGTCATGTAACGAATGAAATGATTATATATTATATATGTAGGAACTGGTAGAGATAGATAGTGGTTAAATGTGGAAAATGATTGTGGAAGTCATGTTTAAAAATATATTGACAGTTGACTTAATGAAAAGTCAACCATGTTGAATTGGTATGTGTACTCCAAGGTGTTAATAAGTTGGAGTGAAATGTTCAATGCATAAAGTAAATACAGTTAATTAGAGAGTGTTTGTGTGCCAAGTATGTATCTTGAAGGATTGATGTATTGAATGTAAATATATGATTGTGCATGCTAGGAAGTGACCATTGAAAGTCAAAATGACAAATGATTTGAATGTGATTGATAATATGCATGAATATGTATGTTAATAATGTTGTGGATATGATGACATGAAAGGATAGGTTCATGTCAAGAGGGACTCAAGCATGGAATGGATAACGGGTAAGGATGAGTCAAGGAACAATCAAGAACGTGGTGGATTCAAGGTAAGTGACTCTTGAACTAAACCCTAGAGTGTGTAACTTTGAGTTCGTACTTAAACAAAAAAAAATGTAGAATGGATGGGTAATTCATGGTATGGCAAAGGCATGGATTATGGTGAACCAGTCAAGCATAGATTAACTATGCCTGTCTCAAAGTAGTTAAAATAAACATGTTAACAACCCAAGAATGACTCTATGAAATGATTAATGTGGAAGTCGGATTAGATGTATAATAATGGATATGGTTGAATGGTTAACCCACAAAGCCTTAAATTTTAACATTTGGGATTTAGGGTAATCGGAAACGAGACCTAGGAACGAACCCATCAGTGAAAACATAGAAAATCTATAGATGAAGGCGCAACATGTGGCCCTACCAACAATGTTTAGCTTCTGATTCACGTTGCGAGTTGCACTCCTGGGCACTTGCAAGGTGCGCAACTTGCGCCAGGGAGTGCACAACTTGTGCTCCAACCTACGCTTTTCCCCCTTTTTCGTTGCTTGCATTTGTGCTTATCCCATGTATGTTCTACCCTGTATCCCCGATAGCATCATTTAAACTCTTAAAAGGCTTTCTAAACATGGAATGAACACGAAATTGCAAGTATGATATAAACACAAATGGTAACAAGTAATGCATGAACTTGTAGTCCTTTAAAGGATTCGTATCTTGTTACGTATAAAATGAATGGAATGCAATGAATTGCATGAATGAAATGTAGAATTTGAACGATATTCTAAAGATGTGTATGAATTGCAAAATGTGATATCTAACAAAAATTTGTTTCAGAATTCGATGGCGAACTAAGGTAGTGAGAATGAAAATGAAAAGACACGTCATGGTGAAATGTGTAGGATTGTTATGAATGAATAAAGGGAACTAGTATTAGACGTAATACTTTTATGCACTTACACAAGAATGATTGCAGGAGCACCACTGTACGAAGAATAATTGGCATTAGTTGTCAAACGGTAGAAATACATGTAAACCTTACTTTAAAGAATAAATAAAGTGTAAACTTGATTTCACATAGAATACATCCCTTGGTGAAGGGAGCACGTGGGGCATTGATGAGTGAGGGATGTAAGTGGTGTAAAAAAAGTGTGGATGATACGACCCCAAGCACGTAGAAGTTAAGGTGATGGTTTGTAGGATTCATAAGCTGCGGAAGCTAGATGTTCATATTGGTGAGTCTTTTCTATTTCTAAGCCTGTTAGAAGGTAATATTTATAAATGGAGATTATATTTGTATAGACTCGTAGTAGTTATGCAAATTGATTTACATGTATGAATGAGTACATTTAAAAGTACGATTAGATCTTAAATGATAGAAATGTTGAGAAATTGAATTGCATGACGAGTAAGTTATCTAACTGACTAAATTGCGTAGCGTGGTAGTAAATGATTTTCCTCGTAATATGTTGAATTAATTAAAGGTAATAACTTATGATAAAGATCGTTGGTTATATGAATGAGACTGAATATGTGAGTAGTACTCCTTGCGAATGTGCAAGACTGTATGAATGATACTTCTTATGCATGTATAGATATAAGATAGCATATATGCCAAGATAATGAAAGCCTTTGTGGTTCTATCATGGGAATAGGATAGCATGTGTCTAGACATAAGCGTTATAAAAAAGGGAGGGGATGATTACCTAACATATATTTGAACGCCCTTGTAAGGTATATGAAGAAAAGATGAAACATGTGAACATGCTTAGTCACAAATAAAACATATTATAAGTCGTCAAGTGGGTTCGTGTTATAGTATGCACCTTATGCACCTTGAATGAAATGATTAAACATGAAGGTAATAATAGCGTTCATTTATAACTTGAAAATTTGCAAGGATTAAGGATTTGCTAGGATGGAATGAGAACCAGAAGTTAAAAGTAAATAAATAAATAAATAAATAAAAATTGGGGGCTTAGATGTACAGTCTTGATGCTTGACAAGAGGTTCTATGCAAAGTGTTCAGGTGCACACATCTTTTAATTACCTCAGTTAATGTGTACCCCGAGGGAAATAGTGGTCCTTTTTTTTGAAGTAAAGTAGTGGGATGGATATTAGTACAAGATAATGCACTTAGGTTATCATTGAAATGGTGGGATATAGAAAGAAAGAGGTTTCGGGGACGAAACCTTCTTTAAGGAGGGTAGACTTGTAACATCCCATTTTGGGATTTACTTGATATGGGAAAATGGAAGTTGTAGTTTGGGTCCGAGATGTCAAAAACCAAACTACAAGGGTTATTTATATAATTTAAACCATTTTATTATAAACTTAACTAGACATGAAGGCAAACTTATTTTATAAGTTAACAAAAAGAACTACACTAGTTAAATAACAAGAAAAGCGAAATTCGAGTTAAAAGTGGAAATTACCAAACTGTAAGGGCTAAAAATGTAAATTAGCCAAACTTAATATTTTTCCAGCAAGTATTTTGTAGTAATGGGTTTATTTGTCATGTGGTATGTTAATGTGAGCTAAATATGAAGGTAATGGGGGTTTTAACAAAAAAATAGGGTTAAACCTCAAACTAGAGGGACTTAAATTGTCAAATTGACAAACTTAACCAAAATTCTGGTTTAAGTAAGGGAGGTGAACGAAATTGGAAGCCCAAATCAGATTGAAATCTCCACTTTTGGCTAGGGTTCTTATACACCCACATGTAACACAAGACAAAGATGACATCCAAAAGATTTGATAATGCATGTTGGATTTGAGCTACAAACAAGAATGGATAAGTATCTTCAAGCTAGGTATGAATATCCATCCCCACAAATCTGAATGTGGATGTTATTATGTGTAATTGATTGATGTAGCCATTAATTATGCAAGCTTTTTATCATTGATTTCCTTATGTTTCTATGCTAATGTGTTGGAATAATGATTAATTGGTTACTAGTCTTAAAGAATCATGGTTCATGAATGCTAATGGTGGAATTAAGTAGGCTATGTATGTTTGACATGGATCTTTTATTAGGATGCACACCTAGTGTTTGTAGAAATGCCTCTAAGAAGGTGAAAGTTACAATTTGTTGAAGTTGAATTAGTTGTTGGTCTGTTTTAGAAAATTCGTGTAAAATCATAGAAATTTCATGTAAATATGAGACTTATATGCTTAGAAAGCCCTTTGAGTTTATTCTATTTCATGTTTGAACATAAAGACTTGGTTTGAATGTTAAACGGGTCAAAATACATGGTTTTTAGCAATAACTCAGAACTTTCAGCAATGCTGATTGAAATAATTTATGCTGCTGACCTGTTTTTGAAAAATTCATATAAAATCAACCGTAGCTCGGTTTAAGGCGTATGATATAGGGTTAGAAAGCTATCAGAGGATACGACGTTTTATACTTGAACATGTTGAACTAATTCAGATTGTACAGGGGTGAAAATGGGGCGAGAACAGCTACTGCACAAAAAGTGCAGCAGTGAAAAAAATGTGTTTCATGAACTTAACACGAATGATTGTCTAGATACCCATTGCCTAAACACAAAATGTTGTTTTGGATGACTGATTACAATTGTTAAGGTGTGTTTAAAATGTTTATATGCCTAAGAATGGATTGTGCAAGCATTCAATTAAATAAGTCAAACGGATTAATTATATAGTCAATAATATAGTAAAGAAGTAGTATTGTAGATGAATACAAGAGAAAGTAAGTGGATTATTATCAATTATTTGAATGGCTTGTACAACCACAAGGTGTATGTATTCTAATGATTGAAGGAATGAACTTGTTGCCAAGCTAGGTATGGCAAAGCTTGGAAGATAATATGGCGAACAAGTGGAAATGATGACGGCTTTCGTACGGGCCAAGGTGAGTGGTTAATTCTTCTATATAGGGAATGTTAAATTACATTGTTTATCTTGTTAAATACTTTGTATGCTATTGTGGTTGTTGTTCATTGGTAAGTATGGAAGCGATCAAAAAATCCTACTGTAGTAATTCTTAAAGTGGGTTTTAAGACTTTTGTAGTACTTGTCTATGTTCTAGAATGATTATGGGTTTTTGCATGTGTCAAACCTATGAGGTTTTGGTAGGAAGTGTACTTGGTTTTCTAATCCATGTATTATGTTTTGTTTTGACCAAGTTAGTTGGATGTATGAGTGGTAATTCAACCAAATAAATCTGATATTAGATCATTTGCAAATATGTGATATACCATTCACTT
Organism: Helianthus tuberosus; assembly: GCA_030545235.1. NCBI lineage: Eukaryota > Viridiplantae > Streptophyta > Magnoliopsida > Asterales > Asteraceae > Helianthus > Helianthus tuberosus. The sequence continues at coordinate 40,848,456 of CM060439.1, read as the reverse complement.
AGATTTGCTAATGATGTGTTGTATGTGTTCTCATGTATAGGGGTATTGAAGCTAAAATTTATGACATTGAAGATCGAGTTTGAAGTTTGGATTGTACGAGTTGGGCAAGGATTAGTTGGTTCATAAGTAGATTGCGAACACTCTTCAAGGAAGGATTGTAACACCTAGTTAATAGTCTTAAAGAAATACAATTGGTAATTGATATTGAGTGTAAATTGTTAAATGATATTTTTTTTGGGACCAATTTCTGCTGCTAAATAAATATAGAAATCTTGTTTTCAAACTAGGGTGTTACATAAACGTTGATGCCACAACATAAACGAAGTCTCTAAGTCTTGTTTCTCTTTCATCTTTGTGAGTGATTCATTAATGTTATATGACAACAAAGATTTGGAAAAATTATCTTCTAGTTCTAATCTATAGAGACCACCATCCAGAATACAAGAACCATAAAGAACAGAATCATAGAGGATATAGAGTTTGCGATGACCATGGGAAACAATCAAACCGTCCATGTCTAACTTTGGTCCTGATACAAGGTTCCGAGTTACCTCAGGAACATAGAAGGTATCATAAAGTTTAATACATAAACCAGTTTTCATAAATAATTGTAATGTTCCAATGGCCTTCACTTCTAATTCTCGATCATCCCCAACCTTAAGCGTTCTTTGGTTTCTTTCCAGCTTCCAGATTGTAAGGAATCCTTGAGTTGAATTGGTAACATGAACCATAAAACCAGAATCAAACCACCAAGAATTAGCAGGAACATTTAAATTATAGGACTCAAGTATCATAAAATAATTATTACCTTTCTTAGCCAGCCACTCCTTAAAGTCAGGGCATTCCTTCTGCATATGTCCTGCCTTTTTACAGAACTTGCAGTGGATTCTGCCTAAGGAGTTCTTAGAGCTAGAAGGTGCACTTGTATTAGGATTGGGCCTTTGGACTTTAGAAGCATCCTTCCTCTGATGATTGTTCTTCATTTTCTTAGAGTTGGAGGTGGTGAAGTTAGCAACATCAGTAGTGCGATCCATCCTCATACGCTCTTCCTCCTGTACGCACATAGCGACCAGCTCACTCATCGTCCATTTGTCCTTCTGAGTGTTGTAATTGATCTTGAATGCTTCAAAGGACGAAGGAAGCAAAGTAATGATGAAATGAACGAGGAAACCATCACTGATTTCCATTTCCAGCCCCTTCAGCTTATTGGCCATGTCGTTCATCATCATGATGTGCTCGTGAATGCCCCTCCTCCCATCATACTTAGTTGTCACCAGCTTGAGGATAAGGGTACTAGCTTGTGCTTTAGACGTCCCCTTGAACTGCGCCTCCACAGAAGCCAAGTAGGTTTTAGCATCTTCAGAATCAGGAATGGCTCCTTTGATTGCATTGCTTATGGACTGCTTCATGAACATGAAAGACATGCGGTTACACCTAGTCCATTTTTCATGAGTTAACTGCTCAGCAGTAGTACTTTATGGAGTAAGGTCCACTAGCTTATTCTCTCTTAGATCATAATCAAAGTCCAGCAATCCAAGCGTAAGCATGAGAGCATCCTTCCATGCCGCAAAGTTATCACCAGTCAAAGGTGGAATCCCGCAATTGGGTGCTGATAGTGGAAATAAGATGAGCAAGTTATGATACTAAGGAATAATTCCTAATGTGATCTAAGGGCATGTTATACTAAGGCAGGCATAAATAATGACCATTTTAATTATGAAGCTGTGATATTGTCTATACTAACATTAAAATAATAGACTGAGTTAAAATTCTACTTAAACGAAGACAAATCAGCTTTGGCCAGAAGTGTAATCATTTAAGCATGTGTGCAACTTGATTGTAACAAATCAGCTTTGGCCAGAAATGAGACAATCACTTTAGTTATGCACTTGTTAAGTATGCTAGACATGAAAGATTTAAATCAGCTTTGGCCAGATATTAAGACATTCACGTTTATAATGCACACTTAACATAGCTTTCGTAATACTTGAACGAGAAGTAGATGTATCAAATCAGCTTCGGCCAGAAATGATACATCAGAAGCTCATTCAAGTTAAGCCTTTTTGGTTTTGTAAAACATTATCTGATTCAGATTAATTAACTAAAATAATGAGGTTTCGATTGAGATCTCGACTCAGTTATGAGGTCTCGAGTGAGATCTCGAGTCAAGTCTCGACTCATCTTGTAACATTATGAGGTCTCGACTCATTAAAGTCTCGAGTCGCAACCTAAGTGTCTCGAGTCGTGTAACACCTCGAAAATTCACGTCCTATAATGTGTAGACACGTGTCAAATGTTTAAACGTGTGAAAGAAATATTATAGAAGGACTAAAGTTGACGAACATGGAAAGTATGTGAATATACGTATTCTAAGTGTCAACAGTGAATAAATATAATGTACATTAACCCTACATGGTGCTCATACCTTCAAACGAATAAATCATGGATCATACGAAGCTAAAAGTGAGAGATTACAAACTACAGGGACTAAATGTGTCAACATGTTTAAGTTATACCTCTGAGTGACCTTTTGACAAACCCGAAGCTTTGTAACGGTTAATTATGCTCACTAGAATGCACGATTAAAATTTCATAAAGTTTCGTTATCGTATGAGAAAGTTATGATCAAATTCGTGTACGAGGGGTTAAAGCGTAAACGTTGAAAGTTAGGACTTTTCGGGTAACAATTAAGTTAACCGGGGACTTAACAAAGTGGGTATATGTTTTAAAGCCCTTATGGATCAACTATGAGGGCTCATAATGCAATAAACAAGTGCCTATACGAAATTTGAAGAGCCAAGGATCAATGCGCAAAAATCTAAAAGTTTAGATTTGCTGCAGGTAGGCCTCGCGCCACGCGAGGAGTCCCTCGCGCCACGCGAGGGACTGCCAGTTCCAGAAATTGTTTTCTTGGCTGCCCTTGCCTTTGTGCGCGATTCTAACCGATTTTCCTCATTCTTCTTGGCCCCTAGGCACCCCCTAAACACCTAGGGACATGTGTTGAAGGATTGTGGGCACTAGTAGACACAAGTGTCAAGGATTTGTGGTGGATTAAACACTATATAAAGGCATGTTATGCAACCATTGTTCTTCACACCTTCAAGTGCATAACTGATCAATTCTGGAGCTCCCAAGCAGGTCCAACTGATCATAAGTCGTGCATAGGACTCTTGTAAGTCTGCTAGTCCTTCTTTATTTGAGTTTAGCTTGGTTAATTAGCTAAAAGTCAAACCTTCGTAATTACGGTTTGACTTCGAGATTAGTCAATAATGGCTCAGTCATATCTCGAATTAAAAGTAGTTATGAGTTGGTATTTATGTGGGTAATAAAACCTCAAAAGGGTTTCCCCTGATCACCACTCTAACCAGGTCAAAAGTCGGGTCAAACTTTTAATTAAAAAGTCAACAGGATGCTTAAAATGTCATTTATGCATAATTAGCTATCTAGAATATATATAACCTGTTTGATCATTGTTATAACTTAGTAATTAGTGTAAGAACATGTCTAAACATGTTCAACCCGACTATTTCCTGTTTAGACCCGGTTCGGAACCGAAAGTCACATAGTTTGACTTTCACTTTGACATTCAGTTCTGACCCGTTCAGGTATGTTTTAGAAATGCCTCAGAGCTTAAATTGGATTAGGTTACTTGTTAGAACAACCCTCTGTGATTACACACCTTGGTTCACTAGTTATCCAATTAATATGCATATTTCCGTTAATTGCTCATATGTTGACCGTTATGCCCTTATTACCTTAAAACGTGATTTATGAAAATGTAAAAGTGTAGAAACCTTAAATACTGATATATAAACTTGTATCCAAAGTTTGACATCAGTTTGACTTATAGATTAAGAGTTATGCTCATTATCGCAAAATTAATGCTTTATGTTAATAAAACGGCGTAATTAGCGTATAGCCTAGTTAAGCCTACTTTTTGGTATCAAACTTAATACCCACTGATATAATATATTATTTTGGGATTTTTAAAGATTTTTAATTAATTTTAGGCTGAGCATAACTAGTAGTCGTAGGCTTAATCCGGTAATTGTCGGTTTTGCCCTTACGGGCCATAAAATGAGTTTTACTTATCTAAACGACTCCAAACCTTTTGCTACTGATCACATATGATAAATAAATTATTTTAAGCCTTCTGGAAATATAAAAATATCAGATTTAAGTATCAAACCCGGAAATGGCCTTTAATCGCCTTATTTAGCGTTTTTAACGCATAGTATGTTTTAAAATCATATTGAACATACCCGGGTTGATACCTACTGATATATGAGGCAAATTATGATATTTTCACAGTAAGCAAAGGTTGATAAACTCAGACTTCAGTTTTGAGCTTTTCGGCTTATGTGAAATTACCAAAATGCCCCTTCGGTGCATAGTTTGGTTATAAATGATATATTTCACATATATACTTTACCCTACTGTTATAACTCATCAAATTGAGTATGTTTGCTGTTTACATCAGACCTGTAACTCAGTTAAACATTTAAACTCTTTTACAACCTTTAAAATGACCAAACTACCCCTACGGGGCATAGTTTGTGTTTAAATTAGTTCGGGGCATAATGAAAGACATCCTACTGATGTCACAACATATTTGAAGCATATTAACTTAGGAAACCTGTATATGGCTCTTTCAGATACCCGTTACGCTTATTACGTGTTCGGTTCGGTTTATGTAACAAGTTTACATAAAATAGCCGAAACGGGTCAAACCTTATCGGTTTTATCTCAAAATCCAGAATGTGCATGAAGGACCCATATTAAACAAGTCTCTGAACTTGTCGGGTCTAAATCACATTCTATCCGGTCCTCGCTTAATCGTGCGTACGAACCGTATCTTTGAAACTAGCCGGTCTAAGCTTAAGCTTAATTAAAGACCCGTTAGGATTCTAATAGGTTATTATAAAACCTTCGTTCCAGATTAGGAGGACCAGTAAAAGCTACGTGCATTTTTCTTATTGTGATTAATACTTGCTCAGGTAAATACTTTTAACTTATTTTCCCTATACGGGCTTGGGTTACGGTATATAGCATACCGCTTGATCGGGCATCAAATCTCCACATTAAGTGGGTAGTTGAATAATTTGATCGGCTCATTTAAACAGTCTTGTTTACTTTACAGCCTTTGGGGGGTTAATGACCATGTCCCGGATATCATTGGCATCATCTTACGAGATGGCCACGACCTGAGCACGGGGTGTAGGCGTACACCTGTCAGTGTATAACTCAATTATGTGGTGTGTCTATTGATCTTTAACCCGGACAAGATCCGGGCTACTGAACGCATAAGTAACATGTAATTCGTTCACAAGATTATAATATTAAATAATTCTCCCAAGTTAAAAAGATTAATTTTGCCTCTGTGCATTTTAATCAAATTATAAAAGATATTTTGTGCCACGTGCATCCAAATCAATTTTCTTAAAACCATTTTCAAAATGAGTCAGTTGAATGTATTTACCAGTGTAAACTGACGTATTTTCCAAAAAGGCTAAATGCAGGTACTATACGAAATTGGCTGGATAATTCTCCTTAGCATCAGTAGAAGTCTCGCAAGCTTAAGATGCCTAAAAGTCTGTTGAACTATTGTTTCCATTTTATGTTCGATCCTTCTGTGGATAAACTTCCGAATATTGTGACAATTAATATTACAATATTAATTCGGTTGTATTATATCTTTTAAATTGCTTCCGCTGTGCATTATTATATTGTGTTGTTTGACTATTACGTTGCCAACCACGTCACGATACTCCCCCACCGGGCCCACCGGTGACACGTGGAAATCGGGGTGTGACAGATTGGTATCAGAGCCAACTCTGAGTGAATTAAACACTAGCCTTTTGTGTTTAATCTCAGTTACACAATTGCACATATCTAAACTTCTGAGTCTAGACTTAACTTAGGAATATTCTCAATCCTAATCTTGAAATTTTACTTCCAAATTTTTATTGGATACGTCGCCAAGCAAAGAAGCCGTAATAGGAGTTCTCCACACCCGGAGCCCTGAGATGCTGAGCTTTGTACCGCGACTAGTATGAAACGAGCATCCAAGGAGAAAGCATTCAGAAATAAAATGAAGAAGAAACTCCTTTTACTGAAGATCGTTTCCTTAATAGTCCTTATAAGGACATAATTATCTTTCAGTCCCTCCGAGGACACATTATTCCTTTTAAGTCCCGCTTAGGGCAACTTTATACTTTTATTTTTATATAATGGAATGATTAAGTTTAAACTTTCATTCTAAATAAGAAATATTAAATAAATGGAAAAATAATATTTCCTTTTTGCAAGATCTACCATTATAATAAAATGGCAAAATCTAAAAGGGCAAGACCTAGCTTCGGGTCATATTAAGACCGGCCAAGATGGCAGTTCCGCAATTTAGATTCAGATCCATATTTACACCTCAATTTAAAATTGTTCTACGTTAATTATAAATTAAAAATCTTAAGTGTGAAACCTAGCCTCGGGTCAATTATAAGACCGGGCCAAGATGGTAAGACCTGTTAAAAAGATTCAAATCATTAATTAAGAATCTTAAGTGTGAAACCTAGCCTTGGGTCAATTATAAGACCGAGCCAAGATGGTAAGACCTGTTTAAAAAGATTCAATTCCCTGTTAACATCTTAAAACATGTTAACACTCCTGGCAGATGTGATTCATTTAAAATCACACACGTCATTTTTATATAGGATTCTTCAAAAGATTCCTAACCCAGTTTAATGATCCCTGAATCCTGGGTTTACGTCATCAATTAAGATGATCATATTTTAACCATACGTGGTAATATAGTGCCTACGGGCCTTGCTCATTTCTACATGAGCCAAAATACAGTGGTAGCTATGACTCCCTGTCAGATAAAGGTAATGAACTAGGTTCAAACCTCAAATGCTTTGATTCTCTGAAATCCTAGCATATAATTTAAAAATTGTCCTTGTGACTAGGCCTTTTGTGCTATTAAATAAAACTGTTATTGTTGCTTTGATTCTCTGAAATCATAAGCTTATAATTTATAAATGTCCATGTGACCAGGCCATTGGGTGCCACTAATAAAACTGTTAATGTTTTATAATTAGGATAAATTATAATAGAAATCCTAAATAAATATGATTAATAAATTAACCAAATATGGTCTCTGTTTACCATGGTTAATGAATTTCCCTAAGGGGCAATTCAGTAATAAACATCTCTTATAAGGGAAGTGCCTACGGGCTATAGTTAATGTCCTTTGAGACTAAAGACAGTGGTAGCCTACAGCTCCCTGTCAAGAAAAGGTAATGAACTTTGATTCAAACCTTAATGCCACGATTCTCTGAAATCATGGCTTATAAATTTAACTTGTCTACACGACTAGGCCATTGGTGCTATTATTAACTTATGAATTAGGATTTATGATAAAAATCCTGAATAAAATAAATATCCTTCCTTCTCTGTCAGTATGCAATTGAAAGGGAATCTTAAAGGTGAAACCTAGCCTACGCGGCCAAGATGGTGAAACCTACTCAAGGGATTCAGATCCTTGTTAACACCTAGGAATGTGTTAGCACTCTTGACAAATGTGATTCGAGAAAATCACAACAGTCATCCTTATATTGGATTCTTCCAATTCTCAAATCTAGCCTAGTGATCTAGGAATCATGGTTTATATCATCCTATAAGATGATCATATTATAAACATCCGTTAGTGATGAAGTGCCTACGGACTAAACTTGTTGTCCGATAAGACAACGACAGTGGTGGTCTTTGACCTCCTGTCTAAAATGTTGGACTATGTCCAAGCATAATAGTCTATATGATCAATGCGATCATGACTAATATCATCTAATACGATGATCATATTGTTTAACATCCTTTAGTGATGTCTTGCCTACGGGCTATAATATATTGTCCATTTGAGACATTAACATTGTTATCTTTATGATTCCTTGTCTAAGGTGGTGAGCTATGCTCAAGCCAAATAGTCAATATGATTAATACAATCATGACTTATAGCATCTAATAGGATGAACAAATTATAAACATCCATGAGTGATGTTTTCGCCTATGGGCCAAATTATACTGTCCATGTGTGACAAAGACATTGTGATCTTTACGATTCCCTGTCCAAGGTGGTGAGCTATGCTCAAGCCTAATAGTTCATATGATCAATACGATCATGACAAAAATCATCAATACGATGATTAAGAATTTTAACATCCGTAATGATGTTTTGCCTAAGGGCTATATTATATCGTCCAACTGAGGCAAGGCAATTGTAATCTTTTGTGATTCTTTGCCAAGGGGGTGAGCTATACTCAATTCCCATAGTCTATACTATCAATGCGATCCTGACTAGTATCCTCAGTATGATGATCATAATATTAACATCCCTCGTGATGAAATGCCTACGGGCTATACTTTATTCTAGTGTCGGTAAGACAAAGATAGTAGTGATCTTTATGATCCCCTGTTCAAAATGGTGTGATTATACCCAAACCTAATAGTCAATATGATCGATGTGATCATGACTAATATCATTAGATACGATGGTTATATATAAACATCCATTAGTGATGTTGATTGACTTATTTTTCTGCCAAAAGAATCGTCTTTCAAGACGATGACAGTTGTAGTCTATGACTCCCTGTCCAAAGGTGAAGAACCACGTTCAAACCTTGAAGCCCTAATCTAATAAGATTGCGACTTATAAATTAAGGTCCCTGGTGATAGACCATCAAGTTATGTTTTAAAGTCATTCATGACAAGCCTATGTGCTATAATTGGTCATTCGTGACAAGTTAACATATTAAATGTTAACATTCCTGGTGACATGCCTTGGTACCAGATTTGATGAATGTCCTTATAACAAGGCCGTTTGTGCCATATCTAAATGTCCTTTGTGACAAGGCCTTCGTACCGTATAATCATTTATGTCCTTCATGACTGGGCTTTATGCCATATTTTCTACGTCCATCGCGGCAGGCTTCTATGCCATATATGTATATATATAATAAAAGTCTTGTAAGGATAGCCTTTGAGCTATTCATGATCGTCCTTGTGACAAAGACAGTTATGACATTATGGTCCCCTGTCAAGCAAGTATTGGACTCGCTCCAAACTTTGAATGCCATTGATGGTCCTGTTGTGACCTAGGCTAAATATAATGGAATACGTTCAAAATAACATTCACTATGAATGTTCGGAACAGAATAGCCCATACGGGTTATGAATGCCATGACTAATTTAAGTCAGGTCATCAGGATGATGATTAATAATGGTTAAATCTTGGTGATTGGTACCAAGTTTCGAGTATGGAAAACTCGGATGAGGTAGACGACAGTCTCAACACTATTAAGGCAACGAAAGTTAATAAAACTGCAAACGTAAACCTCAAAATTAATGGAGTTAATCTCCAGACTGTGGATAACGCAGCAGTTGGAAGGACCATGGAAAAGGTCATGAGACAATACAAAGAGCTGAATACTTCTCGCTCTAAATCTCATTCAAAACCATGTTAAATTACTCATGAGGAGAGCTATGTTCGCACTTCAAATATGAAGGATGAACCAAAGAAGGAGGATAACTCCCAGAAATCTGAGAAAGAGAGCGAGTACAGGCTTAATAAAAAGCAACGAAAGTTCGGTAAGAAGCATGTATACCTCTGAGACTGCTTCAGCATTATTAGATGGATGTTTTATATCCATAAGGAATCATTTTTCCGATGTCCTAGTTCCGTTAAATATAAGGACTCAATAAAGTGATAAAAATCGATTGGTTGCCTTAAAAATCAAGCCCATATTGTGGGTGATAAGGAGCAATTAATTATCAAGACTCCTTATGAGACAACCCTCGTAATTACACGTATCCGTACGATTAATAAATATTAGACATAAAAAAATGGTGGAATTGGCCGTCCCCGGAATCGAACCTGGGTCTAGGCCGCACCCTTTCGCGCGCCTAGCCAACTGAGCTAGGTGCCTAGTTTGTGAAACTTCCATTATTGATTAAATATAAGCACTTGTACAATAAACTTCCTTATCATTTATCAATGATAATTTCTGCTAAGTGTCCTGTTTTTAATACAGGCAATAATAAATCTTCATGAACCATAAACTTAGCAAATTTTTATTATCATCCACAAGGTATAACTACCAAGGAAACCATAGTAACCGATTCTTATAGATCGGCAAGGAATCCTTCCGAAAATCTAAGAGCACTCTTTCTTTGCATAGAGTACGACAACATATGTTATTTTAATTATTTTTCTCATTGTTTTTCTATCGCCTGCGAATGCCAAACTATGTTTGATAAAAGTGTCATATGAGGATTGGCGTATCCTAGTGTGTCCCATAGATTATTTCCATGTCTGATCAGCATGGAGGTTTAATACATGGAACCCCTAAGATATCCCAATGATCATATTGTACTAAAGTCGACTAGTAGTATTCAAAGAAGATATCCAAAATGGAATTTTTCCAAGTAAATGTTCCCGAATAAGGAATTCGTGGACTTATAACATAAAGGTGTCACTCATTGGACACGAACAATGATGGATGAACTGGAGCCTGAGATATGGAAAATCTCTATAGCCTCCTTGTATCTTAATTATCTTCTCATAAGTTTTCCCTGCTTACCTCCTGGAAGACAAGTAGAACTAAGATTAACATCCCGTTGTGGGCTGGAGTATTATGAAAACTCCATATTGATTATGGAAAAATCGAAACCTTGATTTAGTAGGTTTTAAGACATAGGCACATATAGCCTGACTCAATCTTCTGAGGGTTTTATATTGTTAAATAAGGAAGACGGTTCATATTACTTACGTATTAAATGCCGCAACCATAATTAGGCAACGATTAAGAAATTGCCATCAACTACCCAGGATCTAAGGGCAATTTTTGGTGGATACGCTTGAAAAGTCTGTAGCTACCTATGTAGCTAAATGCTTGACATGTGCGCAAGTCAAAGCCGAGCATCAAAAGCCGTCAGGCTTGCTACAACAGCCTGAACTTCCTACGTGGAAGTGGGAAATGGTAACTATGGATTTTATTACCAAGTTACCCAAGACACGGAAAGGAAATGATACGATATGGGTTATAGTTGACAGACTGACTAAGTCAGCTCATTTCTTACCCATCAAGGAGACTTATAGCTCTGATATGTTAGCCAGTTATACGTGGATAAGATTGTAGCCTTACATGGCATACCTGTGGCTATTATCTCTGATAGAGATACTAAGTACACGTCACATTTTTTGGAAGAGTTTCCAACAATCTTTGGGAACACGTTTGAACTTTAGTACGGCTTACCATCCTCAGACAGACGGTCAGAGTGAGCGTACTATTCAAACGTTGGAAGACATGCTACGTGCATGTGCGATCGATTTGGGTGGTAGTTGAGATAAGAACCTACCATTAATCGAATTCTCCTACAACAATAGCTACCATACCAGCATTTAAAACTGCGCCGTTTGAGGCATTATACGGTAGAAAGTGTAGATCGCCGTTGTTGGGCGGAAGTTGGAGATGTCCAGTTATCAGGACCAGAGATCGTGTTCGAAACGACGGACAAGATTGTCCAGATTCGTGACCGTCTCAAAGCTGCCCGGGATAGGCAGAAGAGTTACGCTGATCCAAAGCATAAGGATTTTCACTTCGAAGTAGGTGACAAAGTACTACTTAAAGTGTCACCCTGGAAGGGAGTGATGCGGTTTGGTAAGAAAGGAAAGCTAAGCCCGAGATACATAGGACCTTTCGAGGTTATCGAACGTGTCGGGTCAGTTGCCTATAAGTTAAACTTACCAGAAGAGCTCAGTGGAATTCACAATGTGTTCCACATCTGCAATCTGAAAAAGAGCTTCGCTGATGAATCGCTGGTTATACCGCATACAGATGTGCATATAGACGAGAGCTTGAAATTTGTGGAAAAACCTTTGTCGATTGAAGCTCGACAGGTGAAGAAGCTTCGAAGGAAGCAAGTACCTATTGTAAAGGTCAATTGGGATGCCCGTAGAGGTCCCGAATACACGTGGGGGGTTGAATCCACGATGAAAGAAAAGTACCCTTACTTATTTCAGTAAATCTCGGGTCGAGATTTATTTTAAGGGGGTGAGGATGTAACACCTCGAAAATTCACGTCCTATAATGTGTAGACACGTGTCAAATGTTTAAACGTGTGAAAGAAATATTATAGAAGGACTAAAGTTGACGAACATGGAAAGTATGTGAATATACGTATTCTAAGTGTCAACAGTGAATAAATATAATGTACATTAACCCTACATGGTGCTCATACCTTCAAACGAATAAATCATGGATCATACGAAGCTAAAAGTGAGAGATTACAAACTACAGGGACTAAATGTGTCAACATGTTTAAGTTATACCTCTGAGTGACCTTTTGACAAACCCGAAGCTTTGTAATGGTTAATTATGCTCACTAGAATGCACGATTAAAATTTCATAAAGTTTCGTTATCGTATGAGAAAGTTATGATCAAATTCGTGTACGAGGGGTTAAAGCGTAAACGTTGAAAGTTAGGACTTTTCGGGTAACAATTAAGTTAACCGGGGACTTAACAAAGTGGGTATATGTTTTAAAGCCCTTATGGATCAACTATGAGGGCTCATAATGCAATAAACAAGTGCCTATACGAAATTTGAAGAGCCAAGGATCAATGCGCAAAAATCTAAAAGTTTAGATTTGCTGCAGGTAGGCCTCGCGCCACGCGAGGAGTCCCTCGCGCCACGCGAGGAGTCCCTCGCGCCACGCGAGGGACTGCCAGTTCCAGAAATTGTTTTCTTGGCTGCCCTTGCCTTTGTGCGCGATTCTAACCGATTTTCCTCATTCTTCTTGGCCCCTAGGCACCCCCTAAACACCTAGGGACATGTGTTGAAGGATTGTGGGCACTAGTAGACACAAGTGTCAAGGATTTGTGGTGGATTAAACACTATATAAAGGCATGTTATGCAACCATTGTTCTTCACACCTTCAAGTGCATAACTGATCAATTCTGGAGCTCCCAAGCAGGTCCAACTGATCATAAGTCGTGCATAGGACTCTTGTAAGTCTGCTAGTCCTTCTTTATTTGAGTTTAGCTTGGTTAATTAGCTAAAAGTCAAACCGTCGTAATTACGGTTTGACTTCGAGATTAGTCAATAATGGCTCAGTCATATCTCGAATTAAAAGTAGTTATGAGTTGGTATTTATGTGGGTAATAAAACCTCAAAAGGGTTTCCCCTGATCACCACTCTAACCAGGTCAAAAGTCGGGTCAAACTTTTAATTAAAAAGTCAACAGGATGCTTAAAATGTCATTTATGCATAATTAGCTATCTAGAACATATATAACCTGTTTGATCATTGTTATAACTTAGTAATTAGTGTAAGAACATGTCTAAACATGTTCAACCCGACTATTTCCTGTTTAGACCCGGTTCGGAACCGAGAGTCACATAGTTTGACTTTCACTTTGACTTTCAGTTCTGACCCGTTCAGGTATGTTTTAGAAATCCCTCAGAGCTTAAATTGGATTAGGTTACTTGTTAGAACAACCCTCTGTGATTACACACCTTGGTTCACTAGTTATCCAATTAATATGCATATTTCCGTTAATTGCTCATATGTTGACCGTTATGCCCTTATTACCTTAAAACGTGATTTATGAAAATGTAAAAGTGTAGAAACCTTAAATACTGATATATAAACTTGTATGCAAAGTTTGACATCAGTTTGACTTATAGATTAAGAGTTATGCTCATTATCGCAAAATTAATGCTTTATGTTAATAAAACGGCGTAATTAGCGTATAGCCTAGTTAATCCTACTTTTTGGTATCAAACTTAATACCCACTGATATAATATATTATTTTGGGATTTTTAAAGATTTTTAATTAATTTTAGGCTGAGCATAACTAGTAGTCGTAGGCTTAATCCGGTAATTGTCGGTTTTGCCCTAACGGGCCATAAAATGAGTTTTACTTATCTAAACGACTCCAAACCTTTTGCTAATGATCACATATGATAAATAAATTATTTTAAGCCTTCTGGAAATATAAAAATATCAGATTTAAGTATCAAACCCGGAAATGGCCTTTAATCGCCTTATTTAGCGTTTTTAACGCCTAGTATGTTTTAAAATCATATTGAACATACCCGGGTTGATACCTACTGATATATGAGGCAAATTATGATATTTTAACAGTAAGCAAAGGTTGATAAACTAAGACTTAAGTTTTGAGCTTTTCGGCTTATGTGAAATTACCAAAATGCCCCTTCGGTGCATAGTTTGGTTATAAATGATATATTTCACATATATACTTTACCCTACTGTTATAACTCATCAAATTGAGTATGTTTGCTGTTTACATCAGACCTGTAACTCAGTTAAACATTTAAACTCTTTTACAACCTTTAAAATGACCAAACTACCCCTACGGGGCATAGTTTGTGTTTAAATTAGTTCGGGGCATAATGAAAGACATCCTACTGATGTCACAACATATTTGAAGCATATTAACTTAGGAAACCTGTATATGGCTCTTTCAGATACCCGTTACGCTTATTACGCGTTCGGTTCGGTTTATGTAACAAGTTTACATAAAATAGCCGAAACGGGTCAAACCTTATCGGTTTTATCTCAAAATCCAGAATGTGCATGAAGGACCCATATTAAACAAGTCTCTGAACTTGTCGGGTCTAAATCACATTCTATCCTGTCCTCGCTTAATCGTGCGTACGAACCGTATCTTTGAAACTAGCCGGTCTAAGCTTAAGCTTAATTAAAGACCCGTTAGGATTCTAATAGGTTATTATAAAACCTTCGTTCCAGATTAGGAGGACCAGTAAAAGCTACGTGCATTTTTCTTATTGTGATTAATACTTGCTCAGGTAAATACTTTTAACTTATTTTCCCTATACGGGCTTGGGTTACGGTATATAGCATACCGCTTGATCGGGCATCAAATCTCCACATTATGTGGGTAGTTGAATAATTTGATCGGCTCGTTTAAACAGTCTTGTTTACTTTACAGCCTTTGGGGGGTTAATGACCATGTCCCGGATATCCTTGGCATCATCTTACGAGATGGCCACGACCTGAGCACGGGGTGTAGGCGTACACCTGTCAGTGTATAACTCAATTATGTGGTGTGTCTATTGATCTTTAACCCGGACAAGATCCGGGCTACTGAACGCATAAGTAACATGTAATTCGTTCACAAGATTATAATATTAAATAATTCTCCCAAGTTAAAAAGATTAATTTTGCCTCCGTGCATTTTAATCAAATTATAAAAGATATTTTGTGCCACGTGCATCCAAATCAATTTTCTTAAAACCATTTTCAAAATGAGTCAGTTGAATGTATTTACCAGTGTAAACTGACGTATTTTCCAAAAAGGCTAAATGCAGGTACTATACGAAATTGGCTGGATAATTCTCCTTAGCATCAGTAGAAGTCTCGCAAGCTTAAGATGCCTAAAAGTCTGTTGAACTATTGTTTCCATTTTATGTTCGATCCTTCTGTGGATAAACTTCTGAATATTGTGACAATTGATATTACAATATTAATTCGGTTGTATTATATCTTTTAAATTGCTTCCGCTGTGCATTATTATATTGTGTTGTTTGACTATTACGTTGCCAACCACGTCACGATACTCCCCCACCGGGCCCACCGGTGACACGTGGAAATCGGGGTGTGACAAGTCGTAATCATGGTCTCGACTACTTTGTTTTATGAGATCTCGACTCCTTGATGAGGTCTCGAGTCGCAACCACGGTCTCGAGTTGTGAAGATTGAAGCCCTTAGTCGAAACCTCAGTGGTCTCGAGTCGAAACCTTATGGTCTCGAGTCGAAATCGTTGTCTCAAGTTCTGAAGATTTGAGAACCCTTATGATTTCGATTCGATACCTTGTGGTCTCGAGTCAAGATCTTGGTCTCGGGTCGTTAAAAGTGATCTCGAAACTCCTGTTAACAGCTGTTAATGTAAAATAACTGAAAGCTCGAAATTTTAGGGATTATGGGATAGTGTTTCCTGTTTTATTGTTGATCTAAACTTATCAAGGATTTCAAAAATTATAACTGATTATCTTTTAACAGTTTTCGAAAATTTTAAGAGATAAAATTCAGATAAAAAACAGTAAAAACACCCACTAATCCAGATTATATTCCAAAAATTAAGGAATTTTCGAGTTTTTCTTAGAACAAGTGATGAACCCTAAAAAAATAAAACATAATTCTGGGATCCGAAACCTGAATTTTAAGAGTTCTCTAAACAAATTTCGGATATAAGTTTACACGTTTTGATTTCGAGACATTTAAAAACTGATTCTTTTCCTAGAAACAGTGATCTCGAGTGGTCATTTATGACTCGAAACCGGCTGTTAGTTTATTAAGTTTTCAAAATTCCGTTTTCCAGATTTCTATCCCAGAATGATGGATACGAAAACAGAACTGACTACTCAACATATGCTCTGATACCACATGTTGGATCAGTTCTGTTTTAAACATAATGGAAAACATGAAAACTTACATGTTACAGCAGACAGTACAGAGGAGAAACCAGTGAGAGATGATGCCATCGAGTTCGACATATTTGTCAGTGTGATCTGGTTTCTCCTTAGGGTGCAAGCTGATGATGGTGATGATGAAACCGAAAAGGGTATCGGTTTAGGAGAGGGGTTCAAATTTGATGTTGTGATTATTAGGTTATGTGTCTAACATTAGAACCTCTACATCAGTCTCCTTATATAAGCACCCAACAGGAAACCTAATTAGTTAATAAGGGTAATATGGTCCATTAACAATTCACAACTAATTATTTAATAGGTTATTATATATTTTGATCTATATAATATAAATGATTATAATGGCTACTAGATTAAATATTAAAACATAATATATTTAATCTTAGACATGTAAGTATGCATTTTCACATGTCCTGATTGGATCATTTAGATAAAAAGAAATAGAAATCAGTGTGAACTCTTGAGTAGCATAACTCTTGGTAATCTAAATATTATATCAGATTATTATTTGTATCTTTATTCTTTTAATTGAGACTATTATATATCAGGTCATTTCAGAATAATAGATATTTAAAAAAATGAGTTTGAGATAATAATAATAATAATAATAATAATAATAATAATAATAATAATAATAATAATAATAATTAATTAATTAATTAATTAATTAATTAAATAACGTAAGATTAAATCTATTCACAAGATTCTTCCTTAATATGCACATGGAAAATTGCTTTACCACCAACATCTGAATTGCGAACATGGAAAATTGCTTTACCACCAACTTCTAGACAATCTACAAGAAGACCCATAAACATATAATCCAATCACTTTAATTAATAAACCTAAAATAATATTTATCTTTAACATATAATTTGGAAAAATAAATAAGAAGAAGAAAAGTATGTATGAAGTCCCAAAATGGGCGACACCGATAAAAGGTATATATTTATGTGTGTGGTCGATCTAATATATATCCCCAAAATGGACCGCAAAGTTTTAACATTCAACTTCCATCCATTTGCTTGTGAAAAAGACATCCTTGGCATCTTTATGTATGGTCCAATTTTGAAAAAATCAACTTCAATATAACAATTAATTTGGAAAAAGAAAACAACCTTTGAACCCCTTAAAGTGACAAACAAAAAAAGCGAACTTTTAACAGCGTAAATGTTAAACTACTTTTTTCCCTTCAATTAAAGGAGAAATATCCATAATAAACTTTCGACTTGTGTATCATTTTTAAAAGTTGTTTATTGTTTATTTTTTATAGTCTGGTTACATCTCTTGATGTAATTAATAGCTAAAACACAAAAGTTAGCAAGGATATGTTGCAAATGTTCAATTATAATTTGTTGTAAAAAGTGTGTTGAATGAATGAAAATAAGGTAACTCATATATTTGTATCATAGGTCCTGAAAATCAAATTCATACAACTTATTGTTGTATAATTAAATATATTGGCAAATAAATAATTAGTTAGTTTAACATAACTTATCATTTGATATTGTGAAGCAAATTGTCTAAATTGTTAAAGGGAGATAATATATTATATATAATCTCTTTTGCCATTGATGTTCTAGAAATTTTGATTAGATTATAGTACTTCTCACCATTATTCACATATACATAATTATATATGTTATGAGCATTCAAAAAGAAAATGACAAAACAAAGTCTTAGGGTCTAACAAGTAACAATACTCATCTTTGTCAAACATTTCTTTTACATAGTGGGGTTAGAAACCCTCATACAAATCTTCTCTCTCTCCATTAAACACACAAACATTGTCAAAGCATAAATAAAGACCCATCACCTATTATTTGTCAAACCTCCCTCCTCTTTCTTTGTATATTTCTACTAATTTGATCTCAATCTTCAGCCATGTCTGAAGACAGAAGAGATCTCTACTACCATGATCCATTTCATGATGATCAAAGAACCAATGAGACTCTTTTCTCATTCTTTGGCCCTAATTCCACCGTTAGAGATGATTCTTCACCACCTAATCATCAAAGATTTGATCCTGACTACATGGGTCCAACTCCTTTTTTCACTGGATCTACTGATTACAACACTTTTGGTTACTCATCTTCATCATCACAGCAACTTTTTTCTTTCCAAGATGATCAAAAGCCGGTTATGGATACCGGAAACAACTTGCTTGGTGTGATTGAGACTACTCCTGTTACACCCAACTCTTCTTCGATTCGTTCGTCATCTACTGATGATGAGCATGAGCTTAAAGAAGGTAAGAAAGAGAATCAATCGAAAGACATAGCGGAAAATGGAGGAGACGGCTCTAAGAAAGTGTAAGTTTGTATGATGCACGAATCATGATTGTATAGTATATTGATTTTAACTCAGTTATTGTCAACATATAGGGTTAAGCAAAACAAGAAAGAAGAAAAGAAGAAAAGAGAGCCACGGTTCGCCTTCATGACAAAAAGTGATATCGATCATCTTGAAGACGGATATCGATGGAGGAAATATGGACAGAAAGCCGTCAAGAATAGTCCTTATCCCAGGTACATATCTACGTACATTTATATGTACATAGTATGTGTAAAATTTTATATATGTGTAAAAAAGGATGTTTTTTAGACTCGCGTCTTAGATTTGTCTTCTTCTCATCCTCCTCTCCGGACCCTAATTTATGTGTGAATTTCTATGATCACAAAGTCTACGTACATGGTTTATTAGATCCTGATTGGCTGATATTATTAAAGCTGACGAGTAAATCTTTGAAATGGTCCATAATATAATTAAAAAATGAAACCCTATATTCTCTCCAGCTATCAGTTTTGTGTTTTTCCTATAGAGTCATTGGTTCAAGTGGGAAAATGAAACTTAGTTTCCCATTTTGTTGTGGGCACAAAATGAATATTTTTAATCAGGAATTTTATGTAAAGAACAAGTCTTGATTTTTGTTACAGGAGCTACTATCGATGCACGACTCAAAAATGTACAGTTAAGAAGCGTGTGGAACGATCATATCAAGATCCATCAACTGTGATCACCACATACGAAGGGCAACATAACCACCACTTGCCAGCTACACTGAGAGGAAGTGTTGGTGGTGGAATGCTGTATCCGCCGTCTATGATGGCGGCACAAGGCGCGATGATGACGATGGCCAGCGGATCAAACTTCCCTCATGAGTTTCGTTTCTACAACTCTATCAGTGGTGGTGGCGATGGCAGCAGCGGCGCTGGAGGTGGTGGTTCGATCTACCGGCAAACCAGTCTAACCCCAATTCAGCAACTTCAGATTCCTGATTATGGCCTTTTACAAGATATGGTCCCATCCATGACTTTTAAACAAGAACCCTGAGTTCGACCAGACCCCTACCTCCCCCAAGAGAATCTCTGACCTTTTGTTGACTTTCACCATTTTATTCATGTGTAGGGTAATGTTTTTGCATCATACTGATAAACACCTACTTGCTTATATGTAATTATATATACTTTTAGTGCATCCATCATCTATATAGAAACTATTACACTACTAGAAAACTAGGTTTTTCCGACCGCAATTTTGGTCGCAAACCAGTCGCAATTGCCCTGTTGCGACCGTTTTCCGACCAGAACTACAATCGGAAAAACACCCGTCGCAATTGCTCTATTCCGACTAAGTTGCTACTGCTGCTATCTTTTGCGACCCAGGTTTTGCGACTTTAATAATGGTCACGAATATTGCGACTGTTCCTGGTTTTGTGGGACTTTGGTTGCGACGGTCTTGATGCGACCGTATTCCGACCGCATGCCTCTTACAAACTGCGATCGTTTTCCGACCGCCTGTCTTTACAAACTGCGACCGTTTTGCAACTGCTTGCCTTTTGAAAAATTGCGACCGTTTTTGCGGTCGCAATTTCTATTTATTTTTTAAAAACTATTTTTATCCATTTTCTATTTTAACTTGCATATAATGTCAATTTTAAATTTTACATATTATCAAATTTTCACAATTATATAAAACATCCCACTTGAAACATCAAATACCAAAGTTATCATAACAAAATACATATTCAAAACAAAGTGTTTATACGTTTTGAAACCTAAGTCGATGATTATACGTTTTGAAACCTAGCTTTTAGCATCGCTTCAATGTTTGCCATCCTTTCATTCATAGCCTCTTTCTCCGCCTTATCTCTCTTTTTCCACCACCAATTCTGCAATAATATCGTTCAACCTTTCTTTTTCTTCTTTTTCTTTCACTATATCTTGGATAATCACGTTCAACCTTTCGATCTAATAAAACCAATGCAAAGTGAAATATTAATGGCCACGACCCTTTGCAATATTTGTCGTAGTACATCTCATGATATCTACAATAAAAAGCCAAGTGTGAGATTCAGCAAATATGATTTGTTGATTTTGATTTTTAGGAATTAGTTATTTCTGTTACGCCTTAGGGGTTGTGAGATTCAGATTATTTAATTTAGTCAGGTTTACTCATAGTTTGCTTTAATAATTTGAGGTGATTTATGTATTATAATAACTATATACAAGTTTTGTTTGTTCCCAAAAGAATCTCCATAGACTCATTTAGTGCATGAAATATTAATCTAAGTTTTCATTCTAGCGTGAACACCCTTACGTTTAACGCTAGAATGAAAACTTGATAAATATTCAACTTATAAGTTTAACCCGTCACAAACTTCAGTTTACAATCAGCCACAATGAATTCGAAGAAGATACTTCCTGTTTAAAACAGGTAACATAAATAAATGGATCAACTATATATATAGACATTTGTATGGCAGAACCTCAGTTAATAGATACCTGATCAATGAGTTCATCCAATGGATTGTTTGGAAGGTCAAAAGTACGAATTGTGTCCAAAAGCTTTGACTTATGCTCTACGGCAGTTTCATATCTAACACATTCCACCACACAGCATTTGTTAACACATTTAAAGCGACAAAAAACAGCAAATAAATTATATAATCACACCTTTTTAGTAATTCTGGTGAATACGGATGTCTTGCGTGAGAGTGGTCCACAGATTCAGCATCAGATTTCTCAGATGCATAGTCAGAATCAGCTACGTGGTTGAACAACAATTAGAAATACCGTTAGTTAAGAAACGGCATTTGAGATTTTACGTGATCAATGAAAAGAATACACAACAAATATATATAAAAACTTACAGTCTGACTCTTCAGCAGTCTCATCGTCACTTGGAGGTTCCCATTCTGACTCTTCACCACTCTCATCCTCACTTGCAGGTTCCCGTTTTGCAGCTTTCCTAACCCTCCCTTTAAATGAAACATCAGGATTTGCTGAGTGCCTCTTACGCTGAAGTTCCTTCACATTATCTTCAACTAGTTGAATAATAATATAAAATGCAAATCATATTAGTAAACTTGAAAAAAAATAAAATTACAAATTCCTCATCACATGAGCTAATGAAGTAATGAACACCTGGCGGAGATTGAGGCTTGTCAGGTAGAGGATAGTTTTCTTCAACAAATTTAAGTAACAGCTCACGAGGTCCAGAAATAAAATCATCAAGTTCAGTCCCCTTCCAAAAAATAATATAAAATGCAAATCATATTAGTAAAGAGCGTTAGCAAGTTGCGCGTTTTGTTGAGCAAAAACACAAACTACTGCTGCAATGAACATACAGAACGATCGACGACGGAAACGAAGCGAATTGTTGAGCAAAAACACAAAAGAGAAAGCTAAATGTCAGCACAGATCTGGAGAAGAAGACAGAATGAGTAACTAGAGTTGAAATTACCTGATTGAAGGAGAAATGATGAAGGAGAGAGAGAGTAGATCTGGAAGATGAAACCCTAGGTTGCGAGTGATGAAAGAAAGCAATCAGATCTGTATCAAATGACTCAAATCCAAACGCAATTTCATGAAATCAGATCTGGAAGTTCAGAAAAGAAATATAAAAAGGGCGATTGTGAATACCTAGTGTACTGGAAGAGTGATGTTGATAGTTGACCGGCCGGAGTTACATATTCTGACGAGTTGCAGAGTGAGATCAGAGAGATTTGAGAGGAGGAATTGAGTTGCGGCGAGTTGTATGAGGGGATTTTGGGGGTCAGAGGTTAGGGCTTTATCAAAAAGAGAAAGAGATGACATGAGGAATTGACCCCGTGCACGAAGAAATTAGTAAATTTGTATTGAGATGACGAGGTGCTAATAATTGCTTCAAACTCATGAGCAAAATAAGATAATTAAGACATGTCAGATAGCATTTAACAAACACTACAGAACCAATAACTCGTATTTGCGACCGCTTTAGATGGTCGCAACTTTTTCTTTTATATGTATATATATCTCGTATTTGCGACCTCTTTAAGCAGTCGCAACTTTTCCTTTTCTCGTATATGCGACCGTTTTCCGACACTATTCAACTAATTTGCGACTGCGAATACGAGGTCACAAAACTTGCGACCGTTTGGCGACCGAATCTAGATTGGTCTTTAATTGTGCGACTATTTTGATTTTGGTCACAAACCAGTTGCTAAATTTGTGTCCGCCTTATATTGGTCGCAACATTTGGTCGCAATTGCTTAGTTTTCTAGTAGTGTTATTCGTCTACAAGTGCTACTTCTGTTTATATTATGCCTTCTATATTTTGCTATAAAAGTGATGTCATGTTTAAAAGTGTTTCCATATAAGTATATAAAAAACTTAATATACATACAAGGAATATTCCAGTTGATTTACTAACTTAGGAATTCAATTGAGGAATTGATCTATCATTGAAGACTTGAAGAGGTTAGTTTTAAGTTCTAATGATAATATTTTTTTTAATTATTGTATTAGATTTTTATTATATGACCAACCTAACCCTCCTTGAACCGTTGAATTGACTCGGAAACTTTTATGTTCGGTTCTATAAAATTGGAGTATCCAAAAACAATGACTCGATTGGAATAAATTCTTGGATACACCCTTGATCATGATAAATTCTTGGATACACCCTTGATTATGCATTTATGCCATACTAGGAGCATTCACATTTGGACGTAGCCATGCAACACCCCTTCAATTTTAGCATTTCCTTTTGTTCAGTTATTTTAATTCTGTAGTTAATTTATAAGAGTCTTATAGTGGCAGTAGTTGCCTCCTAAGTTAGCTCAAGTAGTTGTTATTTCTTTTATGTTTGTATGCCTTTTAATGGCTTTGTGAGTTTGAGTTTAAGCATGAATGTTTTTTTCTAAAAGTTCTAGTTTCTTACACTACTAGAAAAGTGGTCATTTTGCTACGGAAATTTCTTACGCAAAAAAATGCGTCGTAAATTCTGACACATTTACTACGCATTTCCTATGGCAAAAAGACCTTGATTTTTTTGGGCAATTTGCGACACAATAGTGACAAAAATACTAATTCTAAGTATTGTGTCGGAAATGCGTAGCAACTTGCTACGCATTTACGAGGGATGAATTATATTTGTATTTAAATTATATTTAAACGTTTAATTATTATTATTATTATTAACTATTGCGTCGGGAATGCGTAGTAACTTGCTATGCATTTCTGACGGAACCATTATTTATTTGTTGGAATTAGATTTATATGTTAAATTAATTTAAATATTAATTGTTGCGTCAGAAATGCGTAGCAGAAATGCGTAGCAGAAATGCGTAGCAACTTTCTACGCATTTATGACGAAATATTTATTATTATACTTAGATTATATTTTAATGTTTAATCAGCATTATTATTAATTATTGCGTAGGAAATGTGTAGCAACTTGCTACGCATTTCCGACGGAACCATTATTTATTTGTTGGAATTAGATTTATATGTTAAATTCATTTAAATATTAATTGTTGCGTCAGAAATGCGTAGCAACTTGCTACGCATTTATGACGAAATATTTATTATTATACTTAGATTATAGTTTAATGTTTAATCAGCATTATTATTAATTATTGCGTAGGAAATGTGTAGCAACTTGCTACGCATTTGTGATGGAAAATTTATTGTGTAGGAAATGTATAGCAACTTGCTACGCATTTGTGATGGAAAATTTATTACCATATTTAAATATTTAACTAGTTTTATTATTACCATATTTTATTACTATCATACATCTCTTAATGCCCTTTCAATCATTACTATCCAATTCATTTGCTCTTCATTTGGCATCATCATATAAATGCCTTTATAACGCACAAGAGAACAGTGTTGGAGTGTTGTCAAGCTTCTTCACGCCCAAATAGTGCCCTTACATATGGCCTAACAACCCATACTTTAACCTTCTAAATTTAAACTTGAATTGATA
This sequence comes from Helianthus tuberosus, assembly GCA_030545235.1. Lineage (NCBI taxonomy): Eukaryota > Viridiplantae > Streptophyta > Magnoliopsida > Asterales > Asteraceae > Helianthus > Helianthus tuberosus. The sequence continues at coordinate 40,823,678 of CM060439.1, read as the reverse complement.
ATTTATGTGCAACAATAATAAAACTCATAGATTCCAATTTTCAACTAAAAAGAATGTGATGGAGGCATGTGGTAAATAAATCACTTTCAAATATAAACACGTGAGCCAATCAAAATGTTGTGACAACCGGTAATTTACGGCTCTTAATTTCTCGCAAAACAAGCATTAGAACGATAATAAATAGTGTTTAAGACGAAAATAAACTTAATTAGGCATTTTGGAGTGTCTAGGAACGCCTATTCGACTTTACATTAGGACGATTAAAAGCAGTGTAATTAGACGTCAGTGGGCCGCTCGGGAGACACACACACACTAATGGGCCTTGGGTGTGACAACCGGTAATTAACGCCTCTTAATTTCACGATTAACAAACGTTTAGGCAATAACAAATAGTGTTTAAGACACGAATTAGCTTAATTAGGCTCTTGGTATGCCTAGGAACGATTATCTGACGATACGGTGTGCGTATGATGATTTTCGGGTGATCTGCTGAGCATTCAGCGAATACGAACTGAAATTGTACAAAATACACAAAACGCAAACACGAATGAAGAACGCGGAAATAGTAACGCACCGACAATCAACGATGAAACGGAAGCATCGGAGACGCGTATTGCCTTTAAAACTAAAATTTTACGATATATTTAACATCGTAATTAAATTCTAATATCCGTAGTCGAAACCAGATCGAAAAACGGTTTAAAACGACGAACTACGCAGTTTACGCGATTTAACGCACCGACAACTTACGCGGTTAATATCGACTACCGACATCCCTTTTACGAAGTTTTGACCCTAAAACAATATTCTACGACAATTTACGATAATTGGGTTTGAAAAACGGGCTTCGGGGATGTGTTGGGCCGCTCAAAACATGTTAACGGGCCCTAGGCCCAACCCACTTCATAAAACCTAGGTATAAATATAACCTTAACTCCATTACTTCACTTTGAAACCCTAAACTCAAAAAAAAAATACGCACACCAGATCCATCCTTTGTCTCTCTCGTTTATTCGACAGGTGACCGGAGCCAAAGTGCCGGCCGGTGCCGACTCCGACGAACCCGCACACCCACCTACCACACATCTTCATCACACCCTCCTCTCTCAGCTCTAGAGATCCTCCGGCGAAGCACAACAACCTGCAACCCCTCGACCTCCGACCACCTCGCTACAGCGGCGCGACGACGAACCGACGCATCAGCGGATGCGAGATGATGATGAAGTGATCACCTTGTGGTCGTATTTCAGGCAACGGCTTGCCGGCGGCGACATATTTTTCCGGTAACCCCCCCCCCCCATCTCCTTCCTTTCTTTTTCTTAAGTTATTTCAAGAAAAGGTTTTCAGCAATGGTTCGGTTACTTATTTTTATTTATTTTTTTCGGTCTCAGTCCGCTCAGGGTCAAACGCAGGTCTTTGTTTCGAGCTCGGGTCCACATTGGGTGAGCACGAGAAACAAGTTCAGTTTAGATGACGGTTCGGGGTCGCGATTGATGACGATAGTGGAGGTGTTTAAGGTGTGGCTCGAGTTGGGGCAATCTCGGTTCAGGTTCAGTTCAGTCAAAACGAGTTGGGGCAATCTCGGTTCAAGCTTCCGATGAATATGGAATTTTATTTTCTTTATATTTGTAGATTTTATACATTTTTTGTTTGTAAATTTGTATAAATTTATGATTAATGTTATTGAATTTGTATAGTTTTTAGTTTTATTTGCTTTTGTATGGAATAAAACTAGAAAAAAACATTTTCTTTAAACAAAGCATATTTTTACTGACGGGTTTGTGACACAAAATCCATTGCTGAAAACCTTTTATTTTTTTTATTTTTTTTATTACAAATTCGTCATAAATGCGTAGTAAAAAGGTAGTAGGAAATTTGTCATAAACTATGAAAAAATATAAAAATTAAATTTCGTGACAATTGTGTAGCAAAAATTAAAAATTAACTTCTGTTAAATGGGTAGGAAAATGCGTAGAAAATGTGTAGCAATTTGTGACAGCCTTTTTCTGTAAGAAATGGGTAGGAAAATGCGTAGAAAAGGCGTAAGAAACCAGTTTCCTATGAGTGGTTTTCCTACATATGCATTTTGTCACAAATTCGTAGAAAATCGCGAGTTGTGACGCATTTCCTACGGAAAATGGTGTCAGAAATTTTAATTTTTCTAGTAGTGTTATCTATTTTCTTTGAATCAACTGGTAAACGGTTCTGTTTGTAACAATTGGTATCAGAGCCGTCGTGATCCCTATGAACCATGGTCGCTCAAACTCTATCTGAATGCGAGTTGTTGGGTCAAATCGAGTCAAGTATTGCTCGGTTAATCAATATTCTCAAAAACCGACCTCGATTCCCAACCTCATCCACCACAACACCACCACCGGCCACTATCGCCTCACCACCACCATAGTTGTCATCAAACCTCCCCCATCACCGTTGTGGCACCACCACCAAAACCTACCACACCATTAGCCACCCCCACCGAAACCCGTCCCCTCCGCACCGTGTACACCCGTTCCTTATCTATCGATGTTTCCTTCTCTGTCCTTTGTGCAATTTTTGGAGAAGAGAAAATGCGCACAGAGTGTTTTTTATTCCTTCATGGACACCATGCAAGATTGGAGATTGGGGGCTCAAGACAACATGCAACATGCAACCCACATAGCCATGCAACACCCTTCTAATTTTAGCATTTCCTTGTGTTCAGTTATTTGAATTATATAGTTAATTCGTAAGTCTTGTTGTTGTAGTGGTAGTAGTACCCTTATTAGATTATAAACTAAACTTTATATTTATTATTATTATTATTATTATTATTATTATTATTATTATTATTATTATTATTATTATTATTATTATTATTATGTGACATATGTAATTAGGATGGTTTGTATTATTTATTGTATGTATTAACTTTGAAACGGTGGTGATGGTTGAGTGGCACCGGTTGACTGTCAACGACAGTTATTCCCGCCAATTACCCGTTCATAACCGTTCATCATAATGTATATATGGGAGACCTCCTGTAACAATGGAGATCACCAAGATATTTTTCAATACAATATCCAGTTGCATGTTTCTCTGTTCTCGGTACAAACACACACGAAGACGAATACGATGGCGACGATGATAACGGCTTCCGCTAACATGTGGTATCAGAGCGCATGGTTATAAAACGAAGAATTAGGATCAGAATTACATGATCCTGGGAAGATACGGATGAAGAAGATGGAAAACAAACACAGGAAGAGGCGAGAAACAAATAGCGATTCAGATCACATAAGTCCGCGATTACGCGCGATTCCAATCTTGAAACAAGATGTCACGGCCCCCGACCCGGTTTGACCCGTTTCAGGAGCCGTGGGACAGAAGATCCCGTGGTATTTATTTAATTGAGTTTAACAGCGGAAGTTTAACATCAGGATCGTTTAAAGCTAAATTTTCCCGATTTATTTTATTTCACAATTCGGGATAAAACCCCGATAATTTACAATATTATGTTTTTACTATGAAATCGTGATATTACAAAATTTATTTCTTTATTTTATAATGAGCCACTATCTTAAGCTTGAAATGCTCCTCAGCACTTTTCCTGAATTACAACAGATCACCTGAAACATGTTTGAAAAATGTTTTGTCAGCGGAAAATACTGAGTGAATCATTCTATTTACTAAAATGACACATTTGTTATAATTTACAGTATTAAGAGCGATTACAATGTTTCTATTATCAAACCAACTACCCACGGTATTTGTCACTCGACCGAATCTGTGACTATGGTCATATCCCCCAATTGGCTGCCCCAATGGTGACGATTATCAAGTAATGTATACAAAACCCCACATACCGGCTGTAACTTGGTGATAACAAAGACTTAATCCGCGTAATTATAACTTTAAAAATAAACATGATTTTGTAAATAGATTTGATAAAAAGAGAGAATGACTCACATTGCTGATTTAATACGGACAGAGTCTAGTCTATGAATTAGCCTGATTAACCTAATTTAGATAACAATGCACACAAAACTGGGTTAGTAATCAATACAGCATTTACGATAACTCACGAGATCAACCATCACAACGAGTGACAAAGTGCTATGCTTAACATCTGTCGAATTAACGACTAATGACAAAGCATCACCCTAATGTGGGCAGCACTTAAACACCCGTTGAGTACATTGATCGATCGGAAAATGAATCGTAGCAGCGATCGTGCTAATACCCTGTTTTGTGGCAGAATCTCGAGACCCGGGGGTGTAATTTAGAGTATTCAGTGTATATCTCAGTGTATAGTGCGAATTTTTACGTCGTTTTTCTTCCAGAAATCAAGTCCCACTGTCCTCTATTTATAGGTAAAATTTGACCCTTACACGGCCCGCTTTAGTTTTAGCTTATCCTCACGCGGGCCGTGTGAGACCTATTTTTTAGGTATAGGTTGCCACGGTTGGGACTAGCCTTGCTGACTTGACAGTTTTTGAAAATTCCTTGCTGCCAACGTTTTAAGTGGATAATCGTTAATAGGGTTTAACCCCCCCTGAGTTTTAGGGGCCCTAATCCTGATTCTGAAAATTATGAAAATTTTAGGGTTTGTTCAGAATCACTTGGGTGTCTTAATTTAGGATTTCCTATTGGACACTTAAAATACTAAATACTATTTTTTTATAAGAGTTGTTACATTCTCCCTACCTTAATAAAAATCTCGTCCTCGAGATTTACTGGAATAAGTGAGGATACTTTCGCTTCATTTCTGATTCTAATTCCCAAGTGTATTCAGGTCCTCTCCTTGAATCCCACTTTACTTTAACTAACACTAGTCGTTTGTGCTTGAGAAACTTCACTTTTCTATCTTCTATCTGAAGAGGTTTCTCCACAAATTTTAACTTTTCGTTTACCTCTATGTCTTGAAGAGGTACTACCAGAGATTCATCTGCTAGGCATTTCTTGAGATTGGATACATGAAATACATCATGTACTCCAGCTAATTCTTCTGGTAGTCGTAAACGATAAGCTACTAGTCCTATGCGTTGGATCACTGGAAATGGTCCTACGTATCTTGGACTTAGCTTTCCTTTCTTACTGAATCTAACAATTCCTTTCCAAGGAGAAACTTTCAACAGTACTCTGTCTCCAACTTGGAATTCTAATGGCTTGCTTCTATTGTCTGCATAACTTTTCTGGCGATCTCTAGCCATCTTCAGTCTTTCTTTGATTTGGGTGATTTTATCAGTCGTTTCTTGCACTATTTCAGGACCTGATAATTGACTTTCTCCTATTTCTGCCCAACAAACTGGAGTTCTGCACTTTCTTCCATATAATGCTTCAAATGGAGCAGTATCAATGCTTGAGTGATAACTATTGTTATAGGAGAAGTCAATTAATGGTAAATGATCATCCCAACTTACACCAAAGTCTATTACACATGCTCGGAGCATGTCTTCTAGAGTTTGGATTGTCCTTTCACTTTGTCCGTCTGTTTGGGGATGATATGCAGTGCTTAGGTTTAGTCGAGTTCCCATAGCTTGCTGGAAACTTTTCCAGAAATGGGAAGTAAAACGACTATCCCTATCCGAAACAATGGAGAGTGGAACTCCATGTAAGGATACAACTTCATCTACATACAATTTAGCCAGTCTTTCCATGCTAAAGGTTTCTTTCATTGGTAAAAAGTGAGCTGATTTGGTTAATCGATCCACAATTACCCAAATCGCATCATTACCTTTTCTGGTTTTGGGTAACTTAGTAACAAAATCCATTGTTATAAGTTTCCATTTCCATACTGGCATTTCTAATTGTTGTAGTAATCCTGAAGGTTTTTGATGCTCTGCCTTAACTTGTGAACAAGTAAGACATTTAGAAACATATCTTGCTATGTCCTTTTTCATTCCTATCCACCAAAAGTTCTTTCTTAAATCTTGATACATCTTATTGTTTCCTGGATGCATAGTGTACCTAGATTTATGAGCTTCTTCTAAAATCTTAGGTCTTAAGTCTCCCTGCTTAGGTACCCAAATTCTACTTTTGTGGAATCTCCAAATTCCATCTGCTCCTTGTTCTAATTCCTTAATTCGTCCTTTCATTCCTTCAGCAACATCCTCTTTTGATATTTCTTGAAAATGCTTCAATTGTTCCATTAAATCTAACTGTAGATTTAATCTGAGAGCACGAACTCGTCGTTGTTTCTCATAATACTTACGACTTAAAGCATCTGCAACTACATTAGCTTTTCCTTCATGATATTGAATATCACAGTCGTAGTCGCTTAAGATTTCCATCCATCTCCTTTGCCTCATGTTTAACTCTTTTTGCCCAAATATATATCTTAAACTCTTATGATCTGTATAGATAGTAAACTTACTTCCGTACAGATAATGTCTCCAAATCTTAAGGGCAAAAATTACGGCTCCTAATTCTAAGTCGTGAGTCGTATAGTTTTCTTCGTGCTTTTTCAATTGCCTTGATGCATACGCAATTACCCTCTTGCGTTGCATAAGCACACATCCAAATCCTAGTTTTGAAGCATCACAATATACTTCAAAATCTTCAGTTCCTTCTGGTAAGGCTAAGATTGGAGCATGGGTTAATTTCTGTTTCAAAATTCTAAAAGCTTCTTCTTGTTTGGGTCCCCATTCAAACTTAGTAGCTTTACAGGTTAGCTTAGTTAATGGTACAGCTATCTTGGAAAAATCCTTAATAAACCGTCTATAATACCCAGCTAAACCTATAAAACTTCTTATTTCCATTGCTGTTTGTGGAACCTTCCATTTGGTAATTGCTTCTATCTTAGCAGGATCTACATGAATACCTTCGTGATTCACCATGTGTCCTAAAAATTGCACTTCCTTTAGCCAAAATTCGCATTTCGAGAATTTGGCGTACAACTTTTCTTTTCTTAACAAAGTTAAGAGTGCATGAAGATGTTCACAATGCTCTGTCTGACTTTTGGAATAAATAAGTATATCGTCTATGAAGACAATTATAAATTTATCCAAGTACGGTTTACAGATCCTATTCATCATGTCCATAAATGCTGCAGGTGCATTGGTTAATCCGAAGGACATGACTGTAAACTCGTAATGACCATACCTAGTTCTGAAAGCAGTCTTAGGTATGTCTTCTTCTTGTACCTTCAATTGATGATATCCGGAGCGTAAATCTATCTTAGAAAAATATCTAGCCCCCTGAAGTTGATCAAAAAGATCATCAATCCTAGGTAATGGGTATCGATTCTTAATTGTGACTTTATTCAATTCTCTATAATCAATACACATTCTCATTGAACCATCTTTTTTCTTCACAAACAACACTGGCGCTCCCCAAGGGGATGAGCTAGGTTGTATGAATCCTTTACTTAGTAATTCATCTAATTGCTTTTTCAGTTCTAACATTTCTGTGGGTGCTAACCGATAAGGTGCCTTGGCTCTCGGTGTAGTTCCTGGAATTAGATGAATCCTAAATTCTACTTCCCTGTCTGGAGGTAATCCCGGTAAATCTTCTGGAAATACATCAGGATATTCTGAGACTACTGGTATTTCCTTAAGATCTTTACCCTTAGTGCTAATGATTACCGAAATCATATACACTATTCCTTGTTTTCTTTCATAATTAGCAACTTTCATTACTGATATGAACTTCATGGGCTTACGTGGTTTATCTCCTGTAATCCTAATCACTTCTCCGGTGGGTGATTGAATTTCTATGGAATTCTGATCACAAAGGATTCTAGCATGGTTGGCTACTAACAAATCCATTCCTAATACAACATCAAATTCAGCCAAATTCATCGGCAATAGTTTTGTAGAGAATTTATGTCCTAAAAGTTCTATGTTTCCTTCTTGCAAAACTTTATCTATTTTAACTGAATTTCCGTCTGCTGTTTCAACTGTAAAAATCTGCCTAATATTGGTTAAAGGTAAACTAAGAGCTTGGCAGAATGAAGTATTTATAAAACTTTGGTTTGCACCAGAGTCAAATAATACTTTTGCGTACACATTGTGAACTAAGAACTTACCCGCTATCACATCCGGAATGAGTTCTGCTTCTTGAGTGGTCAGCTGAAATGCTCTAACATTCTTCTTAGTAGCTCCTTCGGTCGCCTTGGGTTTGTTGTCTACTGGTTTAACCAATTTAGGACATTCTGTTTTATAATGCCCCGCTTCTCCACAGTTAAAACAGATTACGGTCTTCTTTTTGCAGTTTTCTTCACGATGTCCTACAGTTTTGCAAAAATTGCAAATGATATCGCATCTTCCATAATGTTTCTTTTTGCATTTCCTGCAAAATGACGGAGCTGGAGATTGCCCTGTTCCTTTTCTCTTGAAGCTGTTACTATTACCCACACGAAATCCTTGGGTAATTTTCTGAGCTAGTTCCTTTTTCCTATCTTCATCTCTTGTGCGCACCAGTTCATCGGTTAGAGTATTAGCTAATTCTACCGCATCATCAATAGTGCGAGGTCTCGCAGCTTTAACAATATTGCGGATTTCACTAATTAGCCCCCAAATATAGCGAGAAATGAGTACCGGTTCTGGCGAAGCCAGTGTTGGTACCACTCTAGCATATTCAAAGAATGTCGAGGTATAACCACGACAATCTACACCCATCATCCGATGATTTAGAAACTTATTCGTCATCTGTTCCTTTTCATACTCAGGACAGAATTTTCTTTCCACCAAACCCTTAAATTCTTCCCAAGACATAGCATAAGCTATTACTCTTCCTTTTGATTGTAACACAGTGTTCCACCATTCGAGTGCTCCTTCTTTGAAGAGATTTGATGAGTACATGACCTGATCATCTTTACCACATTTACTTATTGCAATGACTGCTTCGGTTTTCTCTAACCAACGCAGTGATGCAGTTGCTCATTCATTGCCTGCAAATTCAGTGGGTTTACAAGCAAGGAATTCTTTGAAAGTGCAACCAGGCGTTGCAGTTTTCATTTTCTTGGGTAATGGAGCTTGATGTGGTTCCCTATTATGATTAACATGATTATTGCCTCCATTTACACTATTACTGAAGTTATCTTCAGTAATCTGTTTACTAGGGACAATTTGTTGTGGTTCGGTTGGATTCTTTATAGCAGCAACGAATGCTGGAATAGCATTGGCTATCCCTTGAGCAACAATGTTTTCGATATCTTGCCGAGTCATATATTGATCTCTTGAATGATGCTCGGACTGATTAACTTCATTTATAGGTTCATTACCACTGTTTGCCATCTGATAATGTATATATAAATTTTTATTAGTATCTGCTAAATAACAATTATATACAAACCATCAGAAATTTTTACAATACAGATATAGTCAAAACAATCGATTTCTCGATTTCATTTTATATCTAGTATAGTATGCATCATTACTCGCCAATATCTTACAGAGTTTTATTCGTTATTTACAGACTAACTTTACTACTACTATTATACAACCACCGTTTTATCATCATACTATCTCTCGTCACTTGCCGTTCTAAAAACGCATTTCCCTCTCATCGTACTTACAGGCAATTTGTCCCCCTATTTCCCTGATTCTACTTCCCGCATCAAACAATTCTTCACCAAAGTGGCGAAGTTCAGCCATGTTTTCATTACTCATGGGTGGATTAGGTAGGGGTTCTGGATCGAATTGTGGAAGAAATGAATAAGGATCGTTGACAATATTTTGGAATTGCCAATCGTTTGTCCACCATTCGTCCATTCCTATGGGTTGGGAGTGAACTATTGGGTCTGGAATTGCTGGTTCCCAATTCATAGGGAGTTGGTTTTCAAGAGGATAATTAAAAATATTAGTATTGACAGGCTGAATTGTTTCACAGCTTGCCAATAGGAAATCTATCTCATCTTGAAAGGTCCTTCCCTGGTTTTGATTGGAGCTCTCTCCGATTTCTATCTGAGTTGGTCTAGAGCCTTGCCCAACTTCCATTACTATTTCTTTAGTACCTTCCTCCATCTGTATTCCTATTTCCTTAACCTCTTCCTTGTCTTCAGTTTCCATTTCCTGTTGTTTAGAACTTTCTCCGGTTATAATTTCTTTTCCCTTTTTCAAAGGATTGTTTATTTTGGGAAGTTTTGTAGCTGGCTTTTTCTTACGTATACGACTTCCCCAAACATGTTTCCTTCTTTTCTTGGGTTTTGGCTTTTTCAAGGGTGGAGCAGTGAATTCTACAGGTTGTTCTATATCCGGAAAGTATCTAGTAAATTCTTTGGAAACTTCGATATTCACCGGGTAAAGATTAAGGTTCTGAAAGGCTTCAGATATCCCACTCATGCTGATGTAGCATATATGCAAAATGCATAAATACTAAGTTAAAATTCATAAATAACCTTTTAATTTATTACATACTGTGTACTAATTTATTACAAAGATAACTGAAAATACACTTAGGTTTTGAAATTTTATTTATTACACAGGACTTCTAGATTGTAAGGGTAAGGTGCTAGAATTTTAAAATATTTAAAGATTTATATTTTCTGCTACTGTGGCTAGCATATATAAATTTGCCCATTTTTCATCTAGCTTATCTTCCCAAGGTGATTTATCAATTAATTCCTGGGTTTCCTGTTTAATCTTCTTTTCTCGGATTTTCTCTTTACTTTTCTTAATAATCATTTCCCTCCTTCTAGGAGAAAGTAATTCCTCGTATTGTGCCTTTCGCACAAATATTCCTTCTTCAGGAATTTCAGCCTGATTCGAGGATTTGGTTCGGGATGAACTTCCCTTCTCATTGGATGATCTATCTAATTTAAGATAGATGCTTGACAGCTTTTGCTTACCCATACTGTAACTAACAAATAATCAGTTAATAACACACCTAATCACATAATAGTAATCAGGAAAAATTAAGTATTTCTAAAAACTTAATTAGCTTAACTCAGTGGCTCTGATACCACCTTTTTCTGTCACGGCCCCCGACCCGGTTTGACCCGTTTCAGGAGCCGTGGGACAGAAAATCCCGTGGTATTTATTTAATTGAGTTTAACAGCGGAAGTTTAACATCAGGATCGTTTAAAGCTAAATTTTCCCGATTTATTTTATTTCACAATTCGGGATAAAACCCCGATAATTTACAATATTATGTTTTTACTATGAAATCGTGATATTACAAAACTTTTTTTTTTGAACGGCGAAAACTTCTATATATATATATAGAAATCAGCAAGAAGCTGGAACAAACAAGAAAACAAAGACGACAAAAAACAACAAACAGAAACAATTACAAAACTTATTTCTTTATTTTATAATGAGCCACTATCTTAAGCTTGAAATGCTCCTTAGCACTTTTCCTGAATTACAACAGATCACCTGAAACATGTTTGAAAAATGTTTTGTCAGCGGAAAATACTGAGTGAATCATTCAATTTACTAAAATGACACATTTGTTATAATTTACAGTATTAAGAGCGATTACAATGTTTCTATTATCAAACCAACTACCCACGGTATTTGTCACTCGACCGAATCTGTGACTATGGTCATATCCCCCAATTGGCTGCCCCAATGGTGACGATTATCAAGTAATGTATACAAAACCCCACATACCGGCTGTAACTTGGTGATTACAAAGACTTAATCCCCGTAATTATAACTTTGAAAATAAACATGATTTTGTAAATAGATTTGATAAAAAGAGAGAATGACTCACATTGCTGATTTAATACGGACAGAGTCTAGTCTATGAATTAGCCTGATTAACCTAATTTAGATAACAATGCACACAAAACTGGGTTAGTAATCAATACAACATTTACGATAACTCACGAGATCAACCATCACAACGAGTGACAAAGTGCTATGCTTAACATCTGTCGAATTAACGACTAATGACAAAGCATCACCCTAATGTGGGCAGCACTTAAACACCCGTTGAGTACATTGATCGATCGGAAAATGAATCGTAGCAGCGATCGTGCTAATACCCTGTTTTGTGGCAGAATCTCGAGACCCGGGGGTGTAATTTAGAGTATTCAGTGTATATCTCAGTGTATAGTGCGAATTTTTACGTCATTTTTCTTCCAGAAATCAAGTCCCACTGTCCTCTATTTATAGGTAAAATTTGACCCTTACGCGGCCCGCTTTAGTTTTAGCTTATCCTCACGCGGGCCGCGTGAGACCTATTTTTTAGGTATAGGTTGCCACGGTTGGGACTAGCCTTGCTGACTTGACAGTTTTTGAAAATTCCTTGCTGCCAACGTTTTAAGTGGATAATCGTTAATAGGGTTTAACCCCCCCCCCCCTGAGTTTTAGGGGCCCTAATCCTGATTCTGAAAATTATGAAAATTTTAGTGTTTGTTTAGAATCACTTGGGTGTCTCAATTTAGGATTTCCTATTGGACAATTAAAATACTAAATAGTATTTTTTTTATAAGAGTTGTTACACAAGAGATTCCAATAATGGAATTGAAATACGAAATTGCATTACTGGAATACGAATCGGGACGTCTCAAAGATATCGGAGATAAAGGCGAAGTCATAACACTGAAAGAAGAGAATTCAATGATACAAGAAATTGAATTCGAGAAACAGAACAAAGAAGAAGGCGATCCCGAAAACGAAGAGATGGCCTGTAAAGATGTTCAAAAACTGAACGGTAAGATGCAGGAAGACAGGGACGGTTATTACAATAGAGAAGACGACAAGGATACGGAATCAAGAGACAAATCGGTAATTAACCGAAAGTATCACAAGAGAAAAGAAAGGGATTACAACGGTGATTGTAAAGGTGATTGTGAAGATCAAGGAAGCAATCGGACACGAAGAATTACAATTATAAAGGACGTGAACGGCAAAAGATATGATGCTCTGATTTTTAAAGAAGTTTATACAAGATATACTTCTGCAAATAAATCCAAAAGGATAATTCAGAGAAGAAAGAATGATTCAGTGATACACTTTAGCGACAAAGAAAGGAAGGCTTTAGTGACAGAACGACTATTAGCAACGAAATTGGAATTTAGTAATTCTGTTCACGTAAATTTCTTGAAATTAAGAAGACTCATAATGGAACGAAAAATAAGGGAACAACAAATACATCATTGCTATCGACAACTGGGACGCACGATTCATCATGGATACATTAAAGAAAAGAATGAAGACCTATGCATGATTGCTCAAGAACATGAAGACAACTACACTTCATATTTGTTAGGTGACTGGAATGCAGCGAAGAGGCTTATTAAGGAAAGAAGATATGACTTTACAGAAGCCGTGAAAACACTCAACGAAGCCAACAAAACACTGCCCAAGAAGAAGCATGATCAAGTTTAGTTTAAGGGGAGATATTAGATTATAAACTAAACTTTATATTTATTATTATTATTATTATTATTATTATTATTATTATTATTATTATTATTATTATTATTATTATGTGACATATGTAATTAGGATGGTTTGTATTATTTATTGTATGTATTAACTTTGAAACGGTGGTGATGGTTGAGTGGCACCGGTTGACTGTCAACGACAGTTATTCCCGCCAATTACCCGTTCATAACCGTTCATCATAATGTATATATGGGAGACCTCCTGTAACAATGGAGATCACCAAGATATTTTTCAATACAATATCCAGTTGCATGTTTCTCTGTTCTCGGTACAAACACACACGAACACGAATACGATGGCGACGATGATAACGGCTTCCGCTAACAACCCTCCTAGTTTAGCTCAAGTAGTTACTTCTTTTCTGTTTGTAAATGGCTTTGTGAGTTTGAGTTTAAGCATGAATGAAAATATTATAAATTGAGTCTAATTTTTTTTTTAAAGTTCTTCCAGTTTCTTATCTATTTTCTTTGGATTAATTGATTAACGATTTGATTCGTAACATTAGGTGTCCATCTTTTTCTTCATCTCCAAAATTTAGAGATTTCCTTTATTTTGCATCTCCATCGGAATCTCCATCTACATCTCCACAATTTAGAGTTTCATGAAATAATGATTCTCTATATATAGAGATCCACCATATCTATAATTTTTTGTGAGTATCTAAGAAAGTGAAAGATAATAAAATAATTATTTGTGAGTGAAATAAAGAGGGAGAATGGGATGCGTTAGGTTAAACAAATTTTATAGAAAGATGATATTTAATTAACTTTTTAGATAGAGGGATGGAGATTATACTGTGAATGCTCTTAACCCTAAATGACTATGACTGCCCTAATTGACCATCAATTACCAATGTTCATCCTGATTGACCAGTAATTACCTAAATAAACTAGTAACGGCTCTATATACCCCTAACTAACCATCAATTGTCAAAATTGCGAGATCAAAATTGCGGTTAACGATTGTGGCGACGATAAGGCCCCGGGGCCAGATGGTATAAACATGAGATTTATAAAGCGCTTTTAGCATTTTTTAGTAGGACTTGAAAAATACTAAGGATAATTTTTTTGAGGATGTGGTGTTTAGTAGAGGTTGTAGCTCGTCTTTTATTACTCTGGTGCTGAAGATTAAGGACCCGGTTGAGCTTAAAGATTATCGCCCCATTAGTCTCATCCGTATAATTAGTAAGTTGGTGTCTAAAGTTCTGGCTAATCGCCTGAAAAGGGTCATGGGTTCAGTTATCTCATAATCCCAGTCGGGTTTTCTGGAAGGTAATTATATCCTAGACGGTCCTCTCATTATTAATGAGTTGTATTCTTGGGGGAAAAGAGCAAGAAAAAGATGTTTTTTTCTTCTAAAAATCGACTTTGAGAAAGCCTATGACAACGTTAATTGGCGCATCTTGATTTCGATAATGTCGCAAATGGGTTTTCCGGCTAGATGGTGCAAGTGGAATAACGGTATCCTGGAATCGGCTCGATCCTCGGTTTTGGTAAATGGGTCCCCCACCTTTGAGTTTCAGTGTTCTAAAGGAATCCGTTAAGGGGATCCGATCTCCCCTTTCTTGTTTATAATGGTGATGGAAGCTTTTTGTATGGTGGTCAAGGCTAGGGACATGGGTGAGTTTATGGGCCTCCAAACTCCGAGTGGAGGGCCGGTTATGTCCCATCTTTTTTTCGCGGACGACGCCATGATTATGGGAGAGTGGTCTTCAGCTAATATCACTAATGTGGTCCGTATTCTTCGGGTTTTTCATATGGTTTCGGGTCTCAAAATCAGCCTCGCTAAATCTAATTTATTTGTGTTAGGCGTGGCTGGTAGGGAGGTTAAGTCTATCGCTGCCCTTATCGGTTGCAAAGAAGGTGTCTTCCCTTTTAAGTATCTCGGGTTGACAGTTGGTGCTAATATGAACTGGGTCACTAATTGGAAACCAGTGTACGAGATCTTCAATGCCAGACTCGCTAGGTGGAAGGCGTCTCTTTTGTCGATTGAAGGGAGAATTATGCTTATCAAATCGGTCCTTGAAAGTCTGCCTAGCTATTACTTCTCTCTCTACATGGCCCCGACTCAGGTTATCAAAGATCTGGAGTCAAGGATTAGGAATTTCTTATGGGGTGGAAATGATTCGGTTAAGAGGCTTCATTGGGTTACTTGGGAAACGGTTTACCTCCCGATAGCTGAAGGAGGTCTCGGCATTAGTCGTCTTAACACATTAACGTCGCGCTTCTATGGAAATGGGGGTGGCGTTTTAAAACTGGAAAAGATAAATTATGGTCGAAAGTTATTAGTGCGATCCACTCGTCCAGGTCTAAGTGGGACTTTTTTCCTACTAAGAAATCGCTTGGTGGGGTCTGGTGGAATATTTCCAAAGTATTGTCTAATGCTAAGATTGATGGTATATCTCTGAGGAATTTTTTTAAAGGATCTGTGGGTAATGAGAGAGATATTGCCTTTTGGTTAGATCCATGGCTATGTAATGAACCGCTAAAAAACAAGTTCCCGGAATTGTTTAGTATTGAAGCTGAGAAAGGTTGCAAGATGAGGGATCGGTTACGTGATCAGAGTGAGGGGTCGGCTTTTGTGTGGCAGTGGAAAAGGCAGATAAAGGTCGAGGCTGAGGTTGATGAATTGCTCAATCTTTGTGGCTTATTATTCGATTGCAAGCTGAGTAGTAACAAAGACGACTGGTCGTGGATTGGGGCGGTAGAGGAAAGTTTTAGCGTGGGAACGGTTAAGAGGATTCTTGATAAAAACAGGTCAAGTAATGCGGCTTACGTCCCGGGGTGGTGTAAAGAGCTCCCGATTAATGTTAATTTGTTCATTTGGAGGTCCGAGTTGTATAAAATCGCGACATTATCGGCGCTTAAGAAACGGAACATCAGAGCTGCTAATACTTCTTGTTTGTTATGCGGGGAGGGTGAGGAGACTGTTGATCATCTTTTCACTTCTTGTTTCATTCCTAGCAGGATTTGGGCCTTTATAAGTTGGTGGTGTAAGATCCCTCCCCTTATGGTGTTTTCATTTCGGGACTTGCTTGAGGTTCATGAGTATGCTGGTATAAAGGGGCTGAAAAAAGACATTGTGAAATGTATTATAAGGGTGGGATGTTGGTGTATTTGGAGGGCTAGGAACGGAGTGGTTTTCAACAACAAAACGGCCAAGTTGGAAGATATCAAGTGCGAGATAAAGTCGATGGGGTTTTTATGGTTAAAAAGTAGAATGAAATCCTTCGCTGTTTCTTTGGAGAAGTGGTGTAAATTTGCATTTATGTAATTGTTGTTTTCGGTTGGTTGCCACCGTGGTTTGAAGTTAGCCTTGTGCTAACAAAGTTTTCATTTAAAAAAAAAATCAATTGTCAAAATTGAGTGACATTGACATGCATAGACTCTCCTTGACCATCACATGAAATCATTAATCCTAATAGACTATCGTTAATCATGATTGACCATTCTGCGGCAAATATGAAATTTTTTTTTTTGGATTTCAGGCTAGTGGGTATGGGGATCGTCCCCCCTCGTCTCTGGCTCGTCCCCCTCGTCCCACACCGCCCCCTCCCCCTCGTCACGCCCCCAACGTCCGCTGCAAGACGGCAACGACGAGCTGCAATGGTGGGCCCCCTTTGTTCTTCACTCTCTCTCTCTCTCTCTCTCCTTTATTTTATGTATTAGTTTTTTTATTATTGGGTAGTCCCCCACACCCTTGGGTAGTCCCCTTTGGATAGTTAGTCCTTCATTGTATGTGACGTGGCGCCTACGTGGCGGATATCCCCCAAAAGGACTACCCAAACCATACCCTATGGTCTAAATGGGATCTATCGATAATCACCAACGAATTTTCCTGGGATATTTCGACAACGGTTAAAATATATTTTTTTGGACCTTGTGAAATTTGTGGGTGATTACTGACATTTTTCTTTTTCGACAAACATTTTAAAACTATTTTTTTTCTTTCTTTAGGCTGTTGGGTGTGGTTCACGCCACATAGGCTCCATGTAATATAGTGGGCTTTAAAGTCCTTCTGTTTAATTTGAATGCAATGGTTTAAAGCCCCTATCATGATTACTTAATTATTTGTTTTTTTTATTTTGTATTTTTTTAATTTATATTACCATATTTAGAACAAAATTAAAAAGAACATAATTTCAATAAAATAAATAAAAATATTACAAACTACTTACAAATAAAAAACTACAAAGTTAATTAAAAAACAACCAGCTTAAAAATAAAAATAGAAACCTACTAAAATCTATATACATTTTGCTCAGATTTTTACCTTACAAACCTTTAAAATAACTCGGTCCTTCGCCAGTAGGTTGAAAAAGTCTTTCTCGAGAAACTTTATATCTTTCTCGATTTGTTTTCCATTTTAAGTTCATTCTCCTTTTCCTTGATCGAGAGAAGCCGAGTGATTCTATCGTCGTACTCGTCAAACCTTTATGGGCCATCCAATAGCGCTAAGGAGGAGGTGTCTCGTGCTCGTGCTGCTGCCTTCCTTCTATCCCTACCATTTGGTCGTGGCAACTCTTGAGGTTCCTCGAAATGCAATTTATCCAAGTCGTCGTTTAAGTTAATAGTAGTACGAGCATCAGACTCAAATGGTTCGTTGGTTGTTGTTGATTTAGACCGTTTTGACCTATGGGCCGTTGGGTCAAACAGTGGTACAAGATGCCACTTTGGAGATTTGCGTAGAAACTCCCATAAAGGTATTATCGGATGGCCATGATACATTCTATATTCGGTGTGGGTGGCGGTCATGATGTCCACGTCGCTTGAACCGCTCTTCTTGTGTGATTGTTGACAAGGCTACTGTGTATGTTGTTGAAGTTGTTAATCTTGGTGCGCATTGCGGTCCACTTGCCGAAAACGACTCGGTCGTATGATATTCACCACAACTCATTGCGGCGAAAAACTTTTCACGTATACGCCTCCAAAAGACGACTATATCTTGGTCGGTTGCTATAAATTGAAAAAAGAATTTAGTAGCAACAAAATAAAAATATATTTATAAAAAGTTAATGGAGTAAAAAATTACAAACAATCGGATCCTCCGACACGTCGAGCCATGCTTGTGGCAATGCAAGTTCTTCGGTAGGCGTCCACCCCTCGATCGTTTGAGAAGCACGTTTGATATTCTCGCCCTTCTTACGGTGCCTTCTCGATCGTCCACCTTTTGAGGAAGTGGGTTGGGTGTCGGGTCTGTTTTGGGTTTCGGGTATGTTTTGGGTTTGGGGTATGTTTTGTGTTTGAGGAAAAATGGTAGTCGGAATAGTATCCAAAAAACCGGGAAGCGGTGGTGGCGTTGTCGGATGAGGGTAGGTTGGGGTGGTAGGTGGCATCGGATAATACCCAATCTCACGCGTCCGTGGGTCTCTTCGGTATCGTTCTTCTTTCTCGTTGTTTGCTGAATTACTCCAAAACGGGATTGTTTGGTTCCCACGCGTTTTGATTGTTAGGAAACATTGTGTGAGTATTAAAGAATGTATAAAATTTATGGAGAATAGATGGTAGAAATGGTATGATTTGAGTAAAAATGGTAAGATATATATATTGTGAAAATTTAAAAACAAAAGTTTATTTTTTATTAAATTACCATTGCCAAACGGTAAAGTGTATGGGGAGCACCAAAATAGAGCCATTGGCGCTCATTACCTTGCTAGCGATTGATCAATGCCCCCCCCCCCTTTGACGGATGGGAAATGGGGGAGGGGTGCTATAAGGCGGTATCAACGGTGATGTGACCAGGGACGGTATACCACACCCACTGATCTTAGAGATTTTGTAGGATCGTCATTAATTATATACGTGTGCGTAAAGAGAACGATTTTGTTCTTGTATGTTGACCAAGTTAGACCCACGGTGTAGATGATCATAAAATTTACTAAGACGCCAAACAAATAAATTTGATGTTTATACTTTTTTTATAAGTTATGAGTTAAATGTCATTTTAGTCCTTGTGGTTTTGGTCATTTTATCAGTTTAGTTAAAAGGTTTGAAACCTTGTCATTTTAGTCTAAATAGTTTCAAGTGTTGCCATTTTAGTCCATTGGGTTAACTCCATTAATTTTTTATGTTAGCTAGAAGGGTAATTCGATCATTTTATATGGTCGAATTGCCCTTCTAGTTAATAGAAGAGTTAAATGCTTGGTTGGTCCCTGTGGTTTGCAAAAATTGCAGATGTGGTCCCAATGGTTTACTAATTACACACGTGGTCCCTGTGGTTTTCAAAAATGCACTCGGTTGGTCCCTAGACCTAACATCAGTTAAATTTCTCAGTTAAGTCCATGTTAAATGACCAAAATACCCTTGCCTAACTATAAAAGGGTAGTGAACCCTGTCTCATTCATCAGACCTCTGCTTCTCCGGTGATCAGAGTCGGTCTGGCGATCTCCGGCAACAGGTCAAGGGAGTCCGATTTCCGGCGATCTCCGGCAACAGGTTCCTCCGGCGAACCCCCATAACCACCGTCCTCCTCTTTCTCTCACACATCCACAGCCAAACACCACATTTCCCCTCTCTTCTCCGGTGATCAGAGTCGGTCCCGGCAGTTCAGAGCTGAGAGAGAGAATCAGAGACGAGGCAAGAGAAGGGGCGACGCCATTCACGGCGGCGGCGGCTTGGTTCCGGCTGTTCAGGTCTCGAGTTGGGCTCCGGTTTGGGTCTCCCAACACAGTCGGAATTGTAGGTCTCCGATCCGACGGTTTTGAGGTTGCAGGTTTTATTATTGGCCGGCGATGGAAGGGAAGGGGTTTGTTTGAGTTTGCAGATCTGGGATTTGTGAATTGTTGTTAATTGATGCAGATTTCTTAGTGTTGCGAACTCGATTATCGGATAATCGGTGTTACGGAATTGTGAATTGTTGTTAGTTGAGTATAATTAGGGTTTTGATGGAGGGAAGAGTGAGGAAATATGGGCAGCAGCATCAGCGGTTGAGTCCGGATCGAGCTAAAGTGTGGAAGGAGAGGTCACCGAGGTATCGGTTACAGATTTATGTGATTTCCATAAGAAATCACACTGGTATACGTCACTGGCACGCAATTCCGGCAACGACACAGCCGTCCGGTTAGTGATGGATGGTGTTGGTGGTGGTTTTCTGATCTCCGATAGTGATTGTGGCTGATAGTGGTGATGTCAGTTAGGATGGTTGCTGATGGGGGTGAAGTCTTGGTGGTGTCGTGGTGTGGAGTCAGATGGTGGCTGGTGGTGGAGAGGACTTAGAACTCGTGGCATTCCTGAAGGTGGGTGACGGTGGTGGGTGGTTACTGGTGGTGATTGGAGGAGATGATGGTGTTTTTTATATATTTTTTTATTTCTTTTAATTGTTCTAAGGGTAATATAGTCATTTCACACATAGTTAACTGAGAAATTTAACTGATGTTAGGTCTAGGGACCAACCGAGTGCATTTTTGAAAACCACAGGGACCACGCGTGTAATTAGTAAACCATTGGGACCACATCTGCAATTTTTGCAAACCACAGGGACCAACCAAGCATTTAACTCTTAATAGAATTACATTTAAAATGACTGAAATGCCCTTATAGTTAACAAAATAAAGGGACGGAGTTAACCTAGTAGACTAAAATGGCAACGTTTAAAACTATTTGGACTAAAATGACAATATTTCAAACCTTTGGACTAAACTGGCAAAATAACTAAAACCACGAGAACTAAAATGACATTTAACTCTAACTTTATTGTATACCCTAGATGGGACCTTACCTTAATCGGCTGCTAGTATAACTGTGTCTATGAAAATTGATGGTTGAATTATTAAACTTTTTTATTTAGTACAAAATAAATACTAAATAAAAAAGTTTAATAATTCAAACTTCAATTTTCATAAACATATTATGAAAAGTGGTGTTAGTGTGAGTCTCCGGCAGATTGTTTCTAACTTATTTTTTTCTAAGTGGTGATGTTTTGTAGCAATGGGAATGTAAAACATGGTGTCATTTTTAATTGCATCAAATTTGCTTGATCATCATGTTAGGTTATTTGGTCTAGGTACTTCTTTCACAGTGTTGCGATTGTTAGATTGTCTAGTAAATCGATAAAACCACGATCGATACTCTAACCCGCTCTTAATAAAGTTTAATTAACATTAGCTAGATAGTCTTGACCATCAAAGCGTGCAATCGTTTCGCTTGGAGTGTTGGGAAGCTTAGCTTATCACTTTCTAGTAAGGTACGTACTAGCTTGGGGCTCATGTAGCCCATTATTAATTATGTTTTGGATTGAAACAAATAATCCATTGGCTCATTTAGCAAATAAATACATCTATTTATGAATAATTATTAATCTATATCATATCCCCACTTAGTTACTACACTAGGTTGGGGTTAGTAGGTAACGTGGACGTTACTAACATCTTCATTGAAGTTCATGTGGGGTGAATAAATTTGACGTGTTTATCATGCATTATAAAAAACCTCATGTGTTTGAACTTTCCATTTCCAAGATATATAAGAATAGTATGAAAAAAAAAAAGTGATTGCAATAAATAGTTTTTAACTCATTTTACGTTATGTCCTTTAGTCCTCCTCACCTTGTTAAAATTTTCAGTTAAGTATGCAATGTGCCTTGCACATGAGGGTAGATTGGTACTTTTATTAGTGTTTTTAAACTATATTTAAACAAATTAATATATCTCTCTACAGAATCTGAAAACCCAATCTATTTTTCTTCCTTCTTCTCCACCTATCACCACACCCCCCCACACACCCCCGCACACATCATCGTCACGGCCACTACACACCACCACCACCATGATCGGCACTCCTATCAAGTTTGCAATTGTAACACCTCGTAAAAAACGTGTCCAATGATGTGTTGACACGTATAATAAACCCTAATAAAGTCAAACGTTGACTATGAGGGACTAATTTCGTCAAAAACGAAAACTATGATTGTGGAAGGACCAAAAATGTCAACTTGCCAAACTTGTGCCTCTGATTGACCTCATATGATGTTCGTATTCTTTATTGAATAAATTGTCGGACACAAGAAGCCGTTTGTGCTTAAAAAACCAAAAATTTACAAACCATAGGGGTTAAAAGTGTCAACATGTTAATTCATACCTTTGAAGGACCTTTTTACGATCCCGAGGCTTTGTAGAATCTTTTTATATTCTCACGATTGTCAGATAAAGATTTCATGGAGTTTCGATGCAAATAAACAATTTAAATTGCAAATATCAAGAAGATGGGTTAAAAGCGTCAACATGTTCAAATTAACCTCTCAGTGACCTTTTAACAAACCCGAAGCATCATAATGTTCAATATTACTCTCGAGAATGCCTAATATGGATTGACGTGATGTCGCGGTCACAATCAAATTTAATCCAATTACAACTAAGTAGATAGCGGTAAGTGGGTATCGAACACAGGGAGTTTGTGGAAAATGTGCTATTTCAATTGTTTCTCTAAATTAACTAAATTAGACTAATTGCAAGAAAATAAAATTCAAGAGTTGATTTGAGTGAATTGGTTTAAGAACTAAATTTAACTAAATAAATTGCAAATGAGGAGTGTTGGTTGTAAGTAAATTAGAGACAAATGACCATCCTAGATTTCCGGTTTCAATTGACATTCATGTTATCATTCCACTAGAAAGAACTACATAGACATAGTTCTTGTTGCAAAGGCGTAGGACGTTGCACTTGTACCCCTTGTGGTTGAACATGTTGTACCCCAACAGGTAGTCTACCCATATCTTGAAGTTGTTGTAACGGTTGACTTTGTTGACCCGCTCCTCCTTGAGGTCCCAAATTACCTCCATCACCCCCATAATAAAATCCATCTTCTTCGTATCCCTCAAACTCTTCTTCATACCCTTCATAATATCCATCTCCTCCTATACCCGAAGATTGACCAAATGGAAAAGATGAGTATTGAAAACCCGGTTGGTTTGGTGGTCTATATGTAGAGGTAGTATGAATAACGGTTGAAGTTTGTGGCGGTAGATAAGTAGAAGATGATTGACCTGAAACTGGGAAAAAATGTGAAAGTGGTGGAATTGTTGCGGAAGGGCTATAGGTGAGGGTAGGTTCGACTTGGGTAGTAATAGGTGGTGTGGTGTTGGTTGATGTAACTTCATGTGGTGAAGTAAATTCGGTAGTGGAAATAGGCATGGTGGTATTTGGTGAAGGTTGTGTGGATGTAGGAATGAATGATGAGGTCGTTTGACCCATTGTGGGTGGGATTTGTGAACCAGCCATGATATTTTTTTTTGGCGTAATGGGTGAAGTAGGTGAACCAACAATTTTGTTTTCTCGTACCAAAACTCTATTTTGCCTCAACGTTCTTTCAATTTCCGGATCAAATGACAATGGTGACGCTTTGTGAGATCCTCTAGTATGCATGCACCTGTAGAACCTGCACACTAAACACACCAGTGTAAACCCGAAAATAACAATGCAAAACTAACAAACTGACACACGTTGCGCACTACTCCCCGGCAACGGCGCCAAAATTTGACGTGATTGTCGTGGGTCACGCAAATTTAATCCCAAAAACAACTATATAGATAGCGGTAATAGGGTATCGAACTCAGGGAGTATGTGGAAAGTGTGTTGTTTTTATAGCCTTGCGATTAAACTACAATTAACCTAATTTACAGAAAATAAAGATCAATGAATTTGGATTGTTGTTTGAGAAAACTAAATTAAACTAATTGCAAATCAAATGTTGGTTGTAAAACAAATTAGGAGAGACAAATGACCATCCTAGATTTCCGGTTTGTATCGACATTCATATTATCATTCCACTAGAAAGAACTACATAGACATAGCTCATGTGTGATTACTTGCAGTGATGAAAGGGAACTAAGTACTCAGATTCCTAGAACGTGAGGTTGTTACCCGATGATCAATCAACCCTTACCCAATCCTAATTCTACCCATGATATCTCGATTGCCAACGGCACCAAGAACGTATGGTTTCAAACTAGAAAATCATAAGAATTAACAAGTTACTAACAAACAATCACACACCATAACAAACCAACCAAAAAGATAAGGATTGCTATTCTAGAAATTAGGAAATCAAATACAAATGTCTCAAACAAACCTTCAATCTAGGACAATCATAAAGTGTTTAGCCACACATGGCTCGAATCAACATCATAACAAAGATATTAGTGTTCATACGGATCAAAAACACAAACCGAATGTTAGAGATTGTCCAAAACCCAGCAAGAACACTCAAATTCGCCCCTAGTATGCTCCAATAACCGTCAATGAAGAGAATATTGAAAAGACACAATAAAAACCAACTTAATGTGGCAGTTACATAAAATCCGCAGACACCACCGTAATTTACGGCTCCACCGTAAATTACGGTGGACATAATATTGTTACGGTGCATATAGACTGATTTACGGTGACCTCCAAACCAAAATAGGTCCACCGTAAATTACGGTGAGACCGTAATTTACGGTATCAACCTAACTTTTGTTCTTTGTTCCTCACAAATGCTGCCGCCAATAGTCACGTGTTGTTGATTGATGTTGTCAGCTTCCAAAACCAAAATAGTAATGATGAATGTTGTTGACTCTTGCTTCTTTGTGATAATGCTGTTGACTAAAAAAAAAACCCCCTAAGTCACGTACAAGATTTGTTGATAGGTGATGTTTATCTCAATTGTTCACGTGATGATGATCATTATTATTCCAACTTCCAAGTGAAAACCGTATGTCTGCCGCCCACTAATGATGATGTTGTTGATTGGCGGCCCAATACCAAAAGTCCACAAGTCCCCTCTCATGACTATGGCGGCCCAATAAGAATTCAGCCCACGTGATTTGTGATGTGTGTATATTTGAGAATGTTTTGACTTTTCCTTGTGCCTACCCCAATGCTCACGTGACCCCTTCAAAGAAGTCTGCCAATGTGATGATGATAATGTTGTGTTTTGTTTTCTCCAAGTCTCGAGGCTGCCTCCTCACGTGATGTTATTAAATTGTGATGATATTTTTGTTGACTTTCTGGAACCTCAAACTCACGTGAATATTCTTGCCATCAAATAATCACAAAATCTCCACTAATGATCGGCCCATAAAGAAGTCCACATATATCGGCCCATATGTATGCGTGTGTCTTTGGCAGCTCCAATTGTCTGATGTTGAGGGAAGTCAAACATCAAACATAATGATGATGTTTTGTGACTTGTTGTCCACATGATTCTGATGATGATTTGATGTTTCTAAACAAAACAAAACCAAAGTCACAGTGATGACTTTTGGTGCCACCCCTTTTATCCTTTTAATCTCTTGAACCACAAAGTCACATTGCCATTTAATTTCCAACCGTAGCCTACGGGTCCAATTTAACCGAATTAAGCGATTTACCTGCAAATCACACAAACATTCATAGTTACTATATTCAAGCAAATAACCAAGTAAAGCATGGAATTTTAATCTTTTTAAACTATTTAAGGGTTGTCCAACGGACCACCCGTCACATCCCCACACTTACCCGTTGCTTGTCCCAAGCAACCGATTCAAAAACTATTTCAAAACCACAAGCGATCAACATGCAAACCAAGCTAAAATGTATCGTCCTTTTACTAACTTTCAATCATACCACAAAACACACCCCTCACAAAAATCTCTCGGTGACAAGAATTATTAGCATAATGCTAAACCACTCAATGCGTGTGTGTGTGTGCGCGCGACAATAAGCTTGTATACAAATCAAGTCTCCTCCTATTGAGTATTTAGCATGCTTATGAATCAAAAGGACTTACGGGTTGTAACGGGGCTAGGTGCAAAGGTAGGAAAATGGGAAAATATATATGCGAGAGCTAATTGATTTGACCCGGTTTTTATTTTCACTACTAAGCAAAACAACCATCAACTATATACAAGATATCTACACTTCTCAACTACTATTGCAACTTAATACTTCTTTTTGTATTTTTCTCATATTTTTCTCTTTTTTTTTCCTTTTCTTTGCTTTTTTTTTTTCATAACACATCAAACTCAACAATATATACAAGAACATCAATACTACATACTAAATCTCCTAAACCGGGTCATCTCAAAAGGTAAAATTTTTGTAGGAAGTAGGCTCGGGTCACAATCGAATGGTCTAAGTCTCAACATGGCTTTCTAAGGACCAAACCCCCACCCCTCACAATACCAAGCTCATATATGTAAAGTATGAGGTCCAACCCACCAATCCCGCACTCTCACACATCTAGACGAATCTACCTAAAAGTCCCCTATCATTTTCAAAAGCATGCTAACTCTAGGATTTAACAAGTATTCACACACAAATTCTATTAACACACAACACACACCGCCACTCAAACAATAAAATATCAATAACAATCATGTGTGGCTCAAATCCTCACCAAGAAAAAAAACTAGGAATGGGTGTCGGTGTGTCAAGTGGAACAATATCAAGTTTTCAAATTTTGACAATTTTCGCTCGGATTTACAAAATTTTTAAAACTATCAAAAATTTCCCCCATCCCCACACTTGGGATACATTGTCCCAATGTATGGCTTTGAGGGCTTTGATCACTAAAATTCATTCAACATCAACAAAAGCTTTAAATCTCAAACCCCAAATTTCTTTTTTTCTTTTTGGGTTTTTTTTTTTTTATAAACAAAAGCAAACTAACAAACTAACAATATTTCAAAGCTAAAGAACATGACAAGTCTAAGGAAAAAGTACATTGACCTGGTAAAGTTTGGCACAACAGATATTGTAAATGATCCAATTTCCTTTCACCACCTTTACACAAATATCCGCACATCTTCCCCACACTTGAGTGTTGCCATGGCCCTGAAACATAGAAAACTAAAGAAATAACAAGATCAGTGCAAAACCTCGGGTTGCCTCCCGAGCAGCGCTAAGTTTTCAGGTCTTCAGCCAGACCGTACCACCCCCATTTATGGTGGCTCAAAGAACCGGTTCCTATCACTTCCATCACTTCCTTGTGCCATTGAGCAAAATGCATCCATCTTGTTTTGAGTCGGTGGGTAATCAAATACGCTCTTGCTTGACCCCATATGTGTTTCTTCACGGTCCGGTGGGTGCTTTTTTCTCATTCTTTGAAACACGTTTTTCATACAATCACTAGACTCACCACCCTTCCCCTCAATGGACTCATAACTAATCACTCTAGTTTGAACATCGAAAGACAACTTACGGTTCTTTTCGGTCATGGTAATAATCTCGTCTCTACAATTAATTTGAGCATTTGCCGTGTATAGAAACGGTCGACCTAAAATTACCCTTTGTGGTGATGCCATGTTGGTAGAAGCATAGTCCAAAACTAGGAAATCCACCGGGTATTCAAATTCTCCCAACTGAATCTTAACATTCCTAACCATTCCCCGTGGACGCCTCCAACTTCCATCTGCCAAGCTCACCATGGTATAGATCGCTTGGTAGCACACTCATGCTTGCCCCGTAGTCCAACAATGCGTGAGGGATTTTTAATTTTCCCACACGGATAGGCACGATTGGCGCTTCACACTCTTTATCATTCTCGACTTCGTCATATTTTTTCAAACCTGCATTCACTTGATACGAAGAAGTTAGCAATGTTTCATTAAATTTAGTATTTGGAACGGTGCTTACCACATTGATGTTAACGCTTTTTGTGTTCTTGGGATTTGGCACCGTATCACTTGGTAGTTGGCCTTTTGCTTTCTTTAACATCGCCACGTCACTTGCAAGTTGACCCATTTGAGTGGTCAACGATTGGATGCTTTTGTCACGAACCTCGTCCTTTTGCATCCGAACCTCATCACGTTGGTTCATTCGTTGCATTTCACTTTGCATCGCCTTCAACATCTCCATCATCTCATTTCCACCCGAAGATCTTTGACCCGTTTGATATTGCCTTTGAAATCCTTGGTTTCCTTGGAAATTCGGGTTAGCTTGATTTGAGGGGTTCCCATAACGAAAGTTTGGGTGGTTCCTCAACCCGGGGTGGTATGTATTAGAATTCATGTTGTTGTAATTTCTACCACCCCCTCCTTGACCTTGAACAGCATGAACCTCTTCGTATTGCCCATCACCTCCTTGGCAATTTTCAGCCGCATGACCTATTTCATTACACAATGCACAAACATCATAAATTTGATTAGTAGTTTGAACATTTCCATCGTCAACTGCATGAACTTGCGATCTCGTGACAGCCTGTAGTGCTCTCCTTGATGCTTGAGCTTTCCTCTTTGAGGTAATGGCCATTTGTTCCAAGAACTCCCAATCCTCATCTTCATAATTTGTGCCAAAAGTCCCATTTGTGATGGACATTAGATCACATGCATCCTCGGCACACAACCCCTCGTGGAAAGCATTCATCAACTCCCAAAGTTCAATCCCATGGTGAGGGCAATTCTTTATCATCATATTGAATCGTTCAAATGCCTCATGGAACATCTCACCATGTTGTTGTTGGAAGCTCCTCAACCCCTTTCTAGCATCGTTGGTCTTTTGAGCGGTGTAAATGTT
Source organism: Helianthus tuberosus (assembly GCA_030545235.1). Taxonomy (NCBI): domain Eukaryota; kingdom Viridiplantae; phylum Streptophyta; class Magnoliopsida; order Asterales; family Asteraceae; genus Helianthus; species Helianthus tuberosus. The sequence goes on along the minus strand of CM060439.1, from coordinate 40,794,893 downwards.
GGTGCATGTTATATGACAACAGCTTTGGATTGGTCTTTGGATATTAAACAAAAGATTGGATCATGAAGACTTAAAGAAAAACGAGCTCTATGAAGCCCAATCAGTCCAAGTTTGTAACAAGTCTATTAGGCCCAAGTTTATATGAACAAATGTAATACGGGCCAGAGCCCAATTCGTGTATAGGAGGTTGTAGTATATAAACAACCTCTTGCTACATGTTTAAGGTTAGACACTAGAGACACTTTAGACAACTTGAGAGAGCATTCAAGTGTGAGAGCTTAAGAACAAAACAGAAATCGGCTGTTTAGGTTCTTGTAGATCTTAGTGATTGTAAAACACTTCTAAGGGTTTGATAATCACAGAAGATCAGTTTGGAAGTTTGTGTGTTTGTGTGTTCGAGTTCTTGTTCTTCTACTTATTCTTGTTTCTGGGTTCGAAGATCAATCAAGGGGATTCCGCACCCTTGATAGATTATCTGTCTTGTTAAGATCCAACGGGATTAAGGGACCTACATTTGGTATCAGAGCATTTGCTCTTATGCGTGGTTCAAGACTGAAGATCTGGATTCAAGTTGTTTTTCGGGTGAAAATTTTCGGTGTCTCATTCATAATTTTCGTGAAGAACAGCAAGAACAAGGAAGAACAGTTCAAAATTCTGAAGTTTTGATCTGATTTGGTAGTTGGTAGTTGTGTTTGAGTTGATTTGTTCGAAAATTTCGAGTTAAAATTTCTGGGTTTTTGCGAAGAACAGGAAGAACACTTGATGAACAGCTTAAATTCGTGTATTTTAATCTGTTTTGATTATTTGTTTTGACTGTTTTCGTGTTTGTAGGAGACTTTTGCTTGGATTTCGTGTAAGGAAAGAAGTGTTGATTGAAATTTTGCTTGTGCGACCGGATTGTCAGCTGCTGCTGTTGACAGCTGCTGCTGTTTCGGGATTGGGTGGCTGATTGGCCCAATCAGCTGTTGTGCGATCTTGTGATATTCAAAATTTGAAATTTTTAAGCTTGTGCGTTTGGAGGTCTTGTACGTTTGGAGTTCTTGTACGATTGAGGATCTTGTGCGTTTGGAGTTCTTGTGCGACCCGGATTACTCTTGTGCGACCTGAAGTCATCTTGTGCGAACAGGAAACTTGTGCGATCAGGCCCAGGCCCGTTAAAGTGACTGTTTGGCCCAAAGTTGGTGGATTGTGCGATCCAGAAGACCTTGTGCGTCTCAAAGGGTCTTGTGCGATCCTATCTTGTGTGATTCACAAGTGGTGGAATTTTGAAAGGCAAGCGTAGGAATTTTTTCAGTGTTTCGTATTTAGAGAACAATCTGTAACACACCTGAAGAAGCCGTTTGTACCGTTGAACTCGTGGGATTTTTACGACAAAAAAAAAAAAAAAAAAAAAAAAAAAAAAAAAAGAAAAGACTCTGGAAAATCCCGAATTCAGTTTTCGACATTATATATATTTGGATTCGTCTTTTCGAGGCGATTCTAACGGTGTAATTTGGTAACCACTGTGTTCGGAAAAAATTTGTACGGTTTTATCAGTCTGTTACGTTGAAATGTCGAACATGTCTAAATTGAACGAACTCTTAAGGATGGAACATGAGGTAGGCACGACGAACAAACCACCTAAGATGATGAAGGTGGAGAACTACTTGACATGGAAGGATAGGTTTCAATCTTTTGTTGAGTACCAGGACACGCGTATGTGGATATGCATAGACGATGGGTATGTGAACCCAACTCATGAGTTTGAGGGAAGACAACGTATAACTGCTTACGTTGATATGGATGCCGAACAAAAGAAAATGTATGAGGCTGAGAAGAGAGCCTTGGCAGCCATTAAAATGTCTTTACCTGATGGCATCAAGCATACCTTTAAGAAGTACACTACTTCAAAGGGAATGTGGGATGCACTAGAGAAGAGATATGAGGGAAATCCTGATGTCAAGAAGAACAAAGTTGATCTACTGAAGAAGCAGTTTGCTGTATTCAAGTACATGAAGAATGAGTCACTTGAAGACGTCATCACTCGATACTACCATCTGATGTCAGAACTGGATAATTATGATATAGATTGCTATACTGACATTGAGAAAAATGACAAGCTGCTTGATGCTCTACCGGCTAAATGGGATATCTACACTCTCATGATTAAGGGAGAAGCAGACTATGACACGAAGGAATTGGAAGAAGTAGTTGGAAAGCTTAGAGCTTATGAGCTTAGCATGAAGAAAAAGGACACTGGTTATGATCAGGTTCAAGATCCAGGGATATACAATGGGCTTACATCTTCTTCACCTCATGATGCTTCTAGCGACTCTGCAACTGCATTTCTTTCGTGTGATAAGGAGCAGGTCACAGTGAATGAGGATGGTGATGTGTGTTTTGTAGCTGCTGCAGGAGGATCAACAGGAGTCAAGAGAACATCAACTTCAAAGCAAAGTAGTAGTGCAAAGTCAATGCCTATGAGTGTGAAGTCTGCTGAAGGACATCTTGCTCTACTTGCTTCTTTTGTTGCGTCTTATGAGAACTACATTCAAGGGAAAATATCTGATCCTGCCACTTTTGATGAAGATTATGATCAGATTGACCCTGATGATCTAGAAGAAATGGATCTACAATGGCAGATGGCCATGATTTCGAGACGTGTGAAGAGGTTCATGAACAGAACTGGAAGGAAGTTTGTAGGAAAGAGCGTAGGTTTTGACAAGACCAAAGTCAGGTGCTTTAACTGTCAGAGTTATGGTCATTTCGCTAGGGAATGTCAAAAACAAAAGCATGAGAATACGAATCAAAGTTCAAACAATCGGAATGCTTCAAACAACTCTAACTCTAACTCTAACTCAAGGGCGTTGATATCTACTGCAAGAGAAGGCTCATATGACTGGAGCATTCACTTAGAAAATGATGAAAATGTCACTCAAGCATTCATGGCAGAGATCACTCCAGTCAATGATGGTGAAGCTACAGTAGATGAGGCTAAAGTTGAGAAGAAGAGTGAAGTTGAGGAAGAAAAGGCTGATCAGAAAACAGTTGCTGAAGAGGATAAGCCTGAGTCTGAGCATGAAATGGAAGCTGATGAGAAAGATGAAATCATCAAAAGAATGGAAGCTCAACTTGCTGCTCTCATGGCCAACTCAGACAAATCGACAGGAGAGGTAAGTAACTCTGCAACTTCTGTTTGCTTAAAGTGTCGTGAACTACAGGGTGAAGTTGACAAATTGTCAACTCAAAACAAAAGTCTTGTGAGCGAAATGTCTACTGTAAAAGAATCAAATTTCTTTGCTAAAAGAAACGAGTCATCATATTTGAAAAAGATAAAAGGCTATGAAGCTGAAATTGAAGTTTTAACCAGCAAACTAAACGAAAAACTTCAAGTCATAGACTTAGCTCATGACATGATGGCTGAGAAAACAAAAGAGATTTCTGAAAAAAGCAAAGAGTTGTCAGATGCACAACTCAAAATTGTTGAACTTGAAAAGAAATTAGGTCAATTCAGGGATTCTACTTTTGTTATGAAACACATGATGGGTGGGTTAAAGAAGAGTAATGACAAGACAAGTGTGGGATTCCAGGGATTTAATGAAGTCCCACCTCCTCTTAGTCATGACTATTCTTTCCTACCTGATGAGGATGAGCTTACAGACTGTCTGTCAACATCACCAAGTAGTTTCACATCCAGTCAAGGTGATGTGTTTGAAGATAATGATGCTAAGAAGGAAAATAACAGCAAACCTGTTTTGAAAAAGAAAAATACACCTTCTAAAAACAATAATCAAACTTTTGTTAAAAAGGTTAATTTTGTTCAAGGAAGTGATATGAAAACCGAAACAGCTGTTATTGAAAAGGTATCAAATGTAGAGTTTGCTAGAAACAAAAACATAGAAAAATCTGAAATTAAGCAAACTGAGCAAAATCCTTCTAAGGCATCATCATCAAAACCAGAATCTAGTTCAAAGGCTTCAACTAAGAAGTCTTCGAATAAGAGATCGTGCTTCAAATGTCACACAAAGGGACATGTAGCTAGCTGCTGTCCTAACAAAAAGGTTGAAGCACAAGTTAGTGAGAAACAAAGAGGGAAATCACCTGAGAAGCAAAGTGATATTGAGGAAAAGGTCTCAAATTCTCAAAAGAAATCTGCTCCAAAGCAACAACCGAGTGTTGCTAGTGGTGTAGATAAGGCTGAAAAAGGAACTCCACAAGTTCCTCGTTTCCAAAGAAATCAACCAAGATTTCAGCCTAAATCTACATCAGGCAGATATGAAAGACCTAGAAGTAACTCACCAAGAATGAATAATCAAAATTCAAATAATTTCAGAAGTCAAGGTCAATATCAAAATCGATACCGAAATAATGGTGGTCGAACTTTTTATAACAATGGCTTTAGAAATTACAATCAAGGTTCTTGGAATCAAAATCAAAATTTTCAAAGGTCACATAGTCCAAACTCAAATAGGTACCCTCAGGACCAGAGACCTTATGGAAATCATGCCCCATTTCCATCAACAGACCCAAGATCCAAGACTCCAGCTAGGAGTGATGGATACTGGATGGATGTTCCTGTAGTTGATGAATCTGGAAGACCCAAGACCATTAAGGCTTGGGTCCCCAAATCTAACTAATCTTTTGGTTGGTGTGTGCAGGAGCTGCTAAGGAGGATTATCAACTTATGGTATGTTGATAGTGGCTGCTCCAGGCACATGACGGGGGATGCGAGGTTGTTTTCTGAATTTGAAGAATTTGATGGTGGACATGTAAATTTTGCTGGTGCTAAAGGTGGAAAAATTACTGGACGAGGAAAAGTGACGAATGGGAAGATCACATTGGACAAAGTGAACTATGTTGAGCAGCTTAAACACAATCTGATGAGCGTGTCACAAGTCTGCGACAAGGGTCACTCGGTCCATTTTACAAATACTGAGGCATTGGTGTTGAAACCGGGTTTGGTCATTCCGGACGATTGGATAGTTATGCGTGCACCAAGGAAAAATGATACTTATGTCATGGACATGGGTGCCAAGGATCCAACTGCTGCGGTGGCGTGTTTACTGTCAAAAGCATCTGAAGCTGAATCAATGTTGTGGCACAGACGCATGGCTCATATTCACTACCGCAAAATGAATTATATCATAAAGAATGAGCTAGTGAAAGGGGTTCCATTGCTGAGGTTTCAAGTGGAAGATAAATGTCTTCCATGCCAAAAGGGAAAACAACACAAGAAACCTCATAAGTCTAAAACAGTAAATTCCATTAATGCCCCTTATGATTTACTTCACATGGATTTATTCGGTCCAGTGAACGTGAGGAGCATAGGTGGAAAGTACTATTGTCTTGTTGTCACTGATGATTACTCACGTTATTCATGGGTTTTCTTTTTAGGTACAAAAGATGAGACAGCAGAGATGTTGATAGATCTTTTTACGAAATTAGAAAACGTCCATGAGGCAAGGATCAAGAGGATAAGGAGTGATAATGGCACGGAGTTCAAGAATCGAGTTCTGGATCTCTACTGTCTTCGAAAGGGAATTGAACATCAATATTCCGCTCCTTACACTCCTCAGCAAAATGGAGTCGCTGAGAGGAAAAACAGGACGTTGATTGAAGCCGCTAGGACGATGCTTTCAGATTCAAAGCTACCAGTTCTTTTCTGGGGAGAAGCTGTGAATACAGCTTGCTACGTCCTAAACAAAGTTTTGACCGTTAAACGTTTTAACAAAACTTGTCATGAGTTAATGTTTAATGAAAAACCAAACTTAACAGGCTTTGAACCATTTGGATTACCCTGCACGATTGTGCGAAACAAAGATAAACAAAAATTCGGTGAGGTGGCAGATGAAGGCTACTTTCTAGGCTACGTGCCTGGCACACCGAATAAAAGGGTTTTTAATCTAAAAACTGGTAAAATTGAGATTGTTTTCAATGTAGAAATTACTTCTTACAAACCTCAACAATCAACGAGTGGTCCTGCTATATTATATGATTATGACAGTGTGTTTAAATCATTTAATATTCCTGAGGTTTCTGATGCAGATGGTTCTCAGCTGATTCAAACAGTTGTATGTGAAGACGATGAAGGCGAGTTCATGCCTAGATCGAATGTTGATATGTCAGATGCTCCGGAAACTTCCCAAGGTGCTGCTAATCCTGATTCAAGCGATAGTGACTCTGAACCCATTCAGGGGGAGGATTTCATTAATCCGTTTGCAAATCAGAATATTCAGGGGGAGGTTGGATCAAACTTGGGTGATAATCTAGAAGTCGATGCTGTTGCTACTACGCGAGCAAATAGAGATCATCCGGTTGATATGATACTGGGAGATCCTACTGCAGGTGTTCAGACTAGAAGAAGCATAGAAGCGAATTCTGGGTTATTTGTTTCAATTGAGAAGACTGGGATAGTGAACGAGTGCTTGTATAGTTGCTTTATTTCCCAAGAGGAGCCGAAGAACATTCATATGGCTCTTAAAGACAATTCATGGGTTGAAGCTATGCAAGAGGAATTGGCCCAGTTTGCTAAGTTGAAGGTTTGGGAATTGGTGGACCTTCCAAAAGGTGAGAGAGAGATTGGCACTAAATGGGTATTTAGGTGCAAGAAAGATGAAAGAGGTATTGTCACACGCAACAAAGCTCGGTTGGTTGTCAAAGGCTTTAATCAGCAAGAAGGGATTGATTACAATGAGGTGTTTGCACCAGTGGCGAGGTTGGAGGCAATTCGTTTGTTTTTAGCTTTCGCAACATTCAAGGGCTTCAAAGTTTACCAACTAGACGTGAAGAGTGCATTTCTTTACGGAAAAGTCCAAGAAGTGGTGTATGTCTCACAACCAGATGGGTTCGTTGATCCAGACTATCCAGATCGAGTGTACAAACTTGATAAGGCTTTGTATGGGTTACATCAAGCTCCCAGGGCATGGTACGAGACACTGTCTACACATCTGGTCAAAAATGGTTTTGAAAGAGGTCAGATTGACAGTACACTGTTCATTAAGAGAAAGAAGGAAGATTTTCTGCTGGTACAGGTATACGTGGATGACATCATCTTTGGGTCATCTGACGAAAACATGTGTAAGGAATTTGAACAGGTGATGAAGAGCAAGTTTGAAATGAGTGCTATGGGTGAGCTGTCTTACTTTCTGGGATTACAAGTTGAACAGAAGGAGGATGGGATGTTTATACATCAAACAAAGTATGTGTATGACATTTTGACTCGATTCAAAATGAATGATTGCTCTACTTTCAACACACCCATTTGTGAAAACCACAATCTCGGCCCAGATCATGAAAGCACTGAAGATGTTGATCCAACTCAATACAGGGCGATGATTGGTTCTCTAATGTACTTGACTGCTTCAAGACCCGACATCATGTTTGCCGTATGCTTGTGTGCCAGATATCAGGCAAATCCAAAGGAGTCACATATGAAAGCAGTGAAGCGGATTCTTCGTTACTTGAAGGGGAAACCTAAACTTGGGTTGTGGTATCCAGCTGATAGTGATTTGAGGTTCGTTGCTTACACTGATTCAGACTTTGGAGGATGCAAATCAAACAGAAAGTCTACAACAGGTGGTTGTCAGTTCTTAGGAGGCAGGATCGTGTCTTGGCAATGCAAGAAGCAATCCTGTGTGTCTACCTCTACGTGTGAAGCTGAATATATTGCTGCGGGTAGCTGTTGCTCTCAGGTTCTCTGGATCCAACAGCAGATGCGCGATTACGGTTTGGATTTCACTCGTACTCCTATTATGATAGATAATAATGCCACTATATCAATCACAAACAATCCCGTAAAGCACAGTAGAACTAAACACATTGACATACGTCATCACTTTATTAGGGATTGTGCTGAAAAACGATTAATTGAATTGCACCGAGTCGACACAGAAGATAACCTTGCTGATCTTTACACAAAAGCTTTTGATCGAGCTCGCTTTGAACACTTAGTCGAACTCAATGGGATGAGGAATCCTGAATAACTGGTTTTTCATAAGAATTTTTGTAAATAGTTTACTGTTTTTCTTAAAAATCAAAAATACAAAAACATCGAAAAATTTCAAAAACACAAAAACAATAGAAAAGCAAAAATGAGTTTCCTGGCGAGCAAAAGAGAAAATGATAGTACATCAGTGGTCTGTCTAAACCTCTTTAAACCTTAAATGAAATATGCTAAGCAGCTCTATATAAGATGTATCGGTAGGCTCACAATCATTTTAAAGTGTGCAGGGTGATATAAACTTAAATCGACTGAAGACCAGGTGGGAACCATTCATTGGCATATGGTCTTAGTACCGAAATTTCGTTTGAGAGATTGCCGAGGTTCTGAGATATTCGGTCTTTATGCTGCTTATCATCTGGGTATCATGGTTGTATCTTTTACCGAAAAATAATGGGGACGCAAGTCTAGATCTTCCATGATATCATACATACGTGTACATATTGCATTCGACCTCAATAAGTGATCAACAATCACATGTCCCCAAAATAAGTGATAATATATCACATTTATCCGGGAGTCAAGTTCGTCTCTCTGCTGTACGAAAGTACTGACCTGTTCACGGACTTGCTCCTGTGCCCTCATGCATCTGAAAATCAAGTTCCTCATCAATAAGTGATTCTATCACATAGGACTTGTTTTCAATCAAAATAAGTGAGTTTCTCACATCATATACGGTCAAACAGATGATAATCGGTATACTCACCGGTAAGATGAACCCTCGTGCATACCTTGATACGGGAATGTGTCGTGATGTGGATGAACACCGGTCGGTAAGTATAAATCATACCTTAACGTATCCCCTCGCCATGATTACATATGATAAGTTGAGCTTATGTGGACAACAATACCGATAATCGTTATAGGATGCTTATCTAAATGTTAACTAAAAGAACAACAAGAGCGTTTTGACATGACCGCACACTGATATGATTCTCTTACCCTCGAAACTCGCAAAAAGAATGTCTGTAAATATTTCTTTACTGCTTTCAGTCTTTACATTTGAAAATATAAAAATCCAAAAATAGTGTCTTTTTCTGTTAAAATTCTTAATGTACGGAAAACTGTTATTCTTGGAGGAGTTGTTACCCAAAGGGGGAGACTGTGTTAGAAAGTGGGTTCAAAATTTTTTAAATCATGCAGGTTATATGGTGTTTGTTAAAAAATTTGTGCGTGTTGGTGCTTAATTGGAAAATGCTTAATCTGATACAGTTTAACTATCTCTTGTATAATAATAATTCTTTAACTATGTTGAAAAATTCTTATGGTTTCTCGAGATGTTTGTTTTATAGTACACAGATTGAAGCAGTTGTTGATGAGAAGTTGCTGTGAAGAGAGGCGGAGTTTGTTGCTGCTTGGTAGAATCCTCCTTCTACAATGCAGAGTGGATGCTGTGAAGACACATTGAATGCTGAATCAAAACTTGGAAGATTTGGTGATTGGATGCATCAGCTTAGGGGGAGTCTGTTGCTGACAAAGATGTTGCTGACAAAGACAGAATTCATGTTGAAGCTGACGCTATCCAAAGACCAAAGACTGTGAGATTCTGAAGACTAAAGTTTCCTTTGCAAGCTATTGTCAAGGGGGAGTTTGTTGGTGCATGTTATATGACAACAGCTTTGGATTGGTCTTTGGATATTAAACAAAAGATTGGATCATGAAGACTTAAAGAAAAACGAGCTCTATGAAGCCCAATCAGTCCAAGTTTGTAACAAGTCTATTAGGCCCAAGTTTATATGAACAAATGTAATACGGGCCAGAGCCCAATTCGTGTATAGGAGGTTGTAGTATATAAACAACCTCTTGCTACATGTTTAAGGTTAGACACTAGAGACACTTTAGACAACTTGAGAGAGCATTCAAGTGTGAGAGCTTAAGAACAAAACAGAAATCGGCTGTTTAGGTTCTTGTAGATCTTAGTGATTGTAAAACACTTCTAAGGGTTTGATAATCACAGAAGATCAGTTTGGAAGTTTGTGTGTTTGTGTGTTCGAGTTCTTGTTCTTCTACTTATTCTTGTTTCTGGGTTCGAAGATCAATCAAGGGGATTCCGCACCCTTGATAGATTATCTGTCTTGTTAAGATCCAACGGGATTAAGGGACCTACAGTAAAATTCATCTAAAAATATTTGTTGCATCTCCGCCCATGTATAAATGGATGCTGAAGGTAGTGTGTAGAACCACTTTTTCGCCTTATCTTCCAAGGAAAATTGGAACAATACCAATTTGACATCATCGGCCGAAAATCCTTGACTACCAAAAGTGTTGCAAATCGAATCATAAGCCTCTAAATGGAAGTAAGGCTCCTCCGTTGCTAGACCTTTATATTTTGGCAAGCTTTGTAGCGAATTGGTTCTCACTTCAAATGTCCTCCCTTGATTATTGTGAGGGATAACTACCGGTGAAGGATTGTGAGTGATTACCGGCCTAAAATGCGCTTCAATGCCTCTTGCGTGTTCTCTAAGATGTCTTCTTGGTACACCCAACCGACCCCTTGGACGAATATGACCCATTGGCCTTTGCATAGGCCCTTGTGGTGCAAATGGTTGCTGAAATTGAGGTTGCATTGGTTGTTGAATTGGCCTTTGGAATTGATGTTGTACGTTTTGTGGACGAAGTTGTTGCAAAGGCGTAGGACGTTGCACTTGTACCCCTTGTGGTTGAACATGTTGTACCCCAACAGGTAGTCTACCCATATCTTGAAGTTGTTGTAACGGTTGACTTTGTTGACCCGCTCCTCCTTGAGGTCCCAAATTACCTCCATCACCCCCATAATAAAATCCATCTTCTTCGTATCCCTCAAACTCTTCTTCATACCCTTCATAATATCCATCTCCTCCTATACCCGAAGATTGACCAAATGGAAAAGATGAGTATTGAAAACCCGGTTGGTTTGGTGGTCTATATGTAGAGGTAGTATGAATAACGGTTGAAGTATGTGGCGGTAGATAAGTAGAAGATGATTGACCTGAAACTGGGAAAAAATGTGAAAGTGGTGGAATTGTTGCGGAAGGGCTATAGGTGAGGGTAGGTTTGACTTGGGTAGTAATAGGTGGTGTGGTGTTGGTTGATGTAACTTCATGTGGTGAAGTAAATTCGGTAGTGGAAATAGGCATGGTGGTATTTGGTGAAGGTTGTGTGGATGTAGGAATGAATGATGAGGTCGTTTGACCCATTGTGGGTGGGATTTGTGAACCAGCCATGATATTTTTTTTTGGCGTAATGGGTGAAGTAGGTGAACCAACAATTTTGTTTTCTCGTACCAAAACTCTATTTTGCCTCAACGTTCTTTCAATTTCCGGATCAAATGACAATGGTGACGCTTTGTGAGATCCTCTAGTATGCATGCACCAGTAGAACCTGCACACTAAACACACCAGTGTAAACCCGAAAATAACAATGCAAAACTAACAAACTGACACACGTTGCGCACTACTCCCTGGCAACGGCGCCAAAATTTGACGTGATTGTCGTGGGTCACGCAAATTTAATCCCAAAAACAACTATATAGATAGCGGTAATAGGGTATCGAACTCAGGGAGTATGTGGAAAGTGTGTTGTTTTTATAGCCTTGCGATTAAACTACAATTAACCTAATTTGCAGAAAATAAAGATCAATGAATTTGGATTGTTGTTTGAGAAAACTAAATTAAACTAATTGCAAATCAAATGTTGGTTGTAAAACAAATTAGGAGAGACAAATGACCATCCTAGATTTCCGGTTTGTATCGACATTCATATTATCATTCCACTAGAAAGAACTACATAGACATAGCTCATGTGTGATTACTTGCAGTGATGAAAGGGAACTAAGTACTCAGATTCCTAGAACGTGAGGTTGTTACCCGATGATCAATCAACCCTTACCCAATCCTAATTCTACCCATGATATCTCGATTGCCAACGGCACCAAGAACGTATGGTTTCAAACTAGAAAATCATAAGAATTAACAAGTTACTAACAAACAATCACACACCATAACAAACCAACCAAAAAGATAAGGATTGCTATTCTAGAAATTAGGAAATCAAATACAAATGTCTCAAACAAACCTTCAATCTAGGACAATCATAAAGTGTTTAGCCACACATGGCTCGAATCAACATCATAACAAAGATATTAGTGTTCATACGGATCAAAAACACAAACCGAATGTTAGAGATTGTCCAAAACCCAGCAAGAACACTCAAATTCGCCCCTAGTATGCTCCAATAACCGTCAATGATGAGAATATTGAAAAGACACAATAAAAACCAACTTAATGTGGCAGTTACATAAAATCCGCAGACACCACCGTAATTTACGGCTCCACCGTAAATTACGGTGGACATAATATTGTTACGGTGCATATAGACTGATTTACGGTGACCTCCAAACCAAAATAGGTCCACCGTAAATTACGGTGAGACCGTAATTTACGGTATCAACCTAACTTTTGTTCTTTGTTCCTCACAAATGCTGCCGCCAATAGTCACGTGTTGTTGATTGATGTTGTCAGCTTCCAAAACCAAAATAGTAATGATGAATGTTGTTGACTCTTGCTTCTTTGTGATAATGCTGTTGACTAAAAAAAAAACCCTAAGTCACGTACAAGATTTGTTGATAGGTGATGTTTATCTCAATTGTTCACGTGTTGATGATCATTATTATTCCAACTTCCAAGTGAAAACCGTATGTCTGCCGCCCACTAATGATGATGTTGTTGATTGGCGGCCCAATACCAAAAGTCCACAAGTCCCCTCTCATGACTATGGCGGCCCAATAAGAATTCAGCCCACGTGATTTGTGATGTGTGTATATTTGAGAATGTTTTGACTTTTCCTTGTGCCTACCCCAATGCTCACGTGACCCCTTCAAAGAAGTCTGCCAATGTGATGATGATAATGTTGTGTTTTGTTTTCTCCAAGTCTCGAGGCTGCCTCCTCACGTGATGTTATTAAATTGTGATGATATTTTTGTTGACTTTCTGGAACCTCAAACTCACGTGAATATTCTTGCCATCAAATAATCACAAAATCTCCACTAATGATCGGCCCATAAAGAAGTCCACATATATCGGCCCATATGTATGCGTGTATCTTTGGCAGCTCCAATTGTCTGATGTTGAGGGAAGTCAAACATCAAACATAATGATGATGTTTTGTGACTTGTTGTCCACATGATTCTGATGATGATTTGATGTTTCTAAACAAAACAAAACCAAAGTCACAGTGATGACTTTTGGTGCCACCCCTTTTATCCTTTTAATCTCTTGAACCACAAAGTCACATTGCCATTTAATTTCCAACCGTAGCCTACGGGTCCAATTTAACCGAATTAAGCGATTTACCTGCAAATCACACAAACATTCATAGTTACTATATTCAAGCAAATAACCAAGTAAAGCATGGAATTTTAATCTTTTTAAACTATTTAAGGGTTGTCCAACGGACCACCTGTCATGGATAACATAGGGATTTGGCGCGATAAAATGATAATGCGCGCAAGTTGTGCTTTAAAGGAGCCGAAAGCGTCAAACTATAAAACTACGCCTTTGAGCGACCGTTTAAGCGAACTGGAGTAAACTGGAATGTCGTAATATCCCATCATACTCTTGGGAATGCTTATTATTGATCTTGAAAGGCTTTTATGCCATTTCGCGTTAAAACGCACAAGTTCGCAAATTAAAGGGTTATAAGCGTCAACCAGGAGAAACTGGTGTCTTCGGGTGATCTTTTGACGAACCCGAAGTTTAACGATGTTTGTTATACTTCCATGAACACCTACAATCTAACATAGAGGGTCCATAAGTGCTGAAAATAAAAGTTATGTTAGGTTTAAAGGTTCAGGGGCTGAAATTGCCAAACTTTAAACAAGTTTGGCTGATATGGGTGGTGGTCGCGTGCCACGACAGGACCCCCTGTCCACTGTCGCGTGCCGCGAGGACTGCATCTGTGCAGAAACCAGTTTTGGGCTGCTGTTTTGTTTTTCCTTGGCCACACACATTATCCATACTCACATAAAATGATTCTATGGGTTCTTAGATGGTATTACAACCTGGTATTACACTTGTTATGAGCTTGTGAAGATCTTAAACACTTGTCAAGATCTCATTCAATTCTAAAAAAACTATATAAAGGGGTGTTTCACCCACACTTTCAACTTGCACTTTCAAGTTCAATCTTGCTATCTCTCAATCCTAGAGGATCCTGATCATTTTGGAACCTCTTTTGAGTTCTATTCAGTCCACATGACCATTTGTAAGTGTCCTTTCGTGACTAGTTTATTTTATACGCTTTTAGAGCCGAAAAGTCAAGCGTTTTCGATAAACGCTTTGACCTTTAGCTAGACCATAATCGGTCAAGCCATTGTTCGCAACGAACATGGCTACGTGATCGTAATTAGGTAGGTGATAATCCCTAAAAAGGGCACCTCCTAATTATAACGTTTACTTAGTCAATTGTCGGGTCAAAGTAATGAATAGAAAAGTCAAACAAGTCAGTTTTTATAAAATGATTCATAACTGATAATGTAGAAGCTATAAAATACGTTTTATCACTTAAATAACTTGGTAAATAATATAAGAACATGTTTAGACATGTTCAACCCGACAATTCTAAGTATTAGGCTCGGTTCGCAACCGAAAGTCGCAAAAGTAGACTTTTGCTTTGACTTTCAGTTCTAACCTGAATTAGCTTAGTTTAGTTACGCCTTAGGGTTCCTTTGTGACCATGTTATATGTTAGAATAACCCTCTGAGGTTATACTTCATGGTCCCTTAGAAATCATAGTACATTGCATGTTTCCGTTATTTGCTTAAAAGTTGACCATTATGCCCTTATGTTATAAAAACGAGATTTTTGAAAATGTGAGAGGACAAAAAGCTTTATTACTGAAATATAAGTATGTCCACAAAATTTGACATCAGTTTCTGGTCTCAAACTAAAGTTATGCAAGATAACGTAAAATGAAACATTTTGTTAATTAAATGGCATTTTTAGCATAAATCATATTTAAACCCAAATTTTGGCACCAAACTCATTACCTACTGTTTTGATATAATTTTTAGGGAATTTTGGAATTTTTTTCTCAAATTTTATACTGGCCATAACATAGAGTTCTTGCATGAACTCGGTAATTGACGATAATGCTCTTTTCATTAATAAAATGAGTTTTACACATCATTTACATGCCAAACCTTTTCCTACTGACGTTATATATTAAATAGAATATCTTAAGCATTCAAGACTGATAAAAATCTCAGAATTTTATAAACATCCTAAATATCGTCAAATACCGACTTTTATGCGAATTCGGCGCATAGTATGGTTTAAAACCATATTTAGCACCTAAGACATGATACTTATTGATTTCATAAATAAATTTTAATATCTTAACACTAAGTATAAGTCTTGAACTCAGATTTCCAATTTGGTCCTTAAAACATATGTGAAATGACCAAAATGCCCCTCCGGTGCATAGTTTGGCCATAAATGGTAACCATCACATATGTATGATATTTTACTGATGTAACATAATAAAATAATTATTTTTACTGATTATTTTAGACCAGAACCTCAGTTTGCTATTTAACCTCTTTTATAAACTTTAAAACGACCAAAATACCCCTACGGAGCTTAAATTAGTTTTAAATTCGTTTTGGGCATAATTGAAGATATCCTACTGATATCACAACATATTTTAAGCATAATAACTTATGGAACTTGTACTTGACTCATTCGGTCACCCGTTATGCTTATACGTGTTCGGTACGGTTTATGTAACTAGTTTGCATAAATTAACCGAAACGGGTCAACCCTTATCATTTTTATTTCAAAATCCAGAATGTATTTAGTTTACCCATTTTATACAAGTCTTCATACTTGTTGGGTCTAAATTACATTCCAATCTGGTCATCGCTTAATCTCGCGTTTCGTACCGTAAACTTTTCTTTAAAACTAACTGGTCTAAGTTACAACTTAAATAAGACCCGTTAGGAATCTAATAGGTTATTAAAACCTTCGTTCCAGATTAGGAGCCCAGTAAAAGCTACCTACACTTGCAGATTAGAATATACGGCTGAGTATAATTTACATTTTAGATCAGGTAAATACTTTTAACTTATTTTCCCTTATACGGGCTTGGGGTATGGTAAATTATTACCAGTTGGTCGGGTATTGAATATTTAATCGATTAGTGGTTAAATCATTGAGATAACCCGTTTTAATCTGTCTTGTTTGATACAAAGCATTTGAGGGTTAATGACCGTATCCTGGATATCCTTGGCATCATTTAAATGCAAATGGCCACGACCTAAGCACGGGGTGTAGGCATACACCTGAGAGTTGCAATACGGATTCTTTTCCCCAAAAAGGGAATTAAGATACAAAATATAACCACACGTGAGGATAACTCCTTGTGGACTATATTAGTGGTGTGTTGATTAATCATGACTCGGCTCTTCTATCCCGGGCCCTGAACAAGATTATTTTATATAATTGTCCCAACTTATAAAAGAATATTTGTGCCTTGTGCATCTAAATCAATTTTCTTAAACGTTTTCAAAAGAGTCAGTTAATCGTATTTACCAGTTGAAGGGGTAAGGTCCCAAAAACCTCGCTTTGAATACTTGGGACCATACCACAACCTCATCTTTTAACCCTCTTTAGACCTTGCGCGGCCGCTCACTGGTCCTACAAAGAGAACTTAGAAGAAAAACAGCAAGCAACACCTGGGCGCCAAAAGGGAACTAATGAATCCTTGCTCCTCTCTCCATAACAGACAGGGATAAAAATCCCAGTAAGCACTCCCGCATAAATAATATCCAGACTTGGATATTATTTGCTGCACTGATACCACACGATAAGGAACCACACAGGATTACAGCTGTAACCTTCTGGAAAAACCTACCGTGCACCACTAGACGGTTATAACCGTCTGGCCACGTGTCGTCATCCCAGGCTCCCTTAGAGTCACGATGATGGCATGAAATTGAAGGATAAATCTTCACTTGCCCACTTTCCACGTGGCAATACCCCAGACATTGATCAAAGATCGTGATTCGTGTGCTCCCACATCCGATTAAGAGATTAACGGAGGGAAAAATAACCGCATACGGAGTCAGCATTTTCCGTCAATATTTCCAAACTTCGGCTATAAATAGAAGGATAATTCAGGTATAGTCTCCGAGTTACATTCACTTCACATATACTTCTTCTTCATTATATACCGATACTTACTCTCATCGGCTATAAATAGAAGGATAATTCAGGTATAGTCTCCGAGTTACATTCACTTCACATATACTTCTTCTTCATTATATACCGATACTTACTCTCACGTCGGTGGGTGGTCATGGAGAGAACCTCCATTCTCCCCGTGGCGAGGCTGACGGTGTATGTTTTGCAGTTGTCGAGAAGAGAAGAAGATCTGTCCCCTTGAACCGAACGAGGAGAAACCAACCCTTTTATGCAGAACCTAACCCCTGGTTTATCTGATTCTGGTCATTTAACCAGTGTTTCTTCATTGGCGCCCACCGATTTCTCAGTTTCATCCTTTTTTCTCGTTTCGATGCACTTTGTCATTTCCATTATTTAAATGGAAGAAACTTCGACCCATCGTCAAACCGGCCCTCAGCCGAATTTCGTTAACAATACCCAGGTTGAGGGGATTGTCGAAGAGGTTTCGGATGACAATGAGGTGCAGTACACTGATAATCATCTGAATGACCCTGTCACCCCAGGGGTACAGCCTGAGATCCCTGTAAGCTCAATTCTACCCCCAGGAGAGACTCCTATCTCCTGGTATGTCAGATCTCAGGGAGCATTGAACGCTGTGTATGCACAACTCTGTGCACAAACTGCTCCTCTCACTCAATCACGAAGGCCTGTATCCCGTACTCGAGCACCATCAGTACCTCGTTTTTCTCAGCATGATGGACCATCACGGGTCCAGGAAGAAGACACAGAGGTGTACTCTAGATCTCCAGCAAGGCACAAGTACACTTAATCTGAAAATCAAAGAAGAGAATATCATAATGAGTCCCACTCTCATAGAAGGCCATCGGTTCACTCCAGGTTGGGCCCTTCACGGGACACCCACACCAGGGAGTATGATAGAACATACCATGAAGGAGACAGTGCAAGTGTGTTTAGTCGGCTACAACCAAATTACAACAAATGTAAACCCCGCGCGGTTTACAATCCTGAAGCTGAACACGATTATAATCTGATATATCGCCCGGCAGAAGCCGCAGAAAATTCCAAATTCATCAGCGAAATTGCTCTTGCTCCACTAGAAAAGGCGAAGCTCCCATCTAACGTAGGCAAGCTTAATGGTATGACGAACCCAGATGACCATCTTCGGGTCTTCACAAGCGCAGGATTGGTGGGAGGCTGGACTCTACCGATGTGGTGTCACCTCTTTATTCAAACCCTCACAGGCGCCACAAGGCTCTGGTTTCACACCCTGCCTGTAGGGAAGATCACATCATGGGTAGACTTGCGGGAGAAGTTTTTGGTACACTTCAGTCAGCAAAGGCGGTCCATCCGCGATACGGTGGACGTAATGAATATCTAGCGACACGATGACGAAAGTTTAGAAGATTTCATTACCCGTTACAACAAAGAAGTGCTCGAGATAGGAGACGTTCATGAGCACCTAATCAGAGCCCAATTTAAGTATGCCGTTAGATGTGACGACATGATAAAAGTCTTGTCTGGAACGGAGGGACTCCCAAAAAGCTAGGATAAATTAATGGCGGCAGCTAAGGTTTATACCCAAACTGAGAAAAATCTCAGCACCAACAGACCGCCACCACCACACAGTCTGTCACACCCCGATATTTCCACGTATTACCGGTGGGCTCGGTGGGGAGTATCATGACGTAGTTGATATCATCATAGTCAATTTATCACAGTTCAATGCACAGCGGAAGTCTAAAAGTAATAATATTACAAACCGAATGAAAGTAACATAAGTATTACAAACGGAATGTAAAAGGATCCACAGGCGGATCAAAACGAAGGAAATATTGTTCAACAGATTTTAAAGTGATAAAGCTTGCAAGACTCTTTATTTATTCACTCAGGAGTAGCCAGCCTATTTTGCATAGTACCTGCACTTAACTTTTTGGAAAATACGTCAGTTTACACTGGTAAATACAATTAACCGACTCTTTTGAAAATGTTTAAGAAAATTGATTTAAATGCACAAGGCACAAATAATCTTTTATAACTTGGGACAATTATAAAAATAATCTTGTATACAGTTTTATATGTTTGTCGTCCGTCAGGGCCGGTTAGAAGAGCCGGACAAGATTAGCTGACACACCACAAGTATAATGCCCACAAGGAAAACTCCTTATTGTGGGATACCATTTATACATACGCAACTGTCAGGTGTATGCCTACACCCCGTGCTTAAGTCGTGGCCATTTCAATGAATAAGCCGAGGATATCCAGGACATGGTCATTAACCCCCCAAAGGCATTGCACCAAACAAAACAGATTAAAACGGGTTATGTAAATATATTAATCACAATCCAATTTAAATAACTACATACCCGACCAAGCGGTATTATTATAATACCGTATCCCAAGCCCATATAACGGAAAATAAGTTAAAGTATTTACCTGAAAATATACAAATTTATCTCAGCCGTATAACAATCAGCAAGTGCAATATCTTTTACTGGGCTCCTAAATCTGGAACGAAGGTTTTAATAACCTATTAGATTCCTAACGGGTCTTACTTAAGTTTAAACTTAGACCGGTTAGTTTTAAAGAAAGATATACGGTTCAAAACGCAAGATTAAGAGAAGACCGGATTGGAATGTGATTTAGACCCGAAAAGTATGAAGACTTGTATAATATGGGTAAAGTAATCACATTCTGGATTTTGAAGTGAAAATGATAAGGTTTGACCCGTTTCGGTCAATTTATGCAAACTAGTCACATAAACCGTACCGAACGTGAAAAATGCATAACGGGTAACCAAATGAGTCATGTACAGGTTTCACAAGTTAATATGTCTTAAATATGTTGTGATATCAGTAGGATACCTTCCATTATGCCCAAAACGAATTTAAAATCAATTTAAGCCCCGTAGGGGTATTTTGGTCATTTTAAAGATTATAAAAGAGGTTAAATGAAAATCTGAGGTTCTGGTCTAAAATGATCAGTAGAAATATTTATTTTAGTAGGTTATATCAGTAAGATATAGCATATATGTGAAATTTATCATTTATGACCAAACTATGCACCGTAGGGGCATTTTGGTCATTTCACATAAGCTTTAAGGGTCAAATTTGGAAATCTGATTTCAAAACTTTTACTTACTGTGAAAGTATAAAATTTGTTCATAACATCAGTAGATAACAAGTCTTAGGTGCCTAATATGGTTTTAAACCATACTATACGCCTAAATCGCATAAAAGTCGGTATTTGACGATATTCGGGTTGAATGAGGAAATCTGAGATTTTAAACAGCCTTTATTGTTTAAAATAAATTATTTAATATATAAAATCAGTAGAAAAAGGTTTGATATGTAAAGGATGTGTAAAACTCATTTTATTAGCAAAAAGGGCATTATCGTCAATTACCGAATCAATGCAAGAACCCTATGTTATGATCAGTTTAAAAATCAACAAAAATCTTCAAAAATCCCTAAATATTATATTACATCAGTGGGTAGAAATTTTGGTGTCAAAATTCGGGTTTAAATGGGTTTTATGCTAAAATGCCGTTTAATATCAAAAGGGCATAATGGTTATAAATCAGTAATAAAGGTTTTTGTCCTCTCACATTTTACGATATTGAGCATAACTCCTAATTTAGACCACAAACTGATGTCAAATTTTTTAGGACATGCTTATAAATCAGTAATAAAGGTTTTTGTCCTCTCACATTTTCAAAAATCTCGTTTTAATATCAAAAGGGCATAATGGTCAACTTTTAAGCAATTAACGGAAACATGCAATGAACTAGGATTTCTAAGGAACCAAGTTGTATAACCTCAGAGGGTTATACTAACCTATATTATGGTCCTAAAGGAACCCTAAGGCATATCTAAAACAAGCTAAATCGGGTCAGAACTGAAAGTCAAAGCAAAAGTCTACTTTTGCGACTTTTGGTTCCGAACCGAGCCTAAACTCAGAATTGTCGGGTTGAACATGCTTAGACATGTTCTTACATCATTTACCAAGTTATTTTATTGTTAAAACATGTTCCATAACTTCTACATTATCAGTTATGAATTTATTTGCAATAATAGTTTCTGTTGACTTTTTTAATATTAAGTTTGACCCGACAATTGACCAAGTTAGAGTGAGAATCAGTAGGTTCCCTTTTAAGGGTTTATTACCTACATAATTACCAACTCATAGCCACTTTCAATTCGAATAATGGCTGGACCATTAGTGATTAATCACTAAGTCAAAGCTTAATTACGATGGCTTTGACTTTTGGTCATTAGACTAATAAAACTTGAACTTAAGAAGCTAAGAACACTTACAATGGTCCTTAGCACGAATTAGGAGCTGAGGAAAACTTGTTTGAACTACAGAAAGCTCCAGAGAGAGTGTTGTGAATAAATTTTGTGAATGTGCAAATGAACTAGCAAACAAAGGCCCTTATATTGGATTTCAAACTTCACAAGATCATTCCACATAACCCTACAACTGATTTCTGATTATCCCAGGTGTCCCCTATGCATGAAAATCTGTTGGCTCAGTCCCTGGAATCGAAAACAAGCATGCAAAGGCGGTGGAACTGGCTGTACATGCAGTTGTCCACTTTTTCTGCATCCGGCACTCTTACGCGGCCCGCGTAAGAGTTGGCCTAAGGGCTATGCGGCCCGCGTGAATGCCTATCTCCGGTAAACAGTTTTGAAACTTTGCAATTTAAGTCCCTGGTCCATATAAACTTTATTTATCTTTCATTTATTGCATTTTGGACCCCCCCCCCCAAAGTTAACTTTTAAGGACCTTAGGTCATTAACTAACTCCGTTAAGCTCCCGGTTAGTCATACGATCACCCGAAATGTCTTGTATTCAACGCAACTCCACAAAATTAATATAGGTTATTCTTGAGAGCACAATATACAATTATTACAATGTTCTTGGGATCGTTAAAAGGTCACTCAGAGGTTACTTTTAACATATTGACACTTTTAACCCCTATGTTTCATAAGATCCTTATTTTGAGCACAAACGACTTTCCAAGTTCGATAATTTTCGTTAAAGAATACGAACGTCGTGTGAGGTCAATCAGAGGCACAAGAATGGCATGTTGACCCTTTGGATCCCTTTTATTAACATATTTACATTGTTTGACAATTTTAGTCCCTCCAGATCAATCCATTACACGTTTAAAGTCCATGACACGTGTCTTCATTATATTGGTTGTGATTTTATGAGGTGTTACATCCTCACCCCCTTAAAAGAAATCTCGACCTTGAGATTTACTGAAATAAATGAGGGTACTTCTGTTTCATTGTGGATTCAACCTCCCACGTGTACTCGGGACCTCTACGGGCATCCCATTTAACCTTTACAATCGGTACATGCTTCCTTCGAAGCTTCTTAACCTGTCGGTCCTCGATCGACAAAGTTTTTTCAACAAACTTTAAGCTCTCATTGATATGCATATCCTTATGTGACATGGCTAGCGATTCATCTACTAGACATTTCTTTAAGTTGCAAATGTGAAATACATTATGGATTCCATTGAGCTCTTCAGGCAGGTTTAGCTTGTAAGCCACTGTTCTGACACATTTGATGATCTCGAATGGTCCTATGTATCTTGGGCTTAGCTTGCCTTTCTTGCCAAATCGCATCACTCCTTTCAAGGGTGATACCTTAAGTAGCACTTTGTCACCTACCTCGAATTTTAGAGGTTTACGCCTTTTATCTGCGTAGCTTTTCTGCCTATCCCTGGAAGCTTTGAGACGATCACGTATCTGAACGATCTTATCTGTCATCTCCAGGACTATATCAGGTCCTATTAGTTGGACGTCTCCAACTTCCGCCCAACAAACTTGCGTCCTGCACTTTCTTCCATACAAAGCATCAAAAGGTGCAGCTTGAATACTCGAATGATAGCTATTATTGTACGAAAATTCAATCAATGGAAGATGATCATCCCAACTTCCACCTAAATCAATAACAGAAGCCCTTAACATATCCTCCAGCGTTTGAATTGTACGTTCACTTTGACCATCCGTCTGAGGATGATATGCAGTGCTGAAGTTTAATCGAGTGCCTAGGGATTGCTGAAATCTTTTCCAAAAATGTGATGTATATCTCGTATCCCTATCAGAGATGATAGATACTGGCACTCCGTGGAGAGATAAAATCTCATCCACGTACAGCTGAGCTAACTTATCTGAGCTGTGTGTTTCCTTAATAGGTAAGAAGTGGGCTGACTTGGTCAGTCTATCTACTATAACCCAAATAGTATCATTTCCTCGCTTTGTTTTCGGTAACTTAGTGATAAAATCCATAGTTACCATTTCCCACTTCCAGGTGGGAAGTTCAGGCTGTTGTAGCAAACCTGACGGCTTCTGATGTTCTGCTTTAACTTGCGCGCACGTCAAACATTTGGCCACATAAGCGGCTATAGATTTCTTCAAACCTATCCACCAATAAATTTCCTTTAAATCCTGGTACATCTTATCACTGCCAGGATGAACATAATACTTGTAAGTATGGGCTTCTTGAAGGATAACGTCCCTAAGTCCTCCATAAATTGGAACCCATATTCGTCCATTCAATCTTAGAATTCCATCCTTGCCATATGATAACTGTTCAGCAGTTACTCCCAACTTTTCATTCGGATAGTTAGTTTCTAATACAGCTTCCTTCTGAGCGGCTAACAATCTTTCATTTAAACTGTTCTTCAATTCAATGCTCTTGGCATTGATTCTAATGGGCTTAACCCTTTCCTTTCTGCTCAAGGCGTCGGCGACCACATTCGCCTTGCCTGGATGGTATCGGATTTCACAATCATAATCATTCAGTGTCTCCATCCATCGACTCTGTCTCATGTTCAGATCCTTCTGGTTAAACAGATGCTGAAGGCTCTTATGATCAGAATAGATCACACACTTGGTACCATATAAATAATGTCTCCAAAGTTTTAGTACAAACACAACGGCACCCAATTCCAAGTCATGGGTGGTGTAATTCTTTTCGTGCACCTTTAATTGTCGGGAAGCATAGGCAATAACCTTGTCTTTCTGCATTAGCACACATCCCATACCTGTGTGCGATGCGTCACAATAAACCACAAATTCTTCAATTCCTTCAGGCAATGTCAACACAGGTGCATTGCTTAACTTCTGTTTAAGAATATCAAAGGATTCTTGTTGCTTAGGACCCCAATCAAACTTGATATTCATGCGAGTTAATGAAGTTAGGGGTACAGCAATCCTTGAAAATTTTTCAATAAAACGTCTGTAATATCCTGCCATACCCAAGAAGCTGCGAATCTCTGTGGGCGTCTTTGGTTCTTGCTAATTCATGATGGCTTTAATCTTAGCGGGATCCACCTGGATACCACGCTCACTCACAACATGTCCAAGAAATTGGACTTCACGAAGCCAAAACTCACATTTTGAAAACTTGGCGTAGAGCTTCTCTTGCCGAAGAAGTTTAAGAATACATCGAAGATGTTTTTCATGATCAGCCTGATTCTTCGAATAAATAAGAATGTCATCAATGAAGACAATGACAAACTTGTCCAAGTAGGGTTTGCAAACGCGATTCATAAGGTCCATGAACGTTGCTGGTGCATTAGTGAGCCCGAAATGCATCACCAAGAACTCGTAGTGACCATAACGAGTTCTGAATGCAGTCTTATGCACATCTTCATCTCTGACCTTCAGCTGATGGTAACCTGACCTTAAATCAATCTTGGAGAAGTAACTTGCCCCTTGCAGTTGATCAAACAAATCGTCAATCCTGGGTAATGGATATTTGTTCTTGATTGTAACCTTGTTTAGCTCGCGATAATCAATGCATAAACGCATTGATCCATCTTTTTTCTTCACAAACAGAATCGGTGCTCCCCAAGGAGATGATCTAGGCCTAATAAAACCTTTTGCCAACAAATCATCCAGTTGAGTCCTCAACTCTTTCATCTCAGTCGGTGCTAACCTGTAAGGTGCTCTTGCAACAGGTGCTGCCCTAGGGATAATGTCAATTCTGAACTCCACTTGCCTATCTGGAGGTAAACCAGGTAGTTCTTTAGGGAATACATCTGGATATTCAGAAATGATAGGGATATCTTCGATCTTGGGCTTTGGTTCATCAATAGTCACTTGTGCCATGTAAATGACACAACCCTTCTTCAAACACCTTGACGCCTTAAGCATAGACACTTTCTTAGGCAACCCATACGATGGTAGGTCGATTAGTGGTGGTGGATACAGTGGTGGTGGGCTTGGATAGGAGGTTTGAAGTTTGGAACACATTTGGGAAGGAAAGTGAAAGAGAGGTTTATAAGGTGGGAGGAATAAAAGGTAAAAGGACATAAATGGCCTCACATGCTAAGCACATGATCAGAGTTAAATTAAATTTCTAACATGGTTTGGGGTAAAGGACGAAACATGCAACGGGTTTTCCAAATAAAGGATTGTGACTGTAATTATTGAAATTAAAGGTCATCCATTGCAACCCGTTGTAAACATAAAGGACAAAAAGTGTAATTTACCCTTAAAATGTATATTTAAATTTAACCGCAAATAGACTTATTGTATATGCTAGAGGTATAAAAAAATTGAAAACTAAAAACCGAAAAAACCTGAAAATTGAATTGTATCCGTAACAAGAAAGAACCAAACCAGACTATGAAGTCAGTTTTTGGTTCCCAATCAAATCCAAAATGTGAATTCGGTTTTTGGTTTCACAAACTTTGCTTATTCGGATAACCAAACCGAATAATAACCGGTGTAGCTAGATAACCAAACCATAAAAAATGCTTTGATACGTTTTGTTAGACACATTTCTAATTTCGGATTGGTCAATTTTTGGTTAGGGCAAAGAAAGTCGAAACCGAATAAAGAAATAAATAAACAAAGTAATTAACTGATATATGTAATGATGAACACCCCTAATATATAGTACAATGCCAGGCCCTTAAAATCCAATAGTTTGTTGAAAATTTCTTGTAAGGCCCTAAATGCAACTAACCCAGTAGACCTCACAGTTGGATTTAGACATCAAATCATAGTTCTTAAATCGATAGTATACATAAGCAACTGGAAAACATCAAAAGATCCAATAGAACAAGTTATCAAAGTTTAGACAAAATATGATAGGTTAACTACAATCTCTAGGATGCCAGACTTCAGAGTAGGGTAGCCTTTAATTGTCACACCCCGGATTTCCACGTGTCACCGGTGGGCCCGGTGGGGAGTATCGTGACGTGGTTGGCAACATAATAGTCAAACAACACAATATATAAATATGCACAGTGGAAGCAAATGAAAGATATAATTCAACCGAATATAATATTGTAATATCGTGTATCACAACAGTCGATTGTTTATCCACAGATGGATCGAAAATAAAATGGAAATAATAGTTCAACAGACTTAGGCATCTTAAGCTTGCGAGACTTCTATTGATGCTAAGGAGAAATCCCAACCAATTACGCCTAGTACCTGCATTTAATCTTTTTAGGAAATTACGTCAGTTTACACTGGTAAATACAATCAACTGACTCATTTTAAAAATGATTAAAAATTGATTTGGATGCACGTGGCATAAACATTTTATAACTTGATTAAAATGCACAGAGGCAAAATTAATCTTTTATAACTTGGGAGAATTATTTAAATATATAATCTTGTGAACGAATTACATGTTCCTTATGTGTTCAGTAGCCCGGATCGTGTCCGGGTTAAAGATCAATAGACACACCACATTATTCTTTTGTGCACTGACGGGTGTACGCATACACCCCGCGCTTAAGTCGTGGCCATTTCGTAAAATGATGCCAAGGATATCCGGGACATGGTCATTAACCCCCCCAAAGGCTTTTAAGTAAACAAGACTGTTTAAACGGGCCAATCAAATTATTCAATTAACCACCCAACGATGGAAGATTTGATGCCCGACCAAGCGGTATTTTATATACCGTAACCCAAGCCAGTATAGGGAAAATAAGTTAAAAGTATTTACCTGAGCAATGTAATAATCACAATAAGCAAAATGCAAGTAGCTTTTACTGGTCCTCCTAATCTGGAACGAAGGTTTATAATAACCTATTAGAATCCTAACGGGTCTTTAGTTAAGCTTAAGCTTAGACCGGTTAGTTTCAAAGATACGGTTCGTACGCACGATTAAGCGAAGACTGGATAGAATGTGATTTAGACCCGACAAGTTCAGAGACTTGTTTAATATGGGTATTTCATACACATTCTGGATTTTGAGATAAAACCGATAAGGTTTGACCCGTTTCGGCTAATTTATGTAAACTAGTTACATAAACCGAACCGAACGCGTAATAAACGTAACGGGTATTCATGAGAGCCATATACAGGTTTCCTAAGTTAATATGCTTCAAATATGTTGTGACATCAGTAAGATGTCTTTTATTATGCCCGAAACGAGTTTAAACACAAACTATGCCCCGTAGGGGTAGTTTGGTCATTTAAAAGGTTATAAAAGAGTTTAAGTATTAACCTGAGTTACAGGTCTGATGTAATCAGCAAAAACACTTAATTTGATGAGTTATAACATTAGGGTAAAGTATATATATGTGAAATTTATCAATTATAACCAATCTATGCACCGTAGGGGCATTTTGGTAATTTCACATAAGCCGTAAAGCTCAAAACTGAAGTCTGAGTTAAACAACTTTTGCTTACTGTTAAGATATTATAATTTGCCTAAAATATCAGTAGGTATCAACCCTTGTATGTTTAAAATAGTTTTAGTACATACTATGCGTTAAAAACGCTAAATAAGGCGATTAGAAGCCATTTCCGGGTTCGATACATAAGGCTGCTATTTTTATTATTCCAGAAGGCTTAAAATAATTTATTTACCATATGTAATCAGTAGCAAAAGGTTTGGAGTCGATTAGATATGTAAAACTCATTTTATGGCCCGTAAGGGCAAAACCGACAATTACCGGATTAAGCCTACGACTATGAGTTATGCTCAGCCTAAAATTAATTAAAAATCTTCAAAAATCCCAAAATAATATATTACATCAGTGGGTAAGAAGTTTGATATCAAAAAGTGAGTTTAAATAGGCTATACGCTAATTACGCCGTTTAATTAACATAAAGCTTCTTAATTACGCTAATGAGCATAACTCTCAATCTACACCTCAAACTGATGTCAAACTTTGCATACAAGTTTATATATCAGTAACTAAGGTTTCTACACTTTTACATTTTCACAAATCACGTTTTAAGGTGAAAAGGGCATAATGGTCAACATATGAGCAATTAACGGAATCATGCGTATTAATTGGTTAACTAATGAACCATGGTGTATAATCACAGAGGGTTATACTAGCATGTAACCTGGTCCAAATGAAGCTCTTAGGTATTTCTAAATCATACCAAAACGGGTCAGAACTGAAGTCAAAGCAAAAGTCAAAGCTTTGCGACTTTCGGTTCCGAACCGGGTCTAAACAGTAAATTGTCGGGTTGAACATGTTTAGACATGTCCTTACACTAATTACCAAGTTATATTAATGATCAAACAGGTTGTATGTGTTCTACATTGCTAATCATGCATAAATTACAAACTAAGTATCATGTTGACTTTTTAATCACAAGTTTGACCCGACATTTGACCTAGTTAGAGTGGGAATCAGGGGGAACCCTTTTAAGGGTTTATTACCCACATAATTACCAACTTATAACTACTTTTGATTCGACTAATCACTGGACCATTAGTGATTAATCTTAAAGTCAACCGTTAATTACGACGGTTTGACTTTTAAGCTATAACTAAGCAAAAACTTAACTAAGAAAGGATTAGCAAACTTACAAGAGTCCTATGAACGACCAGAGATCACTTGAGAGAAGTCTTGAGCTCCAGAATGATCAGGAATGCAAGAATAAAGGTGTGAAGAACTTATTGCAACAAGGGCCCTTTATATAGTGTTTTAATCACCATAAAATGTTGACACACAAGTCTACTACTGACCACAACTCATCCACAAGTGTCCCTAAGTGTCTAGGACTGTTTAGGGGTCGCCCACAATGTGAAAATATCTGTTAAAGATCGGTTATGCGCGTTTACAGGCTGCTGTCCCAATGTTTCTGTATCTGGGCGATTAACGTGGCCCGCGTAAGATGTTGTTGGGTCTTACGCGGCCCGCTTGGGCCTTCTGATCTGATTCCACATTTTCAAGTTTCCACATATTTGTCCCTTGGCTCTTCGAAAGGTCAACTAGCTTATATTTTGCACTTTGACCCCTTCTTATTTACCTACAAGGGCTTCAAGATATTTACCCACTTTGTTAAGTCCTCGGTTAACTTTATTGTTACCCGAAAGGTCCTAACTTTCAACGTTGACGCTTTAACCCCTTGTATACGAATTTGATCATAACTTTCTCATACGATAACGAAACTTTATTAAATTTATGTCGTGCATTCTAGTGAGCATAATTAACCATTACAAAGCTTCGGGTTTGTCAAAAGGTCACTCAGAGGTATAACTTAAACATGTTGACACATTTAACCCCTGTAGTTTGTAATCTCTCACTTTTAGCGTTGTATGATCCATGATTTATTCGTTTGAAGGTATGAGCATCATGTAGGGTTAATGTACAATATATTTATTCACTGTTGACATTTAGAACTCGTATTTTCATATACTTTTCATGTTTGTCAACTTTAGTCCTTTCAGAACATTCTTTCACACGTTCAAACATATGACACGTGTCAACACATTATAGGACGTGAATTTTTGAGGTGTTACATCCTCACCCCCTTAAAATAAATCTCGACCCGAGATTTACTGAAATAAATAAGGGTACTTTTCTTTCATTGTGGATTCAACCTCCCACGTATATTCGGGACCTCTACGGGCATCCCATTTGACCTTTACAATAGGTACATGCTTCCTTCGAAGCTTCTTAACCTGTCGATCTTCAATCGAAAATGGTTTTTCCACAAATTTTAAGCTCTCATCTATATGCACATCTGTATGTGGTATAACCAGTGATTCATCAGCGAAGCACTTCTTCAGATTGCAGATGTGGAACACATTGTGAATTCCACTGAGCTCTTCTGGTAAGTTTAGCTTATAGGCAACTGACCCGACACGTTCGATAACCTCGAAAGGTCCTATGTATCTCGGGCTTAGCTTTCCTTTCTTACCAAATCGCATCACCCCCTTCTAGGGTGATACTTTAAGCAACACTTTGTCACCTACTTCGAAGTGAAAAGCTTTACGCTTTGGATCTGCGTAACTCTTCTGCCTATCCCGGGCAGCTTTGAGACGGTCACGAATCTAGACAATCTTGTCCGTCGTTTCAAAGACTATCTCTGGTCTTGATAATTGGACATCTCCAACTTCCGCCCAATAAACGGGCGTTCTACACTTTCTACCATATAAGGCCTCAAAAGGCGCAGCCTTTATGCTGGTGTGGTAGCTATTGTTGTAGGAGAATTCAATCAAAGGCAGGTGGTTATCCCAACTACCACCTAAATCAATTACACATGCACGTAGCATGTCTTCCAAAGTTTGAATAGTACGCTCACTCTGACCGTCTGTCTGAGGATGGTAAGCCGTACTAAAATTCAAACGCGTGCCCAAAGATTGCTGGAAACTCTTCCAAAAATGTGACGTGTATCTAGTATCTCTGTTAGAGATAATAGACACAGGTATGCCATGTAAGGCTACAATCTTATCCACGTATAACTGGGCTAACATGTCGGAGCTATAAGTCTCCTTGATGGGTAAGAAATGTGCTGACTTAGTCAGTCTATCAACTATAACCCATATTGTATCATTTCCTTTCCTTGTCTTAGGTAACTTGGTGATAAAATCCATGGTTACCATTTCCCACTTCCACGTAGGAAGTTCAGGCTATTGTATCAAGCCTGACGCCTTTTGATGTTCTGCTTTGACTTGCGCACAAGTCAAGCACTTAGCTACATAGGCAGCTACAGACTTTTTCAAGCCTATCCACCAATAGTTTGCCCTTAGATCCTGGTACATCTTATCAGCTCCAGGATGAACGGAATATTTAGAACTATGGGCTTCCTGAAGGATAACATCTCGAAGTCCTCCATAAATTGGAACCCATATTCGTCCATTCAATCTCAGAATTCCGTCTTTGCCAAGAGATAACTGCTCCTCAGTTACTCCTAGCTTTTCATTAGGATAGTTAGCTTCCAGCACAGCTTCCTTCTGTGTAGCTAACAACCTTTCAATCAAACTGTTCTTTATCTCCATGCGCTTGGCATTGATTCGGATGGGTTTCACCCTTTCCTTTCGACTCAAGGCATCAGCGACTACATTCACCTTGCCGGGATGGTATCTGATTTCACAATCATAATCATTCAACGTCTCCATCCATCGGCGCTACCTCATGTTTAAATCCTTCTGATTAAACAGATGTTGAAGGCTCTTGTGATCAGAATAGATCACACACTTGATACCATATAAATAATGCCTCCACAGTTTTAGTGCGAATACAACGGCACCCAACTCCAAGTCATGGATGGTGTAATTCTTTTCGTGCACCTTTAACTGTCTTGAAGCATAGGCAATAACCTTGCCTTTCTGCATAAGCACACACCCCATGCCGGTGTGTGATGCATCACAGTAAACTACGAATTCTTCGATACCTTCAGGCAATGTCAATACAGGAGCATTGCTCAACTTTTGTTTAAGGATATCAAAGGATTCTTGCTGCTTAGGGCCCCAAACAAACTTAACCTTCTTCTTAGTCAAGGAAGTTAGGGGTGCAGCAATCCTTGAAAATTTTTCAATGAAACGCCTGTAATATCCTGCCAATCCCAGGAAGCTACGAATTTCTGTAGGCGTCTTTAGCTCTTGCCAGTTCATAACAGCTTCTACCTTAGCGGGATCCACTTGGATACCACGCTTACAAACCACATGTCCATGGAATTGGACTTCACGAAGCCAAAACTCACACTTGGAAAATTTGGCGTAGAGTTTCTCTTGATGTAGAAGTTTGAGAATACAGCGAAGGTGTTTCTCATGGTTAGCTTGGTTCTTCGAGTAGATAAGAATGTCGTCGATGAAAACGATGATGAATTTATCTAAGTAAGGCTTGCATACGCGATTCATGAGATCCATGAACGCGGCAGGTGCATTGGTGAGCCCAAAAGGCATCACTAGGAACTCGTAATGACCATAACGAGTCCTAAATGCAGTTTTGTGTACGTCTTCATCTCTAACCTTCAGTTGATGGTAGCCTGACCTCAAGTCAATCTTCGAGAAATAACTTGCCCCTTGCAATTGATCGAACAAATCGTCGATCCTGGGCAAAGGATACATATTCTTTATCGTGACCTTATTAAGCTCACGATAATCGATGCACAGACGCATCGATCCATCCTTCTTCTTAACAAACAAGACTGGTGCTCCCCATGGAGACGAACTAGGTTTAATGAAACCTTTAGCTAGCAATTCATCCAGTTGTGTCCTCAACTCCTTCATTTCGGTTGGTGCTAACCTGTAAGGTGCTCTAGCAACCGGTGCTACTCCAGGGATGATGTCAATTCTGAATTCCACTTGCCTATCTGGTGGTAAGCCAGGTAGTTCTTCAGGAAAGACTTCGGGGTATTCAGAAATGACGGGGATGTCTTCAATCTTGGGTTTCGGTTCATCAATGATCACTTGTGCCATGTAGATGACACAACCCTTCTTTAAGCACTTAGAAGCCTTGAGCATAGTCACTTGCTCAGGCAGTCCATATTGGGTATCTCCCCGAATGGTAAGTGACTCACCAGACGGAGTCTTAATCACCACTTGTTTCTTGTTACAGACAATTTGGGCCTGGTTAAGTGATAACCAGTCCATGCCTAAAACGATGTCAAAACCGGCTAACTTAAAGGGAAGTAGGGACAGAGGAAAAGAGTGGTTCTTAATGGATATGACACATCCATCTAACACAGTTAAGACGGTTTCTATGGTGCCATCTGCTAACTCCACCTCGTACTTCACACTTAAAGTTTTAACAGGCAATTTCAACAATTCACAAAACTTATTATCTACGAAAGACTTATCAGCGCCTGAATCAAAAAGTACTCTTGCATAGACATAATTTACAAGGAAAGTACCTGTAATCACATTGTCATCAAGAACCGCTTCCCTTGCATCCATTCTAAAGACTCTAGCATTGGTCTTCTTGGCCTCTTCAGGCTTCTTAGCGTATTTAGGGCAGTTGGTCTTAATGTGCCCCTTTTCATTGCAATGGTAGCACGTTGCGTCTTTCAGCTTTTTGCAATCCAAGGTCTTGTGGTCCTTGGACTTGCATATACCACAGGCAAAAGTTTTTGACTGAGTCTGTGAGTTTGATTCTAACCTGCACTTTCCAAAGTGCTGTTTCTTGCAAATCTTGCACTTGGGCTTCTCACCAGACTGATGCCCAACTTTCCTTGACTCAGACCCCTTCTTGTTGTCACCGTTTCCGCGGTGCTTCTTGTTTGACCTCCGTGAGTTATCATCCTCATGTTTTCTCTTCTCGGCATCTTTGTTCCTCAACGATCTTTTTCTGACCGCATCCAGAGTGAGGGACAGAGATATGTCAGCTACAGATCTAAAAGTAGCTGGCCGTGAAGCCTTGACGCTTGCCTTTATCTCGGGGGGCTAAACCACCGATAAAACGAGCTATTCTTTTTGGTTCCGGGGTTACCAGATACGGAACCAACCGGGACATTGTGTTGAAGCTCGTGAGGTAAGCTTGACAGTCAAGGTTTGTCATAACCAATGATAGAAAATCAGCCTCTATCTTCTCAACCTCATGCTGGGGGCAGTAATTCTCCTTGATGAGGGCAACAAATTGATCCCACGACATATTGTACAATGGGATTTTCCCGGTGGCTTGAATCAGAGATCTCCACCAGGCTAAAGCTTCCCCCTTAAAAGATTGCGACACATACTTGACCACATCCTTCTCAGCGCATCCGCTGATATCCACAACTGTATCCATCTCATCCAGCCACGTCATACAGTCAATGGCTCCTTTCTCCCTAGTGAAATCCCGGGGTTTGCATGAAACGAAGTATTTATAAGAGCAACCCTTGTCACGGGGTCCTTGATTTAGTATTATCTGCTGAGATGGAGCACTGTGGTGGTTCGAGGAGAGTCGGTCATCATCTTTCTTCAGTTCTTCCTTCTTGGAAGGTGGCTTCGAATGCGGAGTAGATAGGGTCCTACTTCGAGTCCCACTATACTCTTCGTACTGCCGCTCCAATGCCTTTGTAACAGCGTCGTCTACCAACGCTTTCAATTCAGCACCCGTTAAATTAACTCGGGAGTTATCAATATTCTCCACTGGATGGCTATTAATTTCGTCCGAATTAGCCATTTTAATTGAACTGTTACATAAAACAAGGACAATAGTTTATTTGGGAGTTTATTATGGAATTGCCCCTTAGGGTAATTCATTAACCATG
Organism: Helianthus tuberosus; assembly: GCA_030545235.1. Lineage (NCBI taxonomy): Eukaryota > Viridiplantae > Streptophyta > Magnoliopsida > Asterales > Asteraceae > Helianthus > Helianthus tuberosus. Next base: position 40,760,313 of record CM060439.1, on the reverse strand, counting down.
GTAAACAGAGACCATATCTGGTTAATTTATTAATCGTATTTAATTAGGATTTCAATTATAATTTATCCTAATTATAAACAATAACAATATATATTAGCACATAAGGCCTAGTCACAAGGACAATTTAAATCATAAGCCATGATTTCAGAGAATTACGGCTTTAAGGTTTGAATCATAGTTCATTACCTTCTCTGACAGGGAGTCATAGCTACCACTGTCTTTAGTCTCAGAGGACATTAACTATAGCTCGTAGGCACTTCCCTTCTAAGGGATGTTTATAATATGATCATCTTATAGGATGATATAAGCCATGATTTCAGAGAATCAAGGCTTTTAAGGTATACTGGCACATCAGACCTAGTCACAAGGACATTTATAAATTATAAGCTATGATTTCAGAGAATCAAAGCATGAAGGTATATTGGCACAACAGGCCTAGTCACAAGGACATTTATAAATTATAAGCTATGATTTCAGAGAATCAAAGCATGAAGGTTTGAATCTAGTTCATTACCTTTATCTGACAGGGAGTCATCGCTACCACTGTCTTTTGGCTCATATGGAAATGAGCAGGGCCCGTAGGCGCTATATTACCACGTATGGTCAAAATATGATCATCTCAATTGATGATCTAAACCCATGATTCAGAGATCATTATTTTGGGTTAGGAATCTTTTGAAGAATCCAATAATAAGAATGACGTGTGTGATTTTAATGAATCACGTCTGCCAGGAATGTTAACATATTTTCAGATGTTAACAGGGATACGAATCTTTTAAACAGGTCTTACCATCATGGCCAGGTCTTCATAATGACACTCAGGCTAGGCTTCACACTTTAAGATTCTTATTCAATATTTAAATAGGCAGATTATTATTATAAAGGAATGATTTTGATTTATTTATTTCATATAGTATATTTATGCAGATAATAGCAAAAATGAAATTTATAAACTTACATTCCATTAATTTATTAAAAGGTTACACGTCGCCCTAAACGGGACTTTTTAATAAAAAAACTTACCCACGCAGGGGTTTAAACAAGGATTTACCCACGCAGGGGCTTAACAACAAACATCATAATAGTCCACGCAGGGACTTATACAAATAACATAATAGTCCACGCAGGGACTTAAACAATAACATACCCTCGTAGGGGTTAACAGAAAGATAGACCCACGCAGGGGTCAAAACAAACAAGCATACCCACGTAGGGGTTAATACAGCAAGACAGGCCCACGCAGGGGCTCAACAACAATTGGAAGGATTTAGTGGTCCTTCTTGCTCTTCCCTTTGATCAAGCTTGTCAATCCTTGGAAGAAGCTTTGTCTCTCCATGCGGTCGCGGTGAAAGTCTCGCTCGACCTGATCCAGTCTCTGAAGAATTTCCTCCCGTTCTGGGGGAGAAAACCGTGGCAGCTGCGATTGCGTCCGTATTATAGGCCTGGCAGGTATCTGGTACCCATGAGTTGGGTACCCTGCTCCCCAAGGAGCTCCATACGGTCCTTCCGGGTTAAAGGCGTTGTAATTGGCCGCTACCATGTATGGGTCGGCTTCAGCGTAACCGTAGTTGGTGTGAGCTGGTTGTTCAAATGGGTTGTACGCCATAGAACCCGTGTATGCTGGAATAGGGTTATCAAAACCCATAGGTGGTGGTTGCGGTGCAACTGGGTGCGAAGGTCCACCCATATGTGGGTCTTCCTGAAGTGGCGGGTAATGGCTGCCACTTGATTGGCGTGGGGAGCTGAAATGGAAATCTCCCGCTCGCGCAGACATACGTGCGCCTGTCCTCCTACGCCTCGGCGGTTGTGGAGGTGCCTGATTAACTGGTGGTGGTGGAGGCGGTGGCGTGACTGCCACAAACCGTGAATCCACAGAGGGATCCTGCTGCTGATGATGAGGCGACGAATGATGCGAGGGTGTGAAGTACCACTCGTGCTGAGTAAATCTCGCCTGAAAGCTGTCTGGACCACCGTAGGGTGACCCGTGAAAAGAAGATCCATCTGAAATCTCTATGGGATGGTTCGGTGTACCACTGGCAGGTTCGACGGGATCCGTGTCCTCGTCCATATCCATAGCGTTGTCTCCCGAGAAGTGGTCCTCCGGTCCCAATGGGTTAAAACCCACTGGTTCTTGTATAAAATTTTCCGGGTTAAACCGGCCCCTAAAAACAGGTGTAGGGTCACCAAAGGAGTGGTGCGATAAAGATCGCTGTAAAGGTATGTAGGAAGGTTGAGGGTTATTGGGCTCATACTCCGGCTGTGGCCCGTAAGGGTTATGAATAGGAGGTGTTGAACTGTGCGAAACCGACCGTCTAGCCGGCTCGAAGAGGTTCCTCCGGTTCTGTCGAGGTTCGTCACTCTCGGTGGTAGAAGGAGCTCACAATTGCGAAGGTCCAGCTTCATTATCATTGGGGGCGGTGATTGGCCCCTTGCCTCGTCCTCTTCTTCGGAAGAATCTTGGCGGCATTTTGTTAATCCTGTCAATATAGCATGAGATAACAACAACAATATATAAAATAAAATAAAGGACAACAAAACCAAACAAAGTGGAATTTGTCCTATGTTATTTGTCTAGACTCGAAAGTTTAGATATGTGCAATTGTGTAACTGAGATTAAACACAAAAGGCTAGTGTTTAATTCACTCAGCGTTGGCTCTGATACCAACCTGTCACACCCCGGATTTCCACGTGTCACCGGTGGGCCCGGTGGGGAGTATCGTGACGTGGTTGGCAACATAATAGTCAAACAACACAATATATAAATATGCATAGCGGAAGCAAATGAAAGATATAATTCAATCGAATATAATATTGTAATATCGTGTATCACAACAGTCGATTGTTTATCCACAGATGGATCGAAAATAAAATGGAAATAATAGTTCAACAGACTTAGGCATCATAAGATTGCGAGACTTCTATTGATGCTAAGGAGAAATCCCAGCCAATTACACTTAGTACCTGCATTTAATCTTTTTGGGAAAATACGTCAGTTTACACTGGTAAATACAATCAACTGACTCATTTTAAAAATGATTAAAAGTTGATTTGGATGCACGTGGCATAAACATTTTATAACTTGATTAAAATGCACAGAGGCAAAATTAATCTTTTATAACTTGGGAGAATTATTTAAATATATAATCTTGTGAACGAATTACATGTTCCTTATGCGTTCAGTAGCCCGGATCATGTCCAGGTTAAAGATCAATAGACACACCACATTATTCTTTTGTGCACTGACGGGTGTACGCCTACACCCCGCGCTTAAGTCGTGGCCATTTCGTAAAATGATGCCAAGGATATCCGGGACATGGTCATTAACCCCCCAAAGGCTTTTAAGTAAACAAGATTGTTTAAACGGGCCGATCAAATTATTCAATTAACCACCCAACGATGGAAGATTTGATGCCCGACCAAGCGGTATTTTATATACCGTAACCCAAGCCCGTATAGGGAAAATAAGTTAAAAGTATTTACCTGAGCAATGTAATAATCACAATAAGCAAAATGCAAGTAGCTTTTACTGGTCCTCCTAATCTGGAACGAAGGTTTATAATAACCTATTAGAATCCTAACGGGTCTTTAGTTAAGCTTAAGCTTAAACCGGTTAGTTTCAAAGATACGGTTCGTACGCACGATTAAGAGAAGACCGGATAGAATGTGATTTAGACCCGACAAGTTCAGAGACTTGTTTAATATGGGTATTTCATACACATTCTGGATTTTGAGATAAAACCGATAAGGTTTGACCCGTTTCGGCTAATTTATGTAAACTAGTTACATAAACCGAACCGAACGCGTAATAAGCGTAACGGGTATTCATGAGAGCCATATACAGGTTTCCTAAGTTAATATGCTTAAAATATGTTGTGACATCAGTAAGATGTCTTTTATTATGCCCGAAACGAGTTTAAACACAAACTATGCCCCGTAGGGGTAGTTTGGTCATTTAAAAGGTTATAAAAGAGTTTAAGTATTCACCTGAGTTACAGGTCTGATGTAATCAGCAAAAATACTTGATTTGATGAGTTATAACAGTAGAGTAAAGTATATATGTGAAATTTATCAATTATAACCAATCTATGCACCGTAGGGGCATTTTGGTAATTTCACATAAGCCGTAAAGCTCAAAACTGAAGTCTTAGTTAAACAACTTTTGCTTACTGTTAAGATATTATAATTTGCCTAAAATATCAGTAGGTATCAACCCTTGTATGTTTAAAATAGTTTTAGTACATACTATGCGTTAAAAACGCTAAATAAGGCGATTAGAAGCCATTTCCGGGTTCGATACATAAGGCTGGTATTTTTATTATTCCAGAAGGCTTAAAATAATTTATTTACCATATGTAATCATTAGCAAAAGGTTTGGAGTCGATTAGATATGTAAAACTCATTTTATGGCCCGTAAGGGCAAAACCGACAATTACCGGATTAAGCCTACGACTATGAGTTATGCTCAGCCTAAAATTAATTAAAAATCTTCAAAAATCCCAAAATAATATATTACATCAGTGGGTAAGAAGTTTGATATCAAAAAGTGAGTTTAAATAGGCTATACGCTAATTACGCCGTTTAATTAACATAAAGCTTCTTAATTACGCTAATGAGAATAACTCTCAATCTACACCTCAAACTGATGTCAAACTTTGCATACAAGTTTATATATCAGTAACTAAGGTTTCTACACTTTTACATTTTCACAAATCACGTTTTAAGGTGAAAAGGGCATAATGGTCAACATATGAGCAATTAACGGAATCATGCGTATTAATTGGTTAACTAATGAACCATGGTGTATAATCACAGAGGGTTATACTAGCATGTAACCTGGTCCAAATGAAGCTCTTAGGTATTTCTAAATCATACCAAAACGGGTCAGAACTGAAGTCAAAGCAAAAGTCAAAGCTTTGCGACTTTCGGTTCCGAACCGGGTCTAAACAGTAAATTGTCGGGTTGAACATGTTTAGACATGTCCTTACACTAATTACCAAGTTATATTAATGATCAAACAGGTTGTATGTGTTCTACATTGCTAATCATGCATAAATTAGAAACTAAGTATCCTGCTGACTTTTTAATCACAAGTTTGACCCGACATTTGACCTAGTTAGAGTGGGAATCAGGGGGAACCCTTTTAAGGGTTTATTACCCACATAATTACCAACTTATAACTAATTTTGATTCGACTAATCACTGGACCATTAGTGATTAATCTTAAAGTCAACCGTTAATTACGACGGTTTGACTTTTAAGCTATAACTAAGCAAAAACTTAACTAAGAAAGGATTAGCAAACTTACAAGAGTCCTATGAACGACCAGAGATCACTTGAGAGAAGTCTTGAGCTCCAGAATGATCAGGAATGCAAGAATGAAGGTGTGAAGAACTTGTTGCAACAAGGGCCCTTTATATAGTGTTTTAATCACCATAAAATGTTGACACGCAAGTCTACTACTGACCACAACTCATCCACAAGTGTCCCTAAGTGTCTAGGACTGTTTAGGGGTCGCCCACAATGTGAAAATATCTGTTAAAGATCGGTTATGCGCGTTTACAGGCTACAGTCCCAATGTTTCTGTATCTGGGCGATTAACGCGGCCCGCGTAAGATGTTGTTGGGTCTTACGCGGCCCGCTTGGGCCTTCTGATCTGATTCCACATTTCAAGTTTACACATATTTGTCCCTTGGCTCTTCGAAAGGTCAACTAGCTTATATTTTGCACTTTGACCCCTTCTTATTTACCTACAAGGGCTTCAAGATATTTACCCACTTTGTTAAGTCCTCGGTTAACTTTATTGTTACCCGAAAGGTCCTAACTTTCAACGTTGACGCTGTAACCCCTTGTATACGAATTTGATCATAACTTTCTCATACGATAACGAAACTTTATGAAATTTATGTCGTGCATTCTAGTGAGCATAATTAACCATTACAAAGCTTCGGGTTTGTCAAAAGGTCACTCAGAGGTATAACTTAAACATGTTGACACATTTAACCCCTGTAGTTTGTAATCTCTCACTTTTAGCTTCGTATGATCCATGATTTATTCGTTTGAAGGTATGAGCATCATGTAGGGTTAATGTACAATATATTTATTCACTGTTGACATTTAGAACTCGTATTTTCATATACTTTTCATGTTTGTCAACTTTAGTCCTTTCAGAACATTCTTTCACACGTTCAAACATATGACACGTGTCAACACATTATTGGACGTGAATTTTCGAGGTGTTACATTAATCCATGCCGAGGGACATCCTATCCTGCTACAATACCAATCAACCTGACATGCATGCTAAAAGTATGCCACACTGAGTGAGATATAGATTAGGTTAAAAACGTCAAGATATCGTTTTGAATAATACATATAGAAAGTCGTATTAAACCGTACTAGATATCAATCATGCACATTAACATCAATAATCAACTTAAACACATAGTTGTGAAATGTCACTAGCAACAAATGATAGCCATCACTCGTTTACCCTCATTCATTTAACATTTAACTTCAATTAAATTACATTAATCGGATAACATCAATTGAAAAACACGTAATAGCTAACTGTCACATCGTAAGGTTTTAAATCATGAACATTTAGGATAGCATACATATCAGCCTAAAATTGTAAGAAGGATGACATCAAGAACTCACCTGGGAGTTAGCTTTTCGCTTCTAGCAACGTACAATCTAACCCTTGAACGCTTAGTAAACCTGTCAAAGTCACATAAACCATTTCAACTTGTCTTTCCCAAGACTTAGGAAACATTAGGCTTTTCGTGGGTAAACATGTCAAGGAAATGTAACTTTTCGCTCAACAAAAGTTTCATTCCCATATAGTACATTTCATTAATCATGACTTTTTGTTCGGCAAATACAGCTTGCTATTCTATTTTTTATTATAACATTTTATGAACAAATCATTTCATTGAAGGGTTCAGTGAAATGTACCTGAAAACCCTAGAGATGCAAACAATAGCTGTTATGATCAAACACGACTTTGTTTAGCATCAGGTCCCAGACTTTTACATTGGAAATGCATTCTAATCAACCCATAACATCATTCCATGCATCAAATATCAATAAGATAATAACTTTTACGTGATTTCATACCAATTTCGTCAAAACCTTTAGATTGAGCTTGAACCCCTTTGAAACCGATTGCAACAGCTTTCATTCACGCACCATGATGGAAACATCCTTTCCAAATTACGGTTTCTCATGTACAATTTATCGTTTTGCCCTTATGGGCCATGTCACTTTCTTTCCCTTTTTACCTCTTACTTGGGCTTTCATTCTATACATATATTTAAGTCTATTTCATACTTATTATTTATTAGAAATTGGGGTGTTACACTTCTACTTAAAGAATCTAGCCTAGCTGGTTATGCGCCTGTCCTCCTATAAAAAGGGTCTCATGTTCAACCCAACATCCAATTTTTTTTTCCAGTTTTCCTTCCGGCCTAGGGAAACTCCTAGCAATACTATTATAAAACTTTTTTAATTTAATACTTAAAAGTGCAAGTTGGTCTAGGAGATCAAATTCTTCCTGATCAAATGGATCCATGGGTTTCTAATCATACATTACGAAAGCATAATTGTGGTTATCAACATGTGATATGTCAATCTGAGAGTTGAAGCAAGTAGTTATAACAACATAGTGATCATAACTTTGTTCATTACTTCTGTTGGGTGAGAATGGCTCATTTTGACTCATCAGGGTTGTGTTACCATATGTGTAATCATCAGCTATTCTTCTTGAAAACTGTAACACCCGTCTAATTATATTAGATTTTAAACATAGATTACAACATTAACTTAAAGTATTGTTGTATTAGACAAAACTTTCCTAAAGAGGTTTAAAGTAGCGTCTACCATAGTCAACTAATGACTAATTTAAAACAATACAAAAGCTGTTTAAAAATGTGTTTACATCCATACACAAAGTCTGTTTAAGATTTAAAGCGATGCGGAAGCTAATAGATTGTGTTCGGTTCTTCAAAAGTTTGCTTGACCATCTTCCGGTTAGTTACCATGACCACCTAAGATCAAAACCACAACAAACGTTAGTTTTGATTAAGTTAAAGGAGTTACAAATAAGTTTCATTGATCAACAATTGAAAAAAATAAAAGTTTTCCGGACGGAGGCGTCGCGTGACGCGACGGGGTCTCGCGCTACGCGAGGCCCTAGTTTTCACAGCAGGTCTTGTTTCTGATGCTGCATTTTCCCAGTTCTAAGTTAAATCAAATTCCGACTTTAACAAGCCATAACTTTTGACTCGTAAGTCCGTTTTAGGTGATTCTTTTTCCTACGCGTCTGTAAATTCATTACCGACGTGCCTATTACAATTATGATACCGAAAAATATATTCACGGACTGAAGGGCAATAATTCCTTATACGTTTATTTGACCCATTCTAACTTTAGTCACTTTACTACCCATTTAACTAGTATGTTTATGGCGATTTATGCCCAACATCTAGGACTTATTGTCGCTCATATTTCATTACCAATTCTCTCGGTTTGATGTTTTTATGAGTATTATTGCCATTATTACCCCTAGATCAACAAAGCCACAACTCATGCAATTAATCGACCCATTGGCTCATCTTGCGGAATTCCTCCATTATGATGACTACCAATGGTTCGTTGACAACTCTAAATTTGTTCTCCAAGTAATAATCATGATCACTTCCAATCAACACGACTCTTACTAGACTACGTATAAATTTAACAATGTCTCGCTTAATGTAACGGGTTAAGTTACATACCTTCATAATTCGTCGACATTGCTTTCTAATCATAATTACCCATTCCTGGACTTGTCGACCTTAGTGTATCCCTTCCAATCCTCGGTTTCTGCTTTTATGACTCAATTTGACGGGTGACGTTCAAGTCACTCCAAACACTACCATTTCAACCAATAATTTAACATATGCTTCATCTAGTGAATTACATCACTTCTTAGACTTACCCAAACGTAACTATTTTCGTTATGACAACATTAAACATATTCACGACTAGGCTTATCTATGTAAATGTAACGAGACGACAAGTCGCGTACCTTTAGAGCACACCCTTCAAACGCGCATCCGCTCCGGCTTGTCCGCTTGACGATCCGGATTCTTTGCCTAAAGAGTTCAATTCACAATCAACTTAGAACTCTTTTCATAATCAATAACGCATAATTCTCTATAATAATCAAATCTGCGTTTCCATCTGATTTTTAACATTTTAATCCCCACTTAGGCATTTTAACAAACACCTAGCGGGTCAGATTTTTACATCATCAAAACCAAGTTCATGACTTGTAATAATCATCTAAATCAACTCCAACTAGTCACATTTACACATGTTTTAACTTCCAATTTCAGAAAGTACCCCATAAAACTCAGATTACACTAGAACAAGAATCATGATCTTAGTGTTTACCAAGTTTCTACAACTTATTAATCACCTACAATGGTGATTATGAACTCTACAAGTATCATGCAAGATTTTGACAAGAATCATCTAGGGTTTGTCCCTAAACATCACACTTTTTCTGAAAATCACTTTCTATGATCAATTTACACTAGAATAATCATTCTAAACCCTAGTGTTCATCATTATCTTGTAAAACCCATAACCCACCTTCAATGAGTTCATGGAATTTCCTGAATTTGGACATGATTTCACATGTAGTTGTCTAGGTTTTACTTCTAGACACTATATCATCCCTAATCTAACCAAATCACAAACATGCATCTTCAAATTTTGAATCTCCCAAATCCATAAGAAATTCAAACAGAGAATTTTCATAGAATTTTACATACCTTACAACCCCCTTGCAATGAGGATCAGTAATCTATGTTCGATTTTTGTTTTGAATCAGATTTGAACCTTCAATTGTGAGATTTTGTGATGAACTAGGGCTTTGGGGGAGCCTGGGGTCGCCCCTGGTTCTGGTCGATCTCAACAACACAGACAAAATTGTGTTTTGTGTTTAGTTTTGTTGTTTTATTAAAAATAGTTTCCTTTTAGACACTTTTGGCCCCTCATCTTTCATTCTTTATTTGTTTTAACTTTTAACTGCTCATAAGTAATCAACTAACTTAGTTAATGTCATTGCTAGTTAGTTTATTTTACTAGTTTATAGGCAACTTAATTGCAAATCTACGAACTTGCATTTTCGGGATGTTACAAAAACACCAGCTTTTGTTTTTGGTCAAGCTCTCTCTCATAAGTGAGGAGTTTGACATGAAGCTGTGTCAGAGTCATCTCCTTGAATCCAATTAAGTTTCTCAACACATAAGCAACTATATCCAATTTATCAGGGGGAGATCTCATAAATCTGTGACTCAGAGCAGAATTTGTTTAAGTTTGATCTGCAAGCCTTAGCTCACTGATCAGGCAATTAAACCGCTCAAATTGCTGAGTCAGAGATTATCCCTTGATATGAGCGAGAGTCTCATACTGCTTATTTAAAATCTCTTTGTTATTCTCTTAAACCTCATTTGTACCACTGAATTGTTAATAAAAAAGCAACCCACAACTCCTTGGTATTCTCACAATGGAGCACTGCAGCGTAGATTTCATTGGGTATGACCATGGCCAGTATCCTGAATGCCTTAGCATCGAGCTCCAACTTTTGGAAATCTTGCTCATAGTAATTAGCAGGTTTCTTAGGAACATTTACATCCGGTCGTTCGGTACTCGGAACAGATGGAGCATGAGGGACATATACAATTGATCTCTAACAACCAGTGTTATGTTGTGACAAGTGGTGACCTATTCTTCATTGCCATATATTGAATTCATGAAAAATGAGCATTGGAGGCTTGTTTGTCGATCCGGTATTGTGAGGATCATGAGTGAGTGACATCTTTGAATTCTATTGAGTTTTTCTCAGAAAACAGGGTATCAGAAACAAATTAATGATCTAATTGGTCTAATTCTTCTCAATGTACTTTGATCACTCAATCAGTTATCAATTTGAGCTAGTTTATCTTCTAAATCAACGATGAAGTCAATTTAGAGAAACTTTGCTCTGATACCAATTGTTGGATCAGAGAGTGTGTGTAGTGTGTGTTTTCCTGATAAAACAGTTGAATCAATCTAGAAATTCAATCAAACACTAATAAGCAAACACATCATTCTAACATAGCTGGATTTGGGAATGATTGTAGAATGATAATCAAAAGGTACAAATGTACTCCCCCTGACTAGGTGCGCTCAGGCTCTAAGTGTTAACAATTACAATGTACAAGAAGAACCATATATAGGAGGAAGAACTGTTGGTGACGTCACCATGAAAGCAACCCCTAACAACTCATTAAATGAGTGTAACTGCCAGTAGTTGACTCAACTGCTGGATAGTTACACTATTACATTAGAACTACTACTTTTGTTGTATAAGTGAGAGCACAGTTGGATTCTATGGAACAACTGGCCAGCTTTTCTATAAATCCAGCACTTCTGGTCTTTGACTTGTTAACCTGATCTTCAATCTTAAGTCTTGACTATTGACTTGTTGACTAGCTCTTTTGTATTCCAGCATTTTTGTTCTCTTTACATTGAAGAAAACAGTTGTTTTGTAACAGCAATTGGGTAGTTATTCTTGGAAGCCTTCAAAAGGGGATAAATGTTGGACCAAGTGATTATATATTGACTTATTTCATCAGTTAGGGATGATGGTTCCCCTGGTTTTTGCTTTCATCGTCAGCAGATCTTCATAACCCAACAATATACATTACATACATATAAGTTTTGTCTTAAATAAATAATAACATTATAATTTTTATATAGTTTTATTTATTTCCTTAGCAAAATATAAATAATCTTATAGAATACATATTCCAAAAGATTTTTTTCACATAATGAACGTCCTACTATGGATGGCAAAAAAGCCCGAGCCCGACGGGTATACTCGAAACCCGAAACATACGGGTTGGATACCCGAAGCCCGGCAAATTTGGGTACGGGTATGGGATTTGGTGATACCCACCCAATACCCGAATAATACCTAAAAATTATATTATTTTAAATTTAATTTTTCATTCATAGATATTGCTCTGTTATTTATTTTCATGACTTTAACATACACACATAAGATTTTATTATGTTTGGTTATGTTTTTTATGCAGATTAAAATATTTAGTAGTTTTGGGATTTTCTAAAGACATTTCAAGTTGTTCAGGAGATTACTTGGGTCCTGGTTAATGCTACTATTTTTCATGTGTGGTGTTTAATTAAACACAAAATACATAAACCGACATTATGTGTTCTAAAGTAGTTGTGCCTTAATTAGTTAATTATGTAGATATATGTTTCGAATTTGCATTTGAATATGATATGTGTGTATGTTATTGGTCATATTTTCCTTTGTTATAGTTTTTAAAACAGTAAATTATATAAACATTAGAGTAAAAAATGCACATGAGAGTTTCAGTGGTATTTTTAACAAATTAATGAGTAGGGGGGTTCGTTTGAGAAGAAAATTAAATTGAGAAAAAAAGAACAAATGGTACAATTGTAAAACATTAAATAGTTTTTATTCTCATCTCATTTATTATTATCTAATTAGTTATAAAGACTATCATCCTCCACACTAAAATTTTTGCTTACACGTATCAAAATTTATCCTACACGTTTTGAAATTTATCCTACACATATTGAAAGTTATCCTACCCAGCTCATAATTCATCCTACACATCTCGTAATTTATCTGACACTTTAAATTAATTTTTTTCTTCTTTGAAAAAATATAATTTGTGAAAATAAGTTACAAACTGAATGTAGTTAGCTATTAAAAAGCAAGACTACCAATTAATAATTTATCTAAGTTTACCAATAAACACTTACACTAATATTAAATACAAAAGTAAAATGAAGTAGTCTTATTGGTGGGAATTTCTTTTTTTATTCTTACAAAAATTTTCTTATTATTTGAACTCTCCACTATATACCTGATACCCACGGGTATACCCGAAGGGTAATTACCATACAAATATCCGACGTGTAACGAGCTGGGTATGGGACAAAGAATTACAACCGGGTACGGGCTTGGGATTACCTAACCCGTCCGAAACCGGCCCATTGCCATTCCTACGTCCTGCTAAAATAATTCCCAAACAGATAAAGGTTAAGGGAAAATAAAAATATAAATAAATTTTTTTTGGGTATATAGTTTGGGTAATCGGGTATATGGTTTTGGGTAATCGGGTTGGATTTCACCTAATCTCATACATGCAGTGTTGTAAGAATCGCTAGACGCTAGTCGTCGGTGGGGTACCGACTAGCGACTAATGGGGATTAATCGCATTGGGATTTTAATATACATTTTTTAGTTATATATGTACACAAACATTTTTAAATGTAGCTTTTTAAAGTAAACATGTTTTAACCCCTCACTGACCCATATTTTTAAGTAATTGGAGGAAGGTTGGTTGGAAATTTGGTAAGGATCTAGCCAAAATTTGGCCAGAATAGGACCGTCATTGACCGCCTAGCGATTAATTGCCTAGTAATTGGTGAACCTCCGATTAGTGATTAATCCACGATTAATCGGAGACTAGTCGGGATTTCTATAACTATGCATACCAGTCTCTTACCCGTAAAATTTCTTTTTAAAACTAACCTCATGTCCGTCGGACTTCGGATATACCATGCCCAGATTGTCGGGTTTTGAATATACCCGTCTCATACGTTTTGGATTTCAGTAATATAATATAATTTATGTAAATATAGATAGGATTATGTTATTGATTTTGTAATTATCTCTTCCCTAAATTATGGGATTGTATCTTGTATATATATTGAGATATCAATGAGAAAGGAAATCAATTGAACCATAACATTCTTCATGGTATCAAGAGCCTAAACCCTAAACCTCCCTCTTTCCATTTTTTTCTCTCCTGTTCGCCGCCGGACTTCCTTCTTCTCGGTCGGCGATGTCGTCTTCTCCCATCCATCCCGCAGTCACCGTAAACAACATCAAAAACTTTATCCCCTTGATCCTTGACAGCCAAACCGAACACTACAATACATGGGCCAAATTATTCGTCCTCCACTGCAAAGCATACGATGTGTTCGATCACCTACAACCTCGTGAAACCGCCACCTCTTCATCCACCGCCAAAGACTCATCCGACAAAGACAAAGATAAAGCACCATCTACCAAACCCACCTATCTTGAGTCGTGGGAACGGATCGATTCCATTGTTCTACAATGGATCTACGGTACCATCTCTCAAGATCTCATGCACACCATCATGATGACTAACACCACCGCCTACGACGCATGGTGTCGCCTCAAGAACCTGTTCCTTGACAACCAAGCCACTCGCACAATAACCATCCAAAATAAATTCTTCAACACAAAACTTGACCAATTTTCCACTATAGCCGACTACTGCCAACACATGAAGCTCCTCCATGATCAACTTACCAGCCTTGGGTCCACCATCTCTGAAAACCAACTGGTTCTACAAATTCTTACCGGGTTAAATGATTAGTATGAGAGTATCTCACTTATTCTTCAACAGACGCAGCCCCTACCAAATTTTTACAACACTTGATCTCGCCTATGCCAAGTTGAAGACCGGAAAAATGCTCAAGCTAAGTTAGCGGCTCAAACCGCCGGCACTGCTCTCCACGCCACCACTGATCACGCCAGCCGTGCTCCTGCTGACAACCGAAACTCAAGTCGGTCCGATACCCCGTTTGATCGCGGACGCGGCCGAGGCCGTGGCCGAGGCCGTGGCCGAGGCCGTGGACGCGGTCGCTCATCCTATGGCCGCGGTCGGTATTACCAGAACAACCAATACCCGCCACCTCCATGGGCTAGACACCCATCACACTTCTGGCCGTCACCCTCATGGGCCGGAAACCCAACACAGCCGAACTCCTCCTCTTGGGCCCAGTGGACTCCTCCCCCATGCCCATACCCGTCTAACCCCAACCACTCGGCCCAACATCAACCACAGTCTACGGCCCAAGGAATCTTAGGCCCAAAACCGAGCAACCAAATGGCGACCCAGTCATACTCTACAGGCTACTCTCCGACCGACATCGCGCAGGCACTTTACAACTTGGCTCTCAACAACAATGATTCGTCTTGGACTATGGACATGGGTGCGTCAGGTACTATGCCTCCTCAATCTGATAAGTTCCCCTATATTTTTAATTCTGGCATTATTCGCAACATTATTGTTGGCAATGGCAAAACCATTCCGGTTCTTGGACAAGGAAACATAACACTTCCACCACCTTTCCCACCATTTAAACTCAACAACGTTTTATACGCACCTAATCTTGTTAAAAACCTTATTTTTGTATGTCGTTTTACAACTGATAACCAATTTTCTATTGAATTTAACCCATATGGTTTTACTGTGAATGACCTCCAGACCAAGAAACCTATCCTACGGTGCAATAGCTCGGGGGATCTCTACACTCTCAGTCCGTCCAACATCACCAACCTCACCACTGCTTCCACTTATGCAGCTATATCTCAAGACATCTGGCATCAAAGGCTCGGTCACCCAGGCCCAGCTATTTTACAAAATTTAAAAACTACTCAATCTATTTCTTGTGGTTCCTTGAATAATAAAGTTTGCACTGCTTGTATTTTTGGAAAACATACTAGACTTCATTTTGTTGCTTCTAATACAAGTACTTTTATGCCATTTGATCTTGTTCATAGTGATGTTTGGACATCCCCTATTCTTTCTAATGGGGGACACCGGTACTATGTTTTATTCTTAGACGATTTTACCAATTTTCTATAGACTTACCCTATAGCCCACAAATCCGATGTTTTTGCCATGTTCACTAAATTTAACACCTTCATTCAAACCCAATTTGGCACCAAAATTAAACAATTCCAATGTGATAACGGACGAGAATATGCAAACAACCAATTCCATAATTTTTGCAATATGAATGGAATGCACTTCAGATTCTCTTGTCCTCCCACCTCATCATAGAATGGTAAGGCCGATCGAAAATTCGCACCATAAATAACCTTATGCGTACCATTTTGGCACACTCCTCTACCCCGAACATCTATTGGCATCATGCGCTTGAAACCGCAACTTACCTACTAAATATCATCCTCACCAAAATAAATCAGTTTCAGACCCCCACCCAACGCCTATATCATTGCTTACCATCCTACGATCACCTTTGGGTGTTCGGGTGCATATGTTACCCTCTTATTCCACACACAACCATACACAAAGTAGCCTACTGCTCCTACCCATGCGTATTTCTCGGTTATCCATCGAATCACCGAGGATACAAATGCCTTGACCTCAAAACTCGAACCATTACCATTAACCGCCATGTTCTCTTTGATGAAACCATTTTTCCATTCTCTAAATCACACAAAGAAACCCCTCACACCTACACTTTCCTTGACGATCCTGTACACCCATACCTTCAACTTTCCCAAACCATACCACCTACAGATCCATCTTATCCCTCGGCCCACACGCAGACCAACACCTCGGCCCACTTTTCGCCTCAGCCCACACCATCACCTCTCCGTTCCTGTCCTCAGCCCACAACCTCTCCGCCCATTTCACCTGCAGCCCAATCCAGTTTAACCCACATCCCAGCCGACCCAATGACCCCACCCCACCCCTCGTCTCCACACACCACGGCCCAAAGCCCAACTCACCAATCCTAAACCCAGTCCAATCCCGAACCCAATTCCGAACCCACTCTTGAACTGTCATCGCCCATCCCAATCCCGAACCCACCACCACCACCCACTCGCACAATGCACACTCGTGCCATGTCGGGTATCTCCAAACCGAAACAGTTTTTTACACTTTCCGTATCCACCATCGCTCTTGTCCCTAAATCCCCCAATGATGCCTTGTCTAACACGGAATGGTATAACGCCATGCAAAACAAATTTAATGCCTTAATTAAAAACAAGACTTGGGAACTTGTCCCGAGACGTCCTGACATGCATATTATTCGTAGCATGTGGCTTTTTCGTCACAAATACATGTCCGATGGTACATTGGAAAGATACAAGGCACGTCTTGTGTGTGATGGCAGAAATCAAGAGATCGGTATTGATTGTGGCGAGACATTCAGCCCGGTTGTTAAACCGGCTACGATTCGGACTGTTTTAACATTGGCCTTAACGCAGTCCTGGTCTATTCATCAGTTGGATGTCACTAACGCTTTCTTACATGGAAATTTAACAGAGACTGTGTATATGTATCAGCCAATGGGCTTCCTCCACCGAGACTATCCCGACCATGTGTGTCTTCTCAAGAAGTCACTTTACGGGCTTAAACAAGCACCAAGGGCGTGGTACCAAACGTTTACTGGTTTTGTTACTTCTATGGGGTTCTTGCAGAGTCGATGTGATAATTCTCTCTTCACATATCATCACGGGGGTGACATTGCGTATTTACTAATTTATGTCGATGATATTATTCTCACCACCTCTTCTGATTTTCTCCAATTGAAACTAATGGGCAGCCTTGCGGCTGAATTTGCAATGAAAGATCTTGGACCTCTTAGTTACTTCTTGGGTATTACGGTTTCTCGCACCGGTCATAAAATGTTCCTCTCGCAACAATATGTCTACCTGTAACCCGGTCGCAACTCCTGTTGATACAAAACCGAAGCTTGGTGGTTCATCTGGTGTTCCGTTTGACAACCCCACTTTATACTGAAGCCTTGCGGGTGCACTTCAGTATCTCACCTTTACTATGCCCGACATCAGTTATGTCGTTCAACAAATTTGTTTTCACATGAATAATCCTAGCATCGAGCATTGGAATGCTTTGAAGCGTATTATTCGCTATATACGCGGAACAACGGAATATGGTCTCACTACCACCCTCATCCTCACTACCACCCTCATCCTCAGCCTCCCTATTACCCTCGTTCTCATTCGTACAATTTACCTCACCCTCATTATCCTTATGACCCTCATTGTTTGGGAATTCTCCAGAAAAATCAATGTCATCAAAGTTAAAACCATCTACACATGTACCCTCTTTTGCATTATCAGTCTCAATCCCTATATTATCATTGTTACCTACTGGATTATCATTGTTAACTACTGGATTATCATTTTTACCTACTGCATTATCATTGTTACCTACTGCATTATCAGTCTCAATCTCTATATTAATTGTATTCTTATTAGCACTAGAGGACCCTTCAACATACTCAAGCATCAATCTCCTTCTAGGTACCAACTTTTTCTTGTTTTGTCTAACACCAACAATCTCCTGGTTTTCCTCTGCTAATTCCTCAATAACAACCCTAGATCCCTCAGGTGATTTTAAATAAGTATCAACCATAGATGTTCCATGTTCAATGTAAAAGTTGATTAACTTATTTTCACCCACATATTTTGACAAGTTACGAACATCAGCATCACACCCTAAAGCTACCAAACCAGTATCTAAATCTCTACCTGGTATTTGAAAATGATAATAAAGTGGCACCTTTTCTTTCAACAACTTTAGTTCTCGCATCATCCAATCAACTTCATGAACAGAAAACTCATTAATGTCGATGTAATCCACATACGCTGACCTTCCTTGTAGATACCTTCTGCTTGGAAACCTCCTAAAAGATCCACCATAGAAAATTTTTGCAGAAAACAAACTAGGGTTTCCTTCTGTTCAAAAATCATAACAAAAAAACAGGCAAAACACTATCAGACACTTCAAAATCGCTAAATGTTTGAACTTTAGCACAATCAAACAAAAAAACTTACTGTAATCACGATCTAGAGTGAAATCATCATACTCGTCCCTAACGTACCAACCCATTCTGTTCGATCGATCCTATACGGCTGATTATCTCTTCAATCGCCTGGATTTTGCAGAGAAAGTGAAGAGACGGGGAGGGTTTCTTGGAGTTAGTGTGAGAGAGATGAGAAGAAATGAGAGGGAAAACCATAAATATCAACTGACATCCAGGGACTATACTGTGCAATTGCAAAAGTAGACATCAAATCGAGGTGAAAAGACCAAATTACCCTCACGTGCTAAGCACATGAGGGGTTTTAACAGAGAAATTTAACTTAAGTTAGGGCTGGGGACCAAGCGAGTGCACTTTTGACAAGTTTTGGGACCACGAGTGTAATTAGTAAACCATTGGGACCAAGTGTGAAATTTTTGCAAACCACAGGGACCAACCAAGCATTTAACTCTAAATAATTTTGAACAAATATTTAAACGAAATAGACTAAACAAAGAGATTTGAAATCTAAAAATCAACAATAATAAATAATTTTGAACAAATATTTAAATCAAATAATAGGAATGCATATGCAATGAACGAACATAATAGAACGTAAATGAAAGTAGACTAATAAACGTAAATAAACAAACATACATGACCAAATATAAATGAATGAACGAACGTAAATTGAACGGATATAAACAAATGAGTAGAAATTTGTGTTCGATCATGTTCTTTCATTTGTTAATTGAAAGAGCATAATCGAACTTCCCACTAAATAGTTCACTAAACTAGGGTAATTTGGTTCATTTGGAAGGCTCGGAACGAGAAGATTTTCAAGAATGGTAAAGGGGATTGGTTGGAGATTATCGGTATGGTTAAGTCTTATAGCTTCTTTTGGTTTAAGAATAGGTCCAAGTTTAAAGAAGTTGATTGGGTCGAATGGTGTAATTTCCCATTGTATATGTTGTAATTCTGGGTAGCGCGGTCCTGCTTTTTTGAGTCAGGCCGGCTGTTTTTTATAAAATTTCCTTTCAAAAAAAAAATTTAGTTTTTGGTTATTCGGTTTGAGGCTCTTGGAATGACGTCTACTCCAAATCTGGTGATCACATCATTGGCGTTGTGTGCCCAAGGTGTTACAATTTTCTTTGTTGCTGCTGAATGATAACCGTAAATTTTGCTGACTTATGCTATACTACATTAAAGCTTAGTAAAAGCTCTAAAAATTTGCATCTTTTGCAGCCCAAATTAATTTCATTTATGGTTTAATGGTCCATAA
The DNA here is from genome assembly GCA_030545235.1 of Helianthus tuberosus. Taxonomy (NCBI): domain Eukaryota; kingdom Viridiplantae; phylum Streptophyta; class Magnoliopsida; order Asterales; family Asteraceae; genus Helianthus; species Helianthus tuberosus. The sequence goes on along the minus strand of CM060439.1, from coordinate 40,740,323 downwards.
GAGAAAACCTAACAAGTTACATGGTGCATCTTTTCTCCCATTCTTTGTTACCTTATTTATTAACTTTAAAGTCTCTATTTCAATTCTTTGTGCATCCTTGCTTCACTGATGGAAATAAAATGATGAGGGTACTTTTGTTATTTTTTGTTTTAAGCTAATTAAAGAAGTAAATAAACAACTAATCAGAATCATTCTCCGGCTTTGATGATAACTCATGATTTGCTTATTTTTTATTAATTTATTTATTTTTTTGAACAACAAATTTCCACTAGAATCTTCGTGTCACCAGCAGAACCACCCGAATCTTCGTGTCACCAGTAGAACCACTCGATCATATCCATCTCCAGTAGGCAATAATGCCTATACACCTATTTAGAATGAAACCCAATAAATCTGAGAAAAACCTCCTAAGTCTTATATCACCCCTAAAATGCCACTAGGCTATAATGCCATGGGCTGATGCTTTGCTTATTAAATTAAAATTACGACGAATTTACTGTCCATGTTTTACGCATCTTCCACACTCCCACCGTCTGCGCATCAGTATGTTCATGAGATTATTTGTCCCTTATCATTCTCCCTCATTTGACAATGTCAAGAACTTGTTCTTTGAGTTCATATTAAAATTTGATGCTTTTGTTAAGGTGTTGTGTTTTTTTGCTTTTTTCTACCACTACTTATTCTTTTACTTTTTTTTATCCATTTTAAATTATGTTGACGTCTTGATTACGCCTTGAACTTATGTCCTTGTTCGCTTCAGAATTTGTTGCCTTGACTTGTTAACTCTCCAGAAGGGTTATTTGTCTCTCATTAAACATTTAACATTTGGAATAAAAGTTTTGTGTGAAATTGTTTACTTTTATTGGTCACGTGTTCTTGATTACGAATAAGTGACCGAACTTGCTTTTTTTTTCTTTTTTTTTTTTGAAAGATTGAACATTATTCAATAATATTACAAAGTTATATTCAAACCATGTGTTGCACGGTATCTTTCTTTTGGATCTCTGTCATAAGCACACAAAACGTTGGAATTATTTTAATATTATCGAAGAAGATCCAACATTATTTTTTTATTGTTTGATGAATAAAATAATAGATTTGAAAAATATATGGAGTGAGATCGTCTTTTGAAGTTTGAACGGTTCAGGACATCAGGCCTCAATTAATCTCTAAAAAACTGGGCCTGAAACCGTTAACTATTTGGGCCAGTTTGGTCCAGTCATGAAACTTGGCCCAGTAATGTATTTCTAGTCTAGTTCCTTTGGGCCTAATAATAGTTTTGTAGAAAAGATCTAATTAGTGTTTAATTTATAGTTTATAACAAGCTTTATATAATCAAATGTAAAGTTGTGGTCGTAGTCATGAAACTAGTTTGAACCCGGTCAAGCCTAAACTGAACCGGTTACAACCTGGTTATATAAATAGGGTGTTTTTGATTTATACTCTTTTGTTTTCTACCGTATGTAGTAGAATGGGGTGTTTTGAAAGTGGCGTATCTAGGGTGTTTTTGGTTGAACATTAAAATCGGATAACCGAGCGAGTGGTATTAATTAAAAGATAAAATCGTGCATCAATGATGAGATGAGGATACAACTACGAAAAGAGCGAGTAGTGCGCATCAATTATATAACAATGAATCAAACCAGAATGTTTCACTGATTTTAAAATTAGTTTGTCATAATATATGAAAGTAATTGTATCAATTCCTCTAATATAAGTTATGTACATGAATGTTTTTGGGATGGTGGCGCATTTTATTGCTCGTCTACTTGCTATTCTTATGTAATTTGCCCTGATGATTGGAATGAAATATTGTTTAAAAAAAAATCATGTAATCTGTCTTCTATCTCTATAACTCTTCCCTTTTGGCCGTGGAAAGTTTGTAAACTCCTGTACGATTATATCTCTGTTTTCTCGATCTCTTTTGACAAATTCTCAAAAGAAATTAATATAAAAACTAATAATTAATACATTACATAGTCCTCTTCATATAGAATTCTAATAATTTCTGATAAAACTAATACCTAAAATATTAAATAGGACAATCAAAAAACAACTAACATGACAACTAATATGGATTTCTAGTAATAAAAATGGGTTTTCCAATGCAATTTATCGTAATCAATCACTAATTTATATAAAAAAATACTTATCTTCGTTTATGTTTAGTTAATTACTAGTAATTTGACTCGTGCGCGTTGCTGCACGCGTACATTGCAAATATCGAACAAATTAGTCCAAACTTTATGTGATGCATTAACCGTATGAAAACGTGTGTTTTGACATATCCTATTTAACTCAATAGTATTATGGTTGGATCAAAATGTAAATGAATCTATACTGTACAATCATAACCTATTTACATGTGACCCGACTCATACATAGGAAACGTACAAAAAAACATAATGAAGGGTTGAAATTTTACCCCTAGCGCATTGCGGCGGGGTCGAAACATACAGTAACACGAATTTATACCGTTGAATGAGAAAATATTATATTTGACCCCATTTGACATTTACGTATTTAAGGGCATGTTTGCATTAGTTACGCGCGTAGGCACAATGGCATAAACATGTTTAAGCACAGAAAAGATACATAAACGAAATATATTAAGTTGTGACGGATCATTTACCCCCATTGGAATTATACCGACACGTAACGTGTTATAACACACAAAAGAAACGTATAAATATGCGGTACAATTAAACGAAACGTATTACACCGACATGATTACGCGTGACGAAATTATACCAACACATAGATAAAATTAAAGGTGAAATTGTGTTATCATACAAAGGTGAAAGGAAGATACTTACAAATATCACCAACTTTTGTAAATAAGATATATAAGAATGTTCATTTGTGTTTGTTTATGTTTGTTCAATTGTGTTGTTTATTGTTTATTAAATTATGTTCGTTTACATTCGTGAACTTTTGTTTTTCTCAAAGAAAAAATATGTTTTATTATAAAATCGCATTCGGTTAAAAGTTAAATGAAGAAACAACACAAACATCACACTCGTTTCATTTACAAACCTATCATCATCTGTTGTTTTACAAAAAACTAGAAATGACCAATTTCAAAACATGACACCCCGAAGATCCAATGCAAAATTTCTGTAACACCTAAACCCTCGATTGCAAACCGGTCTGAAAGCATCTGATCAGTGGCGTCTCTGAGAATTCACGTACCCTGTTCGAGCTCGAAAAATGTGCCCATATGCTTTAATGAAAATTGTTTTTTTTTTTTAAATCATATTAGTATTGGGTTGGTCCCAATAAACCTAATGTTAAGTTGGGTAAATTATAAAGCATAAAAAGGTATTTGATAATGGGCCTCTATATTGGATTTGTATGTGTTTACAATTTTTTTTTAAATAACATATATATATATATAGGGGTAGGTTAACATACAAAAGGGCTTATCATACTTCACGTACGCTACGCTTCCAACCGTCCGATCTGGGTAAAAATAACGCATGGAGCCCTAATAACGCATGGGGAGCAGTTTTTTTGTGATAATCACGCATGAGAGGTGATAATCACGCATGGGTAGTTAATCACGCACGTTATAAATGGCAAAAAAAATAATCACGCATGTTGTGTGTATTGTCGCGTACGATAATGTATGATAAGCAGTTTTGTACATTATACTTTCTCTATATATATATCAAAACTGCTTATCATACAGAGAAAGTATAATGATATATATATAGAGAAAGTACTTTTCTGCACTAATACACTAATATTTTAGAACTTTTGGTACTAAATAAATGATATAAAGTGTTATATAATAGATTTTGTTTATTTTATTTAAAGAATAGTATTCTTTTTCTAATACATAATATAATTTTAATTTTTTTTTCATTATGCGCTTTTTTTTTTCTCAGGCCCTTGCTTGTTTTGCGCTTTGCGCCTAGGCCCTAGGCGAGGCCTATGCGCCTTGAGTGCGCCTAGCGCCTTTAATAACTATGAGCTAAAGAAATCAATGAAGATGAAAATACATATGTAACATGTTTAAGAGGCAGGCTAAGGGTCTTATGTAACAATTGGCTTTTGAAATTGATCACTTAATTGTTTGGATGATGATATTAACTAATAAGCGTGCCCAACATGTTGCCTGACCCTTCTGTTTGTAAAGTTTGTACACTAAATTATCAAAATTACCCTTTTACTAAATTGGGGTAATAGAATAGATGCCAATGATTATAGAATTCGTTGATCAAAGAATGTTAAACTGTTGTCTATATTCATGTCGTTGGATTCACGTTAGTTACTTTATAGTTTGTAAAGTGATTAATGAATGCATAATGATGTTCTGGTTTTCACATGCTCATCATGATACGTGCTTAAGATAGTCATTTTACAAGTATACAGAACCAACATGAGGTTTTGATGCGTGGTCTGTTGGAAGTATTGATAAATGATACATGTAGATATGCAATATCACAATTTTGACCCATTGACTTGTATTATTATTAATGAAATATATACTATTTGTAATCAAATATTTATATTTGACACACCCATTACACATAACAAGTTTAAAAGTTTTGGAACAAAAGTGTTTCGGATCAACTACATGCGAAAAGTTACCCGCTTTGACCCGTTACCCAACCAACCTACCAGACCAATCCATATTGCCTCATGTAGGGAGAACATATTTTTTCTTGACTGTCATTAAACGATATACGAATATACGATATACCATTTTATGTCCTAAATGGTGAGAACTTCTAACATTTTCATTTTTTTTATATGGAATGCTTTAATATCATTGATGTAACAGAGTAACAGACACAATTGCTTCATTTTAAGTAACATGGTTAACATCTAATTAGAAGATATTTTCATAATTGTATTCAGCTGTCTTGTTGCCCTATATTTTTTTTACACTTGAGACTTGATTTCCCTTTTTGCAGCTTGAAACAACATAATGGTGAACTAAATGGTGGTGCAAAAGCTACACAAGCTGGAAGACCATGGATTTGCGCATGCATTGTTCGAGGTTTTGAAAGTAAAAGTGAAGGTAAACATGTGTATTTGCAGCACCAATTTGCTCATACATCAACTCTATAAAATGTACACGCGCATGGACTCGATTTTGTTGTGCCTTTGCTTACGGGTTTATCATCACAACAATTAGATGGAATAGATTTGAATTATATAATATGTGTGATGGGTCAAATGGGTAAATAAAAAGACATGAAAAAGGGGTTGAAGAGGTTGAAAGTTAATATGTGGGATAACTAAATTACAGAACAGGGCAAGTGTTCTATGTTGGCAATACTACTACTAAATGTGGTGTGTCAAACCATTTTCTGATATTATATCTGCACACGCATGGGATGTATTTATCCATAATAGACAGCATTTAAATTTTAGTTTAGTATCATTCTGCAGCATGCAAGTTTGAGTTTAAATGGAAGAACATGTCATCTAAAATGACGCGTAAAAAGAACTTGAAGGAGGATGGAGGGCTTCATTTACTGCAGCATAGAAATGCAGCACTGCAGAAAGTAAAAGGTTCATTTGATTGCATTCACTTAGAATTTGACTGGAAGTTAGAACTTCTGTAATCTCTCTGCCTGTTTTCTTCTTTCTGTTTTTATTATTTATATGTAAATATTTCATACACAAATATTGATTACGAACATAAATTTATACAACAATTTAGCTTTGTGGCATCTTAAATTGACCAAAATCATGTAAATTTACCAAAAAGGTGATTTTTAGTTATATTTTTTAATCTGAAAAGTAATGTTTAAAACGAGAAGCCGGGTAAGAACAAGGTTTAAAAGAACGGAAACGAGTTTCGAGGCGTTTTCCCTTTGCCTCACGAGGCATAAGCCTCGAGGCGAAACGAGGCGTAAGGCCGAGGCGGTATTAATAAATAAATATAAAAATTATATATATTATAAAAATAATAATACTAACTAATTTCATCATCAGATTCATCAAAATCATCAAAAACACACTTAAAAAAGACATTAAATGCTTGAAATTGACACAAAAAGTCAAAAACATCAAAAACAACTATCAAAATCCCCTGAGGCGCAGCTTTCTTAGCGCCTCAGCCTCTCTGAGGCGCATAGACATTAAAAACACCATGAGGCGCGCCTCAGACTCGTTTTTTCGCCGTTTCGCCTCGAGGCGCGCCTTCATCCAGAATGGGCGGAAGGTCTTCATCCAGAATCCAGATTAGTCATCAATGAGTTTTCTCATGTCACGAACAACTTCTGAATAGCTGCAACCGAAGCAGGTTTGGACTGGGCGTCAAGATTCACTGAGCAAACAGACACTGAATCAACCAATTCATGAAACGATTGGTCCCTTCAAATATGGCAGAAGTCTTGAGAACCGTTTCTGGTTACCGTTTGAAGTCATGCAAGCTATCTCTGATGAGATAGGATCTGGTGTCTTAAATCCTCACTCGTTAGGCGTTTTTATGGCCAAAACGGAACAAAAATGGTGGTGTAAGCTTTGAAACTTATGGGTATGGTGTTGCTGTTATCTTCTTCAGTCGATCTGTTAATGCCTTTGCTGTCTCAAGTAAGTTTGATTCAGTTGTAAGTTTATTGATTTAGACATTTAGTAGGTTTTCCTAGCAAAGTCTCCCCACCTGAATACTAGACTACTAGTTATCTGTTCTTTGTGGGCTTGGGTTTTCTATTAATTATTATGATAAACAGTTCTTTAGTGATAAAAAACAAAGTGGCCTAATTAAAAAGCCCAAAAACAACCATATATTAATTCACATATTGTTAAACATCAAATCTCAATACATTCACTTTCCGGGGACAAAGTTTGTAGCATAAGACCACGCGTTGTTTGCAACGGGGTCCGCAAGGTGGTCAGCGAGGTTCTCCAATGGTCCCTTTCCGGTCACGATGGCTTGAACAAAGAACCCGAACATAGAGAACATGGCTAGTCTACCGTTCTTGATCTCCTTTACCTTCAATTCAGCAAAAGCCTCTGGGTCATCAGCAAGGCCCAATGGGTCAAAGCTACCACCTGGGTAAAGTGGGTCAACAACCTCGCCCAAAGGCCCACCAGCAATTCTGTATCCCTCAACCGCACCCATCAAGATCACCTGTGTGGCCCAAATGGCTAAGATGCTTTGTGCGTGGATCAAACTTGGGTTTCCCAAGTAATCAAGCCCACCTTCACTAAAGATTTGGGCTCCAGCCTTGAACCATACGGCCTCACCGAACTTAACACCGTTGCGGGCCAAGAGCTCTGGGAAGACACATCCAAGAGCCCCAAGCATGGCCCATCTGCAGTGGATGACCTCAAGCTCACGGTTCTTGGCAAATGTCTCTGGGTCAGCAGAAAGCCCGGCAGTGTCCCAACCGTAGTCACCTGGGAATTCTCCAGTGAGGTATGATGGGGCCTCACCGGAGAATGGGCCCAAGTACTTGACACGGTCAGGACCGTACCATGGGCTTCCTGATGGTGCAACCTTCTTGGGTGCCGCAGTTTTCCTCATTGAAACCCGCCCAGTTCCAAGAAGCTCAGAACCAGATGGAGCCGCTTTCACGGCTTGTCCGACAAATGGAGATGAGAGAGCCATGGTTGAGGAAGCCATTGGTGAAGGGTGTAAGAAGATGTTTTGATATTTAGAGTTGTGAAGATGGAGAGATTTTTGGAGTTTATTTATAGGGTGAAAGGGCTAAGCCTTTGTTATCTTGAAACATCTGTATCTCCATTGTGATTGGTCACATAAGATCTTTCATTTTTAAATTACAAAATTTAGTTTAAAAAAATATTTAAAAATGAAATTGCTATATTTTAATTTTAATTTCTATTGAAATCTGAATACCATTAAAAGAATCCAAGTTGAGAGAAGATGGCAAGGAATTAATTCTTTAAGCTTAATTATTTATCATTTATATTTGTGGAATTAATTCTTTAAACTTATTTATTTATCATTTTTTTTATATCAAGAATACAGATTTTTATTGATAAATATATTTTGTTTCAATTTTGTAGTGTTTTTATATATTTGTGGCTGGCTATTTAGTATTTACACGTGGCAGCTTTGTACTCCACAAGTCTGATATTCCACCAACTAGATATGCTAACCTTAGAGATGGTAAATATCATCTGTTTTGGGCCACAATTAATTCTCATGCAAGAACAGCTTGTACATTGCGCTACATTTGTTATTTTGTTTAGTGCTTCACCAACTAGTAATGAGCATCATGTGTGTACTTGTACCTTTTCCTTCGTATTCTTATCTTCGTATCATTTGATTAAATCAACAAGTATAAAATAAGTGTATGTCTAATAACAAAACTAATAGAAATGCGTTTAAGTCAGAAAAACCTAAATAATCTAGATAAGTTAGATACTAGTGAATATGTATCTATGAAGCTTCACACGCGCACCAAGAGCTCAACATACTCCAAACACCAACCCACAATCAATCTAACATGCACGCAAAAGTCAGCTACACTAAGAGAGTTCTAACAGTTAAGTTTAAGCAGTAAAGTAACACCAAAACACTTTAAGTAGCATGCCATCGGTTAGGCCATACGTAATAGTTAATGCCCCCTAAGAGGCATTTTCCGTCACATCAATACTATAATGCCCCTTAAATGTGTAATAGTTAACCCCTCTTACTGCCTCCATTCCATCATTACTTTCCAATTTTGTTACCCTTATTGGGTATTATACTTGAAATGCCCCTTCCTCTTCATACTCATATAAAGCCCATGCACATAGGGCAGTGTTGGACGTATTATCAAGCCAATTCACGCCCCTATAACGCCGTTACTTATTTTCTTATTGGTTTTGCCTTTAATATTGCTTTAGCCACATAAATGCAACCAATTACTTATCTGGATAGAGAATCTCCATAGAAACAAAATAATATACACGTCTTCTTTTAATTGGTCTTTAGCAATTTTTGTTCGTGGCGACCGAAGATATCACCCCCAATCAAAATCAAGAAAGAGATATTGAAGATAAAAACCTTTAAAAAATTAAAACCCATATTTGGCTATTTATACCCCTTTCTTAAACTCATAAAACTCAAGCAGTCAACCTTCCTTAAGCACAAATTTTCTCATCAGTCTAACCCTCTCATTCAATGGCTGCTTCATCAATGGCTCTTTCATCTTCGTTTGTCGGACAAGCCGTGAAAGCGACTCCATCAGTTTCCGAGCTTCTTGGAACTGGGCGGGTTTCAATGAGGAAAACCGCAGCACCCAAGAAAGTTGCACCATCAGGAAGCCCATGGTACGGTCCTGACCGTGTCAAGTACTTGGGCCCATTCTCCGGTGAGGCCCCATCATACCTCACTGGAGAATTCCCAGGTGACTACGGTTGGGACACTGCTGGGCTTTCTGCTGACCCAGAGACATTTGCCAAGAACCGTGAGCTTGAGGTCATCCACTGCAGATGGGCCATGCTTGGGGCTCTTGGGTGTGTCTTCCCAGAGCTCTTGGCCCGCAACGGTGTTAAGTTTGGTGAGGCCGTATGGTTCAAGGCTGGAGCCCAAATCTTTAGCGAAGGCGGGCTTGATTACTTGGGAAACCCAAGTTTGATCCATGCACAAAGCATCTTAGCCATTTGGGCCACACAAGTGATCTTGATGGGTGCGGTTGAGGGATATAGAATTGCTGGTGGGCCTTTGGGCGAGGTTGTTGACCCACTTTACCCGGGTGGTAGCTTCGACCCATTGGGCCTTGCTGATGATCCAGAGGCTTTTGCTGAGTTGAAGGTGAAGGAGATCAAGAATGGTAGACTAGCCATGTTCTCTATGTTTGGGTTCTTTGTTCAAGCCATTGTGACCGGAAAGGGACCATTGGAGAACCTCGCTGACCACTTTGCGGACCCTGTTGCGAACAATGCGTGGTCCTACGCTACAAACTTTGTCCCCGGAAAGTAATTTATTTGACATATGCATGAGTATGCTGTATTGAAAAATGTTTTCAAAGGGTTTGATAAAAGTTGTGTAAATTAATGTTGAACTAGGAATTAGTACCCGCCGCAATGCGGCGGGGTTCTTAACCTTCCGACTCGTAGTTATCTCATCGCACCGAAAAAAAAGCCGGATCTAAACGACACCAAAAGTGAGTTGTAAAGTAGTTTGGATCTGATTGTATGCATAACTAAATCCAATGTGTTCATCAATCAAAGTCCACAAAACTCAAACTACAGTTCTTTAAAGCATAGACATCTTTAAAAGTTGCTGATCCACCTCAAAACAAATCAAATTCATCATAATTCAGTTTCACTAACACATTCTATAACAATTAACCGCAATTCCATACGATATTATTCAACAAATTAGGGCTTATACCTCTCCAAAAGCACCTTTACCAATCAATGTCAAAAGCTCAAAATCATCAATCCCAATCTTATGCCTCATAGAATGAGAATACGGACATTACCTCTAATCTCAACCTCCCCAAGCTTAAGATATAGCATCGTCCTCGAGGCTCGGAGAAATATGTAGAAGGCATCTACAAAGGCGGTGGAGGTGGCGGAGGTCTAAGTCGATCTCTGTGATCACGGAAAGAGACAATGGTGCGACCCATCTCACGCTGATGAGCATACATGAGACGAAGCACCGCTCGCTGATCGGTAAGCTTACCACAAATGACTATATATATAGCTCCATTGATTGATTAATCCGTAACATGATTATGAAGCAACATACCTGGTGTTCTCACAAATCAAGTAACATACCTCAAAGTGGTCGTGAAATGCACAGCCTTAATTCAATAAACTCAAGATATATACCATCAATTAGAACAAAAGCAATTTATGACCACATCAACCCATTCCAATTAATGCAATTTGTATGATCAGTGATATCAAACCAATTTCAATTGCATGATGAAATTATAATTTATTCATGACCAATGAAGACAAAAGTTATGGAACTGGAACTGTTCGGGTCCGGTAACAGGGGTACGACTTAAATCGGTATCGGGTTTGTTCAATTCAAGTAACAGAGGTTAGGGCTTGAATCAGTAGCAGGTCTCATTCAAATTGGACCTCATGTCGATTTGAGAGAAGAAAACAGAAACGTACCTGATGGCGGAGACGTAGAAGGGTGGTGCCGGTTACTGACGACGGCTTCAAGACGGAGGTGCGCGACGGTGAACGTTAGTGACTTAGTGGTCGGCGATGGTTATCCGACGGCGTTTGGTGGTCAAGGATGGAGATGGAGGTTGAGGGCGGTGGTTGACCGGCGATGCGGCGATGGTGACTTGTGGTTCCAGAGTGGTGAGGGTGCGACGGAGAAGTAGTGGCAGGTGTGATTCACGGTGGGAAAGAAAGAAACCAGGGTCACAACGTATAAAATGATGAAGAAGCACTTGTACACCCAAGTACAACATACATCTGCACAAGAAGTGTGTTTTTTTTTTTTTGAAAAACACCCAAAGCACATGTTACAACTCATGGAAGCCAAAACATGTTGCTTCTTTATATAGGTTTAAATATTCATATTATTTCTCATTTTTAATGACACAAATTTGTCATTTTCTGTTATTTATACTTCTATTTTGGTATCTAACTATTACCATGCAATGCAACCTATAAAAGATTAAGAATATAAGAAAGTGTTTGGTTTAAAGAAAAGAACATTTTAGATTTTTGAGTAGCTACGTGTGCTCAAAAAGCATTTCAACAGGAATTACAAAAAGTTACATATCCGCTACTACTACTAAATTTTGAGTTTGGTATGATATGTTACAGGAAACTTTCAAAGTGAAAGACACTTGAAAATTGATAGATGCAAGATATACTAATTATTGTCTAGGAAATTCTTCTTTATTTTGCAAAGCCTAACTACTGTTTCTATCATGTTGATCCCCTGAGAAGATGAATCAGAGGTGCAATCCATTGCCAAACTGAAAACTGACACCAAAGCTTCGTGTTTAGTATATAAATGCTCGTTGATCAGATTTTCGTCAACAACGCTGCCTCAATAACCCAACCTCGCAAAGTTACCTCACCGCTAAATGCCATTATGCCAAAACTATAGACATTGCCTCCTGACGATACTATTCTTCCATCCTGTATTTGCACTATTCGGTTATCGTGAAGACGTTTAGGGACCTGTATGATGAAAAAGAGCACATTTTAAGAAAGTTCAAGAGTCTGCGCGAAATGCCCCTTAAAAAGGAATAACTAGTTGGGCACTTCAAGCCCCATAATGCCCTTTTGCTTACTAGCAGCCACATGTCGGATAATGCAAAGGGAGAGGCTTGAATTTCACCCACCACTACACATGATCTTATAAGCAAGTTGCGAGCAATGAGTTATTCGCCTACCCGACCACTAACTGAGAGAAGATAGAGACCGTCAAATAACTGAGAGAATACATTTTAGAGAGTTTGACAAGTCACAAGTAATCATGATGTGATTAGGAAAATCACATGCATCACATGATTTACAGTTCAAATCATTAGAATAACTAACACATAAATCACTAGGGTTGTGGTTTATTTGAAATTGGTGGCCAAGTGATATCGGCCTAGACGGGCTTTTCGTGCATACAAATCACGTCAATAAACATCAAATTGATTAAAAATCACATGCAATTTATTTATATTTTTTTAAGAAAATATTAAATAGAGTGATCTTTAAGACCAATTGAATATGGCCACCACCAGTACTTTTACTTTTTTTCTTTCCTTACCAACTGATAATGGCTTTTGTGTTTTATCTGTACTAATACTTCAACTAAATATATACATTTTCTCAGAGACCAACAGAAACTTTATTGTGCAACCATCTCCAAATTAACCTTTTACTGACCGTTGTTGTGTGTCACTAAAACCACTTTTATTCATCTGTGTAATCACAACCTACATTGAAACTTGTATGGAACTGATCCACAAGTTAAGAGGAGTCATGGTAGTTGGATGGAGGCAAACATGTTAGAAAAGAGCACAACTTAAAAAGGGAATAACTTGTTGCTTTAACAACAACAACAACGGTTAGGCTAGTTCCAACAGATGAAGTCGCTACATAACGAGATCCCCAAATCGGTCTGTACTTGGCATGTTTAAAAACATCCATAACTGGTTACACTATACCATGTTTGTTTAATACTCGAATACAGGCATAATACCGGTTCTAGTATTGGAACCGGTTTTTTCTGCACCTCTAGTTAAGGGACTTTATGTAACGGACTTGTTGGGCGCGTTGGATCATATGGCAAACTCCATAAGCGGTTTTTCCTAATTGTTATGTCTGAATTCCATGCCCCAATTTCAAAGTAAACTATTTTTCTCTACTATTTTCAAGTTTTAACATATTAATTTTTTATGTAAAAACGTGTGAATATTTGATTTGAGTAATTTACACGCTTATTTAGTAAGTCAATTTAAAAAATTATGCAGGCGAACACAGAGTATTAAACTTGACTCGACCTGACATATTTAGATGTACCCTGTTACATAGGAAATAGGTATAATGGTTTAAAATGGAAAATTTATGAATTTAAATCGTTTGTATGCATAAAACTTATGTCGTCAAACAAAGCCTACAATTGAATATGACTGTTGTAGGTCCGTTTGCGGATCGCCGGACAACTACGAGATCTTGTTTCGAATACGGTAACGAGTGCGGAATCCACGTTACGATACAAACCGAGCGAGAGATACACACAACACAAAGATATACCGTTTAACTGTTGTATATTGATACCGATAGAGTTTCGTTACAGAATGATACAATACGAAATACAACTAAACTCTAGGTTCTCTCTCTCTCTCTCTCTATGTTCTGTCTTCAGTCTTCTTTATATGGGCAGCAAGGACGAAGAAACTGAACAGGGGTCCCGGCGAAACCTCAACATCGACGAAACCTGGGGTGGCCTTGATGAGACTTCAAAGTCGACGAAACCCTTGATGTTTCGTCGACATGCATGCACAGATCACAGGAATCGGCCCAATGGAGTTGTTTAGGCTCATGTGAGGGTTTCGGCCCAAAGATTTGATGCGTTGAAATGTCAGGCCCAAAAACAATTCTTTACGTACACATGAATTCCCATAATCAAGTTTGTAAAGTTTAGTCAACATGTGACATCATCATGACATCATCATGATGATGTCATGATGATGTGTCAGCGGGAAACGCTCACGGCTCTTCGTGCTTCGCGTGTCGAACTCTGGGGCGCACGACGGAGGAATGTCGTGACGTCGGGCTTGAGCCGAACCTAACCGAGTCGAACCGAGTCGAGTCGCGTCCACATAAAGTGTACCAACAAACTCCCCCTTGGACGCTACTCGTGATTGTTCGTCTTCCATGTCGGAGGATCTTCAAAGTCTTCACGTGACATAATCAGGGAGTGTATCAACAAACTCCCCCTTGAATGTTGCTCGTGAATCTTTTGAACTTCAAAACTTTAATCCTTGTGGTGTTGATGAGTGAACAACTGCAACCCGATCATCTTGATCTTCTGATTGCATCAACGTCGTGTCTTCACTTTACGGCTTGTCATCTGACACGTTATCTTCGCCTTTAGCTGATTCTGATGTCGCATTTGCACAAGTGCACATACAAGAAAGCTAAACACGTAATGAGAACAACCGCTTGGAATTTAGACAAATTAAACAAACGACACATATGAGATTAAATCTCAATCAAACACCGACCGACAACAGTTTGAAAGTTTAGAAAATGTTCAGTTTTAATCCTTTAACTTTCAAAATCTGTAAACTTCGACTGTTTATGAAGATGCAATTGTTTTCCGGCTTACAATCAGGATTTTGGGTAGGATAGACTCGAGTTCCAACATCGGTCAATCAAAAATAAACTAGAAGCAAAATCTTTTTGGCTTTTATAAAGTTTATATTAAAACACACCTAAAATCTTTTTGGTATTTTTCATTTTTCAAAAGTAAAGACGGAAAGCAATAAATAAATATATACAAAGATGCAGAAACGAAAGCAGTAAACAAATATTTACAGACAATCTTTTTGCGAGTTTCGAGGGTAAGAGAATCATATCAGTGTAAGGTCATGCCAAAACGATCTTGTTTTTCAATTAGTTCACATTAAGATAAGCATCCTATAACAATTATCGGTATTGTTGTCCACATAAGCTCAACTTATCAGATGTAATCATGGCGAGGGGATACGTTAAGGTATGATTTATACTTACCGACCGGTGTTCATCCACACACGACACATTCCCGTATCAAGGTATGCCCGAGAGTTCATCTTACCGGTGAGTATACCGTTTATCATCTGTTTGACCGTATAAAAGAATGTGAGATACTCACTTATTTTGATTTGAAAACAAGCCCTATGTGATAGAATCACTTAGGTGGTGTTTGTTTTTTTCAAGAAGTGCTTCCTGGCCTCTTCTGTCTGCACCGTGCAGACGCGGGAAGAGGTTTAGGCTCAAAAGAGTGTTTGTTTTTTTTTTGAGAAGTGCTTTCTACCTCTCCCCAGCCTCTTCTTGAGGAAGATATAAAACAAAGCTTCTTACCTCTTCTTGGCACCACCTCCACCTCCACCCCTGCTCCACCCCTGCTCCGCCCCTGCTCCGCCACCACCACCACTGCTCCGCCACCATCATCATCATCATCATCATCATCACCACCCCTGCTCCGCCACCACCACCTCCACTCCGCCACCACCTCCGCTGCTCCAGCCCCAAATCGACACCACCTCCACTCCGCCACCACCATCACTGCTCCGCCACCATCATCATCATCATCATCATCATCATCACCACCCGCTGCTCCACCTCCACTCCACCACCACTCGGCCACAACTACCCCTGAAATAACAACCAAACTGGCTGGAGACGTGGATCGAACCAGATCAAAAGGAAAGAGAAAAGAAAGGGACTAGGAACTTACCGGAGTGAAAACTCTTGAACCGCGGCTGCCGGGGAGTAAAACTGCCATCATCGGTGCTCTAACGGAAAAAAGGGGGCCGGAATCGTGTTCGGGAGGTACACTTTAGGGGGTTCACCGTTGTTCCGCCATCAAAAGCCAGCACCGCCGCCAACCACCGCCAGGCTCCGTCGTGCTCCGGCTGGCTCCTCCTTGTGGGTTTGCCGGAGAGAAAAACTAGAGGGAGAGAGAGAGAGCTGTGTGTGTGTGTGGGTGTATGTTAGGTAAGAAGAGGTTTTATATAAAAAAAACAAACCCTCTTCTCCTTGCAGACTGCAGACATTTGGTCCACCTCTTCTCCTGCAGATGTCTGCAGATGTGGCCTGCAGCAGAAGACGTTTTCCTGCAGAAAAAACAAACAGCACCTTATTGATGAGGAACTTGATTTTCAGATGCATGAAGGGCACAGGAGCAAGTCCGTGAACAGGTCAGTACTTTCGTACAGCAAAGAGACGAACTTGACTCCCGGATAAATGTGATATATTATCACTTGTTTGTTTGTACATGTGATTGTTGATCACTTATTGAGGTCGTATGCAATATGTACACGTATGTATAGTATCATGGAAGATCTAGACTTCGTTTCCGTTATTTTTACGGTTTGATACAACCATGATACCCAGATGATAAACAGCATAAAGACCGAATATCTCAGAACCTCGGCAATCTCTCAAACGAAATTTCGGGACTAAGACCATATGCCAATGTGCGGTTCCCACCTGATCACCCTGCACACTTTAAAATGATTGTGAGCCTACCGATACATCTTATATAGAGCTGCTTATCGTTTTTCATTTTGCATTCAGTTCGAAGAGGTTTGGACAGACCACTGATGTACTATCATATTTTCTTTTTCTCGCCAGGAAAGTCATTTTTGTTTTTCTATTGTTTTTGAGTTTTGAAATTTTTTCGATGTTTTTGAATTTTTAAACTTTGGGTTTACTCCCCCTAAAATCAACAAACTATGATAAATTTAAAAAAAAACACAAAGGTATTTACAAAAACGATTTCCCGATGTCGGTTAACTCATGTTTTACCTCAATGCCGTTTACCAAAATTAAATTTTTTTTTGTCAGAAATGATTTACGAATTTTGGAAAAATCAGTTGGCATGTCGGTAATCGGTGTGGACCATGACACCATTGACTAGTTTCATATTGAAACAATCACGTGTGAGGTGATATTTGAGTTCAACGTGTCAGGTCAAAGAGTGCTGTATGAGCTAATATAATTTATAAAGCAGCTTAAATATCGACAAGTATAAGAGATATTAGAAATTTAAAACCGTATCCTGCAACTGCTTCATGCATTGCAATGAATCTGAGTGCTCTCCCAAGCTGGATATCCACCCGTTGTGGATTTCAAAGTCGATTTTGTAGCTACTAAGAAATCTCTTCACAGCAACAAGATCGTAGACCCTTTGGTCCGGCTGGTCTTCCATATTGCACCAGCAAAGGTCTTTGTCTTTCTCTTTCAGAAGTAGTGTGCGGTTGTTCAATCCACGCCAAGGCATCCGCACACCCGGTTGGTTTGTTCAACAACACATTTTCTTCAATCACACCGCGAAGAAATGTACACTGCATGTTCATCTTGTTGATTTTGAACTTTCAGACGTTCTTCAGGTGCGTACATTTTGATTGAATCTATCCTTGGGACCCGATTAAAGCCTTTAACAATCAAACTTTGAAATAATTTTCATTTTGTCGAAGCTTTCAATCTCTTTCAACAGACATTCTTTCACCTCTTTTCTTTTTCTTCTCTCCATCAAAGGCAACAACTCCTAGATGTAATGATGTTTCGGAGGCTTAAGTCGCCTATCTTGTGTATGGACGCTCCACTATCAACAATCCTAAGACTATCAATAGTTCCTCCTGGAACATCCTGCACACTCACTCAGAGATTAGTTGGAGAGGGGGACCCAAGCCTTCACAGACTTGGGTCGTCCGACATCATCGAGGATTGTGACTTCGATTTCCTGATTATTCAGAATAGTTTGAGCTTCCCCTGAAACAGTTACCGTTTTTGGTTTCCAAATTTGTTTCTGTTTTTCATGTTTAACATCCGATTTAACAGATTTTGTTTGGAAAACCTCTGGTTT
This sequence comes from Helianthus tuberosus, assembly GCA_030545235.1. Taxonomy (NCBI): domain Eukaryota; kingdom Viridiplantae; phylum Streptophyta; class Magnoliopsida; order Asterales; family Asteraceae; genus Helianthus; species Helianthus tuberosus. The sequence continues at coordinate 40,722,352 of CM060439.1, read as the reverse complement.
TAACATCTTTTCAATTTCTTTTCTTTGTTTCTTTTTCTATTTCATTTCCCGTTGTTTAACAAGACGAGGGTCCTGTTTTGGTGAAACAGATCTTTTATGGTAACTGTAACCATGAGGGGCATCAACTTTTGCCTTTCCCTTGGTGAGATATGGACAGTTTCTGACAATGTGCCCATACTTACCGCATTCAAAACATGATCTCCGCTCAACAAACCTCGGAGTATCATAACTGTAGGAGCTTGATGATGAACTTCGTGATCTTGATGTACTTGGTCCTACATCACAGCCGTTTGTGTGTTGTGTGTAATTGTTTTGACTGTTTCTTTTCAAAATTTTAACTTGTTTAACAAAATCAATGTTGGATTTGTTTTTTAAAGTTTCAATTTTATCAGTCCCTCTTGATTTCACGAAGTTCACCTTCTGAACCTTTTTCTTGTAATGAGCTCCCTTTGTTTCCACCCTCGGTTGTGAAACCTTAGGCTTTTGAGCTCGTTGTTTCTTTTGTTTACCTTTAAAAGCGATAGGTTGTTGCTTTGTTGGTAATCTTTGATTTCCAAATTGTCTTCTAACTTCAGCTTTTGGAATAGGATCACACTGAGTTACAGAAACTCTTTGGATCGCTTTTCCCAAAAACTTACTTGTAGAATCCTCGAAAACTTTATCAATCAAAGATTGATTGACATTTTTGATTGGAAAATCTTTGTCTGAATAAATTTTACTATCACCGACTAAAGTGTACAACATGTTATTACTTTTAACAGTAGACATTGTTTCCTTGATGGGATCTATCTCTTGTTTAACAGTTGAGTGCACAGCAGGAGTAGAAGGATCACACAGAATATGATTCTCAATAGGCACGTCTACTCCTTTCCTATCATCAAGAGATTTATCCTCATCATTCACATCTGATTCATCATCTGACGAATCATAGTCCTCAATTGTTGGAGGACTTTGTTCCGTAACAGATGGCTTTTCTTTCCTATCAGATGAGCCCTCCGAGGAATTGTCCGGTTTGAACCCTAATCCTGTAGTAACTTCCTCATAATCAAGAGGCACACTAGGTTCAAAACGAGGCATATTGTAAGACCCGTCTCTATTAATCAATATTATAATATTAAACACGTATTTTATATGAAAATGCAATCTTACAAAAAAAAACTTTTCCAAGTTAAACTTCTTACATAATTTAAAAACATTCCAAAATAAAATTTTCAAGTGTTTACAATATCCACTTTTTAAACTAGAACAAAATAAGATCGTTGCGGAAGCTTCGAGATATGTGTTCGGTTCTCCTTTCTTGCTTGATCCTCATCCGGAGTTCCATAAGACATTCCTAAAATCAAAACCAACATAAAAGTTAGTTTTGACAGTTTCACAACAAGTTATAAACATATTTCCATCCAATTCATTTATCCATTATTCAAAATTCTTGTTTCCTTCGAATTCGTAATTTAATCCTCCATCATATGGAGTTAAAGTTAACATCTGAATTTATAAAATAATGGGCTTCGAGCCCTTGACTTTAAAATTCATTTTTTAAAGACTTTTGACCCGTTCAAGTTTTTAAACCTCAAAACTTGTTTCTAATTGACTATTAAGCATACATCAACATGTTTATCTCAAAATCTTTAGTTCGGGTCTGTAATCTTTTATGAATTACGTGGATAGTACTCATTCTATGCGCATAATTCTTTTGACCCGTTTCGAAGATTTAAACCTTTTAAGTTTAAATCTTTCCCCTTCGTTATGCACAGTCCACTTGATATTTACCTATAACTTACATGATTGTAAAACACGTTCTTAAACGGCTCATAAGGATCGTTTACCCGGTTCAGTGTTCATGGGTATTTTGGTCAACTTCAGTCCCTCATTATACGACGAAGGGTTTTCACTAATATTTGACCATCTTATTACTTCTAGCTATAATTCAAAATATGCGTACTGGCTCGGGTCAACATATTGACCCGTTTAAATATCTTTTGCTTTTAAATTTTCTAGATAAAAGCATTACAAACCGTATGTCCTTTCCTGAAATCACAACACTTAACAAGCGGTCATCAATTAGTATTATTGTCAAATGGTATTAACTTACCATTTGACCCGTTTATCCGAAAGTGACCATTTATCAACATAAGATGATATTTTTAAATACCATCCCGCCCCTTAAACCTATTCCCGTTTACACCATGAGTTCTTATTACTTAAATGGCATTACTTGAATTATTTGACCCGTTAAGATTTACACAAAATGGTTATCTTTTCAAACCTTTTATCTATCCGTCAACTCATGTACGGATTTTTATTCAATCACTTTTACCCATTACGGTTCACCCTATAACGTGATGTTCAAAATTCCATATTGGTTAGTCTTCACCCGACTAGTCTACCGTTTTTACCCCTTTTTACCATAGTTTATGGTTTCTTACCATATTTCCTTATTCCGGCTTACATTGTATCATGCCGGAATATAGTATTTTCAAATACTTGTCATAATTCAAAAATCAATACTCACAAGTAAATGTATCATAATACCCAGGGGTGTAAGCTTAACTTACCTTGAATTCCGATTATGCTTTTCCCACGCGTATTAGTTCTGTTTGACCCGCTTCTACCCAAGCTTCCACCTAGCTTTTCGAGCGTCAATCTACCTTTTATCATTTGCAAGGTGATTAGATTAGTCATTATTATCAAGACTATCTCACCTTACGAACTTTATATCAAAATCACCAAATTGATTTCATTATTGGTCAGTTTGACTTTTAAAAGTCAAACGGCCTATAACACGAGCAATTACACAATCAAGTTCAACAATTCATTTAAGCAATTTGTCAAATATCCGATAGGCATTATTCTTACACTACCGTTTTAAATAGTTTTCTCATCAAATTCATTATACTTCTAAATTCTTTAACTAGTTCAAACGATTATCGTGACTAGTTTCTTTATTCATTTTTGCAAGAACCAAGGGTTCCCTTTTATAACGAGACCCGTTTCATCATACTATTTAGCATTCATCCGAATACCTATTATAATCAAGTTTCATAACTAGTTGTTTAGCCAAGCTTTAACATTAATTAGGCAAGTTCATATCACTGAAAATTGACTGTTTTTGGTGACTTGTTTAACCTGTTTACAAGTCTTCAAAAATTATGATTTTTTTATGTGGCGTACCTCTCAGAGGGTTAGGCCTTGTGTTAAAATTTCAAGATCTAACTCTTTACCAAAAATTCGTAAAAATTCATTTACTAAGCTGCAATCAGATTCATCACTTCTGACTGCAGCTTACGGAAAAATTCATTAAAAATTCCTCGTTTATCCGATTGACGAAATTCCAATTGGCGATTCTTTTAATCGCTTAAAACTATATACAGTAAAAATTTGAGATCATAACTAAATTCCTAAATTGAGTTATGACATTCGTAATGGGCTGCAAATTCTGCCAGAAAACGTAGCTTGAACCTTTGATACGGAAAAATTTATAAAACGCTCAATTTTCGTCGAAAAAATGCGATTCCAGTGGGCTTTTAAAGATATTTCCTGGAATTACATTTTAGACTCAAGAAACACACGTTTTTATCACGTTTTGTTCAGGTTACAGCCAATACAAGTTGGCTGTAAATTCTGATCAGGAGTTATTTGCATTCAGCTTTCAATTTAAGCATGTTCTTGACATCATAACACTAATTTTTAGCAATCAAAACCCTAAAAACATCTCATACATGAATTTAGCATCAACAAGATCTGAATTTACTTGAGCTAGGCATGATTTCAATATATTCTTATCTAGGGTTTACTCCTAAACACTATTTCACTCCAATATCATCCATACCACAATCATGCAACATCAATTTCGAATTTCTTATGCACATCAAGAATTCTCAACTTCATAAATATCAAAAATTCGACATACCTTACGATCCCCTTAGCTTGGTGATCACGATTTTAGTTAAAGCCCTAATTTCTTTGCTCGATTTCTCCTTGATTTTGCTGGATTTCATGAGCTTTGGGGTTTTGAAAGAACCCCTGGTGCTCCTGATCGTTTCCTGCCCACGCACACACTTACCAAGTGTGTGTTGTGTTTTATTTTTAGTTTTAATAAATAAGTTTCCTCCACTTGACACTATTAGCCCCTCATGATTTGTTTTTATAAAAGGTTTAACTATTTCTAGTTTCCTTTATTGTTCTAACAACACATAACTAACTAGGTTAATATTCCTAGTCACTTAGTGGGTTTGGAAAGTCATAACCCGTTTTATTTTAAGTCCCGTTAACTCGAGCCTTCTATATACTTTGTTTTCTCAAAGTATTTATCCTCCTTTTTAATTAACATTAAGTTTATTTATTTAAATCCTAATATTTACCGGGTTAATTTTTACCACTAACGGTATTTTACCCGTCTTTACTATTAACGTGGTTTGATTACCAAACCCGTTTTTGGGGTGTTACACATATCCTCTTCATCGGGCATTTTGGTATAGTTGTGTCTCAAAGGGGGCGGACACTGATGGAGAGTGTGAAACTTGGAGGTTAAAGTATTTAAATTATGTGTTTTAGTGCATTTTAGGTGGTTATATATTTCGAATGTGATAACTACGAGTTCTTGTGATTTTACAGGTTAACCGTCTAAATCGGTAAAGTTAGAGGACTTGGCGATGAAGCGGAACAAGCAAGGAGGATTATCAAGAGATATCACAACATTGGTGGACCAACTTTTAGTGGATTCATAAATTTCCTTGTTGGGCCGAATAGTGGATGAATTGGAGGGCACTGTTGGATTTCTTGATTGGGCCGCCAAAGAGGAGGTCAACAGTCATCATCATAATAAAAAAATCATCACTTGATGGTAGAAAAGGGGGTTTGCGAGAGGCACATGTGGGCTGATACTTGGGCCGACAACATATTGGACTTCTGAGGACACATGTACGCAGACTTGTGAAGGGCCGACGTGTTGGGGTTTACTTCACGCACATGTGGGCTTGGGCAGCGAACAATCACGTGGACCTGGGGAAGGTTTTGTGCTTTGATAACAATCATCATCAAACATCACATGGATTGGAGATAGTGGGCCGAATCACATTAATTCTGGAAGAGAGGAAGCAGCCGTCAGACACGCACACATTGGGAGGAGACTCTCATACGCAGACATAGAGGGTTTTTCAACGGTGGTTCAAGCAGGCGAAGATCATCTCACCGTCAAGAGCGACTAAACTTTTTATGGTTTCCTCCGGATGGAGGGTTTTGTAAGTTGGATAATTTTATGTGTTTGTGATAATCGTATAACTCGGTGATCTAAGCATTCGATGCTTTTCACCGTGATTTGATTTATTGGTTGTAAACAATTGCATTTATTTAAACCTTAATTTCTAAGCATTCAGTTCCCGAGAGTTCTAGTAATTGGGATATATTTGACATGGGGTTAGGGTTTGTAATTGTAATTGATAATCATTCGATAACCTCCCGTTATGTATTGACCGGAGTACTTAGTCGTTGGTTATCACAATTGATGAATTAAGTTAAACACTTATGTCTATGTGAGTGTTTCGATTAAACGCATAATTGAATCTAGTTACAAACCTGAAATTCGGAGGAACCATTGTTTCTCCTACTGATTCAAATCATAGTTTTTATTTGTTAATTTAGATAATTCTCACAATCAAACAAACTGATTTCTCAATTTAGTAATAGTTAATCAATACTTAGCATAATAACACTTTCCACAATCCTCCTCTGGTTCGATATCCGACTTATCCTATCTACTAGTTTATTTCGGTTTTTGCATGTCACTAACGACAGACATCAAAATGGCGCCGTTGCCGGGGAGGCGTGCGCAAAGTGTTTAGTGTTAAGTTATTAGTAAAATAGATAAAAAAAAATAATCCAAAAATAGTGTCAGTTTTGTTTTGTTTTGTTTTGTTCAGATTTATGCGTGGTGCTTGTGTTTTTGTGTTTGTGTAGGATGATAGATCTTACAATATTATGCGCCTCTCTTACATGCATTTTGTGCAAGGAACCACTTCACCCGTGTATCGGTTGCCACGAGGCCCGATTTAAACGGGAAAGAGCGAAATTGGAAGAACCATCGATGCCTTGCTATGGTAATCCTTCCCCTCCACCATATTTCTATGATTCTGATACAATGGTGGAGGATGGTTATTACTCTGACGGATGGGATCGGGACGAGGATGCTTATTATGAACCAAGGACGGATGGACAATGTTTCTGTTGCGGTCGTGACCATACTTCTTATTATGATGATGTGTGCGCGGTATATTTGGAAAATCCAGAGTATTGGAATAAAAAAATGATGGATGCGTACATCTCAACACCGTATCAGGGATACCGACAGTATCATCCCGAGGAATATCCTAAGCCCGAGGGTGTGTATGCTTATCAGACCGAGGAGGAGAAAAAGCTTGCTATGTTGGAAGCGAGTTTTTCCAAACTCGAGCAGTATTTATTAGCACCCAACCTTTCCGATGAAGATCGAATCAGCTGCCTAGTTTCCAAGTGTCAGAAGTTAAAAATGAAGATAGAAATAGAAGAGCTTCTCTCACCATTACCTGTTGATATTAGAGATTATTCTCACATGGAGGATGAGGATGTGGAGGATAATACCACACCAATGAGTCCTTTATCTGATGAAGAGTCACTGGTGGATCAGGTGGTGTGTGCAGATGATGAGGCAGAACAGTCTGAGGAGATGAATATGTGTACCGAACCTCTTCCCATATTAATCATTCAAATTAATAAGTGTGGGGAAGAGGGTTCGAGGAAGAAGATGAAAAGGGTGAAGCTACAAGACATCAGTGTATATCTCATGAAGTGGATCAGTGAAACCCGCATGTGCTTTCTAAACATGCCAATTATACCGACGAGCTTATGGAGACGGCATGTAAAATTCCGGGCGTTCTTTGGAAATACAAGGGGTAAATGTGCATTGAGACCACCGTAGCGCAAATCAGGTACGGTCTGGCTGAAGAACTTTAAACTTAGCGCTCTCGGGAGGCAGCCTGAGGATGTAGAGTATTGTATTTGTTCTTTTGTTTTGGTGTTGGTTCTGTTTGGCAGGTTACTACGTTTAATTCCCGCGGATGCAATGAGTCAAGTGTGGGGATGTTTGGCAACATCCCCGATGAGATATCAGAGAATCTAAGAGATGTTTACGTTCCTGTCCGATCACAGCAGCTGCATCACTACCGACACTTGCTGATTGAATGATCAGGTTCATGTGTCTCTCTATCTTGTCTTTGATTTTATTTGTTTTCGTGTTTTTGGTGGTGTGAAATTTTTGTGTTAGGAGTGGTTTTTGTTTGTGAGTCGTCTAGTTATTAGCCGTTCATGGTTCGTGGGTGGTATCTCTCGAGTTTAGATTATAAATTGCACCATACATTGGGGACAATGTATCCCAAGTGTGGGGATGCGGTAACTCGAGAAAAGGGTTGGTAAGATTGTTGATCTCAAATGCTTGAAGGGTTGAAATTAGTAAAAATTGAAAATTTTTGAAAATTTTTGTTTCTCAAGTATGCTTGAACTACATGAAAACCAACATTTTCAATCGCTAAAGGGTTTCTACTGATATTAAGCTAAATTAGATCCCTAGTCATGGTTGTCCCTTTAAGTTTCATGAGAGTATTTCTGGCAAGTTTTAGAAAATAGTTGAGAAGAGATGCCTAACTAGGGGTAACATGCTTTAGGAATTACACATGCTACGTGTCGGTAACCCTTATTCCTTTTGTTCGGTGAGATATTTGAGCCTACTAGATTGTTAGTTTAAATTGCAATAACTGTCATTTGTTGAGAGTAGGCCATATGTTGCTTTGTGTTAGAACTTGTGTAGTTTGATACGTGCCGAGACTGTGCTTTAACGCATGCATATACATGATAAAGGCATTAGGATCCATTCATTGTTCTATATGTTTATTGTGATTTCACCCACCTTAGTTAACCATGTTGAGCCTTTCACCTTTCGTTTGTTACACCTTGTTGACCCGTTTGAAATACCAACCATGAATGACAATTATATCTTAGATGTTTGTTGAAAAAGGAAAAAAAATGAAAAGAAGAAAAAAGAGAAAAAATAAAGAAAAAGAAAAGCAAAAATCTTTGTTATGTCGTGTTAAATAAATGGGCCAAAAATAACCCATGTGTTAGTATTATTGTGAATAAGTTGTCATGGTTTGGTATATTCGTTGTGTTCGCCATATAAATACAAAAAAGCCAAAAATATATTCCTTACCTTTACCCTTAACCCAAAACCCAAGTCCTTTTGATATGCGCTACGTTATTTGATACAGTGGAGGTGTGATTGCTATACAAGCTTATGATTGCAAAGTAGCATATTTGGTTTGAGTGAATTATATACTAGCACATTACACGCTAGTCTTGATTGAGCCGAGAGGAGTGATCATTGTGAGGGGCGTGTGGCATGTGTGTAGTATCATAAGCATGTTAGTTTTAGTTAGGCAAGTCTTAAAGTGTTTTAAAGATGTAATATTTAATTGTCAGATTGTCAATCTCGATTGTGTCAGTCTATGGGACGGGTATGACTTGGGACCTTAAATTGCTAATTCGGTAAAGGATTTGGAGGTGATTTGTTAACATGGTGAGTAATGTTTGTAATGGTTGCTTGAGGACAATCAATGTTAAGTGTGGGGATGTGATGGAGAGTGTGAAACTTGGAGGTTAAAGTATTTAAATTATGTGTTTTAGTGCATTTTAGGTGGTTATATATTTCGAATGTGATAACTACGAGTTCTTGTGATTTTACAGGTTAACCGTCTAAATCGGTAAAGTTAGAGGACTTGGCGATGAAGCGGAACAAGCAAGGAGGATTATCAAGAGATATCACAACATTGGTGGACCAACTTTTAGTGGATTCATAAATTTCCTTGTTGGACCGAATAGTGGATGAATTGGAGGGCACTGTTGGATTTCTTGATTGGGCCGCCAAAGAGGAGGTCAACAGTCATCATCATAATAAAAAAATCATCACTTGATGGTAGAAAAGGGGGTTTGCGAGAGGCACATGTGGGCTGATACTTGGGCCGACAACATATTGGACTTCTGAGGACACATGTACGCAGACTTGTGAAGGGCCGACATGTTGGGGTTTACTTCACGCACATGTGGGCTTGGGCAGCGAACAATTACGTGGACCTGGGGAAGGTTTTGTGCTTTGATAACAATCATCATCAAACATCACATGGATTGGAGATAGTGGGCCGAATCACATTAATTCTGGAAGAGAGGAAGCAGCCGTCAGACACGCACACATTGGGAGGAGACTCTCATACGCAGACATAGAGGGTTTTTCAACGGTGGTTCAAGCAGGCGAAGATCATCTCACTGTCATGAGCGACTAAACTTTTTATGGTTTCCTCCGGATGGAGGGTTTTGTAAGTTGGATAATTTTATGTGTTTGTGATAATCGTATAACTCGGTGATCTAAGCATTCGATGCTTTTCACCGTGATTTGATTTATTGGTTGTAAACAATTGCATTTATTTAAACCTTAATTTCTAAGCATTCAGTTCCCGAGAGTTCTAGTAATTGGGATATATTTGACATGGGGTTAGGGTTTGTAATTGTAATTGATAATCATTCGATAACCTCCCGTTATGTATTGACCGGAGTACTTAGTCGTTGGTTATCACAATTGATGAATTAAGTTAAACACTTATGTCTATGTGAGTGTTTCGATTAAACGCATAATTGAATCTAGTTACAAACCTGAAATTCGGAGGAACCATTGTTTCTCCTACTGATTCAAATCTTAGTTTTTATTTGTTAATTTAGATAATTCTCACAATCAAACAAACTGATTTCTCAATTTAGTAATAGTTAATCAATACTTAGCATAATAACACTTTCCACAATCCTCCTCTGGTTCGATATCCGACTTATCCTATCTACTAGTTTATTTCGGTTTTTGCATGTCACTAACGACAGACATCAGACACTTCCTATACCCAACACCTTTCTTGTTTCCCTTCAGTTGTTGAACGCCAATAATGTGATCGAGCACAAATCGGGAGTTAGAATAACTCTTCAATTTGAGCTTGATTGCATCATGCTCGCATTTGGCAATGGCTAGCTCCTTTTTGGTTTCCTCAACGATGTTAATGTAATCGTTAATACTAATTTGTTTATGGTAAACAGTTTTGGTCAATTCGGAAACGCTTTTCTTTAAGGTTTCAATTACAGAGTTAAAATCCTTTTCATTTCTAGCTAAAGCCATATTTGCCTCTTTGCACTTAGACAGCTCAATAACCAAACTTTGATTATGACTATGAACCTTTTCGGATTCAAGCTTCAAATCTGCACACAGATTACAAATACTAGGAGCAGGAGTTTCAGATTTTACCTGACTCGTAGAGGCTGAGACATTTGCCATAAAGGCAGTCTGACAAGAAAAAGATCCATCTTCAGAATTATAATCTCCCGCATTCGAGCCTTCTTCATCCGAACTCCCGCTATAACCCGAGCTATCATCACTCTCAGAAAATTCTTCTTTGTGAACATGCTTGATGTGGTTGATGATTTTTGCATAGCATGCGGTTCCGCCTCCTTGATCACCATCCCCAAATTGTACAGACCAATTACATCCTTCATCAGCTTGAACGGTCAATACTCTATTGGTGTTTGATGGTCCAGACTGGTCTCGGTTGGTAGTGTTGTTCACTACTACTATCCCCTTTTCACGGTTACCTTGATTTGCGTTGGAAGTACCTGTCTGACTTCGGAAGGGATTTTGATTGACCTGTCTGCTTGGTCGGGTTCACTCACGTTTGAAGTGCCCCTTTTCGCCGCAGTTGAAACAAGTAACCGCATCCTTATCGAAACCGTACTTCGTATCCTTTTTGCTTTCCAACGAACTTCTTCCTGTTCGTGTCATAAAATCTTTAGCCCTTCTAACAGCACTTGCGAACGGCCACTTTATATCCATCAACTCCATTTCATCACGGTCGATTTGTTGATAATCTTCATTGGTCAAATTAATGTTTCCAATTTGACCTGCGACTAAACCGCAGTAAGCACTGACCATTGTATTAATGAGTTCCATATGTTCCTTCGCTACTTCAATGCTAACTTTTGAGAGGTTTGAAGTATCAACTCTGACTGTGTTGGGGTTTTGGGGTGGAGGATTGTTGGTATAATTTGCTTGTTGTTGCTGTTGTTGTTGGGGTTGGGCTTGTTGTTGTGATGGGATAGGAATATAAGCACTTGGATCGAAAACCGGAGGAGGAGCTGACTGGGGAAACGGAAAAGAGCTTGTATTTGACATAAACGCCGTTTGTAACTTCGGTTGCTGAACTGAACTGGAACTGGAACTAGCTAACTGGTTAAAACCTGCAAGATACATTTCGGTATTTTGAGAAACAGGAATTCGTTTAGCTTTCCGGATTTCTTCATCATTCTTGTGTTCCAGCTTCTGAATGAATTCATAGATATTGACAGTATCTAGAACGCCCGTATGCTTTGAAAGCTCAATGAATGGGCTCCACTTTGGAGGTAGAGCATCAGCAAATCGTGCAACCATTTCCGGTTGAGTTGCAGTAACACCATAAGAAAACATTTCACTAATCAAATGATAAAAACGTGTAGACATATCATTTAGGGTTTCATTCTCCAAGAACTGAAATGATTCAAACTCTTTCTTCAATAGATCATGGCGTGTCTTTCTAGTAGCTGCATTTCCTTCTCCTCTCGCTACCAAGGCATCCCATAGTGCTTTCGTGCTCGTACAATAAGAGAATTGATGATAGATGTTTTTGTGGAGTGCTTGCGTAAGAATAGCAAACGCCTTCTTCTCTAGATCATACGCTTTCTTGTCGTCTTCAAGCATATTAGTAAAACCCGCTGCAGTTGATGCTGCTGCTTCGAGGGCAAGGTTGCATTCAGTAGTGAAACACGTCCAAAGTTCTGTGTTTTGCCCTAAAACATATGTGTGAAAATGACCCTTCCATGATGGATAGTCATTCATGTGATTCAGATTTGGCGGGCGATTGTTGCTGCCCGTTTCACTCTCGCTAAGCAAAAGATTCTGAATGCGTTGATTTTGATTCGACACCAAAGCCCATTGAGTTGCACTTATAGATTGCATAGGAAAAACATTCCTTACCCAAACAGCTGCCGAAGTTTGATCTTCACCTGGTCTCGGTTCCATGCTCCAATCCGAAGGGCTAGTACAACTCATGATCGATGTGTGAAAGTGATAACCTGGTTACACACTTGAAAACAAACAGTTAAGATAGATATGCAATGCTTCTGTTTAAAAATTGAACAAGTTTCGACGAAACTCTTCTTTGACGAAACTGTACTCGACGAAGCCTGTTATGAATTAACAATGATCGACGAAACCTTTGACTGATGACCACTTCTCGACGAAACTAGGATGATGTGGACGAAACTCTATGGAATCACACCTTATGACGAAACTCTATTAAATTAAATGCGACGAAACTTGAGGGGTATGGACGAAACTTTGTTGTTTCGTCTGAACTCTTTTTGACGAATCCTTGGTGAGTTTTGGGATAAGATCTGGGAGATGGTAAGATATTTCAAAGGTAACCTTATCTATTCTCTGACACAAGACACAAATTTCAACTCATACCATATTTTTCTTACCAAACCAAGATGGTGTTTTCAATATTTTAATCCATGTCCTTTTATATTTTATATTTTAAGTTTAAATCAACAATTATCAAGAAATCTTTGAATGTCTGATGAATACTTGAAGGACTGAAGAACAAACTTGAAAATACCGACCAAACTTTCACCGGCGAAATTTTCAAAACACAAATTTTGCATAAACTTTCAACAAAAACCCACTAGTAACATATAAACATTTAAACAAACAAGGTTTTTGAACAAACTTTTAGCAAAATAACAGGATTAAACACAGATTTTTGGAGTATTTTTCCAGAAAATATGAAGGTTTTCAAGAACACAAATATGGGTTTCTGAATTTTAACCATGAAAGAGACTCAAAACCCACTCGAAAATGCCACCAGAACCTCGGTTTTCAACAAGAAATCAAGCCTTACGCTCTGATACCAATTGTAGGTCCGTTTGCGGATCGCCGGACAACTACGAGATCTTGTTTCGAATACCGTAACGAGTGCGGAATCCACGTTACGATACAAACCGAGCGAGAGATAAGCACAACACAAAGAATAACCGTTTAACTGTTGTATATTGATACCGATAGAGTTTCGTTATAGAATGATACAATACGAAATACAACTAAACTCTAGGTTCTCTTTCTCTCTCTATGTTCTGTCTTCAGTCTTCTTTATATAGGCAGCAAGGACGACGAAACTGAACAGGGGGTCCCGGCGAAACCTCAACATCGACGAAACCTGGGGTGGCCTTGATGAGACTTCAAAGTCGATGAAACCCTTGATGTTTCGTCGACATGCATGCATAGATCACAGGAATCGGCCTAATGGAGTTGTTTAGGCTCATGTGAGGGTTTCGGCCCAAGGATTTGATGCGTTGAAATGTCAGGCCCAAAAACAATTCTTTACGTACACATGAATTCCCATAATCAAGTTTGTAAAGTTTAGTCAACATGTGACATCATCATGATGATGTCATGATGATGTGTCAGCGGGAAACGCTCACGGCTCTTCGTGCTTCGCGTGTCGAACTCTGGGGCGCACGACGGAGGAATGTCGTGACGTCGGGCTTGAGCCGAACCTAACCGAGTCGAACCGAGTCGAGTCGAACCGAGTCGAGTCGAACCGAGTCGAGTCGAACCGAGTCGAGTCCCGTCCACATAAAGTGTACCAACAACTGTCAAATAACAAACCTAGGCAGCTACGCTAACACATATTATAGAAGATATCCTTAAAGCATATGCAAACGGTAAATTTTAGAGCTATAAGACGACAATCATAGAAGAGAAGGAGGGGAGGGTGAGGGTGCGGTTCGTGGCCACGTACTACCCACGGGAGGAGAAGGTAGAGTTGGGGTGGAGAGATTTTTGGGGTGGTTCATGAGGATAGAGGGGCTGTTTGGCAACATCTGAATCGTTAAGTGCTGAACCAATAAGAGGTCTGAACCATTAATTGCTGAATCAGTAAGAGGTTTGAACCATTAAGAGCCAGTATAATGCTTAACCGTTCAGAGGAAAATGTCTGACCAATTCAGATTAGAGGTCTTAACCATTCAGACTCTGTATAAAACTTAACCATTCAGAGGCAAATGCCTGAACCATTTAGACATCTGCTCGTGAAACAAACAGTTTGAAGCATTAAGTGTTGAACCAGTAAGAGGTCTAAACCATTAAAAGCCTTATTAAGAGGTAAATAAACAACCCCAGAGTTTTGTTGATGCTCTTCATTTACAGTCTGCATTACTTTTGTAAAATAGAAGACGACTTCACTTAGGTGCTGTTTGTTTTTTCTGAGGTAAAACATCTGCAGTCTGCGGACCACATCTGCAGACATCTGTAGCAGAAGTGCTGGACCAAATGTCTGCAGTCTGCAAGAAGAAGACTGTTTGTTTTTTTACTTCTGCAAAAACACCCAACATCTATAAGCATAACCGAAATTCAAATTCAGCCAAGAACTGACTTCAATACATCTTAAACTACACATGAATTTAACAAAAATTATCAATACCCAACCACCAAAAACTACACAAATTTAACAAAAAACAGCTAAGAACTAAACCTAATATCTCAAAAAAAAGCCAAGAACTAAACCAAAAATCGAACAAATTACCTTAGATGTTGGAGGAGGAGTGGAGATACAAGGTGTGCGGCGATGGAGGGGGTGGAGATCGAGGGTTGCGCCGGTGGAGGGGATGGAGAACGACGGGAATCCGGTGGTGATTGGGTGCGGCTGTGGCTGTGAAGGGGTTCAGATTGGCATTGGCTGGATGGGGTGGAGATCCGTGGAGGGGTGGAACGACTGCTGGAGAGGGTGGAGGGCAGCGTGGGGGCGGCTGGAGATGGCGGTGCTCGGCGTGGCGGCGGCTGGAGGTGTAGGAGTAGGAGTAGGGGAGGTCGGCTGAGGAATGGAGAAGGGAACTAGGGTTTTGAGAGTTTTGTATTTGGAAGAGGTTGAAGAGGTATGTGAAGAGGTAAGACAGGATCTGCCCGAGGAAGAGGTGCTGAACAGGTTTTTTAATGAATTATCTTCTGAAAAACAAATAAGCTGCAGACCTCCATGTCTGCGCGTGGTCTGCTTGGTGAAGACAAAAGAGATCCTGAAGCTCTTTTAACAAAAAAACAAACACCACCATAGAGTAACACATTTTGTGAAACTGCTTTTTAGTGAAAACATGTTTCCAAACTCTCTATACAACAACTAGGGGGCTGTTTGGCTAAGCTTTTCAAAATGACTTATTTGCTTATTTGCTTTCTGAAAAGCAAATAAGCAAATAAGTCATTTTGAAAAGCTCCATTTTAAAGCTTTTCAAAACAGCTTATTGACTTATTTGCTTTTTAGAAAAGCAAATAATCAAATAAGTCATTTTGAAAAGCTTAACCAAACAGCCCCTAAGACATACTCAAATTATATCATCGTCATAAAATAATTATATAAAAAGTTAAATTCGTCCATTTATAAATTAAATTTTTCAATAGAGAGATAATGACAATCTCGCATGTTTTTTAATCTCTTCTCGCATGTGTCATCGTCTTCACTCTTCTTAATTAATATTATATTCTAAATCTATACTATATAATAAAAGAAACCAACTTTGTCATCTATTTTTTAGTTTTTTCATCTTTATCTCCTACTTAATTATAGATAATTAATATTAATTAAAAGAAAATTATAAAATTAAATTTAAACAATTCGTATAAGAGATAATATAATCTTCTAAAATATGTATTAGATTTAAAAATTATTTATCTTGACATTAACAAAAGACGTACACTAAATATAAATTAATATAATGTAAAGAGTTAAATGTCATTTTAGTCCTTGTGTTTTGGGTTATTTTGTCAGTTTAGTTCAAATGTTGTATAATACACAGGGTTTATAAAGATATAATAAGATATAACTTTTTATTAATTTGTATATAAAATTACATGTGATCAACCCATACAATACATGAGATTCTTAAAAATGTAATTTTTTCATTATTTAATACATAAAATTAAATTTACTCAACCCGTACAATAAACAGAGTTCTTAAAGATATAACTTTTTATTATTTAATATATAAAATTACATTTATTCAACCCATGTAATAAATGAGATTTTAAAGATATATTTTTTATTATTTGGAATATAAAATTACATTTATTCAACCCGTGTAATAATAAACGAGGTTTTAAAAATATTTTTTTATTATCTATCTACTATAATAAAAGAAAACAATTTTTGGACACGAAATTGTTAATTTAATATATTTCTAAAACAAATAACTCTTTTTCCTACTTATCTTATATTAAATACATAAATAATAAATTAATATTAAATGTTATCCTAATTTATTAAAAATATTTTTTTTTATTATTTGGTATACAAAATTATAATTATTCAACTCGTGTAAAACGCGGGTTTTTAAAAATTTAACTTTTTTTATTATTTACTATACAAAGTTACATTTATATAACCCGTGTAATACACTAAGTTTTTAAAGATATAACTTTTTTATCATTTGCTATGTAAAATTAGATTTATTCAACAGATGTAGTACACAGGGTTTTTAAGAATATAATTTTTTTTATTATTTGGTAGATTTTTCAACCCGACTATACACGGGTTTTTTAAAGATACGACGTTTTTAGTATTTAATATACAAAATTACATTTATTTAATCTGTGTAATACACATGGTTTTTAAAGATATAACTCTTTTTTAGATCTATCCAACACATGTAATATATGAGGTTTTTAAGGATGTAATTGCTTTTATCATTTGGTAGATTTATTCAACCCGATTATACGCGGGTTTTTTAAAGATACGACGTTTTTAGTATTTAGTATACAAAATTACATTTATTTAATCTGTGTAATACACATGGTTTTTAAAGATATAACTTTTTTTTATTATTTGATATATAAAATTGCATTTATTTAACCCGTACAATATACGAGTTTCATAAAGATATAACTTTTTTATTATTTAATATATAAAAATTACATTTATTCAACACGTGTAATATAACCCGTGTAATACACGGGTTCTAATCTAATTAAGTAATAAAGATAACTGATGTGTTGCCCTCGGGTAAATCTATTTTCATACGTCTCTAAGGCCATGTGTAGTCATAACGCCCCTTTGTGGGCGTTATGCGACACGTGGCGCGCCACGTCAGCGTGGGGCGTTATGGGGCCTTATGCATTTTAAGTCCGTAGTCATAAAGCCCCCGTCTAATCAGTACTCAATTATTAATTTCTAATTTTTTATAATTATTTTCTAACTTTATAAAATTAAAATTCATTTCATTAAATTAAAAAACATTACACTAAAATAAAAAAAATAAAAACATTACACATAAAAAAAAATACAGTAACCTAAAAAAAAAAAAATAACGGTTCCAAAAAAAAAAAAAAGTTGGACCAAAAAAATAAAAAAAACAACACTTCAAAGATTAATCTTCTTCGTCTTCGTTCTCTCCTTCTTCCTCTTCGTTTTCTCCAGCATCCAAACCTTCGTCTTCAAAGTTCCCGTCTTCGAATTCCTCAACCTCTTCTTCCTCGGAATCTTCTTCGTCTTCATTGTTGTATCCAATTGGGCGAATCGCCCAAGCATGCTCAACCAAATCTGCCTTCAACGTGTTATGTATGTCCCTAGATCGCAATAGTTGAGCATTTGCGAGTCTCTCTTCCATTGTTGCTTGGGTTCCTTCGACTAAATCTTCCGGAATGTAGTTTTGGGATATCGCTTTTCCATCATCCTCAATGATCATATTATGCAAAATGATGCAAGCATACATGGTCATTCGTATTTTATCCTTATGCCACATGCGACAAGGATTTCTGATAAAATGCCATCGTTGCTGTAGAACCCCAAAACACCTCTCGATATCCTTTCTCGAAGACTCTTTTAATTTTTTAAAATACTTTCTTTTTTCATCGAACGTTTCAGAAAACGTTTTAGCAATAATCGAATACTCCGGGTAGATACCATCGGCCAAGTAGTAGCCATGCTCGTAGTCGTTCCCGTTTGCATGAAAACCGGCCTTTGGTATAGTTCCAGAAATGTAGCCCTCTATTAATGGTGAAGCCTCTAACGTATTAATATCGTTAAAACACCCGGCTACACCAAAGAAGGCCGACCAAACCCAAAGGTCGTATGACGCAACAGCTTGTAATACCAAAGTTGGCCCTTTTTGATCACCCCGTGTATGTTGACATCGCCATGCGGTTGGACAATTATACCAACGCCATTGACGACAATCCAAGCTACCAATCATGCCGGGTATTCCATGCTTTTCTAGATGCACCTCATATATTTGTTGAAGGTCGTTCCAAGTGGGATTTCTCAAATAACGTTTTCCATATAACTGGCATATACCTAAAATATAATTTAATATATAAAAGTTTTACTAGTAAGCTACTAAAAAATCAATATATAAAAGTAAGTAAATAAATAAATAAAAGTCAATAAAAAATACCATAGCAAAAATGTTCCACGCAATCTCGGGTTGTTTTCTCCGCCATCTTCAAGTACTCGTCGTTGATGTCGTACGTGTTTCCGTATGCTAATATGCGTAACGCGGATGTGACCTTTTGAATTGAGGTGAAGCCTAAATATCCTCGCGCGTCCATTCTTTGCTTAAAGAAATCATACGTATTTTCCAAATCATTAGAAATGCGCAAAAATAACCTTTGGCTCATACGAAAACGCCGTCTAAAAACATTGGGTCCGTGAACCGGTATCGCATCAAAATAGTCTCTCATCAAACGCTCGTTCGCGGCTTCACGATCTCGCAAGATATAGGTGCGCCGCAAGATGGGTCGTGGAGGGGGAGTAGGCCGAACGTGCTCAAGTGCTTGCGTCATAAAAGTACACACACTCGTAACCGCTTCTTCCTCCTCCGCGTCTTCTTCGGGCGAAAAAAATCTTCGGTAAATATTGGTGAACGAGTCTTCCGACGGGGAACCCATTTTTTTGAATAAGGTGAGAGTAGCTTCAACACTTTTTAAAAAATATAGAGAGAATGAGAGTTGGAATGTATTGATTTGTAAAAAAAAATGGAAGAGTTGGAATGTATTTATAGTGTGAAAATTAAAAAAAATGAATTTTTTTTTTTTAAATATGACCGTTTGACAACGGTCAAAAGTCCAAAAGATCGAAAGATAGCGCCGCGATATCCTTCGCGCTCTGAATTTTTTTTTGGGCATAGCGCCCTTCGTCCCGGTGTGGCCGGCGCCATCTCGGCGCTATGTGGGTTGGCCGCGCCCCAGTACGCAAGGTCTAACAGTCCACAATATGTGGCGGTCGAAAGAGACAAGATAGTGCGTAATTGTTACAAAATCAATTTCAAATAAATAATAACAACGGTATAATATTTTTACATTTTGCTTTAACAATTACACATAATAAAATCGCGCTCTCTCTTACCTTCATTATATTTGTATTTGGAAATGTGTTATGTGGCATAAACGTATCACACATTTTCTTATTTATAAATGGTAAGAAACAAATTAGAAAAAAAGTGTTGTTGAATAACGTGTTATTTTAAATATTGTGCAGTTTTTAGTATATGTATTTTTTTTTTAGGAATTTACGAAAATAGTCGAGAATAATGTTGACTTACCAAATTGGCCAACTCATGCGTCCTTGGAACGAGGCATCACGGTTCCAAATGCACGGGATGCGTCTGAGATGAAGATGGGATGCGTCTGATATGAAGATGGGATGTGTCTGAAAAATGGGATGCGTCTTGGAGCGGGATGCGTCCTTCAAGCACGTGATGCGTCTTTGGAGTAAAACCCAATAAAAAATGGGCACGTGGCCACGGGATGCGTCCTTGGAGCGAGGCATCATGCACGGGATGTGTCGGCCATGTTTCTGGCAATGTTTTCCGGCGAGTTGCAGGTTTCCGGCGAGTTTTCCTGAATATTATTTTCTGGCAAGTTACGTAGGATACAAGATGATAAAATGTTGGTTAAAGAAACTATAACTTGGTTCACTGCGATGCTGAATGTTCCTGAGGCATTTGTTGTGTTTGAGGCTACTACAATTCCACCACATACCAGTTGGACTGTAGCATCTGTGAACAAGGAAATAAGTGGGTGGTGGTGCGGAGGACGACGATGTGGAGGTAGGAAGTGGTGGGTTTTGAGAGGGTGAGTTTTGAGGGTGAGAGCCGATGAGGTTCCTCATGGTTTTTTTGGAAATGATTTTGGGTATGCATGCCTTTATAAAAAAGCTGCAGACAAGAAAAGGCTGCAAGCCTCAATTATTGAAATGTCACTTGTCCATTTTCTATTGGGTTTCGGTGACACTCTGCAAAAAAATGCATCAAATACTTGAGGAGTCCGTGTATGGACGCTTCACGTGGCTATTTTCGTAATTGGTGTGAGTCAATGGCTATTTTCGTAAATAGCAGAGCCGGCTATTGGGCTGGGCGGCGCGGGCGAAAGCCAAGGCCCAAAAGCTTTAAGGGGCCCAAAATTTAAAAAACTATTTTATTATATATGGTGGGCCTTGGGGAATATTGGAGCGCAAAAAGGAAAACACGGAGTATGCGAACAACAGCGATGAACAGCAGCAATCCCATTCATATCTTCATCTCTGAATCTGATAGTTGAGCGCAAAAAAACACGGCGTCATCTCTGAATTCGACATCAACAACAATCTGAGTGACTAGGGTTTCTATATTCTTGCAATCAATCTAAGAAACAACTCAAAATCTGAGTGCTAGGGTTTCAATATCACATAAAAGGTAAATCAAACTTATTATGTTTCTCAGTTTCTTTTTATTAGCTGGACATATAGTTGATTTTGAGACTTGTTTTAATGTTTTACATCAACAAACGGCCCAGGCCCCAACTCCAATTCTTAAAGTGTGGTTAAAGTGGATGACCAACAGAACAAACGACTGTGCCTTTTTAATTAATAGAAAGAACTAGTAGTTGAGAAAAATATTAATAATTAATAAATTATGTTATAATCAAACAAATAGTTCAGTAGGATATTGTTGTTTTATATTGATTGGAGCTTTGATTGATTAGTATAATGTATAATCAAAAGGATAATAAATGATGACACCATTTTGAGCGAGTTATGTGGACATATCACATAATATGTATAAACTTTTGCAAGTTGAATTGAAACTTACATGTTTGATCATATGGATATCTAGTTTATCTGTTGTCTTTTTCAAAACAAAGGCTTTTTCTACTTTCAACTGCCAAGTGCCAACTATTAAATAGTTTGACTTATTATTATATAGGCCCCTCTCATTGTTGGTTAAATAGTTTGACTTATTATTGTATAGGCCCCTCTCATTGAAACTTACATGTTTGAAAATTTTATTTTGTCTAGAAATTATGCCTCCGGTTCCCAAATACAAATACCTATCCGGTAGTCAAAAACGTAAAAAGAAGAATCTAGAGGAGGACAAAAGAAAGGCTGACGAAGTAAAACAAAACCGCATAAACAAGTTTTTCACAAAACAACCTCAAAGTTCTAGTTCTAGCGTGGATGCTAATGCGGGTGAAGATGATGTTAATGTTAATAGGGATGAAGTTAATGTGAGTGAAGATAATGTTAATGTGGATGAAGATGATGTTAATGTTAACGTGGATGAAGCTAACGTGGGTGACGATGACGTTAATGTTGATGTGGATACGGATGAAGATGATGTTAATACTAATGTAGATGAAACTAATGTGAGTAAAGATGATGCTAATGTCAATCCTAGTATTGATATTTTTGATCCTAGAACTTGGGATGGGCTTAATCCTAACTTGAAAAATGAATTGGTTATGAAAGGTCCAAAAAGAGATTTGACTATTGATAACGGTCCTGTGGATAAACTTGGAAGACGATTTTCTAGAGTGATGTATACTAGAATTCTATCAAATAGGGAGAAGGTTGATAGAGAATGGTTAGTGTATTCGAAAGAGCTTGACAAACTCTTTTGTTTTTGCTGTAAACTTTTTAGACAAGGGCATCCGAAAGGAGGGTTGGATAATGAAGGTTATGCGGATTGGAAGCATGCTTCTCAAGGTCTTAAAGAGCATGAAGTTAGCTTTGAACATCTCAAGAATATGAATCAATTGTTTGAAATGCGTCAAAGGTTGGAATGCAATAAAACAATTGACAAAGTAGCATATGAGCAATTTAAAAAAGAAAGAGATTATTGGAAAGAAGTCATATTTAGGATTATTGCACTTGTGAAATTTCTTGCTAAACATGGTTTAGCATTTCGCAGTTCAAATGAGAAGTTGTATCAACATAGCAATGGAAACTTTTTAGGATTGATTGAGATGTTGGAAGAGTTTGACCCAATTATGAAAGAGCATGTGCGACGTATCATGAGTGATGAACTCCATGTACATTATCTTGGGCACAATATCCAAAATGAGTTAATACAATTACTAGCTCATCAAGTTAAAACATAAATCATCAAGAAGATAAAGCAAGCAAAGTATTACTCCATAATACTCGATTGCACCCCCGATGTAAGTCACCAAGAACAAATGTCGATAATTGTGAGGTATATGAATTTTAGCTCTAATTCTGTGACCGTTGAGGAATCTTTTTTAGGGTTTTTGGTTGTTGACGATACTACCGGTAAAGAACTTTTTGAAGTTACGTCTAAGGAATTAGAGTCTCTAGGTCTTGATATCAATGATATGCGTGGTCAAGGCTATGATAATGGAGCAAACATGAAGGGAAAACACAGTGGAGTTCAAAGGAGATTCTTAGAAAAAAATCCTAGAGCTTTGTATAGTGCTTGTGGTTGCCATAGTCTTAATCTTGTATTGTGTGATATGGCTAACACTATTACAAAGTCTAGAGAATTTTTTGGAACAATACAACGGATTTATACTATTTTTGCCAATTCTAATAATAGGTGGCAAATATTGAAAGACAATGTTAAAGGATTGACTCTTAAGTCATTGTCTACCACTCGTTGGGAAAGTCGTGTAGATAGTATTAAGCCTGTTAGAACTCAACTTGTAGACGTAAGAAAAGCTTTGAAGGAAGTTAGGGCCTCCGATAAAGATGCTAAAATTCAAAGCGAAGCTAAATCACTTGAAAAGCATGAGGTTGGTGACTATGAATTTTTGGTACAGATCGTCATCTGGTATGAAATATGATCAAATGTGAATGTGGTGAGCAAAAAGTTGCAATCAAAGGATGTGGTTATTGATGTTGCTATTGATGAAGTGGACAAATTGATTAAGTACTTTAAAAAATATAGAGAAGAGGGGTTTTCCAAGGCGATTGATGAAGCTGTAGAAATTGCCAATGAATTGGGTGTTGATGTGGAATTCCCTAAAAAACGTGTGATACGTAGGAAAAAACAATTTGATGAGAATTCAAGTGTAGAAGAAGTTATATTTTCACTCGATGAGGATTTTAAAGTCAATTACTTTTTATGTATTGTTGATCAAGCTATAAGTTCTCTTGAAACAAGATTCGATCAATACAAAAAGTTCGAAAATTTATGGGGTTTTTTGTTTCCTAGAAAGTTGAAGACACTTGATGAAGCCACTCTTAAGTCTTCTTGTTATCGTCTTCAAGTTGCATTGAAATATAAAGAAGAATCAGACATTGATGCTAATGAACTTTATTTGGAGTTGAAGTTGATCGAGACATTCTTACCGAGTTACATTGTTAGCCCTTTTGATGCTTTAAACAATATCAAGCGGCTTGGTCATTTCCCTAATGCTATAAATGCATATAAAGTGCTTTTGACAATTCCGGTAACGGTGGCATTGGCGGAAAGAAGCTTTTAAAAAATGAAGTTGTTGAAGACTTATTTACGATCGAGGATGTCGCAAGAAAGACTTAACGGATTGGTGATGATATCTATTGAAAACGAAATATTAGAAGGTATGGAATATAAAGACTTGATCGAGAGTTTTGCTTCCAAAAATGCTAGGAGAGACGCACGATTCACTTAAGTAAGTTCGATCATTTTGTTATGTTACGTTTGTTTTGTTTATTTTATAACAATGATCGTCGTATTGTGATTTCTTGATATATAATTGATGAGTTTATATTATAGGTTTTGGCCCAATTTTTTTTTATCTTGCCGAGGCCCAAAAGATTTTTATTATTCTCGGGGACGGCCCTGATGAAAACAAACCTCAGCAACGTTAAAAAAAGATTAGTGAATCGAGCCTTGCTTGAAGCTCGTTAAAAAAAGCTCGCTTGAATTCAGCTCATTTGTAAAAAAGCCGAGCCGGCTCAACTTGGTTCGCAAACGACCACAACCTAGACAAAACTGCCATTGACTCGCTCATGAGCTGGCTAGCTCGTTGGCTTGCTCGTTTGGTTGTTTAAATTAAATTCCAAATTTAATGTATGTAAACTATCACCCAAGTTTTAAATTCTCTAATTTATAAATTCTGCATTATCTGTATATTAAAAATATTTTTCGTTTATATATATACATAACAAATAATTGTTTAACAAAATATAAACTATATACTTTTATAACATAAACAAGTTGGTTGTTGGCTCGAACTGTTTACAAATCGGACTTGAGCTATCTATTCGTTAAGACAAACAAGATGAGCTGAGCTAACTATGAGTCCTTGCGTAGTGGGGCGCCATCTCACCTTATAAAGCCTCATAAGGCCCTTGAACACCATTACGGGGGGCTTTATGAGGGCGCTATAAATGAAAATTGGGGGTATGGCGCTATAATTATAACGGCGGTATGGATGTTGGTTTGTTTTCCCTCCACTCACACAGACATATATACATACATATATATGTATAATTTAAGGGTTTATTAATTAATTGGGTAATGATAAGGTAGGGGCGTTATGACTACGGGCTTAAATGCATAACGGCCCATAACGCCCACACGCTGACGTGGCGTGCCACGTGTCGCATAACGCCCACAAAGGGGCGTTATGACTACGGATGGCCTGATAGGGTAAAGTTCTTGTACAAATAATCTTAACATACTAAACATACAAATTGAAGGAAAACTCAAAAAGACAAGGTGACATTTTTGTAATTATAAATAACTATCAAAGTTACTCTACAAATATACCTAAAAAACCTAAACCCCCCACCCCCCCAAAAACCTAACACCCCCCACCCAAGCTAAAATGCTAAAAACTAAACCCCCAAAAAACAAAAAAAAATCTAAAAAAATAAAAAAAAATACAAATTATTTTATTTTTTTTAACATTTTTTATTAAAAAATCGCTACTTTTAGTAGCAGCAAAAAAAAAAATTTTTTTTTTGCTAACAAAATGTAGCGATTTTTTAATAAAAATTGTGTTTTTAGGTATTTTTGGTTGAGTTCACATTTGTATAGTAACTTTAATAGTTGGTGGTAATTACAAAAATGCCACCTTGTCTTTTTTAGTTTTCCTTCAATTTGTATGTTTAGTAGGTTAAGATTATTTGTATTTGATCTTTTGCTAACTAGGATAACTCCGAATAGGCTAGTTTATAGAACTAATTCATAATCAAAAGTTCAATAACGGAAAATTTATATAAAAACATATTCCTTTCCTTACCAACTATTACAATACTTGATCTCGAGATCAAAAGGGAACACAAACATCTGTAGTACTATACATAGCGATCGACCTTCTGACGAACGGAAAATGGGATTACAAACGTGAGACGTTTGAGCCAATGGGGAAGTACGATACAGGAATCGAAGCTCCGCGTGATTTGGGTTTATACACTTCTTGTTTCGGCTTCTTCAGATCATCTTCTTCGGAAACTCGTGGAGGGGCATAGCAGCAAAGAACCCTAGAGAAGAAGCTAGCCATGATGATAAGATGAAGATATAGATTTGAGAGAGAAATGAAAGCTCGTCTAGTGTTTAAAAGAATCAATCAAGCCCAACTTGCTTTTGAATTTACGTGGAGGAGAGCTTATATATATAATAAATTTATATATTAAAATGTAAGATTAAATATATTAATGTTGTAATATTTAATCTTGTAGCCTATATAATCATTTATATTATATTAGATCAAAATATATTAATAACCTATTATAATTAGTTGGTAATTGTTGATGGACCATATTACCCTTATTAACTAATTAGGTTTCCTCTTGGGTGTATAAATAAGGGGCTTATTAGAGAGTTAAATGGTTAGACAGTTAGACACTTTACACAATCACAACCCTCATTAACATCATAATTCGTGACTCTCTCCCTCAACCGAATTCATCCCTACTTTCGGTTTTCATCACCATCATAACTTTACACCCTAAGGAGGAACCGGATCAACCTGACAAAGATGTCGAACACTATGACTGGATTCTCTACTGCTTTGAATACTATCACAGGTATGTGTTTCATGTTTTCCATTAGTTTAAACAGAACTGATCAACATGTGGTATCAGAGCATATGTTGATAAATCAGTTCCGTTTTTCGTATCCATTATTCTGGGATCATTATAAGGAAAACAGTTTTATTTTAAAGCCTTAAGTTCATGGCTGTTTTCGTTTTTAAATGGCACCGAAATCACTGTTTTCGGAATACCATGTTTATCTTTGATTCGAAATCATAATTGGTAATACTAATATCCGAAATCTGTTAATGAAAGCATAAAATTTAAGGTTTCGGATCCCAGATTATGATTTATTATTTTAGGGTTCATCATTTATGTTCTAAGAAACTCGAAAATTCCATAAGATTTGGAATATGATTTGGATTAGTGGGTGTTTTTTCTAATTTTGATCTTAATTAGAAATTTCGAAAACTGTTAAAAATAATAATCAGTTATTATTTCGAAATCTTTTGATAAGTATAGATCAGAAATAAAATAGAAACACTATCCCACAATCCCTTAAAAATCGAGTTTCTGTTATTATCACAAAACAGCTATTAACAGTGGGATCGAGACTGAGATTGCGACTCGCAACCATAACCATCACAACTCGAGACTAAGATTGCGACTCGAGACTGAGATTGCGACTCGCAACCATAACCATCACAACTCGAGACTAAGATTGCGACTCGAGACTAAGATTGCGACTCGAAACCATAATCATCACAACTCGAGACTAAGGTTGCGACTCGAGACTAAGATTGCGACTCGAGACTAAGATTGCGACTCGAGACCATAATCATCATAACTCGAGACCTGACTCGAGACCTCATTATTTTTTACGCTGTTTAATGTGACCTAAATACTTGGTTTGCTATTAAATACTTGGTTTTGTTAACACTTACTTAATTAATTTATCAGAATCAGATAATTTCACAAAACCAAAATAGCTTAACTTGAATGAGCTTCTGATGTATTAATTCTGGCCAAAGCTGATTTAATACATCTATTTATTGTTCAAGTATTATAAAAAGCTATGTTAAGTATGCATTACAAACGTGAAATGTCTTAATTCTGGCCAAAGCTGATTTAATTCATTTATGTTTAGCATGACTTGACAAGTGCATAACTAAAGTGATTGTCTCATTTCTGGCCAAAGCTGATTTGTCACAATTACTTTGCACACATATTTAAATGATTACACTTCTGGCCAAAGCTGATTTGTCTTCATTTAAATAGAATTTTACTAAGTCTATTATTTTGATGTTAGTAATAGACATTATCACAGCTTCATAATTAAAATGGTCATTACTTATGCCTGCCTTAGTATAACATGCCCTTAGATCACATTAAGACTTCTTTCTTAGTATCATAACTTGCTCATCTTATTTCCACTATCAGCACCCAATCAAGGGATTCCACCTTTGACTGGTGATAACTTTGCTGCATGGAAGGATGCCCTCATGCTTACACTTGGAGTGCTGGACTTTGATTATGCTCTAAGAGAGGATAAGCCAGCGGACCTTACTCCACAGAGTACTGCTCCTCAGCAGTTACTTCATGATAAGTGGACTAGAAGTAACCGCATGTCTCTCATGTTCATGAAGCAGTCCATTCATCACTCTATCAGAGGAGCTATTCCTGATTCTGACGATGCTAAAACCTATTTGGCTTCTGTGGAGGATCAATTCAAGGGAACATCAAAAGCACACGCTAGCACTCTTATCCTCAAGCTGGTGACGACTAAGTATGATGGGAGGAGCGGCATTCGCGAACACATCATGATGATGCATGACATGGCCAATAAGTTGAAGGGCCTAGAGATGGAGATCAGTGATGGTTTTCTTGTTCACTTCATCATCACTTCGCTTCCTTCGTCCTATGAAGCTTTCAAGATCAATTACAACACTCAGAAGGACAAATGGACGATGAGTGAGCTGATCGCTATGTGCGTGCAGGAGGAAGAGCGTATGAAGATGGATCGCACTACTGATGTTGCTAACTTCACCACCTCCAGCTCAAAGAAGAGGAAGAACAATTATCCAAGAAAGGATGCTTCTAAGGTTCACAAGCCAAATCCAGCTCCTAATACAAGTGCACCTTCCAGCTCTAAGAACTCCTTAGGCAAACCCTACTGCAAGTTCTGTAAGAAAACAGGACATAAGCAAAAGGAATGCCCTGATTTCAAGGAGTGGCTGACTAAGAAAGGTAACGATTTTTTCATGATACTTGAGTCCTTTAATTTAAATGTTCCTGCTAATTCTTGGTGGTTTGACTCTGGTTCTATGGTACATGTTACCAATTCACTTCAGGGATTCCTTACAATCCAGAAGCTGGGAAGAAACCAAAGAACACTTAAAGTTGGGGATGATCGGGAATTAGAAGTGAAGGCCATAGGAACATTACAATTATTTTTGAAAACTGGTTTATGTATTAAACTTTATGATACCTTATATGTTCCTGAGGTAACTCGGAACCTTGTATCAGGACCAAAGTTAGACATGGACGGTTTTGTCGTTTCTCATGGTCATCGCAAACTTTCTATTCTCTATGATTCCGTTGTTTATGGTACTGGCATTCTGGATGGTGGTCTCTATAGATTAGAACTAGATGATAATTTTTCTAAATCTTTGTTGTCATATAATATTAATGAATCACTCACAAAGATAGAAAAGAAACAAATTCGAGACTTAGAGACTTCATCTATGTTGTGGCATCAACGTTTAGGCCACATCTCAAGAGAACGATTAAATCGTCTCGTAAAGGATGAAGTCTTACCTCCTCTTGATTTCACCGATTTTGGAACATGTGTCAAATGTCTTAAAGGAAAAATGACATTAGCAAATAAGAAAGGTGCCACTAGGAGCTCTAATTTATTAGAACTCATTCACACTGACATTAGTGGTCCTTATCAAATTGCTGGTATAACAGGACATACTTCATTTATCACATTCATTGATGATTATTCTCGTTACATGTACTTGTATCTTATAAAGGAAAAATCTGAATCTCTAACAACTTTTAAAGATTATAAAGCTGAAGTTGAAAAGCAATTAGATCGTCAGATTAAAGTTGTGAGATCAGATAGAGGCGGTGAATATTATGGAAGA
Source organism: Helianthus tuberosus (assembly GCA_030545235.1). Classification (NCBI taxonomy): domain Eukaryota; kingdom Viridiplantae; phylum Streptophyta; class Magnoliopsida; order Asterales; family Asteraceae; genus Helianthus; species Helianthus tuberosus. Next base: position 40,692,837 of record CM060439.1, on the reverse strand, counting down.
CATACTGATGTGGGTCAAGCTCCTGGTCCATTTTATGAGTTTTGTAAGGGCCAGGGGATTGTGAACCAATACACCATGCCTGGTACACCTCAGCAGAATGGTGTCGCTGAACGAAGAAATCGTACCCTTATGAACATGGTGCGCAGTATGTTAGCCAACACTAATTTACCATTATTCCTCTGGACTGAAGCGTTAAAAGCAGCTGTTCATATACTCAATAGAGTTCCTTCTAAGTCTGTCCCTAAAACTCCTTATGAACTTTGGACAGGAAGGAAACCGAGTCTTAAATATATGAAAGTATGGGGCTGCATTGCTGAAGCAAAACTTTACAATCCTTTCCTAAGGAAACTTGACCCTAAAACAGTTACATGCTTCTTTATTGGGTATCCTGATCACTCGAAGGGTTATCGTTTCTATTGTCCTTCCCATGTCACCCGTATTGTTGAAACCAAGCGTGCTGCGTTCCTGGAGGATTTCAAGGTCAGTGGGAGCAGTACCAACCCTTACGAAGAATTGCAAGAAGTACAAGACGCGGGGGGGAGAGACTCGTCGCTTATCATTACTCCGTTTACTCCTCTTGTACCCCATGCAACTGCACCTAAAGCCACTGCACAAAATCCATCTCCACAATCAGAACCCATTATACCTCATAACGAAGGCACATCAAACGCTCAAAACCAAGACAACGCTGAACCCGATAATCAACTCAGGAGGTCATCTAGGCAAAGAAGGCCTACTAATTGGGATGATTATGTTACCTACCTGACTGAAATGGATGCTGGAAAGCTCAATGATCCTATCTCTTATAACGAAGCCATTAGCAGTGATCAGTCTTCTGAATGGAACAAAGCAATGATTGATGAGCTTGAATCCATGAAGAAAAATGACGTTTGGGATTTAGTCGAATTACCCAATGGTGCCAAACCTGTAGGTTGTAAATGGGTGTTCAAAACAAAACTGGATCCGAATGGGAACGTTGAACGCTACAAAGCGAGATTGGTTGCAAAGGGCTACACTCAGAAAGAGGGAATTGATTATCAAGAGACGTTTTCAGTGTCTCTCGTAAAGATTCATTAAGGATCGTTATGGCCCTAGTAGCTCATTTTGATTTAGAGCTGCATCAGATGGACGTCAAAACTGCTTTCCTTAACGGAGACTTAGACGAAGATGTTTACATGAAGCAACCTGAAGGCTTTAAACCTGAAGGTCAGGAGCATCTAGTCTGTAAGTTGAAGAAATCCATTTATGGGTTAAAACAAGCATCACGTCAATGGTACCTCAAGTTTGATGAAGTCATGAAGAGGCAAGGTTTTATGAAGAATCAAGTGGATCAATGCACCTACCTCAAGATGAGTGGGAGTAACTTTACTATACTTGTTCTTTACGTAGATGACATTCTGTTGGCAAGTAATAGTTTAGACATGTTGCATGAGTCGAAGCGGTTACTCTCGCATAACTTCGACATGAAGGATCTCGGAGATGCTTCTTACGTCATTGGCATCGAAATTCACCGAGATAGACACAAAGGGATCTTAGGATTGTCTCAAAAGACCTACATAGATCGTGTCCTTACACGTTACAACATGCAACAGTGCAAACCCTCCGTCGCTCCAGTAGTTAAGGGAGATGTTTTCGGTTCATTCCAGTGTCCGACAACAGAGGTTGAAAAGGAGCAAATGAGCCAGATACCTTACGCGTCAGTAGTCGGGAGCCTGATGTATGCTCAAGTCTGTACTCGCCCAGATATCGCTTACATTGCTGGAATGCTAGGTCGTTATCAGACTAATCCTGGCCTAGATCACTGGAAAGCAGCTAAGAAGGTCCTTAGATATCTGCAAGGGACGAAAGACTATAAACTGACATATAGAAGAAGTGATCACTTAGAAGTGGTAGGTTATTCTGATTCTGACTTTGCCAAATGCAAAGATGACAAGAAATCCACTTCGGGCTACATTTTTATGTTAGCAGGCGGACCTATCTCATGGAAGAGTCATAAACAACAGTTAACTACAACTTCCACAATGATGGCAGAGTACATTGCTGTTTACAACGCAACCTGTCATGGAATGTTGCTTAGAAATCTGATCACTGGACTCAAAATCGTTAATTCCATTTCTAGACCATTGAAGCTTTACTGTGATAATTCAGCTGCCGTTAGTTTCTCGAACAGTAACAGTTCGACTGGAGCTGGTTTATATCTTGATACGAAGTACTTGTTCGTACGTGAACGAGTTGAGGAAAATAATCTTTGTATTGAGTATATTAGTACTAAAGATATGCTAGCGGATCCGATGACTAAAGGTCTCCCACCTAAAGTTTTCGAAGAACATGTATCGAATATGGGACTTACTAAAGACCTTGTTTAATGGCATATTGTACTAGCTTATGTTTTAATTAATAAAATTTCCTCAGTTTGATTTTGTATGTCTCTAACATATGTTCTGCCGGTGTAATGACATATAGACAAATATAAATACAAATCAGACGCTAAAGGGCTGCGTATTTTGATCGTAACTGTTAGGTTTTAAATTGAGGCTATAGTATGACTAATGGGGGTCCTGAGTCGAATGATGATTCAACGGCTGTATTTCTCTGCTATAGTTCTTGATTTAAGGCTAAAATGAGTGTTAACTCCTGGCCAGGCTTACCTAATACTCATGATAAATGATTACTTGGCTAAGTGGGAGAATGTAAGATTAAATATATTAATGTTGTAATATTTAATCTTGTAGCCTATATAATCATTTATATTATATTAGATCAAAATATATTAATAACCTATTATAATTAGTTGGTAATTGTTGATGGACCATATTACCCTTATTAACTAATTAGGTTTCCTTTTGGGTGTATAAATAAGGGGCTTATTAGAGAGTTAAAGGGTTAGACAGTGAGACACTTTACACAATCACAACCCTCATTAACATCATAATTCGTGACTCTCTCCCTCAACCGAATTCATCCCTACTTTCGGTTTTCATCACCATCATAACTTTACACCCTAAGGAGGAACCGGATCAACCTGACAAAGATGTCGAACACTATGACTGGATTCTCTACTGCTTTGAATACTATCACAGGTATGTGTTTCATGTTTTCCATTAGTTTAAACAGAACTGATCAACATAAAAAAGTTGGATGATGTATCCCATGATTCATTGATTCTTGTCATGTGTTTTGACTAGCAAACTCAGATTAAGCGTGCAGAGCAAGTATGAATTTATGATAATATCATAATATTTTTTTTTCCTGAACGACGACTTTCAGTCATGCAACCTTTGGTTGCATCCCCACATTGGGGGACCCACCACCCTACCTCGGCTAGTTATGTTGTTTTGATCGGGCTCACACTGATTTCAAAGTTTGGTTGGGTGTTCATAGGAAAAACCATATAAGTACTCGTGCGAGTGGTTAACGCGCGACCAAAGGCCGATTCCAAACCTTATCGCTTGGTGTTCTCTGGACGATGCGGCGAGAATTCCGTATATGTATATCTATGATTGACATATCAAAACACGCGGCAAAGTCATTTTGAATACTATTTTTTTTATTTTAAATACGAATTTGTTTTCAATAAACTTTGTATCGGAATGCTTTAAGGAAAAAAATATAGTTGTGTATTTAGAATTTTCTATAAAAGTTATCAAGAAAAATTAATAGAAAAAAGACTAAACTGCAATTTTACCCCCTGAGGTTAGGGGTCATTGGCATGTCTACCCCCCCTAAGGAAATAATTGCATTTTTACCTCCCACTGTTTGGGGTTATGTCCCATGTTTACCCCCTGACCATTTCAACGTTATTGTTACCGTTAGTTTGTAGTGAAAAGTCCAAACTACCCTTCATCTTCCCCATTAATAGCTTGAATCCTACCCTAAATGCTATCGTTCTTCAATCGTTCTTCAATCGACCCCCAATCCAAGCTTCAATCCCTCAATTCACTGCCCTCAATCCCTCAATTCACTGCCCTCAATTCTCTGCCCTCTAATCACTGCCCTGAACATGTCTTCATCTTCGTCGTCGATAAGGGCTTGGAACCGGGTTGGGTTTAAGAGGATCAATATACTTGCAATCGCGGCTAACACGAGTTTCGGTTTTAATAAAGTAACATAAGCTAATCTCAACATTCAGACATCATATGTTCATGTGGTGCGAAAACAGTGGTGAAACAATCAGAATCGACAGCTAATCCGGGTCGTTGGTATATTCGATGTGTAAGTTTCTTCTGTTTTATGCTTATTGAATCTTAACTTTGTTGGAAAGTCTTGCTTATGATGTCCGATAATAAGTTGGAGGATGTGGATTCCTAAGATGGGCTAACAAAGGTGAAGAACAGGGATGTCCGGTTTGCGGAGAGGTAATGCCTGGTTTAATTGATGACTTGGCTAACTGCAAAGGACAGCTGGGTCGGTACAAGAATGGAGATGTGTTGAAACTGAAGATGTACTTTGTGATTACTTGGGTGTTGATTGTTCTACTGTTTTTGGTTAAGTAGTATAATGTGGACAAATTGGATTTGGTTGTGTATTTTGACTGCTTGTAATTATACTTTTTCATGCACTGGTCTTTTTCAAGTTCTTATTATATGTTTGTTTTGGTAGCCTTCTTGTAATTCTGTAGGTAAGGATGTTGAGAATGAGAAAGATGTTGGTAAGGATGAAGACAAAGATGTTGGCAAGGATGAAGACGTCGTTGCAGCCGAAGAACCAGACAGTTATGTCTACTTTGAGGATCAAGAGTCTGAGATACTCAGACCTTACATGGAGCAAGAAACTGATTATGAAAAGATATTCGGAGATCCGACAAAGGATTATGACCCTGAAGTGCTGGAACATGCATGGGATTACACATATTGGGATGAAGATGATCATTGGTACTTTGACCCATATGAAGGGGAGCATGGTTCTGATTCGGATTGGTCTTGTTTGGATGATTGTCACTGGAAATAGGCTAGATTTTGTTTGGTTTTAAGTTTGTATGTTGGACCTCTTATTTGTACTAAATGTTGCAATGTAATCTAATCGAATCACTTTCCGCCTCTTATTTGTACTAAAGCAGCCAAACATAAAGATTGTAAACCAAACATAAAGGTAGAAACCAAACATTGTCTTGAACAAAGTTGACAAACCTAACATTGTCTTGACCAAACCAAACATAAAGGTACAAACCAAACATTGTCTTGAACAAAGTTGACAAACCTAACAAACATAGTCTAAACTTACAAACCATCCATCACTCATCAAGATTGTAAACTGGTGCACCTTGAGTGGCAGTGTGTGATTCCTGTGAAGCAATGGATTGTTCAGCCCCTTGTCCTTTGCAGCTCCTGACATTGTGACCCATATTCCCACATTTACCACACTTGATGCTACTACCCTTTCTGGTCATTTTACCTCCTTTGTCGAACTCCTGCTCAAGTTCTTTTTCACCATATGCCTGTTTTCTTTTCTTCTTTGGCCTTCCAACTTGTGTATGATGCTTTGGTGGGATGAGTGTTGTTGGACACTCTGAAGGAGTCCACATCTCCGGCCCGTTGATTGGCTCTATGACATTGTAATAAACTTTCTTCCATGTTGACAGCCAATACACTTCATCCACCCAGTCTTCTGGTATGCCAGCATCAATGCTATTCCTTGATATATCCCATATGGCTGCAACTGCATGTTTGCAAGGCATCCCGGTCAAATCCCACTTCCTGCATGCACAATTTTTATGTTTAACATTCACAACACACTGTGATCTCGGACCTGTGACTTGATACTTGTCCGAATCAACCATTAAAACAGACATTTCATCAGCCTGTTTCTTGATCTCATCGAAGACCTCAGTGGCATGAGGAGTCAGTGGCCCCATACACTTTGCTTGTAATTTCTTGACATTCACTATCCTCTTGGTCATGTACTCCCAAATGAATTCTAGGCATGTGATAATCGGCTTGTCCCTTGCTCCTACGATTTGTCTGTTAAAAACCTCACATATGTTGTTCAGCAACATATCACATTTAGCTCTTCCAGAAAAATATGCTCTTGACCAAGCGGTGAATGGGATCTCATTCAGCCAGTCATACATAGCTCGTTCTGTTGTCTTAATTTCTTCCATAGCTTTGTTAAAGTATGGAATAGATGTCTTCCTTCCGGCTGACCAAAGAAAATTCTTGTAAAGATCTCCACGCCACTTGGATTTCATGTTCTCATGAATGTGCCTCAAACAAAATCTGTGCTCAGCATTAGGGAAAACCGCTAGCATAGCAGGAATCAGACCCTGTGATACAAAATGCAATTAATGACACTATTTTGCAAGGTTTTAATTAACACTTAAGAACATATTACCTTTTGTCTGTCACTGATGAAGGTGAAACAAGAGTTAGCCGTACACCCTAGGTCATCTCTCAACAGTTGCAAAAACCATTTCCAGGTTTGTGTTGTTTCTGCCTCAACAAGGGCATAACAAACTGGATATATGCTATTGTTCCCATCAATACCAACAGCACTCAAGATCTGTCCAGGAAATGGACCTTTCATGAAACAACCATCCACACCCAGCAATGGTCTTCCAATCATCTTAAATCCTCTCATCATAGAGGCAAAACAAAAATAAACCCTTCGAAACTGCCTTGTAGGACTAGCTGAGTTCCCACATGGCTCCACATCAATTTTAATTGTACTACCTGGGTTGGCTTTTAGAAGTTCATCACAGTATGACCTTAGCAGACCATACTGTTCTTGGTAATCACCACAGATCTTCGTAGTTGCTATCCTCTTGGCTCTGAATACCTTATGTAGTGATATTTCAAGTTGATGCTTCCGAAGCAGTTGACTTTGGATTGCTTGAATTGGCATGTCTGGATTGCTTTCAATCATAGGTTGGATCTCTCTGGCAATCGAACTCATTGTGTACAAAGAAACGACCCTTGTTGTCAAACAATTGTGTTGATTATGAATGGTCTTCACACACCACTTATCCTTGTCTGTGTTCCTTGAGATGTGAACTGCCCAAGGACATGCGGGCTTGGTATGCCTTTTAAGGTGCTTATATTTTTGTCCTACTTTGGTGCATTTACTATTTTGCCCCTCTTCTCCCTTTTTTTACATGACCAAGTAGTGGTGGATTGCTTCCAAAACATACTACCCTATACCTTAACAATTCATTTTTTAGAATAAAAACATCCCTCCTTGCCTTAAGAGCATAATCTTTCACCATCTGATTCATCTTTTTCTTGTCATCAATAAGCTGACCAATATAGAATGGCAGATCATTTGGACCTTTTGAAGCACTCTTGTTTCTCCTCCTTATCTTCCTGGCAACCTTATCTCTAAGGGTTGAATTGTCATCCGATCCATTTTCAAAATCCTCCAAGTCAACAGGCACATGACCTTCTTCGCTTCTGTCATCATCATGATCCCCATCACTTGAACCATCCAGCTCTTCCCTAGTAAAATCAACATTAGCCCTGAACCTCTGCATATCCACCTCTATTTCATAAACCAAATTATCTTCCTCAACATACTCATAATTAGGATCACTTCCTTTACTCTCTTCTTCATCTTCATTCATACTATAATTCTGATTATTTATTGTAAATGATGCTGGAACAATTGCTTTACATGCCCCTACAGGACCTTCACTTGTATTTTCCAATATTGTTGACATCCGGTGTTCAACATACATGTCTATGATGTGGACTCCTTGACGCACATGATCAAAGATAGGCTCTAAGTCAACATCACATTTTAATGTCCTAAGACCAAAATCCAACGAACAGTACGGTTCCTTGTAATGAATGCAGAAAAACAAACCATCATTGTATCCTAATTTCTTAACCATCTCATCTAAAACATCAGTATTCAACACTGTAAAATCTACATGATCAATGTAGCTCATCTTCCCACCAAAGTATTTCCTATTTGGGTTTTCTACAAAATTACCTCCATGGTGAAATTTAATGGTAAATTGAGATTGGATTTCTCCTGTAAACACACATCAACAACAAATTAAGACAGAAAAAAGTTAAATTTTTACCTAATTCAGACCCTTTGAACTTGCATGTCACTTACGGTACATTTCACCCGGTTCGAAATACTGATCTTCAGCTCGTATCTTCCACAATCGAAGATCCATGCTCGTAACAGACTTCTAATCTGCTGTAATTGTTGAAGAATGCCTGATCGCCGGTGCGGAGCTCTTCAATTTCGAGTTAGGTTAAGTTCAGGGTTTCAATGTGATGAATTGGTGATTAAATGAGGTTGCAGGTCAACAGGAAAGCGAAATTACCTAATTGCCCTTTGACCATTAACAGAAATCGCTAACATCTAACGGAAACTTGGTCAGGGGGGTAAACATGCGACATAACCCCAAACAGTGGGGGGTAAAAATGCAATTATTTCCTTAGGGGGGGGGGGGGGGTAGACATGCCAATGACCCCTAACCTCAGGGGGTAAAATTGCAGTTTACTCTAGAAAAAAAGTCATTTAATAAATAAAATACTATTAAAAAATTAAATAGATCAAAAATATATATTATTTACAGTATAAGAAGTGAAATTCAAATATGAAATACTATTAAAAAATACATGGTTAAAGAGATATCATTTATATTTTAAGAAGTGAAATTGAAACTTAGAGTGACAAATTGTGAAGTTACTTACCGTTTATAGGTTTAAATTGTTATAAGTGAAATTGAAACTTAAAAGTGAAATTGTGAACTTACTTACCGTTTATAGGTTTTAAATTGTTATGTATACAGCTCTTTCATGTCATGTCTTATAACTAGTTATTTACGCCCACGCTTCGCGGCGGGAGTGTGATCGTTTTTCTTAATGCAAACGGCTAGAGTTACGTCATTATCGGGTTGACTTGTCGAAAAACGCAAGGGCAAACACCGATACCTTTTCCCTTTTGGCAAAATACCAACAACAATGTTCGCTCATAAGCCATTGGATTTGTTACGGTATCACAACGGTAATGTCGCCCACTATAGCCTGTAATGCCAAAAAGATTACTTGGTTTTGAGTAAAAGTACGTTTTGAAGAAAATCTAAACAGAAAAAAAGTAAAAACAATCGTGCATTCCGTAAGTTGAGATTAATTTTGTAAAATTTGGGTAAGTGTTGATAAAACTATTTATTTTTATGGATCACCTATTTTACCTATTTCCATTCTTGTTTTTTTAGCTTTTGCTACTTCCAAACCAACATAATTGCATTCACGTTCACAAGTGAAAATGAAAATCAAAATCCAAAAACCTCTTACAGGATCACAAGTTAACGGATTTTTTTTCCATTATAGTTATCGTACATTAAAGTTTCATTATTTCGGAATCTTAAAAAAGAAAATTAGTCAAAAAATGCATTCACACACAGCTTCTCTCTACCCTTTCGGTATCTCTGAAATCTTTCTACAGCACCACAGTCCCCCACCTTTTGTTTCCATGTGAGAGATCTCTCACCACCATCACCGTCGGTGACAACGAAGAACGTTACCATCATCATCGCAGCTCGACTTCATCACCACAATCGGAGCTTCACCACCTAACCGTCGCCTTCTTCGAACACGTCACCACAACAAAACAACCACCACCGCCGATGACGTTGCAGGCGTCTACGACGCCACCACACACACCCTTCACCATCAACGATTTCTCTCAATCTGAAATATGTTGTGCTAATCTTTGGCAGAGTATGGAACGGTGGCTGCGGGGTCAAACAACAGCAGCGGAGAGCAGGGCTGAAGGGATTACAGTCGAGTCGGCGGTAAGCGAGGATGTGCCATTTGAGACAGAAAAAAGGCAGACGCATGATTTTCTCTGTTCTGTTAAGGCACCCATTGTTTAGTCGCCGACGTTTTTCAAAAGTGGGTCTGTTTAGTCTAACAATCGGATCAATTTGAAGGGTAGTAAGGTGAATAGGTGGTTGCGGTTTGTGTTTTAGTCAGAAAACCAGATCAATTTGAAGGGGAGTTTGGTGGCTGTGCTGAGATTCAAGATGGTTTTTTGAAGTAGTTAGGAACACCGGCAGATGCCGGTTAAAAGCAACCTGGAAGCGGGGACTGTTGTTAAGAGGATTCATCAATTGTTATATTTATAAATATAAATATAACATTTTTTTCCTCCTAACAATATTAATTTTCTTAATTAACAACATCCATATTATACTTGTGATAATTGTTTTGATATTAGCAACTTTAAAGTCTGTAAACTATTTGAGTCTAGCCAAGCTTAACTTAACTTGTCTAACTAAAGAGGCTTTAGTTCGGCTTTTCTCAAACGTATATGCTTAGAGTTTGATTTATTGGTTACTACACATGCTCAATTAACATAATAATTTTTTTGAATGGTAAATTTGGATTACCGACGGATTACTGGAGTATCATCGTGTTATTAATGGAACCACAAGATCATATCTATCTCCACTAGACAATAATGTATATGCACCAATTGCAGAGGAAACCCAATAAATATGGGAAAAACTCCCTCGTGGGAATCGATAATTTGTTTATTATTATGTTAAGTTTTATGTAAATATCTAACTGTTCTTATATTTATTTTAAAATTATAATAATAAAAATATATAGATTTTACAGTATACAAATACAATCCCATATTTATATAATTAATCTCAGTGCATAAAGTTGGGGATCAATCTATTTTACTAAATACGCTTTAGCTTTAGTTGAAGGTTCGTTTTAACTCAACTCGATTCAAACATTTATGTCTCCTCCAACAAATATGTATTAATTTTTATGAAATTTAGTTCAAACTTATAAAAAAAGAGTTAAATGTCATTTTAGTTCTTGTAATTTGGGTTATTTTGCCAGTCTAGTCCAAAAGTTTTTTTTTTTTTTTTCGTCTATGGGTCCAAAAAGGTTTCACCGTTGCCATTTTAGTCCACTGAGTTAACTTCATCCATTTTTTCTGTTAGCAAGTAAGGCAATTCAGTTATTTTATATGTAATTCTATTAACTAGAAGGGCAATTCGGCCATATAAAATGACCGAATTACCCTTCTTGCTAACAGAAAATATGAATGACGTTAACTCAATGAATTAAAATGGCAACGATAAAACCTTTTTAGACCCATAGACGAAAAATAAAAATTTTGCACTAAACTGTGATACAAACTAGGGATGAGCACGGTACCGAACCGATACCGAACCGATACCGATCCCGACAATCCCGATCCCGATTTTCCTCAAAAACTGATCCCGATCCCGATCCCGAATACATGCGGTATGGTATCGGTATGGTACCGGTATCGGTACCGGTTTTTCGGTATGATACCGAAAAATACCGAATTCTAATATTCATATATTTGACATTCAAAATCACCACCTTCCTTTTCAAAAACCTTCTTTTATCTCTGAATCTCCTGTTAAAATACCTGAAGAACCCAACATAATACTCAAAGGTGTTTTTCTCTTTCTATACTCTCTCTCTCTCCCACATGGTAACTAATAACACAAGATGGTGCAAATTAATTTGATTAGGTTAAGGGACCACATAGGAAGGTCCATAACTCATGACATCCCTAGAGCCAACCCACTGGACAACAGGTGAATCCTTTTCCCAGATCAAAAAAATCTCCATACCTAGTAAAGTTCAAGACATGTACACCCTGCATTAACAATAGTACATTTATCTTGATTTAGTAAGTTCAACTTTGTAAAAGGGGTAGCTTAGGTTTGTTTTATAAAGAAATATAACCTTCTGGGCTTTGAATTATTATGTTGTTTTGGTCCAAGTTGCTACATCTTCATCATCATCATTAAAACTTAAACAAGAAACAAACTTTAAAAAATAATGATAATGGTGTTGGTACTAGGTAAGGCAAGTTCAAAACATTGCTTCATCACACAGTAGAATGATAAAAAAAACAAGTTCAAAACATTTCAAAACATTCCTTCATCACCCAGTAGGTAAGGCAAGTTCAAATTCAAAACATTCCTTCATCACACAGTAGAGTAGTAGAATGATAAAAAAACAAGTTCAAAACATTGCACTAATATACTAAATTACCATCCTTCATCAGTCATCATAGTAACTTCTGGACCAAAAATGTCAAAACATTTCACTACATTCCATTCGAGTTTTCTTAAGCCTTGTCATGCACCATCCCTTTCCCTTTTCCATTTTGTTGTTGTATTGCATCTTCAATTTCTAAAAAAAATGAAACCGAACAAGGTTAACACTTAACACCCATTATACATGTAAAGAACTAGCAGGCTACTTCTACAATAGTACAATTTACCTAGGGCAATGTCATCGTCCTTTAATATGTCGTCCACGTCATCCAAAATCGGTTTTCTTGACTTTCTCACCCAATCTTGGGTGCAAATCAAAGCTTCAACTATGTTAGTTGACAAGCGTGTTCTGTAAGCATCTAGTACACGACCACTAGTGCTAAAGGCTGATTCGGATGCAACCGTAGAAATTTGAATTGCCAAAATATCTAACAATTATACAAATTATTAATAAACAACAATAATGTAACAAGTAATGAAAAAAACACAATTAAAGGCAAGTCAATTTACCTCTAGCCATGCGAGATACAACTGGAAATCTAATTGCGTTTTGTTTCCACCACTTAAGTATATCAAATCGGATATCAAAATTCATTCTTGGCTCATCTAAGTACCTCTTTAACTCAGAATCTATACCAACCGATTTGCTTTCTTCTTTACTCAGAAACTCCGTGAAGAAGTCATTGCCCTCGTCACTTCCAACGACGTCATCGTTACGTGCTTCTTGGGATGCCGAATTGTAATCAACAGTGTCAAATTTTTCCATGTATATTTGAAATAGCTCATGTAACCTACTCTTAAGATCAAACAACTTCAACGATACCTTCTTTTTAACGTTTTCTTCAGTCACATGGTCATTCTCGGTTATTTCAGAGGTAATCATCTTCGTAAAACAATGCTCAACAAAATATAACTTCATGGTAGGATCCAAAATAACAGCAAAATACATGAAGTCGTTAAGTTTGTCAAACTCCCCCCAATACTTGTCGTATTTCCCACGCATCGACCTAACCATTGTAGCAAAATATGGATCGCAGTCCCACACCCGTAGATGTTTATCCACATCTAGGATTTCTCTAAAAAATAAATGAGCCAAGGGCTTTGATGTGGCTGATACAATTTCTGTTTTCGTCTTGAACTTTTCTAGAAATTTAACCAACTTTTGGCAAGCACCAAAGTCTGAATGTTCAGGTAGCCTTTCTAAATCATGAATATAACTATTATCTTCTAGTTCATAAGAGAAAAACGCCTCCCTCAAATCCACTGCCATTTTCAACATTTCATAGGTGGAATTCCACCTAGTAGGCATATCTCCACACAAAAACTTAGTTGATTCAACCTTTGATTCTTGGATGCACTTTTTGAACTTGGTTATTCTTTGTGATGAGTGCCGAATATATCTAATTGCTTTTCGCAAACAATCAACATGATACCTGTTTTCTGATAAACCATCTTTGACAATTAAGTTTAGTATGTGTGCCATACACCTGATATGAAAATGCTTCCCCTCAGCATACAAATTAGGCAACTTTCTCAACAGATAATCAATCGCCTTGTCATTACTAGACGCGTTGTCTACCGTCATGGTCATAACATTTTTAATCCCCCAACCATGAATACAGTGCAATAACTCTTGACCAATATCCTCCCCCTTATGACTATGAATGGGTCTAAAATTAATAATGCGTTTATGCATTACCCAATCATCATCAATGAAATGTGCCGTTACAACCATATAGTTAACCCTTTGACATGAGGATGTCCAAGTGTCGGTAGTTAAGTGAACTGTGTTGGTGGGTTTACTTAGATATGCTAACAGTTTATTCCTTTCCTCGATATAGTACTTTCCAATATCTCTAGACAATTTATGTCGTGATGGCAAATTGAATCTTCCATTCAAAGCATTGGTGTATTCAATAAAAACCGGATTTTCCACAAGCTTAAACGGTAATTCGGCGACAATAATCAAATCTAGTAATGCTTTCTTGATTCTAGCCTCATCATGTTTCCAAATGCTCACACTACCTTCCCCGCTAGCTTCTTTTTCAAACACTAAAGTACTTTGACTACCAAGTACCTCGGGATTTTTTTGACAACATAAAGCGTGTGTTTTGATACCAGACGTACCGTTTCTTTTTGGATCGGCTTTAATGTCACTTTTGCAATACTTGCAATTTCCGTACTTCCGACTCACTCCGTCAGGTTCTTCTAGATAAACGACATCAAAATGAACCCACCACTCACTTTTGACTCCTTTTTTAGCTTTCTTTTGGGGGGGTTTTTTTCTTTGTTGGTTGTTTTCTCTTACGACTTGATTCCACTTTGTCATTACATGTTTCCTTAACCGATTCCGAATCATCATCAAGTTCGAAATGGTCATGAGGGGTATCATCAACAAGCGTTTCATCTTCCTCCTACCCATATATAATCCACACAAAAAGGTAAAGATGAATAATATTCTACGTGCAATGCAATCTATAGGTATCGGTGTATTTAGTAACCATGAAATTAATTATTAATAGACATTTCATCCAAATTATTTATGTCCATTAAATGTTAAATATCAGTAATAAATATTGGTTTGTTTTTTAGAGCTCTTACTTAACCAAGTTACAGTAGAAAGCCCATGTAAAAAAATTCAGTTCAAGTAACTTACTTGACTAGAAGGTGGTCCATTCAAAGATGCCATTTGGATTCTTGCTACTAGACTCAGCTGAAGAACTAGCACCTGTCATTTAACAGCCTGTATGAGTGTATGACCAAGAACTAGCACAAAGTACCAAATCTAAGTTCTCTTTCAAGTGAGTAATTCTACATATTAACTATTGTTCACTGTAAATTTAAACCCTCCACTAGCATTATATCATTCCAAACAAAAACTTAACAGATTTACATCTTTAAAGTTTGTTATCAGCCCTATTATTATCAGAGAAATTAAATGTTCAAAAGTTTTTGCTTGCATCTCGTGACTTTTTTCTGAGTTAACAGTTTGATACTTTGATTTAACCATATTCTTGCACTGTCTCAAAATTTGACCAAAATCTTTATTTTGAACTTTGACCCAACCGTCGTACTTTATTAAATTTTAATAAAAGCACCAAGAAATAACACAACTTAATGGTTTATTTGAGCGACTGAATCGTATGGGTAAGTTCGAGTTTCACATTGCTTTGAGATTATCAAAAGAGTACCTTGATGGAGCGATGGAGCAAGCAACTTCAGAATCTGAACTTCTGATGGATCGATCCAGAGCAACAGCAAGCAACTGGTTAAAAGACTCTTCGATAGTTCGACCTAGGGTAAGAGGAATTGGGATCGGTCATGTTATGTTTTGAGGATTAGGAATTTTATTTGGTAGGTAAGGGATGTGAGAATAATTACAGTTCACCACCCTACATGAATTATGGGTGCCTGTAATCTGGATGAGCATGAATACTTACACTTCACCACCCTACATGTATTATGGGAAATCGGTATTAAGTCGGTATTACCGAAAAATACCGATACCAATCCCGATTATCCCGATACCGAAATAATGGTAAAACATGATCCCGATCCCGAATACAAGCGGTATGGTATCGGTATGGGACGGTACCGGTATGGTATCGGTACGGGATCGGTATCTGGTACCACATGCTCATCCCTAATACAAACTACAGAGAGTAAATTGGCATTTCCTACATATACAAAAACCAAATGGGGGAATAGTGCCAGGCAGCTGCCTGGCACTCCCCCATTGGACCAACAAGATTTTTGTTTTATATTCATTTTAAAATTACGTTTTGCCCATAGCTCAAAATACAATTACGTTTTTGCCCCCAGCTCAAAATAAAATTACGCTTTTTGTCCCCATCTCAAAAATACGATCTTGCCCTCAATTCAAAATTACGACTTTGCCTGACACTCTCCCATTGGACCAACCAGTTTATTATTTTATACCCATTCTAAAATCACGTTTTTGTCCCTCTCTAAAATTACGGTTTTGCACGCAGCTCAAAATAAAATTACGCTTTTGTCCTCAGCTCAAAATTACGATTTTTCCCTCCATTCAAAATAAAATTGTGGTTTTGCCCTCAGCTCAGAATTACCTTTTCGCCCCCAGTTCAAAATAAAATTTTGTTTTTGCCCCCACTTAAAAATTACGATTTTGCCCTCTGGTAAAAAATATGATTTTTCCCCGTTTAAAAATTGTGATTTCGCCCTCAATTCAAAATTACGTTTTTCCCAAGTTGAAAATAAAATTATGTTTTTGCCCCCAGCTCAACATTACGATTTTTCCCTCGATTCAAAATAAAATTGTGCTTTTGCCTCAAGCTTAAAATTATGACTGTGCCCTTAGTTCAAATTTATATTACGTTGTTACCCCCAAGTTAAAAATTACGAATTTGCCCCTATGAAAATTTACAATTTTGCCCCAGGTTCAAATTTACAGTACTGCCATTACTTTAGCTTTTGTCAAATTACGATTTTACCCCAGTCAAAAAATACAACTTTCCCTCAGTTAAAAATTACAATACTGGCATTGTTTTAGTTTTTTTTTTATCAAAACTATAAAAGTGTTTTGTTTTAATTGGTTGACTCGATTTAATTGTTTTTAGTGTCAATGAGCTGACTAACACTCGCTCATTATTCGGTCATCGCCCCGCAATGCGGGCGGGGCACCAACTAGTTTAACTCTAAAATAAAAGTCCACTCGGTAACGGTAAGTATGAAGAATTATTGGATATTTGACCGAGGTAGGGTCACCTAATTGAGCTTGCTCTGCAAGAATGGTATTCTTAGGCTGGTCGGCATGGGGTACGTCCCCGGATCGTCAAGGGACGGCGACGGTCCAAACACCGTGCCGCCCCCCCGCGTCCCGTCCTCTCCGTCCGCATCTAGACGTTTGCGACGAACCATTGATAGTGGGCCCCAATTCAAAAGTGACCGTTACATTAAAAAAAAAAAAAAAATTCAACTTTTTTTTCAAAAAGTAACGGTAAATTTCAATTTATTTATAAATTTCAATTCCATTTTCACTTTCATTCACCAAACTAACCACAACATCTCATCCCTCTCTCACATAATTTTTATAAATCTTCTTCCACTTTTATAAACCTTATACTTTAGCATGGATCCTTTCAACAACCCGACCAACCCGAACAACCCGAACAATCCGTATAACCCGACGACTCCCATCAACCCGACCCAACCTAATGTTTTCTCGGCTCCGGGATATTATCCGACGTTAGAACCGAACCAATTCTCGCAATACTCATCAAATGCGTTTGGATCATTCCAACACTCGCCAAACCAATTCGCTCAATTTTCTCAAAATCAAGCGTTCAACAATCCGACACCACCCGTTCAACAATCCTTTCAACAAATGATGATGCGGGGTGCTTATAATTTCCAACCGAACCCGACACCACCCGTTCAACAATCCTTTCAACAATCCGAACCCGACGACGATGTGGAGGTTGTTCCCGAAACCCAACCGCCTAAAGGAAAAGGAAAACGAAACAAAGGCAAGAAAGTGGTGGGTGATGAACCGTCCAAAGCAAAGGGGCAAAGGTGGACGCCAATCGAAGAAGAAGCCTTAGCCAAGGCCTACATTGGCACGTCTGACAACCCGGTTAAAGGTTCGTATTTTTTTTATAAGTTTAATTTGTTTTGTTTTTTTTTTTTACTTCACATTTCGTTTTTTTTATTTCTTTTAGAAATTGTTTTTTTTGTTTTTTATAGAATTTGTTTGTTTTTTTTGTTTTTTAGTTACTTTAACAGTGGGTTTTTTTTTGTTTTTTATAGAATTTGTTTTTTTATTTACTTTAACAGTTGGGTTTTTTGTTTGTTTTTTATAGAATTTGTTTTTT
This sequence comes from Helianthus tuberosus, assembly GCA_030545235.1. NCBI lineage: Eukaryota > Viridiplantae > Streptophyta > Magnoliopsida > Asterales > Asteraceae > Helianthus > Helianthus tuberosus. The sequence goes on along the minus strand of CM060439.1, from coordinate 40,674,975 downwards.
TAAGGTTTATTTATTTACTTAACACTCTATATATTTTGTTTTTATAGGTAATAACCAATCGGGTGAAGGGTTTTGGGCAAAGGTTTTGGCGAAGTTTCTCGAGTATATGGGTCAAGGCGAGTATCGAGATGTCGATTCGGTCTCAGCAAAGTGGCGGAAAATGAACTCGCTCATCAATAGGTTTTGCGAGGAATATAATAAACTATATACAAGTGACCGTCGTAGCGGCATGAGCGACGACGATGTGTTCCGAGTGGCGTTGGAGAAGTATAAGTCGAACAATAGTAATACCAATTTTGCTCACGTTCGCGCATGGATGGTTGTAAAAGACCAACCAAAATGGAGGCCGATCCCCAACGAGGTGGCGATGGCGAAACGGCAAAAAACATCGGAAACGAGTAGTTTTAGCGCCGGTGGATCGGACGCGAGGTGTAACTTAAACTTAAATGATGACGTCGCCTTTGACGAAGAGGAGTATGCCGTACATGAGCCGGAGCGTCCACCGGGCCGAGACAAATCAAAGAAGGAGCGGGCCAAGGGGAAACAAAAGGAAACGGTGGACCCGAACATGGTTGAGTTTATGGAACACTTAAAATTGTACAATGACGTCACGGCCCAAAAGACGAAGGCGAAGGACCGGTTCGCGGAAGAAAAAGCTCGTGTAGAGGAAGAAAAGTTACGCGAGAAGGTGCGGTTGTCGAATGAGAAAATCCGAATTTCCGATGAAAAAATTCGGCTCAAGGAATGGGAAATAATGATGATGAATGTCGAGGACGAACCCGAGCCGAAACGTTCGATGTTGAAAAAACTTCAAAACGACATCATGAAGAAGCATAATATTATTTAAGTCTATGTTTTTTTAAGTCTTTGGTTTTTTTTTATTAACTTTATGTTTTTTTTATTAACTTTATGTTTTTTTTTATGTTTATGTAATGTGGTTTTAATATTAATGAAAATATTTTGTTAGTATATTTGTTAAATGTTAAAAAAATAGAAGATTAAAAAAAATAAAAAAACATAAAAGTGGTGGAGGATGATGACTAGGACCAACTTAACCATGCCCTCTAGTTTTGGAGGATGGACCAATCTTGGGAGGATGATGACGTGGCGCATACGTGGCGGATCATCCTCAAGGATGATCCATCAACCATACCCACTAGCCTTAACAAGGGGGTGTGGTCGTGTAGGCCTCACACCTATTGCAATTTGTTGTTTAACGAAATATTAAATTAAACTAAATTTTGTCTTTGTGTGTACTAGGAACCCACACCTATTGGCAGGTGCTATTCTACTTTTCTTGTAGAGACACGTGGTACCGAAAACATTAATGTACAATAACACCCCACAAAATAGCGTATATTTTTTTAAAGGTGGAGAGCCTGCTCGTCTCCCACTCTCGCATGCAACACTTATTATCAATGTTTTAAAATCCGGTTTAAACCGGCCGGTTGAACCGGATACCGTATGCTTGGCCGGCACGAATCATACCGGTAACTCAACTCGATTCAAAGGTCAAAATTTTGAACTTTTATAATTTTTAGGTGGCTAAAAAATTATACCGGTTCATACCGGGCCAAAGGTCAAAATTTTGAACTTTTATAATTTTTAGGTGGCTAAAAAAGGTGACTATTTACCATCTTAGTTGAAGGGGTATGGTCCCTGATCTCGCACCAACATGACCGCGAGCGACCATTACCCTTATCAAAAACCCCCACTAGCAAGAACTTATCTGTGTCCATGCGGGCACGCGCGAACACAGCGGTCGAATCCAATCGGTCAAGGGATGAGAAGACTTACCTTAAGTATGAGAACGGGTGTTACACATAGCGATGCGGCTTGGCATCGCATCCTATGAACATTTTCGTCACGACAAGGGATCTGGACAACCGCAACAGTCACCGCAAGTGGCGATGCGGCCTAACACCGCATCCCGCACATGTCTTGGCCAGAGCAAGAACGCGGACACAATGACAGTTACCGCAAGCAGCGATACGGCTCGGCACCGCATCCTGCCCACGAGACAAGTGGGACTGACACCACAGGGCAAGTGACACTGAGGACAGTCGCCTATCAGCCCACATGTAAGCAACAGACTGACACCACAGCAGGACGTGGCATCACCACCGTAACCGACAAGCCTGACACTTGCAAGAGGCTGTGCGTTGTCAGTCTAGCCACCCAGTTACCATCCTCCACTCCTCGGCTATAAATACCCATCCCAAACCAGGTTTGAGGTATCTCTTCTCAACTCTCTCACTACTACTACTATCACATACTTTGCTTCACAAGCAAATTACTGATTCTCACATCCGAAACTTGTGCTTGAAACTTCTGAGAAGATTGTCCAGATCAGGAACTGTATGGCAGCAGTGCGTGACCGTCAGAAAAGCTACGTCGACAAGCGTAAGAAGCCTTTGGAGTTCGCTGTAGGCGATCGCGTTATGTTGAAAGTCTCACCCTGGAAGGGTGTGGTACGCTTTGGGAAGCGCGGTAAGCTTAATCCACGTTATGTTGGGCCATTCAAAATTCTGGAACGCATTGGTAAAGTGGCCTACAAGCTCGAGTTACCTGCTGATTTGGGTAACGTTCATGATGTCTTCCATGTCTCGCAACTAAAGAAGTGTTTGTCCGATGAAACACTTGTGGTACCACCCCAAGAATTAAAAATCGACGACAAATTGCAATTTGTTGAAGTACCTATCGAAATTATGGATCGGGAGGTCAAGATCCGTAAGCATAGTCGAATCCCGATCGTGAGAGTTCGTTGGAACTCAAGACGTGGACCGGAGTTTATGTGGGAACGCGAGGATCAGATGAAGCTCAAGTATCCTTAACTTTTCCCAACTGACCAATCTAATCCCGATGTAACTAGTGAATTTCAGGACGAAATTCCCTTTCAATTTGGGGATGATGTGGCACCCGAGGAAAATCCACAGTCATCCTGATCCGTCACTTCACTCCTCTGTGATTGCTTGTCAAATTTCGGGACGAAATTTCTTTCAAGTTGGGGATGATGTGACAACAAGCATTTTAGAACCTTTCGTTGTGCTTTAAGGTAGCTTGTATGAACGTTATGTGATTAACCAATGTGTTTGTTTGCAATGAAATGTTAGGTTACATGTTATGTGATTGTATTGTAAGTTTATGTGAATAAAACAAAGCTTGGTCGCACAAAACTTGCTCGATCGCACAAGCTAGTTTGGGCCGCACACTTTGTCCATAACCCCTCACACTCTTCTCGGCCCAATCATACTCGCTTGTTGTGAACTCGTGACCCAAAGGTGCAGCCCAAGCATGGGTTCGGCCCACTTCTTTTATACGAATACAAACACCCAATGGTAGGGACTGTTTCTCATAATTTGCAAATCAAGAACACACACAAAACCCTAATCCTCTCTCTCCTTCATCTCTTGATCGACGGCAGCTTTCTCCACTCATCAAGATCCTCTCATCGTGTGGCATCATTTTTCTCATCCAAGTCATCAAGGGCACCCTGCACCTCTCGGTTAGTATGAATAGAATTGTTTTAATCTTGTTGATTTGGCTCGATGATGTGCAATCATGTTGGTCTAGGGTGATTGCTAGAAAACGTGATAAATGATATGAACCATGATAATTTGCATAAACGTATGTTAAGGAAACATGATCTTGGTGTTAAACTGTTGATTGAACATACATGAGCACATCACATGAATTGCTAGTGTTCTTAGGGTTAAATTGAGGATTAATCAATAGCTCGGATTAATGTTATGAGGATGATCGATGACTTGGTGTCTCGGTAGTATAACATGTTCATAGTAGTGTTAGTTCGGCGTTTAGATCTTGAATTATATGTGTTTGATTGATTCATTGTAAATGAAGATAATGCAATTAATCATGAGATAATATTTTAATGTATGGATCTATGAATAACTGTTTCATATCCTGTGTAACTTGATTGAGAAATTGATGGGCTATAATTAAGGAAACTGTGTAACTGAAATTGGAGACTTGGCCTGATCGCACAAGCCAATCTAATCGCACGAATACAAACACCCAATGGTAGGGACTGTTTCTCATAATTTGCAAATCAAGAACATACACAAAACCCTAATCCTCTCTCTCCTTCATCTCTTGATCGACGGCAGCTTTATCCACTCATCAAGATCCTCTCATCGTGTGGCATCACTTTTCTCATCCAAGTCATCAAGGGCACCCTGCACCTCTCGGTTAGTATGAATAGAATTGTTTTAATCTTGTTGATTTGGCTCGATGATGTGCGATCATGTTGGTCTAGGGTGATTGCTAGAAAACGTGATAAATGATATGAACCATGATAATTTGCATAAATGTATGTTAAGGAAACATGATCTTGGTGTTAAACTGTTGATTGAACATACATGAGCACATCACATGAATTGCTAGTGTTCTTAGGGTTAAATTGAGGATTAATCAATAGCTCGGATTAATGTTATGAGGATGATCGATGACTTGGTGTCTCGGTAGTATAACATGTTCATAGTAGTGTTAGTTCGGCGTTTAGATCTTGAATTATATGTGTTTGATTGATTCATTGTAAATGAAGATAATGCAATTAATCATGAGATAATAATTTTAATGTATGGATCTATGAATAACTGTTTCATATCCTGTGTAACTTGATTGAGAAATTGATGGGCTATAATTAAGGAAACTGTGTAACTGAAATTGGAGACTTGGCTTGATCGCACAAGCCAATCTAATCGTACAATAACACAGAGTCGCACAAGTTGTTGTGACTCGCACAAGGTGTAGTCCAATCGCACAAGCCTTTGGGCTGACAAAAGTTTGGGCCGGGTGTTGGGTTAAGTCGCACAAGTCTATGTTGGGCCCAGTATAAATCGCACAAACCGGACTCAATCGCACAATCAGGTGGCAATCGCACAACCCATTTGGGATTTGTGCACTGCTGGGCCATAGCACCATTCGGATCGCACAAGGTCATTCGGGTCGCACAAGACATGTGGGCCTGAATGCCTGGGCCGCACATTTGGGTACTTGATGTTTGGACTGTTATGTAATAAGTATTGATGAACCCGCATGTTAGACCGTATGATATAGAATGATTCCGGCATGCTATGTGTTGTTGATGTTACGTGTTAAGTAATGTTACTTGTTAAATACGTGGCTCATTAGTAAACAAAACTGACTAGTATTGATAACTATGATTAGGATGTGATTGGTAGATCAACTGTGAACAAGTAATTTACATTACCGAGCAAACCATGGTGAGTTCATTTCTCTTGAGCATGCATCCCGGTGGGTGGGACAATCAAATGGGTATTCCTGAGAGGAATAAGTCTTTTTGGTAAAAACTGGGATGTTGGATAATACACTCATTTCCTATCACCTAAAGTCCCATCGTATACCGAATTAGTTACCTGAGAGGTAACGGGGTATTAGTTGATAGCGCTATTAGGCTTGGCAACCTTACGCCGTACCTGAGAGGACGGGCGTGAACTAATGACCTTTATCATGACCAATGCTTAGATAGGGGGCATTGGGGATGGGCAAAATAATCTGGAGCCATCTTGTACTGTACTCGAGTTATTATCAACATTATTATTAACAAACTGGACTAAACACTTGGCAATTAATGTTTTCATAAAACTATGAACTCACCAGCGTTGTCTGATACACTTGTTGCATGCTCGCAGGTCGTTAGATTTCATGGACAAGGAGCTTGTTGTCTGGGACAGTTGGAGTGGTCATGATTCGAGCTTCTGGAAATATGAAACAATCTTCTTAGTTTTCGTACACTTGGTTTTACAACATTAAACTATGGTTTACATTGTGCTTCCGCTGAATACACTAAACTTGAGTTGTGTTAGAGAATGATTTAATTTAATGAATGGGTTTTCTTATTATATCCTGTGTTTGTTCAATATGATTGGTGGCTGGATCCTGGTACGTCACACGCCTAGCGGGGTTTCCGCATGTGGTATTTTGGGGTGTGACAACAGACCCTTCATGAACCTCAACAAAAAACACCCCACCCTCCAATTAACGAGCCCAATACCAGTCCACCCCAACCCAGCCATCCCGCTGGCCTACTGGTACACCCCATACCGCCACCACCCACCAATGACCACCCTATGAAAACACGATCCAAAGCCAGTGTTTCCAAACCAAACCCACGTTACAATCTTGCAGCCCACTCCAACATATCACCTATTCCAACCTCTCCTTACAAATCCCTATCGGACCCTAACTGGCTTCGCGCCATGAACGATGAATTTAGTGCTTTTCAGGTTAATAATACATGGGAGTTAGTACCGAGGCCCGTCCACAATCTGGTTATTCAGTCAATGTGGCTATTTTGCCATAAATTCAATGTGGATGGCACCTTGGAGCGCTACAAAGCGCGGTTTGTTTGTAATGGAAAATCTCAGACCGTTGGCATAGATTGCACCGACACCTTCAGCCCGGTTATCAAACCCACTACGATCCGTACCGTGTTATCATTAGCGGTCTCCCGATCATGGCTGATACATCAATTGGATGTAAAAAATGCTTTTCTCAATGGTCATTTGCAAGAAACAGTTTACATTCAGCAACCACCCGAGTTTGTTTACCCCAACCATCTGAACCATGTGTTTTGGCTCAAGAAATCGTTATACGATTTAAAGCAAGCACCGAGAGCTTGGTACACTCGGTTCTCCATATTCATCATTTCCATTGGATTCAAAAACAACATGTGTGACACGTCACTTTTAATTTATCAGAATGGTCATCAACTGGCTTACCTTTTAGTGTACGTCAACGATATCGTGCTTAGTGCTAGTCATGCAGATCTCCTACACAGATTCATTATGAAGCTATCCGCCAAATTTGCGATGTCTTACTTGTTGATTCTGAGTCTTCCTCAGTTAACAATCAAAGTAATTTTTCCTTTGACAATAAATTTTGTTTATTCTAAAAATTATTCACAACTTGTAAACATTTGATTTAGACATTTATTGATCATATATTTCTTTTGACTTGAACCTAGTCACCTTGGAAATTATATCATTTCATCTCGTTCATTTGACATCGATTTCTTGAACTAATTCAGTTGAAACATTGAGTCCTATTTATTGTACAACTCGTATTCACAAAATTTGATGTTTTGATTCTGTATCATTTACCTTAATATTGTTTTTATTGATTAAGACGTAACATAACTCTAAAAGAGATATCTTAGCTCAAATCTCGAGGACGAGATTTAAAATAAGGTGGGGAGAATGTAACATCTCCATTTTTACCATATAAGAATTTTAGGGTTGTTTAAATTTATTAGCCACTAGTAACTAGTTTTATTTCTAATATAACTATTCGACCCAAATAGTTTTAAAAACTATTTTTGGTTGTAATGTTATACTAATTAATTGACCTGTATATGGGTGACCTTTCTATTAAAATAAAAGTATATAAAAACTTATATTATTAGACGGGTAGATTACGGGTAAGTTGACTGTTAGAAATATGAAGTACCTAGACGGGCCTAGGAACCGTTAATAATTAAACTATAAAAATACATTGTATTTGAACCTACTCTGTTTTCAATGAAACTTGGTTCAAAATGTAGATACAAATATTCTCGTTCTAATGACATATTCATTGTTTTATAAAACGTCATATTTTAGAAGTTATACGCGCCAAATAAGTGAAGCAGGTGAATTAATTATAAGAATAAAATAATAAAATAATAATAACTAAAATGAAATGGAGAATGTTATATGTGTCCAACATGAATTCAAAATATATGCATGCAATTTTCTATGTATTGGTACGTGTCCAACATGAATTCGAAATATATGCATGCAATTTTCTATGTATACATGTATTGGTGATAGATGAGGATACGTGTCCTAAGCAGCGTGAGATTCAAGCCAAACCATTTTAGTATAAATACAGATAACCTCACAATTCAAAAATTGCTCAAAGTGTTTTCTTTCTGTCTCCTTGGCGCCCCTCTTTCTTTTCATATATATTAATTTAATTCATTCTATAATAATAATAATAATAATAATAATAATAATAATAATAATAATAATAATAATAATAAGGCTCTGCCCCGTTTTAAGTGTTTTAACTCCCGATCATCGCTACCCTTTCCGATTGATCCTGAACCCCATAACGCATGTCAAGGCTCTGTCCGACTAAGTTCGTTGGGGTTCTGTCTCGTGACATAGGGATAAAGTTGAATTAGTGTTACTATACTTAACACGAGTGCAAATATATATATATATATATATATATATATATATTTCTAAATAGCTCGGAAGTTATACCCAAGATTTATACCAGGAGGCTTTCTAGTTGAACCCTAAAGTTACAAAGTGAGTCCATTCTCTTTTCTCACCATTTTATTCCCTTTTTGTGATATAATTATATTCAAAAAATGTCCCAAACCGACCCATAAGTAAAAACCCGGACCCCTGAAACCCCAATCCATATCAAAAATCAAGAAATCAAGATTTGTGGTCTTTAGACGGGCCGCGTAAAGATCCAGCATAGTCTTACGCGGGCCGCGTCAATGTGGAGTTGACCGGATAAGCATCCAGATCCACGTGTCACCCACGTGGCACACCTACTCGTGACACAGCAAGCCTATACGTAGACTAGGTGGCCACGCGGGCCGCGTAAGGATCGAGCAAGGGTTCACGCGGGCCGCGTGAGACCCAAATTTCTGCTATAAATAGGTTGGGTCATGAGCAGTTCACTGATGTCGAAACCAAAACTCAAAAATGAAGTTTGCCTGCTCAAAAGTCGAAATTACAATTAATATAGCGAGGTGCTGCTACGATACAGGGTATTAACTCGATCGCTTCTACGATTCAATGTCCGATCGATTTAAACTATCCTATGAATGTTTAAGCGCTGCTCAAATTAGGGTTATACTTTGTCATTCGTCGTGAATTCGATGGATGTTTAAGTATTGCACTTTGTCATTCGTTGTGAGGCTTTTAATCTCGTGAGTTATCGTAAATGCTGTATTAGTTATTGACCTAGTTCGTGTGCATTGTTATTTAACATTCGGTTACAAGGCTAATCAGTAGGCTAAGCTCTGCCCGATTAAACTTGCAATGTGAGTCATTCTCTTTTATCAAAAGTATTTTACAATACTTCATTTTCAAAAGTTATAATTACAGGGATTAAGTTGTGGTTATCTTGAATCACTGGCTAGTGGGGTATTGTGCACATTACTAATTTCTCACGGGTTAGGCTAATAAATCCTAATAGTGATAATCGTCACTACTTGGGGAAATACCCAATAGTGGTATGACCATCGTCACCAGGTGACACGGCGCCAGATAAAAATAAGATAAAAGCCATTGTAATCGCTCTTATGCTGTAATTTATAACTAATGGTCATTTTATAAAACTGAATGAACTCACCAGTATTTCCTGCTGACCAAATCTTTTTAAAACGCGTTTCAGGTAAATACAGTAGATCGGAATAAGAGTTGGATGCGGCACCGACATGGCTTACAGAAGTGGCTTATTTTATCAATTAAATTAAAATAAGAAAAGTTGTTTTATGTATTTTGATTTATTCTATATTAAAGCTACCTTTCAGAACATGGGTTTATCCCATCTCTTTAATAAATAAAATCCGGTGTTTTCTAAACTCTGATATTTTTCCTAACTCACGGTCCTGAAAAAAATTCCGCTGCACTACTTTTCAAAATAACCACCGGTACCACTTGGCTGCTCGCGGCTCCCGATTCCGTCCAGGGTGGGGTCGGGGGACGTGACACGAAGTCTTGCCGGTGCTCTCTAATACCTCACTATCACTCGGCCAGAGCTCTCCTATGCGGTTTAGCAAATTTGCCTATTCATGCATACTCCACGGGAGACTCACTTTGCTTTCATGAAACGGGTTCTTCGATATATTCATGGCACTATTGACCTTGGTTTGCGTCTATCAGCTTCTCCAACTAATTCCTTGGTTGCTTACTCGGATACCAATTGGGGGGGGGGGGGGGGATGCCCAGACACACGTCGCTCGACCTCAGGCTATTGCATTTTTATGGGTGACAACCTCATTTCATGGTCCTCCAAACGTCAAGCGACTATCTCTCGGTCTAGTGCGGAAGCAGAGTACAGGGGGTGGCAAATGCAGTTGCCGAAGCAACATGGATTCGGAATCTTCTTCTTGAGTTATGTACTCCGACTAGCAAGGCCACGGTAGTTTTCTGCAACAACATCTCAGCAGTATACATGTCAAGAAACCCTGTGCAACATCAACGCACAAAGCATGTAGAGATGGATATTCACTTAGTTCGTGAGAAGGTACAGCTTGGCCATATTCGTGTGTTCCATGTTCCATCTCCTCAACAATATGCGGACATCTTCACAAAGGATTTACCACGATACCTCTTTGAAACTTTCAGATCCTGCTTGAACGTAACAACTTATCAACGCTCAAGCTGAGGGAGAATATTAACGGATGAGATTGCCTTGTGAATCTTTATCTAATTTAGTTGATTTGTTTTGAGTTAGTCTTCCTTAGTTTTTGTTTTGTTTGGTGGGTCTTCTCTTTGGCTATTTATATGGCCTGTATTTCCTTGTGACCAATCAATGAAAATAATAATCTTTCAATTATATCATCATCATAAAATAATATAAAAAGTTAAATTCTTTAAATTCGTCCATCTATAAATTAAATTTTTCAATAACGTGATAATGACAACCTCACATGTTATTTTAACCTCTTATATTGCATCCTCTTCACTCTTGATACTCTTGATACATGTGTCATCGTCTTCAGTCTTCTTAATTAATATTATATTCTAAATTAAGTAATATAGATAACTGATGTGTTGCCCTCGGATAAATCTAATTTCATACGTCTCTACAGTCCACAATATGTGGCGGTAGAAAGAGATACGAGATAGTGCATAATTATTACAAAACCAATTTTAAATAAATAATAATAACGTAATAATATATTTACATTTTGCTTTGACAGTTGCACATAATAAAATTGCACTCTTTTTACCTTCATTATAATTAAGAAATGCTATGTAGAAGTGTGTTATGTGGCATTAACGTACCACACATTTTCTTATTTATAAATGGTAAGAAACAAATTAGAAAAAAAGTGTTGTTGAATAACGTGTTATTTTAAATATTGTGTAGTTTTTAGCATCATGTATTTTAAATATTATCATGTGTTGGTGTATATGGAAGGCCAGGAATGATTTGGTATTCAATCAGACCAAGAGAAGTTCACATTGTGATAGATATTAAAGCGAGAGGTTTTGGGTGGCTTAAAAATAGATCAATTTGTAAATATTTATGCTGGATGGAGTTGAGTAAATATCCTATGTTTATGGTGTAATTTGGTCCTTTGCATGTTTGGGTTAGGGATTTTGTTTTGTATTGGCCTTTTGACCTTTTGGGTCGAAGGGTGTTTTTAATGAAGTTATTTTAAAAAAAAATTAGTCAAAATGTTAAGCTCATATAATATACGAATATAAGAAATGTACTAATTTTTGTAAATGTTTATTTAATGTCAGTTTTTTTTTTTTTTTTTTCAGAAAGTCTATTGAGTTTTATAACTATATAAAACATATAATTATTAAGTTGTCTTCAGCCTTGAGGAGGAGACAATTTCAACCGAGTACGACCACAACAGTGATGAAAACAAACCTCAGCAACGTAACCAGCAACCACTGAGTCATGATTTCAATTAGGGCTGTCAAAAGATTCGTGACTCGAGCCTTGCTTGAAGCTCGTTAAAAAAAGCTCGCTTGAATTCAGTTCATTTGTAAAAAAGCCGAGCCGGCTCAACTTGGTTTGTAAACGAGCACAGCCTAGACAAAACTGCCATTGACTTGCTCATGAGCTGGCTAGCTCGTTGGCGTGCTCGTTTAGCTATTTAAATTAAATTCCAAATTTAATGTATGTAAACTATCACCCAAGTTTTAAATTCTCTAATTTATAAATTCTGTATATTAAAAATATTTTTCGTTTATATACATAACAAATAATTTTTTAACAAAATATAAATTATATACTTTTGTAACATAAATAAGTTGGTTGTTGGCTCGAACGGTTTACAAATCGGACTTGAGCTCAACATATCTATAATTTCGGAATAAAATTCCAATAACTAAAAATACAAAGAAAACATATTCCTTTCCTTACCAACTAGTACAATACTTGATCTCGAGATCAAAAGGGAACACAATCATGACACAAACATCTGTAGTACTATACATAGCGATCGACCTTCTGACGAACGGAAAATGGGATCACAAGCGTGAGACGTTTGAGCCAATGGGGAAGTACGATACAGGAATCGGAGCTCCGTGTGATTTGGGTTTCGACACTTCTTGTTTTGGCCTCTTCAGATCTTCTTCTTCTTCTTCTTCTTCAGAAACCCGTGGAGGGGCGTAGCAGCAAAGAACCCTAGAGAAGAAGCTAGCCATGATAATAAGATGAAGATATTGATCGACTGAGAGAGAAATGAAAGCTCGTCTAGTGTTTAAAAGAATCAAGCCCACCTTGCTTTTGAATTTACGTGGAGGAGGACTTATATATACAAATTGTGAAGTAAAAAAGTTGGATGATGTATCCCATGATTCATTGATTCTTGTCAGCCTAGACAAAACTGCCATTGACTCGCTCATGAGCTGGCTAGCTCGTTGGCTTGCTCGTTTGGCTGTTTAAATTAAATTCCAAATTTAATGTATGTAAACTATCACCCAAGTTTTAAATTCTCTAATTTATAAATTCTGCATTATCTGTATATTAAAAATATTTTTCGTTTATATATATACATAACAAATAATTGTTTAACAAAATATGAACTATATACTTTTATAACATAAATAAGTTGGTTGTTGGCTCGAACTGTTTACAAATCGGACTTGAGCTATCTATTCGTTAAGACAAACAAGATGAGCTGAGCTAACTATGATAACTCCGAATAGGCTAGTTTACAGAACTAATTCATAATCAAAGTTCAATAACGGAAAATTTATATAAAAACATATTCCTTTCCTTACCAACTATTACAATACTTGATCTCGAGATCAAAAGGGAACACAAACATCTGTAGTACTATACATAGCGATCGACTTTCTGACGAACGGAAAATGGGATTACAAGCGTGAGACGTTTGAGCCAATGGGGAAGTACGATACAGGAATCGGAGCTCCGCGTGATTTGGGTTTAGACACTTCTTGTTTCGGCTTCTTCAGATCTTCTTCTTCTTCTTCAGAAACTCGTGGAGGGGCATAGCAGCAAAAAACTCTAGAGAAGAAGCTAGACATGATAAGATGAAGATATTGATCGATTGAGAGAGAAATGAAAGCTCGTCTAGTGTTTAAAAGAATCAATCAAGCCCAACTTGCTTTTGAATTTACGTGGAGGAGAACTTAGGCCATGGGGTATGGGCTTGGGTTGGGGCGTGGGTTGGGGGAAAACGCCCAAGCCACCACCCCGGGTGGGCTTGGGTTGGGGCGTGGCCCTTGGGGCTTGGCTTTCAAGCCGGGCGTGGGGCGGTAGGGATGAGCTCGGTCCGGTTCGGTACCGAACCGGTACCGGTACCGAAAGAACCGGTACCGAAAATCCTCAAAAGTGGGTACCGGTACCGGTACCGAATATACCCGGTTCGGTACGGTTCGGTACCGGTATTTGAGGGTAAAAACGAGCAAAATACCGGTACCGAACCGGTACCGTACCGGACCGGTACCGAATCGGTACCGAAAATGTCAAAAGTGGGTACCGAATCGGTACCGAAAAGGTACCCGGTTCGGTAAATTCGGTACCTGTACCGGTTCGGTACCGGTTCGGTACCGGTACCGGGTCCATTTTGCTCATCCCTATGGGGCGGTATGGACATGCTAGCTGGCTGCCTCCCATTCGCTCACCTCGCCATGTCATAGAGGACTTTTCAAATTTTGAATTTTAAATTCAAACGGTTTGGGGGAAAACCAAACCGCCACCCGGGTCTCCCAACAACCCCTATATAAAATGTAATCCCCAAACCACTGGTCCCCCCATCCCACGAACCCAACCCTACCGGCTACCCACTTCTCTCGAACCCGCTAACCCACTGGTCCCCCCCATCCCACGAACCCGCTATGGCATCCTGGACCCATGAAGAAGAATTGGCTTTCATCACAAGCGTCGTTGACGCTATGAAGGGGCGGCCACCGGGCCAAACAAAATATTGGCCGGAAGCATTCGCAGCCTACCGACATAACGTCGGTAACGACCGCCACAACCTCAACGCTTGCCAACATAAATGGCGCGAGCTACGGCCCAAGCTCGAGCGTTTCAAGGCTTACTACGAAGCCGTTCCGAGCGGCGAGTTAAGCCACGAGGACCGGGTGGCGGTGGCGAACATAGAGTTTCTAGGCAAGGAGCGAAAGGCGTTCGACAAGATCGACCTTTTTGAAATTTATTTAATGCTCTAGGTTTGTTATTTTGTAATTTTTAGAAATTATGTAATTTTTAGGATTATGTAATTTTTAAAATTTTAATGAAGTTGTAGGTTTTTTTTATAAATGTTGTGTGATTTTTTATAAATTTTTTGTAATTTTTTTTTAATATTCTGTCACGCGGTGCACCCAACCCAAGCCCAACCCCCGCCCCGCCATACCCCGCGGACACGTAACCAGACGGTGGGGGGCTCCTATTCCACGTGTCAACAAATACCCCAACCCAAGCCCCACCATACCCCACGGCCTTATATATATAATAAAAAAGTTGGATGATGTATCCCATGATTCATTGATTCTCGTCATGTGTTTTGACTAGTAAACTCAGATTAAGCGTGCAGAGCAAGGATGAATCTATGATAATATGATAGTATTTTTTTTTTCTGAACGGCGACTTTCAGTTATGCAACCTTTGGTTGCATCCCCGCATTGGGGGACCCACCATCCTACTCCAGCTAGTTATATGTTGTTTTGACCAGACTCACACTGGTTTCAGAGTTTGGTTGGACGTTCACAGGAAAAACCATATAAACACTCGTGTGGGTGGTTAACAAGGAGTAACCCCCACCTATGTGTAAAACCCGCTGGCTCCAAGACCTGAACGCGCAGCCAAAGGCCAATTCCAAACCTTAGCGCTTGGTGTTCTCTGGACGATGCGGCGAGAATTCCATATATGTATATCTATGATTGACATATCAAAACACGCGGCAAAGTCATTTTGAATACTAACTTTTTTTATTTTAAATACAACTTTGTTTTCGATAAAATTTATATCGGAATGTTTTGAGGAAAAAATTATAATTGTGAATTTAGAATTTTCTATAAAAGTTATCAAGAAAATTTAATAGAAAAAAGTCATTTAATAAATAAAATTCTATTAAAAAAATTAAATAGATAACAAATATATCTTATTTATAGTATAAGAGGTGAAATTCAAATATAAAATACTAGGTTATAACCCCGTGTATTACACGGGTTGAATAAATAAATTTTATATACTAAATAATAAAACAATATATATTTAAAAACCTTCTTTATTGCACGAGTTGAATAAATATAATTTTATATATTAAATAATAAAAAATTATATCTATAAGAACAATATTATACGGTTTGAATAAATGTAATTTTATATACCAAATAAAAAAGTTATATCTTTAAAACCACGTGTATTACACGAGTTGAATAAATGTACTATTGTTTACCAAATAATAAAATAATACATCTTTAAAAAAACTCATTTATTACACGGGTTGAATAAATGTAATTTTATATACCAAATAATAAAAATTTACATCTTTAAAAATATGCGTATTAGACGGTTTGAATAAATGTAATTTTCTGTACTAAATAATAAAAAATATATATCCTTAAAAAACCTCGTGTATTGTACGAATTGAATAAATCTAATTTTATACATCAAATAATAAAATTACAATTTGTCCCCCGTAGTTATATCACTTTTACCCTTTTAGCCTAAAAAAGAATTTTTTAGCATCTAAGCCCCCAACGTCTTACTTTCTAACCTTTTTGGCCCCTAACGTCTTTTTTTAACCCTTTTGGCCCCTAACATTTAATGGATGTGGTTAGTGTTAGGGGCCAAAAGGGTTAGATAAGAAGACATTGAGGGCTCAGATGTTAAAAAATTATTTTTGGGCTAAAAGGGTAAAAGTGATATAACCACAGGGGCTAAAATCATAATTTACTCTAATTAATATTATAAATGAGAAGAAGATTAAACTAAATAATAATTATCCATAAGATATTAAACTAAATAATATTTAATAGCTAGATCAAGTGGTGGAGGGCGTGCATTTCTCTTGAGAGATGCAGGTTCAACTCCCACTTGGTGCAGAGTGAGGCTCTAGTGGGCAATGATAGGAGACCCAGGGAAACCTGGGTTGGATCCTTGAGACAAACGGGTTTTACCGGTAATTCCACCGTCGTGCCTACGGGCGGGTGGGTTACCGGGTTTTCCCCGGAATTGGTGGTGGACTCGGGTTACTCTCGGAGTACTCCGTTTGTCGAGTGGGTGCCCCGAGAGTGCTCGGGATTGAGTTTGTTGGCCGTTCAAAAAAAAAGGAGGGTTATCTATAATTAATTAGAAAAAATTAAATTAAAATAATAATTATCTACAAGAGATGCTCTAATATGATGAAAAGTGTTCTCAAAGTGGTTTCTTTTATTATATAGTATAGATTATTAAAAAATACATGGTTAAAGAAATATATTATTTATATTTTAAGAAGTGAAATTGAAACTTAGAGTTACAAATTGCGAAGTTACTTACCATTTATAGGTTTTAAATTGTTATAAGTGAAATTGAAACTTAAAGTGACAAATTGTGAAGTTACTTACCATTTATAGGTTTTAAATTGTTATGTATACGATTCTTTCATGTGATGTCTTATAATATAACATTTTTTCCTCCTTAGAATATTAATTTTCTTAATTAACAACATCCATATTATACTTGTGATAATTGTTTTGATATTAGCAACTTTAAAGTCTGTAAACTATTTGGGTCTAGCCAAGCTTAGCTTAACTTGTCTAACTAAAGAGGCTTTAGTTCGGCTTTTCTCAAACGTATACGCTTAGAGTTTGATTTATTGGTTACTACACATGCTCAATTAACATAATAATTTTTTTTAATAGTAAACTTGGATTACCGACGGACTACTGGAGTATCATCGTGTTATTAATGGAACCATCAGATCATATACATCTCCACTAGACAATAATGTCTATACACCAATTGTAGAGGAAATCCAATAAATATGAGAAAAACCCCATTGTGGGAATCGATTTGTTTATTATTATCTTAAGTTTTATTTAAATATCTAAGAGTAAATTACAAGTTTTGTCCTTTATGTTTGTCCCAAATTTCAGGCGCTGTCCTTTACCTTTAAAATTGATGAGTTTTGTCCTTAACGTTTCAAAATCCTGCACGTTATGTCCTTTGACCCTAACCAAGTTATTTTTTTCTGTTAAATCAGATCATGTGCCTTGCACATGAGGGTGTAATTGTCTTTTTACTATATTATTTATGAAAATATATTAAAAAAAGAAAAACTGTATATTCAAAACCCTCTTTCTCTCTCTACTTCATGTCTCTCTCTAGAAAACCCACTTTTATCTTTACTCCATCTTTCTCTATACCAAATCGACATCTGAGATTCAAAATCATGAAACAAAACACAAGAGCTCCATAGATAATCCTTGTTGAAGCTGCCACATCAGCCTTGATGTTTGTTTCAAGCCATTTTCTTGAAAAGGTAAATGCAGGACTTTTGCCATTAACAAGCTTCTCCTTCAACCACCCATAAAAAAAACACACATTTACACCTCAAAACACACACTGATCTTCAAAAAATTTGTGAGTTTTCTTTTAGTTTCTTGTGGGTATTGATTATTCTCATAAAAAACAGTAATTTAAACCCCAAGATTTGTGCTTTTTTCAAATTCTTGAAGTGGGTATTGCTAAAAGTTGGTCAGATTCTCTGAAATGAGTATCTTTTGTTTGTTTGGATCATCTTTATTGCTTCCAGTAGCTTAAATTTCTCATATTTAAGTTGTTTGTTCAATTTGGGGCTTTAATTTTTCTGGGTTTTGTTGCTGCTTGAGGGTTTGTAAATTAGGGTTTTTTAGGGTTTTGATATGGCTGGTGAGGATGAAATTGAAAGGGGAAATAGAGATGAGGAACAAATACATTACAATTCAACAAATTTACCCTCAGATTGGCCTTTTAACAACAACCCTAATGATCTTGCAAACACATCTGTAAAGTTGTCAATTCTGATGAAATCAACCTCTAAACCAGCGGCGACACTGGGATTGTAATGGTGGTTTCGAGGTGGTCAGAGGCGATTGAGGCGGCGTTAGGGTTTTCATGGTGGTTTCCATTGATTTAGAAATGGAAGGGGTGGTGTTTGCTTTGATTTGGATGGGATGGAATGGGATGGGATTGGGGTGGCTAGTAGTGGTTACGGGGGCTATTGATGGTGGTGGAAGGTGATGGAGGGTGGTGGCAAGAGGTGGGATGGCTGGTGGTGGCAGATGGTGAAGATGGTGATGAAGGGTGATGGAAGATGGTGAAGAAGATGATGATGATGAGTTGATGAAGATGAATGATATGAAGATGAATTGGGGTTGAAGATGAACAGGGGGTGTTATTAGGGTTTTAAAAGGGGGGAAACACAAGTGGGGAGGGAAAATGACTGTTCTACCCTCGTGTGCAATGCACATGACATAACTTAACAGAAAATTCTAACTGGGTTTGCCCTAAAGGACATAACGTGTAGGATTTTGAAACGTTAAGGACAAAACTCATCAATTTTAAAGGTAAAGGACAGCGCCTGAAATTTGGGACAAACATAAAGGACAAAACTTGTAATTTACTCAATATCTAATTATTCTTATATTTATTTTAAAATTATAATAATAAAAATATATAGATTTTACAGTATATAAATACAATCATATTTATATAATTAAAAGTATATTCAAATTAAAATAATAAAAGACATGGTTAAGAAAGAAGGTGAGGAAGAAAGAAGGGTTAGAGAGGAGATTGAAAAGTTAGAAGATGCTATGGAAAGCAGGAGCTTGTCGGAGGAAGAAGAGTGGATATACGAAGAAAGCAACAAAGTCCTCAAAGAGTTGAATTACAGCAAAGGGGAAGACCTTAGGCAAAGAGCTTGAATCAAATGGGCTATTGATGGAGATGAAAACTCGAAGTACTTTCATGGTGTTATTAATAAGAGAAAAGCAGTAAATTCTATCCCGGGTTTAAGTATTAATGGCAACTGGGTGACGAAGCCGTCTAAGGTTAAAAAGGAGGTTTTGTCGTTTTTTAAAAAGAAATTTGTTGAAAATTGTGAGAGTAGACCGGTGATTTCTTGTAGCGGTTTAAAAACGTTACTTTCGTCGGACAAGGAGCTTCTTGTGGAGGAGTTTTCTAGGGAGGAAATAAAGGTTGCTGTCTTTGATTGTGGAGACGACCGGGCCCCTGGGCCGGATGGTTTCTTTATGAAATTTATTAAGAAGTTTTGGGATATTTTTGAGCAGGATTTTAAGAACTTGTTGGACTTCTTTCATGAAGAAGGCAGAATTAACGAGGGCTGTGCTTCATCCTTCATTACCCTTATCCCTAAAGTCAATGACCCGGGGGAGCTTAACAATTATCGGCCTATCAACATTGTGGGAATTATTAGCAAAGTTATTTCCAAGATCCTTGCCAACCGGTTGAAGTTGGTCATCTCTAATCTTATTTCGGATTCTCAATCGGCGTTTTTGAAAGATAAATTTATTCTCGACGGGCCGCTTATTGTGAATGAATTGATTGCTTGGTGTAAGAAAAGTAAGAGGAAAGCGTTCTTGCTTAAGATCGACTTTGAAAAAGCGTATGATAATGTCAATTGGTCTTTTGTTGTGGATATTATGAAACAAATGGGTTTTCCTGATCTTTGGTGTCGTTGGATATGGGGGATTCTCAAATCTGCAAGGTCTTCGATCTTAGTTAATGGTTCTCCTACTTTCGAGTTCAAGTATGAAAAGGGGATGCGCCAAGGTGACCCGATTTCCCCTTTCATCTTCTTGATTGTTATGGAAGCTCTTTCGTTCTTGCTTGTCAAGGCCAAGGAGGTAGGCTTGTTGAAACGTTTGGTTACTCCGAATAATGGGCCGAATATTTCTCACCTCCTGTTTGCCGATGATGCTATCATTGTGGGGGAGTGGCTCCCGGAGAATATTCTGAATGTGGTTAGAATTCTCCGTGTTTTTCATATGTGTTCGGGAAAATAAATCTGGCCAAATCTAGCCTTTTTGGTTTGGGGGTGGAAGGAGGGGACGTGGAGGAGAAGGCGGCTAGTGTTGGGTGCAAAGCGGATATCCTTCCGTTTCGTTATTTGGGGATTACGGTTGGAGCAAATATGAGTATTGTCCATAACTGGAAACCAGTGTATGATGTCTTCCAAGCTAGATTATCGAGATGGAAGGCGATTTCTTTATCTATTGGGGGAAGGTTAGTGCTCATTAAGTCCGTGCTTGAAAGCCTACCCTCTTATTATTTTTCGCTTTATAAGGCGCCCTGTAAAGTGATTAATGATCTTGAAAGTTTGATTAAACGGTTTCTATGGGGGAGTTCTAGTGAAGAAAAGAAAATTCATTGGGTCGCTTGGGAAAACGTGTCTACCGCTAAAGAGTGTGGTGGCCTTGGTTTAAGTAAGCTTAAAGACATCAATTTGGCGCTTCTGTCGAAATGGTGTTGGAGGTATAAGACGGAGGAGAATAGCCTGTGGAGGAAAGTTGTTTCAGCTTTCCACAGTGGGAGCCGGAGCTGGGATTTTATTCCCTATAAAAAAAATGGGGGTAGCCCTTGGAGTAAAACGGTGAAGTGGATCGCTAGATCGAAGGTGGGTGACTTACCGTTGAGAAGTTTTTTCAAGGGGGTTCCGGGCAGAGGTGACTCTATTTCTTTTTGGCTTGATCCATGGGCTGCCGTCGAGCCGCTTAAAGATCTATTCCCGAGTTTATTCCAGCTGGAAGTAGTCAAAAAATGCAGAATCAGTGACAGATTATCTAACGTTCCGGGTCAGGTTGGTTTCTGTTGGCAGTGGAAGAGATCTCCTGTCCATGGTTCTGAACCGGAGGACTTCATTCAGCTGAACAGGTTACTAGAATCGGTTTCGGTGACGGATACAACGGATAGATGGATTTGGATCGGGGAAGGAGAGGAGGAATTCAGCGTTGCTGCTGTCAAAAAAACTATTCAGAAAAGCAGGGACTCGTCTTCTGCTGTGAACTTTAAGTGGTGCAAGTGGGTGCCATTAAAGTGCAACATTTTCGCTTGGCGTGCGGTCCTTAATAGGCTTCCTACCATCGAAGCGTTACGGAGAAGAAACATTAGTATTGAGAACTCGACATGTCGCTTCTGCAACGAGGGAGAATATGAGGTATGTCATCTATTTACTGGTTGCATGGCGGCAAACATTTTGTGGAATCATGTTAGTAACTGGTGCCGGGTGCCGCAATTATTTGCGTTTTCTGTTCAAGATCTGGTGGAGTCGTTCTCAACGTGTGGTCTTAAGGAGCTGGAAAATCTGATTTTTCAAGGTGTTATAATCATTGCTTGTTGGAGTCTATGGAAGGCGAGAAACGAAGCGAGGTTTAGAAATGTTCCGGTTAGAGTAGAGAAGGTTATTAGTGAGGTGAAGGCGCTGGGGTTTCTTTGGGTTAAAAATAGAACGAAATTTAAGACCTTATCTTGGGAAAACTGGTGTAAATTTGTAATTATGTAATTGTGTTGTGTCTTTGGTGCCCCCCGGTTTTTGGGGTGGTGGTTCGTTAATGAAGTTTACGTTTCAAAAAAAATCTCAGTGCATAAAGTTGGGGATCAATCTATTTTACTAATTAATACACTTTAGCTTTAGTTAAAGGTTCGTTTTAACTCAACTCGATTCAAACATTTATGTCTCCCCCAACAAATATGTATTAGTTTTTATGAAATATAGTTCAAACTTATAAAAAAAAAAGTTAAATGTCATTTTAGTTCTTGTAATTTGGGTCATTTTGTTAGTTTAGTCCAAAGGTTTCTTTTTTCGCCTATGGGTCCAAAAAGGTTTCACCGTTGCCATTTTAGTCCACTGGGTTAACTTCATCCATTTTTCCTATTAGCAAGAAGGGCAATTTGGTCATTTTACATGTAATTCTATTAAATAGAAGGGCAATTCGGCCATATAAAATGACCAAATTGCCCTTCTCATTAACTAAAAAATGAATGAAGTTAACCCAATGGATTAAAATGACAATAGTAAAACCTTTTTAGACCCATAAACTAAAATTAAAACTTTTAGACTAAACTGTTAAGATGATTCAAACTAAAGGGACTAAATTGGCATTTAACTCTAAAATAAAAGTCCATTCGGTAAGTATGAAGAATTATTGGATATTTGAACGGGTTGGGTCCCTTTGAATTGAGCTTGCTCTGCAAGAATGGTATTCTTAACAAGGGGGTGTGGTCGTGTAGGCCCCACACCTATTGCAATTTGTTGTTTAACGAAATATTTAAATTAAACTTAATTTTGTCTTTGTGTGTACCAGGAACCCACATCTATTGGCAGGTGCTATTCTAGTTTTCTTGTAGAGACACGTGGTACCGAAAACATAAATGTACAATAACACCCAACAAAATAGCGTATATTTTTTTTAAAGGTGGTGGAGAGCCTGCTCGTCTCCCACTCTCCCGTTGCAACACTTAGACCATGTATGTGTAGTGATTTAGACAAATAATGCCCCTACCATGGGGCGTTTTGTGACACGTGGCAGTCCAGTCAGCATGAGGTATTATTGGGGGTTATTGCAAAAGTGGCGTAGTGGGAATAATGCCCAAAAACGCCCATGCAATCATTTCACAATTATTATTTTTTTAAACTTTAAATACTTCATTAAATTAAAAAAAAATACAATACTAGAAATAAAAAAAAAAAAAATTCGACTAAATTAAAAAAAAAACACTAGTTTTCGTGTTCGGTTTCTTCACCCTCGCCAACTTCGTCTTCCTCGTCCTCCGTTTCTTCCTCACCCTCAGGTGGTACATACCGAACCGACCATGCGTGGTGTACCAAATCAACCATTAACTGGGAATGGTACGGTTCGTAACGCAACTCTCGCGCATTATTCACTCTTTCTTCCATTGACGCCTGTGGATGGTCCTCTTGAACGGCTACTGTCACATAATTCTGGCATATCGCCTTTCCTTCGTCTTCCAAAATCATGTTGTGCATGATTATACAAGCGTACATAGCATCTCTCATTTTTTGCTTGCTCCATGCTCGACAAGGATTTCTCAAATATTGCCAGCATTGTTTAAGAACCCCAAAGCATCTCTCAATGTCTTTTCGTGAAGACTCTTGAACATTTTTAAAGTATGCTCTTTTTTCATCAATAGGATCACTAAACGTCTTCACGAAAATCGAATACCTATGATAAATTTCGTCGCTCAAATAATATCCATGAGGGTAGTAGTTTTCATTTGCGTAAAACGACGCTTTTGGAGCTTTGCCAGAAATCCACTCCTCTAACAACGGAGATTGTTCAAAAACATTGATATCATTGCATGACCCGACCACGCCAAAGTAAGCCGACCAAACCCAAAGGTCCTGTGAAGCAACCGCCTGAAGAATAACAGTGGGTCCTTTTTGGTCACCCCATGTGTGTTGGCCTCGCCATGCGGTCGGGCAGTTATCCCAACGCCAATGCATGCAATCTATGCTCCCGATCATACCAGGCAAACCATGCTCTGCCGAATGTACCTCGTAGATCTTTTGAAGGTCGTCCCATGTGGGCGTTCTAAGATAACGTGCACCATACACATCAATAATACCTTTATAAAATAACATACACAAACATAAGCTTCAAAAAAAAATTGTAAACATTATAGTAAAGTATAGGAATTGTACCGCGACAAAAATGCTCCAAGGTGTCTCGTCGTTGATGTCGGTTGTGTTTCCATAAGCAAGGATTCGTAACGCCGACGTACACTTTTGGATACCGGTAAATCCAAGTGCCCCTCTCGCATCCGCTTTTTGTTTAAAATAATCGTAGCAGGCTTCCAAGTCGTCGACTATGCGTAGAAACAACCGCTTACTCATTCGGAAACAACGCCTAAACATTTGGTTCGAAAATGTCGGCGCCTCATCAAAATAATCTTTCATCAAACGATCGTGTGCCGTGCGTCGGTCTCGTTCAATATAACCTCTTTTAATTTTTTCTGGTTGGGGGCGACGACAATGCTTCACATATCTCACCGCTAGTTGACAAGCACTCGTAACCGCCTCTTGCTCAACCTCCTCATCGGTGGAATCATCGCCATCCGCAAAAAAACTCTTTGTAGTAAAAATTTACCATGGATGAAGAACTAGGGGAATCCATCAAGTTTTTTATAAAATGGTAGTGTTTTTTAGAGAGTTTTTGAGAGAGTTTTGGTTAATTTTGAATGAGTTTATATATATATATATATATATATATATATATATATATATATATATATATATAGGTAAAAGGTTTAAAAAATAAATAAATAAAGAAGTAGCCGTTACATAGCCTTTGGAGGATTATGATTGGCCGGTCAACATGTGCAAAGCGTTTTATATAAAACGCCAAAGTGATTTTTTTTTCAAAAACCACGCCAAACAACGCCCCATGTAATAGGGGTGCGGCATTTTTTAGCCTTTTTTTTAATTTAAAAAAAAAACCGCCCCACTACGGGTGGTCTTATCATAACAACTTATTTGTCAAATTAAAGAAAACTAGGTTGTTTCCATCTATGCGTCGTGTCGGAGAACTAACTTGTTATAAAAAGCAAAAATAACTAAAATAACTAAGAATAGTTGTTTCCATCTACAATTATTATTATTATTATTATTATTATTATTATTATTATTTTTATTTTTTATTTTTTTTTTGAAAGGTGAACTTCGATAAAACCAACCAAGGTGTAACACCTCGTAAAATCACGTCCAATGATGTATTGACACGTGTAATAAACCCTAATAAAGTCCAATGTTGAATTTAAGGGACTAATTTTTCGAAAAATCGAAAACTTTGATAATAAAAGGACTGGAAGTGTTAGCATACCTAAAATAAGTTTCCAAATAACCTCTCACGATGTTTATATTCACAAATGTGCCACTTGATGAATAAGTGTAGTCGTTTGCGTAATTAATTGAAAGTTTGCGCAATAAAGGGTTAAAAGCGTCAACATGTTAATTCTTACCTCCGAGTGACCTTCTAACAAACCGGGAGCTTAATAATATTTAATTATACTCTCGGGAATGACAAATAATGGCCATCTAAGGTTTTTATGCCTATAAGTAAAGTTACGCGCAACTTTGCAAGTTATAGGGGCTAAAAGTGTCAATATGTTTAATTATACCTCTGAATGACCTTTTAGCGAATCCGAAGCATCGTGATATTTAATAATACTTTCAAGAATGTCTAATATGGATTAGATGAGGCTTCAATACTATTAAATGATGAAATGCGCAAGTTTGCGCAATAGAGGGACCTAAAGCGTCAACTTTTGAATCTATGCCTTTCGGTGACCATCTAAGCGAACGAGAGCGTATTAATATTTAAGTATATGCTTGGGAAGGATAAATATGGGCCATGGAAGGCTTGTATAACATTAAACGGCATTTCGCGCTACTTTGCGCAATTTAAGGACTATTTGCGTCAAACTGCAAAAGTATGTCGATTCGTAGGGTAACGGACCTTCCGGAAGATGACCCTAAGTTAAACATGACCTAAATATCCTTTTTATAGCTTAGATATGGGCTTAAAGGTGTTCGGTGCGCAAAAATAAACTTTTATGTCATGCAGGGACTAAAAGTGTCAAAAAGTGCACAAGTTTGCATTTTCGCGCATATCTCACATTCTGTATATCTTCGGACACCCAAAAATTTATGTAAGCACTAAAATATTTTATTTTAGTGATCGCCTTGATAAAATTTCATTCGTCGCGTAATTTGGACCGTTTTTCGCGTCCGTTCGTGTTTCGTCGTAATTAGACGAACAACGTGACCGTACGGCCAAACGGACCGACATCTAACATGTTTTTGAGCATGTTTCATGTCCCTCATGTTTAGGCATCATTGTAGAGGCTTAAAAATGGTTTAACGGGCCTCAAACGCATCAGAAAGGGGCTAGAAGCATGCAGGGACCAAAACTGCCATTTGTGAAACTTGATTTCCAGCTGTTACTAGCTGTTACCAGCTGTTACAGCTGTTTTAATCAATTGAAAATGGTTTTCTTCAGTCCTTGGGCAGCCCATAGATTGCTAAAACCATGGGTAAAGGTGTACGGTCCAGATTCGATCACGTTTATCAAGAAACGATCCTAACGGTCCTTGTTTTCCTATATAAACCCACTTGATTTTTGGCTCATTTGTACCTCTCCTTTTAATCTGATCTATTCTCTGAAGTTGTGAGGATCTTGAACCCTTTTTGAGAACCTCCTTCGGTCCATTGGACCTTTGTAAGTCCCCTTTCGTGTTTAGTTTAATTATTTAGCGGTTAAAGCCGAAAAGTCAAGCGTTTCGATAAACGCTTTGACTTTTAAACGGCTAATCCATGGTTCGTAACGAACATGGCTACGTGACCGTAATTAGGTAGGTAATTAACCCTCAAAAGGGCGCCTCCTAATTACCACGATTACTTAGTTAAATTGTCGGCTCAAATGAAAGTCAAACGGGTTAGTTTTAAATAAATACATAACTATTAATATAGAAGCCATCAAATTAGTTTTCTCATATTAATAACTTGGTAATTATTAATTGAACATGTCTAAGCATGTTCAACCCGACAATTCTAAGTATAGGCTCGGTTCGGAACCGAAAGTCGCAAAAGTTGACTTTTGCTTTGACTTTCAGTTCTGACCCGATTTAGCTTAGTTTAGATATGCCTTAGGATTCCATTAGGACCATATTATAAGTTAGTATAACCCTCCGAGGTTATACAACTTGGTTCCATAGAAATCCTAGTTCATGCATGTTTCCGTTAAATGCCTAAATGTTGACCGTTATGCCTTTTGACTATAAAACGTGATTTTTGAAAATGTAAAAGAGTAGAAACCTTAGTTACTGATTTATAAACTTGCACCTAAAATTTGGCATCAGTTTGAGGTCTAGATTAAGAGTTATGCTCATTAACGTAAATTGAAAGCTTTATGTTAATTAATCGGCGTAATTAGCATATAGCCCATTTAAACCCACTTTTTGATACCAAACTTTTTACCCACTGATGTAATGTAATATTTTGGGATTTTTGAAGATTTTTATTTAATTTTTGGCTGAGTATAACATAGGTCTCTAAGTTTGATTCGGTTAATGCCGGTTTTGCCCTTTTAGGCTATAAAATGAGTTTTACAAATCCTTTAGACCCCAAACCTTTTTCTACTGATCTAATATGATAAATAAAATATTTTGAGCCTTCTGGAATTATAAAAATATCAGCTTCCCTTTGAAAACCCGGAAATGGCTCCAAATCGCCTTTTCAAGCATTTTTAACGCATAGTATATACTAAAACCATATTAAACATATAAGGTTGATACCTACTGATATTTTTAGTATATTTTTTATATGTTAACAGTAAGTAAAAGTTTTTAAACTCAGGTTTCCAGTTTTGACCTTTTAAGCCTAAGTGAAATTACCAAAATACCCCTAAGGTGCATAATTTGGTTTTAAATGGTAAATTTCACATATAGGCCATACCCTACTGATATAACTTAGTAAATTAAGTATATTTACTAGACAAATCAGACCTGTAACTCAGATTTATAAATAAACTCTTTTATATTCTTTAAAATGACCAAAATACCCCTACGGGGCTTATTTTGAGATTAAACTCGTTTTGGGCATAATGGAAGATATCCTATTGATATCACAACATATTAAAGGCATATTAACTTAGGAAACCGGTATATGACTCTTTTGGTTACTCGTTACGCACTTGTCGCGTTTGGATCGGCTTATGTGACTAGTTCGCATATATTAGCCGAAACGGGTCAAACCATATCACTTTTGTCTCAAAATCCAGAATGTGTATAAGTTACCCATGTTAAACAAGCATGCAAGCTTGTCGGGTCAAAACCACGTTCTCAACCGGTCTTCGCCTTATCATGCGTTTGAACCGTATCTTTCTTTAAGACTAACCGGTCTAAGCTTAGGCTTAATTAAAGACCCGTTAGCATTCTAATTGGTTATTTATACCATCATTCCAGACTAGAGCCTTCCGGTAAATTGTACCTACGCTTACTTAAGTGAATACGGCTGAGTTATTAAAATTCTTGCTATTTAAGACAGGAGCTAGCTCAGGTAAATACTCTTAACTTATTTTCCCTATTACGGGCTTGGGATACGGTAATATAAATACCGCATGGTCAGGTATGGGATTCGAAGACCAATGAGTCGGGAAATCCAAATAACCTGTTTTTAATTCTTATTGCTTGACTGAAACATTGGGGGTTAATGCGACCGTGTCCTGGATATCATTGACTCATTAATTGCAATGGCCACGACCTAAGCACGGGGTGTAGGCATACACCTGACAGATGCAATATGCTTATTAATTAATTATACCCAATAAGGGATTCCCAATAAGGGAATAGTGGTGTGTCGGTTAATCTTGAACCGGCATAGAACCGGGCCCCGTATGTAGAGCAAGTTATGTAAAACTGATAACATGAGATATAGTTTGTCCCAAGTATAAAAGATTAATTTTGCCTTGAGCATTTTAATCAAAGTGTCAAAATATTTTTGTGCCTTGTGCACCTAAACCAATTTTCTTAAACTCTTTTCAAATGAGTCAGTTGAGTGTATTTACCAGTGAAAACTGACGTATTTTCCAAAGTCTAAGAGACAGGTACAAGTACGTAATAGGCTGGAAGCTGCTCAGGACATGTTAGTTGAGGACTTTGCAACTCCTTCACATAAGCCATTAGTCTGATAACTTCTTTTGTTGTTTGATCCGCCTGTGGATTATTACAAGCTAGCCTGTACAGAATACTTTTATATTATCAGACATTTGTGTTTGTAATAATATTTTATATTTCAATACTTCCGCTGTGCATTTAAATTGTGTTGTTTGACTATGATGATATCAACTACGTCACGATACTCCCCACCGGGCCCACCAGTAATACGTGGAAAATAGGGGTGTGACACAAGGCGAACTTCTCCAAGTTATAGAAGAACCGCCCAAAAAAACGTTACATCACTGAAAATTAAAATTACACCAATTTCGCCAATCAATCGATCCCTCTTTATGTCTACTCCTATACCAAAGATATCCCAAGGTTTTGACGTCCGCAACAATTTGGGCCACGTTTGAATCTTTTCCATTAAAGATTTTATCATTCCTCGCCTTCCACATAATCCAACACGCCACAATAATAACTCCATAAATCCTCTCCTTCTTAGCATTCGACTCGGCCAAATACGAGACCAACTTAATTACATCCAAAATCGAGAAGACAAAAAATTGAGGAATTTTGCACCATTTTGCTAGCGCATTCCAAACCCCACAAGCCACCCGACAACCGGAGAACAAATGGTCTACTGATTCTTCTGTTTCCCCACAAAAAATGCATAAGCCATCCCCCACTTGAACATTCCGTCTTTGAAGAGCGCTTTGAGTAGGAAGTCTATCCAAACTTGCCCTTCACATAAAGATATTACATTTATTTGGTATCCATTTACACCAGCTATAAACATAACTATCTTCTCTAGGTTCATTACCTTTCAACCATTTTCTAGCTTCCTTAACCGAGTATCCACCCGCCGACCCTTGGTACCAAACCCATGTGTCTTCATTTCCATTTAGTCGTACACTCGAAACCAAACGATGACAAGCTATTAATTCTTCAACTTCAACAATAGTGGCCGGTTATTTATTCCACCTCCATTGAACAATACAATTTTGGTTATCCAAAGAAAATCTATCCGCTACCGAACACCATTTATTTGACTCTAAGCGAAACAATGTGGGAAACAAGCTCTTCAGCGGTTCGTTTGATATCCAAGGATCAACCCAAAACTTAACTTTTTCGCCATTACCCACAACTCCACGAATCGTACCAAAAAAACTATTACCTTGAATCTTCAATCGATACCCATGCTTCACTAATCTAGACCACGTACCCGGGAACCGGCTACTACAATGAAACATTTCCCATCTTCGATTTGATCCATGAACCGCATCAATTGTGACAACTGGCACCAAACCGGTAATTTTCGTACAATTTAATTATTATTTAATATCTGCAATTATGTGCTTAAATGTCAACAATGTCTGATTTCATGCTATACATGTGAATTCATGCACGTTTTATACTTCAAATATGGCTTTATGCATTACTATTAGCGTTGCGTCTGAAAGACTTGTAAACTCACCGGTAAGACACACTGTGTCAGGAATTCTGCAGAAAGCAGTCAGACAGTAGAATTAGGGCCTAGAAGTAGGTCCGACGTCTAAACATACATTAAAACCCAAGTATGGATACAAGGGTTAACATATAGACTTTCCGGTAGCTAAAATATGCACTAAAAAGCACCCGGAACACACTTTAAATACTGAATTTTACATATTTCAGCAAGATTCAGCATTGTAACAAGTTAGTAACATGCAAAAATATGACTAAATGGTCCTGAATGTTTTCCTAAGTGTCAGGAATTAAAAGTGTCACAAAAGGGTACTTAAAGATCACTAAACGAAATAGTTTGACACTTTAACGAACCGGTATCTAACCAAACAACCGGACATTACCCGAAACACCAAAATTATGCTAGAAGCATTGTTTTAATGTTTCTGAGCTAGTTATGATCCCCGAACACCTTAACACACTATATAACACATCATACACTTAAACACTAACTAAATCTCTTGAAATCTAATTAGATTACTTAACTATCCATCAAACTTACACTTTACCCCCCCCCCCCCCCCCATGTAAGTGGACAGTTACATGGTCGCCCCACCTTTGATCTTGTGTAATCTTCTCTTGATCTCCTTGATCTTCCTTAGATTTGATGAAAGATCTTGCTTAGTACTTTTGGAACACATTACCCATTGGACTAACCCTAAACTTGGTTATAAGAGTAACATACGAGATCATAACATCATTCATCTCTCACCCACTAACACACACTCCATCTCCTTCTCTCCCCTCCATTCTCGGTCGAACTCCAAGCACCACACCACCACCATTTTCATCCAACTTCAATCCATTCCAAGGTTTACACAAGGTGCTAGAAGGTGTTTAAGGAAGTGTGGAGCTTGTGGATCTTGAAGGACCTCTCCCGATTGCTTTTATCCATCACTTTTGTCATCCTCAACTTCTTGTGTTCTTCCCTAGCCCTTGTGCTAGTTGTAAGCTTCTTATCACTTGATTTTACTTCATATTTTGTTGGTTAAAAGATGATGAACATTGTTAATCACAAGAACACTAAAGAACATGATCATGATACTTTAACATAAGCTTATAAACATATGAATACTTGTTGATTTGTGTTTATTTTCTTCTTGTTGATTGATTACTAGTGTTAGTAAAGTTAGACATCATAAGAAACCTACTAGATTGTGATTAAACACATGATCTAGTAAGTTAAGGTGGTGATCTTGTGAAAGACCAAGATCATCATGCTTTATGTCTTCATGAACTTGAATGATGAAATTGGTTTTCATATGTAAAGATGATTTAAACAAAATACAAATCTTGTAAATAGATGATTACAAAAATAATTTTCTCAAGAAACCAAGTTTATTTATAAGATTTACAAAGTCATGGTTTCTAAGTAAACTCATCACATTTTTAGTCTTAAATCAAGACTAGGAACATGATTCTAACAGGAAAAATACAAAAGAAATATTTTTAGAAAAATCATCTTACAAGTTGTAAATAACTAAATCTTTCAAGAATGTGATTTAGAAACAAATAAATATGTTTTTAAGGGTAACTAAACCTACCAAATACACTACCAAGTTACTAAAAGTTTTTACAAAAACTTCAAGTTCATGATGTAGTGTAATTTACTTGATTTTGGCACTCGGTAAGTGTTGAATGAGTTGTTGATCGTTGTTAATTGGTTTTGATGATTGAAAAGAAAATAAACACATGTTTTGAAAACATGGGAAACCTCCATTTTTAGGGGAAACCATGTCAAAATTTTTATAAAATTTTGATACTTAGAAAAATATAAGTTTTGGTGAAATTTATTCCCAAAAGATTCACCTAAAAATATTTACCAAGGTTTCCCTAATTTTTGGTGTAAATTTCAAGATTAAGAAATGATGATTTCTTCAAGATAAAAACTGATACTAAGTATGTATATTTTTGAGAAAAATATATATATTTATTGGTCACCAAATTTTGTGCTAAGTGTATGTAATATGTATTGTATGTAATAGTGTATTAGGACTTGAAAATAAACTAAATACTCCTAAGGAGTAAAAATACGAAAATACACATACAACATGCTTAGAAAAATACAAGAACATATATTCATGAAAATATATTTCTTAGAAGATTATGTAACTTGGACAAGTTACGAAATTAAAATGTCTTTTTGGACGAAAATATATAACTCGGGTGAAAAATTGTAACACCCCGTGTTTTCAAGAAGTCAAAGTCAAAGTCAAGGTCAAAGTCAACGGCCGATTTCGCGCAACTTGACTTATAGAAATTTCTTTATTTTGATTGTATTATGTGGAGTAAGTGTCGTTAATTACAATAATCGAAGAACGACTGTGAACTATAGGAAGTAACAATGCGATAAAGTTAACTAAACGATAATCAAACTATGCTAATCAAATCGACAATCGAATCGTAAACCGAACTACGCATATTAGTTATTGTTATACGTGTGTGTGCCCTATGTGTTACTTGTGCATGTTCATTTAAGTTATATGTGGTAATCAATAGAAACACAAACGAACTCGAAATGCAATCGAACTCAATCGACATCGAACCCGAATCACAATCGAACTATGATAATTAGTGGAGAAGAGATAGTGCTAGATATGAGTGGTTGGGATTAAAAGTACTTTGACTAGGAAACTCTATCGCAATCGCATCACTCGCAATCGAAATCGAAACGTAAAAAATCGTCGCGTCAAACATTCGAACCAAGTGCCATCCGGCCGGATAGCCATCCGACCAGATAGCCACTTGGGGCATGAGTCAGGTGCCATCCGACCGAGATGTCATCCGACTGGATAGTCATTCGGGCGGTGTGCCATCTGACCAGACAACACTTTCCCCTTTTGGAATCCTATAAATACCCATGTCACTCTCAAACCTTTCTACTTTTGGAAACATCTGTCCGACCAGCTCGTGTTCCTCACCTTTTCTTCGATTTCTCTCAATCCCGGTAAGATCTCGTCCTAAATCTTGTACTTTCTTGATCTACACGCACTCCTACACCTTTCTATATTTTAAATCTTAACTTTTAACCGTGAAATCACTGGATTTCGGGTGTTCTAGGATGACGTCATCATGTGTTCTTGAAGAACTTCATGTTTTGACTTCAATCCACCAAGAACAACCTAGATCTAACCGATTTCCACACAAATACACAAAGATCCTGTAGAGGTCTCAACATAAACATAGTGGAAAAGGATTGAAAGATGGTTTCTAACTTTCTTTCAACTCTTTTACACTCAATGCACTCAAAACCGATAGAATCGGACCTTGTTCTAGTCTCCTACTCACACTTAGTGTTGTACTAGTTCAAGATCTGGATTCTACTCACGAGACCACCGATTTCGGGTTAAACAAGAACAACCGTCTTGAGCTGGTAACCGGCCGAACAAGGGTGATTCCTGGTCGGTTTGGTCACGCGGGTCAAAATGGAGTTCTATTGGTTAACACGTTGTCAACACGTCTCGATAAAACGACAAACAATTAAAACGACCAAGTGTAGGACGAACTGAACAATCGGAACGGAATGCTGTCCGACCGGACTACCGTCCGACTGGATGACCATCCGAACGGATTGCTGTCCGAACGGATAACACCTTGGGTCCCACACCTCATCAACTCTAACTGAAGTTTGAGTATCGAACGAATTGCCATTCGATCGGACTACTATCCAACCGGATTACTCTTCGGATCATGAGATACTAGGACTTTAAAGACTTAAACAATTTTCAACATGTTCATTAACAGGGTTGCCACCCGGTCGAATGGACATCCGATCGAGTGACTCTTCTGTTATGAAATGTTTCCACAAAGTAACCTTGTCACTAAGGTCGCCGTCCGACCGGATTACCGTTCGACCGGATGACAATCCGAACGGATTGTTATCCGTACGATTGACTGTCCGATCGACCGACTTGGAGGATAGATATACTTCAATGTTTTCAAAATGCTACAACGAAAACTTCAAAGGACAAGCCATCATACACAAACACATTCATCACGTAGGAAGAAACAATCAACTAGAACAGTCATCCGGCCGGACTACCATCCGAACGGGTTGTTATCCGCACGATTAGCCGTCCGATCGGATTACCATCCGACCGAACTGCTATCCTACCCATTCACACTTTGTATCGTTTTACGCGTCACTTATCGTTATGCTATCAATCCATTCAGGGTAACTTTACTCGCTAAGCGCTCCCTTCAATCCATCAACCGTTGTGAGTATACTCGATCCCTTTTTGCTTTATGCACTTTTGGGTGTTACATACGTTACAACTATTCAAATCACATCAAACACACTACTCAATACTATTTGAACGCTAACCGTTAATGCATGTTATACGTGGCTTATGAATGCTTGTTTGTTATGTTTACACATAGAATGCTGTCTACCTGCCTTAGCAACAATAGTACTATAGTTTGGACTCAGCACCCGTTCACACGGGGGTTGTTAAGGACAATTACTTGCATGGATTACGGTGGTAATCATGTATTGCGAACTGCATTTGGCAGTCAACCCGCAGTCATTGGTATCGATGGATCTATGTCGATAACTACCGTGCTTCATTTCACTATGTGTACGTGCTGGTTATGCGTAAACGAATTCGAACTTTATATGCTATTACCAAACTTGTATGCTCACCTTTACACTATGTGTATTGACTTTTACTTTAACGTATGTGACAGGTGCTTAGGAAGTTTACATGCTTAGCTTGCTGTGAACTTGAGGCTAGGAAAGGTCTAGGATGCTCTCTGTGCTGTGATGAAATCAAAGCTAGGAAAAGAGGTCCTAGAAACCAATAACTAAACTACCTATGTATAAATCTGAGTTGTCGGAACAGAACTACTTGACTAGATTTTGTCTGTAATAATTTGTTTACTGTTTGAGACATGGTATGGGACATGTTATTTAAATTGAATGGTAATGATAATTGTTATGGAAACTTCTGGACAATCTGTTTCGCTCAGTGCCATGCCCCGATGATTCCGCCATCGGTTGGGGTGTGACAGATTGGTATCAGAGCCATAACTATAGCGAATTAGGCAAGACACGACCTAGTCCGGGTCGATGTCTTAGATACCTAGTCTATAGTTATGAACCAACAGACCGACTTGTGCATATCCATTAGGGATTATGTACGAGCTTATCTCTCGATATTCTCGCTTATGCTACACTATCACTGCACTCGAATTTTCAACTATGAAAGAGTAACTAAGTCGCGATTAGGTGTGAAAACCGCAAACTCTCGACTAAAGATGTTAATCAACCCGCGTTTTATTTACAAACGGGGAGAATTATGCCAAATCAGGAGTGAAATCCATATTTTGATGAATAATCTCCTCTATTTTGTTAAAACAGGGATAAAGTTGTTAAGCTAGGGGTGAAACCCTAACCTTGACTACTTGTTCTGCTCATTTTACAAAACTCTCACCAAAGTTTTGATGAATTTCAAGGACTCGAGTGCTTAAACAACCGAAAGGATGTTTGCCATTCACCGCATGACAGTGATAGAGCATAGCCTATTGGGTCAACAAGGACTTGTTGTGCATCCTTGTGAATAGTCGAATCACTTTGGGTAGTCGAAGTCTAATAGCCGCAGACAATCTATATCTCGAGATTTATGTGTTTAGATTCTGAGCCCGCGACTGCTGACTCTGATGATTCGTCGATTTTATGTGCTTGTATGTATGTTTACCTGTTTAGGTGTTTAAATTTTGGAGATTTCCTCGATTTTTGCTTTCACTTCAATCGACACACGTGACTCGCACTGCATCTCTATCTTAATACGCTGACAAATCGCTGAACTATAGACTACTTTATGCTACGTTATACGCTTATACTACACGACTCGATATGCTAAACGCGAACGCTATATTCGAACGCTCGCGAACTGTGAATGATAGGTTTCTGTAATCTGACTGCCTCTTGTGCTTAAATGCTTCTGTGGTTTACGTGCTTCTGTGATTCTGTGCTCTATATGCTTACGTGACTGTGTGAATCTGTGCTCATATGAATCTGTGACTGATTGACTATGTGTTTATGCGCCTACGAAATTGTATGTGTTCCTGAGCTTTAGTAAGTACTAGACGTGTGGGGTGAGATTCGAATACAATGTGTTGAGTCCTGTGACGATGTCTGTTGCAGACAATGTCATCTGGATCCCGTCACACACTTTCTCGTCAAGAAAAGAGAGACAAACGCCTTGCTTCTATCATCGCCAAGCAGGTAGCAAAAGCCGTACGTGATGTCTACGAGAACGTCAGCAAATCATCTGAGGAGTCGAGAACCGAAGCTCCTAAAGCTGCTACCAAGACTACTTTCAATTTCAAGCAATTCAAGTCGTGTGGGCCAAAAGAATTCACTGGCGAGGGAGGTCCTACTGCACTATTCCAATGGTTCGATTCCATTGAGGTCACTCTACGACAGAGTGGTTGCCCTGATGACCTCCGTACTCTGAATGCTACCGGCGTTTTCCAGTCCCGTGCACTAGACTGGTGGACGGACGAGAGGAACAAGTGAGGGAACGATGCAGCCTACGGTCTGTCGTGGGATGAGCTCAAAGAAGTCATGCTAGAGGAATTCTGCCCTCCTCACGAACGTCAGAAGCTAGAAGATGAATTTTGGCACATACATCAACATGAAGGTGACAATGCTGCGCTCACTGCTCGCTTCAAATAGCTCAGCATCATTTGTCCTGACCAAGTCAAGACTCCGGAGATCACAATCAAGAAGTATATCCGAGCTTTGCCCGACTGCGTCGCATATTTCGTGCAAGCGGCTAAGACTAAGACGATCGAAGAAACTTATTTGCTGGCTGCTGAAATCAACGACAAACGGGTCAAGGCTGGTGTCTGGGATAAAACTTCGAAGCACCTGCATCAAGCTACCACCACCGCACCAACTGTTGAAACCACCTCATCGAGCAACAAGAGAAAGAACAGCTCCAGCAACAAGAACTGTGTGATCACTGCTGCACCGATTCAAGTTGTACCAGCCCAATAGTGTCAAGTAGCGGTGCCTGTGGCAAATGCACCGTCTGCAAAGCGTGCATTCACTGGGCCACACCCGCTCTGCCCTACTTGTACCTACCACCACCCGACTGCCATTGCTTGCCGTTTCTGTGCTCATTGCAATATGTACGGCCATTTTACTGCCAACTGCCGTGTTCGCCAAGCTCCTGCTCATCAAGCTCTACTCACCGCCCCTCAGGGTCAACAAGCTCCTCCGGCACCCGCGGTCAACGCCAGAGCCTGCTTCGCATGTGGCGATCCTAACCATTTCACCAACACGTGCCCAAACAGGGTTGCGAAACAAGAGCCCCAGCAACAGCAGCACCACCAGCAGCAGCAACAACAGGCCGCACGCGCTAGAACTTTCAACATCAACGTGCGTCAAGCCCAAGCCAACAACAACGTGGTCAATGGTACGTTCCTTGTGAATGGTATTTATGCTTCATGTTTGTTTGATAATGGAGCCGATAATTGCTTTGTGTCGTTCGAATTCGAGAAACTCCTTAGTCGTAAGCGCTCTCAACTCTCCTTGACGTTCGATGTTGAAGTCGCTACCGGAAGAACTGTCGCCGTCAATTCTGTTCTTCGTGATTGTACTCTTGAGCTCAACAATCACATCTTTCCAATCGACCTTATTCCGATGCAACTCGGAAGTTTCGATGTCATAGTAGGCATTGACTTTCTTCGCGAAAACCATGCTGAAGTTGTGTGCTTCGACAAGATGATCCTATTCTCGCTTGCGAATGGTGATTTATTGTGTGTCTACGGTGAAACTACTTCGAAAGGTCTCAAGCTCATGTCATGTGTTCAAGCTAGCAAGCATCTCCGCAAGGAATACAGGGCTTTCTTGGCTAACATTGTAGTAACGGAGTAGGAAGAGAAAGAGAAGAAGGAAGTGAAAGACGTTCCTGTGGTTCGAGAATTTCCTAATGTTTTTCCAGAGGATCTTCCCGGACTACCACCAAGTCGTGATATCGACTTTCGTATCGACCTCATTCCTGGAGCCAACCCTATTGCCAAAGCTCCCTACCGACTCGCGCCATCAGAAATGCGCTAACTTTCAAACCAACTCCAGGAATTACTTGAGAAAGGCTTCATTCGCCCGAACACCTCTCCTTGGGGCGCGCCGGTCCTTTTTGTCAAAAAGAAGGATGGGTCATTCAGGATGTGCATCGATTATCGGGAATTGAATAAGCTAACTATCAAAAACCGCTATCCCCTACCTCGCATCGATGATTTGTTTGACCAACTACAAGGTGCTACATGCTTCTCGAAGATCAATCTACGCTCAAGATATCACCAACTACGTATTCAAGAGGAGGATATACCCAAAACCGCGTTTCGCACTCGATACGGCCACTACGAATTCGTTGTTATGCCCTTTGGCTTAACCAACGCACCTGCGGTTTTCATGGATCTGATGAATCGCGTGTGTAAGCCATATCTGGACCATTTCGTCATCGTGTTTATCGACGATGTCTTGATCTATTCCAAGTCGAAAGCCGAACACGCGCAACATCTACGTTTGGTTCTCGAGTTACTCCAGGGGAACCAACTCTACGCCAAGTTCTCCAAATGTGAATTCTGGCTGGAGGAGGTTCAGTTTCTGGGTCACATCGTTAATAGTCAAGGTATTCATGTCGATCCCGCGAAGATTGAAGCCGTTAAGAGTTAGATTACACCCAAGAACCCATCTGAAGTCTGTTCTTTTCTCGGACTGGCGGGCTATTATCGACGATTTATCGAAGGATTCTAAAAGATCGTAGTACCACTTACCGCTCTCACACATAAAGACAAAACTTTTGTTTGGGGAACCAAACAGGAGTCTGCCTTCCGAACCCTTAAGCACATGCTTTGCAACGCTCCCGTTCTCACATTGCCCGACGGAAACAATGATTTCATTGTCTATTGTGATGCTTCCAACCTTGGTCTTGGTTGTGTCCTTATGCAGCGGGACAAGGTTATAGCTTACGCATATCGTCAGCTCAAAATCCACGAGAAGAACTATACAACCCATGACCTCGAGCTAGGCGCAGTTGTTTTTGCGTTAAAGATTTGGCGACACTACCTGTATGGTACCAAGTGTACGATCTTCATCGATCATAGGAGCCTACAGCATATCTTTAATCAGAAGGAACTTAATATGCGTCAACGCCGATGGGTAGAACTTCTCAACGATTACGACTGTGAGATTCGTTATCACCCAGGCAAGGCAAATGTTGTAGCCGACGCACTCAGCAAACGGAGCTATCTGCTTAGCACCCGTAATGTTCTAGCCCAATACGATCTCGAATCCCTCATCCGCGAAGCTCAGCACGCGTGTTTTAACGAACGTACTCTGAAGAAAGAAATAATCTACCACGATGGAGCCCAACTTGTGAGCAAGTCAAATGGGATATTCCACTTTCTGGACCGAATTTGGGTTCCCAAACGGACCAATTTGCGATAGATCTTGATGGACGAAGCCCACAAATCCCGGTATTCTATTCATCCCGGTGCTGACAAAATGTACCAGGACCTTCGTTATAAGTACTGGTGGTCGGGCATGAAAAGGGATATTGCTCTCTATGTTGGAAAATGCCTGACCTGTGCGAGAGTCAAGGCTGAACATCAAAGACCCTCTGGCTTACTCGAACAACCACCGATCCCCATGTGGAAGTGGGAGAGTATA
Organism: Helianthus tuberosus; assembly: GCA_030545235.1. Classification (NCBI taxonomy): domain Eukaryota; kingdom Viridiplantae; phylum Streptophyta; class Magnoliopsida; order Asterales; family Asteraceae; genus Helianthus; species Helianthus tuberosus. The sequence goes on along the minus strand of CM060439.1, from coordinate 40,634,858 downwards.
GCTATGGACTTTATAACAAAGCTACCGCACACGTCATCAGGACATGACAGCATTTGGGTTGTGGTTGACCGTTTGACTAAATCAGCTCACTTTTTGCCAATACGGGAAGACTACAAGGTAGAACGATTAGCCCGAATCTACACCGACGATATCATTTGTAATCATGGGACGCCTCGCGACATCATCTCTGATCGTGATGCTCGGTTTACCTCGCGACTGTGGGAAACGTTTCAAACGGCGCTCGGTACATCGCTAAATCTAAGTACCGCTTTCCACCCTCAAACCGACGGTCAGACTGAAAGAACGATTCATACTCTTGAAGACATGCTCCGTTCGTGTGTCATAGACTTCGGTGGTAATTGGGATAAATACCTACCGTTAGTCGAATTCTCGTATAACAACAGCTATCATTCTAGCATTCAAATGGCACCATTCGAGGCTTTATACGAAAGAAGATGTCGATCGCCTATTGTGTGGCACGAGATCGGTCACTCGCAAATAACCGGTCCTGAGCTATTACAAGAAACGACAGACCGAATTTTCCAAATTCGAGACAACCTGGTAAAAGCTCAGAATCGACAGAAAAGTTATGCCGATAGACGACGCAAGCCCCTTGAATTTGACGTTGGCGACTACGTACTCCTAAAGGTATCACCTTGGAAGGGTGTGGTCCGATTCGGCAAGAAAGGAAAGCTCGCGCCTCGATATGTTGGACCTTTTAAGATTTTGGAAAGGATCAGTAAAGTTGCCTACAGACTCGAGCTACCGGAGGAACTTAGTAACGTCCACCCGACTTTCCACGTGTCAAACCTTCGAAAGTGCCTAGCCGACCACGACTTACATGTTCCTCTCGATGACCTGCAAGTGAACGAAACATTACACTTCGTGGAGAAGCCTGTCAAAATCATGGACCGCCAGACCAAGCAACTCAGGCGCTCGCACATTCCTATTGTGAAAGTCCGATGGGAAGGCAAACGAGGCGCCGAGTTCACTTGGGAACTCTAAAGCGACATGAAGGCGAAGTACCCGCAGTTATTTAAGGAGAAAGTCTAGAAAGAGAAAGTCCTCAAAAGTGATTCACGGTGTTGTCTGTTACGGCTTCGGCCTAATTTCAGGACGAAATTCCCTAAACAAGGGGAGGCTGTAACACCCCGTGTTTTCAAGAAGTCAAAGTCAAGGTCAAAGTCAACGACCGATTTCGCGCAACTTGACTTATAGAAATTTCTTTATTTTGATTGTATTATGTGGAGTAAGTGTCATTAATTAAAATAATCGAAGAACGACTGTGAAATATAGGAAGTAACAATGTGATAAAGTTAACTAAACGATAATCAAACTATGCTAATCAAATCGACAATCGAATCGCAAACCAAACTACGCATATTAGTTATTGTTATACGTGTGTGTGTGCCCTATGTGTTACTTGTGCATGTTCATTTAAGTTATATGTGGTAATCAATAGAAACGCAAACGAACTCGAAATGCAATCGAACTCAATCGACATCGAACCCGAATCACAATCGAACTATGATAATTAGTGGAGAAGAGATAGTGCTAGATATGAGTGGTTGGGATTAATAGTAATTTGACTAGGAAACTCTATCGCATTCGCATCACTCGCAATCGAAATCGAAACCTCAAAAATCGTCGCGTCAAACATTCGAACCAAGTGCCATCCGGCCGGATAGCCATCCGACCGGATAGACACTTGGGGCATGAGCCAGGTGCCATCCGACCGAGATGTCATCCGACCGGATAGTCATTCGGGCGGTGTGCCATCTGACCGGACAACACTTTCCCCTTTTGGAATCCTATAAATACCCATGTCACTCTCAAACCTTTCTACTTTTGGAAACATCTGTCCGACCAGCTCGTGTTCCTCACCTTTTCTTCGATTTCTCTTAATCCCAGTAAGATCTCGTCCTAAATCTTGTACTTTCTTGATCTACACGCACTCCTACACCTTTCTATCTTTTAAATCTTAACTTTTAACCGTGAAATCACTGGATTTCGGGTGTTCTAGGATGACGTCATCATGTGTTCTTGAAGAACTTCATGTTTTGACTTCAATCCACCAAGAACAACCTAGATCTAACCGATTTCCACACAAATACACAAAGATCCTGTAGAGGTCTCAACATAAACATAGTGGAAAAGGATTGAAAGATGGTTTCTAACTTTCTTTCAACTCTTTTACACTCAATGCACTCAAAACCGATAGAATCGGACCTTGTTCTAGTCTCCTACTCACACTTAGTGTTGTACTAGTTCAAGATCTGGATTCTACTCACGAGACCACTGATTTCGGGTTAAACAAGAATAACCGTCTTGAGCCGGTAACCGGCCGAACAAGGGTGATTCCTGGTCGGTTTGGTCACGCGGGTCAAAATGGAGTTCTATTGGTTAACACGTTGTCAACACGTCTCGATAAAACGACAAACAATTAAAACGACCAAGTGTAGGACGAACGGAACAATCGGAACGGAATGCTGTCCGACCGGACTACCGTCCGACCAGATGACCATCCGAACGGATTGCTGTCCGAACGGATAACACCTTGGGTCCCACACCTCATCAACTCTAACTGAAGTTTGAGTATCGAACGAATTGCCATCCGATCGGACTACCATCCGACCGGATTACTCTTCGGATCATGAGATACTAGGACTTTAAAGACTTAAACAATTTTCAACATGTTCATTAACAGGGTTGCCACCCGGTCGAATGGACATCCGACCGAATGATTCTTCTGTTATGAAATGTTTCCACAAAGTAACCTCGTCACTAAGGTCGCCGTCCGACCGGATTACCGTCCGACCGGATGACAATCCGAATGGATTGTTATCCGTACGATTAACCGTCCGATCGACCGACTTGAAGGATAGAGATACTTCAATGTTTTCAAAATGCTACAACGAAAACTTCAAAGGACAAGCCATCATACACAAACACATTCATCACGTAGGAAGAAACAATCCACTCGAACAGTCATCCGACCGGACTACCATCTGATCGGATGACCATCTGAACGGGTTGTTATCCGCACGATTAGCTGTTCGATCGGATTACCATCCGACCGAACTGCTATCCAACCCATTCACACTTTGTATCGTTTTACGCGTCACTTATCGTTATGCTATCAATCCATTCATGCTAACTTTACTCGCTAAGCGCTCCCTTCAATCCATCAACCGTTGTGAGTATACTCAATCCCTTTTTGCTTTATTCACTTTTGGGTGTTACATACGTTACAACTATTCAAATCACATCAAACGCACTACTCAATACTATTTGAACGCTAACCGTTAATGCATGTTATACGTGGCTTATGAATGCTTGTTTGTTATGTTTACACATGGAATGTTGTCTACCTGCCTTAGCAACGATAATACTATAGTTTGGACTCAGCACCCGTTCACACGGGGGTTGTTAAGGACAATTACTTGCATGGATTACGGTGGTAATCATGTATTGCGAACTGCATTTGGCAGTCAACCCGCAGTCATTGGTATTGATGGATCTATGTCGATAACTAACGTGCTTCATTTCACTATGTGTACGTGCTGGTTATGCGTAAACGAATTCGAACTTTATATGCTATTACCAAACTTGTATGCTCACCTTTACACTATGTGTATTGACTTTTACTTTAACGTATGTGACAGGTGCTTAGGAAGTTTACATGCTTAGCTTGCTGTGAACTTGAGGCTATGAAAGGTCTAGGATGCTCTCTGTGCTGTGATGAAATCAAAGCTAGGAAAAGAGGTCCTAGAAACCAATAAATAAACTACCTATGTATAAATCTGAGTTGTCGCAACAGAACTACGTGACCAGATTTTGTCTGTAATAATTTGTTTACTGTTAGAGACATGGTATGGGACATGTTATTTAAATTGAATGGTAATGATAATTGTTATGGAAACTTCTGGACAATCTGTTTCGCTCAGTGCCATGCCCCGATGATTCCGCCATCGGTTGGGGTGTGACAAAAATACAAGATACTTATATTTATTTTTGAGAAAATAATACAAGTAAGATACATAGTTAAAAATATAAATTATATTTAACAACAAAGAGCACATACATAAAAGATGGTGACTTGTACTTGTGCCATACAAGTCTAGTGACTGACGTTAATAAAACACGTATAGGTTACGACGCTATAGATACAACCGGTGAAGTTTACAGCGCAAGAAACGCAAAGTTGTGAGTTCTTGTCCCCTCTTTTAAACTTTTACATGCTTTTTAAACTTGGGGAAAATACATGTGTTATGGTATATTGGATACAAAAACTAAGGAATGATACTTTAGATCATGTCAAGAATAGGGTGTCATAAGCACCATTAATCATTTACATACCATGACCGCGGAACAAAAGGTTAGATCTAATGGGTTTTAGGCAGCCACACTCTTGGTGATACTAGTACCAAGCAGTGCTTTTGTGTCTCTAGTCGTGAATCGACAACGAAAAATGCCTATGGTTTGGATGCTTCCTATGTCGTGTCACATGTTAATGCCCTTGCAAACCATTAGCGATCTCGATTTCCTTATATTTACAGAAATACTTGTTTCATACAAATTACATACCATGTTTTTATTCAAGTATACAAACGTTCAATACAAAAACTGCATGAATTCACATCAACATTATGTTGACGATTTTCCAAAAACTCACATGTATTTCAGGTAACTAAAGTGGATGTGCGTTGAAGTGTCGTATATATTAGGTGTATATTTTAAGCCCTTTTTAACACTTATTTTAGCCAAGTTTTAAATTTATAAAACACAATATTTCACTAACACTAAACATACATATGGGCAAGTGCACCCATCATTGAGTGTAGTATAGCGTTGGTAAGATACCGAGGTCGTCCAAGGACACAAGAGCTTTTAGTACCGGTTTATCCTCAACGTCTAATCAAAATAAAAAGTTTTAGAAAAATGTTTTAAGCTAACAAAAAAAATAAAAACTAACTAAAATGCTGAAAATAAAAATAAAAATAAAAACAGATAGACAAGATGAATCATTTGGTTCCGACTCGTATCTAGTATAACCTTTGATTATTTCCGCACTTTTGCACATAATTAAGAGATTATCTTAGTTATTGTAGTAGGCCCCTCTTTTGAAGGTGACGTTACCCTCACCCCAGTAGTTTGAGTCAGCAAGGATACAATCCTAAAAGGGTGGATTATTGGAAGATAATGAATTAAGTTATTAATGCAGTATTGTGGTAGGCCCCGCTTTTGGCGGTGACGTTACCCTCGGCTAAGTAGTCTGAGTCAGCAGGGATACAGTCCTAAATAGCCGGGTTATAGTATTAATAGTAGTTAACTTATGAGGGGATCAAAGAGTTTGGACCCCCGCCATCCAATACCGTGAAGTATTGAAGGAGGTCCTACTAAATTTGACCCAGGTCCATTGCAGGACCTCTAAACGCTGAACAATGGCAAGACCTTTACCAAACCGTTCCCTTAACCCCCGACCAGGTAGCCAACATACCTCCATATAGACCGTGGAGATATGAATGGTGAAAATCCTTTATTTTATATAGACAGTAAAATAATGCCAAGACACCACAGACAAACGATAAGGAAAGATCACCTTCAACATAAGTAACTAGTTATTAAAGTCATTAATACAAAACCAAATAAAAAGTGCAAAAGATTAGAAATAAAAAGTATTATACTAGACACTTTGTCTTCACCAAGTGATGTAAGAGACTTAGGCAAACATGGCCTTGATTGTCAAGAACTCTTACGATCAATCTTGGATCCCGAGACGACTCACACACTCTACGATGGACAATGGATGATGGTGGTGGATGATGGTGTTGTGATGGTGGTGGGTGGTGGATGAAGTGTGAGAGAGGTGGTGTGCCAAGGGATGAGTTGAAATGAATCCAAGCACTCCTATTTATAGGCTGAACAGAGAGCTGGGCACGGCCCCGTGCCTGTCTGACACTCTCTCTCCTCATTAATTGTAATTCGCAATTACAATAAATGCGCCTGCTGTACTTTCGACACGCCCCCGTGTCCGCTGGGCACGGCCCGTGGTGGGCAATAGAAGCTTCTATAGATTTGTCTTTTCTGCTGCTTCTTGGGCACGGCCCCGTGCTGGCTGAGCACGGGGCGTGTTCAGTCTTCTGACTTCTCTAATTTGCTTTGGAAGGTGCCGTTGAGGGGTCGGGCAGTCCACTAATGTTCCTTTTCTTGTATTTATGTTGGATTTAGCTGTCTTTTTGCTTCTTTTGCGTTTTTGAGCTCATTTAATCCTGAAAATACAAAAGGAAGACAAAAACACTCTTTTTCCAATATTAGTACTTAAAAAGGGTTAGTTTTATGCCTTATTTGATGTAATTTATATGTTGCATTTTACACACATCAAATACCCCCACACTTGAACTTTTGCTTGTCCTCAAGCAAAACTCTTTAATATGTGGCTTACACTCCCAAATGGAATAGGTAGAAGAGAAGGTTTTGGGCTTGTCGTAGAGTGTCGGGATGTCCAAGATCTTTTTGGGTTTTTATTTTTATCTATTTACAATCCTATTCGTAATGATTTATTTAGAACGTTTCATAGGAGAAATTACTTATTTGGGCATAACATGCCTTTTTTAAAATTCCATTTATATACAAGTTCACATACCTCACGGGAGAAATCACTCACACTCGGCCGAAGGTGTATTTTTAGTGAATCACTCGAGAGCGGCATGGAACTTATTCCTACCATAGGCTTGCCAAGCAATCAATCCTCCTCCTTTTTAACTTTTATACCTTTGTAAATATCAAGAGGACTTTGTGGGTTAAGGGTTAGGCTTGGGTTAAAGGTAGGTGGTTGGGATAGTGGTTAGTAGAAAAAAAGCGTAACAAGTGTCGGTTTTCGTAAGACTTACTATTTTTTTGTAACTTTTTATTTTGATGAAGCTTTTATTCAAACAAAGTTATTTTTGATGAACTTGTTTGTTTATTTTATTTTTGCTTCATCATCAACACATTTTTTTTTTCAAACGAAAAACCGAACTTGTTACTAAAACAAAGGGTTAAAAATGAAAAAGGTTTTGGTGGGTAAAAGGGTTTTTTGGTTTGGGTGATGAAACGAAAATGTTTAGGCTCAAAGGGGCTAACTAGGGGGATTTTTGGGTAGGTGGTAAAAGAAAAAGAAAAATAATGGTGTAGAAATAAAAAAAAAATTAGTCCTAATGCCTCCATCATTTACTTACTCGGGTTTAAGTTGATAAGGACTGGGAATGTATCGTCATGGCAAGTTCTAGAGTCGTAAGAACCAAGCGACTATTCACACAAGAAACGAAAAATGAGCATTTAGTCTAAAGATGTAAATTTGTATGCTCAATAAAGGCTCAAAACTCACTTTTGTGGGAATGGGTTTTTATGTGATCAAGTATATATAATCAAATTTTAACTAAGTTTGCCATGCCTTTTCATAATTTTCTTATGTTGGTTCTTTTTATCACTACGCTATCGGTTGTAAATTTGTAAAAATATAACCTTTTTGAGAACTTGAATTTCCCGAGTTAAACCTAGACAAGTAAGAAAAAATGAAAATTTTTGAAAAAATTTGGGGTGATTAGCGGTTCCAATAGAGTTTTGTGTAAGGCTTGTGTTTAGGACCTGCAAAATTCAAGGTTTTAGCATCCCCCCACACTTAAATTACACATTGTCCTTAATGTGTCCCAAAAATAAAGTTTTAGGTTGATTAGATGTGTAAAATAGTGTTTAAAAAGCAAAAATTTGTGTTACTGGGCACTGAACACGGCCCCGTGTTATCCGGGCACGGCCCCGTGTTCAAGTGCCAGTAACAAAATTAAAATAAGAGAAGCAGAAGTCTGGACATGGGGGCGTGTTGGTTGAACACGGCCCGTGTCCAGGTACCTGAACTGGGCGTTTTTCTGCAGGTGGTTCAGCACGGGGCCGTGTTGGTTGGGCACGGCCCGTGTTGAACCTTCTGAACTAACTAAAATGCTGAAAATAAAAATAAAAATAAAAACAGATAGACAAGATGAATCACTTGGTTCCGACTCGTATCTAGTATAACCTTTGATTATTTCCGCACTTTTGCACATAATTAAGAGATTATCTTAGTTATTGTAGTAGGCCCCTCTTTTGAAGGTGACGTTACCCTCACCCCAGTAGTTTAATTCAGCAAGGATACAATCCAAAAAGGGTGGATTATTGGAAGATAATGAATTAAGCTATTAATGCAGTATTGTGGTAGGCCCCGCTTTTGGCGGTGACGTTACCCTCGGCTAAGTAGTCTGAGTCAGCAGGGATACAGTCCTAAATAGCCGGGTTATAGTATTAATAGTAGTTAACTTATGAGGGGATCAAAGAGTTTGGACCCCTGCCATCCAATACCGTGAAGTATTGAAGGAGGTCCTACTAAATTTGACCCAGGTCCATTGCAGGACCTCTAAACGCTGAACAATGGCAAGACCTTTACCAAACCGTTCCCTTAACCCCCGACCAGGTAGCCAACATACCTCCATATAGACTGTGGAGATATGAATGGTGAAAATCCTTTATTTTATATAGACAGTAAAATAATGCCAAGACACCACGGACAAACGATAAGGAAAGATCACCTTCAACATAAGTAACTAGTTATTAAAGTCATTAATACAAAACCAAATAAAAAGTGCAAAAGATTAGAAATAAAAAGTATTATACTAGACACTTTGTCTTCACCAAGTGATGTAAGAGACTTAGGCAAACATGGCCTTGATTGTCAAGAACTCTTACGATCAATCTTGGATCCCGAGACGACTCACACACTCTACGATGGACAATGGATGATGGTGGTGGATGATGGTGTTGTGATGGTGGTGGGTGGTGGATGAAGTGTGAGAGAGGTGGTGTGCCAAGGGATGAGTTGAAATGAATCCAAGCACTCCTATTTATAGGCTGAACAGAGAGCTGGGCACGGCCCCGTGTCCGCTGGGCACAGCCCCGTGCTTGTCTGACACTCTCTCTCCTCATTAATTGTAATTCGCAATTACAATAAATGCGCCTGCTGTACTTTCGACACGCCCCCGTGTCCGATGGGCACGACCCGTGGTGGGCAATAGAAGCTTCTATAGATTTGTCTTTTCTGCTGCTTCTTGGGCACGACCCCGTGCTGGCTGAGCACGGGGCGTGTTCAGTCTTCCGACTTCTCTAATTTGCTTTGGAAGGTGCCGTTGAGGGGTCGGGCAGTCCACTAATGTTCCTTTTCTTGTATTTATGTTGGATTTAGCTGTCTTTTTGCTTCTTTTGCGTTTTTGAGCTCATTTAATCCTGAAAATACAAAAGGAAGACAAAAACACTCTTTTTCCAATATTAGTACTTAAAAAGGGTTAGTTTTATGCCTTATTTGATGTAATTTATATGTTGCATTTTACACACATCATGCGCGCAGTCTTACTCTTGCTCTTGGATGTTGTTTATGTTGTTAGCTATGTTGTGTCAAGACTCCTATGCCTCTTTTGCTGGATTTGGTTGTTATATCCCACCTCATGTGGTGATATAATAATTAAAATCTTGTTGTTTGTGGATGAAATAAAGTTGTAAACTTTTTAAAACAATTATTGGTCGTGTCATGTAAACACTTATCTTAACCATGTTTTGAATGTTTAATGTCAATGGCATTTGGAGTTATTTTATGAGCATGTAGTATGTTTACCATTCGTATGCAATGAGAACCTTTCAAGATCACACCTCGTGCTTCCGCCTAAGAAAGGGGTGTGACAGATTGGTATCAGAGCTGCGATTGTAGTGAACCAGGATTCCTTCTCGAGTCTAGACTACAATCTTTTGGATCCTTTCATGAAAACAATTTTTCAAAAAGTTTTCATTGAATAAAAATGTTCCGCGACATCCACTACCTGAAACTGTTTTCGAAGAGTCAAGTAAGGACACTACGAGACTTAGGGTGCACTGGAGCAGCACTTGTCTTTGACTAGAAATTAGTTGCAACTATGTGTGATAATTAATATATACATATACTAGAAATAGAATATCTCAGGTACTCGTGACTCTACCTGAAAACAATGGCCTATCTGAAGGAAGTGATCCGACGATGAAACGAACAGTGCGGACTGTGCAAGGACTTACGTAATTATGGATACATACATAATTATGGAATTCAGTGCACAGAAACCACAGCAAGTCTTGTCACGTATCAAACGAGATTCCCTCAATACAAGAAAAGGTCAAACGTGAATACCCTCACCCCTCCCCCAGCCTATTAAATACTCTGTTGGAGTAATAATTTAGGGTATAAAGACAAGAACCGCCAATGTGAAGTAAGATATTTTGTCCTTTACATATATTAAACTTGTACTTTTGGGAGATGTAACCCTTATGCATTTTGTTTACTTCGCAAACAATGATGTAACAAGTTGTTCTGATATGTGTAAAGACTCGGTGAATATCTTATGACACGCCAGTATTTATCTATTTATACATGCTTGTTGCTGTATGAATTGATTTATACGTTGGGCGGATTGTTTGATGTCACTTATGTGGGTATATGTCTGTGTATATATACTATTACTGTCTTGTATGATGATATCAAACAAATGTCTAACCCTGTTTTGTTATGTTCTGTCAGAACATGGCACCTAGGAGAGCTGTGAACAATCAAGATTCCGATCAACCCCTCCTCCTCTTCTGCCGAGGACCGCTGAAGAACTGAACGCCCTACTGGAGGAAAGGATCTCCGCAGCTGTCGCCTAATACGAGGCGAACCGCACCAAATAAAGTGGAGAACCAAGCAATGCTAGACGTAATGGACAAGGAGATTCATCTGGAGGAAAAACGACTCAAGGTTGCACCTTCAAGCAGTTTCTCGACTGCAAGCCACTGAACTACGACGACACTGGAGGTGCAGTGGCGTTTGTACGCCGGACGGAGAAGACTGATTCCACTATCCGCATGAGCAAGTGTACCGCGGATCAACAAGTCACTTTTGTTACTGGGTTGTTTATTGATGAAGCTTTGACTTGGTGGAATTTGCAAGTCCAGACTCTGGGTAATGATGCTGCGTACGGCATGACATGGGATGAGCTAAAGGAACGAATGAGAGAGAAGTATTGCTATCGTGCCGAACTCCAAAGGTTGGAGACTGAGTTCTGGCACTTGACCATGGAAGGTGCTGATATTACTGGTTATACCCGAAGGTTCCACGATTTGTCAAGAGTGATCCCCTACATGGTGACTCCCGAATTTAAGCGCGTTGAACGCTAAATCTGGGGATTGGCTCCAGAATTTCGCAGCATGGTAACTTCTGCTAAACCTGAAACGATCACTCAGGCTGTAACTCTGGCTGTCAGCCTTACTGAAGATGCTGTTCGTATGAAGAAGTTATCACTGAACCCAACTGAAAAGACCGAGACGCATGCTGAGTCGTCTGGTGATAAGAAAAGGAAGCATGCGAGCCTGAATCAAGCAACAAGTAACAACAAGGGTTCCAACAATAAGAAACGAGACCCCAACCCGCCTCAGGAGGCGAAAACTCTTGCAACCATGAATGACTCTCCTGCCAGAGGATAGCTGGGCACTCTGCCCATCTGCAACCAGTGCAAGTGATGTGCGATAAAGTGTCGTATATATTAGGTGTATATTTTAAGCCCTTTTTAACACTTATTTTAGCCAAGTTTTAAATTTATAAAACACGATATTTCACTAACACTAAACACACATATGGGCAAGTGCACCCATCGTTGAGTGTAGTATAGCGTTGGTAAGATACCGAGGTCGTCCAAGGACACAAGAGCTTTTAGTACCGGTTTATCCTCAAAGTCTAACCAAAATAAAAGTTCAGAAAAATGTTTTAAACTAAGAAAATTAAAAACTAGCTAAAATGCTGAAAATAAAAATAAAAGAAAAACAGATAGACAAGATGAATCACTTGGTTCCGACTCGTATCTAGTATAACCTTTGATTATTTCCGCACTTTTGCACATAATTAAGAGATTATCTTAGTTATTGTAGTAGGCCCCTCTTTTGGAGGTGAAGTTACCCTCACCCCAGTAGTTTGAGTCAGCAGGGATACAATCCTAAAAGGGTGGATTATTGGAAAATAATGAATTAAGTTATTAATGCAGTATTGTGGTAGGCCCCGCTTTTGGCGGTGACGTTACCCTCGGCTAAGTAGTCTGAGTCAGCAGGGATACAGTCCTAAATAGCCGGGTTATAGTATTAATAGTAGTTAACTTATGAGGGGATCAAAGAGTTTGGACCCCCGCCATCCAATACCGTGAAGTATTGAAGGAGGTCCTACTAAATTTGACCCAGGTCCATTGCAGGACATCTAAACGCTGAACAATGGCAAGACCTTTACCAAACCATTCCCTTAACCCCCTACCAGGTAGCCAACATATCTCCATATAGACCGTGGAGATATGAATGGTGAAAATCCTTTATTTTATATAGACAGTAAAATAATGCCAAGACACCACGGACAAACGATAAGGAAAGATCACCTTCAACATAAGTAACTAGTTATTAAAGTCATTAATACAAAACCAAATAAAAAGTGCAAAAGATTAGAAATAAAAAGTATTATACTAGACACTTTGTCTTCACCAAGTGATGTAAGAGACTTAGGCAAACATGGCCTTGATTGTCAAGAACTCTTACGATCAATCTTGGATCCCGAGACGACTCACACACTCTACGATGGACAATGGATGATGGTGGTGGATGATGGTGTTGTGATGGTGGTGGGTGGTGGATGAAGTGTGAGAGAGGTGGTGTGCCAAGGGATGAGATGAAATGAATCCAAGCCCTCCTATTTATAGGCTGAACAGAGAGCTGGACACGGCCCCGTGTCCGCTGGGCACGGCCCCGTGTCTGTCTGACAATCTCTCTCCTCATTAATTGTAATTCGCAATTACAATAAATGCGCCTGCTGTACTTTCGACACGCCCCCGTGTCCGCTGAGCACGACCCGTGGTGGGCAATAGAAGCTTCTATAGGTTTGTCTTTTCTGCTGCTTCTTGGGCACGGCCCCGTGCTGGCTGAGCACGGGGCGTGTTCAGTCTTCTGATTTCTCTACTTTGCTTTGGAAGGTGCCGTTGAGGGGTCGGGCAGTCCACTAATATTCCTTTTCTTGTATTTATGTTGGATTTAGCTGTCTTTTTGCTTCTTTTGCGTTTTTGAGCTCATTTAATCCTGAAAATACAAAAGGAAGACAAAAACACTCTTTTTCCAATATTAGTACTTAAAAAGGGTTAGTTTTATGCCTCATTTGATGTAATTTATATGTTGCATTTTACACACATCAAATTCCCCCACACTTGAACTTTTGCTTGTCCTCAAGCAATACTCTTTAATATGTGGCTTACACTCCCAAATGGAATAGGTAGAAGAGAAGGTTTTGGGCTTGTCGTAGAGTGTCGGGATTTCCAAGATCTTTTTGGGTTTTATTTTTATTTATTTACACTCCTATTCGTAATGATTTATTTAGAACTTTTCATAAAAGAAATTACTTATTTGGGCATAACATGCCTTTTTAAAATTCTATTTATATACAAGTTCACATACCTCACGGGGAAATCACTCACACTCGGCCGAAGGTGTATTTTTAGTGAATCACTCGAGAGCGGCATGGAACTTATTCCTACCATAGGCTTGCCAAGAAATCAATCCTCCTCCTTTTTAACTTTTATACCTTTGTAGATATCAAGAGGACTTTGTGGGTTAAAGGTTAGGCTAGGGTTAAAGGTAGGTGGTTGGGTTAGTGGTTAGTAGAAAAAGGGCTAAAAGCGTAACAAGTGTCGGTTTTCGTATTTTTGCAACTTTTTATTTTGATGAAGCTTTTATTCAAACTAAGTTATTTTTGATTAACTTGTTTGTTTATTTTCTTTTTGCTTCATCATTATCACACTTTTTTTTTTTTTTTTTTTTTTTTTTACGAAGAACCGAACTTGTTACTAAAATAAAGGGTTAAAAAATGAAAAAGGTTTTGTTGGGTGAAAGGGTTTTTGTTTGGGTGATGAAACGAAAAGGTTTAGGCTCAAAGGGGCTAACTAGGGGGATTTTTGGGTAGGTGGTAAAAGAAAAAGAAAAATAATGGTGTAGAAATAAAAAGGGTTAGTCCTAATGCCTCCATCATTTACTTACTCGGGTTCAAGTTGATAAGGACCGGGAATGTATTGTCATGGCAAGTTCTAGAGTCGTAAGAACCAAGCGGCTATTCACACAAGAATCGAAAAATGAGCATTTAGTCAAATGATGTGTAAGTGTGTGCTCAATAAAGGCTCAAAACTCACTTTTGTGGGAATGGGTTTTTATGTGATCAAGTATATATAATCAAATTTTAAATAAGTTTGCTATGCCTTTTCATAATTTTCTTATGTTGGTTCTTTTTATCACTACGCTATCGGTTGTAAATTTGTAAAAATATAACCTTTTTGAGAACTTGAATTTTCCGAGTTAAACCTAGACAAGTAAAAAAAATGAAATTTTTGAAAAAAATTTGGGGTGATTAGCGGTTCCAATAGAGTTTTGTGTAAGGCTTGTATTTAGGACTTGCCAAATTCAAGGTTTTAGCATCCCCCCCACACTTAAATTACACATTGTCCTCAATGTGTCCCAAAAATAAATTTTTAGGTTGATTAGATGTGTAAAATAGTGTTTAAAAAGCAAAAATTTGTGTTACTGGGCACTGAACACGGCCCCGTGTTGTCCGGGCACGGCCCCGTGTTCAAGTGCCAGTAACAAAATTAAAACAAGAGAAACAGAAGCCTGGACACGGGGGCGTGTTGGGTGAACACGGCCCGTGTCCAGTTACCTGAACTGGGCGTTTTTCTGCAGGGTGCTCTGCACGGGGTCGTGTTGGTTGGGCACGGCCCGTGTTGAACCATCTGAAATTGTCGGGTTGCCTTGTTCTTGTGCATGGGTTCATTTTTCTCGTTCCTTTTCATCCTTTACCACCATGAGTGTGTTTTATTCATTGCAAACCATTCAAACCTTAAAACCATCATTTCATTTCATCATAGAGAGAACTTACATAGTCCTAAAATAAGATAAAACAAAGAAATAACAAACCATGGAGTCCTAGCCTTTACTTTATTTTAATTAGCAAAATTTCCAAGAAGTAATTAATCTTGGTTAACCAAGGCCTTTTTGAACTCCTTCTTCCGCGTGCGGTTCTCCTCAAATGTCGGCGAGCCATTCTTCCACTTCCCTTGGAAGGAGAAAAGAAGGCTCATTGGCATTAGTTTGAGGAGCTTCAACTTCCACCGGGATCTCTTGTTGGTGTTCCACGGGAGGTTCCGCCGGAAAGTCTTCCCACCCGGTAGGGTTGTTGATTCCGAGTGTCAGGTTCCAATCCTGTTGAGGAAGGACTGGTTCCATTGGAGGTGCTACAAGAATATTTAACCTCTGGTGCAAGAGGTTAATTTCTTGGAAGCTGCTTTCAAGTCCCATCGTAAGATCGTTAATACGGTCGATTAGGACCTCCTCTACTGAAGTCATTTCGTCGAGAGCCTCCCTTAATGCTATCACATAGTGCACAAGTGTAGCTTCAATGGAGGGTCTTCTTCCTCTTCGGCTGTTTGACGAATGCACAGAAGATGTTTCGCTGTTTTCACTCGACATCCTACGAAAAATAAACTAAAAATAGTTTATTTAATGAAACAGTGACCGGACACGGCCCCGTGCTCACTGAGCACAGCCCCGTGTTCATCTTTCTGCAGAGTTTCGGAACAAGGAAACTTGGATTTTTAAGTTATTTTCTGAACTTGTGGGGCCTTTTTAGCTACTAATAACTTAAAACAATGTTTCATAACATGTTTTTACCAAGATTCTTTGAACAAAACTCATTTATCCCTACCATAGAGTTGGAGGAATTCCAAACTTACAATGGTAGCTCTTGGAGAAAGATGGAGAAGAAGGAAATGGCTAAAAGAGGAAAGGACAAGATGGGTTGTTGGAACCTTCTTTTAGACTTACCTAGGATAGTTTGAGAGAAGATTCCTGCAAATATCTATCCCAAGTTGGTCCAAATGTGCAGAATTCTTGGCTGCATTTATAGAAAATGACAGCATCCTGGACACGGCCCCGTGTTCAGTGGACATGGCCCCGTGTGCAGGTGGAGTTCTGACACAGTTTGTCCGTATTCTGACGTACTGATTAGAATGGAATCTTTCGTTGGACACGGGGGCGTGTTGGCTGGGCACGGCCCCGTGTCTAGGGACTGTTTTATGAAGTTGTCTAGTTTTTTAAGGCACTTGTTAGTATCGGGTGGCTCCTGACTGGTTGGAACAACCCCAAAGTGCCTAAGATACCTTAATTGTCCTAGACTAAGGCGAGAACGCAAGAGGTTGTCGGTGAGGGTAATTCCTATTTTCATTCTAGGTGGACAAGTCCAACCCTTTTCCGGGCTCTTGTTAAAGAAGGTGTATGCCGAATCGCTCAGGTCTATGTATGCACCGAACGAAGTCGATGGAGAGTCCTTCACGGCACAATCGACACAGGGACGACTATCGTCCAAGTCTTTGCTAGGTACGAAGGTATTTTCGGGAGCAACGAGGTTGTCGGAATGCGGTTCCAACATTTCTTCATGGGTATCGTCTTGGGGTGGATCAATAAAATCCTTCCCAAGCTCTTCAAACCATTTCAGAATTAGCTCTTCTAGTTGAAATAACTCGTCAAGGAGCATTTCTCCTAGAATATCTGGCTGGGCGCATTCGAGGGAGAAATAGTGCTTATTTTTACTTTCGCCCCTCTTAAGGTTGTGAGAAGTTGGTGGGTCCATGTAGTGGGGCCTATAATTTAGGAAGTAGCATTTTACTTCTTCATGTTCGCTACCACATAAGTGACACCACGTACCATAAGAGTGCCGAAAGTAAAAATAATTACTATCACTCATGTTTATGTCAGAAATTACCAACCGCCGGGATCTAACGGTTCTGTTTTCAGTAACTGAAACTTAGGCACGGGGGCGTGTTGAGTGGGCACGGCCCCGTGTTCAGCTTACTGTCTGATGTAAAACAGGATTGCCAGTTCCAATGATTGAGCACGGGGGCGTGTTCAGCGGGCACGACCCGTGCTGAGCTCTGCAGAAGCTGAAAAACTTACGAAAAAAAAAACCTAAAAAAAAATGATTAGGCCGTCGATTTTAAACTTTCTTAAAATCCTTGTGTCCCCGGCAACGGCGCCAAAAACTTGATGTGCGATAAAGTGTCGTATATATTAGGTGTATATTTTAAGCCCTTTTTAACACTTATTTTAGCCAAGTTTTAAATTTATAAAACACGATATTTCACTAACACTAAACACACATATGGGCAAGTGCACCCATCGTTGAGTGTAGTATAGCGTTGGTAAGATACCGAGGTCGTCCAAGGACACAAGAGCTTTTAGTACCAGTTTATCCTCAACGTCTAACCAAAATAAAAGTTTAGAAAAATGTTTTAAACTAAGAAATTTAAAAACTAACTAAAATGCTGAAAATAAAAATAAAAGAAAAAAAGATAGACAAGATGAATCACTTGGTTCCGACTCGTATCTAGTATAACCTTTGATTATTTCCGCACTTTTGCACATAATTAAGAGATTATCTTAGTTATTGTAGTAGGCCCCTCTTTTGGAGGTGACGTTACCCTCACCCCAGTAGTTTGAGTCAGCAGGGATACAATCCTAAAAGGGTGGATTATTGGAAGATAATGAATTAAGTTATTAATGCAGTATTGTGGTAGGCCCCGCTTTTGGCGGTGACGTTACCCTCGGCTAAGTAGTCTGAGTCAGCAGGGATACAGTCCTAAATAGCCGGGTTATAGTATTAATAGTAGTTAACTTATGAGGGGATCAAAGAGTTTGGACCCCCGCCATCCAATGCCGTGAAGTATTGAAGGAGGTCCTACTAAATTTGACCCAGATCCATTGCAGGACCTCTAAAAGCTGAACAATGGCAAGACCTTTACCAAACCATTCCCTTAACCCCCTACCAGGTAGCCAACATATCTCCATATAGACCGTGGAGATATGAATGGTGAAAATCCTTTATTTTATATAGACAGTAAAATAATGCCAAGACACCACGGACAAACGATAAGGAAAGATCACCTTCAACATAAGTAACTAGTTATTAAAGTCATTAATACAAAACCAAATAAAAAGTGCAAAAGATTAGAAATAAAAAGTATTATACTAGACACTTTGTCTTCACCAAGTGATGTAAGAGACTTAGGCAAACATGGCCTTGATTGTCAAGAACTCTTACGATCAATCTTGGATCCCGAGACGACTCACACACTCTACGATGGACAATGGATGATGGTGGTGGATGATGGTGTTGTGATGGTGGTGGGTGGTGGATGAAGTGTGAGAGAGGTGGTGTGCCAAGGGATGAGATGAAATGAATCCAAGCCCTCCTATTTATAGGCTGAACAGAGAGCTGGACACGGCCCCGTGTCCGCTGGGCACGGCCCCGTGTCTGTCTGACAATCTCTCTCCTCATTAATTGTAATTCGCAATTACAATAAATGCGCCTGCTGTACTTTCGACACGCCCCCGTGTCCGCTGAGCACGGCCCGTGGTGGGCAATAGAAGCTTCTATAGGTTTGTCTTTTCTGCTGCTTCTTGGGCACGGCCCCGTGCTGGCTGAGCACGGGGCGTGTTCAGTCTTCTGATTTCACTACTTTGCTTTGGAAGGTGCCGTTGAGGGGTCGGGCAGTCCACTAATATTCCTTTTCTTGTATTTATGTTGGATTTAGCTGTCTTTTTGCTTCTTTTGCGTTTTTGAGCTCATTTAATCCTGAAAATACAAAAGGAAGACAAAAACACTCTTTTTCCAATATTAGTACTTAAAAAGGGTTAGTTTTATGCCTCATTTGATGTAATTTATATGTTGCATTTTACACACATCAGCAAGCGTCATCACGAAGGAGTTTGTCGCGTTCCAAAATGCGACAAGTGTGGAAAACTGGGTCACCATACTGAGAACTGTTGGGGTAAAGGAAATGGAAGTGGTAATAGAAACGGGAGTGGAAACCGCAACGGTACTGGTAATAGAAACGGTGGTGGAAATGGCAATGGCAATGGTAACCGGAATGGTAACGGAGCTGGGCATAACCAAGGATGCTATGGTTGTGGAAGCAAGGATTATTTCATGAAAGATTGCCCAAGGGGGAACAATGCTCAGGCTAGAGCATTTGTGATTGGAGCAAGGAACGCACGCGAGGACCCTAATGTGGTCACCGGTACGTTTCTCGTTAACAATCACTTTGCATCCATACTATTTGACACTGGTGCCGATTATAACTTCATGTCTGTGGAATTTAAACGTATGCTTGGAATAAAATCTAGTAGATTAGATATTCCTTATTCCATAGAACTAGCCAATGGTAAACTTGTTGAATAGGGCGAAGTTGTTAGGGGTTGCTCATTAGAACTTGGTGAGCAAAGATTTAGCATCGATCTCTTACCTATTCAATTGGGTAGCTTCGATGTAGTGGTCGGAATGGACTGGTTGTCCAAGAACAAGGCTGAAGTTGTTTGTCACGAGAAAATCATTCGCATCCCTTTGGCGAATGATGAAACTCTCATCGTGCATGGAGAAAAACGAGACGCGCCTCTGCGAATCATCAGTTGTATGAAGGCGCAGAAGTGCTTAAGGAAAGGATGTGTTGCTTTCCTGGCGCACGTTGTAGATAAGAAGACTGAGGAGCCGAAACTCGAAGACATTCCTGTGGTGAAGGAATTCCCTGATGTTTTTCCCGAAGATCTACTAGGACTACCTCCGTAACGACAAGTCGAATTCCATATAGACTTGGTTCCAGTAGCCGCTCCTGTAGCCAAGGCACCCTATCGGCTTGCACCATCCGAGATGCAAGAATTATCTACACAACTCCAGGAGTTATTGGATAAAGGATTCATAAGGCCAAGCTTCTCGCCCTGGGGAGCTCCAGTATTGTTCGTGAAGAAGAAGGATGGAACACTGCGGATGTGTATCGATTACAGAGAACTGAACAAGCTCACTGTCAAGAATTGGTACCCACTACCGAGGATTGATGACTTATTTGATCAGTTGCAAGGATCGAGCTATTATTCCAAGATCGACCTTCGATCTGGATACCATCAGTTGAGAATCCAAGAGGAAAGCGTACCAAAGACTGCATTCAGAACATGTTATGGGCATTACGAATTCCTTGTGATGCCATTCGGATTGACAAACGCACCAGCGGTATTTATGGATCTGATGAACCGCGTATGCAAACCATATCTCGATAAATTCATGATTGTATTTATCGATGATATCCTGATTTACTCGCAAACGAGAGAAGAGCAAGAGCAACATCTCAGAACCATTCTGGAACTACTGAAGAAAGAGAAACTTTATGCAAAGTTCTCAAAGTGCGAATTCTGGATTCGCGAAGTACAGTTCCTTGGTCACGTTGTGAACGAGAAGGGCATTCATGTAGACCCCGCCAAGATAGAAGAAATAAAGAATTGGGAAGCCCCCAAAACCCCAACTGAAGTTCGACAATTTTTGGGCTTAGTGGGCTATTACCGACGATTTATCGAAAATTTCTCCAAGATAGCTCAACCGCTAACAACCCTTACGCAGAAAGATAAAAAGTACGACTGGGGTAATAAACAGGAAGAAGCCTTCCAACTGCTAAAAAATAAGCTATGCGATGCACCAATACTATCCTTACCCGAAGGCACTGAAGACTTCATGGTATACTGTGACGCTTCGCGTCAAGGTTTTGGTTGCGTGCTCATGCAACGCCAAAAAGTCATCGCTTACGCTTCAAGATAGTTAAAGGTGCATGAAAGGAATTATGCCACGCACGATTTGGAGCTTGGTGCGGTGGTATTCGCTTTGAAGATCTGGCGACACTATTTAAACGGTATTCGATGTACAATATTCACAGATCACAAAAGCCTACAACACATATTTGATCAGAAGGAATTAAATATGCGTCAGCGACGTTGAGTCGAGCTGCTGAACGATTATGACTGTGAAATTAAGTACCATCCTGGAAAGGCAAACGTTGTAGCAGACGCGTTCAGTCGAAAAGAAAGGATTAAGACCCTAAGAGTTCGAGCATTGGAAATGACTATTCGGTCGAACCTCACTGCACGCATTCATGACGCACAATAAGAAGCCCTTAAGGGGGAGAATCGTAGAGCTGAATATCTACGAGGTATGCAAAAGAATTTGGTGCCAAACAAAGAGGGAACCTTATACTTTAAGGGACGTATTTGGGTTCCGCTCTATGGCGGTATTCGAGAAGTCATCCTTAATGAAGCTCACAAGTCGAGATACTCGATCCATCCAGGATCGGACAAAATGTATCAAGACTTGAAGGAATACTATTGGTGGCCTAGGCTTAAAAGCAATGTGGCTATCTATGTTGGAAAATGCCTAACCTATGCTAAGGTTAAGGCTGAATATCAGAAACCGTCCGTACTACTGCAACAACCAGAGATACCCATGTGGAAGTGGGAGCAAATCTCAATGGACTTCATAACAAAATTACCCAGGACCCCTAGGGGGCATGATATGATATGGGTGATAGTTGATCGATTGACAAAATCTGCGCATTTCCTACCGATCCGAGAGAAGGATAGCACTGGAAAGCTTGCTGAGCTGTACCTGAAAGAAATCGTGACACGTCATGGGGTGCCTGTCTCAATTATTTCAGACAGAGATGGACGTTTTGTCTCGAGGATCTGGCAATCCTTCCAGGAGGCCATTGGATCTCAACTAGATCTAAGCACGGCCTTCCATCCGCAAACAGACGGCCAGAGCGAACGAACCATACAAACGCTGGAAGATATGCTTCGCGCATGTGTTATGGACCTAGTGGCAGCTGGGATACTCATCTACCCTTAGTTGAGTTTTCCTACAATAACAGTTATCATACGAGCATAAAAGCCGCACCGTTCGAAGCTCTATATGGCCGCAAGTGCCGCTCGCCATTATGTTGGGCAGACGCTGGAGACAAACGAATGGTTGGTCCTAAACTTGTTCAAGAGACAATTGACAAAATCATGCAGATCCGAGAGCGCATTAAGACGGCTTGAGATCGACAAAAGAGCTACGCTGATCAAAGACGAAAACCATTAGAGTTCAAGGTGGGAGACAAAGTTTTGTTGAAGGTCTCACCTTGGAAGGGCGTAGTAAGATTCGGAAAACGTGGAAAGCTGAATCCATGATACATCGGACCATTCAAGGTTTTGGAAAGAATTGGTACCGTGGCTTACAAGTTGGAATTACCGGAAGAACTTAACAGAGTACATGATACGTTTCATGTGTCCAACCTCAAGAAGAGTCCAACCCAAGAAATAGTGATCATCCCTGCGGATGAAGTGTATATCGACGACACACTCCGATTTACAGAACAACCCGTTGAGGGTACAGACTGGAAAGTCAACAAGACCCGAAGGAGTAGTGTCAAACTTGTCAAAGTACGTTGGAACTCTAGGCACGGACCCGAGTACACGTGGGAACATGAAGACCAGTTTAAAGACAAGTACCCCCACCTGTTCAAGAAAACTCCTGCGAGAGTTAGCTCAGCCTGAATTTCGGGACGAAATTCTTTTAACGGGGGGAGACTGTGACAACTGGCACCAAACCGGTAATTTCCGTATAATTTAATTATTATTTAATATCTGCAATTATGTGCTTAAATGTCAACATTGTCTGATTTCATGCTATACATGTGAATTCATGCATGTTTTATACTTCAAATATGGCTTTATGCATTACTATTAGCGTTGCGTCAGAAAGACTAGTAAACTCACCGGTAAGACACATTGTGTCAGCAATTCTGCAGAAAGCAGTCAGACAATAGAATTGGGGCCTAGAAGTAGGTCCGACGTCTAAAAATACATTAAAACCCAAGTATGGATACAAGGGTTAACATATAGACTTTCCGGAAGCTAAAATATGCACTAAAAAGCACCCAAACACACTTTAAATACTGAATTTTACATATTTCGGCATATTTCAGCAAGATTCAAAATTGTAACAAGTTAGAAACATGTAAAAATATGACTAAATGGTCCTGAATGCTTTCCTAAGTGTCGGGAATTAAAGGTGTCACAATAGGGTACTTAAAGATCACTAAACGGAATAGTTTGACACTTTAACGAACCGGTATCTAACCAAACAACCGGACATTACCCGAAACACCAAAATTATGCTAGAAGCATTGTTTTAATGTTTCTGAGCTAGTTATGATCCCCGAACACCCTAACACACTATATAACACATCTTACACTTAAACACTAACTAAATCTCTTGAAATCTAATTAGATTACTTAACTATCCATCAAACTTACACTTTACCCCCCCCCCCCCCATGTAAGTGGACGGTCACATGGTGGCCCACCTTTGATTTTGTGTAATCTTCTCTTGATCTCCTTGATCTTCCTTAGATTTGATGAAAGATCTTGCTTAGTACTTTTGGAACACATTACCCATTGGACTAACCCTAAACTTGGTTATAAGAGTAACATAGGAGATCATAACATCATTCATCTCTCACCCACTAACACACACTCCATCTCCTTCTCTCCCCTCCATTCTCGGCCGAACTCCAAGCACCACACCACCACCATTTTCATCCAACTTCAATCCATTCCAAGGTTTACACAAGGTGCTAGAAGGTGTTTAAGGAAGTGTGGAGCTTGTGGATCTTGAAGGACCTCTCCCGATTGCTTTTATCCATCACTTTTGTCATCCTCAACTTCTTGTGTTCTTCCCTAGCCCTTGTGCTAGTTGTAAGCTTCTTATCACTTGATTTTACTTCATATTTTGTTGGTTAAAAGATGATGAAAATTGTTAATCACAAGAACACTAAAGAACATGATCATGATACTTTAACATAAGCTTATAAACATATGAATACTTGTTGATTTGTGTTTATTTTCTTCTTGTTGATTGATTACTAGTGTTAGTAAAGTTAGACATCATAAGAAACCTACTAGATTGTGATTAAACACATGATCTAGTAAGTTAAGGTGGTGATCTTGTGAAAGACCAAGATCATCATGCTTTATGTCTTCATGAACTTGAATGATGAAATTGGTTTTCATATGTAAAGATGATTTAAACAAAATACAAATCTTGTAAATAGATGATTACAAAAATAATTTTCTCAAGAAACCAAGTTTATTTATAAGATTTACAAAGTCATGGTTTCTAAGTAAACTCATCACATTTTTAGTGTTAAATCAAGACTAGGAACATGATTGTAACAAGAAAAATACAAAAGAAATATTTTTAGAAAAATCATCTTACAAGTTGTAAATAACTAAATCTTTCAAGAATGTGATTTAGAAACAAATAAATATGTTTTTAAGGGTAACTAAACCTACTAAATACACTACCAAGTTACTAAAAGTTTTTACAAAAACTTCAAGTTCATGATGTAGTGTAATTTACTTGATTTTGGCACTCGGTAAGTGTTGAATGAGTTGTTGATCGTTGTTAACTGGTTTTGATGATTGGAAAGAAAATAAACACATGTTTTGAAAACATGGGAAACCTCCATTTTTAGGGGAAACCATGTCAAAACTTTTATAAAATTTTGACACTTAGAAAAATATAAGTTTTGGTGAAACTTATTCCCAAAAGATTCACCTAAAAATATTTACCAAGGTTTCCCTAATTTTTGGTGTAAATTTCAAGATTAAGAAATGATGATTTCTTCAAGATAAAAATTGATACTAAGTATGTATATTTTTGAGAAAAATATATATATTTATTGGTCACCAAATTTTGTGCTAAGTGTATGTAATATGTATTGTATGTAATAGTGTATTAGGACTTGAAAATACACTAAATACTCCTAAGGAGTAAAAATACAAAAATACATATACAACATGCTTAGAAAAATACAAGAACATATATTCATGAAAATATATTTCTTAGAAGATTATGTAACTTGGACAAGTTACGAACTTAAAATGTCTTTTTGGACGAAAATATATAACTCGGGTGAAAAATACAAGATATTTATATTTATTTTTGAGAAAATAATATAAGTAAGATACATAATTAAAAACATAAATTATTTTTAACAACAAAGAGCACATACATAAAAGATGGTGACTTGTACTTGTGCGATACAAGTCTAGTGACTGACGTTAATAAAACACGTATAGGTCACGACGCTATAAATACAACCGGTGAAGTTTACGGCGCAGGAAACGCAAAGTTGTGAGTTCATGTCCCCACTTTTAAACTTTTACATGCTTTTTAAACTTGGGGAAAATACATGTGTTATGGTATGTTGGATACAAAAACTAAGGAATGATACTTTAGATCATGTCACGAATAGGGTGTCATAAGCACCATTAATCGTTTACATACCAAGACCGCGGAACAAAAGGTTAGATCTAATGGGTTTCAGGCAGCCACACTCTTGGTGATACTAGTACCAAGCAGTGCTTTTGTGTCTCTAGTCGTGAATCGACAACGAAAAATGCCTATGGTTTGGATGCTTCCTATGTCGTGTCACATGTTAATGGCCTTGCAAACCATTAGCGATCTCGATTTCCTTATATTTACAGAAATACTTGTTTCATACAAATTACATACCATGTTTTTATTCAAGTATACAAACGTTCAATACAAAAATGCATGAATTCACACTAACATTATGTTGATGATTTTCCAAAAACTCACATGTATTTCAGGTAACTAAAGTGGATGTGCGCACGGTTTTACTCTTACTCTTGGATGTTGTTTATGTTGTTAGCTATGTTGTGTCAAGACTCCTATGCCTCTTTTGCGGGATTTGGTTGTTAGATCCCACCTCATGTGGTGATATAATAATTAAAATCTTGTTGTTTGTGGATGAAATAAAGTTGTAAACTTTTTAAAACAATTATTGGTCGTGTGATGTAAACACTTATCTTAACCATGTTTTGAATGTTTAATGTCAATGGCATTTGGAGTTATTTTATGAGCATGTAGTATGTTTACCATTCGTATGCAATGAGAACCTTTCAAGATCACACCTCGTGCTTCCGCCTAAGAAAGGGGTGTGACATCAATAACCTTCCTCCATAACGCCTTGTGCTCTATGCGATATCTCCACAACCATTTCAACACCAAAGCAATGTTACATTCCTCCAACTTGGAAATGCCCAACCCCCCCTCTTGTTTATCTTTCGTAACCTTGCTCCAAGCAACCTAATGAATTTTATTCTTTCCGTTACCGCCTCCCCAAAGAAATCGCTTAATAATAGACTCAAGCTTATTAATCACCGTGACCGGAGCTTTGTATAAAGAAAAATAGTACGTAAGAAGGCTTTCAAGAACCGATTTTATCAGAATAACCCTACCGGCCATGGATAAAACACTAGCTTTCCATCTCGATAACCTTTTGTTAAAAACTTCGACTAGCGGGTCCCAATTAGAGATTCGGTTCATATTGGCCCCCACAAGAATACCCAAATATTTAAACGGAGTCGTTCCCAGTTTACAACCCAAACCGCCAGCAAATAAATTAACCTCCTCCATACCCTTGCTAATACCAAATAAACACGATTTACTCAAGTTGATACGAAGGCCAGAACATAAGTGAAATATACGGAGGATCCTCTTCAAAGCTCGAAAGTTAAACTCCGACCATTCTCCCATAACCATCGCGTTATCAGCATAAAGAAGATGAGAAATAATTGGACCACCATTCGGCAAAGTCACACCATCAAACATACCATGATCGCATGCTTTCCTAATCAAACAAGATAAACCCTCCATAACAATAAGAAATAAAAAAGGCGAAAGAGGGTCACCTTGACGCACGCCTTTTCCGCAACCAAACTCAAACGTAGGGGATCCATTAACCAAAACAGAAGACCGTGCCGACATTAAAACTCCCTTAATCCACCTGCACCAAACCTCCGGAAATTTACAATTATTTGGTTAACAATAGTTGTTTCAGCTTTTATTTCGCTCCCACTATCAACATGTTTGATTAGTTGTTCGCTTTCAATCAGTTTTTTGTCTTGGTCAACAGTTTAGACCGTTTGTTTCGTCCGATCAGCAACCTGGTCAAACCAGTTGTTTCAATTAGTGTCAATGAATTAAATGACAGTTTTGATCAACCCACTTTTTCCAGTCTAATTAAAGATTAAAACTCGTTTATTACAAGATTAAATAAGATTAATCACTATTACTATGTGTGTATATATGGAAATGGTGGTTCATACTTGAAGTGTTGATGAAGAGCACACTTTTGAGTCTTTAAATTCTTTTGGAAACTTGAGAGGAGTACTCTCAAAAACTCTTTGCAACGTCATCTTTTTCCACAAGGCAATAACACCATATAACCCAGTGGAATCTCAGGAACGAGAGTCATTTATGGCAGTACAACTACTATTTCAATTGTTGTAAATATCCTGGAAAAAGACGTGGTCGTCTAAGAAGAGGCGTAAAATCTTTTTTAAGAGATCCGTATCTAACACGATCCTCAACCAAAAACCGTCAATATTTAGTGTGCTAATTGTTGCAGTTAAGGAGCATGGTTAAAGATGTTGTATATTTGGTCTAGAACAAGTAATTCGAAGAAATAACAAACCTGGAACCCGAATTGAAATTGCAAAGTTTGTGATAAAACCTGGATTAATCTCTGAATCGTATGAGAACTATCAGATAAATCTATTTACGGGTTAGACGCAATGATTTATCAGATTAGACAGAGATCACTCTTGTTAGAATAGGGATTTGATGAATATGTGATGTTTAATTGTGAAGAGCACAAAAAAGTAACTGTAAGGTGCTGTTTGTTTTTTCAGATGTAAAATGTCTGTAGTCTGCGAACCACATCTGCAGGCATCTGCAAGAGAAGATGTGGCCCAAATGTCTGCAGTCTGCAAGGAGAAGAAGGTTTGTTTTTTTTCCTTTAAAAACAACTTCACACAAGCTCTCTCTCTCTGCTCTCTCTCTCTACAAACTCTCTCTCTCTCTACAACCACCACCACCACCGCACCACCTCTGCCACCACCACCGCACCACCTCCGCCATCACACCACCGCCATCACACCATCGCCTTCGTTCCTCTTCTTTCACTGTTTTCCCTCTCTCTCTTGCTAACCTATCCATCGCAAACCTCTCTCTCTCCGTCGATGTGTCAGATCTGCTCGCTGAGGGAAGTGTTACAGGGAAAAAGAATGAGGGGAGGGTGTTGAGGTGTGTGGCCGGAAAGAAGAATCGGAAGCCGACCGTCGATGTGTCAGATCTGCTCGGTGAGGGAAGTGTCAGATCTGCTCCGGTCGGTGGTGGAGGTGGTGGCGATGGTGGTGGTGGTGGTGGAGGTGGTGGCGGAGGTGGTGCGGTGGTGGTGGCGGAGGTGGTGGTGGTGGCAGGAAGAAGAAGAAGGTGGGTGGTGTGTGAAGATGGTGTGTGAAGACCTTGAAGCTATAATTCATAGCTTTTTTTTAAGCTAATAAAAGCCCCTTTCAGGTCTTCTTTTTTTTTAAAAAAACAAACAGTCTTTAACCCCTTATGTCTGCCTGCCCGCAGACATAAGCCATTTGAAGACACTTTAAGCAAAAACAAACACAACCTAAGTCTCCTTATCTTTTCTGCGTACCCCTTGTTCTTTTCCATCGAGTGTTTTTGAAGTCTACCCAGACTTCATAATATGGCCTCAATTTAAAAAAAAAAAGAATTTATGGATTCTTTGTTTGTCCCAAAATCAGTTTGTGGCCCATCATCAAGACATAATGGTAAAATAATAGTATTGGGCTTTAACCATTCTATTCTATTATCCTGTATATTAAAAAACAAACATTGTCAATAGTTCCTTCATCATTCAAAGCTTGCCACGTGGCAAGCCTTTTGTTTTTTTTTTCATTTAAAATGAATAGTACCTTCTCCATTTAAACCTTGCCACGTGGCAAGTTTTTTTTCCCATTTATCCATCTTTTATCAAAATACCGGTACGGTCCTGTTCGGTCTCGGTACATGAAGGTAAAAACCAGCACCAGCCTGGTACAGAAAACATCAAATGTAGGTACCGAATTGATATTGAAAATTTTTAGTTCGGGAAATTCGGTACTTCTAACCAATACCATTTGCTCATCCCTGATCACGGGTACCGTACAAACACCAACGGTATCGTACAATTTTTTTTTATTGATTTTCTTCAACTTTAGTGTTTTTTTAGTTTAAGGGCTAAGGATGAGCTCGGTGCCAACCGATACTAAATTGGTACTGGTACCGAAAATACCGGTTACGGTACAGGTATATGAAGGTAAAAACTGGTAGCAAACCGGTACTAGGAACGCCAAAAGTTAAAACCGAATTGACTTAAAATCTTTCGGTTCGGGAAATTTGGTACCGTTACCCAATACCATTTGCTCATCTCTGGCAACGGGTTTCATACGAACAACATCACTACCATAAAACTTTTTTTGTTGATTTTCTTTCGGTTATACTATTTGCTCATCCCTGATCACGGGTACCGTACAAACACCAACGGTATCGTGCAACTTTTTTTATTGATTTTCTTCAACTTTTAGTGTTTTCTTTTTTTTAGTTGAAGGGCTAGGGATGAGCTCGGTGTCAACCGATACTAAATTGGTACTGGCATCGAAAATACCGGTTACGGTACAGGTATATGAAGGTAAAAACTGGTAGCAAACCGGTACCAGGAAAGCAAAAGGTTGCTACCGAATTGACTTAAAATCTTTCGGTTCGGGAAATTCGGTACCGGTACCCAATACCATTTGCTCATCTCTGACCACGGGTTTCATACGAACAACATCATTACCATAAAACTTTTTTTGTTGATTTTCTTTCGGTTATCTTATACTGTTTTTTTTCTAGATTTTCTTTTTATTCTTGTCAGCGGTTCTGTGCGTAACGCGCTCGTAGTGATTTCAAAACACATGTAAACACAGACTAAATGACAAAAGAAGTTCGCCGCAACGCGGCCATAGTAATAAACCTAGTTGGTATTTATTAACATAACAATTGTTAATTACAGTTATTTACTAATAGGCTTTTAACAAAACATTATATTAATTAATATAAAATATGCTAAGCCTAAACTATTATTTGATTAATCAAACTAAAAATTAACTAACAGGCCCAAATAACATTCGTGTTAAACGAGCCCGCACTCTCGCGTCACCTAACTTGTTTAATCGCTGACGTTATTTTCTCGATCAACAAGTTAATCAAATACCCTAAAATCCGTTAATTTAAGTATTTCTCTAAAATCAATTATTAATATTACTCTTTTTACATAACAATTAATCAATACTATATTTTTTATCTTATAATCATGCAATTCCCATTACTTTCACACAAATTCATCAAATAAGTAACATGAATAACTAATGAGGAATGAAACTTTTTATAGAATTCTAGAACTACTATCATGTTTCAAACTGATAATTAGTGCTCGTTAAGTTAGTAAATTAATATTGTAACGATACGATGTACTTTTACAGTAAGCATACATATAATATTGTAAATTAAACTTTTAATTCACTTATTTAACATAAAAAAATACAATTATACTATTGTTTTTCAGTATATTACCTTTTCCAGTTTATAAATGTATATATGATTAGTTGCCATGCCATCAATTATAGGTCCTGCCTTGGATCATTTTTTAGCCACATAAATGCAACTAACTAGTTATCCGGATAGAAAATCTCCATAGAAACAAAATAATATACACATGTCTTCTTTTAATTGGTCTTTAGCATTTTTTTTGTTCTTAGCGATCGAAAATATCACCCACCAATCAAAATCCAGAAAGAGGTATTAAAGATAAAAACCTTGAAAAATATTAAAACCCATATTTGGCTATTTATACCACTTTGTAAGACTCATAAAACTCAAGCAGTCAACCTTCCTTAAGCACAAATTTTCTCATCAGTCTAACCCTCTCATTCAATGGCTGCTTCATCAATGGCTCTTTCATCTTCGTTTGTCGGACAAGCCGTGAAAGCGACTCCATCAGGTTCCGAGCTTCTTGGAACTGGGCGGGTTTCAATGAGGAAAACCGCAACACCCAAGAAAGTTGCACCATCAGGAAGCCCATGGTACGGTCCTGACCGTGTCAAGTACTTGGGCCCATTCTCCGGTGAGGCCCCATCGTACCTCACCGGTGAATTCCCAGGTGACTACGGTTGGGACACTGCTGGGCTTTCTGCTGACCCAGAGACATTTTCCAAGAACCGTGAGCTTGAGGTCATCCACTGCAGATGGGCCATGCTCGGGGCTCTTGGGTGTGTCTTCCCAGAGCTCTTGGCCCGCAACGGTGTTAAGTTTGGTGAGGCCGTATGGTTCAAGGCTGGAGCCCAAATCTTTAGCGAAGGTGGGCTTGATTACTTGGGAAACCCAAGTTTGATCCATGCACAAAGCATCTTGGCCATTTGGGCCACACAAGTGATCTTGATGGGTGCGGTTGAGGGATATAGAATTGCTGGTGGGCCATTGGGCGAGGTTGTTGACCCACTTTACCCGGGTGGTAGCTTCGACCCATTGGGCCTTGCTGATGATCCAGAGGCTTTTGCTGAGTTGAAGGTGAAGGAGATCAAGAATGGTAGACTAGCCATGTTCTCTATGTTTGGGTTCTTTGTTCAAGCCATTGTGACCGGAAAGGGACCATTGGAGAACCTCGCTGACCACCTTGCGGACCCTGTTGCAAACAATGCGTGGTCTTACGCTACAAACTTTGTCCCCGGAAAGTGATATATTTGACATATGCTTGAGTTTGCTATATTGAAAATTGTATTCAAAGGGTTTGATAAAAGTTGTGTGTATTAATGTTGAATATTTATGTTATTTCTCATTTTTAACGGCAAAAGTTTGTCATTTTCAGTTACTTATACAGTACTTCTATTTTGATATCTATCTACTATCATGCAATGCAACTTATAAAAGATTCAATATATTCAAAATACAAGCAAATGTTTGGTTAAAAAAATGAACATACAACCTCAGCTTTTTGAGTAGCTACGTGTGTTCAAAAAGCATTTCAACAAGAATTACAAAAAGTTATACTCCCTACTATTACTAAATTTAGACTTTGGCATAATATTTTACAGTAAACTTTCAAAGTGAAAAACAATTGAAAATTGATAGATGCAAGATATACTAATTATTGTCTAGGAAATTCTTCTTTATTTTGCAAAGCCTAACTACTGTTTCTATCATGTTGATCCTCTGAGAAGATGAATCAGAGGTGCAATCCATTGCCAAACTGAAAACCGACACCAAAGCTTCGTGTTTTGTATATAAATGCTCGTTGATCAGATTTTCGTCAACAACTTCAAAAACTGAACGTTTTGCTGCTTCAATAACCCAACCTCGCAAAGTTACCTCACCGCTAAACATTGCTTCTGTGGGCTTTTTCCTAGTGAATGTTTCCAGCAACAGAATGCCAAAACTATAGACATCGCCTCCTGTCGATACTATTCCTTCCATCCCGTATTCTATGCACAATGAGATACCATATATTAAATGTTGTTGATTGATCTAAATCTACCAAACATGCAATGTTCCATTTTAGGAAACTTTCATCATTAGTGCTTGTGGACATTTTACTACATGTTAAGAGTATCAATGGAAATACTGGGTAGGACTGTAGGAGTTAAGAAAAATAAATCCTGTTTGGGAAGTATACAATTGAAAAGGAGGAACCTTTAAAAATATTTTGTTAAAAGATTATATTGAACACTACAACAAATGTATAGTATGCCATAAAGAGTGTAGAATTGGTCCATTGCTATAGTGTAAGAACTTATAAGAAAACAAGTAAGCAACTAAAAGAACCTTACCAGGAGCCATGTATCCGATTGTGCCTAAAGTTGCAGTTCTTAGCATGAAGTCCTCTTCACCAAAGATTTTGGCAATACCAAAATCACAGACTCTTGCATTCATATCTCCATCAAGGAGGACGTTGCTCGGCTTCAAATCACAATGAATAATAGGCGTTGTTTGACCGTGATGTAAATATTCCAGGGCCGATGCAACATCTATCATTATCTGTAGTCGTTGTACAAGATTCAGATGATTGTTATGTGAGTACAACCACTGCTCAAGGTTCCCATTTGACATGTATTCCATTACTAAGCATCTAAAATCCATGTTAGTGCAACTGCTAATGATTCTAATGAGATTCCTATGACGAATATTGCGTAGTACTTCACATTCAACATTGAAACTTTTGACTGCATGCTCCGTAATCGGATTAAAAACCTTTACCGCTATAGTTACTCCATCCGAGAGTTCCGCTTTATATACTGAACCATAAGCCCCATTTCCAATCAAGTTGCTTACATCAAAAGATTTTGTTGCTCTTACAAGTTCGTAATAAGATATTCTTGTCCATTCATGAAGTAATGGCTGCTCACCTTTTGTTCGGATGTGTTTTTTGTGTCTTCTTAACAAATATGCAGCGAAACCTAATGCTATTATTGATGCAATGATGGGTAATACATACTTGAGAGCAGAGAAAGCCCGCGATTCATGTTGTTTGCTTCTACATGACAAGACTTGCAGTTTTGGTGCACCACATAGATCTTTATTATGCATAAATGAGGAAGCAGTGAAGTTAGTAAAGAGTCCCCCACTTGGAATTTCTCCTTGTAGCCAATTGTAAGAAAGATTTAAGAGTTGTAGATGCCTGAGTGCCTCTAAGGATTTAGGAATCAAGCCAGATAGATTATTTTGAGACAGATCCAAAAGCTCCAAACTTACTAATGTGCCAAGCGACTCAGGAATTGAACCTTGTATTTTGTTGTGAGCCAAGGAGAGTTTGTTTAGCATTTGGTACCCACCAATGCTACTTGGAATATCACCTGACATTCTATTAAACGACAAGTCCAACCCATTAAGAGGTGAATTAGAGCTTCCAATACGTGATGGTAAATTTCCAACTAAGAGGTTAGAGGACAAATTTAGAACCAAAAGAGATTTATGCGTCCAAAATGTTGGTGGTATGGTGGAGGTGAATGTATTCGAGTCCAAGAATAACCACGCAAGTGAATCGATATCTCCCAAGCATGGTGGTATGATTCCTGAAAGCCGGTTGTGGCTCAAATACAACTCCCCTAGATTTTTCATGTCACAAAAATGTTGTGAAATCCCGCCTTGTAATTTATTATTTTCAAGAAACAACTGGCCGATATTTTTTAACTTCCCAAGTGTTGTTGGGATGTTTCCTTCTAACTCGTTGTTGTCCAAACCTAACGTTCGTAAATTAGTCAAGTTGCCAATTCCACTTGGAATATTGCCTTTGATCCTGCACTCATGTGCTTGAAATGTTTGCAGATTTGTAGACCAGTTACCAATTGAAGCTGGAAGGAAGGTCTTCAATGGATTTTGTGCAAAGGACAATATTCGCAACTTTCTAGCATTCGCCAATGATGACAAAAAATTTAGTTCTGAGCCATCAGTGGTGAAATGATTCCCTCCACACACAAAAGTTTCCAAATGTTCTAATTTACCAATTGTGGTTGGTATGGAGCCGGTAAAGGAGTTGGAAACGATAGATATTTGAGAAAGTTTGGAAGCATTGATGATTGAGCTAGGCAGAGTTCCTTGGAACTTGTTGTAGCTTAGGAATAGCCCTTGAAGATTAGGAAGCCTGAGGCCCAAGTCTATAGGGAGAGCCCCTAAAAATGAATTATTAGTCAGATGCAACTTCTTTAGTGTTGAGATGTTGAATTGAAAGCTTCCAGTAAAGCGATTGTCTGTTAGATCCAACTCCTCAAAGTGATCAAGGTAGCCAATTTCTTTTGGAACACTTCCTGTCCCAATAACGGTAACATATAAGTCGAATTTATTAGAATATATCAGCTTAACGTAAAGCTAATTAAAAGAATGCAACCATGGATTGCTTGATTTCATAATGCTCATACAAACATTTTGATGGAAATCCATCAAATACCTTTGATATGTAATAGAGCCTTAGGTTAGCATAAATCATGAGAGAGTTGCTTACACAAGTAGCAGAAATAAATTGGCTTTTTGTGGACACATTAAAGCATCGGTTGCATTTTCTGGAAATTGATCATGATCCATGTATACTTTGTGTAGTGTTATACAAAGTAAATAAGTTCTATGGAAATAGTTAAATGATTTAGCTAGTAAAATTTCTAGTCAAACATGAAGGCACAAATCATAAGATCGACTTGCCTGTAAACATATTACGTTCAAGATAGAGCCATTTCATCTGTGTTAAATTACCAACTTCTGGAGGAATGTTTCCTGTAAAGTGATTAAGTGATAGAATAAGCTTTCGGATTCCTCTCATTTTCCAGAAGCCATGTGGAACAGGTCCTGTAAACAAATTATTGGCAAGAACTAGTTCTTCAAGATTTGGAAGATTGGTGTACATATTTTGTGATGAAAATCCAGACAAGCTATTGTTACGGAGATCGATTGATTTGAGGAAGGACATGTTGAATATGACTTGAGGAACATTGCCAACTAAATTCGCCTTTTGTATGTTTAATTTCTCCAACCTCTTCAGGTTCCCTAACTCTACTGGAATTGAACCTGTCAACATTAAATAAGTACAACGGGTCATAATGTCATAGTTGTTGGAGCTATAAGTTTTTGTTTTAGCAAAAATTAACTTCTTTTTATTCAACATATAGGTAATCATATTGAAAGATTACAAAGCTTGCCTCTTCCCATTCACATCAATCGTATAAATAATTACAACCAAATCTCCTCATATTGAGGAGAGATATACATGACATATATAACAAATATTTTCCTATTTTATATAAATGTCTATTACACCCCCGCAGTCGAAGCTAGAGGTGGCCGAATGCTGAGACTGGACCGAAAATCATCAAATAGCACTTTTGGTAAACCTTTGGTGAAAATATCCGCAACTTGGAAACGTGTTGGTATATGTAAAATCCGAACAGAACCACGTTGAACCAGATCTCGAACAAAATGAAGATCCAGTTCTATGTGTTTGGTACGTTGATGCTGAACTGGGTTCCCGGACAGATAGATTGCACTAATATTATCGCAGTACACAAGACTGGCAGAAGCGAGGGGCTTATGTAGTTCGAGTAAAAGATTACGAAACCAGCAAATTTCCGCAACAACATTAGCAACTCCCCGATATTCAGCCTCAGCACTTGACCGTGAAACAACCGATTGACGTTTGGACGACCAGGAGATGATGTTAGGACCGAAATAAACACAATACCCGGAAGTTGATCGCCGTGTATCCGGACACCCTGCCCAATCGGCATCAGTGTAGGCCCGTAATGAGAAGTCGGAGGAAGCGCCAATAGTTAAACCGTGAGACGATGTGCCTTGTAGATAGCGAATGATTCGTTTAAGAGCATTCCAATGATCCAATTTAGGTGCGTGCATGAACATACACACCTGTTGAACAACATAGCAAATATCGGGTCTCGTGAAAGTTAGGTATTGGAGAGCACCTGCAAGACTACGATACAAGGTCGGATCATCATAATCTGCGCCCGAATCCGAACCCAGCTTGGGTTTAGTATCAACTGGTGTGGCGGCTGGTTTACACGAAGACATGCCAGCCCTGTCAATAATGTCTTTCGTGTATGCCTGTTGAGAAAGAAACATGTTATTTCCTTGCCTTGTAACATGAACACCCAAAAAATGACTCAGAGGCCCTAGATCCTTCATGGCAAATTCGGCTGCAAGACGAGACATTAGATTGACCCGAAGAGAATCGGTCGACGTTGTGAGAATGATGTCATCGACATAGATAAGAAGATACGCCAAATTTCTGTGGTGCTGATAAGTAAAAAGGGAATTGTCACATTTACTTTGTTGAAATCCCAGAGAGAGAACGAAGTCCGTGAATCGTTGATACCAAGCCCGAGGAGCCTGTTTTAAACCATAAAGAGATTTCTGAAGTAAGCACACATGATC
This sequence comes from Helianthus tuberosus, assembly GCA_030545235.1. Lineage (NCBI taxonomy): Eukaryota > Viridiplantae > Streptophyta > Magnoliopsida > Asterales > Asteraceae > Helianthus > Helianthus tuberosus. The sequence goes on along the minus strand of CM060439.1, from coordinate 40,597,987 downwards.
CGGATATTGCCTATGTCGAAACCCCATGGGTTGATACATGTAGACAGTCTCGTTAAGGTTACCATGAAGGAATGCGTTTGTCACATCAAGTTGATGAATCGGCCATGAATGTGACAAAGCAAGAGATAAACAGTACGTATCGTAGTCGGTTTAACAACCGGACTAAATGTCTCACCACAGTCTACCCCAATCTGTTGATTGCTTCCATCACAAACAAGACGAGCCTTATACCTTTCTAATGAACCGTCCGAGCGAAACTTGTGGCGGAAAAGCCACATGCTACGTAAAACATGCATATGAGGCTGTCTTGGAACTAACACCCAGGTCTTATTTTTAAGAAGAGCATTAAATTCAGTGTTCATGGCATTAAGCCATTCCGTGCTGGACAAAGCATCTCTCGGGTTTTTAGGAATGGGTTCGATAGAAGAGGAGTGAAGATTGAAAATATGCTTGGGTTTATGTATGCCATCCATAGAACGAGTACGGATGGTTCGAGTGGGTGGCGGCGGTGATGAGGGTGGGGGTGGGGGTGGGGTTGGGATTGGGGATGGGATGGGTAAAGTAGTCGGTGAGGGAATCGTTGGAGGTGACGACTCGGAGGTAGGATGAAAGATGGAATCAGAAGAAGGGGTGTGAACAGGACTAGGGATGTGTGACATATTACCGATTGGTGAGTTGGATGTGGGGCTGTGAGGAGGTGAAGGTGGGCTAAACATATTTGGGCTGGTAGAAGTGGATGGGCCGAGATGAGTGGGAGAAGGTGGAATGTGGGTGTGGGGAAGTGGGCCGAGAGGGGTATGAGTAGGTGAGATGTGGGTGTGAGGAAGTGGGCCGAGAGGGGTATTGTTTTGTGAGTTGAGTGGGCCAATGGGAGTAGAGGTAATTGGTATTTGAGTAGATGGACTGGATAAGTTAAGGTTGGTAGGAAACTCTGGAGTAGTTTTAGCAGTGGATTGGGCCGAAGGTGTGGATTTATGAGTGTAGGGAGTAGTAGGGAAAGGATTGGTGATTTGATAATCTGAAAGAAAGTCATACGAGGAAGGAGAAGGGATGGGGTGATTAGCAAAAGGGAAAATAGACTCATAAAAAATGACATGTCTATTTATGATAATTTTACGTGTATTGAGATCCAGGCATTTATAACCCCTATGATTGGTGTGAGGAACAAGAGGATAGCAAAGGCAACCAAATACCCGAAGGTGCGAGTATGAGGGGATCTGTTGATATAATTTTTGAGTGGGAGAAATGTTGGAAAGGACTTTGCTTGGTAAAATATTGTGAAGATAGGTTGCTAGATCCAAGGCATGATGCCAATAGGTGCTAGGTAAGGAAGAATGTGCCAAAAGGGTTCGAATGATATTATTAATGGATCGAATTTTTCTTTCGGCTTTACCGTTTTGAGAAGAGGTATAGGGGCAGGAGAAGCGAAATTGCATGCCATTTAGTTTACAAAATTGGTGAAACATATTGTTGTTGTATTCTGTCCCATTATCACATTGAAATTGTTTGCGTTTGCGTTCAAACTGAGTTAGAATCATATTAGAAAATGTAGTAAAGATGGAGAAAACATGAGATTTGGTGGTGAGAGGGTAAGTCCAAAGGAAGTTAGAAAAATCATCAAGAAATAAAATGTAATAACGATGACCCCCCGTACTAATAACTGGGGAAGTCCAAAGATCACTATGTATAATATCAAATGGCAAATTTGTAATATTATGAGAATCCATAAAAGGTAACCGAATATGTTTACCAACCACGCAAGATTGACAAACATGGTTTTTCAAACTTCCACAAGAAATTAAACTAGAGTTTTTAAGAGAATGTAATAAAGAAGGTCCCGGATGACCGAGACGTTGATGCCATGTGTCTTGAGAAATTGCAGTGAGAGCGGTGGGAGATGTGATCTTGGTAACTTGGGATGGATCAAAAGTGTAGAGTCCTTCCGAGCTATTGCATCGTAGGATAGGGGTCCGAGTCTTGAGATCCTTCACCAAAAAACCATACGGGTCAAATTCAATAGATAATTTGTTATCGGTAGTAAAACGACGAACGGAAAGTAAGTTTTTAATTAGGGAAGGTGCGTAAAGGACATGGTTTAATTTGAATGGTGGGAGGGGAGGGGGTAGGGTAAGATTGCCTTGTCCATGCACGGGAATGGTTTGACCATTTCCCACAATAATATGTTTATTAATGCTTCTATTAAAATTAGACGAGGGATGAGAGTTAGAAGACATATGACCTGTTGCACCTGTGTCCATAGCCCAAGAAGGGTCGTTGAGAGCCATTGCATGCATCGCGTGATTGAGATCGGCTGGCATGTGCTGTGCTGGTCGAGGGCCAAGAATTCCTGCCGATGATGGATTGTTGGATCTGTTCATTGTAGGATAAGGACAAGGAGGCCCATTATTCCAAGAAGCCCATGCAGGATGAGGTGTGCTATTAGTGGGGCCGGCCCATGGTGCAAGAAAAGGCCATGGGTAGTAAGCTGTAGAGTTCGAATGAAACTGGGAGGAGTAGTTTCCGCCACCAAACTGTGAAGACCCATTCCGGCCGCCATGGCCCCCTTGTCTACCTCGACCCCGGCCGCGGCCGCGACCACGGCCACGACCCCGCTCATACGACTCCATGCGGTGTCCAGCAGATTGTTCGGATCTTTCGCGGTTGTCTTTTTGCGGAGTTTCAACTAATGCGGTGAGAGCCGCACCGGCCGACTGTGCTGCGTGACGAACTTGACTGAGCTTTCTAGATTCAGCCATGCATAACCGAGAGCGAGTATCATAAAAATCAGAGAGCGGCTTCATCTGTTGAATAACGGAGGCTATGTTCTCGTATTGCTCGGTGAGACCCGATAAGAGTTGTAGGACAAGTTGTTCATCAGTAATAGAGGAACCGAGATTAGTCAACTGATCGAATATTACCTTAAGTGCTTGACAGTACGCTGACATATTCGGAAACTGATCCAGGTGAGTGTTTGCAAATTTATTATTGAGGTCGATAGTGCGAGTGGCCTTGTTATCTTGAAAAATATTTGCAATCGTTGTCCAAGCATTAAAGGCGGTTGTGTCTGGTTTAAGAACCGTGTGCAACAGGTCGGTGGATATAATGCTGTAAATCCACTGTAAGACGATGGAATCGAGACGCTTTGTCTTTATTCGAAACAGAGGAGGAGGAGGTTTCGGTGGCTGATTTGGGTTGAAGGTGATCGTACACAAGATGTGCTTTGCATTGTATTTTGAACATCTCCGACCAGGTCGTATAGTGACCTGTTTCGATGTCCAGAGTAATGGGAATGAGGTTCTTGATGGACGTAACGGTGACAGCGGGGTGGGGAGAAGATGAAGTCGAAGACATGGTAAGGGCAGAAAATTTGCGTAAACAAAAGGTGAAGAGGAGGATCGATTAGGTCTTTGATACCATGAAAGATTACAAAGCTTGCCTCTTCTCATTCACATCAATTGTATAAATAATTACAACCAAATCTCCTCATATTAACGAGAGATATACATGACATATATAACAAATATTTTCCTATTTTATATAAATGTCTATTACATATTATGATATTTAGCATGTTTGTCCTCACTACCTTTTGTCATCAAATGTTCGTTATGGACTGGTGCGCTTGGGTCCCCGGAAAAGTCAACATCCATTGCTGGAGATTGGAGCAAGACAAAGTGGCAACGGCCGAGGCTTTAAGGAGGAGAAACATAGGCATAAGCGACCCGGGCTGCCCTCTCTGTCAATCCAAAGAAGAGACAGCAGACCATCTTTTCATTGCTTGCTTTTTCGCTGCAAATATCCGGAACGCCATTAGCATCTGGTGCAATATTCCATATATCTATGCATTCTCTATACGTGATCTGCTGTCTTATCATATCAACAGTGGGCTCCCGGATAAGAAAAAGGAGGCGATACATGGCATAATCATGACAACGTGTTGGATCATATGGCGGGCGAGGAACAAAGTTAAGTTCTCAAACGGGTCGGTTAACATTAGTAATATAGTTTCTGAGATAAAGGCTCTTAGTTATTTTTGGTACTCGAATAGATCTAGACATAAAGGTTTAGAGTGGAGGGATTGGATCAATTTTGTGAATATGTAATCTTGTTGTCTTTTGGCGGCCCGTTTTGGGTCGTCGTGTTTTTGTGAATGAAGTTCTACCTTTCAAAAAAAAAAATAGTACACTAATATTATATTATTACTTTTACTTTTTTTTTTGTGTGTGTGTTTGTGTTTCCCTCGGTCACACTTTATATTTTATGTTATATGAATTACTATATATACTTTACATGTCAAAATGGGTTTTTCCTCTTTTTTTGGAGGTGGGTTCTCAGGGAGCGGCATCTCTATCTCGGGTAAGGTTTGCTCTCCTCTCACCCTTCCTTTCCTGGACCCTACGAATAGCTTGCTATGAGTGGGATTCAACTTGGTGTGTTGGCTTGTTTATAATAGTTAGCATGTTTGTTGGAATATGTATGAGTTCATATAAAATATATAAGTTCTCCCAAAATAAACTGTTGGTTAAGTTAAAAACAATTCTATGTGTTGGCGACAAAATCATACCTTGTAAGTCATTCTCACCAAGAAATAACTCCTTTAAAAGGGTCAAATTCCCTATTTCCCTCGGTATGCTGCCGTTGAAATTGTTTGTTGACATGGATAGATACCGAAGTTTCCGACACTTCTTGATGCTTGACGGAATTGGCCCTGTGAATTTATTCCCTGATATAAAGAACAACCTAAGCTTGACAAGCTGATCACACATATCATCTGGCAGAGTCCCAGAAAAACTATTGAATGACAATTGAATCCGTCTAATAGAAGACTGATTGAAAAGTGTTTGTGGCACCAGCCCACTAAACTGGTTATTATTCAACACCAAATCTTGCAGCTCAGAAAGATTACCAATTTCTTCTGGGATATTTCCATTCAGTGAATTGTAACTTAAGTTCAGGCTCTTTAGACTTGGCATTTTATCAAGAAATAAAGGTGAGAGAGTGCCTGTGAGATTGTTGTGTCCCATGTACACTCGCTCTAGATGGCGTAACTGCATCATCTCCGGAGGTATCGGACCATGGAAACTGTTGTTGCTAAGGTCAAGTGAGGTGAGGAATGATAGGCTACCAATTTGTGGAGGGATTCTTCCAACAAGACCCATGTCGGAAAGATCCAAAGCGATTACCCTTTGAGTCTTAATACGGGAGCCACAAGAGACGCCTGTCCATGTACAGATGGAGGCGTTTGGGGTCCAGTTTTTGGATAAAAGGCCAGAAGGGTCCACAGTGATTTGAGCTCTGATTGCATCAAGAGCATGCTGATCTTCAGAAGCAGAAACCGAGTAAAAGTTCAGAATCATGAGTGCAATTGTAAGTTTAAAAGTAAAGATACTCATCCTCTCCATAGTTGTTAGTGTGAAATGTTGCATGAGTTTGTTATGTATATGTAGTTGTTATTTAATTCTTGCAAAAATTCAGTTCAAGTAGAAATGATGTGTAGATATGAGTTACCACCCAACTACATTCAGCAATTAGGAAATTCTAAATAGACTGCGCATTTATAAATAACATACTAAGTTGAGGGGGACACGTGAAGTTATTAAATGCAGTTGAATTCAATGCATCTTAGGTTCTTGATGCAAAGACCGTCTGTTTGTGCTGACACAACATGAGGAAATCCTGTTGGATATATTTAGCTTCTAAACAAATTCAAAGAATGGATATCCATTTGTTGGCCGTCGGGTGTTTTCTAGTTTTGCTGCTATAAAAATGTCCCAAAAAATATTGGAAAAGATAAAATTTTGTTACATTGATAAGTATAGATATCATTTGCAGCAAATACCTTATAGGGACAAGATTTTTTAAGCCTCTAGTGACGAAATGTTGTTTTTATAGGTCTTTTTTACCTATAGAGACGACATATTGTCTCTATAAAGTTTGTCTCTACAGCCTCATCCCTATAGGCCACAAAAATCGTCCCTATAGGTGTCGTTGCTATCGAAGACTTTGTAGAGACGACATATCGTCCCTACAAGTTTGTGCAAAACAAAATTAAAAAAGAAACTTAATATTTACTAAATAAAAGAAATGTTTATTTTAATATATTTTTAAACCCTATAGAGACGACCGTCTCTATAGGTTTTCTTTTAAAAAAAAAACATTTAAGCCCTTTAGAGACGACTTGTCTTTTCTATAAGTTTTTCTTTATAAAAAATAAAAAAAATATTCATCTATAGAGATGAATTGTTGTCTCTATAAGTTTTTTTTTGAAAAAAATTAAAAACATTTAAACCAATAGAGACGACTTATCGTTTCCATAGGTTTTTCTTTATAAAAAAGAAAGAAAGATTTTTACCGAGACGACTTGTCTCTACAGTTTTTTTAAATAAAAAAAATCACCTATAGAGACGACATGTAAGAATATTTAGGTTTCCTAGGGACATGGTGTGATGATAAGGTATCTACCCTCTGTCCTATAGATAAACCAAAAAAAAAAAAAAACTAACTGATAATAACACATTAATTTATGTTCTCTAGGGACATGGTGTGATGATAAGGTGTTTCCCCTCTATTCAAGAGATGGAGGGTTCAAATTTTGCAAGTTGCAAATATAAGAGTATTTAAAAAAAGATTAGGGTCATTAAAAAAATAACACATTAACTTATCCAATTTTCATAGTTATAAAAGGATAGTGATTTAATGTTATATTTTTGCTTACAACTGTAATATTTTAAGGTCTGTTTGCTATGGGGTAATAGAATGAGCGAGGTAATGGAATGGACGAGGTAATGGAATGCACAAATAAATGAAATGGATCATTACCATTCAATGGTCTTTTTTGGTCACCATGTGGGAATGAAATGAACCATTACCTTATCTTGTTTGGTAGGCAGTAAAAGATAAAGGAATAAAATCGACAATGGGTGGCTGTGGCGGTGGTGGGGTGGTGGTGGCGGGTGGTAGTCGTGGTCCGCGGTGATGGAGGGTGACGACGACGGTGGGTAGCGGTGGTCGGGCGGTGGTAGTGGCAGGTGGTGGTCGGTGGTGGTGGCCGGCGGTGGCTGAGGTCGGCACTGGTGGTGGTTGGTGGTGGCGCCAATGTTTGGTGGCGGAGGGTGACGAAGGCGGTGGCTGGTTGAGGCGACGCAGGTGGCGGTTGTCGGGGCGGGTGTTGATGGTGGGCGCCGATGGTCGGTGGCAGAGGATGACGGTGAGGGTGGTCGGGCGGCGACACGGGGGTGGGGTGGCGGGTGTTGGCAACGACGGTGGGTGGTGGTGGTGGCGGGTGGTGGGCGGGATGTTGATGAAGAAGGGTGAGAGGAGGGAATGGAATAGAAAAAAAAAACAAAACATGGGTGATGGATTAAATGAATTTAAGGGAATGAAATGCCTTATGTAATGAGTTATTCCATTACCTTGATCAACCAAACACATGTTTTTCATTCCCTTGTACTAATCCATTCCATTCCGTCTCTCATCTGCATACCAAACACTACCTTATGGAATAGTTAGCGTGACATGCTTATAATTTTTTCATAATTGCATCTAATATCTTCTACATTCAGTTATTTTTCGATACCAAAAGTGTTTGCAAGTGAAATATTGAAAAATTGTATATTGAATTGGTTTGTGATTTCGTAGAAATATTGAAAATAGAGATGGATACATAGAAAAGAAATAAGGAAATACTATCATAAAATATTTGGTTGACGAAGCAACGGTCATACCACCTATGCATGGCTGTCAAGAATGTCCTAATTAAGGAAAAGACTTTAATCCTAATGATTTAATTAAATTATTTTATTTTCTAGCATTCCCCCTCAAGTTGAGTTGTGAGGTCTCCAATACTCAACTTGTCAAGACAGTGGCTGAAGATCCTTTCTTTGATAAAGTGCCTGTCAACTTCCACATGCTTCGTACGATCGTGTTGTACCGGATTTTCTGAAATTGTATTGTTGCATCGTTATCACACATGATGCTACTAGCAGAGGTTTGAGAAAAACGGATCTCGATTAGAAGTTTTCGTATCCAGAAGACCTCCGCTAGGCCTCTTGCAATCCCTCGAAATTCGGCTTCAGCGCTTAACAAAGCTACCACTTTTTGTTTTTTGCTTCTCCATGTAACTAAGTTACCACCGTCTAGAGTGAAGTATCCAGACGTTGATCTTCGATTTCCTTTGTCTCCTGCCCAATCTGCATCGGTATATGCCTAGATCTTAAAATGTTTGTTTGGTTGAAAGAGAACCCCATAACTACTTGTGCCTTTGAGGTATCTAATAATCCTTGATACTGCTTCCATGTGACTCACTTGAGGTTGGTGCATAAATTTGCTAACAACCCCAACTGCATATGCAATATCAGGGCGAGTATGCAAGAGATATATGAGTTTACCAACCAAGTGTTGATATATTTCCTTGCCAACTAATTCCGCTTCTTCTTCCATGTGGAGTTTATGATTCGCGATCATTGGGGTGTCAGCAGGCTTGCAATCAATCAATCCTGTCTCTGCTAGAAGATCAAGAATATATTTCTTTTGACATATAAAGATCCCTTGTTTTGACCTTAGTACCTCAATTCCGAGAAAGTACTTAAGTCTTCCTAAGTCCTTCATTTCGAACTCTGTGAACAAATTTGCTTTCAACTTCTTTATTTCTTCTTCATCGTTTCATGTAATGATCATGTCATCAACATATATAATCAAACAAGTAACAAATTTACCTCTTCTTTTGAGGAACAACGTGTGATCAGAGTTGCTCTGTTGAAATCAATATTTTTTTCATTGCTAGAGTGAATCTACCAAACCAAGCCTGAGGGGATTGCTTTAGCCCATAGATAGATCTTTTTAATCGACATACTTCTTTTGGTTTGAATTTTTCTGTGAAACCAGGTGGAGCTTCCATATAAACCTCTTCTTTTTAACATCGAATTGATGTAAAGGCCATCCTTCATTAGCCGCAATAGAGAAAAGAACACGAATTGTGTAAACCTTGGCTACCGGGGAGAATGTTTCCGAGTAATCGATCCCGTACGTCTGAGAGTATCCTTTTGCCATTAGTCGTGCTTTGTATCTTACAATGGTTCCATCAGGTTTGTATTTGATTGTGAAGACCCAACGACATCCCACCGGTTTATTTCCTAAAGGGAGAGTACTCCTTTCCCATGTGTTATTCTTCATTAACGCTTCCATTTCTATTTCCATTCCATCCTTCCACTTTTTTTATTCCAGTGCTTGTTCAACAGAATTTGGAATTTGTTCATTGTATAAAGTAGAAGTAAAAGCTTTAGCTTCTTGTGATAAATTTCCCTCGGCAATACTTGCCATTGGATATTTAGAGGATAAAGTTAGTTTTTCTGGAGAGTATCGCTTGGGTGGAATTCCCCTGTTGGCTCTTGGTGGTAGGCCATATTTCTCAGTCGTTTCTTCTTGTGTTTGCTTACGTACCTTGTCCTTCTTGTCATGTTTGTTCTATAGCTATCTCATGGTTATTAGATAAATAAAAGAAATTTCCTGAGAGTCAGTATTTCGAGACTCGATATTTTGAATATATTCATGAGCTTGAGAATTACTTACCTCAGACATCGGACTAGGAGGATTTTGGTCCTTAGCACTGATTGTTGGTCCACCAGATTGATGGGAAGCAAGTGACTCATCTTGGGTACTATGATTAACTTCTTCTGGTGACGAAGCCCATTTTAGCCAACTCAGTGTGTTATACACAGTCTCCCCTTGACCACTGTGTTGGGAGGTGTAAAAGAACTCAGTTTCAAGGAAGTCACAATTCACTGTAGTGTACATATGACGTCTTTTTGGACTATAACACCGATATCCTTTCTGGTCGATACCATAGCCCACAAACACACACTTTTCAGTACATGGAGTTTGGACCGGTCTACTTTAGGTATGTGGACAGAGACAGAGCATCCAAAAATTCGAGGTTTAAGTGTAAGAGCCGGAGGGAGTTTGGTAAACTCGGATAGAGTTTGGAAAGGAGTTTTTAGGTCGAGGGCTTTGGTTGGCACGCGATAGATGAGATACGTAGCTGTAGCAACAACTTCGGGCCAAAAAGACTTAGGAACATGAGATTCAATTAGAAGAGCTTGAGATATTTCTAAGAGAATGCGGTTTTTTCGTTCTACAACACCGTTTTGTTCAGGAGTGTGTGGACAAGATGTTTGGTGAATGATTCCTTTTAATTGACAAAAACGTTTCATTGAGTCATTTATAAACTCCCCGCCCCATTGTCGGAGCGAAGAATTTGGATGTTGGTTTTAAATTGTGTTTGTATCATGCTATAAAACATAGTAAATTTATCAAAAACCTCAGATTTATTTTTTAGGAAATAAATCCAAGTCATACGAGTGAAATCATCAACAAAAAGTACAAAGTAACGAAAAATTTGTCCGCCAATAACTTCGGCTGGACCCCAAACATCCGAATGGATAAGAGAAAAAGGTAAATCAACTCTTATGTTATTTGGTTTATAAGTGTTTCTATGACTTTTAGCTAGAACACAAGTTTCACAATTTAATGATTTATTGTTAGGAAATAATTTTGGAAATAAAAGATGTAAGTAACCGGTGGATGGATGTCCCAGTCTTCTATGCCATAACCAAGCTTCTCTATCCATAGACCCGTGAGCTAGCATCACAATACCATGTTGAGTCACTTCTTCCACATAGTATAATCCTTGGCGTTCAGTGCCACGCTCAATGATCGCTCCCGTGCTGATCTCCCATAGGATACAAAAAGTGGGATGCATTAAAAAAATGCAATTTAATCACTTTGTCACATTGTCACATGACTAATGGATAACAACTTATGTGGCAAAGACGGGACATAAAGGCAATTTGAAAGTTTTAAAGTTAGGGATATTTTAATAATTCCTCCTCCCTCTACTAGAACTTTTCCTCCATTGGCAGTTTTGATGTGATTAATTTTGGGTTTGGACCTTGAGACCATGTCCGTTAGATTAAACGTCATGGTGTCGGTAGCACCACAATAAAAAATCTAAGATTTATCTAAATTTTCGTGAGTTTTGACCACATTAGCTTGTCCAATATTTCTTTTTTCCTTAACTCTAAATTTCCCAAAAAAATATTTCCTAAGAAATTGTTATGGTTATTTTTGTAAGAAATAGAATTTGTGTTTTGCTAAGTATTAGTTTCCAATTCTTCAAAAAAAAAGTAAGAAATAGAATTTGTGTTTTGCTAAGTATTAGTTTCCAATTCTTCAAAAAAAAAGTTTGGTCTTTTTCGTAATTAACAGAATGTTTGTAAGAAATTGACTCTGTGTTTTTCAAAGAACTAATTTTTAATTCTTTAAACGATGTTTGGTCATTTTCATATTTAACACATGTTTGAGGATTGTTATTTAAAGTTACGTCAACAACAGGGGAGTTTTCTAATAAATCTAGAACCTAAGGGTAAAAAAACTTAGGATTTAAAATAGAGGGGTTGAGAACCAACTCTCAAACCGGTTACCTCCATTGCTTGCTGCTCACAAGTTCAGTCGACTCCACCGCACCAATGTAATCGGCCGACGCCATTATTATGTTGGATCAGTTCTGTTTATTCATAATGGAAAACATGAAAGCATACCTGTTACAGCAGACAGTGCGTTGGAGAATCCAGTAATGGAGTTCGACATGCTTGTCATCGTGATCTGGTTCCTCTTTAGGGTGCTGACTGATGATGGGAGCTTAGAAAACCGAGAAGGGGTATCGGCTTAGGAGAGGAGGTCGATGATGATGTTATGACTAATGGGGTGTGTCTAATTGTGTAACTGAGTAACCCCTTAAGCTCCACTTAATTCTCCTTATATATGCACCCAGGTGGAAACCTAATTAGTTAATAAGGGTAATATGGTCCATCAACAATTACCAACTAATTATTTAATAGGTTATTATATATTTTGATCTATATTATGTAAATGAATATAATGGCTATAGATTAAATATTAATACATAATATATTTAATCTTACATTCTCCCACTTAGCCGAGTAATCATTTACTATGAGTATTAGATAAGCCTGATCAGGAGTTAACACTCATTTTAGCCTTAAACAAGTACTATAGCAGAGAAATACAGCTGTTGAATCATTATGTGACTCAGGACCCCCATTAATCATACTATAGCCTTAATTTAAAACCTAATCGTTATGATCAAAATACGCATAAGCCATTTGTTTGATTTGTAACTTTATTTGTCTATATGCCATTATACTGGTTGAACATATTCTAAGAGACATACAAAATCAAACTGAGGAAATTTCATTAATCATAAAACATAAGCTAGTACAATATGCTCAAATAAGGTCTTTACTAAATCCCATATTCCGAACATGTTCTTCATAAACCTTAGGAGGGAGACCTTTAGTCATCGGATCCGCAAGCATATCTTTAGTACTAATATACTCGATACAAAGATTATTTTCCTCAACTTGTTCTCGTACGAACAAATATTTTGTATCGAGATATAAATCAGCTCCAGCGAACTGTTACTGTTCGAGAAACTAACGGCAGCTGAATTATCACAATAAAGCTTCAATGGTCTAGAAATGGAATTAACAATTTTGAGTCCAGTGATCAGATTTCTAAGCAACATTCCATGACAGGTTGCGTTATAAACAGCAATGTACTCTGCCGTCATTGTGGAAGTTGTGGTCAACTGTTGTTTATGACTCTTCCATGAGATAGGGCCGCCTGCTAACATAAAGATATAGCCCGAAGTGGATTTCTTGTCATCTTTGCACTTTGCAAAGTCAGAATCAGAATAGCCCACCACTTCTAAATGATCACTTCTTCTATAAGTCAGTTTATAGTCTTTCGTCCCTTGCAGATATCGAAGTACCTTCTTAGCTGCTTTCCAGTGATCTAGGCCAGGATTAGTCTGATAACGGCCTAGCATTCCAGCAATATAAGCGATATCTAGGCGAGTACAAACTTGAGCATACATCAAGCTCCCGACTACTGACGGGTAAGGTATCTGGCTCATTTGCTTCTTCTCAACCTCTGTTGTCGGACACTGGAAAGAACCGAAAACATCTCCTTTAACTACTGGAGCGACGGAGGGTTTGCACTGTTGCATGTTGTAACGTGTAAGGACACGATCTATGTAAGCCCTTTGGGACAATCCTAAGATCCCTTTGTGTCTATCTCGGTGAATTTCGATGCCAATGACGTAAGAAGCATCTCCAAGATCCTTCATGTCGAAGTTATGCGAGAGTAACCGCTTCGACTCATGCAACATGTCTAAACTATTACTTGCCAATAGAATATCATCTACGTAAAGGACAAGAATAGTAAAGTTGCTCCCACTCATCTTGAGGTAGGTGCATTGATCCACTTGATTCTTCATAAAACATTGTTTCTTCATGACTTCATCAAACTTGAGGTACCACTGACGTGATGCTTGTTTTAACCCGTAAATGGATTTCTTCAGCTTACAGACTAGATTCTCCTGACCTTCAGGTTTAAAGCCTTCAGGTTGTTTCATGTAAACATCTTCGTCCAAATCTCCGTTAAGGAAAGCGGTTTTAACGTCCATCTGATGTAACTCTAAATCAAAATGAGCTACTAGGGCCATGACGATCCTTAATGAATCTTTACGAGAGACAGGTGAAAACGTCTCTTGATAATCAATTCCCTCTTTCTGAGTGTAGCCCTTTGCAACCAATCTCGCATTGTAGCGTTCAACGTTCCCATTCGGATCCAGTTTTGTTTTGAACACCCATTTGCATTCTACGGGTTTGACACCGTTGGGTAATTCTACCAAATCCCAAACGTCATTTTTCTTCATGGATTCAAGCTCTTCAATCATTGCTTTATTCCATTCAGAAGACTGATCACTGCTAATGGCTTCATTGTAAGATATAGGATCATTGAGCTTTCCAGGATCCATTTTAGTCAGGTAGGTAACATAATCATCCCAATTAGTAGGACTTCTTTGCCTAGATGACCTCCTAAGTGGATTATCGGGTTCAGCGTTGTCGTGGTTGTGAGTGTTTGATGTGCCTTCGTCATGAGGTATAATAGGTTCTGATTGTAGAGGTAAATTTGGAGTTGGTGCAGTAGCTTCAGGTACAATAGTTGCATTGGGTACAAGAGGAGTAATCGGAGTAATGGTAAGCGACGAGTCTCTCCCCCCTGCGTCTTGTACTTCTTGCAATTCTTCGTAAGGGTTGGTACTACACCCATTGACCTTGAAATCTTCCAGGAACGCAGCACGCTTGGTTTCAACAATACGGGTGACATGGGAAGGACAATAGAAACGATAACCCTTAGAGTTCTCAGGATACCCGATAAAGAAACAGGTAACTGTTTTAGGGTCAAGTTTCCTTAGGAAAGGATTGTAAAGTTTCGCTTCAGCAATGCAGCCCCATACTTTCATATATTTAAGACTCGGTTTCCTTCCTGTCCAAAGTTCATAAGGAGTTTTAGGGACAGACTTAGAAGGAACTCTATTGAGTATATGAACAGCTGCTTTTAACGCTTCAGTCCAGAGGAAAAATGGTAAATTAGTGTTGGCTAACATACTGCGCACCATGTTCATAAGGGTACGATTTCTTCTTTCAGTGACACCGTTTTGCTGAGGTGTACCACACATGGTGTATTGGTTCACAATCCCTTGGCCCTTACAAAACTCATAAAATGGACCAGGAGCTTGACCCACATCAGTATGTCTTCCATAATATTCACCGCCTCTATCTGATCTCACAACTTTAATCTGACGATCTAATTGATTTTCAACTTCAGCCTTATAATCTTTAAAAGTTGTAAGAGATTCAGATTTCTCCTTAATTAGATACAAGTACATATAACGAGAATAATCATCAATGAAAGTGATAAATGAGGTATGTCCTGTTATGCCAGCGATTTGGTATGGACCACTAATGTCAGTGTGAATGAGTTCTAATAAATTAGAACTCCTAGTGGCACCTTTCTTATTCGCTAATGTCATTTTACCTTTAAGACATTTGACACATGTTCCAAAATCAGAGAAATCGAGAGGAGGTAAGACTTCATCCTTTAC
Source organism: Helianthus tuberosus (assembly GCA_030545235.1). Classification (NCBI taxonomy): domain Eukaryota; kingdom Viridiplantae; phylum Streptophyta; class Magnoliopsida; order Asterales; family Asteraceae; genus Helianthus; species Helianthus tuberosus. Next base: position 40,582,959 of record CM060439.1, on the reverse strand, counting down.
GAGACGATTTAATCGTTCTCTTGAGATGTGGCCTAAACGTTGATGCCACAACATGGACGAAATTTCTAAGTCTCGTTTCTCTTCCATCTTTGTGAGTGATTCATTAATGTTATATGACAACAAAGATTTGGAAAAACCATCATCTAGTTCTAATCTATAGAGACCACCATCCAGAACACCAGTACCATAAAGAACAGAATCATAAAGGATAGAGAGTTTGCGATGACCATGGGAAACAATAAAACCGTCCATGTCTAACTTTGGTCCTGATACAAGGTTCCGAGTTACCTCAGGAACATATAAGGTATCATAAAGTTTAATACATAAACCAGTTTTCATAACTAATTGTAATGTTCCAATGGCCTTCACTTCTAATTCTCGATCATCCCCAACCTTAAGCGTTCTTTGGTTTCTTTCCAGCTTCCGGATTGAAAGGAATCCCTGAGTTGAATTGGTAACATGAACTATAGAACCAGAATCAAACCACCAAGAATTAGCAGGAACACTTAAATTATAGGACTCAAGTATCATAAAATAATCGTTACCTTTCTTAGCCAGCCACTCCTTAAAGTCAGGGCATTCCTTCTGCATGTGTCCTGTCTTTTTACAGAATTTGCAGCGGATACTGCCTAAGGAGTTCTTAGTGCTGGAAGGTGCACTTGTATTAGGATTAGGCCTTTGGACTTTTGAAGCATCCTTCCTCTGATGATTGTTCTTCCTTTTCTTAGAGTTGGAGGTGGTGAAGTTAGCAACATCGGTAGTGCGATCCATCCTCATACGCTCTTCCTCCTGTACGCACATGGCGACTAGCTCACTCATCGTCCATTTGTCCTTCTGAGTGTTGTAATTGATCTTGAATGCTTCAAAGGATGAAGGAAGCAAAGTGATGATAAAATGAACAAGGAAACCATCACTGATTTCCATTTCCAGCCCCTTCAGCTTATTGGCCATGTCATTCATCATCATGATGTGCTCGCGAATGCCGCTCCTCCCATCATACTTAGTTGTCACCAGCTTGAGAATAAGAGCACTAGTGTGTGCTTTAGACGTCCCTTTGAATTGCGCCTCCACATGTTCCAAGTAGGTTTTAGCATCTTCAGAATCAGGAATGGCTCCCCTGATTGCATTGCTTATGGACTGCTTCATAAACATGAGAGACATGCGGTTACACCTAGTCCACTTTTCATGAGTTAACTGCTCAGCAGCAGTACTTTGAGTGGTAAGGTCCGCTGGCTTATTCTCTCTTAGAGCATAATCAAAATCCAGCAATCCAAGTGTAAGCATGAGAGCATCCTTCCATGCAGCAAAGTTATCACCAGTCAAAGGTGGAATCCCGCAACTGGGCGCTAATAGTGGAAATAAGATGAGCAAGTTATGATACTAAGGAAGAAGTCCTAATGTGATCTAAGGGCACGTTAAACTAAGGCAGGCATAAATAATGACCATTTTACGTTATGAAGTTGTGATATTGTCTATTACTAACATCAAAATAATAGACTTAGTTAAAAATTCTACTTAAACGAAAACAAATCAGCTTTGGCCAGAAGTGTAATCATTTAAGCATATGTGCAAAGTGGTTGTAACAAATCAACTTTGGCCAGAAATTGAAACAGTCACTTTAGTTATGCACTTGTTAAGTATGCCATCTATTATGACATTCATGTTTATGTTGCACACTTAACATAGCTTTCGTAATACTTGAACGATAAGTAGATGTATCAAATCAGCTTTGGCCAGAATTGATACATCAGAAGCTCATTCAAGTTAAGCTATTTTGGTTTTGTAAAACATTATCTGATTCTGATTAATTAACTAAGTAATTACAAAACCAATTATTTAATAGCAAACCACCCGTTCGCGCGGATCAGTAATGCCCAAGTTTTGTGAGATCAGTAATGCCCAAAAACTTGTGCGATCACTAAGGCCCAAAAACTTGTGCGATCAGTAAGGCCCAAAAACTTGTGCGATCAGTAAAACCCAAAACTTGTGCGATCAGTAATGCCCAAAAACTTGTGCGATCAGTAAGGCCCAAAAACTTGTGCGATCAGTAATGCCCAAAAACTTGTGCGATCAGTAATGCCTTGTGCGATCCACAAGTCTTGTGCGATCTACAAATCTTGTGCGATTATGCAGTCTTAACTTGTTGACGGGTGGTCCGTAGGACAACCCTTAAAAGGTCTAAATTTACGCACATTCCATGCTTTATTCAGTTAATTGCTTGAACTTGGTAACACTCTATGTTTGATTATGCAGGTGCTAAAGTGCTTAAGATGCGGGACTTATGATGCTTGAATGGATGTGGGAAGATGGCATCGTTAAGAGGTGAAGAAATCAAGCTGTGGTGAAGAAATAAGAAGTCAAGTACACTCAGCGCCGTAACCTACGGCTGAGAGCCGTAGGTTACGGCCCCAACCTTTGCATCAAAAGTTATGTCGTAAAACAGGAGAGGCTTGCCGTAAGAAACCACTCAGAGCCGCAACCTACGGCTAAGGGCTGTAGGTTACGACACTCTATGTTGACTTTGGAGTTGCTGACAGCCGTAACCTACGGCTGGGAGCCGTAGGTTACGCCTCCGACTGGGAGCCGTAGGTTACGCCTCCGACTGATCCAAAAATGTAACTCTCGCATTTAATTGTCATTTTGAGGGGATTTATGGAGACTTATCATTGGATTTCGGTTACTACTTCTTGGTGGACGAATTTTGGTGAACTTTTGGGGAGATTTTGGCAAGGAGGACACTAGTTAATCTTGGGTTTTATGTTGGTGATTTGCTTGAACATTAAAACAAGTTTGATGATGTTGATTCAAGCCATGAGTGGCTAAACATTTGTGATCATCCTGGATTGAAGGTTTACTTTAGACATTTCATGTTTGATTTCATTATTTCTAGAATAACAATCTTTATCTTAATGGTTTGTTTGTTATGGTGTGTGATTGCTTGTTAGTAACTTGTTAATTCTTGCGTTAAACTAATTAGAAACCATACGTTCTTGGTGTCGTTGGCAATCGAGATATCATGGGTATAGTTAGGCTTGGGTAAGGGTAGATTGATCATCGGGTAACAACCTCACGTTCTAGGAATCTGAGTACTTAGTTCCCTTTCATCACTACAAGTGATCACGCATGAGCTATGTCTATGTAGTTTTTTTCTAGTGAAAGGATAATATGAATGTCGAAACAAACTGGAAATCTAGGATGGTCATTTGTCTCTAATTTGTTTACAACCAAAACTTTTCTTTTGCAATCTATTTAGTTAAATTTAGTTTCTAAAACCAATTCACTTAAATCAAATCTTGCATTTACTTTTATTGCAATTAGTTTATTTTAGTCAATTTAGACATACATTTAGCTAACACATGTTCCACAAACTCTCTGTGTTCGATACCCATTTACCGCTAGCTAATTAGTTGTAATTGGATTAAATTTGATTGTGACCATGACATCACGTCAAATTTTGGCGCCGTTGCCGGGGAGTAGTGCGCAACGTGTGTTATTTTTGATCCTTTTTAGTTTGTTATTTTTCTGGTTTACGCTGGGTGTGTTAGTGTGTAGGTATTGACAGGTGCATGCGTACTAGGAGCTCTCACAAGCTATCACCTTTGGCATTTGATCCGGAAATTGAGCGAACGTTAAGAGGAAACATAATTTTGCTAAGAGAAAACAGAATCAGTGGTTCACCAACAACACTAACTACACCAATCACACCAATTCGATACATGGATCCACCACAACCACCACCCACTACGGGTGAACTTATACCACCATTCATACCATCATCTACTCAACCTTCACCAAACACCACTATTCCAAACTGTAACACCTGTGTCATTTCAACCATCAAACAAATGCCCACCCAGTGAAATATTGTATTTCATACTTGGGATTTGTAAAAATATGTGTATCATTTACACATATCAATTCTTGTTCGATTTCAATCACTATATCGCTTTCTGGAAGGTTATACGCGCACTAATGCGTAAATATAACCAGTTTAATGCAACAAACACTCCGGAATAGTGAAATAGGCTTAACATACCTTAAGTAACCTTTACATAACTTAGATATAAGTTTTGGAAGGTTTGGTGTGGTGAAATCAAAGTTTAATCGCTTACAGGGACTAAAGTTGACAAACTGCGAAAGTATGCCAATTTGAACTGTAACAAACCTTCCGGAACATGACCATAAGTTAAACATACCATAAATATCCTTTACATAGCTTAGAAATAGGCTTTGAGGTGTTCGGTGTGCTAAAATAAACTTTTGTGTCATTCAGGGACTAAAAGTGTCAAAAAGTGCACAAGTTTGCATTTTCGCGCATAACTTACGTTCTGAATACATCCGGACATCCAAAAATTTATGTAAGCATGACTACATTATATTTTAGTGTTCGCCTTAAGAAAAATCCATTCGTCGCGTCATTTGGATCGTTTTTCGCGCTTATGCGCATTCCGTCGTAATTAAGCGAACATCGCGATCGTACGACCAAACGAACCGACATCCGACATATTTTTGAGCATGTTTTGAGTTCCCTATACTTTAACTTCATTTTAGAGCCTTGAAATGAGGTTAACGGGGTTCAAACGCATCGAAAATCGCTTAAACAAGGTGCAGGGACCATTTCTGCAAAATCTGCCAAAACAGGGGCCTAGCGTGACGCGACGGGCCTTAGCGTCACGCGAGCCCCCATCTGGACCAGATTCAGTGTTTTAAATGCAAGTTGCAACCAATTAAACCTCAACCACATGTTTGCAACTTGCTTAATCACTAAGATTAGGAGCATATGTGGCTCCATAACCTTTGTGACAAGTGTACGGCTCGGATCGTGGCACGATATTCAAGAAACGATCCTAGCGGCTCTACTTTATCTATAAATACCCACCCCCCTTTGGCTTAAAAACCCACAAATCTGATTGAAAAGACTCTAAGTTGGAACCTTCGTTTCATACCTGAGCTATTTTGATCTGGGTTAGCATTCGGGGACCCTGGGTAAGTATTCTTTCGTTCTTTTCCTTATTTTACTGCTTTTCGAGTCAGAAAGTCAAACTTTGTTTGACTTTCAGCGTTGACCAGTATTGGTCAATGCGAAGTTCGTTTGAACTTCGCAACGTGAGTGTAATCACGTTGGTCATAGTCCCTTGGGACTATGCCCACTGACTACCACGTTGTCTAGGGTCGTAGGGTAGGCGATCTAATAAATCGCCTATACCTTCGAACCCGACCCAGTTTTGGTCGATCATTAGGATCCGACCAAATACATTAGGTGACCATAGTAGGTAGGGAATAACCTTCCGAGGTTATACCCTATGGTCACATCGTTTAAGTAGTTGTATGATAGGTAGTTTATATGCCTTAGGTAAATTACCAGAATACCCTTTTCATACATAATTGATAATTTAGCATATGTAACCTAAACCTTTGTCACATAACTGATTATGTAACATGTTAAGGCATATATTACTTGTCATAGGACTAGTTAGGCGGTCCGAACGCGTTTCACGCGAACGACGCGTTAAAGTAGCATAAGCTACCTAAACGGGTCGTAATGGGTCGTAGACACTTAGGTTAAGTTTCATTTTAGTATGTAGGCTTTGTTAAAACCAAAAGACACGAGTCTCTACACTCGTTTGGTTTACAAACCCTAATGCTACCCGATCTTCCGATTTAGGTCCGGTTTATTAATGTAGCTACCTATACTAGGTGCCGTTCGATATCCGCGATCTCTAGCATTGTTTAGTTGTTACTCAAGGACTACTGAGCAATCTCAGGTGAGTACATAGACCCCTCTTTTACTGTTTTCCAAACTGTTTTGGGGTGGAACACATGTGCCTACTTGTTACTTTCATGCTTTCCTGTTTTGACATCATATACTTGCTATGTTCATTAGTACATTATAGTACATGATTTCATTACATCTTATGCTAGGTGTGCCCATTGTGTGCATTACTTAGTACATTGTTTTACACTACCTTTCATGCTAGGTGTGCCCATTGTGTGCATTACTTAGTACATTGTTTTACACTACCTTTCATGCTAGGTGTGCCCATTGTGTGCATTACTTAGTACATTGTTTTACACTACCTTTCATGCTAAGTGTGCCCATTGTGTGCATTACTTGGTACATTGTTTTACATTACATTTTGTTGCATATGCTCATCCAGTATATGAACACATTATATAACATTTTGAACCGTTGCATATGCTTACCCAGCATATGAACACATTATACTACATATTGAACCGTTGTAATCATTTGACTGTGATTCGTTGATATCTGTGAACCGTTTGTATCTGTGAACCATGTGAACCGTATTTGACATAGACATTTCGGCATAGACATTTTAACATGATTGACATTTGATCATGCATTTCCCACAAAACATAACTTTGATTTAAACCAAGTTTTACTTCAATACTTTGTATTTGTGCATATGGTTTAGTTGAGACATTTCATTTGCCATACATGACATTTTGACATAAACATTTGACATGGATATTTGACATAGACATTTTGACATTGGTTTGGTTTGATTAAATGATTAAGTAACGATACGTGTGTAATATGATACAAGCATGGTGGATACGCCGCTGGTACTTCCTATATATAAGTGTTTGTATGGTATTACATATTGTAGCGTTATTTGAATCATTTCAGTTTGATACATATAACATTTTATACAAATAACATACTTTTCACAAGACATTATTTTACAAACAACTTATCTTATACAAATCCATTTTTACTATGGTTATTCATTTAACCATACATTATTCATTTATTTATACATATCATCTGAACTCATTGTTTTTCAAATGATTTACAAAACAAAGCAAATTACAAGGTTCATGACTAAACATTTTCTCAAACATAAGTCATGGAACCTATTTTCACAAAACCTATGTATCTCACAGGCATTTTTATGCTGACGTACCTATTTTCACATGTGTTTTTCAGGAGCTGTCGCATAAGATGATCAAGATACACATAGGCAGACTTGGGCTTTAGTGACAATAAAAGATGCAAGACTAGTTAATTATGTTGTATTTCCTTGTTTGTTAAGACATTGTAACACTTTTAAATCAATAAAACGAAACTTCAATTGCCATGGATTTGAAACAATTAATTCTGTTACAACACTCCCCGACATTTCCGCCACGTTTGGTATGTTCTACGTGGTCGGGGTGTGACAGAAAGGATGGTATCAGAGCCAATGGTTATAGGGAATTAGGTTATTAGTAATGCTTTGACCTAGTCTATAACTTTCTTAGGACCCTAACGCGAGTTTACTTGCGTTTAGTCATAAAACAATACCGTCACCTATCCTTAGGCGACGACCACAACAAGAACATGAATTTCAAAACCGCTTTGAAAACTAATCATCTGTTCTAGGATGATTTATTACAAGGTTTTGAACCCTCTATTGTAAGATTTTGAACCCCTTTGAGTTTCAAAAAAATCTCGTCAAGGTTTTGGGTTTTAAATAATGTGAACACGTGCAAACTGGAAGGGTGAATGCCTGTATTCTGAGTTTTCTGTCTAGCCAAGCACCTCGTATACATCTCAACCAGACGCGAGACCAGTTGTGCTTACCTGGGAATTCTTGGGATGAGTGTTCACTTATAGGCGAGCATGTCTTCGCGATACATTATTTTTGACCTATTTACTTAGATTATTCACCGAGGTCGTTTGTTGCTTTGTAGTAACAAACAAATGACCACTATCCATTGCGTTCATCAAATTTGTTTCATCTCATTCTTTTCGTCTAAATCTCTCACTCGTTTCTTTTCATGTCTCCTCTTTTAGAATGCCTCCTCGACGCGAGAACCAGATAGCGACTGCCGAACTGGCAGAAATTATTGCACAGCAAATGGCTGCTCAATTCCCAAACCTCTTTGCTCAATGGAATCAAGCCAACAACAACAACAATGGTGTATGCAATTTCAAGAGTTTTAACTCGGCAAAACCACTCAAGTTTAGTGGTTCTGAGGGAGCGACTGGGCTTCTTCAATGGTTCGAGAGCATTGAGAATACTTTCCGCCACGTGCAGTGTCCTGACAATCGCAAGGTCGAGTTTGCTTCGAGTGTATTCCAGAAGAGAGCCCTTACGTGGTGGAATGGGGTTATGAGAGATCGTGGTGCAGAAGTTGCTCTAGCACAGACATGGGCCGAACTTAGGGCTCTCATGATGAAGGAGTTTTGTCCTCGTCACGAGATCAGGGCTCTGGAAAGGGAATTTGATGATCTCAAGCAAGACAGCGGTGAGCATCGAGCCTACACGGACCGTTATGAGGAGTTAAGCCTGTTATGCCCAAACATGGTCACGCCTTTGGATAAGGCGATCGAAAAGTACATTGATGGCCTTCCCGACTCAATACAAGACATTTTGACTGGTAGCAACCCTACTACTGTTAGGCAGGCCATTGAGTTATCTGCAACCTTGACCGAATCGCAGATCAGGAAACGTAAGCTTTTCCGAAAGGGTGACAAGAAACTGGTCGAGGAATCGAAACCAATCGAGGAATCAAAGACCATGGATGAACAGACTGGATCCTCTAAGAAGTCAAAGAAGCGAAAGGCTTCTCAGAACTTCGCCGTGGTCGCTCACAATGATCAAGCCGTCCTCAATCAACCAGCTCAACCCCCTGCCAGGAAACCCTACAATGGAACTGCACCTTTGTGCAACCAATGTGGCCTACATCATCATGCTGGGGTGAAGTGCCGCATATGCCAAGTTTGCGGACTTACAGGTCATACAGCGAGGGTTTGCCCAACAGCAGCAGCACCAAATCAGATTAACAACAATCCTGCTCAAGCTCGTTTCCCACTGGGATCTTGCTACAACTGTGGCGAGATGGGCCATTTTAGTAGAAATTGCCCAAGACTTGCTGATGCAAATCCAGCGCAGGGATGAGTATCTGACCGACAGAAGATAACGCTGTTTAGAAAATAATCGAGCCTTGTGTATTATTTTCTTTTATCACAATCTATGAAACAGTTGTTGTTATTGTTGTTTATAAATAAATCTTTCATTTACATTTCAATATGTTTATGTGGTTGCATGTATAAACATATCCCCTACAATACCGACAATCAAGGAACCGCATTCCTTGAAGAACAGACTACTTCCAAATTTCTTCCCTTGTATAATCTCTTGCGTTTCCACGAAAATCCTAAGTACCCGTTTCTTCCAAGAGAAACGATGTACGAGGTGCCAAGTTAATAGCAATCAATAACAAGAAAATAACAATTAAACAATTATGTGGTTATGTGCTTATGTGTTATCCTTTATGTGTCATGTGATCCAATTTATGTTATTCAAATCCTCGAAAAAATCTTACTTATCTTTGAGCAAGAGATTCATAGTAGGATACCCAAAGGTACTACTTAAATCCTTAATGGACTTCTACGTTGTAGTTAAAGTCCCTTGGATTATAATGTACTACTTCATAATTAGACCCCTTTAGTGGTCTAGTTAAACAGATTGATCCAAAAATCTGGTTAGGGATATCATGTGATGATATAGCTGAAAGGACTCCTTAGTGGCCTAATTAAGAAGATCCTCTGTTGATCTAATTAAAAGGACCCTGTGGTAGTCTAGTCACTCTCATCTCAGGTTTGATATCTTTCCCCACAACATTTCAAAACAAACTGTGCGGACTGTGCAAGGAATTACGTAATTATGGATGCATACATAATTATGGAATTTAGTGCACAGAAATCACAGCAAGTTCTATCATGTATCAAGAGTTAACCCTATTCATTTCCAATTCTGATGAAGCATCCGTTGAGGAAAAATGAACTAGCTATTCATTTTTCACTTCTGAAGAATATCCGTTGAGGAAATGAATATCCGTTGTTTATCTTTTCATTTCCATTCTGAAGAATAACCGTTGAGGAAAATGAATTATCCATTCATTTTCGTTCTAAAGAATATCCGTTGAGGAAATGAATATCCGTTGTTTATCTTTTCATTTCCATTCTGAAGAATAACCGTTGAGGAAAATGAATTACCCATTCATTTTCGTTCTAAAGAATATCCGTTGAGGAAATGAATATCCGTTGTTTATCTTTTCATTTCCATTCTGAAGAATAACCGTTGAGGAAAATGAATTATCCATTCATTTTCGTTCTAAAGAATATCCGTTGAGGAAATGAATATCCGTTGTGTAATCCTTCATTTCCAACTCTGAGGAAATAACCGTTGAAAATGACTCCGTTAGTTCATTTTCGTTTCTGAAGATTTATCCGTTGAGGAAATGAATATCCGTTGTGTAATCCTTCATTTCCAACTCTGAGGAAATAACCGTTGAAAATGACTCCGTTAGTTCATTTTCGTTTCTGAAGATTTATCCGTTGAGGAAATGAATATCCGTTGATTTTTCTTTCATTTCAAATTCTGAAGAACAAACCGTTGAGGAAAATGACCCCGTTTGTTCATTTTCGTTCTGAAGAATATCCGTTGAGAGAAATGAATATCCGTTGATTTTTCTTTCATTTCAAATTCTGAAGAACAAACCGTTGAGGAAAATGACCCCGTTTGTTCATTTTCGTTCTGAAGAATATCCGTTGAGGGAAATGTATATCCGTTTAGTTAATTCCTTTATTTTCCATTTCCGAAGAACCCGTTGAAGAAAATGACCCTGTTCGTTCATTTTCGCTTCTGAAAAATATCCGTTGAGGAAAATAATCAGATTATGCTTTACATATCTTTGATGACTATTTGAAACAAAGTCATAGACAGACTCCTACGAATTAATTTCGGGACGAAATTTCCTAAAGTAGGGGAGACTGTAACACCTGTGTCATTTCAACCATCAAACAAATGCCCACCCAGTGAAATATTGTATTTCATACTTGGGATTTGTAAAAATATGTGTATCATTTACACATATCAATTCTTGTTCGATTTCAATCACTATATCGCTTTCTGGAAGGTTATACGCGCACTAATGCGTAAATATAACCAGTTTAATGCAACAAACACTCCGGAATAGTGAAATAGGCTTAACATACCTTAAATAACCTTTACATAACTTAGATATAAGTTTTGGAAGGTTTGGTGTGGTGAAATCAAAGTTTAATCGCTTACAGGGACTAAAGTTGACAAACTGCGAAAGTATGCCAATTTGAACTGTAACAAACCTTCCGGAACATGACCATAAGTTAAACATACCATAAATATCCTTTACATAGCTTAGAAATAGGCTTTGAGGTGTTCGGTGTGCTAAAATAAACTTTTGTGTCATTCAGGGACTAAAAGTGTCAAAAAGTGCACAAGTTTGCATTTTCGCGCATAACTTACGTTCTGAATACATCCGGACATCCAAAAATTTATGTAAGCATGACTACATTATATTTTAGTGTTCGCCTTAAGAAAAATCCATTCGTCGCGTCATTTGGATCGTTTTTCGCGCTTATGCGCATTCCGTCGTAATTAAGCGAACATCGCGATCGTACGACCAAACGAACCGACATCCGACATATTTTTGAGCATGTTTTGAGTTCCCTATACTTTAACTTCATTTTAGAGCCTTGAAATGAGGTTAACGGGGTTCAAACGCATCGAAAATCGCTTAAACAAGGTGCAGGGACCATTTCTGCAAAATCTGCCAAAACAGGGGCCTAGCGTGACGCGACGGGCCTTAGCGTCACGCGAGCCCCCATCTGGACCAGATTCAGTGTTTTAAATGCAAGTTGCAACCAATTAAACCTCAACCACATGTTTGCAACTTGCTTAATCACTAAGATTAGGAGCATATGTGGCTCCATAACCTTTGTGACAAGTGTACGGCTCGGATCGTGGCACGATATTCAAGAAACGATCCTAGCGGCTCTACTTTATCTATAAATACCCACCCCCCTTTGGCTTAAAAACCCACAAATCTGATTGAAAAGACTCTAAGTTGGAACCTTCGTTTCATACCTGAGCTATTTTGATCTGGGTTAGCATTCGGGGACCCTGGGTAAGTATTCTTTCGTTCTTTTCCTTATTTTACTGCTTTTCGAGTCAGAAAGTCAAACTTTGTTTGACTTTCAGCGTTGACCAGTATTGGTCAATGCGAAGTTCGTTTGAACTTCGCAACGTGAGTGTAATCACGTTGGTCATAGTCCCTTGGGACTATGCCCACTGACTACCACGTTGTCTAGGGTCGTAGGGTAGGCGATCTAATAAATCGCCTATACCTTCGAATCCGACCCAGTTTTGGTCGATCATTAGGATCCGACCAAATACATTAGGTGACCATAGTAGGTAGGGAATAACCTTCCGAGGTTATACCCTATGGTCACATCGTTTAAGTAGTTGTATGATAGGTAGTTTATATGCCTTAGGTAAATTACCAGAATACCCTTTTCATACATAATTGATAATTTAGCATATGTAACCTAAACCTTTGTCACATAACTGATTATGTAACATGTTAAGGCATATATTACTTGTCATAGGACTAGTTAGGCGGTCCGAACGCGTTTCACGCGAACGACGCGTTAAAGTAGCATAAGCTACCTAAACGGGTCGTAATGGGTCGTAGACACTTAGGTTAAGTTTCATTTTAGTATGTAGGCTTTGTTAAAACCAAAAGACACGAGTCTCTACACTCGTTTGGTTTACAAACCCTAATGCTACCCGATCTTCCGATTTAGGTCCGGTTTATTAATGTAGCTACCTATACTAGGTGCCGTTCGATATCCGCGATCTCTAGCATTGTTTAGTTGTTACTCAAGGACTACTGAGCAATCTCAGGTGAGTACATAGACCCCTCTTTTACTGTTTTCCAAACTGTTTTGGGGTGGAACACATGTGCCTACTTGTTACTTTCATGCTTTCCTGTTTTGACATCATATACTTGCTATGTTCATTAGTACATTATAGTACATGATTTCATTACATCTTATGCTAGGTGTGCCCATTGTGTGCATTACTTAGTACATTGTTTTACACTACCTTTCATGCTAGGTGTGCCCATTGTGTGCATTACTTAGTACATTGTTTTACACTACCTTTCATGCTAGGTGTGCCCATTGTGTGCATTACTTAGTACATTGTTTTACACTACCTTTCATGCTAAGTGTGCCCATTGTGTGCATTACTTGGTACATTGTTTTACATTACATTTTGTTGCATATGCTCATCCAGTATATGAACACATTATATAACATTTTGAACCGTTGCATATGCTTACCCAGCATATGAACACATTATACTACATATTGAACCGTTGTAATCATTTGACTGTGATTCGTTGATATCTGTGAACCGTTTGTATCTGTGAACCATGTGAACCGTATTTGACATAGACATTTTAACATGATTGACATTTGATCATGCATTTCCCACAAAACATAACTTTGATTTAAACCAAGTTTTACTTCAATACTTTGTATTTGTGCATATGGTTTAGTTGAGACATTTCATTTGCCATACATGACATTTTGACATAAACATTTGACATGGATATTTGACATAGACATTTTGACATTGGTTTGGTTTGATTAAATGATTAAGTAACGATACGTGTGTAATATGATACAAGCATGGTGGATACGCCGCTGGTACTTCCTATATATAAGTGTTTGTATGGTATTACATATTGTAGCGTTATTTGAATCATTTCAGTTTGATACATATAACATTTTATACAAATAACATACTTTTCACAAGACATTGTTTTACAAACAACTTATCTTATACAAATCCATTTTTACTATGGTTATTCATTTAACCATACATTATTCATTTATTTATACATATCATCTGAACTCATTGTTTTTCAAATGATTTACAAAACAAAGCAAATTACAAGGTTCATGACTAAACATTTTCTCAAACATAAGTCATGGAACCTATTTTCACAAAACCTATGTATCTCACAGGCATTTTTATGCTGACGTACCTATTTTCACATGTGTTTTTCAGGAGCTGTCGCATAAGATGATCAAGATACACATAGGCAGACTTGGGCTTTAGTGACAATAAAAGATGCAAGACTAGTTAATTATGTTGTATTTCCTTGTTTGTTAAGACATTGTAACACTTTTAAATCAATAAAACGAAACTTCAATTGCCATGGATTTGAAACAATTAATTCTGTTACAACACTCCCCGACATTTCCGCCACGTTTGGTATGTTCTACGTGGTCGGGGTGTGACAGAAAGGATGGTATCAGAGCCAATGGTTATAGGGAATTAGGTTATTAGTAATGCTTTGACCTAGTCTATAACTTTCTTAGGACCCTAACGCGAGTTTACTTGCGTTTAGTCATAAAACAATACCGTCACCTATCCTTAGGCGACGACCACAACAAGAACATGAATTTCAAAACCGCTTTGAAAACTAATCATCTGTTCTAGGATGATTTATTACAAGGTTTTGAACCCTCTATTGTAAGATTTTGAACCCCTTTGAGTTTCAAAAAAATCTCGTCAAGGTTTTGGGTTTTAAATAATGTGAACACGTGCAAACTGGAAGGGTGAATGCCTGTATTCTGAGTTTTCTGTCTAGGCAAGCACCTCGTATACATCTCAACCAGACGCGAGACCAGTTGTGCTTACCTGGGAATTCTTGGGATGAGTGTTCACTTATAGGCGAGCATGTCTTCGCGATACATTATTTTTGACCTATTTACTTAGATTATTCACCGAGGTCGTTTGTTGCTTTGTAGTAACAAACAAATGACCACTATCCATTGCGTTCATCAAATTTGTTTCATCTCATTCTTTTCGTCTAAATCTCTCACTCGTTTCTTTTCATGTCTCCTCTTTTAGAATGCCTCCTCGACGCGAGAACCAGATAGCGACTGCCGAACTGGCAGAAATTATTGCACAGCAAATGGCTGCTCAATTCCCAAACCTCTTTGCTCAATGGAATCAAGCCAACAACAACAACAATGGTGTATGCAATTTCAAGAGTTTTAACTCGGCAAAACCACTCAAGTTTAGTGGTTCTGAGGGAGCGACTGGGCTTCTTCAATGGTTCGAGAGCATTGAGAATACTTTCCGCCACGTGCAGTGTCCTGACAATCGCAAGGTCGAGTTTGCTTCGAGTGTATTCCAGAAGAGAGCCCTTACGTGGTGGAATGGGGTTATGAGAGATCGTGGTGCAGAAGTTGCTCTAGCACAGACATGGGCCGAACTTAGGGCTCTCATGATGAAGGAGTTTTGTCCTCGTCACGAGATCAGGGCTCTGGAAAGGGAATTTGATGATCTCAAGCAAGACAGCGGTGAGCATCGAGCCTACACGGACCGTTATGAGGAGTTAAGCCTGTTATGCCCAAACATGGTCACGCCTTTGGATAAGGCGATCGAAAAGTACATTGATGGCCTTCCCGACTCAATACAAGACATTTTGACTGGTAGCAACCCTACTACTGTTAGGCAGGCCATTGAGTTATCTGCAACCTTGACCGAATCGCAGATCAGGAAACGTAAGCTTTTCCGAAAGGGTGACAAGAAACTGGTCGAGGAATCGAAACCAATCGAGGAATCAAAGACCATGGATGAACAGACTGGATCCTCTAAGAAGTCAAAGAAGCGAAAGGCTTCTCAGAACTTCGCCGTGGTCGCTCACAATGATCAAGCCGTCCTCAATCAACCAGCTCAACCCCCTGCCAGGAAACCCTACAATGGAACTGCACCTTTGTGCAACCAATGTGGCCTACATCATCATGCTGGGGTGAAGTGCCGCATATGCCAAGTTTGCGGACTTACAGGTCATACAGCGAGGGTTTGCCCAACAGCAGCAGCACCAAATCAGATTAACAACAATCCTGCTCAAGCTCGTTTCCCACTGGGATCTTGCTACAACTGTGGCGAGATGGGCCATTTTAGTAGAAATTGCCCAAGACTTGCTGATGCAAATCCAGCGCAGGGATGAGTATCTGACCGACAGAAGATAACGCTGTTTAGAAAATAATCGAGCCTTGTGTATTATTTTCTTTTATCACAATCTATGAAACAGTTGTTGTTATTGTTGTTTATAAATAAATCTTTCATTTACATTTCAATATGTTTATGTGGTTGCATGTATAAACATATCCCCTACAATACCGACAATCAAGGAACCGCATTCCTTGAAGAACAGACTACTTCCAAATTTCTTCCCTTGTATAATCTCTTGCGTTTCCACGAAAATCCTAAGTACCCGTTTCTTCCAAGAGAAACGATGTACGAGGCGCCAAGTTAATAGCAATCAATAACAAGAAAATAACAATTAAACAATTATGTGGTTATGTGCTTATGTGTTATCCTTTATGTGTCATGTGATCCAATTTATGTTATTCAAATCCTCGAAAAAATCTTACTTATCTTTGAGCAAGAGATTCATAGTAGGATACCCAAAGGTACTACTTAAATCCTTAATGGACTTCTACGTTGTAGTTAAAGTCCCTTGGATTATAATGTACTACTTCATAATTAGACCCCTTTAGTGGTCTAGTTAAACAGATTGATCCAAAAATCTGGTTAGGGATATCATGTGATGATATAGCTGAAAGGACTCCTTAGTGGCCTAATTAAGAAGATCCTCTGTTGATCTAATTAAAAGGACCCTGTGGTAGTCTAGTCACTCTCATCTCAGGTTTGATATCTTTCCCCACAACATTTCAAAACAAACTGTGCGGACTGTGCAAGGAATTACGTAATTATGGATGCATACATAATTATGGAATTTAGTGCACAGAAATCACAGCAAGTTCTATCATGTATCAAGAGTTAACCCTATTCATTTCCAATTCTGATGAAGCATCCGTTGAGGAAAAATGAACTAGCTATTCATTTTTCACTTCTGAAGAATATCCGTTGAGGAAATGAATATCCGTTGTTTATCTTTTCATTTCCATTCTGAAGAATAACCGTTGAGGAAAATGAATTATCCATTCATTTTCGTTCTAAAGAATATCCGTTGAGGAAATGAATATCCGTTGTTTATCTTTTCATTTCCATTCTGAAGAATAACCGTTGAGGAAAATGAATTACCCATTCATTTTCGTTCTAAAGAATATCCGTTGAGGAAATGAATATCCGTTGTTTATCTTTTCATTTCCATTCTGAAGAATAACCGTTGAGGAAAATGAATTATCCATTCATTTTCGTTCTAAAGAATATCCGTTGAGGAAATGAATATCCGTTGTGTAATCCTTCATTTCCAACTCTGAGGAAATAACCGTTGAAAATGACTCCGTTAGTTCATTTTCGTTTCTGAAGATTTATCCGTTGAGGAAATGAATATCCGTTGTGTAATCCTTCATTTCCAACTCTGAGGAAATAACCGTTGAAAATGACTCCGTTAGTTCATTTTCGTTTCTGAAGATTTATCCGTTGAGGAAATGAATATCCGTTGTGTAATCCTTCATTTCCAACTCTGAGGAAATAACCGTTGAAAATGACTCCGTTAGTTCATTTTCGTTTCTGAAGATTTATCCGTTGAGGAAATGAATATCCGTTGATTTTTCTTTCATTTCAAATTCTGAAGAACAAACCGTTGAGGAAAATGACCCCGTTTGTTCATTTTCGTTCTGAAGAATATCCGTTGAGAGAAATGAATATCCGTTGATTTTTCTTTCATTTCAAATTCTGAAGAACAAACCGTTGAGGAAAATGACCCCGTTTGTTCATTTTCGTTCTGAAGAATATCCGTTGAGGGAAATGTATATCCGTTTAGTTAATTCCTTTATTTTCCATTTCCGAAGAACCCGTTGAAGAAAATGACCCTGTTCGTTCATTTTCGCTTCTGAAAAATATCCGTTGAGGAAAATAATCAGATTATGCTTTACATATCTTTGATGACTATTTGAAACAAAGTCATAGACAGACTCCTACGAATTAATTTCGGGACGAAATTTCCTAAAGTAGGGGAGACTGTAACACCTGTGTCATTTCAACCATCAAACAAATGCCCACCCAGTGAAATATTGTATTTCATACTTGGGATTTGTAAAAATATGTGTATCATTTACACATATCAATTCTTGTTCGATTTCAATCACTATATCGCTTTCTGGAAGGTTATACGCGCACTAATGCGTAAATATAACCAGTTTAATGCAACAAACACTCCGGAATAGTGAAATAGGCTTAACATACCTTAAATAACCTTTACATAACTTAGATATAAGTTTTGGAAGGTTTGGTGTGGTGAAATCAAAGTTTAATCGCTTACAGGGACTAAAGTTGACAAACTGCGAAAGTATGCCAATTTGAACTGTAACAAACCTTCCGGAACATGACCATAAGTTAAACATACCATAAATATCCTTTACATAGCTTAGAAATAGGCTTTGAGGTGTTCGGTGTGCTAAAATAAACTTTTGTGTCATTCAGGGACTAAAAGTGTCAAAAAGTGCACAAGTTTGCATTTTCGCGCATAACTTACGTTCTGAATACATCCGGACATCCAAAAATTTATGTAAGCATGACTACATTATATTTTAGTGTTCGCCTTAAGAAAAATCCATT
The DNA here is from genome assembly GCA_030545235.1 of Helianthus tuberosus. Lineage (NCBI taxonomy): Eukaryota > Viridiplantae > Streptophyta > Magnoliopsida > Asterales > Asteraceae > Helianthus > Helianthus tuberosus. Next base: position 40,564,510 of record CM060439.1, on the reverse strand, counting down.
CGTCGCGTCATTTGGATCGTTTTTCGCGCTTATGCGCATTCCGTCGTAATTAAGCGAACATCGCGATCGTACGACCAAACGAACCGACATCCGACATATTTTTGAGCATGTTTTGAGTTCCCTATACTTTAACTTCATTTTAGAGCCTTGAAATGAGGTTAACGGGGTTCAAACGCATCGAAAATCGCTTAAACAAGGTGCAGGGACCATTTCTGCAAAATCTGCCAAAACAGGGGCCTAGCGTGACGCGACGGGCCTTAGCGTCACGCGAGCCCCCATCTGGACCAGATTCAGTGTTTTAAATGCAAGTTGCAACCAATTAAACCTCAACCACATGTTTGCAACTTGCTTAATCACTAAGATTAGGAGCATATGTGGCTCCATAACCTTTGTGACAAGTGTACGGCTCGGATCGTGGCACGATATTCAAGAAACGATCCTAGCGGCTCTACTTTATCTATAAATACCCACCCCCCTTTGGCTTAAAAACCCACAAATCTGATTGAAAAGACTCTAAGTTGGAACCTTCGTTTCATACCTGAGCTATTTTGATCTGGGTTAGCATTCGGGGACCCTGGGTAAGTATTCTTTCGTTCTTTTCCTTATTTTACTGCTTTTCGAGTCAGAAAGTCAAACTTTGTTTGACTTTCAGCGTTGACCAGTATTGGTCAATGCGAAGTTCGTTTGAACTTCGCAACGTGAGTGTAATCACGTTGGTCATAGTCCCTTGGGACTATGCCCACTGACTACCACGTTGTCTAGGGTCGTAGGGTAGGCGATCTAATAAATCGCCTATACCTTCGAATCCGACCCAGTTTTGGTCGATCATTAGGATCCGACCAAATACATTAGGTGACCATAGTAGGTAGGGAATAACCTTCCGAGGTTATACCCTATGGTCACATCGTTTAAGTAGTTGTATGATAGGTAGTTTATATGCCTTAGGTAAATTACCAGAATACCCTTTTCATACATAATTGATAATTTAGCATATGTAACCTAAACCTTTGTCACATAACTGATTATGTAACATGTTAAGGCATATATTACTTGTCATAGGACTAGTTAGGCGGTCCGAACGCGTTTCACGCGAACGACGCGTTAAAGTAGCATAAGCTACCTAAACGGGTCGTAATGGGTCGTAGACACTTAGGTTAAGTTTCATTTTAGTATGTAGGCTTTGTTAAAACCAAAAGACACGAGTCTCTACACTCGTTTGGTTTACAAACCCTAATGCTACCCGATCTTCCGATTTAGGTCCGGTTTATTAATGTAGCTACCTATACTAGGTGCCGTTCGATATCCGCGATCTCTAGCATTGTTTAGTTGTTACTCAAGGACTACTGAGCAATCTCAGGTGAGTACATAGACCCCTCTTTTACTGTTTTCCAAACTGTTTTGGGGTGGAACACATGTGCCTACTTGTTACTTTCATGCTTTCCTGTTTTGACATCATATACTTGCTATGTTCATTAGTACATTATAGTACATGATTTCATTACATCTTATGCTAGGTGTGCCCATTGTGTGCATTACTTAGTACATTGTTTTACACTACCTTTCATGCTAGGTGTGCCCATTGTGTGCATTACTTAGTACATTGTTTTACACTACCTTTCATGCTAGGTGTGCCCATTGTGTGCATTACTTAGTACATTGTTTTACACTACCTTTCATGCTAAGTGTGCCCATTGTGTGCATTACTTGGTACATTGTTTTACATTACATTTTGTTGCATATGCTCATCCAGTATATGAACACATTATATAACATTTTGAACCGTTGCATATGCTTACCCAGCATATGAACACATTATACTACATATTGAACCGTTGTAATCATTTGACTGTGATTCGTTGATATCTGTGAACCGTTTGTATCTGTGAACCATGTGAACCGTATTTGACATAGACATTTCGGCATAGACATTTTAACATGATTGACATTTGATCATGCATTTCCCACAAAACATAACTTTGATTTAAACCAAGTTTTACTTCAATACTTTGTATTTGTGCATATGGTTTAGTTGAGACATTTCATTTGCCATACATGACATTTTGACATAAACATTTGACATGGATATTTGACATAGACATTTTGACATTGGTTTGGTTTGATTAAATGATTAAGTAACGATACGTGTGTAATATGATACAAGCATGGTGGATACGCCGCTGGTACTTCCTATATATAAGTGTTTGTATGGTATTACATATTGTAGCGTTATTTGAATCATTTCAGTTTGATACATATAACATTTTATACAAATAACATACTTTTCACAAGACATTGTTTTACAAACAACTTATCTTATACAAATCCATTTTTACTATGGTTATTCATTTAACCATACATTATTCATTTATTTATACATATCATCTGAACTCATTGTTTTTCAAATGATTTACAAAACAAAGCAAATTACAAGGTTCATGACTAAACATTTTCTCAAACATAAGTTATGGAACCTATTTTCACAAAACCTATGTATCTCACAGGCATTTTTATGCTGACGTACCTATTTTCACATGTGTTTTTCAGGAGCTGTCGCATAAGATGATCAAGATACACATAGGCAGACTTGGGCTTTAGTGACAATAAAAGATGCAAGACTAGTTAATTATGTTGTATTTCCTTGTTTGTTAAGACATTGTAACACTTTTAAATCAATAAAACGAAACTTCAATTGCCATGGATTTGAAACAATTAATTCTGTTACAACACTCCCCGACATTTCCGCCACGTTTGGTATGTTCTACGTGGTCGGGGTGTGACACAAACATCACTACAATGCCTACTCCACTTCATGATACTACACCAACCAACACCACACAACCGATTACTACTCAAGTTGAACCTAGTCTTTCCTTTAGCCCTTCAACTACGATTCCACCACTCACTCATTTCTTCCCAGTTTTAGGGCAATCATCTTCAACCTATACAGCACCACAAGGTTTAACTGTTGTCCATACTACCTCTACATTTAGACCATCAAACTAGTCGGGTTTTCAATACTCGACCATTCCATTTGGGCAAACTTCGGGTATAGGGGGAGATGGATATGAGGAGGGATATGAGGATTTTGAAGGTTATGATGAAGACGGGTATGCTTACGCTTATGGGGGTGATGGTGATCAAGGGGAGTTTGCTTATGTGCAAAGTCAATCTCAAGGAATGGCAAGTGTTGGTGGAGTGCCACAACAACAACAACTCATACCACAACACATTAGACCAAGGCCACAAGGGCCACCAATGCAACGCCCTATACCATTGCAACAAGTTCGGCCACAAAATGTTCAACCACAATTTCAAAGGCCAATTCAACACCCACCGATGCCCCAACAACAAGTTCAACAACCATTCGCACCACAAGGGCATATACCAAGACCAATGGGTCCTATTCGTCCAAGGGGTCGATTGGGTGTACCAAGAAGGCATCTTAGGGAACATGCGAGGGGAATTGAAGCGCATTTTAGGCCGGTAATTACTCATAACCCTTCACCGGTGGTTATTCCTCACAATAACCAAGGAAGAACTTTTGAAGTGAGAACAAATTCTTTGCAAAGTTTGCCGAAATATAAGGGTTTAGCAACGGAGGAACCTTACTTCCATTTGGAGGCCTATGACTCAATTTGCAATACTCTTGGGAGTCAAGGTTTTTCGGCCGATGATATCAAGTTGGTACTATTTCAATTTTCTTTGGACGATAAGGCAAAGAAGTGGTTCTACACTTTTCCTTCGGCATCTATTTATACTTGGGGGGAAATGCAACAAACTTTCTTAGACGAATTTTATACCGCCCAAAAGACCAATGATGCTAGGAAAGGGTTGAGAAGTTTCCAACAACAACAAGGAGAAATGTTCCATGAAGCCTTCGAGCGCTTAAACATGATGATTAAAAATTGTCCACACCATGGGATTGAGCTTTGGGAGTTGATGAACGCCTTTCATGAAGGGTTGTGTGCCGAGGATGCACGTGATCTAATGTCCATCACAAATGGGATTTTTGGCACAAATTATGAAGATGAGGATTGGGAGTTCTTAGAACAAATGGCCATTACCTCAAAGAGGAAAGCTCAAGCATCAAGGAGAGCACGACCGGCTATCACGAGATCGCAAGTTCATGCAGTTGACGATGGTAATGTTCAAACTACTAATAAAATTTATGATGTTTGTGCATTGTGTAATGAAATAGGTCATGCGGCTGAAAATTGCCAAGGAGGTGATGGGCAATACGAAGAGGTTCATGTTGTTCAAGGTCAAGGAGGGGGTGGTAGAAATTACAACAATATGAATTCTAACATTTACCACCCGGGTTCAGGAACCACCCAAACTTTCGGTATGGGAACCCTTCAAATCAAGTTAACCCGAATTTCCAAGGAAACCAAGGATTTCAAAGGCAGTATCAAACGGGTCAAAGCTCTTCGGGTGGAAACGAAGTAATGGAAATGTTGAAGGCGATGCAAGTCGAAATGCAACGAATGAATCAACGTGATGAAGTTCAGATGCAAAAGGACGAGGCCCGTGATAAAGCTATTCAAACTCTGACTACTCAAATGGGTCAACTTGCGAGTGAAGTGGCAATTTTGAAGAAAGCAAAAGGCCAGCTACCAAGTGACACGGTGATAAATCCCAAAAACATTAAAAGTGTTAACATCAATGTGGTAAGTACCGTTCCTAATAGAGAATTCAATGAAACATTTTTAACATCTTCTTGTCAATTGAATGCAGGTTTGGAAAAGGATGCCGAGGTTGAAACGAACAGAGAGCATGGAGCACCAATTGTGCCTATTCATGTGGGAAAATTAAAAATCCCTCACGCATTGTTGGACTACGGGGCAAGCATGAGTGTGCTACCAGGCGATCTATACGATATGTACGACTTTGGTCCGCTTGAAGATATAGACACCATGGTGAGCTTGGCGGATGAAAGTTGGAGGCGTCCACGGGGAATGGTTAAGAATGTTATGATTCGGTTGGGAGAATTCGAATACCCAGTGGATTTTCTGGTTTTAGATTATGCTACTACCACAATGGCGTCACAACAAAGGGTGATTTTGGGTCGACCGTTTCTCTATAAGGCAAATGCTCAAATTGATTGTAGAGAAGGAATCATTAACATGACCGAAAAGAACCGTAAGTTGTCATTTAATGTTCAGACGAAGATGATTAGTTACGAGTTTGTTGAGGCGGATGATAGCGGGTTTAGTGAAAAGGTGTTCCAAAGAATGAGAAGAAATCACCCACCGGATCATGAAGAAGAGCATATGGGTTCAAGCAAGAGCGTATTTGATTACCCATCGAGTCAAAACAAGATGGATGCATTTTGCTCAATGGCACAAGGAAGTGATGGAGATGGCAGGAACCGATTCTTTGAGCCACCTTAAATGGGGGTGGCACGGTCTGGCTGAAGACTCGAAATTTAGCGTTGCTCGGGAGGCAACCCGAGGTTTTATATTGATCTTGCTATTTTTATCTTTCTATGTTCAGGGCCATGGTGACATTCAAGTGTGGGGAAGATGTACAAATATTTGTGTGAAGGTGGTGATAGGAAGTTAGATTGTCTACAACATCGGTTGTGTCAAACCTCACCAGGTCAATGTACTCTTTCCTTAGTCTTGTTATGTTCTTTAGCTTTGAAATTTTGGTCGTTAGTTGTTTGCTTTTGTTTATGGTTGGGAGGTTTGGGGGTGTATTAGTTTGATGTTATGTTTTGGGGTTGGGCTAGTTGGTGGTGTGTTTAAAAAATAATAATAATAATAATAAAATAATAAAAAAATAATACAAAAAGAAATTTGGGATTTGAGAGTATTAGCGAAAGCTAATGTTTTTGGGTAAAAGCGATCTTCCCCTCAAAACCATACATTGGGACAATGTATCCCAAGTGTGGGGATGGGGGGAAATTTTTGAGAATTTTAAAAATTGTGAAATCAAGCGAAAAATTGTCAAAATTTGAACACTTGATATTGTTCCATTTGACACACCAACACCCTTTCTAGTCATTTCTTGGTGAGTTTTGGGCCACACACATGATTAATAGAGATTATTTCTTTGGTTTGAGTGGCGGTGTGTGTATTGTGTTAGTAGAACTTGTGTACGAATTCTTGTTAAATCCTAGAGTTAGCATGCTTTTGAAAATGATAGGGGACTTTTAGGAAGCCTCGTCTAGATGTGTGAGAGTGCGGGATTGGTGGGTTGGACCTCATACGTTACATATATGAGCTTGGTATTGTGAGGGGTGGGGGTTTGGTCTTTAGAAAGCCATGTTTGAGCCTTATACCATTCGGTTGCGACCCAAACCGACTTCTTACAAAAACTTTACCTATTGAGATGACCCGGTTTAGGAATTTAGTTTGTGATTGTTGATGTTCTTGTATATATTTTTGAGTTCTTTGCTTAAAAAAAAAAGAAGAAGAAAGAAAAAAAAAGAGAGAAAAATATGAGAAAAATACAAAAAGAAGTATTTAGTTGCAATAGTAGTTAAGATGTTGAAGAAGTTGTGTATTTAGTTGTTGTTTGCTTTGTTTAGTAGTAGAAATAAAAACCGGGTCGAATCAATGAGCTACTTTCACATTCCCACTATTTCCTACCTTTACACCTAGCCTCGTTACAACCCGTAAGTTCCTTTGATTCATAAGCATGCTAGATATTTGTTAGGAGGAGACTTGATTTTTATACAAGCTTATTGTCGCACACACACACACACGCATTGAGTGGATTAGCATTATATGCTAATAATTCTTGTCACCGAGAGATTTTTGTGAGGGGTGTGTCTTGTGGTATGATTGAAAGTTAATAGAAGGATGGCACATTTTAGCTCGGTTTGCATGATTGATCGCTTTAGTTGAAAATGGTTTTTGAATGAGTTGCTTGGGACAAGCAACGGGTAAGTGTGGGGATGTGACGGGTGGTCCGTAGGACAACCCTTAAAAGGTCTAAATTTACGCACATTCCATGCTTTCTTCAGTTAATTGCTTGAACTTGGTAACCATTCTATGTTTGATTATGCAGGTGCTAAAGTGCTTAAGATGCGGGACTTATGATGCTTGAATGGATGTGGGAAGATGGCATCGTTAAGAGGTGAAGAAATCAAGCTGTGGTGAAGAAATAAGAAGTCAAGTACACTCAGCGCCGTAACCTACGGCTGAGAGCCGTAGGTTACGGCCCCAACCTTTGCATCAAAAGGTATGCCGTAAAACAGGAGAGGCTTGCCGTAAGAAACCACTCAGAGCCGTAACCTACGGCTAAGGGCCGTAGGTTACGGCACTCTATGTTGACTTTGGAGTTGCTGACAGCCGTAACCTACGGCTGGGAGCCGTAGGTTACGCCTCCGACTGATCCAAAAATGTAACTCTCGCATTTAATTATCATTTTGAGGGGATTTATGGAGTCTTATCATTGGATTTCGGTTACTACTTCTTGGTGGACGAATTTTGGTGAACTTTTGGGGAGATTTTGGCAAGGAGGACACTAGTTAATCTTGGGTTTTATGTTGGTGATTTGCTTGAACATTAAAACAAGTTTGATGATGTTGATTCAAGCCATGAGTGGCTAAACATTTGTGATCATCCTGGATTGAAGGTTTACTTTAGACATTTCATGTTTGATTTCATTATTTCTAGAATAACAATCTTTATCTTAATGGTTTGTTTGTTATGGTGTGTGATTGCTTGTTAGTAACTTGTTAATTCTTTCGTTAAACTAATTAGAAACCATACGTTCTTGGTGTCGTTGGAAATCGAGATATCATGGGTATAGTTAGGCTTGGGTAAGGGTTGATTGATCATCGGGTAACAACCTCACGTTCTAGGAATCTGAGTACTTAGTTCCCTTTCATCACTGCAAGTAGTCACACACGAGCTATGTCTATGTAGCTCTTTCTAGTAGAAAGTATAACATGAATGTCAATTGAAACTGGAAATCTAGGGTGATCCTTTGTCTCTAATTGTTTACAACCAAAATACTTCCATTTTGCAATTAGAATAGTAGTCTTAGTTTTAAAAATCAACCAATCAAACTCACTCTTGAATTTACTTTTCTTGCATTTAGATAAATTTAGTAAATTTAGATAAACTTTGAAATAACACATTTTCCACAAACTCCCTGTGTTCGATACCCACTTACCGCTATCTACTTAGTTGTATTTGGATTAAATTTGATTGTGACCACGACAACACGTCACTTGTACAATGTGCTTAATTAGTTGTACAAATCTTGTGCGACTGTCTTGTGCGATCAGATCATCTCTTATGTGATCTGATCTTGTGCGATTATCTTATGCGATCAGATCATCTCTTATGTGATCTGATCTTGTGCGATCCAGTTGCTGTTTATTGTTATAACAACTGAAAATTCGAAAATTAAAAATTGTGATAGAGTTTCCTATTATAACATTGATCTAATTTTATCATAAAATTTCGAAAATCATAATCAGTTTATCTTATTAACAGATTTCGAAAAAACTTACTAGATAAAATAAGATCAAAATTAGGAAAAACATTCCACAATTCAAATCACATTCCAAAACATAAAGGAAATTTCGAATTTTTAACTAAGAACATGATGAACCCTAAATAAAATAACCTTAAACTTATATCCGAAATCTGGAAATAATTACACATTTAAACATGTTTCTCAAACTGATGATTTCGGAACAGTTATAACGAATCAATATATATGATCCGAGATGAATTGAACAGATCCGAGATGATATCTCGGATGATAAAACCGAATTTTATTATGGTTTTCAAATCTTGTTTTCCTGCTTTAATCCAGATTTACGGATACAAAACAGAACTGACTAATCAACATATGCTCTGATACCACATGTTGGATCAGTTCTGTTTATTCATAATGGAAAACATGAAAGCATACCTGTTACAGCAAACAGTGCATTGGAGAATCCAGTAATGGAGTTCGACATGCTTGTCATCGTGATCTGGTTCTTCCTTAGGGTGCTGACTGATGATGGGAGCTTAGAAAACCGAAAAGGGGTATCGGCTTAGGAGAGGAGGTCGATGATGATGTTATGACTAATGGGGTGTGTGTGTAACTGAGTAACCCCTTAACCTCCACTTAATTCTCCTTATATATGCACCCAGGAGGAAACCTAATTAGTTAATAAGGGTAATATGGTCCATCAACAATTACCAACTAATTATTTAATAGGTTATTATATATTTTGATCTATATTATGTAAATGATTATAATGGCTATAGATTAAATATTAATACATAATATGTTTAATCTTACATATTACAGATAAATCAAAGAGATAAATGAAAGGAGTGATTTATGATATTAATTCAAGATATCCTCACAATTATTCTCCATCAATATTTTATTATTGTATTGTATAATTCAGTCACGTTTTTCATATTCTTGTATTTGGCTATTTAAGCCTTGTAACTCTCTGTAACTTTTTATATTAGAGTTTATAAATCAGAGCTTCAAAACACTCAAACGAGTCTTGATCCTTCTCTTTTCTCTCATCAACCTACCATGTCAAACCTTAACACCATTGTTCAACTCACTGCCACAAATCATTTCCCTATCAAACTTACTGCCACTACCTTCTCTGTGTGGAAAAAAACAGGATGAATCAACCCTAATTGGGTTCGATCTCCTTTGCTTTTTGGATGGCTCTTCTCTACCACCACCCAAAGAAATCACTGAAAAAGACACAACCAAATCAAATCCGGCCTACTCACTTTGGTTTAGGCAGGACCAAATCCTCATCAGTGCGATACTCGGAAGTTGCTCAGATGCGATTAACCATTTGTGTCCTCTGCCAAGACAACAAAAGATGTCTGGGAACGACTCAACAAGAGCTTTGCAAGTGCCTCTAGATCTCGCATTATCTCCCTCAAATCCAGGCTCGCCAAAAACCCGAAAGGTACCCGCACCATGACTGAGTTTTTAAATGACATGCATGCCATTGCTGACGACCTTGCTCTCGTCCAAAGCTAGGTAAACAAAGAAGATCTCCTTGTTCACATCACCTCTCAACTAGGTGACGAATACAAACCCATCGTTGCTGCCCTCAAGGTACGTGTAACCCCAATATCCTACCCGGAACTCTTTGAAGAACTTCTTGATTTTGAAAGATCTCTCCAAGAGTCTGCTCCAATTGCTGAACCAATTCTTGCCACTATAAATGCTACCACTCACCAAGGACAGATTCACAAGCAACGGTCCCGTTTCGGTACTGATTCAAGCCATGGTCCATGAACGGGTCGCTTCTCATATAGCAATCAACAACGCCCTAACAGGAACTCTCCAAACGCGGCTTCTCATCAAGCATCCGGTGGCTTTTGCTCCAACCGCGGTGGTAGTTATTGCCAATTCTGCAACTTCCGGGACATACCACCCAAGATTGCAGAAAATTGTCCAGGTTTTTGAGAGAGAACAATATCTCTAGCCCGGTGGCGAATGTCACCACAGCTGCTCATACGGCCTCTACTACACCCTGGTTATTTGATACTGGTGCGTCGAATCATATAACTCCAAATACCACCAATCTTCACATCCTCTAGGAGTATGGAGGTCCGAATGAAATTGTCCTCGGTGACGGTAAGCATCTTCATATATCCCATATTAGCCAATCAAATATTACAACACCCATAAAATCTCTACATTTATCCGATGTTTTATGCGTACCGAGTTTAAAACAGAACCTTATTTCAGTTGCAAAGTTATGTTGAACTAACCAAGTTTCTGTTGAATTTTTCCCATCTTATTTTTTTTTGTTAAGGATCTTCGCACGGGGGCACGTCCCATGCGGGGGAGAACACTGATGATGTTTACCATACTCCTTTGAATTTCCAGCCTAAACACAAGTTTCAAGTCAACGCCACCACTACACCATCCTTGCTTGATTTACACCACCAATTTGGTCACCCTTCTATTAAATTGTTCAAGTCTATCATAAAATGTCTAGGATTTAATTCTAAAGTTATGTCAAATTTCCATTGTGCTTCTTGTTCAATTAATAAAAGCCACAAAACACCATTTGGCCAAAATTCGTTTAATGTCACTAAGCCACTCCAACTTGTGTACTCAGATGTGTGGGGACCCGTTCAAACCTCAATCGACAAATTTTCATACTATGTTATTTTTGTTGATTATTACTCGAAATATACGTGGTTGTACCCAATTAAAAAAAAGTCCGATGTTGCCCAGTTATTTCCACAATTCAAGGCCTTAGTTGAAAATTTCTTTCACACTCCTCTTGTTTCCATTTTCACCGACAACAGTGGCGAATATCAAGGCCTCATACCGTTTCTCAAAACTCACGACATCTCTCACTACACCACCCCTCCCCATACACCCGAACAAAATGGTGTGGCCGAACGTCGTCATCGACACATTGTCGAAACCGGTCTTGCACTTCTACACAATGCTGGCCTTCCATTATCTTTTTGGTCTCATGCCTTTCAAACGGCTGTCTATTTAATCAATCGTCTCCCAACCCCAATCCTAGATAATTCAACTCCCTTTGAATAGTTATTTCTTCAAACTCCAAAATATTCGAAACTACAACCATTCGGGTGTCTATGCTATCCGTGGTTACGACCTTACACCACATCCAAACTTCAACCCCGTTCCTCTCCTTGCATCTTTCTAGGATATTCGAACTCAAAATCCGCTTACAAATGTTATGACTCGAAAGCTCAACGTCTTTATCATTCAGGGCATGTTGAGTTCATTCCTTCTCATTTTCCCTACAAGAAAATGTCTTCACCCACCAACCTTCCCACTGTGACCATGTTATTTAATTCATTCCCAACCCAAAAATCAACCATGCACTCACGTGATCCCACTCATGTGACCACAACATCAACTCAAATCCCACCCACACCCCTTATACCCACCTTTTCAACATCATTACCCAATAACCCTACCCACACCACAACCAATCCTTCGTCTACTCCCTCCACTGGTCCCACTTTATCGATACATGAAACCTCCTCACCTTGATCCCCAATCACTACCGAGTCCTCTGTTACTACCAAATCATCAATACCCGCTGCCTCTCCTCCCATCTCCCATGACCCTTCCTCACCAACTACACCTTCTACCCATGCACCCGCCGCATCTTCGACATCTACCTCATCACCAACTTCCACCATACACTCGCCTCCTTCTACCTCTCATACACCTCCACCACCTCGAACCCGAAAACAAAACCCGAAGTGTAAGGACTTGCAAAAATGTCCCAAAACACTCCGTAAGTGGAAACCCAGACCCCTAAAACCCTAATCTTGGTGAAAAATAAAGAAAATCCAAATTTATTAATCTGTCGCGGGCCGCGTAAAACTTAAGGAGAGTCTTCGAGGGGCGCGACAGCTTGTCAAAGCTCCAGATAACGATCAAGGCCACGTGTCAGACACGTGGCAGACCTAGGCCATGACACGGCAGCCCTAGCCGTAGCTAGGGTAGCCCTCGCGGGCCGCAAAGGTCGTCCTTCGAGTTTAGGCGGGCCGCGAAGAACCTAATTTTCAGCTATAAATTCGATGTTGCACGGCCAATTCAGTTTGCTCGAAATAATTCTCTCAAACAGCTTCCTTTCTGTGCGAAAATTCAATTTTAGTGGTAAAACGCAACTACGATAACAGAGTAATAACTCGATCACTACTACGATACAATGTCTGATCGATTGAAACCGATCCGATGGATGTTTAAGTGCTGCCTTAATTCGGGCTATATTTTGTCATCCATCGTGAGGGTTTTGATTTCGTGAAATTATCGTAAATATTGTATTAAGTTACTGACCTAGTTTTGTGTGCATTGTTATTTTAACTAGGTTACCAGGCTTAATCAGTAGGCGGACTCTATCCAGTTAAACTTGCAATGTGAGTCATTCTCTTTTTACCAAATCGTTTGCAAAACCCTAAATGTTTTCCAGTTATACTTTGCAGTAATTAAGTCTTTGCTAATCTTTAATTACTGGCAGTAAGTGGGGGTATGTACATATTACTACTAATAATTTATCACTTTAGGTGGGCGAGCCTAATTAGTGATATGTCCACAGTCATAGATCCGGTCAAGTGACAACTGAACCAGCTAATTATAAGATAGGGGCAAATGTGAAAACTCTTAATGCTGTAAATTGTAACAATGTGTCATTTTGTGCAAATTGAATTACTCTCCAGTAATTCCCCGCTGATAAAATCTTTTTAAGAGTTAACTTCCATTTTCGTCCCTGTGGTTTGGTCACTTTGGCCATTTCAGTCCATTTTTCAAAAATGCGCCATTTTCGTCCCCCACGTTCTGGAAAGGTGCCATTTCAGTCCAAAAATCATAACCCAGTTAAGTCAGTTTGTAAATAAGGACTGATTGTGTAAATTTGTAACATAAAGGACTGATTGTGTAAATTTGAAAAATGGACTGAAATGGCAGTTAACACCACCACCACTAACCCTGCCACCACCACCACTCCGCTGCCACCACCACCACCACCACCACCGCCACCACCGCCACCACAGCCACCACCGCCACCACAGCCTCCACCGCCACCACAGTGGTGGCGTATGAAGATGGTTGTCGGAGTGAGGTACTAATCTTGTTGTTTAGGTGACAACCATGCCTGATGAAGCACTGCAAGCATTTATCGACCATGGTACAGTTGGAAGGACGATCGATTCAAATGTATCAGAGGCTGAAGGAATTTACAGTGCATTAGAGAAACTGGGGATCGACTGGAGTTATGTTGGGTCCCGGCTGGAGGTTGAAGGATTAGTCTCTTTCAAGACAAGCTTTAACAGCTTGCTTGATAACTTGCAAGAGAAGGCTGATTCTATGATATTAGTCAGCATGTAAACATACCTCCATATATATGTTTCTAGTATTTTCATTTGCATCAACAGACTTGTGTGTAATGGAAGTTATTTGGTGAAATGATGAGTGGTTTTCCCTTATCTATACATGTTATGTTTGTGTGGATGTTCTTGATCTTTTTTTTATGAAATGATGAGTTGTTCTTGCCTTTTTAACATGTTACAGGTTAAAATTGTTCTTTAAATTCATTTCAAGCCCATAATAACGATTACAACATGAATTTGACTCTTGTTTGCAAAAAAACAAATGCAATGATTCCATGTTAGGATCATTTTGGATTATCTTATAAAGTTTTGGCTATTTTTTTCTTTTTAATATAAGCAAAACCAAATTTAAGCCTATATAACCTAAAATGATGTTTCTATACAATAAAGCTTCCAAAGCAAAACCAAATTTAAGCTTATATAATCTACTATTTTTTTCTTGTTAGGACCACCGCCACCACAGTGGTGGCGTATGAAGATGGTTTTAGTCATTCTTGTGGTGGCGTGTGAAGATGGTTGTCGGAGTGAGGTACTACGGTGTCTAATGGTGGTTCGCGTGATAGTTCCAGGTGACGAAGATGGTTGATGTAGTCGCCGGCGATGGTGATGATGCAGTCGCCGGTAACGATGAAGTAGCAGCAGGTTTACTCGATACAGATCAGACGAAGATCAATCATGAAAATCTGATAAAAGCAAGGATCCATACAATTGAAAAAAATTAAGCTACAAGTTCTAACTGGGTGGGTTAAAGTAAGAGCCAACATTATGCCCAAAATAAGCTCAGCTCATTGGCTAGTGTTTACACATACATTCTGGAACTGGATACACTATTACATCCCGGTCTCTCCTCTTAGCCCTCGGTTGTGGTTGCCCCTTGAAATCCATAGAAACTGTTACATATTTTCGGTTTCCCACATACGCCCGGAGTTCGGAGTTCATCGGAGAAGACGACCGGAGAAGACGAAGACGTCCCCGTAACCCGCAAGCTTTTCGTTTCGGTATACCGTTCTCGTTCCTTTGTTTTGCTCGTTTACTTTTCGGATTAAATACAATAAATTCTGACTTTATATTACATACAAACGTCTGAAAATATGGGTCTTGCCATGACGTTGATGGTGGTGGTTCCGGCGGCGGCGGTGGTGGTGGTGTTGGCAGTGGCTGTGGTGGCGGTGGTGGCTGTAGTGGCGGTGGTGGTGACAGCAGAGTGGCAGTGGTGGCGGTGGTGGTGGTGGTGGCAGCGGAGTGGTGGTGGTGGCAGGGCTAGTGGTGGTGGTGTTAACTGCCATTTCAGTCCATTTTTCAAATTTACACAATCAGTCCTTTATGTTACAAATTTACACAATCAGTCCTTATTTACAAACTGACTTAACTGGGTTATGATTTTTGGACTGAAATGGCACCTTTCCAGAACGTGGGGGACGAAAATGGCGCATTTTTGAAAAATGGACTGAAATGACCAAAGTGACCAAACCACAGGGACGAAAATGGCAGTTAACTCTCTTTTTAAACATGCTTTAGGTGATTTACTGTGAACAAGGAAAATTGTCGTGTAGCACTACCAGCTTGGATAAAGTGGCTCAGTAAATAAATAAACATGTTTTTGTAAACAGGGGATTTCCCGGTGAAATTCGTTTATTGTAAATTACGGGGTTTATCCCAAAACTTGAAATAAAATAATTGGGTATTTTCAGTTTTAAATGATCCTGTTAAAAGCTCCGCTGCCAAATTAAATACTAATACCACGGGTTTCTGTCCCGCATCATTCAAACCAAGAAACTGGGTCGGGGGCCGTGATAGAAAAAGGTGGTATCAGAGCCATTGATTTAAGCCACTTAAGTATTTGAGAAATACTTAAGTTTCTAAATTGCCAATTCATGATATTGTGAAAATTAAATTTTACAATAAATAAAAATTTTAATTTGAATTTTTGTGTGTTTCTTCATGTGTGCTAACAACATGAATGAACTGTCAGAAGCACTCCAAAACTTTATAATCCATACGACTGGTATGGATACAACAGGAACCCAGTCTGGCTATCAGGCAGATACCGAGGAGCCACTAGTGTTTCATGCCCAACCTCAGGAGAAACCCAAACCTAAGAAGAGGAGAAGACTTCTGGACTGGAAACGAGGACGAAGGAAGAAGCTCGATGCCTAAAAGGTGAAAAAGATGGAGGATCCAAAGGGAAAAGGAAAGGAAGTAGGGGAGAGCTCTGGTCAACCCCAAGAGTTGCCACCTTGGGAAGAATTGGATAGTGATGTCTGTCGTTAAGGACATGCAAAAACCAACTAAACTATGTAGATAGGATAAGTCGGATATCGAACCAGAGGAGGATTGTGGAAAGTGTATAATGCTCAGTTTTTATTAACTACTATTAAAAATTAAAACTCAATTGTTGGATTTGATTGATTATCTAAAAATTACGAACTAAAAGTGAAGTTTAAAACAATAGAGAGAACAATGGTTCCTCCAGATTTCAGGTTTTACAGCTAGATTCAATTATGTGTTTAATCGAAACACTCACATAGACATAAGTGTTTAACCTAATTCATCAATTGTGATAACCAACGACTAAGTACTCCGGTCAATACATAACGGGAGGTTATCGAATGATTATCAATTACAATTACAAACCCTAACCCCATGTCAAATATATCCCAATTACTAGAACTCTCGGGAACTGAATGCTTAGAAATCAAGGTTTAAATAAAAGCAATTGTTTACAACCAATAAATCAAATCAAAGGTGAAAAGCATCGAATGCTTAGATCACCGAGTTATACGATTGTCACAAACACATAAAATTATCCAACTTACAAAAACCCTCCATCCGGAGGAAACCACTAGGAGACTAGCCGTTCATCGCGAAAGATTGATCGTCAAAGGCTCCGGTCATCCCTCTTGTCTGTCTGCCGTCGAAGAAGAAGTTGAGATGATGAATGATATTATGTGATCTTCCTTCTCTTTGGGCTTCACAAAATTCTAAGAAGTATGCCGTCCAACTCTTCACGTGTATCCGGCCCACAAGTAATTCAGCCCAAAAGGATATGGATGATGATTTCTCCACAAAAGCCCCCACACGTGATGTCTGTGTGTGTATATTATAATAATTATATTATTGAGATAGTGATGTATGTTCATAAAACCATCAAGTCACTGATAAGTCTTTCAAAGTCTTTCAAGAATTTCATATTTGTGATGTTGCCTCTTCACATGCGTCCAAGAGGGTGGCCCCCACTTGTCTTCGTGTCAATCACAGCCGCCCCAAAAGTGATTATGATCAGATGTTGTGTTTTTGACTTTGCATGCCCCTCAAGAGTCTTGTCTCCAAAGTCGGCCACGACCTTTTGTCTGCTTGTACGATTTCGGCCCAATGAAACAAAATCCCATGTGCTGCCACTATATGTGGATGTGTATATCTTTCCCAAGAAGTCCACCAAAGTCTGCATACAAGTCCACGTGACCTCCTTTCTAGAATAATAATGATGATTATTAAGTTGACTTTTGTGTTGCCATGTTGCCTAATGCCTAGATCACGTGATGTTTAGGGCTTTTGGCCCATTAATTGCCATCCCACAAGGCAACATATGCACGTCCCAAATAAGTCCACCGTAGCCTATGGTGTTCGAACCGTAGGTTACGTTTTGTAAATTCTGTTTCTTGTTCTCACATAAACCGTAGGATATGCTTGTGATTCCGTAGACTACGTTTCAACTTTAGATAAAATACCCAAAGGCCCTTGGACTTTATTGCTTCGTAATTCTCGCGCATTAAAGTTATCTTTTGGCCCGAATCAAATCCCGAATATCGTAATATATCTCGATCATCACCATGCGTGTTCCATTTCATCACTAAACCTTCCAACTTTACTGGTTTATACGGTTAACCTGTAAAACCACCAAAAACCCGTAGATATCATATTCGAAACATACAGTCGCCTATAACGTAATAAAACATACAAAATAAGCACTTTAACACTCGGGTTTCACACTCTCCATCAGATAGAAAACCTGCAAACTGTGACCTCATCGGACCGGCTGACGAAACCCTTTTCAATTTCCCCGCCCAATCAGAACTTCCAATTAATTTGGAACATGCTATTCCGGACCCTATTGTCAACCCTCAAACTTTTACAGGGCAGTTGGAAGAATGGTGGACGAGCGACTGGCATTTTCAGAATTTCATGAATAACCCAAATGTTTACTTCCCCAGTTTGATCCTGAACCTGCACCATTCCCACCTATGAGCTCGGAGAACGTTGCCGAATTACGCCGCTACGGCGAGGAACTGGTGGATGCGGGAAATTGGAATCGGGAAGTAGGGGAAAACATCACGTGGAAGTACGACGAGTGGGAGCGTCGTTTCTGAGAAGCCAATTGTTTTGGTAAAAAATTACCGAAGCAATTAAGTGATCAAATTAGTTAAGTGAGGTAGTGTGCTAAAAACGTGTGTTGAAAATATGCTAATTAAGTTGTTTACAAAAACAGGTTCAGGATATAGCTCAGGATATTGAGCTATATCTATGATCAAACAATGAGCAAAAATGTAAAGGGTGACACGAGATGTACGAGGAAAACCCTTGATCAATCTAAATCGCCTGCATAAAACCTCGGGAGCTGACAATCGCAACTGCCTTGTTCTTCTTATTGCTTCAAATATCAGGATACAGTGCAGGATATGATACGGATCAACTAAGTGTTACAATGCAATTCGAGTACAAGTGTTAGTGCGTTGTGAGTGTTTTTAAGTAGAAGGAAAGAGTGTGCGAAATCTTGTGCCCCTAATCTGATCCGATCAATCCCCTTTTATAGTAAAAAGAGAGCAACTAACTATCCTACTATTCCGGGATCCGGCGAATATTCCGTATGTGGATGTTGTAGTCCACGTCTTCTGGCTTCAACGTTCGTAATGTAACTGATTTGCCCCGAGTCTTGAGGAGAAGAAGTCCACCTGACCGTTAGAGACTGTTTTCAATAACCTGCACATGGGTTAATTGGTTACTACCAGGATATCACATCAGGATGTTACCAATATCCTGATCCAGCATCTTGGCCATAATAAAACAAACAAAGTCAGAATATCAGTCAGGATATATGAGTGGAAAATCACCCATAACAATTGTCCCCAAAATATATCTGTTGGTATACCAATTCCAACGGATATATTTTAAATCTTATCCCTCGAATCGAGCTTATTAAATTGAAACGACGGTCAAGATAGCACTATGTAACTTCCCAGGCGGTTTTCACTCGATGGATATCTATTACGCCCCTATATCTTCTCTCTTTTTGTTTGAAAAACAAATATCATCAACAGAGTCTCCAGGTAATTACTCATTCCTTCCTCATTTCCTGTTAATTTCTTTATTCTACTTCCAATGGCCACTAGAACCTACTCTCAAACCGGTGAATCGTCGGAGACCTTCGTCCAGCAAAACCTTCTCAAAAAGCCCGAGAAGGAGATCTGTGCCTTTGATAACGCACACATTGCAGCGTTGAGAGCCTCCGGCGCTTTCCGCGATGGCACAATCATTAGGCCATTTGATCGATCAATTTGATCGAATGTTTCTTCTGCCGATTGGATCTGTTTTCCGGCATACCCTTTCTCGCTGGGTCTTCGGTATCCATTTCCTGAATTTATGATGCGGTTTTTTCCGAACCACTGGTATTTCCTTTGCCCAAACAATGCCCATGGTTTGGAGAGTACTGATCGTACTCAACCAAATCAAAAATCTTCATTGTCCTGACCTCCTCATCGAGGATATCCCGATTGCTTACCGCCTCCGATCACACGGTTCCAGTCGGTTCTTACTCTTTTCAACTTCCAGCAAACCCCTCATTCTTAAAGCCACCAATAACGAGGATGGATGGCAACGTAAATTCTTCTTCGTCAAGCGAGACTCCATCTATGAGGGTGCTAGCCTTCCGGTGGAGTGGTTAACCACCGGTAGGGTTTAGGGTTTCAAGAATATCCCCAGATACTTCCAGGCCTTTATTCTGTGCTAATATTTTCTTATTTGGTCTTTATGCAGTGAACTTTAAAGAAGTAGCCCCTCCTACTGCAGAATCCGAAAAAATAATCAAAGCAATTTACCAGTTACCGGAAGGTGACAGGAGTTTTTCCACACACCTCCCAAGTTCCAGTCAATATTCATCATCTGATATGTCTTGTAGGAGTTATTTCATAAATAATTGATTAGCGTAATATAAGGAAAGAGTAATAAGGATTTAGAACTTCCCCTTTATGCAGCACCAGCCAAGATCCCAGAAGTTTTCGACCTTGAGGAGCTGGACAGTTACTCCGATCACGTCCAGGTTAAGAAGGAGCCCAGTCCTAAGGCTACGACCTCATCTAAGCCCAACAGCTCCAAAGCCATCATCATTTCCAAACCTTCGCCAGCTACTAAGCCCCGGAGTTCAAGTTCTCGCAAAAGGAAAGAGACTGATTCACCTACCATCTCCGATACGTTCCCCTATGAGAATCATGGGTTTATTGAGGCAAGCGGGTTCATGACTTCCTTTCTTAACCAGGTATAAATTCCTATTCCATATCCTACACATATACGTCAAACCAACATCCTGGTTATCATAATACCTGTGTCTTTGGGTGTAGGGCCTCGAACGTCTGGTTCATTTGTACCAAGAATCCTGTGGGCTCAACAAGATGCTCGAGTCCAAGTTGAAGAAAGCCGAGGTTACGATTTCCTACCAAGGTATGATCGCTGCTGCCAAAACTCAACACTACGAAGACAAGTTCAAGACCATGACTCAGGAGCATCAGGCTGCTCTCAAAAAAACCACTCATGAAGCCCAAGCCCACCTGGACGCTGCCCACGCCCAACATGAGCAGGATATGGCCACTTACCGGGAAGGCCTCAAAAGCTCTGTTGTCATCTCCCATCTGCAGGCTCGGCTAAAAATGGCTTACGAAGCCAAAGCCCTGGGCTTCGAATGCCCTTCTTGGAACGTCAAAGCCTGGGAGACCAAGCCAAGAAGTCTTGGAGGTAATCCCGTGGAGCATCCCGTTAAATCTGCGGCTGTAGGGTCTTCAAAAGCAATGGAAAAGCTAATAGGTGTTGACGACGAGGCTGAGAAGGAGGTTCAAGCTAATCTTGAAGCGGATGCTGGTGAAGACGCGATGAACGAAGAAGGCGTTGCCCCCTAAAACTCATTTCTTTTAAATTTGATGGTTATGTTTGTTTGAACAATTTTATTTCTTGCATTAAAACAACTTGATAACCAAAGGTGGATGGGTCCTAGGTTTTAGGATGAAGCCTTTGATTATCAACTAGTATCGCTTATTTTGGATAATACCACCTCCTTCTAACTTATTTGCTGTTGCCTTTCAATTTTTTGTTATGCATTGCTTAGTTTAGATTCCAACTTTCCAAAATTAGTGCAATTATTTTCAATATCTTGACGCAAATAGGGATTTTATAACTCAAAACAATCCTTATAAAGTTTACAAAGGAAAAAGATAGTTTACTTAGAATTTATAAACCTTGTTTTGATAATAGATGTTTGTTATGAACAAAATTTTGATTTTAAATCCAAGTATTATATCCCAAATATTCCAATCAAATATCCTGAAACATATTCCGAAAACACATTTTGAGAATATATCCTAATCAGGATATTTAAGCCTTCTTCGAACATAGTGTCAAAGGTTCAAATAAGGTTTACAAAGGAAAGATAATACCAGGAATAGAGTGTAACCCTATTTTCGAGCTTCAATCCTTTTTCAATTCTCTTCCAGTAAGATGTCCCCAGTCCGAGATAGTTAATACACTAAGTCCGAATTTGATCCTTCGAGCTTTACACGATCGCCTCAGAAGGAATCTCCCCTGTGCATAAAGTCTTTGAACACTTAGAAATTTTCTGAACATCAATTCCAACCGTTTGAACAGTTCTTGTGTTACTGGGGGTCAACCCTAAAATATACTGGAGATAAATCCTTAGTATGATGGGGATAAACCAATAGGTATCCTGGGGTAAATCCCAAATTTTCATGTGCTACAGGCGGGAGTGTATAAACTCCAAGACTTAGAAAGGTGAGAACCTTTAAACCTTAGAGAGTATGAAAATACCCTTTCGTGAGAGAGGGTGATCAATCCTCATATACCTTTAGGATCCAGGATATAGCCAACAATAACGAAATTGTCAGCCACTTTTACATTGACTGGTCCCGCTATCTTGAGTTATCCCTGGATAACTTGCACTCCAGGCGGGGTGTTTAAACCCAATTCGAGAGAAAGGTGAATACCTTTAAACCTGTGAAGGGATCGGGGTCCCTTAAACGTGAGAGAGGGGGCAAATCCTCTAATCTTTCGAAGTATCCTGAGTGTGTATCCTGGAGCTATATCCCGAAGCATATACTGCAAAACAACTGTAAACTAAGGTGGGTGTTAGCCTGGCTAACACCCCTCCGATGCTTAAGTCAGTAATGGGTTCAAAAGAATAAATAATATCAAAATATATTAAAAGAGATAGAATCCATACCATCCTGAGTTAGAATTTAAATTCCAAACTCACTTGAAATAGAGCTTTAGATGTATAGCATTCCAGGATCTTGGTAGCATATCCCCCTCCATATTCTTGAGTCGGTATGCTCCTTTTCCTGATTCTGATTCAATCTCATAGGGTCCTTCCCATTTCGGAGCCAACTTTCCATCAACAGGATTAGTAGTATTCTGAAAAGCCTTTCTCAATACTCAATCTCCAACCTGGAACCTTCTAGTCCTTATATTCTTGTTATATGCTCTGGATATCCTCTGTTGATATGCTGCCATCCTTAGTTTTGCTGCATCTCTTGTCTCATCAACAGTATCCAATTCCTGGCATAGGGCTTCAGGATTCTGCTCAGGATCCCGGAGGTTGGATCTTGCTGTAGGTATCACCATTTTTGTCGGGATTACCGCTTCTTCTCCAAACACCAAGGAAAATGGGGTTTGGCCAGTTGCAGATTTCACCGCCGTTCTATCAGCCCATAAAACAAATGGTAATTATTCTGCCCATTTTCCCTTCTTAGCTCCAAGCCCTATCTTCAAATTGCTGACAATTATCTTATTTGAGGATTCTGCTTGTCCATTTGCTTGAGGATGCACCGGTGTGGATGTGATCATTTTGATTCCCCAACTCTTGCAAAAGTCAGTAGTCCTCTTACTTATAAACTGAGATCCATTGTCACAATTTATCTTAGCTGGTACTCCAAACCTAGTCAGGATATTCCTTTTTATGAAGGATACTACTTCTTGATCTCTGACTTGAACAAATGCTTCAGCTTCGACCCACTTAGAGAAATAATCAGTCATTGCCAGCAGGAAGACCTTTCCTCCTGGAGCCTTTGCAATTTTCCTACTATATCCATTCACCACTTCATGAATGGCCAAGGGGAAGCGATGGGATAAAGTGGCTCAGCAGGTTGATGTAATATATTACTGTGTCTTTGACACGCATCACATCTTCGAGCATATTCTACAGCATCTTTTCTCATCGTCGGCCAATAGTATCCTGTTCTTAATACCTTTGAGAATAATGACCTGCCCCCAGTATGGTTACCACAATCCCCTTCATGTATATCCTGAAGCACTTCTTTATTTTCGGGATCCTCCAAGCACCTCAGATATGGTCCTGCAAGAGA
Source organism: Helianthus tuberosus (assembly GCA_030545235.1). Taxonomy (NCBI): domain Eukaryota; kingdom Viridiplantae; phylum Streptophyta; class Magnoliopsida; order Asterales; family Asteraceae; genus Helianthus; species Helianthus tuberosus. Next base: position 40,541,046 of record CM060439.1, on the reverse strand, counting down.
TTTCTTGTACAAGATATTATTTATAATAGTGAATCGTGATACCTTCATTCTAAGGCCTTAGGATTTTCATCCTTTGGGATGTGTCTTTCCTTGAGATATCTTATGATTGGAGCCGTCCAGGACTTAGGATCCTCCTCAGGATACTCATCATCAGGATCCTAAACACTTACTACTTCCTTATCCTGAGGATCTGTCGCAGGATACAGGATATGTAATATTGGTATTCGGTTCCCTTCCGGTATCCTGACTGATGATCCAAGATTTGCCAAGGCATCAGCTTCAGCATTATCCTCTCTTGGTACCGGTTCAAGTGTAAAAATATCGAAATATCCTGCTAATTTTTTGAGAATTTCGGGATACTCGATTAACTTCTCACCTTTAACTGCATAGGTCCCATTAAAATGATTAGTGATTAACAAGGAATCAACAAATACTTGTAAACTCTTGATATTCATGCTCTTAGCCAATTCTAATCCTGCAATTAAAGCTTCATATTCTGCTTCATTATTAGTGGCAGGAAACTCACATCTAATAGCCTGGGGTAATATGTCCCCCTGTGGCGATTTTAGTAGTATACCCAAACCTACACCTCTTACATTAGATGCACCATCAGTATATAATGTCCAAGACTCTAAGCTTTCTCCTAGCTGTTGTACTTCTAGGTCTACTTCACTTTGAATATCACTACTGAAGTCAGCCACAAAGTCAGCTAAAGCCTGAGACTTTATAGCATTTCTAGGTTCATACATTAGATCATATGCACTTAATTTTACTGACCACTTAGCCATCCTACCTGACATCTCTGGTTTCCTAAGCACATTTTTTACAGGATAGTTGGTTTTAACATGAATCCTATGTGTTTCAGAATAATGTCTAAGTTTTGTTGACGCCATAACTAGGGCTAATATCAATTTTTCTAATCGAGAATACCTAGTTTCAGCATCTAATAAACTTTTACTAACATAATAAACAGGATACTGCTGACCTTCATGATCCTTTACAAGGACAGCACTTACTGCATTCCCAGATACTACAAGATACAGGGATAATGGTTCACCATCCTCTGGCTTCATCAATAGGGGTACAATTGAAAGATACTGCTTCAAATCCTGCAAGGCTGCTTCATGCTTTACTCCCCATTCGAAATTCTTGTTCTTCTTCAGGATATCATAAAATTCCTTGCATTTTTCTGAGGATCTCGAGATAAATCTATTCAATGCTGCTACTCGTCCTGTCAGTCTTTGAACATCTTTCATGTTAGAAGGTGATTTGATATCCAAGATGGCTTTGATCTGTTCTGGGCTTGCTTCTATCCCTCTTTTAGTCCCCATAGATCCTAGAAACTTTCCTGCCCCCACTCCGAAATGACACTTAACAGGATTCAGCTTCATGTTATACCGATCCAGGATATCAAATGCTCCCTTAATATCCTTGTAACACCTCGTAAAATCACGTCCAATTATGTATTGACACGTGTAATAAACCCTAATAAAGTTAAACATGGAATTTAAGGGACTAAATTTTTTGAAAAATCGAAAACTTTGATAATGAAAGGACTGGAAGTGTTAACATACCCAAAATAAGTTTCTGAATAACCTCGTACGATATTTATATTCACAAATGAGCCATTTGTAGATCAAGTGTAGCCGTTTGAGTAATTAATTGAAAGTTTGCGCAATAAAGGGTTAAAAGCTTCAACATGTTAATTCTTACCTCTGAGTGACCTTTTAACAAAACAGGAGCTTCATGATATTTTATTATACTCTCGGGAATGCCAAACATTGGTCGACTAAGGTTTTATGCCTATAAGTAAAGTTACGCGCAACTTTGCAAGTTAGAGGGACTAAAAGTGTCAATATGTTTAATTATACCTCTGAATGATCTTTTAGTGAACCCAAAGTATCGTGATGTTTAATAATACTCTCAAGAATGCCTAATATGGATTAGATGAGGCTTTGACGCTATTAAACGATGAAATGCGCAAGTTTGCACATTAGAGGGACCTAAAGCGTCAACTTTTGAATCTACGCCTTTTGGTTACCATTTAAGCAATTGAGAGCGTAGCATTAATTAAACTCATGCTTAGGAATACCCATTATGGGCCAAGGAAGGCTTGGATATCATTAAATGACATTTCGCACTACTTTGTGCGATTAAAGGACTATTTGCGTCAAACTGCAAAAGTATGCCGATTCGTATGGTAACGGACCTTCCGGAATATGACCATGAGTTAAAAATGCCCTAATTCTCCTTTATGTAGCTTAGTTATAGGCTTAGATGTGTTTGGTGCACCAAAATAAACTTTTAAGTCATGCAGGGACTAAAAGTGTCAAAAAGTGCACAAGTTTGCATTTTCGCGCATATCTTGCGTTCTGAATATATCCGGACACCCAAAAATTTATGTAAGAATTAAAATATTTTATTTTAGTGATTGGCTTGATAAAATTCCATCCGTCGCGTAATTTGGTTCGTTTTTCGCGTCCGTCTGTGTTTCGTCGTAATTAGCCGAACAACGGGACCGTACGACCAAACGAACCGACATCCGGCATATTTTTGAGCTTGTCCTATGTTCCCTATCTTTAGGATTCATTGTAAAGTCTGAAATATGGCTTGACAGGCCTTAAAAGGGTCAGTTATGGAGCTTAATCAATTGCAGGGATCATTTCTGTAATTTTAAAAACTGTTTCTGAGATTTACCTCGGTCGCGGGCCGCGTAACGGCTGGCTGACCCGTACGCGGGGCGCGAGCGACCCATTGAACTGCTGAAAGTTGATTACAGCTTGTTCCAGCTGTTTCCAGGGTTTGCAAGTGGTTTTAACAAGTCTATGGGCTTGTTTAGGGGCGCCCACGGTATCCTAAATCAGGGGGTGCACTTGTACGGCTCAGATCAAAGCTCGTTTATCAAGAAACGATCTTAACGGTCACCCGAAAACTATAAATACCCCACTTGATCTTACTCTCATTCACACTTGATTTCTGAATTCTCTAAGTTGGAGACCTTGCTCTTCATACCTGAGAATTTAGGATCAAAACCTCCTTGATTTGACCCTTTGTAAGTGTCTTTTCGTGCTTAGTTTAAATTTCTAGCGTTATAGCCGAATAGTCAAGCGTTTTGATAAATGCTTTGACTTTTAAACGGTTGAGTCATTGTTCGCAACGAACAAGTCTACGTGATCGTAATTAGGTAGGTGTTAAACCCTCAAAAGGGCACCTCATAATTACCACGTTTACTTAGTTAAATTGTCGGGTCAAATAAAAGTCAAACGGGTTAGTTTTAAATAAAATTCATAAATATTAATATAGAAGCCATAAAATCAGTTTTCTCACTTTAATAACTTGGTAAATATTAATTGAACATGTCTGAGCATGTTCAACCCGATAATTCTAAGTTTAGGCTCGGTTCGGAACCGAAAGTCGCAAAAGTTGACCTTTGCTTTGACTTTCAGTTCTGACCCGATTTAGCTTAGTTTAGATATGCCTTAGGATTCCTTTAGGACCATATTATAGGTTAGTATAACTCTCCGAAGTTATACAAGTTGGTTCCATAGAAATCCTACTTCATTGCATGTTTCCGTTAAAAGCCTAAATGTTGACTATTATGCCCTTCTGACCCTAAAACAAGAATTTTGAAATTGTGAGAGGACAATAATCTTTATTACTGATTTATAAACTTGTCCTTAAAATTTGACATCAGTTAGAGGTCTAGATTAGGATTTATGCTCAATCGCGTAAGTAAAAAGTTTTTATTAATTAAACGGCGTAATTAGCGTATATGCTATCTAAACCCAATTTTTAATTCCAAACATTTTACCTACTGATATAAAATAATATTTTGGGATTTTTGAAAATTTTTATTTATTTTTAGGCTGAGCATAACATAGGGTTCTAGGCTTGATTCGGTAATTGTCGGTTTTGCCCTTTTGGCTTATAAATTGGGTTTTACAAAACATTTTGACCCCAAACCTTTTGCTACTGATTTTATATGATAAATAAAATATTTTAAGCTTTCTGGAATGATAAAACTATCAGCCTTTCTTTAAAAACCTGGAAATCGCTTAAAACCGCCTTTTTATGCGTTTTAAGCGCATAGTATGTATAAAAACTATTTTAAATATATAAGACTTGACACCTACTAATATTTTTAGTAAATTTTTATAATTAAACAGTAGGCAAGAGTTTTAAACTCCGAATTCGAATTTTGACCTTTTTAAGCTTATGCGAAATTACCAAAATGCCCCTACGGTGCATAGTTTGGTTATAGAAGATAAATTTCGCATATATGCTATACCCTACTGATGTAACCTATTAAATTAAGTATTTTTACTATTTATATCAGACCTGAGTCTCAGATTAATATATAAACTCTTTTATAACCTTTTAAATTACCAAAATACCCCTACGGGGCATAATTGGAGTTTAAATTCGTTTTGGGCATAATAGAAGGTATCCTACCGATATCACAACATATTTAAGGCATATTAACTTAGGAAACTTATTCATGACTCTTTTGGATACCCGTTACGCACTTTTCGTGTTCGGATCGGCTTATGTAACTAGTTTGCATAAATTAGCCGAAACGGGTCAAACTCTATCATTTTTATCTCAAAATCCAGAATGTGTTTAGTTTACCCTTATTACACAAGTATACAAGCTTGTCGGGTCTAAACCACATTCTAATACGGTTCTCGCTTAATCATGCGTTTTGAACCTTATCCTCCTTTAAAAACTAACCGGTCTAAGCATAGGCATAATTAAGACTCGTTAGGAATCTAATAGGTTATTAAAAACCTTCGTTCCAGATTTAGGAGCCCAGTAAAAGGTATATGTATTTGCTGATTTGATATACGGCTGGGATTGAATTTATATTTAGCTCAGGTAAATACTTTTAACTTATTTTCCCTATACGGGCTTAGGGTACGGTATATAAAATACCGCTTGGTCGGGCATTGAATTTTTGATCGTATGAAGGTTAATTTATTGAAATGTCCCGTTTAAATTGTTTTGTTTGCTTAAAGCCTTTGGGGGGTTAATGTCCATGTCCCGGATATCCTTGGCATCATTTTACGAAATGACCACGACCTAAGCATGGGGTGTAGGCGTACACCCGACAGTGCATATATAAATAATAAGGTATAACCGCCGGTTTCGGGAATAACTCGCCGCGGGACTATATCATGTGGCGTGTCTATTAATCTTTAACCCGGTGTCAATCCGGGCTACTGAACGTATAACGAACATGTAATTCTTTTACAAGTTTATATATAAATAATTATCCCAAGTTATAAAAAGTTTTGTGCCATGTGCATTCAAATCAATTTTCTAAAAACGTTTTGAAAATGAGTCAGTTAAATTGTATTTACCAGTGTAAACTGACGTATTTTCCCAAAAAGGCTAAATGCAGGTACTAATCGGAATAGGCTGGCTACTCCTAGCATCATTAAAGAGTCTCGCAAGCTTAGATGTTAAGATCTGTCGAACAATTATCTTTTATTTGATCCGCCTGTGGATCCTTTACATTCCGTTTGTAATACTTTGATATTACTTTGTATTGGTTTTGTAATATTTTTATCTTTTGCTTCTGCTGTGCATTTAAATTGTGTTGTTTGACTATGATGATATCAACTACGTCACGATACTCCTCACCGAGCCCACCGGTAATACGTGGAAATATCGGGGTGTGACAATCCTGGAGATGATCCTTAGCCTTTTTGGATTTTACTACCATGTCATCGATGTACACCTCCATAGTGTCCCCCAGCTTCTCTTTGAACATCATGTTTACCAATCTTTGATATGTTGCACCTGCATTTTTCAAACCAAATGACATAGCAATGTAACAATAAATACCTGTTGGTGTCATGAAGGCAGTATCCTCATGGTCTGAAGGTTCCATTTGGATCTGTTGGAATCCTAAGGATGCATCCATGAAGGTTAACATCTCATGGCCGGCAGTAGCATCCACCATTGAGTCAATATGAGGTAGAGGAAATGGGTCATATCCTCGTGCTTCCACGCGAATGTTGACATCCTGCATTTCAAAAAAATTAGTCAATTGATCTTCAATATCCTGAGGGATATTGGTTCCCACGAGCACCGAGATATCCGGATTATCCTCATCCAGGATAACTTTCTTCACATCCTGTTCTGAAGCCTCCATGATATCTTGGCCTCGCATCTTTAATTGCTATGCTGCACTAGGCTTTGTTGAGGATTTCATCGAAGAAGAATAACACTCATTGGCTTCTTGTTGATCACTTTCCACCTTGACTACTCCCCAAGGGGTAGGGATATTGATACATTAATGATATGTTGATGGCACAGCTTTCATATCATGGATCCAAGGCCTACCTAATATAATATTATAGCAGGATAAGGAGTCCATGATACAAAAGCGCTGCATTGAATTGACCCCTTCAACATACACGGGCAACTCTATCTCCCCTACAGTATTCCTAGCTTCCCCACTGAAACCAACGAGCACAGTGGACTTCGAAGTAATATCCATTGTGGATACATTCATCCTCTTCAACGTTTCCAGCTAAATTATGTTAACGGAGCTGCCATTATCCACTAATATCCTGCGCACAAAATGGTTAGCAACATATAACGTTATTACTAAAGCATCATGATGAGGATCGTGGACAGTATCCCTGTCATCGTTATCGAACGTGATCACTTTGTCAGTTGTAAGGGTTGACATCCTGGTTGGTTTATCTCCCCTTTCTACTTTGGCTTCCTTCGCGTGCCTTTTCGCCGCAGAGTATGACGTCCCGCAAATGTCGGATCCTCCTGAAATAAAGTTGATTATTTTTGCATCCGCAGGAGGTGATGCTGCTCGCTCAGGATCCTTCTCAGGATCCTGACCCTAATTCTTCTTTCTTCCCAAGAGGTCCTTCAGATATCCCTTGCTTAAGAGATAGCTTATTTCTTTCCTTAAAGCGATGCAATCCTCAGTAACATGTCCGAAATCTTCATGGAAGGCACACCATTTGGACTTATCCTTCCAATCAGCTTTTTGTTGATTTTTCTGGGGCCATCTTGCTTTGTCTCCTAGACCCTGCATAGCATACATTAGTTCAGGTATATTAACGGAAAAACAATATTCAGATAACTCAGGATACAACTCAGGATCCTCATCTTCAACAGCATTCACTTTCTTGTTGTCATTTCTGCCATATGGCTTAGAGCGATATGGTTTGTACGAGGATTCTGATTTCCTGTTGGTTGACTCATAGGTTTTTGACGAATTCATCCTTTCTTGCATCTTTTTGTCGTCTTCCAACCGAATATATCTTAAAGCCCTGTTACGAGCTTCATCTAGATTCCTGCAGGGGTTCATTACAAGTTCCTGGTTGTTTTGGTAAAAAATCAGGCTAAGATAATGTAACCAAATCTTTGTTGTGAGGAATGATGCTTGAATCAATGAACAATGTTAAGGATAACTCAGAAATGTAATGAACAAATGACACAAGGATTTATACGAGGAAAAAGCCCTTGATCAAGAGTTGATCTCTGGCACAAAAAACCTCGGGTGATGGAAACTACCGATCACCAACTAAAATTAATCAAAAGAAGTTTACAACTCGGGATGATAACAAGCTTGTTACAAGGATCACTAGTGTGCAATGTGTAAAAAATGTATGAAATCGCCAAGTAGTGTTTGAGAGCTGATTGAGAGCTTTTACGAGAGTGTGTGTGTATGCTGAAACTGGCTAAGTGTCCTTACTCAAGCTTGTTATCCCCATTTTAAATTAGAAATAACCAACTAACTAACTATCCGCAAAATGTGGAAGCTCCCCACGATCTCATTAACGTCCACAAGAACCAAGCACGTGCGGAATATTGAGGGAATATGCTCCAGGAATTTCGGTAAGACTTGGTCCATGCCCTTGCTCCTGCAAAACAAGCTTACGTACAAGGTAGACAATTGTTAGTATAAGGATAACAATAAGGATCCTGAATCCTGATCCTGCAACGCCTACTGAGGATCCTTAATTCAAACAGAATTGAGGATCCATGATCCTGGCAGCACATGAGGATCCGTGATCCTTAAGATTGGAAAATCCTCCCCTAATAATTGACCCCAAAATGTAAGGAGTAAAGTGTAAATTAACGAGTTATATTTTCTTGATCTTATCTGCAACAAACTAACGGATATGTAGCCATTATAATCTAACTAGCCGTTGCAAGTTATACATCATTGAAGCGACGTCTCTGCAAAATCATCATTATATATATAGGTTAGAGATAAGGACTAATGTGCATTTAAATTAGAGAAATACTCCCTTTAAATCCTCATTTGAAGATCAATCAGGTACTTCTCTTTCTCCTTTCTCTCTTCACATTCTTGCTCTGTTCCTTCTCTCCCGAAATCTCTGAATCACAATGAAGTTAAGATCATCCCCCGCCAAGGATCATCAGAAAGACAGTCCTTTGAAGAGCCAAGGGATCATCAAAGATTCTCCGAAGGAACGTTGCTGCTTTACTGATCCTGATATAGACAGGATTCGCCGTTGCTTTCCGGCGGACACTGTAACCTTTTGACCCTACCGCCTTGAGCGATTTCGTTTCTGCAACATGGGTTGCTTTTCCGGCTACCCCATTTCTGATAGGATACTCCTATCCTTTCCCTGCTTTTACCCAGTCTTTCTTCTCCCTTACCGATATATCCTATATCTAGGCTATGCCAATGATGTGGAGGGTTTTATTTACCCTTGAGAGGATCATTGAGCAGGAGGATATAGAGTTAGAAATGTCTGAACTTGCTGAACTGTACAACCTTGTGAGCCACGGTTCACATCGCTTTCTATTCAAACACAAACCCGGTGAGGCACACCCGATCCTGAAGACCACCAAAAACGACACGAACTGGAAGAAGCGATTCTTCTTCGTTAGGAGGGATTCTATCCCGGATGGGAAGGATCTCCCCAGAAAATGGGCCACCCATGGTAGGATAGAGGATCCTTATAGAATGATCATAGGATAACCCTATTTCCGTTGAGGATCACTAACATCTTTTTGTATCTTATGTGCAGCTATCTCTGTTTCACATATCATTCCATCACCTGCAACCAAGGAGAGGATCGACGCTTTCCGGAATCTTGATCCTGCAATAAGGTCATTTCAAGAAAACACCAAGGATTCTCAAGAAGTATCCTCAGGCTCCGTTACAATGTCAAGTAAGTATCCAAGTTTATATATGGTTAAATGTTGAAATGCAAATAAAACAAGAATACTTATATGTTGTTTTGGATTGATAGGTGCTGGAAAATCCTCAAGGTCAGCCTCCCGCTTTAGTGTCAGTGACCTTAGCACTGTGGCTCCTCGTTCCGGAAAAAAGAAAACTGCTGCTAGCCCAAGTACCATAGTCCCCAAGCCTGTCACCTCCAAGGGGGGAAAGAAGAGGAAGGCCACTGAAGCTGAAAATCTGGAAGGCTTGCCTCTTATCCGCCACCAGTTCCAAGAATACTTTGCTGACGTAAGGATCACGGACTCTGCTTAATTATCTTGCCCACTCGAGGATCACGGATCCTGAACTTTACCTGGTCTTTTTTGCTGAAATTCGCTGAGGTCGAAATGCTGTTTGATGCATATGTTGAGGAGGCGGAGCAGAAGCATTTGGAGTATCAAAAATTATTCCTGGCTAAGAATCAAACCATCTCCTCCCTTTAAAAGGACCTCAATCTGGCGAAGAAGCAGGTGGTCATGGCCCAGATAAATGCTGATCATGAGAAAACTGAGCTGCTGGAGGATGCTAAAATCTCTGCTGCCATCACCATGTATAAGATCAAGCTGCAAATGGCCCAGGAGGCTGAGGATCCTGACTTCAACAGGACCACTTGGGACAAGGAGGGCTGGAAGGCAAAGCTAGCTGAGCTAGAGGATGAGGATGAGGCTACTGAGGTCTTGGCGATTGAGGCAAGTGGCAGCGAGAAGGATCAAGCTGGTGGTGATGATGCTGGTGGTGATGCAGCCAAGGTGTGAGCTGCAGAAATGGGCGATGATGGACATTTCTAGACGCGGCCGGAACCCATTTTTTTTTAGGATTTGAAAGTTTTTTGATTGTGATGTTTTGAAACAATGTTGGGTTGTACTTTGAACAATAGTTTCTAGGGTTGTGGTCATGGATCCTTAGACAATAGGTAGGATAATAGGTGGTGGAGGGATCCTCTGTTTGGGGGATGAAACCACTTGTTATCCTGCCATCTTTTATTTCCTGCACTCTCAAGACCTGTTAACAATGGACACCCTTTGCCAACCCAAGTGGACGGGCCACGTATTGCTGGTAGAAACTTGGGTTGGCAATTTTGACAACCTTAAAAGGGTTTAACTTTTGTGAATAAATAAAACTTTAACTTTTTGGCTATTTCCCGTGTTGTTATCCTTGTGAATTCTTTATTTTTCTACTGTTGTTATTCACTTTCTTTGAATTTGTAAGTAAAGAATAAAGGTTTAATAAATCATGTTTAAAAATTTTAGGATATGATCAAGGATCAAATATCCTATAGTCGACAAGTCTAGAAAAGTTATGTAACTCAAGGATCATTAGTTCTGTTGTCAAAGGATAAGGGTCACTTATAAATAATGAATAAAATCAAAGTGATCAAGGATCATACCTGAGAATCCAAGTTAGGATCCTAACCCTTTATCATTTATAATCAGGATAACCAAAAGAGAGCCCTTAGTAAAAGGTAAGGATTAAGGTTCCTTAGCTGTTTAGCTTCAAAACCCTGAAATGGAACATAACTTGGGACTAAGCCAATATAAGAGAAGAGTTAGTAACTGGGGATAAGCCCAACAATTCTGGGGACAAGCCCAATATACTGGGGACAAGCCCAAAGGATAACTGGGGACAAGCCCAAAGGATAACTGGGGACAAGCACAAAGTATAACTGGGGACAAGCCCAAAGGATCTTGTGTAAACTGGAGTATGGCCTGTGACAACTCGAAATTTAGAACCTTTCGTGTATCTTAGTGTAACCTACTTGAAACATTATGTGACTAGTTGACGTATTGGTGTAATGATATATGTGAATATCCTATGTGATTACGTGTTACGTTTATGTGTTGTAATTGTATGTATGCGTGTATGTATATGAACCGAGACAATAAGGACCCGACTCGAGATCATGTGGTCTCGAGTGAACAGTGCAACATATGGGCTGGATGGGCCATACACCTCATTTAACCCAACCGAAAGCCCATTATGGTGCATTACTTGGAACGGATATATAAACTTGGTGGATAGCCATGTTGCCATTTTCTTTGGATAACACACACACTCTCCTACTCCCTCTCACTAAAACCCTAGACACCAAACATCACATTTCTCCTCCTTCTTCTCGGATCAAACCGGTGACACTAGGAGCTCTAGGATCGACTCACACACACACCTGTTTGGAAGCTTCATACTCACCTTTGAAACCCATCAACCGGTTAGTGTCTTTATGATGTTGTTGTTAAATGATAGTATGAACAATATGATTTAGCTAGTATAGTTGTATGCTTGATGATGTTTTTGTGAATCGGTTGTGTATGATGTTGATAATCGGCTAACATGTTTTGATTTCGGATATGTTGCATAATGAGCTCGTGATATCTTGTGTCTAAATATGATTCAAACCATTGAGTGTTGATGTTCATGAAAATCGGCTTTCATATGTGTAATACCATGATGAATCGGATTAGTGTAGAGTTGATTTTGAGATGTTATGTGATGATTTGAAACCTTTAGATGAGTATGTTCAAGTGTGTTGATTTGTTGTTCATGATTATGTTTGTGAGTAATGCTAGAAACCCGGAAACATGATGAACAAGTTGAATAATCAACATGAACATGACTTGAATATATGAAGAACAACTTGAAGATGATATGAATATGTTATGAACATTTGAAATTGCCATGTTTGATCCATTTTGGTAATTAGCTAGACAAGGGAACATGTTAGTGCATTGTTATTGGCTAGTACATAATATCATAACCATGAAATCTCATTGGCCAAGTACAATGTTGGAATTCAGCAAATGTCCCCAGCCGAGAACTTCAGTCTCGACTCGAGACCGGAAACATGACAACTCGAGACCCCCGATTGCGACACTAGTTGCGAGTCGAGAACCTATAGTCTCGACTCGAGACCATACTTCATCAACACACACACATCACGACTCGAGACCATGCTTGCGAGTCCGGTTGCGACCCGAGACCAACATATGCATAACCCGAGACTTCATCAGTTGCGACTCGAGACTTGTAAGCTATAACTCGAGACCGCACAGTCTCGACTAGAGACCGCACAGTCTCGACTCGAGACCATGTGCATGTGCACACTGTTTGGACTTGCACCCCATTACGGGCTTAGGTAATTGGGCCGGACATTTGGGCTTAACGCATGAACCTTATACGTTCTGTTATTTAGGCTGCCATGAATGAGACTTACATGCAATGTGTTAGCATACGTGTAGAAACATACGTGCACTACCTGAATACGAACCTGACTTGTACGGTATCTATGTTAGGACGTAGTTGACCGCTCACAACTTGATTGACTTTTCTGTGTAACTGCCGAGCAAACAAAGGTGAGTTCACACCCTCTACAAAGCATGGGATTCCCAGGGGTCGGGAATTGGGGTTAAGGAACATGGGTTCCTCGTCCTCCTTGGGTAGGACAGCAATGGTTCAGGAATGTAATTCCTCGTCCTCACGGACAGATAACTCGTACTAGACCAAAACTCTATCACGAAGTCCCTCCTTTTTATATCGACTTAATCGCCGGGCCAATGGCGAGCGGGTCATTAGTTAGATAGCGCTATTTAGGTCTGACAAACCTCACACCGTGCCGCAGAGGACGGGCGTGAACTAATGGATCTGGGGCACGTCAATGATGATAGACATTGACAGTTTCAGGGCACTTAAACATGACTACAGTCAGCAGTCGATATGGTAACGAGTCTAGTGTATACATGGGGTAGCCCCCACGGCCGAAATGCCAGATAACTAACACGGGGTAGCCCCCACGGCTGGATTGCCAGAGTAACCGGGAATAAATAAGTCACGTTCTTAACTATGGGGTAACCCCCACGGCAGGATGCCAGATAAAGGAAACTGTTTTCGAAACAACTTAAAACGAACACCCAACCGTGAACTCACTCAACTTGTTGTTGACTCGTTACTACATGCTTTGCAGGACAATAGGTACTCAGCTGGAGCTTGCATGGAAGAGAGTCGTTGTGGGGCATGGACGGCTGTGTGCCATGTTAAACTTTGAAACGATTAAACTTATGTTTTGATTTAAGACTTATGCTTCCGCTTGCAACTTAAACTATGTTTTGTTTGAACACCAATTGTATTGGTTGAACTTTATAATTACTTATGCTTGTTCAATATAATTGGTGGCTGGATCCTGGTCAGTCACGCCTCCAAGCGGTAGTACTCCGCAGGTGGATTTTGGGGGTGTGACAGATTGGTATCAGAGCCATTGGTTATAGAGAACTTGGTTTTAATAAAGGAGAAACGTTTTTGTTAAAACCAGACTATAACCTGTACAGTGCTCAACGGTTCACAACGACGCTTCACTCCACATGCAAGGCTCTACATTCTAGGTGATATGATCTGTGTATATATTGCCTACTTGTTAGTTACATAGTACATTGCTCATGGTATGCTTGGTTAGTATAACTACTGTTGCTTGAACACGCGTGTATTTGCTCACTTCTGTCATCGCACTTTCGCGAACCCCTCTCACTCACGTTCTTCTTGATATGAAGATCATGTCCGGACGCGTTAACCTGACACATGCCCAGTTGACGGCTCTGATTAATGAGCGAGTTGCTGCGGCACTTGCAGCTGCACGCGCAGGAGGTATATCCTGCAGTTCTAACTCAATTTAGGATCTGTAGATCCTACTCTCGTGAACCAACCTTTGTGTTAAACTCTGTCTTTCTTTCGCCCACAATAGGTCAGCATGCTCAGCCACCCGTGTGCACTTTTAAAACTTTCATGGACTGCCGACCCACTACTTTTAGCGGCACTGAAGGAGCTGTAGGTCTCCTCCACTGGTTTGAGAAGCTCGAGTCAGTCTTCGAAATGTGTGAATGCCCTGCGGCGCGCAGAGTGAAGTATGCTACCGGTACTCTCGAGGGTTTAGCCCTCACATGGTGGAACGCTCAGGTTCAAATGCTGGGGTTGGTTGCTGCCAACGCCACCCCATGGGAAACTTTTAAGGAGATGATCAAGGAAGAATACTGCAGTCGTGATGACATTCATAAGCTGGAAGTCGAGTTCTTCAACCTCAAGATGACGGGGTCAGAAATTGAGGCATACACTAAGAGATCGAATGAGCTTGCCTTACTGTGTCCCACTATGGTGGACCCTCCATTTAAGCGTGTTGAACTTTTTCTCAAGGGCTTGGTGCCAGAAATCCAAAGCCATGTGACTTCAGCAAACCTCGCGACTATCCAGCAGGTTGTTCAGTTGGCTCACCGTCTTACTGATCAAGCGGTGGAGCAGAACAAGTTACCAAAGCGCATAGGTGCTGCAACTACTTCTGGTACCTCTAGTGACAACAAACGGAAATGGGATGGAACTTCAAGTAAGGGGTCGACTTCTGTTCAGTCCCAGTCTCAGGAGAGAAAGACTGATGACTACAAGAGTCCTAGTCAGCAATCATCTGGTGGTCAAAGCCATGGTGGGTACAAAGGGAATCACCCCAAATGCAATCGCTGCAGCCTGCATCACAGCGGGCCATGCACCAGGGGCAACTGTCATCGGTGCAACAAGCCCGGTCACGCTGCAAAGGATTGCAGGAGCTTATATCCCGCCAATCAGAATTGTCAGCAAGCTCAACAGAACCAGCGCCAGCAGCAGCAACAGGGTGATAACAAAGGGTGCTTTCAGTGTGGAGCTGAAGGCCGCTTCAAGAGAGATTGTCCCCAACTGAACAGGAACCAGAACAACAACAACAACAACAACAATCAGGGGAATGGTAACAATGGGAACAACAACAACAATGGTGCCAGGGGGCGAGCGTTCGTGATTGGCCAAGGTGAAGCAAGGAACGACCCCAATGTTGTGGCGGGTAAGTTCCTTCTCGACGACTTTTATGTTTCAGTATTATTTGATTCGGGTGCCGATACTAGCTACATGTCACTAGAAGTTAGTCGAATGCTTAAGCGTATTCCAACACCTTTGAACAACAAGCACACTGTAGAGCTAGCGAATGGTAAGAGTTTAGAAGCCACACACGTAGTCAAGGGTTGTAAACTTATTCTTGCTGACCAGACCTTCTCTATCGACCTAATTCCTATCGTCTTGGGTAGTTTCGACGTTGTCATTGGGATGGATTGGTTATCCCAACACCGAGCAGAGATTCTTTGCAACGAGAAGGTTGTCCGTATTCCAGGTTCCGGTGGTAAACCTCTCATGATTCGTGGAGACAAGAGGAGTGCTGTTGAGAACGTCATTTCTCTCCTTAAGGCCCAGAAGTGCCTGCGAAAGGGCCACACTGCCATTTTAGCTCTCGTTACTGACACCTCAGAAAAAGAGAAGAAGATGGAAGATTTTCCAGTTGTACGCGATTATCCAGAGGTATTTCCCGAGGAATTACCTGGTCTTCCGCCTCATCGCCAAGTCGAGTTTCAGATCGAACTAGCTCCTGGAGCTGCGCCTATAGCTCATGCACCTTATCGTTTAGCTCCATCAGAGTTGGAAGAACTCTCTACGCAACTACAAGAACTCTTAGATAAGGGTTTTATTCGTCCTAGCTCATCGCCTTGGGGAGCTCCAGTATTATTTGTGAAGAAGAAGGACAGTACCTTCAGAATGTGCATCGACTACCGGGAACTCAACAAGGTGACAGTGAAGAACCGCTACCCTCTGTCGCGTATTGATGACTTGTTCGACCAGCTGCAAGGGTCGAGCTACTATTCAAATATTGATTTGAGATCGGGATATCTGTTGGGATTGAACCCTATCAGAGGAACAGATAATGTAAAGCCAAAACTGGATCAAAGCAGTGGATCCAGAATAAGCAGACGTTTACAGTTGGTTCATGCAAATCTTTCCCCTTGAAAGTGGTTTCATATCTGCTGACCTCCTATCTGCTGATCATACTAAGTGCTGACCTACAACTGCTGCTTTATATCTACTGGCCAAAGTCAAAGACTGATGGAAGACCAAAGCTCTGTTGACTCTATCTACTGCCTTGGGTCAAGTACTGCTGATCCGGACAAGCACTGCTGGGTTCACAGCAGTGGAAGGATGCAGCAGCAGTTTAAGTGTCTTTTATGTAATGTAATGTAATAACAGTAGTTTGGTACATCAGTGTTTATAGATCAGTAGTTAGTGTTTGTTAGGAGGTTAGATGTCACTTTCATGGTGACGTCAGCTAAGATGCTCAGTGGTTTGCAAGTGCCTATAAATAGTTCAGTACTTTGTACTGTTCTATTAGCTCTTTTGATCAATCGTCTTCTTTGCACGAACAAACTACTGAGCTCTGGCTGAGGGGGAGTTTGCATTCTTACATCAATCATTGTAATCGTTGTTGAAACAAATTCAATCATTCGGTTCTTTGTGAAAAGATGTTTGATAAAAGTATTACTCTCGTTTGATTGTATGCAAAGTTTGCTTTCATCTTATTTCCGCTGCACAACTCTTTCATTTCCATCTTAATTACAAACGTAAAATACAATAAAAAAGAAACTCAGATCCAACAATTGGTATCAGAGCTTGGACAGTCAAATTTGATTTAACAATCATTTTGACGTAAATAGTTCAGCTCATAACAGTTGATACTGATCGTTTGTTCGTCCGTTGAAAAACAGAGCAAGGATAAATCACCATTAAAGTTGATTTCTCAGTGTCTGTAAAACAACAAGAATGACGTCACAATCTCAGGATGATAAAAACAACATCGGCTCACTTTTTAAACCACCTATGCTAAAAAGAAATGGGTACAACATCTGGCAGAGGAGGATGGGTCACATCCTCGCTCAACAAAGCACAGGTTGTTGGAGGTCTGTCACCTTTGGTCCTCATGTTCCTTCAGTGCCTAGCGCTGAAGATGCTAAAAAGTTCGTTCCAAAACCAGTTGAGAATTACACCGAAACTGATTTTCAAAAGATCGAACTAGATGCTAAAGCGTTTAGCATCATAGCATCAGCGCTGCCCAATGAAATATATGCTGGACTGTTACACTGTAACAGTGCCAAAGAATTGTGGGACGCACTTAAGGAACAGTTTGGAGGTACTGAAGAAGTCATAGAAAACAATAGGGAAATCCTGAACCAACAGTACGAAACGTTTTGTCATGTTAGAGGTGAATCACTGACTCAACAATTTGAGCGGTTTAGTTGTCTCATCAGTGAACTGAGGCTTATTAATACCACTTTTACAAACTCAACTCAAAACAGCAGGTTCCTCAGGTCACTGCCCGAAAAATGGGACACTATAGCCTTTGTCACCAGAAATTCACCTGAGTTCAAGGATCTGACCTTGACCCAACTCCATGGTCGACTCCTGACCTACGAAAGGGAGTTGAACCAGAAAAGGAAGTTACAAGAGTCAGGAAAAGCCGTTGATGATTATACATTCGGTAACACTGCTCTTTTGGGTCAAGAAGAATCTGGGAGCAGTGGTAAGGACCAGGGTTATGACCATTTCATTGACATAACTGCTGGAGCTAACTTTAACAACCCTGATCCTCACTCTGCAAGTTATGCATTCACTGCAAACGAAAACCAGATGTCAGATAATTTAAGCTTTGAACTAAATGATTTGCAACATTTTGACCCCACTGATTTAGAGGAAATGGACATCCTGCACCAACTGGCTTTGCTAAGTGTTAGAACTAGCAAGTTCTACAAAAGAACAGGGAGAAAATTCCCAGGTTTGCATGGGAATCTAAGGGTTGGGTTGGATAAATCGAAAATCAAGTGCTACAAGTGTAATAGGTTGGGACATTTTGCTAGGGAATGTAGGAGTCAAAATACTGGTCCCATAATTACTCATCCTAGCTCAAATCCTAGACCTCAAAACCAAAACACTGTGCATTATGCCCAATATGTCCCAGCAGCACAAGTGAACACTGCTCACTATGCTGCTGCCCCTGTGCCAGTACATTATGTCCAAACTACTGTTCCACAAATCCAATATGTTCAAACCCCTGTTCCACAGGTACAAGTGCAACCTGTTGCATCTCAAACCACTGCTCCAGCAGCAACACAACCAGATCAACAAAGCTTTTTCACTCAAGGGTTTGTTGACTGGAGCAGTATGCCTGATGATCTTTGTGATGAAAATTTTGCACTCTATGCTTCTAATGATTCTTCACATGATGAGTTTTGTTTGATGGCACTAGAGTCAATACAGGAGGGGGTTGAAGCAGAGGAGGAACAGCAGTACTCTGAAACAGTGGAAGAGGTGATTGAAGCAGTGATTACTGCTGTGGCTGATGAAGTACTGTTGGAAGAAAGTTCAGGTACTCTGATTGAACCAATGATAGATCCATGGTCCATAGAGGACAAAGAAGAAGAGAAAGAAGAAAAGGCTGGTGAAAAGAAGGTAAGAGCTGATGATGATAAAGATCATCAATGTGATTGTGCAATGATGGCAGCTGCCAAGGGAGCTTCTGCATGCTTTGATAGTCTTTGGTATGTAGATAGTGGAGGCTCCAGGCACATGACAGGATGTAAAGCCCTCCTCAAAGACTTTAAAATCCATGGTGGGGGTGATATATCCTTTGGGAATAATAGTAAAGGGAAGGTTCTGGGGTCTGGTACAGTGCAATCTGGAAATGTAAAGTTTGAAAATGTCAATCTAATAGACAATCTAAAATTCAACCTTCTGAGTGTGTCCCAAATGAGTGACAAGGGATTTGGGTCATTCTTCACAAAAGACTGTTGTAGGATTGTTGGACCAGAAATGGTCAAAAAGATTGAAGCAATAATTAAATCTGGTCATACTAAACTTGTTGCTCAAAGAAGTGGCAATGTTTATGTTGTTGACATGTCAAAAGAGTGTCCCAGAGCTGATGCCTGTCTGTTCTCAGCTGCCTCTAACAAAGAGACAGAACTTTGGCACAGAAGGCTGGGACACACAAATCTTAAGACAATCACAGAAATTTCAAAAAATGGTTTGGTGAGAGGCCTACCACAAAAATTGTTTTCATGTCCTGAACATTGCATTTCCTGTTTAAAAGGAAAACATCATAAAAGTTCTTATAAGTCCATTGAAGAGTCCAAAACAACCCAGTGTCTGCAAATGCTACACATGGATTTGTTTGGCCCAGTTCAAGTCATGAGCCTTAAAAAGAAAAGATATTGTTTGGTTATTGTTGATGACTTTTCTAGGTTCACATGGACTTTCTTCTTGCACTCAAAAGATGAAACTGCAGGCATTTTGCAAGACTTTGTAATACAGGTTGAAAAGCAATTTGACCTTCCAGTAAAAAGCTTCAGGAGTGACAATGGCACAGAATTCAAAAATAGGGAGTTGGATGCCTTCTGTGTGAAGAAAGGGATTGTAAGGCAGTACAGCATCCCAAGAACACCAGAGCAGAATGGGGTAGTGGAAAGGAAGAACAGAACTCTGATTGAGGCTGCCAGAACCATGCTTGCAGATTCAGGTTTGCCTTTAACTTTCTGGGCAGAGGCAGTAAACACTGCTTGCTATGTTCAGAACAGAGTTTTAATAAACCCCAGGCACAAAAAGACTGCCTATGAAATTCTGTATAAAATTAAACCACTGATCTCATATTTCAAAGTGTTTGGCTGCCCATGCTTTATTTTGAATTTAAAAGATTCCATTTCAAAATTTGCAGCCAAAATTGATTGTGGTTATCATCTGGGATACTCAACCACTGCCAAGGCCTACAAAGTGTTTAATACACGGACCAAGGCAGTGGAGGAGACTTTGAATGTTAAGATCAATGAACTTTCATCAATGAAAATCCAAGCAAATCCTGCAGATCTGTTTGATCTTGAAAAATTCACTTTTGAAAATACTGCTGTCAAGACTAACAGTGCAGGTCCATCAGAGGATACAACACCAGACTATGGGTATGAAATCATCATCCCTCAAAGGTCTGCCACAAAGGGAAAAGCATCAGCTGTTCAAAACAGTTGTCAAAGCTCTACCACTGCTACCTCAACAATTGTTGACCAAAGTAGCCCATCAAACACTGCTGACAAAAGTCCTTAAACAGTGGATAAAAGCCAGCAGTTGTCCACCTCATTACCTCCTATACCACCACCTTTTGAAACCACTGCTGGATCATCAAAGTCCCCAGCAGTGGTTAGCTCAGATGATACACATTTGCAGCCTTCACCAACCAATGCCATCATACCATACCAAGGAGACTTAATTTTCTTGCGCTCTCATCCACCTGATCAAATCATTGGCAACATAAATGAAGGGGTGCTCACAAGAAGCCAAACCCAAAACATTTGTCTTTTTGCTGGTTTTCTATCACTCCATCAGCCAGTCAAGTACCAAGAGGCACTGAAAGGCAACAGCTGGGTAGAAGCTATGCAAGATGAGCTCCAACAGTTTAAAAGACAACAAGTATGGGAGCTTGTACCACTGCCAGAAGAGGTTAGTCCCATTGGCACAAAGTGGGTCTTCAAGAACAAAACTGATGAAAGGGGTATTGTTGTCAAGAATAAAGCCAGGCTTGTGGTTCAAGGTTTCAGACAGGAAGAGGGGATTGATTATGATGAAACATTTGCCCCTGTTGCAAGATTAGAAGCAATTAGACTGTTCCTGGCCTTTGCTGTCAACCACAATATGAAGGTGTTTCAAATGGATATCAAAAGTGCTTTCCTCTATGGTACAATTCAAGAAGAGGTGTATGTTTGTCAACCTCCAGGTTTTGAGGATCCATTTTATCCAGATCATGTCTACAGGCTAAACAAAGCCTTGTATGGCTTGAAACAAGCACCAAGAGCCTGGTATGAAACTCTTTCCAACTTCCTACTCTCAAATGGTTTCAAAAGAGGTACCATTGATAAAACACTGTTTTTAAAATGGAGAGGGAAGGATTTAATGATTGTCCAGATTTATGTGGATGACATTATTTTTGGAAGCACATGTAACTCAATGTGTGAAGAGTTTAGAGAACTCATGACAGCTGAGTTTGAAATGAGTGCAATGGGTGAGCTGCAATGCTTTCTTGGTCTCCAAGTACAGCAATTGCAAAATGGAACTTTCATTCATCAAAGCAAATATGCTAAAGAACTTTTAACCAAATTTGATATGAATGATTGTAAACCATGCAGCACACCCATGGCAACAAATAAGTTGGTCATGTCTGATGAAAAGGATGAGCTGATTGACCAAACACTTTATAGAAGCATGATTGAGTCTTTATTGTACCTAACTGCATCTAGACCAGACATCATGTTTGCAACATGTGTCTGTGCAAGAAGTCAATCAGCTCCCAGAAAATCAAATCTCATTGCTGTAAAAAGGATCTTCAGATATATAAAAGGTGCTCCCACACTTGGTATCTGGTATCCAGCTAATGGGAACATCAAGCTTTCAGGTTTCTCAGACAGTGACTTTGCTGGATGTCACACCACAAGGAAGTCCACATCAGGAGGGTGCCAGTTTCTAGGTGACTGCCTAGTTTCTTGGCAAAGCAAAAAGCAAGCAGCTGTTTCGACATCCACTGCTGAAGCTGAATACATTGCTGCTGCAAGCTGTACAGCCCAACTCCTGTGGCTTCAAAATCAGTTGCTGGATTTTGGTATCACTGCCTTAAAGACACCACTCATGCTGGACAGTCAGGCAGCAGAAAATATCATCAAAAATCCAGTTTCCCACTCAACCACCAAACATATCGACATCAGACATCACTTTGTGAGGGACTGCTATGAAAAAGGTTTGATTTCTCTGCATCATGTCCCAACTAAAGACCAGCTGGCTGATGTGCTCACAAAAGCACTTGATACAGCCACTTTTGAAAGTTTGGTCTCTAGGATTGGGATGCTGAACATGGAATAACAAGCAACATCTTGTTTTTCTATGAATAAAAGCAACAAAATGTTTTCAGAAAATCAAAACTCCATCCTTAAAAATAGTTAAAAATGAAGTTTTTCATTAAGTCCTTAAAAGTCTGCCACTAACCACTGATTGTTCAAAAGTCTGCTATACTTCAAAAGTCTGTCCACTGCTGAAAGTCAACCCCTGCTCTCTCATTATTTTGATAAACTCTGTTGTTCAAAAGCAGTGTCTTATCTACTGATATGCTATCCACTGATAGTAAAAATCATCCACTGCTTTCATACCACTGCCTTCATCAGTCACTTTCAACAAAAGTACTGTCCTTCACTTTCAACAGGGGTTGTCACGTGGACAGTACATATTGGTCAGACCTTTTGTAACGGCTGCCACCTCAGCATTCACTTTCTTCTCTATAAAATCCCCCACTCACCATCAAAACAGGGTTTTACTGTCGAATTGAATCCTTAAAATTCTCTTCTCAAAGCAGTTTTTCTTCCCATTTCTTCACAAATTTCTTCGATCATTCATCCTCAAAATGACAAAATCAAAGAAATCTTCAAAACCCTCATCCAAATCTTCATCGCAAACAGCCTCTCAAAAGGCAATCTCCACTGAAATTCCACACAAACCATCTCACAATCTCCTGGGTATTCTCACAAAACCTGGAACCACAAAAGATTTCGATTCCATCATTGATCTCATGGCAAAATCAAAGTACAAAACCTTGATCACTGCCGATGCACCAATCTATTTGGCGACCCAAAGGGAGTTCTGGAAAAATGCAACCCTTGAAAAACAAGGCGACACTGCAACCACCATAAACTCTTTTATAAAGGGTAAAGCTGTCCAAATCACACCACAATCCATTTCAGAGGTCTTTCAACTCGGTGATCAGGAAGGTAAAATTTCTTTCACTAAAAACGAGTTAAAAATTGACTTCATTGAGCGAGGGTATGAAGCCACAATGATGAAGAAAATAACCTTAGAAAAGGGTTATTTTCCTTCTGCAACCAGATTTTTATTTCATACCCTCCTACTCTGTGTTTCAAATAAAACCACTTCTTTTAATGAAATCCCTTTAAAGATTCAAAATCTGGGATATGCTATTCTTCAAGGAGAAAATTTTAACTATTCTCGGGAAATTTTTAAAGATTTGGTTAATAATGTTGAAACAAAATCGTTCTTACTGTTTCCAAGGTTTTTAAGTTACTATTTTTCAAAGAAATTCAGTAAGGATGATTTAACTATAATAAATCAGGGTGCTCCTACTCAAATAAACAGTTTAACTACTGAAACTTTTTCAAGGATGTTAGCACCCTGCAAAACACAAGCAGAGGTACCTGAGCAGATTTTAGTAGTTACAACTGCTCCTCAGGTATCTGCTGCTGAGCCCACTGCTCAAGGTGATCAGAGCAGCAGCACAACTGCTTTGAAACCCACACCTACAATCTCCAAAAAGCCAACAAAAAGAAAAACACAAAAACCCCCCAAAACCCTCAAAAAGGCATCTCTGGAGGATGAGATACCAGAGCTTCTGCCAGTGACAACACAAACGTCACAAGAAACCACTGCTGCTTCTTCCTCACAGCAGTTGGTACAAATATCTCCACCCATAACCAAAACTCCTCTTGTTTCTTCACAAAAAGAACAGGTTGTACAAATAGGGTCTCCACATCATGATGCTCTGGAAACACTCGTTTCTATCATCCACAGTCCAATGCCCGGGACACATCCTACTTCTACACCAACCATCACATCCACATTTCCCTCACCAATACAACCACTGTTGGATGCAATTGATTTGAACCAGGCATTATCCAGTCCTTCTCAATCACCTATTAATGAGAATATACCTCAACAACTGACTGGGTCTGATGTATCAATCTTTGCTAACCCACCAACACAACCTGAGGAGGTTACACCCCTTGAGTTACAAGTAACTCTTGGTGGTAATCCAAGTGAAGCAGCCACTACAACTGTTACACCCACTGGGTTACATTTGGACAGTGGTTACATTCATAAGACTTCCTTGGAGGCAATTCCTTTTATAGCACCTCTGTCAACCACCAGTGGATTTATTTATCCTACTGGCAACATCAAAAGGTTGTCAAGTGTTGAAGGAAGAAGACCCCAGTACCAAGAAAAAGGGGCATCAGTGGTTAATGTTTGGAGTATATTCCCTACATCTACCACTGATAAAACCACTGCTTGTGGGAAATCAGATGATCCCATTAACCTGGGTGATGGTTTAAAGTACCAGAAATTGACGGATCGTATTGCAAAGCTTGATAACTCTGTTGCAGAACTTAAAGATATGCTACAACAGGTGTTACAAGTTCAGAAGGTACAAACAACTGCTGTTCCACCTCAAGCACCTGCCCCACAAAGGACACCTGCTACAAACGAGCTCTGGAATTTATTTCAATCTTTTCTCCAACACCAAGCACAACTCGCAGATCAGCAACATGAAAAACATGTACAACAGCTGAGAAATGCAATGGAGTCAAGATTCAAGAACACTCAGGCTGACTTAAAGGCTCTCAAAACTCAGATCTTGCACACCACTGGCACTGCTCCTCCAAACATACGTTTCATTTATGACCTCCCAGAAGATAATGCCAAAAAGGGGGAGAAAATTAAGGAGTGGAAAAGGAAGGGTATAGAAGATGGTCTTTATCTTGAACCAGAGAATTCAAACATGACCAAAAAGATCCCTTTGCCAGATGGTAGCAAGAAGATTGATGTGACAACAAATGCACTAGCAGAAGCAATTGCAAGTGTGAAGAGAGATAGAGAGGCCAAAAGGAAAGCCAGGGTGGACAGAATGGATCATCCAGATCAGGGTACTTCTGGGTCAAGGGATCATGAAAATCCTGTTGAGGAAAAGAAGAGGCCTACTAGAAAAGTAAGGCAACCCAAATCCATTCCAACCAGACGTTCAAAGTCTGCTCAAAAACCACCGTACAAAACAGCTGATGCAGCAGGAGTTACAAAAACCACTGCTTGCCAAACAGTTGTTCCATCAACACACACCACTTCAACACACACAACATCTACTGCTCTACCATCACCACCACCAAAAACAACACCTGCTGACACACAGCAGAAGACAGCAGATGTTATAACATCTGTTGTTATGACAGCAGTGGTTGAAACACCAGTTGTTTCAACAACTGTCAGTCAATCACAATCCACTGCCACTACATCTACAACCACTGTTCCATTCAAAACATCATCAGTCTCTCCTAAACCAAAAAGGAGAAGACTAATTTTAAAAGATGATGACACACCTCCATCACCAACATCTTCAAAATCTTTAGCTCTTGTCACAATACCAAAACCTGTTCCTCTCTCTTCAGTTCCAATGTACAAGCCCTTACCTCCTGCAGGTGTTCAATTTCCTCTTGAACTAGCAGCTGTTAGAGATGAAATAAAATCCTTCTACTATGAGGATGACCCTGCCAAAAGGAGGTTGGCATCAATAAAAGGATATCCTTGGCCTAAAAATGTTG
Organism: Helianthus tuberosus; assembly: GCA_030545235.1. Lineage (NCBI taxonomy): Eukaryota > Viridiplantae > Streptophyta > Magnoliopsida > Asterales > Asteraceae > Helianthus > Helianthus tuberosus. The sequence goes on along the minus strand of CM060439.1, from coordinate 40,515,537 downwards.
ATGAATACTTGGAAATCAAAGCCAAGCAAGCAGAGGATATTTCAAAAAGAAACACACAAGGGAAGTCTGATAAAGAAATTTCAAGAAATTATCAATATTTGCTCACACAAGTCAGATCCCTAGAGCAATTTGCAAAAAATGTTAGTCAACAAATTTCTGAAAGAGCAGCTGAATCTCTGAAGAAAGACTACATTGAAAGCATCATGGCTCACAAAAGGTACAAAGGAGAGAGATATATGTACAAAGAGTGGACTGTTCCTGAGCTTGAAGATGAAGCTGCAAGAATTCAAGACATGATAAAAAGGAAGGTCACTCACACTCCTCCTAACTGGGCAAAATTTAGAAAGAATGTACCTGACAAACAGGAAGAGCTGAAGAGGATGAAAGAGGAATTGGTAGCAGCTGATTATGGTAACAAAAGACAAGTTGCTAGATGGAAAGAAGATATGGTCAGGGCTACTTACAAAAAGTTGGAACAATTAAGAAAGAAAGATCCCACAGTTCCTCAAAAGCCTGACTATCCTGAAGCAGCGGTTTCAAAAAGACCTTCAAAGCTGCAAATCAGGAGATCCACAGCTCCAGTTGGTGCTACCATCTACAAAAGAAGGCCACACAAACAACTGATTGCTGAAACCATCAAAGAGTTAATGGAAGGTGAAGACCTTGGAAAAGAGGGTATAAAGAAAATGATTATGGAAACTCTTGGTTTGGATCAAACTGCAAGTACTGCTCAGCCAGTCATGAATAGGCCAGCCTCTCCAAATACTTCTGCAAATAAACATCTCCCAAGAAACCCACCAGGCTCAAAAATACAAAAGTGGGAAACTGACAAACAGACCTGCGTATTGACTTTGCTCAGGTCTGGTGGAGGAGTGGAGAAAATATCAAGGGAACAAGCTCTTGGCCTGAGTCTTGAAGATTTGCAGGATCTCCTTGATCTTCCACTCAGCAGGGATGATGAAGATACAGATGCCCTAGACTTTGAATTACAATTCAAAGGTCAGATAAGGGAGCTGTTGTTGAGGCAATAAAGATTTCCACAAATAATGAAGAGTTTTGGCATTATCTGTTCCAGGGGGAGATTGTTGGGATTGAACCCTATCAGAGGAACAGATAATGTAAAGCCAAAACTGGATCAAAGCAGTGGATCCAGAATAAGCAGACGTTTACAGTTGGTTCATGCAAATCTCTCCCCTTGAAAGTGGTTTCATATCTGCTGACCTCCTATCTGCTGATCATACTAAGTGCTGACCTACAACTGCTGCTTTATATCTACTGGCCAAAGTCAAAGACTGATGGAAGACCAAAGCTCTGTTGACTCTATCTACTGCCTTGGGTCAAGTACTGCTGATCCGGACAAGCACTGCTGGGTTCACAGCAGTGGAAGGATGCAGCAGCAGTTTAAGTGTCTTTTATGTAATGTAATGTAATAACAGTAGTTTGGTACATCAGTGTTTATAGATCAGTAGTTAGTGTTTGTTAGGAGGTTAGATGTCACTTTCATGGTGACGTCAGCTAAGATGCTCAGTGGTTTGCAAGTGCCTATAAATAGTTCAGTACTTTGTACTGTTCTATTAGCTCTTTTGATCAATCGTCTTCTTTGCACGAACAAACTACTGAGCTCTGGCTGAGGGGGAGTTTGCATTCTTACATCAATCATTGTAATCGTTGTTGAAACAAATTCAATCATTCGGTTCTTTGTGAAAAGATGTTTGATAAAAGTATTACTCTCGTTTGATTGTATGCAAAGTTTGCTTTCATCTTATTTCCGCTGCACAACTCTTTCATTTCCATCTTAATTACAAACGTAAAATACAATCAAAAAGAAACTCAGATCCAACAATATCACCAGCTGAGAGTCCGAGAAGAGGACGTCTCCAAAACAGCTTTTAGAACACGTTACAGACACTATGAGTTTTTGGTCATGCCTTTTGGGCTGACAAACGCACCTGCGGTTTTCATGGACTTGATGAATCGAGTGTGCAAGCCTTACCTGGACAAGTTCGTTATAGCCTTCATCGATGACATCCTGATCTATTCTAAGAGTCAGGAGGAACACGAGCAGCATCTACGGCTTATTCTGGAACTCCTTCGAACAGAACAGCTTTATGCAAAGTTCTCGAAATGCGACTTCTGGCTTTGTGAAGTCCATTTCCTAGGCCATGTGGTGAACAGGGATGGGATCCATATTGATCCGTCCAAGGTAGACTCTATCAAGAACTGGCCTGCACCTCGAACACCAAAGGAAATTCGCCAATTCTTAGGATTGGCAGGTTACTACAGGAGGTTCATAAAGGATTTTTCTAAGATTGCACAGCCTCTCACTTCACTAACGCAGAAAGGCGTTGTTTATCGCTGGGGAAATGCACAGGAGTTAGCATTTCAGCACTTAAAGGATAGACTTTGCAGTGCACCTATCCTTTCCCTGCCAGAGGGCACAGACGACTTTGTGGTTTACTGCGACGCATCAATTCAGGGCCTTGGTTGCGTGTTGATGCAACGAGATAAAGTCATAGTCTACGCCTCACGCCAACTTAAAGTTCACGAAAAGAACTACACATGATTTGGAGCTGGGAGCTGTTGTTTTTGCACTTAAGTTATGGCAGCATTACCTGTACGGTACTAAGTGCGCCATCTACACCGACCACAGGAGCCTCGAACATATCTTCAAACAGAAGGAACTGAACATGCGACAACGACGATGGGTCGAACTACTGAATGACTACGAGTGCTCGATCAGGTATCACCCGGGCAAGGCCAATGTTGTGGCTGACGCCCTCAGTCGAAAGGACACTGCGCCTAAGCGCGTGCGGGCTTTACAACTCACAATACATTCTAGTCTTCCTTCCCAAATACGAGACGCTCAGTTAGAAGCACTGAAACCAGAGAACGTCAGGGCTAAAGCCCTACGCGGATCAAGGCAACGCTTAGAACAGAAGGAAGATGGCGCTTACTACGTAACGGGACGCGTTTGGGTCCCACTCTATGGCAACCTACGAGAGCTTGTGATGGACGAAGCACACAAGTCTCGCTACTCGGTACACCCTGGTTCGGACAAAATGTACCACGATATCAAAACTACGTACTGGTGGCCTAGCATGAAGGCCCACATAGCGACTTACGTCAGCAAGTGTTTGACTTGTGCGAGAGTCAAGTCTGAGTATCAGAAACCCTCAGGCCTACTCCAACAACCAGAGATACCACAATGGAAATGGGAGCAAATTTCCATGGATTTCGTTACTGGCCTACCTAGATCCCAGCGCGGAAACGATACTATTTGGGTGATCGTGGATCGACTTACAAAATCTGCACACTTCTTGGCTATCAAGGAGACGGATAAGTTCTCCACTCTTGCGGAAATATACCTCAAGGAAGTTGTTTCGAGGCACGGGGTGCCCACCTCCATTATCTCGGATCGAGATGCACGTTTCACTTCAGAACTGTGGCAAGCAATGCATAAATCCTTTGGCTCACGATTAGACATGAGCACAGCGTATCACCCTCAGACGGACGGGCAGTCCGAACGCACTATTCAAACCTTCGAAGACATGCTTCGTGCATGTGTAATCGACTTTGGCAACAGCTGGGAAAAGCATCTGCCACTTGTGGAATTCTCATATAATAACAGCTACCATACCAGCATTAAAGCTGCTCCGTTTGAGGCATTGTACGGACGTAAATACCGGTCACCTCTTTGTTGGGCAGAGGTGGGGGATAGTCAGATCACTGGTCCAGAACATGTGGTAGACACGACCGAACAAATTGCTCAAATAAGAAAACGCATGGCGGCAGCTCGTGACCGTCAGAAAGTTTACGCCGATAAGGGCAGGAAACCACTAGAGCTCCAGATTGGGGAGCGGGTACTACTCAAAGTTTCACCCTGGAAGGGTGTGGTTCGTTTTGGTAAACGCGGCAAACTTAACCCACGATACGTTGGACCTTTCGAAATCATTGAGAAAATAGGCAGGGTGGCCTACAGACTGAACTTACCAGCAGAACTCGGTGCAGTTCACAACGTCTTTCACGTGTCGAATCTGAAGAAGTGTCTGTCAGATGAGACCCACATAGTTCCCCTGAAGGAACTCACTATCGACGAACAGTTATGATTCGTCGAGGAACCAGTCGAAATCACGGACCGGGATGTTAAGGTCCTCAAGAGCACTAGAATACCTCTCGTTCGAGTTCGTTGGAACTCACGTCGTGGCCCAGAGTTCACCTGGGAGCGCGAAGATCAGATGAAACAAAAGTATCCCCAACTGTTCGAAAACAGTACACCCACTACTGAGGCCGAAGCTACGGAATTTCGAAATTCCAGATCAACGGGGGGTGGATGTGACACCCCAGGAAAACCAGGAAAACCATACAACTTAACTAGCTTCCTCAATGAGTGCTTACCAAATTTCGGGACGAAATTTCTTTCAACTTGGGGATGATGTGACAACTCGAAATTTAGAACCTTTTGTGTATCTTAGTGTAACCTACTTGAAACATTATGTGACTAGTTGACGTATTGGTGTAATGATATATGTGAATATCCTATGTGATTACGTGTTACGTTTATGTGTTGTAATTGTATGTATGCGTGTATGTATATGAACCGAGACAATAAGGACCCGACTCGAGATCATGTGGTCTCGAGTGAACAGTGCAAAATATGGGCCGGATGGGCCATACACCTCATTTAACCCAACCGAAAGCCCATTAGGATGCATTACTTGGAACGGATATATAAACTTGGTGGATAGCCATGTTGCCATTTTCTTTGGATAACACACACACTCTCCTACTCCATCTCACTAAAACCCTAGACACCAAACATCACATTTCTTCTCCTTCTTCTCGGATCAAACCGGTGACACTGGGAGCTCTCGGATCGACTCACACACACCCCCATTTGGAAGCTTCATACTCACCTTTGAAACCCATCAACCGGTTAGTGTCTTTATGATGTTGTTGTTAAATGATAGTATGAAAAATATGATTTAGCTAGTATAGTTGTATGCTTGATGATGTTTTTGTGAATCGGTTGTGTATGATGTTGATAATCGGCTAACATGTTTTGATTTCGGATATGTTGCATAATGAGCTCGTGATATCTTGTGTCTAACTATGATTCAAACCATTGAGTGTTGATGTTCATGAAAACCGGCTTGCATATGTGTAATACCATGATGAATCGGATTAGTGTAGAGTTGATTTTGAGATGTTATGTGATGATTTGAAACCTTTAGATGAGTATGTTCAAGTGTGTTGATTTGTTGTTCATGATTATGTTTGTGAGTAATGCTAGAAACCCGGAAACATGATGAACAAGTTGAATAATCAACATGAACATGACTTGAATATATGAAGAACAACTTGAAGATGATATGAATATGTTATGAACATTTGAAATTGCCATGTTTGATCCATTTTGGTAATTAGCTAGACAAGGGAACATGTTAGTGCATTGTTATTGGCTAGTACATAATGTCATAACCATGAAATCTCATTGGCCAAGTACAATGTTGGAATTCAGCAAATGTCCCCAGCCGAGAACTTCAGTCTCGACTCGAGACCGGAAACATGACAACTCGAGACCCCCGATTGCGACACTAGTTGCGAGTCGAGAACCTATAGTCTCGACTCGAGACCATACTTCATCAACACACACACATCACGACTTGAGACCATGCTTGCGAGTCCGGTTGCGACCCGAGACCAACATATGCATAACCCGAGACTTCATCAGTTGCGACTCGAGACTTGTAAGCTATAACTCGAGACCGCACAGTCTCGACTAGAGACCGCACAGTCTCGACTCGAGACCATGTGCATGTGCACACTGTTTGGACTTGCACTCCATTACGGGCTTAGGTAATTGGGCCGGGCATTTGGGCTTAACGCATGAACCTTATACGTTCTGTTATTTAGGCTGCCATGAATGAGACTTACATGCAATGTGTTAGCATACGTGTAGAAACATACGTGCACTACCTGAATACGAACCTGACTTGTACGGTATCTATGTTAGGACGTAGTTGACCGCTCACAACTTGATTGACTTTTCTGTGTAACTGCCGAGCAAACCAAGGTGAGTTCACACCCTCTACAAAGCATGGGATTCCCAGGGGTCGGGAATTGGGGTTAAGGAACATGGGTTCCTCATCCTCCTTGGGTAGGACAGCAATGGTTCAGGAATGTAATTCCTCGTCCTCACGGACAGATAACTCGTACTAGACCAAAACTCTATCACGAAGTACCTCCTTTTTATATCGACTTAATCGCCGGGCCAATGGCGAGCGGGTCATTAGTTAGATAGCGCTATTTAGGTCTGACAAACCTCACACCGTGCCGCAGAGGACGGGCGTGAACTAATGGATCTGGGGCACGTCAATGATGATAGACATTGACAGTTTCAGGGCACTTAAACATGACTACAGTCAGCAGTCGATATGGTAACGAGTCTAGTGTATACATGGGGTAGCCCCCACGGCCGAAATGCTAGATAACTAACACGGGGTAGCCCCCACGGCTGGATTGCCAGAGTAACCGGGAATAAGTAAGTCACGTTCTTAACTATGGGGTAACCCCCACGGCAGGATGCCAGATAAAGGAAACTGTTTTCGAAACAACTTAAAACGAACACCCAACCGTGAACTCACTCAACTTGTTGTTGACTCGTTACTACATGCTTTGCAGGACAATAGGTACTCAGCTGGAGCTTGCATGGAAGAGAGTCGTTGTGGGGCATGGACGGCTGTGTGCCATGTTAAACTTTGAAACGATTAAACTTATGTTTTGATTTAAGACTTATGCTTCCGCTTGCAACTTAAACTATGTTTTGTTTGAACACCAATTGTATTGGTTGAACTTTATAATTACTTATGCTTGTTCAATATGATTGGTGGCTGGATCCTGGTCAGTCACGCCTCCAAGCGGTAGTACTCCGCAGGTGGATTTTGGGGGTGTGACAGATTGGTATCAGAGCCATTGGTTATAGAGAACTTGGTTTTAATAAAGGAGAAACGTTTTTGTTAAAACCAGACTATAACCTGTACAGTGCTCAACGGTCCACAATGACGCTTCACTCCACATGCAAGGCTCTACATTCTAGGTGATATGATCTGTGTATATATTGCCTACTTGTTAGTTACATAGTACATTGCTCATGGTATGCTTGGTTAGTATAACTACTGTTGCTTGAACACGCGTGTATTTGCTCACTTCTGTCATCGCACTTTCGCGAACCCCTCTCACTCACATTCTTCTTGATATGAAGATCATGTCCGGACGCGTTAACCTGACACAAACCCAGTTGACGGCTCTGATTAACGAGCGAGTTGCTGCGGCACTTGCAGCTGCACGCGCAGGAGGTATATCCTGCAGTTCTAACTCAATTTAGGATCTGTAGATCCTACTCTCGTGAACCAACCTTTGTGTTAAACTCTGTCTTTCTTTCGCCCACAATAGGTCAGCATGCTCAGCCACCCGTGTGCACTTTTAAAACTTTCATGGACTGCCAACCCACTACTTTTAGCGGCACTGAAGGAGCTGTAGGTCTCCTCCACTGGTTTGAGAAGCTCGAGTCAGTCTTCGAAATGTGTGAATGCCCTGCGGCGTGCAGAGTGAAGTATGCTACCGGTACTCTCGAGGGTTTAGCCCTCACATGGTGGAACGCTCAGGTTCAAATGCTGGGGTTGGTTGCTGCCAACACCACCCCATGGGAAACTTTTAAGGAGATGATCAAGGAAGAATACTGCAGTCGTGATGACATTCATAAGCTGGAAGTCGAGTTCTTCAACCTCAAGATGACGGGGTCAGAAATTGAGGCATACACTAAGAGATCGAATGAGCTTGCCTTACTGTGTCCCACTATGGTGGACCCTCCATTTAAGCGTATTGAACTCTTTCTCAAGGGCTTGGTGCCAGAAATCCAAAGCCATGTGACTTCAGCAAACCTCGCAACTATCCAGCAGGTTGTTCAGTTGGCTCACCGTCTTACTGATCAAGCGGTGGAGCAGAACAAGTTACCAAAGCGCATAGGTGCTGCAACTACTTCTGGTACCTCTAGTGACAACAAACGGAAATGGGATGGAACTTCAAGTAAGGGGTCGACTTCTGTTCAGTCCCAGTCTCAGCAGAGAAAGACTGATGACTACAAGAGTCCTAGTCAGCAATCATCTGGTGGTCAAAGCCATGGTGGGTACAAAGGGAATCACCCCAAATGCAATCGCTGCAGCCTGCATCACAGCGGGCCATGCACCAGGGGCAACTGTCATCGGTGCAACAAGCCCGGTCACGCTGCAAAGGATTGCAGGAGCTTATATCCCGCCAATCAGAATCGTCAGCAAGCTCAACAGAACCAGCGCCAGCAGCAGCAACAGGGTGATAACAAAGGGTGCTTTCAGTGTGGAGCTGAAGGCCACTTCAAGAGAGATTGTCCCCAACTGAACAGGAACCAGAATGAGGATCACCTATCTTCTAAGGATAATTAAAGAATGAAATAGATTGAGATTAGATCATTACCAGGATGAGGATCACCTATCTTCTAAGGATCCTTCAAGGGTACTTGTTAAGAAAGTGGCTGAGGATCATTGATCCTTATCACATGAAGTATTTCTTCAAGTGGACAGCATTCCAAGCTCTTGGTAGCAAATCACCTTCCATTGTTAGCAATCAATATGCCCCCTTTCCTGCCTCAGCTTCGATTAGGTAAGGGCCTTCCCACTTTAGTGCCAACTTTCCATCAGCAGGATTTGTGGTATTTTGAAATGCTTTCCTTAATACCATATCACCAACTTGGAATTTCGTGATCCTGACATTTTTGTTGTAGGCTCCAGCCATCTTTTGTTGATAACTAGCCATCCTTATCTTTGCTAAATCCCTGAGTTCTTCTATAGTATCCAAGTCTTGAACCAAGTTTTCAGCATTTCCTTCAGGATCACGGATGCTTGTTCTTGCAGTAGGAACCACCATTTCTGTAGGGATCACTGATTCTGCCCCAAATACCAAAGAAAATGGAGTTTGGCCAGTAGCATTCTTAGGAGTTGTCCTATCAGCCCATAGTACATAAGGTAGTTCTTCTGCCCATTTTCCTTTCTTGGACCCAAGCTTTTTCTTCAAGTTGTTGATGATGATCTTGTTGGATGATTCTGCCTGACCATTAGCTTGTGGGTGGACTGGTGTTGATGTTATTATCTTAATCCCCCAGATGTCACAAAAGTTAGTAGTTCTACTCCCAATAAATTGGGATCCATTATCACAAATAATTTCAGAAGGGATACCAAATCTAGTAATAATGTTTCTTTTAATAAATGATATCACTTCCTTTTCTCTGACTTGAGCAAAGGCTTCAGCCTCTATCCACTTGGAGAAGTAATCAGTCATGACAAGCATAAATACTTTTCCACCAGGTGCTTTAGGAAGTTTACCAACTATATCCATTCCCCATCTCATAAATGGCCAAGAAGAGGATATAGGATGCAAAAGCTCTGCTGGTTGATGAAGGATATTACTATGCCTCTGACAAGGATCACACTTCTTGGCATAATCCACAGCATCCTTCTTCATAGTAGGCCAATAGTACCCTGTCCTCAGGATCTGTGAGAATAATGCCCTGCCCCCAGTGTGGTTTCCACAATCTCCTTCATGAAAATCCTTTAGGACTTCTTGGATTTCAGGATCCTCAATGCATCTTAGATATGGTCCTGCAAGAGATCGTTTATATAATATGTTATTCAATATTGTAAATTGAGATACCTTAATTTTGAAAGCCCTGGGGTTTTCTCCTGTAGGAATCTCTCCATGTTGTATGTATCTCATGATTGGAAGAATCCATGATCCTGAATGGGATTGTGTATTATCACTAGGGATGATTGCAGAATCTTCTCCTATCTCCATGGCTACATGATCCTCAATAGCAGGGGTTAGGATATGGATAATAGGGATCTTGATATCCTCTGGAATCTTCAAGGATGATCCTAGATTGGCCAATGTATCAGCTTTTGCATTCTCTTCTCTGGGTACCTGTGTCAAACTAAAGGAAACAAAAGAGAGTGCCAATTCTTTGACTATCTCTAAATATTTGATTAGCTTTTCACTTTTAACAGCATAAGATCTGTTAGGGGAGGATTTCTCAATGATCTGTGATCCTCAATTACTGTTGGGTTTGGTGATCCTCACTTCTGTTTGAATTGGTGATCCTCAGAAGTGTTTCAGGATAAGGATCATGGATCATCTTTAGGATCCTTATACTAACGATTGTCTACTTTGAATATGGTGTTGTTTTGCAGGAGTACCAGCTTGGACTTGGTCTTGGCGATATTCCTGGAGCATATTCCATGACTTATTCCGCACGTGCTTACCTGAAGTGGACGTTATGGAGTTCGTGGGGGACTTGCATGAATTGCGGAATGTTTGTTAGCTTAGATATTTTCCATTTTTAAAAGGGGTAGCGAGCTAAATAGAAAACACTTGGCTATTTTTGGCTACACACACACTAACAACTGCTCTCACCAGCTCTAGGCAATTCGCTTAGCAATTTCATACACTTTTCATACACCTTTTGCACGTTACACTATAGTGATCCTTGTAATTAGCTCGCTATCATCCAAAGTTGTAACACATTTCTTATTTAATTTAAGTTGGTGATCGGTAGTTTCCATCACCCGAGGTTTTTTATGCCGGAGATCATTCATTGATCAAGGGCTTTTCCTCGTATAAATCTTTGTGTCACTTGTTCATTACATTCTAGAGTGATCCTTAGTGTTGTTCATTGATTCAAGCATCATACCTCACAACAGAAAGTTTGGTTGCATTATCATTGCTTGATTTTTGACCAAAACAGTTTGGCGCCCACCGTGGGGTAATTGGTGCTTCATTCCTAAGAAGATTCATACCTTTGTGGTCATTTCGGTTCATAACAACCAGGCAGATGGCTTCTTCAGCGAAGAACACTTCAAACTTAATGCCGTTATTCAGTTCTTCACAAGGCGTTCCTCCTTTGCCTCCACCACCTTCTGGATCCCAGAAGAATGCTGAGAATGCTGCGAAGAAACAAACCCCCATTTTCACAAAACCACCAACTTCTTCTATTTCAACTAATCCTACTACTAATGATCTTTATGCTCTGATTTTACAAATGAGGAATCATGCACAAGAACAGGACAAAACCAACGAAAGGATCCTCTGGGAGATCAATGAGATCAAGAAACAGAAGAAATCAGTGGAGGATCACTCCCCTCTGATGGCAAGATCGCTGAACTTCGACACTCCAGTCATAACTTCCCAACACTCAGGATTTCCGTACGTGCAATACTTGGGTGAATTACCAGGAAGGCGTTATGGAACAGCAACTATGAGTTAGGCATTTCGCTCTCACTTCCAGCCTCAAGGATTATCTTCTCAACCATCAGGATCCTCTTCTCAGCATCAGGGATACTTCACGTCAGGAGGATATTTGGGAATGCATGCAGTTCAGGGATCCTCCCAGGTCCAGGGATCCTCCCAGGTCCAAGGATCCTCCCAGGTCCAAGGATCCTCCCAGGTCCAAGGATCCTCCCAGGTCCAAGGATCCTCCCAGGTCCATGGATCCTTCCAGGTCCAGGGATCCTCCCAAGTCCATGGATCCTCCCAGGTCCAAGGATCCTTCCCGGTCCAAGGATCCTCCCTTGTCCTAGGATCCTCTCTGGTTCTAGGATCCTTTCAGGTTCAAGGATCATCTCAACTTCAAGGATCCAACGTCCTTCAGGATCAAGGATTCTTGAGAAGTATGCAGCCTCAGAGCTCGGACGTTCATCAAGGAGACTTCATACCAATGCAGACCATTGCTCCCTCTGGTCCTTCAATCATGCCAGAGTCTCGTCAATATGGATTCACATCCGCAATTCCAAACACGAATCCTGTGGGAGGTAACACTTTTAATAATTCATATAACACTAACCATGGCTTAATGCAGGATACAGGTATTAATCAGGCTATGGCTAGAGAGCTACAGAAGCTTAAGGATATGATATCCAGTGTACCGGGAGTGGTTAAACCCATTCCTGAAATTGCAGATGGTAGCCATAGGATATCTCGTTTTGCACCACCCTTATGTGATGCTGAGATACCTAAAAGACTCCAGATACCATCTATGAAGCTTTATGATGTTTCGACGGATCCAGAGGAGCATGTAGCTCAATACAGGGAGAGGATGGAGATCAATCCAATTCCTGAAAGGTTAAAAGAAGCATGTCTATGCAAGGGATTTGGATCCACACTTACAGGATCTGCTCTTAAATGGCTGCTAAGTCTTCCCCCTTACTCTATTACTTCATTTGCTAATCTAGTTAATTTGTTTAATAGTCAATTCTCTTGTAGTAGAAAATTTGAACGATTAACTAGTGATCTATATAGGGTAACACAAGGTCAAAATGAATCACTTAGAGATTACATCACTAAGTTTAGTAAAGAATCCATAGATATTCCTAATTTGGATATTGCTACGGCTGTAGAAGCCTTTAAAATGGGATTGCTTAGGGATTCATTATTCTATGATGATCTTGTCATGACACCTTGCAGGAATCTTAATGAAGTAAGAAACAGGGCCCTTAGGTTCATCCGCCTAGAGGATGACAAAAGGATCCAGGATAGATTGACATGATCCTCAAAACAGGAGAAACAAGGATCCTACTTCAGGAACAACAAATCCAAGTTCTACAATAAGTCTGATAACCAGAATGTGCATTCAGTGGAACAAGAAGAGGATGATGAGGATTATCCTCCTATTTCTGAATACTGTTTTTCTATTGATAACAATGAACTAATCCTTGCAATGCAGAATCTAGGTGAGAAAGCTAGGTGGCCAAGGAAAAGTGATAAACCAGCCGCTACAAAGGATAAGTCCAAGTGGTGTGCATATCATGAGGATTTTGGGCATCTCACTGAAGAGTGTATTACACTAAGAAAGGAAATTGGTTACTTGTTGAGCAAGGGGCATTTGAAGGAACTCTTGGGACGGAAGAAGTCAAGGATACAGGATCCTGAAAGGATCCCGGAAAAGGCTCCTGCTCCTCCAGCAGATGCACAAGTTATAAACTTCATATCCGGTGGATCAGACATTTGTGGTACTTGCTTTTCAGCAGCCAAGAGACATGCCAAGGAAATCAAGATGGATAATGGAGATAGACCTATCCGGACGTCCACTGTCACCGAGGATAAGATCATAACTTTTGATGAGGACGATCGTCTTGATGTCCAGGATCCTCATCATGATGGTCTTGTAATTACATTGTTTATTTCTAACCACTTTGTTCGCAGGATCCTTATAGATGGAGGAAGCTCTGTGAACATCATTCAGCTTGATGTCCTCAAGAAGATGAATATCCCGGAGTCTAATATTATCCCAAGATCCTCAGTACTTGTGGGATTCAGTGGAGAAACTAAGAATACATTGGGGGACATCAAACTCCCAATCTATATTGAAGGATTGCATTCTTATCAAAAATTTTGTGTTATAGATTGCTTATCATGTTGCAATGTTATCCTTGGCAGGCCATGGATACATGTTATGAAGGCAGTTCCATCCACCTATCATCAATGTGTAAAGCTTCCAAGTCCTTGGGGAGTGGTGAAAATTGAGATTGATCAACAAGAAGCTAAGAACTGCTATACCTCCGCAGACCGATGGGCAGTCTGAGCGCACTATTCAAACTCTAGAAGACATGCTTCGGGCGTGCGTAATTGATTTTGGCAATGGTTGGGAGAAACATCTGCCACTGGTGGAATTTTCATACAATAACAGCTACCACATCAGCATTAAAGCTGCTCCATTCGAGGCATTGTACGGGCGTAAATGCCGATCACCTCTTTGTTGGGCAGAGGTGGGGGAAAGTCAGATCACGGGTCCAGAAATGGTAGTCGATACTACAGAAAAGATTGCACAAATACGACAACGCATGGCGGCAGCACGCGACCGTCAGAAAGTATACGCTGATAAAGACAGGAAACTACTCGAATTCCAGGTTGGGGATCGAGCGCTACTCAAAGTTTCGCCCTGGAAGGGTGTGGTTCGTTTTGGCAAACGCGGCAAACTCAATCCACGATACGTCGGACCTTTCGAAGTTATTGAGAAAATAGGCAAAGTGGCCTACAGATTGAACTTACCACCTGAACTCAGTGCAGTTCACAACGTCTTTCACGTGTCGAATCTGAAGAAATATACGTCAGATGAGACCCACGTAGTTCCCTTGAAGGAACTCACTATCGACGAACGGTTGAACTTCGTCGAGGAACCTGTTGAAATCACGGACCGGGATGTTAAGGTCCTAAAGAACACGAGAATCCCTCTTGTACGAGTTCGTTGGAACTCCCGCCGCGGCCCAGAGTTTACCTGGGAGCGTGAAGATCAAATGGAACTCAAATATCCCCAGTTATTCGGAAACCAAGCAACTACTACTGAGGCTGAAGCTACCAATGCAGAATTTCGGGACGAAATTCCAAATCAACGGGGGGATAATGTGACACCCCAAGAAAACCAGTAATCTTCGCAAACCTGCTCGGGGAGCCGCGATACGATACAGGTAAACAACGTCACACTACTAGCTTTCTCAGTAACCGCATGCTAAATTTCGGGACGAAATTTCTTTCAAGTTGGGGATAATGTGACAACTCGAGTTTCCGACTTCCACTTTCACATTTATTTCACGTTGACTTTGACTGTTTAGTTGTTTGACTTGTTGGACTTGTAATTGTACACGTTGTGTTTTAATGAAACGTGTTATCATTGTGCATACATGTGACTACTTGTTGTAAAAGATAATATTAGAATTATTATAAAACACTTAGACTAGTTAAATCACGTAATGCCCGACGAATCGAGATGTGATTCATCTTCAAACAACTCGACGAAACAGAGTTGTGATTGCCATGAACATACTCGACGAAACAAGCCTGTTTCGCCAACCCGGACTCGACGAAACAGAAAATGTTTCGCCGGCCCAGTTTCACCGAAGCTCATTAAGGGCCCAGTACGATTACACGTATATTAACTAGGTTTTACGGTTCCATTCGACACACTTTAACAAATTGAAAACCCTAGAGCTCCTTCCCTATTGACGGCAGCCCGGTGGTTTCGAGACTCGTAAAGTTACATCACTTTCTTGTTCATCGTGGTTAGTTCTAGTTCTTATCTGATTATCCAATTATTTGATTATCATTCTCACATGTCTTCTGCGATAATTATTTGATATATTAGTTGCGATAAATGATTTAAGATTGCATATAATCGCCGGCTATTACATCGATGATCGCATGTGTTTTGTCGGTTATTATGTGATCATAGTTGTGGGTCAATTGTTGTTGAATAGTTGTGAACCATTGGTTCAATTTTCGGTTGGAACAAGAATGGTCAAATTAAATTGTAGCACCATTACACCAAAAGTCAGTGCATGTGGGTGTAAGTTGACCACAGGGAATCAAATGCATGTGTCGGCTATTATATTCTTGTTACATGTGTGTGTTGTCAGTACAAGTTAGTCAAGGTTCAAACATGAATTGTTTATATATATATATGTGTGATTGAATTGTAAGTGAAAGGTCCAATCGGTTGAATTTTATTTGCGGTCCAATGAGGGTTGGCGGTGGAGGATAGGTGTCGGCCACTAGGGCATCTAGGTTGTTGTTTTGTTTCTTGCTAGATTAGTTAAGGTTTCGACGAAACAAGAACGTGTTTCGCCAAGGATATGTTGACGAATTAGAGGGGGTGTTTCGCCAAGGGTAGTTGGCGAAACAGAATGTGTCTCGTCAAATATGTGTTTCGCCAAAACCGTGTTTCGCCAATTTGAATACTTTGCACTGTAACTTGATTTAACTATGCCAAATGTTAACTTGATTGATTAACTGTTGTTAAGTGATATGCTTGACTTGTATGATATGGAATACATGTTTAGTACTTATGTGATTATAGTTATACGTGAACAACTTCGTGAATATGAACTGATTTCACATACGTGCATACTTTAGGACGTGATTGATTACTTGCGAACATACACCTAGCATACCGAGCAAACCAAGGTGAGTTCACACAAGCCAAGGCATGGGGTTCCCAGGGGGGAATGGGGATTTGATGATTACTGTACATACATAGATAACAGAACCTACTGCTAGACTAGTAACACTTATTGAATGATCTTCGCACACCTGCCAAGGACATTGGCCGCGATATTATGACTGACTTCGCACACCTGCCAAGGACATTGGCCGCGAACTAAATTTACAAATCTTCGCACACCTGCCTAGAGAGGCCGCGATACGAACAAACCTAGTCTAGAAAAACTTGGGGAAAGACCTTCCCCAACATCTTCGCACACCTGCCTGGAGGGCCGCGATGGAAACTAATACGATACATTGTAACGAACGAACATACTACTACTCACGCTATACTATTACTGAACTATTAACTGTGAACTCGCTCAACTAGTTGTTGACTCTCTCTTACATGCCTTGCAGGACCTTAGGTACATATGGAGCTTGCACAGGGAGGAGCAGGTCGTTGTGGGATACGGATCGTAGACGATATTTGAACTTATAACTTACTTTGGGTTTTCATTATTATGCTTCCGCTACTTAAACAATGTTTGGTTATGAACATCAGTCATGTCAAGATGAATTACATTTTCCTACTTTTACACTTAAATACTATGTTTGATATGATTGATGGCTTGATCCTGGTCAGTCACGCCTCCAAGCGGTGATACTCCGTGTGTGGATTTTGGGGGTGTGACAGATTGGTATCAGAGCCATTGGTTATAGAGAACTTGGTTTTAATAAAGGGAAAACGATTTTGTTAAAACCAGACTATAACCAGAAAAGTGCTCTCAACGATCCACAACGACGCTTCGCTCCACATGCAAGGCTCAACATCATAGGTACTACTATTCATGTTACTTTACCTACTTGCTAGAATTACCTAGAACTTTGCTCGTGGTATGCTCAGATTACAGAACCTACTATATGTTATTGCTTGAGAATACTTGTGTGCTCACTCTCTTCGCACTATTCGCGAACCTCTCACCCACATGTTCTCCTTGATGTCAAGATCATGAGTGAACGCGTTAACCTAACTCAAGCCCAGTTGGCGGCTTCGATCATTGAACAAGTTACTGCAGCACTCGCAGCTGCCCAGGCAGGAGGTGTAACCTGCCATCACCACTTACTCTAGGATTTTTAGATCCTACTCTCGTAACTCAACACTGGTGCTTAATTTTGATTACTCTTACGCACACGACAAGTCAACACGCTCAGCCACCTGTATGCACATACAAGACTTTTATGGACTGTCGTCCTACTACTTTCAGCGACACTGAAGGAGCTGTTGGACTCCTCCATTAGTTCGAGGAACTCGAATCGGTCTTCGAATGTGCGAATGACCTGAGGCTCGTAAGGTGAATGTAACAACTCTCATCAAAAGTCATACTTATTAAAATAATTAGTCCAAAAGGAAACTCTAATTGAGAGACCCAAGTGATTCTGAACAAACCCTGAAATTTTCATAATTTTCAGAATCAGGATTAGGGCCCCTAAAACTCAAGGGGGGTAAACCCTAGTTGATAATTATCAACTTAGAAACGTTGGCAGCAAGTAAATTTCGAAATTTATCAACTCAGCTAAGCTAGTTTCAGTCGTGGCTACCCTATAGCCTATTTTGATTCCTTACGGACCGCAACACTATCAACCTTACGGTCCGTAAGCAGTCATACGGACCGCAACATTGACAAGCTTACGGTCCGTAAGCTTCCAAAATTTCACCTATAAATAGCAGACATTGGCATTTGTTTTCTGAACATTTTACGTCGACATAATTCTCACAAATGCACTGCTTTACGTTCTGTTATTCCAAAATTATACCCCCGGGTATCGAAATCCTGCTACAAAACAGGGTATTAGCACAATCGCTGCTACGATTCATTTTCCGACCGATCAATATATCCAATGGATGTTTAAGTGCCGCCCACACTAGGGTTATACTTTATCGTTCGTCATTAATTTGACGGATCATCGTTAATTCGATGGATGAAGTATTATACTTTGTCGTTCGTCATTAATTTGACGGATCATCGTTAATTCGATGGATGAAGTATTGCACTTTGTCGTTCATTGTGAGAATTTGATCTCGTGAGTTATCGTAATTATTGTATTAAGTTACCTACCTAGTTCGTATGCACCAGGTTACAAGGCAAAATCAATAGGTTAAACTCTGCCTGTATAAATCTGCAATATATCAAGGCTTATCTGTAGACTAAACTTTGGCCGTATGAATCTGCATGATTATATGTGAGTCATTCTCTCTTTTTATCAAATCTATTTACAAAATCATGTTTTATTCAAAGTTATAATTACGGGGATTAAGTCTTTGTAATCACCAAGTTACAGCCGGTATGTGGGGTTTTGTATACATTAGTTGATAATCGTCACCATTGGGGCAGCCAATGGGGGATATGACCATAGTCACAGACACCATTGGACGAATGGGCCAATGGGTCGGGTGGCAAGTACCGTGGGTAGTTGGCTTGATATCAGAAACATTGTAATCGCTCTTAATACTGTATATTATAACAAATGTGTCATTTTAGTAAATAGAATGATTCACTCAGTATTTCCCGCTGACAAAACCTTTTTCAAACATGTTTCAGGTGATCTGTTGTAATTCAGGAAAAGTGCTGGGGAGCATTTCAAGCTTAAGATAGTGGCTCAATATAAAATAAATAAATGATTTTGTAATATCACACTTTTATAGTAAAAACATAATATTGTAAATTATCAGGGTTTTATCCCGAATTGTGAAATAAAATAATCGGGGAAAAATTTTAGCTTTAAGCGATCCTGTTTCCGCTGTTAAACTCAATTAAATCAATACCGCAGTATTTCTGTCCCGCGGCTCTTGAAACGGGTCAAACCGGGTCAGGGGCCGTGACAGTGAAATATGCCACTGATATTCTCGAAGGCACTGCGCAAACTTGGTGGAACGCGCAAGTTACGATACTGGGGCTGGCGGCTGCTAATGTCACCCCATGGAATGATTTTAAGGAACCTATCAAACGTGAATACAATAGTTATGATGCCATCCACAAGTTGGAAGTGGAGTCCTTTAACATGAAGATGACGGGGTCAGAGATAGAAGCGTGCACGATAACGATCCAACAAACCGGCAATTTTGTGTTCAACTATGGTGGATCCTCCCATAAAGAGCTTTGAGCTGTACCTCAAAGGCTTAGTACCAGGAATTCAAAACCATGTGATGACGGCTAAACTTGCTACTATTCAAGATGTCACTCATCTTGCTCATCGTCTCACAGACCAGGCAGCGGAACAGAACAAGCTGCCTTAACGTATCAGCGCTACTACTACAACTACTTATGCTACCCTCAGTGACAACGGATGAAAGTGGGATGGAACCTCTAGCAAGGGTTCGACTACGAATCCGTCCCAGGCACAGCAGCGAAAGATTAATGACAACCAAAGTCCTGGACAGCAACCTTTTAGTAGCCAAGGGCAGGGTGGATACAGGGGAAACCACCCTAAGTGCAAACGATGTAACCTGCACCACAGCGGGCAGGGCAAACGCAATCATTGTCAATAATGAAACAAGCTTGGTCATGGAACCAAAGATGGTAGAAACTCACGTCCTGCAAACCAGAACCAACAACAACAGCCACAAGATCTATAGAATCGGCGGCAACAGCAGGGTAACAAGGGATGTTATCAGATGATGCTGAAGGTCATTTCAAAAGACACTGCCCACAGTGGAACCTGAACCAGAATCAGAACCACAACCAAGGAAACAGGAATAACAATGGAGGCAACAATGGGGGTAATAACGACGGCAATGGTGCCAGGGGTCGAGTGTTCGTGATT
The DNA here is from genome assembly GCA_030545235.1 of Helianthus tuberosus. NCBI lineage: Eukaryota > Viridiplantae > Streptophyta > Magnoliopsida > Asterales > Asteraceae > Helianthus > Helianthus tuberosus. The sequence continues at coordinate 40,495,662 of CM060439.1, read as the reverse complement.
GGTCAGGGTGATACTAGGAATGACCCCAGCGTTGCGATAGTTTCGACATCGTCATTAGTATGGATTGGTTATCCCAACAACAAGCAGAGATCCTAGGCAAGGAGAAGACCATTCGTATTCCACGCCCTGGTGAAGAACCTCTCGAAGTTCAAGGTGACAAGAGTGGTGTCGTGAGTGGCATCATATCCTTCTTAAAGGCTCAGAAGTGTTTACGAAAGGGCCACACAGCTGTTTTAGCACTCGTTACTGATACATCGAAGAAAAAGAAAAAGATTGAGGATATTCCAGTAGTACGCGATTTTCCTCAAGTGTTTCCTGAAGAGTAGCCTGGGTTACCGCCTCATCGTCAGGTCGAATTTCAGATCGAGCTCGCTCCAGGAGCAGCACCTATAGCTCGAGCACCTTATCGCTTAGCTCCAACAGAACTGGAAGAACTGTCTAAGCAACTGCAAGAACTCTTGGAAAAGGGTTTCATACGTCCTAGCTCTTCGCCTTGGGGAGCTCCAGTGCTATTTGTAAAGAAGAAGGACGGTACCTTCCGCATGTGTATAGACTACCGTGAACTGAACAAGGTGACTGTGAAGAATCGTTACCCTCTTCCGCGCATAGATGATTTATTCGACCAGCTGCAAGGGTCGAGCTACTAATCCAAGATAGACTTAAGGTCAGGGTACCATCAGCTGAGAGTCTGGGACGAGGACGTCTCTAAAACAGCATTTAGAACTCGCTACGGCCACTACGAGTTTATGGTCATGCCATTCGGGCTAACGAACGCGCCTGCCGTATTTATGGATCTTATGAACATGGTGTGCAAACCCTATCTCGACAAGTTCGTCATTGTTTTCATCGACGACATCCTGATTTATTCGAAGAGTCAGGAGGAACACGAGCAGCACTTACGACTTATACTGGAACTTCTACGAACGGAACAGCTATACGCTAAGTTTTCCAAATGTGACTTTTGGCTTCGTGAAGTCCACTTCTTAGGCCACGTGGTAAATAAAGATGGGATCCATGTCGATCCATCCAAGGTAGATTCGATCAAGAATTGGCCTGCGCCTCGCACACCAACAGAAATACGCCAATTCTTAGGTTTGGCAGGTTACTACAGAAGGTTCATCAAAGACTTCTCAAAAATCGCTCAGCCACTTACACTACTGACGCAGAAGGGTGTTGTTTATCGTTGGGGTAATGCACAGGAAACAGCGTTTCAGCATTTAAAGGATAGGCTTTGTAGCGCACCTATCCTCTCATTGCCTGAAGGCACGGACGATTTTGTAGTCTACTGTGATACATCTATCCAAGGTCTTGGATGTGTATTGATGCAGAGGGATAAAGTTATTGCTTATGCTTCGCGCCAACTTAAGATTCACGAACGGAATTATACGACACACGACCTAGAGCTGGGAGCGGTTGTTTTTGCACTTAAGATATGGCGACACTACTTGTACGGTACCAAATGTGCTATCTACACTGATCACAGAAGCCTCGAACATATCTTCAAACAGAAAGAACTGAATATGCGACAGCGACGATGGGTCGAACTGCTAAACGACTACGAATGCTCAATCAGGTACCACCCAGGCAAAGCCAATGTTGTGGCTGACGCCCTCAGTCGAAAGGACACTGCGCCTAAGCGCGTTCGAGCTTTACAACTCACCATACAGTCTAGTCTACCTTCTCAGATACGAAATGCTCAGGTGGAAGCATTGAAATCAGAAAATGTCAGGGCTGAGGCCCTGCGCGGCTCAAGACAACGTTTAGAACAGAAGGAAGATGGTGCTTACTACGTCACAGGACGCATTTGGGTCCCACTGTACGGCAACTTACGCGAGCTGGTAATGGATGAAGCTCACAAGTCTCGCTACTCGGTACACCCTGGTTCGGATAAAATGTACCACGATATTAAAACTACATATTGGTGGCCTAGCATGAAGGCCCACATAGCCACATACGTTAGTAAATGCTTGACTTGTGCGAGAGTCAAGGCAGAATATCAGAAACCGTCAGGACCACTACAACAACCTGAGATACCACAATGGAAATGGGAGCAAATTTCCATGGACTTTGTTACTGGTTTACCTAGATCTCAGCGCGGAAATGATACTATTTGGGTGATCGTGGATCGACTCACAAAGTCTGCTCACTTCCTGGCCATTAAAGAAACAGACAAGTTCTCTACCTTAGCAGACATCTACTTAAAAGAAGTGGTCTCAAGGCACGGTGTGCCAACCTCCATCATCTCTGATCGAGACGCACGTTTTACTTCAGAACTATGGCAAGCAATGCATAAATCTTTTGGCTCTCGTTTAGACATGAGCACGGCGTATCATCCTCAGACCGATGGGCAGTCTGAGCGCACTATTCAAACTCTAGAAGACATGCTTCGGGCGTGCGTAATTGATTTTGGCAATGGTTGGGAGAAACATCTGCCACTGGTGGAATTTTCATACAATAACAGCTACCACATCAGCATTAAAGCTGCTCCATTCGAGGCATTGTACGGGCGTAAATGCCGATCACCTCTTTGTTGGGCAGAGGTGGGGGAAAGTCAGATCACGGGTCCAGAAATGGTAGTCGATACTACAGAAAAGATTGCACAAATACGACAACGCATGGCGGCAGCACGCGACCGTCAGAAAGTATACGCTGATAAAGACAGGAAACTACTCGAATTCCAGGTTGGGGATCGAGCGCTACTCAAAGTTTCGCCCTGGAAGGGTGTGGTTCGTTTTGGCAAACGCGGCAAACTCAATCCACGATACGTCGGACCTTTCGAAGTTATTGAGAAAATAGGCAAAGTGGCCTACAGATTGAACTTACCACCTGAACTCAGTGCAGTTCACAACGTCTTTCACGTGTCGAATCTGAAGAAATATACGTCAGATGAGACCCACGTAGTTCCCTTGAAGGAACTCACTATCGACGAACGGTTGAACTTCGTCGAGGAACCTGTTGAAATCACGGACCGGGATGTTAAGGTCCTAAAGAACACGAGAATCCCTCTTGTACGAGTTCGTTGGAACTCCCGCCGCGGCCCAGAGTTTACCTGGGAGCGTGAAGATCAAATGGAACTCAAATATCCCCAGTTATTCGGAAACCAAGCAACTACTACTGAGGCTGAAGCTACCAATGCAGAATTTCGGGACGAAATTCCAAATCAACGGGGGGATAATGTGACACCCCAAGAAAACCAGTAATCTTCGCAAACCTGCTCGGGGAGCCGCGATACGATACAGGTAAACAACGTCACACTACTAGCTTTCTCAGTAACCGCATGCTAAATTTCGGGACGAAATTTCTTTCAAGTTGGGGATAATGTGACAACTCGAGTTTCCGACTTCCACTTTCACATTTATTTCACGTTGACTTTGACTGTTTAGTTGTTTGACTTGTTGGACTTGTAATTGTACACGTTGTGTTTTAATGAAACGTGTTATCATTGTGCATACATGTGACTACTTGTTGTAAAAGATAATATTAGAATTATTATAAAACACTTAGACTAGTTAAATCACGTAATGCCCGACGAATCGAGATGTGATTCATCTTCAAACAACTCGACGAAACAGAGTTGTGATTGCCATGAACATACTCGACGAAACAAGCCTGTTTCGCCAACCCGGACTCGACGAAACAGAAAATGTTTCGCCGGCCCAGTTTCACCGAAGCTCATTAAGGGCCCAGTACGATTACACGTATATTAACTAGGTTTTACGGTTCCATTCGACACACTTTAACAAATTGAAAACCCTAGAGCTCCTTCCCTATTGACGGCAGCCCGGTGGTTTCGAGACTCGTAAAGTTACATCACTTTCTTGTTCATCGTGGTTAGTTCTAGTTCTTATCTGATTATCCAATTATTTGATTATCATTCTCACATGTCTTCTGCGATAATTATTTGATATATTAGTTGCGATAAATGATTTAAGATTGCATATAATCGCCGGCTATTACATCGATGATCGCATGTGTTTTGTCGGTTATTATGTGATCATAGTTGTGGGTCAATTGTTGTTGAATAGTTGTGAACCATTGGTTCAATTTTCGGTTGGAACAAGAATGGTCAAATTAAATTGTAGCACCATTACACCAAAAGTCAGTGCATGTGGGTGTAAGTTGACCACAGGGAATCAAATGCATGTGTCGGCTATTATATTCTTGTTACATGTGTGTGTTGTCAGTACAAGTTAGTCAAGGTTCAAACATGAATTGTTTATATATATATATGTGTGATCGAATTGTAAGTGAAAGGTCCAATCGGTTGAATTTTATTTGCGGTCCAATGAGGGTTGGCGGTGGAGGATAGGTGTCGGCCACTAGGGCATCTAGGTTGTTGTTTTGTTTCTTGCTAGATTAGTTAAGGTTTCGACGAAACAAGAACGTGTTTCGCCAAGGATATGTTGACGAATTAGAGGGGGTGTTTCGCCAAGGGTAGTTGGCGAAACAGAATGTGTCTCGTCAAATATGTGTTTCGCCAAAACCGTGTTTCGCCAATTTGAATACTTTGCACTGTAACTTGATTTAACTATGCCAAATGTTAACTTGATTGATTAACTGTTGTTAAGTGATATGCTTGACTTGTATGATATGGAATACATGTTTAGTACTTATGTGATTATAGTTATACGTGAACAACTTCGTGAATATGAACTGATTTCACATACGTGCATACTTTAGGACGTGATTGATTACTTGCGAACATACACCTAGCATACCGAGCAAACCAAGGTGAGTTCACACAAGCCAAGGCATGGGGTTCCCAGGGGGGAATGGGGATTTGATGATTACTGTACATACATAGATAACAGAACCTACTGCTAGACTAGTAACACTTATTGAATGATCTTCGCACACCTGCCAAGGACATTGGCCGCGATATTATGACTGACTTCGCACACCTGCCAAGGACATTGGCCGCGAACTAAATTTACAAATCTTCGCACACCTGCCTAGAGAGGCCGCGATACGAACAAACCTAGTCTAGAAAAACTTGGGGAAAGACCTTCCCCAACATCTTCGCACACCTGCCTGGAGGGCCGCGATGGAAACTAATACGATACATTGTAACGAACGAACATACTACTACTCACGCTATACTATTACTGAACTATTAACTGTGAACTCGCTCAACTAGTTGTTGACTCTCTCTTACATGCCTTGCAGGACCTTAGGTACATATGGAGCTTGCAAAGGGAGGAGCAGGTCGTTGTGGGATACGGATCGTAGACGATATTTGAACTTATAACTTACTTTGGGTTTTCATTATTATGCTTCCGCTACTTAAACAATGTTTGGTTATGAACATCAGTCATGTCAAGATGAATTACATTTTCCTACTTTTACACTTAAATACTATGTTTGATATGATTGATGGCTTGATCCTGGTCAGTCACGCCTCCAAGCGGTGATACTCCGCGTGTGGATTTTGGGGGTGTGACAGGTTAAGTCCAAGAAAGCTGAGGATCACCTTAAAGACTTGGAGGAAGCATTCAATATCCTTGATGTATTTAATATGAAACTAAATCCTTCCAAGTGTCATTTTGGTGTTAAGGCAGGTAAATTCTTAGGATATATGGTGATCAAGAGGGGTATTGAAGCAAGTCCGGAACAAATCAAGGCTATTGTGAATATCAAATCTCCTGCCAATGCTAAGGATGTACAAAGATTGACAGGCAGGATCGCAGCCTTGAACAGATTCATATCCAAATCCTCAGAAAAGTGCAAGGAATTCTATGACATCCTGAGGAAGAACAGGAAATTTGAATGGACTGAGAAGCATGAAAATACCCTTAAAGCTCTTAAGGATTACCTATCCTCAGCCCCAGCTTTGATGAAACCAGAAAAGGGAGACGTATTATCCTTATACCTAGCAGTATCCTCGAAAGCAGTAAGTGCGGTCCTTGTTAAGGATCACCAAGGTACACAACATCCTGTTTATTATGTAAGTAAGAGTTTACTTGATGCTGAATCCAGGTATTCACACTTAGAATAACTTATCCTTGCATTAATTATGACATCTACTAAATTGAGACATTATTTTGAGACTCATGCCATTATTGTTAAGACTAATTTTCCAATTAAGAATGTTCTCAGGAAACCTGAAATGTCAGGAAGGATGGCTAAGTGGGCAATGAAGCTGAGTGCATATGATATAAGATATGAACCAAGGACTGCCATCAAATCCCAAGCCTTAGCTGACTTTGTGGCAGATTTTAGTAGTGACTTGCAAAAGGAAGCTGAGTTAGAAGTCCAACAACTTGAAGAGACTAAGGATCCTTGGATTCTCTTCACTAATGGAGCCTCCAATGTAAAAGGAACAGGGCTTGTAATACTACTAAAATCGCCACAGAGGGACATAATACCCCATTCCATAGCTTGTGAATTTCAAACTACCAACAATGAGGCTGAGTATTAAGCCTTGATAGCTGGTTAGCAAATTGCTAAGCATATGAGGATCAGGTATCTTGAGGTACATGTAGATTCATTATTAATCACTAATCACTTTAATGGATCCTATGCTGTTAAAGGTGAAAAGCTAATCAAATAGTTGGAGATAGTCAAAGAATTGGCACTCTCTTTTGTTTCCTTTAGTGTGACACAGGTACCAAGGGAAGAGAATGCAGAGGCTGATGCATTAGCTAATCTAGGATCATCCTTGAAGATCCCGGAAGATATAAGGATCCCTATTATCCATATCCTGACCCCTGCCATTGAGGATCGTATAACTATGGAGATAGGAGAAGATTCTGCAATCATCCCTAGTGGTGATACTCAACCTCATTCAGGATCATAGATCCTCCCAATCATGAGATATATACAACATGGAGAGATTCCTACAGGAGAAAACCCAAGGGCTTTCAAAATTAAGGTATCTCAATTTACAATATTAAATAATATGTTGTATAAACGATCTCTTGCAGGACCATATCTTAGATGCATTGAGGATCCTGAAATCCAAGAAGTCCTAAAGGATTTCCATGAAGGAGATTGTGGAAACCACACTGGGGGCAAGGCATTATTCTCAAGGATCCTGAGGACACGATACTATTGGCCCACTATGAAGAAGGATGTTGTGGAGTATGCCAAGAAGTGTGATCCTTGTCAGAGGCATAGTAATATCCTTCACCAACCAGCAGAACTCTTGCATCCTATATCCTCTTCCTGGCCATTCATGAGATGGGGAATGGATATAGTTGGAAAGCTTCCTAAGGCACCTGGTGGAAAAGTATTCATGCTTGCTATGACTGATTACTTCTCTAAGTGGATAGAGGCTGAAGCCTTTGCTCAAGTCAGAGAAAAGGAAGTTATATCCTTTATTAAAAGAAACATTATTACTAGATTTGGTATCCCTTCTGAGATTATTTGTGATAATGGATCCCAATTTATTGGGAATAGAACCACTAACTTTTGTGACAGCTGGGGGATTAAGATGATAACATCAACACCAGTCCACCCACAAGCTAATGGTCAGGCAGAATCATCCAACAAGATCATCATCAACAATTTGAAGAAGAAGCTTGGATCTAAGAAAGGAAAATGGGCAGAAGAACTACCTTATGTGCTTTGGGCTGATAGGACAACTCCCAAGAATGCCACAGGCCAAACTCCATTTTCTTTGGTATTTGTGGCAGAATCAGTGATCCCTACAGAGATGGTGGTTCCAACTGCAAGAACAAGCATTCGTGATCCTGAAGAGAACGCTGAAAACTTGGTTCAAGACTTGGATACTATAGAAGAAATCAGGGATTTGGCAAGGATAAGGATAGCTAGTTATCAACAAAGGATGGCTGGAGCCTACGACAAAAATGTCAGGATCAGGAAAATTCCAAGTTGGTGATATGGTATTAAGGAAAGCATTTCAGAATACCACCAATCCTGCTGATGGAAAGTTGGCACCAAAATGGGAAGGCCCCTATTTGATTGAAGCTGAAGCTGGAAAGGGGGCATATCGATTGCTAACAATGGAAGGTGATTTGCTACCAAGAGCTTGGAATGCTGTCCATTTGAAGAAATATTTTATGTGACAAGGATCCATGATCCTCACCCGACAAGTATCCTTGAAGGATCCTTACAGAGTAGATGATCCTCATCTTGGTAACATTCTAATCTCAAACTATTTCATTCTTTTATTCTCTTATATATGGATAAGGATCCTGCATCCTTTATCCTCCTTTCACTTGATTCTGAGTTTTGAAGGTTCAGGTATCCTTAACTAAGGATTGAGTATCCACAGAAGTATCCAGTTATTTGGGCTTGACCCCAGTTATTTGGGCTTGACCCCAGTTTGGGCATGTCCCCAGTTTCGCCAGTAGCGCACGATGATCCTGATATAGTTCATGGCAATGGGACCAGTACTCGCTTTAGGGGCTGACAATTTCATTGTACTGGTTATATTCAGGATCCTATGTATAATGGTAGACGTACCATACATCCGTTCCTAAGGTTTCTAACGTTTTCACGTTAGCTAAGGTTTTGGCATTTTCATGTCACTAAGTTTGGATAGTCACCAGTAAGGGCCATACTCCAGTTTACATACGATCCTTTGGGCTTGTCCCCAGTTATCCTTTGGGCTTGTCCCCAGTTATCCTTTGGGCTCGTCCCTAGTATATTGGGCTTGTCCCCAGAATTGTTGGGCTTATCCCCAGTTACTAACTCTTATCTTATATTGGCTTAGTCCCAAGTTGTATCCCATTTCAGGTTCTTGGAGATAAACGACCAAGGATCCTTCATCCTTACTTTCTACTAAGGTTTGTCTTTTGAGTTACCCTGATTACAAGTGTTAAAGGTTGGGATCCTAACGTGGATCCTCAGGTATGATCCTTAACTATTTTGATCTTATCCATTATTCATTTAAGTAACCCTTATCCTTTGACAACTGAACTTGTGATCCTTAAACTATATTACTTTTCAAAACTTATCGTCTATAGGGTATGTGATCCTTGATCATATCCTAAAATCCTTGAAGATATTTATTAAATTTTTCTTTTACTTGATAAGTTTAGACAAAATGAACATCACAACAATTGGAAAGTAAAATACTAATAAGGATAGCAACATGGGATATAGTCAAAAAGTTAAAGTTATTTTATTCACGAAACATTAAACCCTTTAAGGTTGTCAAAATTGCCAACCCATGTTTCTACCAGCAAAACGTGGCCCGTCCACATGGGTTGACAAAGGGTGTCCATTGTTCATTGGTCTAGAAAGTGCAGGAATCAAAAGACGGCAGGATCAAAATGGCTTCATCCCCCAAACAGAGGATCCCTCCACCATTTGTAATCCTACCTATTGTTCAAAGGATTCATGATCCTTAGCCCTAATTACTATTGTTCAAATACAACCCATCATTGTTCAACAAGAAAACATCATAACCAAATAACCAAACTTAAAAAATGGGCTCCGGCTACGTTTAGAAATGTCCTTCATCGCCCATTCATGCAGCCTACGCCTTCGCTGCGTCACTATCTCCTCCAGCTCCCATATCCTTCACCCGATCCTTGCCACTGCCACCGGCTTCGATTGCCAGAACCTCCTCAGCCACATCTTCATCCTCCAACTCAGCTAGCCTAGCCTTCCAGCCCACCATGTCCCAGTTGCTCCTGTCAAAGGCAGGATCCTGAGCTTCTTGGGCCATCTGTAGCTTGGTCTTGTACATGGCAATGGCAGCGGAGACCTTAGCATCCTCCGTGATCTCGTGCTTCTCATAGTCAACATTGATCTGGGCTTCAACCATCTGAGTTTTGACATCATTGAGATCCTTTTCGAGGGAGGCAATCTTGTGATCCTTGAGCACCGCCACTTTTTGGAGGTCAGAGTATTTCTCCTCAAGCTCTTCAACATTCCCAACATAGTCCTCGATTTCGGAAAATTCTGCAAACAAGACAATGCAAAGTTAGGATCACATGATCCTTAAATGGGCAGGATAATCAAGTTAAGTCAGTGATCCTTACATCGACAAAGTACTCGAGGAACTGATGGCAGATCAGAGGCAAGCCTTGTAGGTTCTCAGCTTCAGAGGTCTTCCTCTTTTTTCCACCTCTTCCCTTCGAAGTGGTTGCCTTGGGGACTGTGATGGAGGGGCTAGCAGCAGACTTTTTCTTGGAGGATCCGACATTGTCAAGATCAATGACACTGAATTTGGAGGCAGATTTTGAAGATTTCCCAGCACCTACACACCCAAAACAGATAAGTATCCTTATCCTATTTCTATTTAATTATTTATTTAAACATTTAACTATACAAAAAACATGATACTTACTTGACATCGTGACAGAACCCGAGGATACCTCTTGAGAATCCTGGGTATTTGCTTTGAATGATCTTATTTCAGGATCAAGCCTCCGAAAAGCAGCAAGCCTTTCCTTCGTGGCAGGTGTTGTAATAACGTGTGCAACAGTAATAGCTGCAAAAAGGAACAAAAGTACGTTAGTGATCCTTAGACGAAAACAAGGTCGTCTGGTGATCCTTCTCGGGATCCTCTATTCTACCATGGGTGCTCCACTTCCTTGGCAGATCCTTTCCATCAGAGATAGAATCCCTTCTGACAAAGAAGAAACGCCGTTTCCAGTTGGTATCATTTTTAGTGGCTTTGAAGATTGGGTGTTCTTCACCGGGTTTACGCTTGAGTAGATATCGGTGGGATCCAAATGTTACAAGGTCATACATCTCTGCCAACTCCGACATTCCAAGAGCAATCCCTTCTTGCTCAATGATCCTTTCAAGGGTATATAAGACCCTCCAGATCATTGGCATAGCTTGAATGTAGGAGATGCCGGTGAAGGAGAAGAAAGACTGGGTGAATTCAGGGAAAGGATACGAGTATCCTTTTGTGAAAGGAGTGATCGGAAAAGCTACCCATGTTTCAGAAATATAATCACTTAGAATGGTGGGGTCAAATGGCTTGAAATCGGTGTTTGCCGGAAAGCAACGGCGGATTCTGTCTATTTGTGGATCAGTGAAGCAGCACCTTTCATTCGCCGAATCTTTGATGATCCCCTGGCTCTTAAGAGGACTGTCCTTCTTGTGATCCTTAGCCGGTGAGGATCTTAGCATCATCTTGATTATGAAGAAGGTGAAAAAAGAAGGAGCAGAGAAAGAAAACGTAAAGGAAGAAGAGGAAGAGAGATACCTGCTTGATCTTCGGATATGAATTTAAAGGGAGTTTCTCTTGAATTTAAATGCGGATTGATCCCTATCTCTAACTCCTATTTATAATGATGATCTTGCAGGATAGTCACTTCAGTGACGTCATGCTCGTAACGGCTAGTCCGATTACAACGGCTAGTTATCCGTTGATTGATTGCGGATAAGAACAGAAAATACAACTCGTTTATTTACATAATTGCTCCTTATATTTTAGGGGCAATTGTTAGGGGAGGATTTCTCAATGATCTGTGATCCTCAATTACTGTTGGGTTTGGTGATCCTCACTTCTGTTTGAATTGGTGATCCTCAGAAGTGTTTCAGGATCAGGACCATGGATCATCTTTAGGATCCTTATACTAACGATTGTCTACTTTGAATATGGTGTTGTTTTGCAGGAGTACCAGCTTGGACTTGGTCTTGGCGATATTCCTGGAGCATATTCCATGACTTATTCCGCACGTGCTTACCTGAAGTGGACGTTATGGAGTTCGTGGGGTACTTACATGAATTGCGGAATGTTTGTTAGCTTAGATATTTTCCATTTTTAAAAGGGGTAGCGAGCTAAATAGAAAACACTTGGCTATTTTTGGCTACACACACACTAACAACTGCTCTCACCAGCTCTCGGCAATTCGCTTAGCAATTTCATACACTTTTCATACACCTTTTGCACGTTACACTATAGTGATCCTTGTAATTAGCTCGCTATCATCCGAAGTTGTAACACATTTCTTATTTAATTTGAGTTGGTGATCGGTAGTTTCCATCACCCGAGGTTTTTTATGCCGGAGATCATTCATTGATCAAGGGTTTTTTCCTCGTATAAATCTTTGTGTCACTTGTTCATTACATTCTAGAGTGATCCTTAGTGTTGTTCATTGATTCAAGCATCATACCTCACAACAGAAAGTTTGGTTGTATTATCATTGCTTGATTTTTGACCAAAACAGGATCCATTAAATTGATTAGTAATTAATAATGAATCTACATGTACCTCAAGATACCTGATCCTCATATGCTTGGCAATTTGCAAACCAGCTATCAAGGCTTCATATTCAGCCTCATTATTAGTAGTTTGAAACTCACAAGCTATGGAGTGGGGTATTATGTCCCCCTGTGGCGATTTTAGTAGTATTCCAAGTCCAGTTCCTTTGACATTAGAAGCTCCATCAGTGAAGAGTATCCAAGGATCCTTAGTTTCTTCGAGCTGTTGGACTTCTAACTCAGCTTTCCTTTGCAAGTCACTACTGAAATCTGCCACAAAGTCAGCTAAGGCTTGGGATTTGATGGTAGTCCTTGGTTCATATCTTATATCATAAGCACTAAGCTTCACTGCCCACTTAGCCATCTTTCCTGACATTTCAGGTTTCCTGAGAACATTCTTAATTGGAAAATTAGTCTTAACAATAATGGCATGAGTTTCAAAATAATTTCATAATTTAGTAGATGCCATAATTAGTGCAAGGATAAGTTTTTCTAAATGTGAATACCTGGATTCAGCATCAAGCAAACTCTTACTTACATAATAGACAGGATGTTGTGTACCTTCGTGATCCTTAACAAGGACCGCACTTACTGCTTTAGAGGATACTACCAAATACAAGGATAATATATCCCCTTTTTCTGGTTTCATCAAGGCAGGGGCTGAGGATAGGTAATCCTTAAGAGCTTTGAGAGCATTTTCATGCTTTTCAGTCCACTCAAATTTCTTGTTCTTCCTCAAAATGTCATAGAATTCCTTGCATTTTTCTGAGGATTTGGATATGAACCTGTTCAAGGATGCGATCCTGCCTGTCAATCTTCGCACATCATTGGCATTGGCAGGAGATTTGATATTCACAATAGCCTTAATTTTCTCTGGACTTGCTTCAATGCCTCTTTTTGTCACCATATAGCCTAGGAATTTACCTGCTTTAACACCAAAGTGACACTTCGAAGGATTTAGTTTCATATTAAATTTATCAAGGATATTGAATGCTTCCTCCAAGTCTCTAAGGTGATCCTCAGCTTTCTTGGACTTAACCACCATGTCATCTATATAGACTTCCATTGTAACACCCCGTCCCGGAAACGGGCCGGCGTGTCACAATATCGGTAGTCAGATCAAAAACATAATTCCATTTATACTTAAATGTATTACATGGCTTTACAGCTTAATGAAGGATATCTAATCCATTACAATTATTTCTACCGTCTTTTCTAAACACTCGAGCATTCTTCCATATTCCGTCCCAGCTTGTCTTGATAACCTGACGTAAAGAAGAAAACAACAACAACAAAAACGTACGTCTGAGCAAAATTTTGAAGAGTTTTGCCCAGTGTGCGGATAGAGGAAAACAAAAGCTTATTTTATTTAATATCCGAGAGTAACTTATTTTGAAAACGTTATGATGCAAAAACATAATCATAATCATATCTTACGGATGTACCCATGAGCAAACTGAAAACGTGA